>JARCFY010000012.1:15025000-16275000 GCA_029233225.1 Lepidodactylus listeri
CCTCCATATACATGTTTTAATTTTGCATGTTCCATAACTTCCGTTAACCTCATAACTGAGTACTAAGTCAGGTCCTTCCATTGCCTTCCAAGCATGGTTACTGTGAGTAAGCTGCCTTCTTGCTGTTTAATCCTCGAGCTGAAGTCCTCAGCGGCTTTGGTTTCCAGTGTTGGTTCTCACCCCCCACCCCCCTCCCGTCCCTCCTTGCCAATAATGTGACCCTTTTTCTCCTTGGCACTGTTGGAAACCCACATTCCCTGGAGAAATCGTTCATTAGTCCCTAATAACATAGCGTAGGTAAGGAAGATGGCGACACAAGAGGATTCGGGGTACTTATCTGGATTTAGCTTCAGTTGCTTGTATTATGAAAATGTAATCTTACGCAGACTCGTTGGGGTATTTAAAATTCTGAAACAAGGTGCAGTACCTTTTTTTGTTATATAAATACCACTGAATTGTGTTGTGCAGTGTTACTAATATTTAAAGAAATAAAATCTGTTCCCCTATTCCTTGTTGTTGTTTTTAATTTTTAAAAATTCAAATTGATGTCTGGCATTGAAAAAATAATGCTAAGCCAAATGAACCTTTTGGATGTGCAGGGAATACTCTTTTCCTTTGGGCAGCAAGATGATGGATGGCCTAGGGATTCACAGCAGAAATCAGTATTAATTGGAATTGCTTCGGCGGAGGAAGGAGGAAACGCAGGAAAACATTGAAAACTACAGTTAGTATGAGAACAGACGGCTTACAGTGGTCATTTATTCTGGTCAAATCAGAAGAGTCACAATGGTGGGGATTCTTCATTTTAGCAGAGTATCCTCCAGAAGCAGAAGACACTGTTGATTTCAAGGAAGAGCTGGATGAATTAATTATACGTTGCTTATTTTGTAACATCTTCTGCTTGGCTCTTGCTACTTAACAATAACATATGGGTATATTGCTCACAGGCAGCTACGGCAGAAATGACCATAAACCATTAGGCACATGTTGGGTGTCCCCTGGTATCAGATGCTACTGCTATGTTCTCAAGTTGCCAGCACATGCAGCTCTGCCTGCATGAGCAAGTTATTTGCATTAGCTACAAAAACAAGACGTAACTAGCCACGGAGCACAACGTAACTGCGTTCTCACTCACTGGAATCAGGAAAGGGTTTTGTTATGAGCCCAAAACTGGCATGGCGGGTCATGTGAAATTCAGGTATGCCAAGCTTGAGTTAGAAGGCCCATACGGCTTCCTTTGGAAACTCCGATTGAGGGGGTCTTGCTTGAATGATCTGAAGCTGTTGCTTTCGGACACTTGTAGCCTCATTGGCTTGTACTTGTGGCAAATGGTTAGGAGCCAATGAAATTGCTGAGCAGTCGAATTAGAACAGGTAAAAGGAAGTACTTCTTCACCCAAAGAGTGATTGACACATGGAATTCACTGCCACAGGAGGTGGCGGCAGCTACAAGCATGGACGGCTTCAAGAGGGAATTAGATAAACATGGAGCAGAGATCCATCAGTGGCTATTAGCCACAAGGTATAGATAGTAACTCTGGGGCAAGTGATGCTCTGTATTCTTGGTGCTTGGGGGGCAACAGTGGGAGGGCTTCTAGTGTCCTGGCCCCACTGGTGGACCTCCTGATGGCACCTGGTATTTTTGACCACTGTGTGACGAGTATTGGATTGGATGGGCCACTGGCCTGATCCATCATTGGCTTCTCTTATGTTCTTAAGTCAAACGTGGCCAGGGATGGGGAGATACTAGTGGTTACAAGTGATAATCTGGATAAGATACGTTGTGGACCTAGGTCTCCATCAGTGTTCCCTCTAAGCTGAGGTAGTGTGAGCCAGCTCACAGTTTTTTAGCCTCTGGCTCACACCTTTTTTTCTTCGCTCAGGAAGGATGGCTCCAGAGCAAACTAATTTACGCAGCTGCCAAATCTCTCACTCACAACTTTAATGCCATCAACTCACAAAGTTGAATTTTTGCTCACAAGATTCCACAGCTTAGAGGGAGCATTGGTCTCCATTAAGAATCACTGGCAGAGCTGTTCAACATAAGGTGTGTACTGTAAGCCAGCATTAAATTAAGTGTTGGATCACAACCAGGAGATCTGAGGTCGGATTCCCACTCTTCTTGTGAAGCTCACAGATATCTTTGGGCCAGTCTCTCGCCCTCTCTCAAACTCCCAGGCTTGTAGGTTAATCAGGAGGAGGAAGCAGGAGCTACGTATGTTGCTCTGAGCTCTTTGGAGAAAACACTGAGTAGAAATCAAATCCTGTGCGTCAAACAAGCCCAGGACAAACAGGACAGTTTATTGAAGCACCTTGTGTCAGGGCAAGGCTCCTTGTGCTGGGGGGAAAGCACCATTAGCAGAACGGACCCATGAGTTCCATCTCAGTCCCTAGCAACAGTACTGTGCTTTTGCAGCCTTCTGTCTGCACGGCTTCCTTCCATTTCACTCTGTACCCCCACTTGCAATACAGCAGGGAAGCTTTATGCCACAAATGACTGAAAAGAGAAGGGTAGCTCATCTAGCAGCCTCATTTGTTTCTTTCTTCCATGGACTCTGCATCCACCATGGCATAACCTCGTGACGGGGGTGGGGGGAGAGTGAAGAAAGTGGACCTGCCCACCGGACAGAAGCTTTCTTGCAAGGAGGTGGTCAGGCAGAGCTGGTGCAGATCGAATGGCAAATGATGTCCTGGGAGAAATCCAGCTCTGTCGCATCCAAGTTGCAGCTCCACCACCACCACAACAGTCACATCACAGGTATCTTCATCTGGGGCAACTTCTCCCCTCGGGGCCCGTTATCAAAGGCATGAGTGTCGGTGTCTAATACACACACTGCTTGGTTCCACTTAGGTTTATGCCTTGCTATTCCAACAATACTCTCCCAAAGTAACTTACATCAACAAAAGAGAGACAGGCCCTACCCTCAGGTTTGGAACAGGCAAAGACAAGACATGGAAGGGAAGGGGGAGGAGAGTGAGACATTACAGGAGGGAAGATCAGTTTAACTGTCAGGATCTATATGCAGTTCATTAGTCGTCGATTTTCTGGGCTGTATGCCAAGACCACGGCCGTACAGCCCGGAAAATCTACAACAACTAATGAACTCTGGCAGTGAAAGCCTTTGACAACATATATGCACTTCACCCAGATGTTCTTCCCCCACTGGTACTACTGAAAGTGGTGGAAGGGCTGCAGCTCGGTGGGAGAGTATCTGTTTTGGATTCAGAAGGTCCCAGGTGCAGCCCCCAGCATCATCTCCAGTTAAAAGGTGGTAGGTGGTGCAGGTGGTAGGTGGTGCAAGTGGTAGGTGGTGCAGAAGACCTCTGCCGGAGACCATGGAGAGTCACTGCCACTCAGAGTAGACAACACTGACCTTGACAGACCAAGGATCTGTCTCAATGGAAAGCCTCATGTGGTAGAACTATCCTATGGCCCTTAGGCCACTGACTTTCCCCTCCCCTCTGTACTTTCCCTCCCCTTTTTGCTCCTCTGTCAGAGCCAATAACTATCCTGTTATCAACTGGCATTTCTTGTTCATTTTACTCCTCTGTAATCTCCTCCTCTGCCTGCTCTGGGGCAAAATTAAAAGTTCTGCTTGCTCTGCATGGTGGAGAAAGAACCAAGGGTCTGGGGAGCTGCAGGCCAGGAGATACAACTGCTTGCTACTCTGGGGCTTCTTAGGCAGCGTCTTTTTAGTGGCACTCCTTGGACACAATCCATGGCCAAGGGCCTGAGAGGTACAGGTTGTTTCCTTAGGGAATATAGCTATCTCCTGCTGTGGGGCACTTCAAAGGCATGGCATCTATCTGTCTTCTACCAGCCTCCTTTCCAGGGTTTAGAAAATGCCTGAAGACAGACCATTCATTCGCTAGGAAACCTGCTGATTCATGCTATGGTGAGGGTCTCTCTCAAGGTCTGTGTTTTACCTGTTGGCTCTGTACAGAGTGCCATTTGCCCCCCACCCAGGGCAGGATATATTCCAGGAAAGAGAAGAAGAGGAGATTGGATTTATACCCCACCCTTCACTACCCAAAGGAGTCTCAGAGTGGCTTACGATCTCCCTTCCCTTCCCCACAACAGACACCCTGTGAGATAGATGGGGCTAAGAGCTCTCTCAAAAACTGCTCCTGAGAGAACAGCTCTCAAACATCTTGTAATTGACCCAAGGTCACACCAGCAGCTGCATGTGGAGAAATGGGGAACCAAACCCGGTTCTCCCAGGTTAGAGCCTGCGCTCCTGACCACTACACCGAACTGACTTCTGTAAGGACTGCTAAATTGGCTGAACATTCAAAACAGTGGCTAGATCATTTCCTGCTAACAAAGGTAAGGAATGAATAATTCTAGAGAGTACATTTGCCAAGCTTGTTTGTACAGGTGATTGTACTGTGCTGACTAGGCAGGTATGACTGGCTCTTAAGCATTTCCGTTGCACAATGTAAGTGTCACACTTGGTACTTCAAGGGCATCCCAGCCCAGTTTGGGATGCCTTTTCAAAGCATACATTCGTGCAGGAAGAAAGAGGATGTGAAACTCATCCAGATGAGCCTAGCACAAGAGCAGGCAACCCATGGTACGTATACCAAGCAGTAAGATGCCAGACAGTTTTGCCTGGCCCAAAGGACTGGTTCTCCACCCAAGTGCTGTTGGAGCTCAGCTGGCACCCGATGAACTGGAGCCAACAATCCAGTGGTGGGAGGTCCTGGTGGGTGAAAATCTTTCCTGTTCCACTCCCTGCAGCAGTCTTTTCTGACGTTGTGTGGCTGAGTTGAAACATAAGAACATAAGAGAAGCCAACACTTGATCAGGCCAATGGCCCATCCAGTCCAGCACTCTGTATCACACAGTGGCCAAAACCCAGGAGCCATCAGGAGGTCCACCAGTGGGACCAGAACTCCAGAAGCCCTCTCACTGTCCCCCCCCGCCCCCAAGCACCAAGGACACAGAGTATCACCGCCCAGACATAGTGGCCTGTCTATACCTTGTGGTTAATAGCCGCTCTGCTCCATATTTTTATCCAATCCCCTCTTGAAGTTGTCTGTGCTTGTAGCCGCCACCACTTCCTGCGGCAGTGAATTCCACGTGTTAATTACTCTTTGGGAGAAGAAGTACTTTCTTTCATCTGTTCCAAACCTACTGCTCATTAATTTCATTGAGTGCCCACGAGTTCTTGTATTTTCTATCCCATGCATAACTTTGTAAACCTCTGTCATGTCTACCAGGCTCATGGGAGTGGAGGGGATGGCCATTTCTGCCTTTTCGGTCAGTAGAGGTCTATTGATAGACATAAGCACAGAGGACAATTTCCCCCTCCCTACTGCAGCTTCTCAACCTGCATTGATCTAGGTCCCACAACTCTGGAAGTGTTCTTTCACAAGAATGGAAAGGACAGCTCAGAGAGAAGGAGGATGCAGGAAAGGTGTACAGCCTCGTGGCTACAGTCTGCTGGATCCAACCCGGCGAGTTTGCTCAAGTATAACCCTGGTCTCTTCTCTTCTGTTTTGTTTGCTGGCTTCCCAGTGTCTTTACAGCTGACGCTGTGGGTTTTCAACACCCCATCCAAATGCCAACCCCTGATTTAGAGCAAAAGAGCAGATGTGTGTGGGCTTATGTATATGAAGAGGGAGGAGGGACTGGCCATAGGGAGGGTGGTGGGTGCAGGCGGGGTGCCATTTTGGGACAGAAAGAAGATTCTCAGCACAGTCCCTCTCCTGGAGACATGCATGAAGACTATATCCCACCCACCCACTCCACTGAAAAGTCTGTTTTTAAATTCTTCAGGAGAGCTATACTATTAAACTGGGGGGCGGGGGATCATTCTGCCCGTCCCTTTTTAAACTAAAGGATTTGTGTCTTTAGCATGCTCCATGCAAACCTAGTACATCAGCAAATGGTACTGGGGTTTTTGGGAGGTATATATATATAGTTATATGTGCATGTATGTACACTTGGAAGTCATGGTGACCTGTGGTGACTGACCCCGATTTGCCTGCCCCCGCCTCCTGCCTCCAGTATTCCAAGAAGGTCTCCCACCCGAGGACTTGCCAGAATCAACCCTGCTTAGCTTCTGAGATCTGACAAGATCAGGCTTGCCTGGGCTACCCAGGTCAGGGCGGCAAATGGCATTGTTAGTTTGTTGTGATATGAAGGTCTTCTTTCATACATAGAAGGCACGTCTGCTTGGACTTCTGTGGATTCTCCTGCCCGCCACATCTTACTGTGTTCACAAGGACCCCTCGCCCGTCTCTGAGA
Organism: Lepidodactylus listeri; assembly: GCA_029233225.1. Lineage (NCBI taxonomy): Eukaryota > Metazoa > Chordata > Lepidosauria > Squamata > Gekkonidae > Lepidodactylus > Lepidodactylus listeri. The sequence continues at coordinate 15,031,253 of JARCFY010000012.1, forward strand.
ATGGCTTTTCAGAAGAGGCAGCAGTGGCCATGGGAATGAGGAAGCAGATGTGCCCCAATCAATCAGCAGAAGTCCACATGTTGGATCTTTGACTCCAGTCCAAGAGCAGTCTCCAGACTCAGTGGGTCGGCCAGAGATAAGAGTTGATCCTGATGGAGAAGTGAAACGCCACACCCTAAAAGAAGGAGAGGGCTATCTGTGGCTACTAGCTGTGAAGACTAAAGGGAACTTCCACGTTCAGGGGCAGTAAACCTCTGAATACCATTGCCAGCAGGCAAAACCAGAGGAAGGCCTCAGCCTCTGTTGCCCCGTTGTTGGACCTGGTTAGCCCCTTTGTGAGGATGCTGAACTAGATGGACCACTGGTCTGATCCAGGAGGGCTCTTCTTATGTTCTTAAATACCCTCCCACCTGGACTCAGGTGAGAGAAAGCAGGTCCCTAGAGTTTGAGGGAACCTTGGTCTTCTGAAAAAGGGTTCTCAGTCCAGCCGTATTTTTTTGTTTTAACGGCTGTGTTCAGTTATCGCTGACACAAGCAATGGGACATGGAATAACCAAGACAGTGAATCACTCTAGTAGCATGTCTTGTGAAAGGGGGGAAAAGGACGGGCGTGTACTTAAAATGGCACAGCAGCTTCTGTTGTGGTTAACACTGGTGGAAATTCCCTGCAGTTATTTTAATGAGCGTGTCTTTCCTACCTGTGCTTATGGAAAAATCACCTGAGAGCCCTGCATCATTTGGGAGTCTCCACTGGGGAGATCTTGACGCTCTTTTCTTGGTTACTCCAGGACTGTGTTATTCTGAATCAGCTCAATTCCTGCCAAGGATTTTCTTCTGTTCCCACCTAGCAATTGTAACTGGGGCAGCTAAAAACATAAGGAACAAGGAAGCCGTTAGAATTAACAAGTCTGACTGATTTATTTATAGTTGACATGTTGGGAAATGTTTCTTCATGGAGAGAGTCTGGCTGCCTTCAGAAAATTTTTGAAGAGGCTATATAGGCAGATGTGTTAGGGAGAGGCCGTGCCTCAGTGGTAGAACATCTGCTTGGCGTGCAGAAGGTCCTAGGTTCAAGCCCCGGCATCTCCCATTAAAAGAACCAGGCAGTAGGTGATGGGAAAGGCCTCTGCCTGAGACCCTGGAGAGCCGCTGCCAGTCTGAGTAGAGAAGACCAGCCTTCATGAACCATTAGTCTGATTCAGTCTAAGGCAGCATCACGAGTGTGTGACTGTATCGTATGATTGGGGAGTGGAACTACCGGGGAGCCTGGCTCGTCACACTGCTCAACCAAGTCTGAAACCTTCCTGTGCCCCAAGGAATCTCTTCTGCTGGAGGAAAGCTCCTTTGGTCAGAGCGAGGCATCCAAGTTGGCAAAGCAGAATGCCGTGATACAAACCTGTTAGTATTTCAGATATTTACCAACAACACACACTGGGCAGAATCCATAAAACTCAAGAGTGGAGTTCCTGCCACCCCCTTCCTTACCCCCCTGAGGGTCAGCGACCTTCACGAATGGCCTGAGATTTGCATTACGTGGGGCCACAACTGGAAAGGGTCGTCACAGACACCACCACCCCACCGCCACTGTACACTGCCTTCCACTCACACGAGGAGTGTGCATGTTGTGGAGCTGACCCTATTATTTCTGCACAGTATGGGAAATACAACTATCTAGGGTACAAGAATCTGTGTCTGAATTATTAACCTGGGTGAACAGCATCAAAGACTCTGTAAGTGAGTTTTATTTGCTGCTGTTGAAACATGATGATTCACCGTACTGCTTTGAGAAGGAGTGGGAAGGACTCCAGAGGTATAATAATCCTAATGAGCAGTGGAGCTGGAAAGAGGTGAGTGTGAACTCCCCCCAGGGGATTTGTAGGAGGGTTTTTTTGGGGGGGGGGGTGATGTTCCCTCTATTTTTTTCCTCCTACTGAGTGAAGCAGTTCACATTCTGGGCAGAATATTATTGCTGTAATCTTAAAATGGGCAATGGGCAGGGCACGAACCTGCACGGCTCCAGACTGCTGCTGAGCGGGGCTTCCCGTGTTAATGAGCGGCCGTTCACACGCACACAGCTTAGAGGGAATATTTGGTTTGTGTGTGTTGTTCTTTTGTTTTTTAACCAGTGGTGCCTCCCTTGAACTGATTGACTTGTATGAAATAAAGATCTTTCAGGACGTTCCCTTTGTATACAAAATTCTTTTGGGGAGAAATAACAGTTTCTGAGATGAGTAATTTTTATATGCTGTCGATGATGCTTTTCTGTTTTATCTTCCTCACCCTGTTCCTGGTGACTGCGGTCCATGTGAGGCCTGTGTTCCTTGGCATATTTTTTTTCCCAGTAGAAAAGCTGATGGGGTCCAACCGTGGTTTCTATTTTCCTTTAGCAAAAGCCACCCCCTCCCCTTATTTTGTAACAGTTCCTCAGTTATCAGTGATGATCATAAAGTACCATCAAATGCAGAGATTTGTATGCACCATGTAAACACAAACAAGTTTCCTATTTCACATTTCCATAGCCCACACGCCTGATCAAAGATTCGACATGTTATTTGATAATAAAGGGATGTTAAGCGACCTAAAAGGAATAAGTAATGAATCAACATACTTGATATCCACTAAAATGTAACCTGTTATGGGAAGGACAAGAGACACTACAACTGTCAAATGGGTCTGATCTATTCCAGGTGACAAAATTAACATTATATGAAGAATTGGTGGCAGAGAGACAAATCTCTACCACACTGAAATCTGAATATAACTTAGCATATTTGTGTAACAGTTTTGGAAAACTCGGTAAGATACCAGCATGCTGGAGTCTCTGTCGAACTTTGGGGAGAACTTTTTTTTTTAAGTAGTAGTGAGATGAATTAATGTCAGTTGCTGCCACTGTTTTATTAGTGAATTAGAATGATTTGATGTTGCCAGTTGGTTTTTGAACAAATTGCTTTCTAATTCTTAAACACAAGAAAATGGACACAGAAATGGATCGGCACAAGAAAATAAGGCATTAAAATATTGACAGGAGTATGGGGGTGGGGATGGAAACTATTTGCCCTGATTTGTGAATATAATACTCATCAGCATATGTGTAGCCCCCAGTTGGGCAAACAGGATCATTTCCCAGGCAGTTTCATGTTGGGAAAACAGCCCAAGGGAAGGTTTAAGTCCCCTCTTCCCATGTGCCATAGCCCAGATTCAAATCAAACCCATGCATACATGCCTGGAAAGTGCAGAAGTTCTGAACATACCTGTCCACCTCCCCCCCCCCCCCCCAATCTGGGCTAGGATTGCCAGTTTCCAGGTGGTGCTTGGAGATCCAGATGCCAGAGATCAACTCCTCTGGACAATGTGGCTGCTTTGGAAAGGGTGCTCTGTGGCATTCTACCCCAATGAGATCCTTCCCCTCCTTAAACTGCACCCTCCTCAAGCTCCACCCCCAGATCTCCAGGAATTTCCCATGCATAGTTGGTAACCCTAGGATATGCCCCAGGCACCCCTGTTGGTGGCTATAATAAGGCTGTGTTTACCCCAATGTCCCGAGGGTGGTTTTTTGGGCTTCTCTGGGCGGAGACAAAGAGGTGGTTTCTGTTGACGCCCCTGCCCCCCCCCCCCCCGGGAAATGTTCTGGTCAGTATCCAAAGTGCCGCCCAGTTTACTCCATGATAGGGCTGCCAGCCTCCAGTTGGGGCCTGGGGATCTCCTGCTTTTACAACTAATCTCCAGCTGACAGAGATCAGCTCCCCAGGAGAAAATGGCTGCTGTGAAGGGTGGACTCTATGGCATTGTACCATGCTGAGGCCCCTCCGCTCCCCAAGCCCCGCCTTCTCCTGGCTCCACCCCCAAAGTCCCCAGGTATTTTCCAACCCAGACTTGGCAACCCTACTCCATGAACAGGAGGGGAGGGGGGGCTTTCTACGGGCGGTTCTGCACCTAGCATTGGCTCCCCATTTTCTCAACTGGGATGGAAAAGTGCAGTTCAAAACCACATTCAAATACCCCAGGGCAACACCATGCTGACTGCAAAGTTACCCCCGAACGGCCATAATTCCAGGCAGAAGGTGCCATAAAAGCCGATGGTCAAAGAAAGCAAAAGCAGGATGCAGTGTAGAGGGTACCATAAAACTCCACGGCCAAAGGAAGTGACAGCAGCATGCAATGCAGAGGGGGATCTCTGTTCCAACGTTTCGTAAAACAACGGAGGGAAAAGCCAGTGCAAAATCAGCCTAAAACAGCAGGCTCAGCCCGCCCACCCCTAGCTCCACGCGAAATTCGTTTCAAATTCGAAACTAAAACCGCGCTTTCCTCTTACCCGGAGGAGATAAATACACTTCAGGAGTCAAGCAATGCGCACGTGACCGGCTCACCCTCTCCCTGGATTGCGACCAGTGTTCCCTCTAACGCTGAATTACTGTGAGCTAGCTCACAATTTTTTAGCCTCTGGCTCTCACATTCCTGCCTTCGCTTAGGAAGGATGGCTCCAGAGCAAACTAAAGTTATGCAGTGGCCAAATCGCTCGCTCACAACTTTAATGCCAGTGGCTCACAAAGTTGAGTTTTTTTGCTCACAAGACTACAGCTTAGCGGGAGTGTTGCAAATGCCACCGGACTCAAACTTTGTTCTGCTGCTTCAGACCAACAGGGCGGCCCACCTGAATCCAGAAATGCAGTTACCCGGGCAAAGGCAGGCTCACACAGACGGTGAGATACAGTGCCCCAGGGGCTGTTGAGAAGGTCAGCCAAGAAAAGACAACTTGCTGTATTAGCTTCATTTGCGAACCGGCCGCGAGGGTCTTCCAGACGTCTCGCGGCTGCGTTATGTACGCCGGCTGTATTCCGTCGCCTCTAGCGCCCCCCCCCCCCCCCCCCGGCCGATTTCCCAGTTTGCGGCAACCGCCGTAGTCTGCCAAAATCCACAATCTCGTTGGGATTCAAAATTTTGTGTAAATGCGCCTCCACGTGGTGAATCCAGAAATTGCAATCAGACGACGCAAGGAGAGAACCTGGCGAGAATGCAGGTTTTTGCTGAACCGGGGATGGGCTCAGATTAAACACCATGTTTCCTAAATATAATTTGCCCAATATTTTGCATCTTTAGCGAGCATAATATAAACAAAGGCAGTTGACTGGAGAACTCCACTATTGTTTCGAGTTTCTCTCTTTAAGCTTTCAAAAATGTGTATGCTGTCCCCCAGAGTTATATTGCAGGGGGTATGGGTCGGATCCCACCGAGCTGTTCTGCTAACTGTTCTGGCGCATGGAGCCTTCCCTTGACTGGAGAGGCTCAAAAAGGCTCTTGCGTTAAAGGAAGTCTCCTTGGGCTGGAAGAACAAAAACAAAAAAACCCCTGCCGCTATTAGAAAAACAGATCTGTATTTCCCCAGATTAAATATATATCTCCCTCAAGAAATCAGACTGAATATGAATATAAGGCAGGTAAAGACTTTTTGGAAAAAGTATCAGCATCACACAGGAGCTTGATGATGTCAAAACTTCTGGGGGCAGCTGACCAAACCACTGGGGAACTGGAACACACATTAGTTGAAAGCTGCACGAATGGTAAAGGGAACACAAAGAAGAAGAAGAAGAGGAGGAGGGGGAGGAGGAGGAGGGGGAGGAGGAGATTGGATTTATACCCCGCCCTCCACTCCTACCCAAGGGAGTCTCAGAGCGGCTTACAAACTCCTTTCCCTTCCCCTCTCCACAATAGACACCCTGTGAGGTAGGTGGGGCTGAGAGAGCTCTGACATAAACTGCTCTTTTTCAATAACAGCTGGTACAGAGCTATGGCTTGCCCAAGGTCATCCAGCAGGTGCAAGTGGAGGAGTGGGGAATCAAACCCGATTCTCCCAGATTAGAGTCAGCACTCTTTAACAACTATACCAAACTGGCTCTCAGATGTGCCGGGCCTGGGACAGCATTTTTCTTTATTTAACACATCTTTATCCCACATTTCCTCCAAGGCCCTCAAGGCAGTATACCTGATTCTCCCCCAATTTGTGCTCACAACAGCCCTGTGAGGTTGATCAGGCTGGAGGAGAATGACAGCCCCAAGGTCCCCAAGTAGATTTCATAGCAAATGAGGATTTGAACCTGGGTCTCCCAGGCCTCTGGTTCCACTTTCTGACCACTATACCACATTGCCTCTGCCACTATGTTAGCTACTGACCATTTGGAAAGCCAACTTTCCTGCATGCTAACAGTGTGATAGAGATGGTGCTAAGTGTCTTAAAGCATTTGTAGACCCCTTTTCTCCAGTAGTTCATGAACACATATACACTCAATCAGACGACTGGTCCATCACGGTTAGGGCTGTCTGCTCAGACTGGCAGTGGCTCTCACCACTGGAGGTCTCTCACATCACCTACTACCTGATCCTTAACTGGAGATGCTGGGGATTGAACCTGTGGCCTTCTGCATGACAAGCAGATGCTCTGCCACTATGCCACAGCCTCTCCCCAAGGGGCTCTCCAAAAATACTAAAAATATACCAGTTCCAATTTAACAGCCAGTGTAAACAAGCACAACAAAAACAAGTGAGCAGTGACTCGTGGAAACTCCTACCCTGCCTCAAATTTGGTTAGTCTCTAAGGTGCTACTGGACTCTTGCTCTTTTCTGCTGCTGTAGACTAACACAGCTACCCATCTTGAACAGAACAATGAGCGGGACATCACCCACGCAGGGTCCAGATAGATTCACAATGCAAGCCATGAGCCAAGGGCTGAGAGGCCTTCAGTGCTTGCCCGAGGACTCGTCTCTGGCCACACCTGAGCTGAAGAAGAGAAGAGAAGAGAAAAGATTGGATTTATACCTCGCCCTTCACTCGGAGTCTCAGAGCGGCTTACAAACTCCTTTCCCTTCCCCACCCCACAACAGACACCCTGTGAGATAGGTGGGCCTGAGAGAGCTCTTTCCAGAACTGTCCTTGAGGAACAGCTCTGACAGAACTATGGCTTACCCAAGGTCACACTAGCAGCTGCAAGTGGAGGAGTAGGGTTGCCAGCCTCCAGGTGGGGCCTGGGGATCTCCCGCTTTTACAACTGATCTCCAGCTGACAGAGATCAGCTCCCCTGGAGGAAATGGCTGCTTTGGAGGGTGGACTCTATGGCATTGCACCATGCTGAGGCCCCTCTCCTCCCTAAACCCCGCCTTCTCCTGGCTCCACCCCCAAAGTCCCCAGGTATTTTCCAACCTGGACTTGGCAACCCTATGGAAGAGTGGGGAATCAAACTCTGTTCTCCCAGATTAGAGTCCGTGCACTTAACCACTACACCAAACTGGCTCTGAGAGCAGAGGCTGCTGCTACTAAACTAGCAAGGTCTTTTCACAGGTATAAGCAACACTTTTAGCCCAAGTTCCAAAAATCCAATGACTTCTTATGAAGATGTTGGTAGGCTGGCAAACAAGAAGCGTCGGGGGGAGTCAGGGGGCGAAGACTGTACTTGGCTGGGCACATTGGAAACAAATGGAGCCCCAGTGTTCCTGCCAGCTTGGGAGGGGCTCACTTTGGACCCAGCTGGTGCCTGTGTGGGCCCAGGAGGAGACCATGCCAGCCATGAGTAGGTTGCCAACTCTGGGTTAAGAAATTCCTGGAGATTTCAAGGTGGAGCCTGGAGAGGGTGGGTTAGGTTCCACCTCTCCCTAAGAGCAGCCAATGGGAACTGGTGGAAGGTTAGTGAGATGAACAGTTGGAAAACAGCTGCTGAGAGGGCAGTTAGAGGGTTGAGAGTGCATCTGGCAGAGTGATGCTGTGGAGAAGAGCAGTTTAAAACTGACTGGGAAGAAGTCAGTTTGTAATGAAAGATCCCAAATGCTGGAAAAGGGAAAGAGGTCAAAAGTTAAATTGAAAAGAAACCTTATAACCTTTACCTCCTTCAGTGTTATTTTATATTCAAACCATAAATAAAAGTTAGCTCCTTGTTTGTTTACCCCTGTGGGCTGGTAGTCTCAGGAAAAGTAAAACCCTCCCCCCACAAGCTATGATCTTGGTCTCTATATATTTTAGGATATGAATAAATGGTGGCAGTGTGTGAATGGAACTGTGTTTGAGCCCCCAATGACTCTGGGCAGTGTTTGAGTGAGGGGCAATTATTAAAGGGGGCTGGGCTCATGTCTCTGGGAGTGAGGGAGAGGACCTGAGAGGTAAAAGGATTGTGGCGCTCTAGGGATTTTAAAAGAGAAGAAGAAGAAGAAGAAGAGATTGGATTTATACTCTGCCCTTCACTACCCAAGGGAGTCTCAGAGCGGCTTACAAACTCCTTTCCCTTCCCCTCTCCACAACAGACACTCTGTGAGGTAGGTGGGGCTGAGAGAGCTCTGACAGAAACTGCCCTTTCAAGAACTCCTCTGACAGAACTATGGCTTGCTCAAGGTCATCCAGCAGGTGCAAGTGGAGGAGTGGGGAATCAAACCCAGTTCTCCCAGATTAGAGTCCGCGCACTTAACCACTACACCAAACTGGCTCAAAAGACAAGAAGGGGAGCAACATGTGACTTACTTGCCACCCTGAACCTGTGGGAGAGAAGTTGTGGAGAGTAGCAAGCAGCCTGTAAATGAAAAAAGGGCATCAGTGAGGTTGGGGGAGGGGAGGGGCCTCGTTATGCCATACAGTCCTTCCTCCAAACCATTTTCTCCAAGGGAACTGTTTTCTGTAGTCTGGAGATTCGTTGTAATTCCAGGACATCTCCAGGCCCCACCTGGAGGCTGGCAACCCTAGCCCATGAGCCATATCCTTTCCTCCTCCTACACTGCTACCCTCTGCAGGACCTCCAGCTCCTAAGGAGCTTCAACTTACCGCATTTTCTCTTTCCAAGGCATTCCCCCCACTAATTGCTCATTGTGAGCATCTCAGATACCTCCTTTCTAAAGGAACCAAGTGGTATCGACTCCCACAATGCATTGGTGCGTGCTCCCCACCGATGGGCTCAGGGCAGAGTTTGACTGACTGCTAGCATTCAGATTGGTTTGCACAGAATATCCTTTCCCCCTTCTCTGGGGAAAGGAGAAAGCTTCTTGGCAGAGGGAAAGGAGTGGCAGGTGCCCAATTCTGTGTGTACCAGCAGCAAATAAAAGAAACTGGAACAGAGCTGGGGAAGACAACGCTGGGTCTTTGGAAGTTCTCTTCCAAACGTCTCAGGCCATATGCTACCTCTGCACATTCCTCGCCCCGGTCTAAGATCTCCAGGTTAAAAAAAAAATGATACTGAGCCAAGTTTGCAGAACTCAAAGAGATAATACTGGCTCAGGTTTTTGCGTTCTATATGAAAGTACAGATGGGAGAAGGAGACAGATGGGTTTGCCAGAGAAGTTTTCGACCACAGCTGCTGCCGCCTCCTGCAATGCAAAACTAAGAGGTTTACACCTAAATACTCGAGTCTGTTAATTAAGGAAGAACTCTATACACAGCAGCTCCTAGCCTGGCTTAGTGGAGGGGACAACTGCTGCTCTGGCTGTTTGTCCTTCTCTTTTGAGGGATGTCTGCAAAGCATCTTGTTTTGCAGGGTCTTTGACTCTGAAAAGGGGAGGAGGGGGCAGCTGGGAACTGGGATGTTGATTGAACAACTCACTGGTAGGGCATATTTTGTAGGAAAAGGGGGGAAAGGCCAGAAAGAGGCCAGAGCAGGAGCACGGAGAGCAGTGGAAGGTGGTCTGATACTACTCCAGAACAGAACCAAGAGGGGGAAACTAAGCGCTGTTTACTTGTGTCTCCGGTCAATAGTTCCAGACAGTTCAATTTCTACATTGTAGTAGTCTTTTCCAAATATCTTAACTGCAGAGAATGCATGCACATGGTTGGTTGGTTGGTTGGTTGGTTGGTTTACAATGGCTTCCATCCCAACTTTGCATGTTTACTGGAAAGTCTTATAGAGCCTGTATGTACCAGTGTCTCTGCGCAATCAGGACTCCTAGAAAAAGGCTACTTCCTGTTGCTGACCCATGGTCTTTGCTGGAACTCTCGAAGCTGCCATATACCAAATCAGACCCCTGGTCCACCAAGGTCAGTATTGTCTATTCAGGCTGGCAGCAGCTCTCCTGGGTCTTAGGCAGAGGTCTTTCCCATCACCTACACCCTACTCTAGGGCACACGAGCGAGGAAGTTCGCTCACCGAACACTGCTGTATTGACGCTTCTTGGATTCGATCTAGGCCAATCTAGCCTGGCTGCTTCTGAGAGGGTTGCTTTGTCCTCTCAAGGGCCTCTTCTCCCTTCAGCATAATTGCTGGTTGCTTGATGGTCATCACGCCTAAAACAAAGTCTCAAACAGGATTCTAAGCAAGAGCCTCCTGACCATACAGCGGCCTGGCAGCCAGGCCAGGAGCGATGCATTAGCTTTCGGGACATGTCTCACTTTGAACCTTACCCTAGCTGTGCTGTGAAGTTGCCTAGACACAGATTCAAGCTTATTCTCCATCCCACCTAGCTGGAAAGAGCATGATCTATTGGGGGTTGTGTGTGTGTGCTTTTTGATAATAATGTTGCATTTTCATTTATGGCTTGTGTTTTTGTGGGTTGTACTCTTTCAGTGAGGAGGAGGAGGAGGAGATTGGAGTCTCAAGGCAGCTTACAATCCCTTTCCTTTCCCCTCCCCACAACAGACACCCTGTGAGGTAGGTGGGGCTGGGAGAGAGCTCAAAGAGAACTGCCCATGAGAGAACAGCTCTGAGAGAACTTGTGACTGACCCAGGGTCATATCAGCAGCTGCATGTGGAGGAGTGGCGAATCAAACCCGGTTCTCCCAGATTAGAGTCTGCGCTCTTAACCACTAAACCAGACAGGTGAGGTGATGGTCAGAATGCAGACTTGCCTGGTCAGCATCAATGCTCTCTCTAAGCTGTGGAGTCTTGTGAGCAAAAATTCTACTTTGTGAACCACTGGCATTAAAGTTGTGAACAATTTGGCTACTGCATCAATTAGTTTGCTCTGGAGCCATCCTTCCTGAGCTAAGACAAAAATGTGTGAGTCAGAGGCTAAAAAACTATGAGCTTGCTCACACTAACTCAGCTTAGAGGGAACACCGGTCACCATTCCCTGTTTTCCCATCTTTGCCTTCTTCCCTGCACATTTCTGATTGTGCATGGTGCATGTCTTTCACTGGCTCAGTCCCCCCCACCCCAATCGTTACGGTTGTTGCTACCTCCAAGACCGATCCCATGCCAGCCAGGGCCTGTGTAAATATCTCTGTCCTTGTGGCTTCTCCATGTGCCTGGGGTTGCCAACTTTGGGCTGGGAAATTCCTGGAGATTTGGGGGTGGAGCCTGGGCAGGGACAGGACCTCAGCCGGATGTAATTCCACACTCCAAAGCAGCCATTCTTTCCAGGGGAAATGCTCTGTGTAGTCTGGAGATATGTTGTGATTCTGGGGGATCCCTAGGTCCCACCTGGAGATTGGCAACCCTAGACAGTTAGCATTTCTCATAGCAGTAGTTTTCAGCCCCATGAGTTGGGACTTTCTGGGGCTCACAAAGCCCCACCCCATGGGTTGAGTTAACCAAAACAGTCCCTGTGCAGGGGCAGACGCACCAGAGCATCCCCTACATGCATATTGTCTGCCCAAAAGACCTGGGGCCAGTTTGAGTCACTTTCCGTCTGTTGCATACACAACTCCCGTTTTGGACACAGCAATTCCCACAGCAATAAGAGAAGCACTTAACTTTTTTGTTCTGACAAGGTACAGACTAGAAACAGAGAATCAGTGAAAACAACAGGGATAGTAAGCCATTGTACCACAAAAACCAAATAAAACTCAGTTTTCTCAGTCCAAGTGTGTAGTTGTGTTCCTTTAAGCTAAGTTCCCAATTAAACTTATCTTTAGATCCAAATTATATTCCTCCTGCTTGGCTACTCCAGAGCAAACAAACCCAGAGAGAAGGGATTGGTGACAGGAGGTCCAAAACGGGACCAGAAGGCACCGTGGGAGGAATAGGAATAGAGTTTAAAATTGTTCATTCATTCATTCATTCATTCATTCATTCATTCATTCACTCATCCATCCATCCATCCATCCATTTATTCATTCAATTAGACTTACTAGGCTGCCCTTCCTTGGAGTGGGCTCAGGGAGGCTTATAACAAAATAATATATAAATCTTAATTTAAAACTAAGATAATCTGGCAATTTCCAGTAAATAAAAACACCTTACATACAGTATACAAGATGGCAGAAAAAGGGATCCCACCCCCACCCCCGCCAGCCTGGGGGGAGGGCTTCAAGGGATGGAGAAATTATATAAAGGTGTCAAAGAAGCTCCATGGCTGTCCTCAACTGAAGGCCTGGCGGAACATTTCTGCCTTGCCTGCCCTGAAGAAAGGTAGCAGCTCTTGCAGGGCATGGATGTCTTCCGGCAGAGCATTCCACCCGGCAGGAGCCAGGGCAGAAAAGGCCAGGGCCTTGGTCGAGGACTGCTGGGCCTCTCTCGGGCCAGGGACCATCAGGAAGTTCTTATTTCCTGAGCATATTGCTCTTCCAGGGGCATACTGGGAGAGGCAGTCTTGAAGATATGTAGGCCCCTGACCGCTAAGGGCCTTAACGGTCAAAACCAGAACCTTGAACCTGATCCGGTTCTCCACTGGAAGCCAGTGCAGCTCGCGCAGCATTGGTTGAATGTGTGCTGTCTGAGGGGACCGAGTAAGGACCCGCGTGGCTGCATTTTGGACCAGTTGGAGCTTCCGGGTCAGGTGCAAGGGCAGGCCCGCATAGAGTGAATTACAGTAGTCAAGCCTGGAGGTGATAGTTGCATGGATTACAGCAGCTAGGTTGGGGCGAGACAGATAAGGGGCCAGGCTGCCTAACCTGGAGAAGCTGGAAAATGCCTGGCTGGCAACCTTTGTGGAAGGGAGTCCCTGACCAGGATGCAATGGGAAGGAGCCGGTAAGATTAACAGGTCCACTACAGAGCAAAAGACATTAATGCTTAAATTAGAAAGGAAGGCAGAATAGGGGAAGAGACTCTGCCTGTACTGAAGAGGGAAGGTCATGGTAACCCAAAGAGTAATTAACATGTGGAATTCACTGCCATAGGAAGTGATGGTGGCTACAAGCATAGACAGCTTCAAGATAAACATATGGAGCAGAGGTCCAGCCACAAGGTATAGATGGAACACTTTGTCTGGGGCAGTGATGCTCTGTATTCTTGGTGCTTGGGGGAGGGGGGCACAGTGGGAGGGCTTCTGGAGTTCTGGCCCCACTGGTGGACCTCCTGATGGCACCTGGTTTTTGGCCACTGTGTGATACAGAGTGTTGAACTGGATGGACTATTGGTCTGAGCCAACATGGCTTCTCTTGCGTTCTTACAGTAAGTGGGAGATGGTTTGAGATGGATGCCGTCTTCCCAGAATGGAGGACTCGGGGAGCCTCTCTTATGTACCTGTTTTTACCTGGGTGCCAATGGCAAAAGATCTGCATATTGGCCCAGTACGAGGGTCTCTCCTGGCATCAGTCCAGTACTTTGGAGAATTTGGTGGATCTGGGGCTGGAACCTCATTGGATCTGAGACCCTTTTGGTGTGTGCTAAGGAGTTTGGGCTGATAGGATAATCCATTTGTCCTATCAAGAGAGGGGCACTAGAATGAGCATGGAAAGTGCACCTGTGGCAGGTGTAAAGGGTGATACAGATACGTGGATGGCATCAGAAGGATGACCAAATGGCTCTTTCTGGACTGATTATTGTGCTTCAATTTGTCAAGAAAAATCTACTTATTTATCTTGCACAACCAGTGTCCTGCTTTCGGGCCAAGAAGCTAGGGGGGACTTCAGAAGGTTAAAAGAGAGCTTTGATCAGTGCTGTATCCAGGCTTTGGGGCTGTTCCCATGCAGAAAATAACTTCAGTCGATTCTGGGCTTTGATCAAGAGTCTGGGGACAGAGAAAACAGGCATTTCCTTCTCACGCTGACATCCTGAGAGCAAGCAGTCTTTGGGCAGTGGCGCTCCCAGGCGCATGGTATTTTTAAAGCCCAGAGATCATGGTCAGGATGCTGCCCCATGCCTTTGCTTTTTGTATGGCAAAAAATCCTTCTCGGGGTGCACCTATAATTGATATTAAGGGGAGGGTGCTTTGGGCTAAGTAAGGTCAAATCTACATCTGACTTTCCCGCTGAAATCATTCTAGTTTCAAAAAAACCTGTCTATACCTGTTTCTAGTTTCAAACCATACTTGTTCTAGTTTAAAAATTACTGTTTACATTTGTTAATTGCCCTCCTGTGGACAAGCTAGCATTTTACTGCTTTAAACAGATCCTGTTGCTTAGTACTCTTCAGATCCAGGGAGTGAAATTTGAAACCAGCATGAAATGAGCGAAGGAAAAGACAGCAGTCAAGCTACTTCAGAGGGGAGGTATAAATTGGGCCTAACACAAGTCCCTAAAGTGCCTTCATTTTTTTTAAAAAAGGTGATTTTTGGAAGGACCTTCTGCTCATGTGTATTGCACTGAGACCGAAGTTGCCACACCTCCCACCTTGCCCTGCATGCAAGCTGAGAAGGAGCAGCAAGATGGCAAAGGGCAGTCAGGCTATGGCTCAGTGGTAGAGCATCTGTTTTGCATGCGGAAGGTCTCAGGTTCAGTCCCCAACATCTCCAGTTGAAAGGATCGGATGGTAAGTGATGTGGAAGACCTCTGCCTGAGACTCTGGAGAGCTGCTGCCCATCTGAGCAGACAATATTGACCTCAATGGAGCAAGGCAGCTTCATGTATTCACTCAGCCACACAGCAGATTTATTAATTCAGAAAATGTATATGTTGCCTCTCCAGACACCTGCTGGAGGCAGCCAGGCCTGCTCCATTCCTCCACATCTGTAACTGAAGAGTACTGGACTCAGGAGACCAGGAACGGTGAAATCATGAAGCCTTTATTGAGTGATTCAGCATGCCCAGTAGATGGTCAGAACAAGCATGCTTCCAGGGCTCCAGGGCCCTCATTATATGCTGGCCAGAGCCACACCTCCAGCCGCACCCAAAAGACTTGATAGGGGCTTAACATATGCGCATGTTTGTCATAGGTTCCCTGGAGGAGCCTTTGACTGCATTGGCTCTCCAGGGAGAACCTAGGTCCCACATTGGTGGAGGCTTTCAATCCAGATGTCTATTGTTCCTCCAGATTCAAGCTCCCCTCTCTGCCTGACCATGTGCTCTGGCCATGCAGCGGGCGCCATTACCTGGGAGCACATGGCAGGCTGGTTGCTACACAGAGCATACTACATTACAGTAACCTTCATTTGTTCCTATGGTATACCTCCTGGTGTTTGGTTTGTGCTTACTGTGTCTAGCTCTCTTGACCTCTTCCCCACTGATCTGGCCTTGGACCCAGTGAGTCCATCCCTCCAGCTCCCCCATTTCCTGTCATGTGACTGTGATGACTCACGCTTGCAGCTGAGTGGTGTTAGACACAACTGGTGTCCCTAGCTGTGTTTTCCCAGCCCAATTTGAGAAAAACCCACAGCGGTCCCGTAGAGAGGAAAACCCTAAAAATATTTATTAATTAATAAAGGAAGAGTACAGATATCAAGGTTTTGAACCCCTGAATACCCGACTCTTAGAGTGTTACAATGGGTGACATAGGATTTTATACTCGAGATGACGCACACAAACAAAACGAGATTATTGGTTCCATCAAACATCAGCACTCTGACCTAACAGACCTCTGAGTAGCGGAAAACCTTTTGGGCCGGGCTTTCCCAAGTAAAGTTTTTTCCCTTTAGCGAAGCTATAAGCAGGGGTCCTTTCGTAAAAAAAGAGGTGCAGGAGCTCATTAGCATAACTTATTTGCATATGCCACACCCCCTGACGTCACCGGAAGTGTCATGAGGCCACACATCCCTGACATCAGGTGTGTCAGTAGGCAAGAAGGGAGGGAGGGGGAAGGAAGGAAAGGAACAGGAAGGAAGGTAGGTAGGTGGGGGAGAGAGAGAGAAGAAAGAAAAAGAAAGGAAGGAAGAAAGGAAGGAAGGAGGGAGGAAGAAGGAAGGGGAGAAGGAAGAAAGAAAGAAAGGAACAGTAAGGTAGGTAGGTAGGTAGGTGGGGGGAGAGAGAGAAGGAAGCAAGGAAGGAAGGGGGGAGAAAGGGAGGAAGGAAGGAAGGGAGAGAGGAAGGATGGGGAAAGGAAGGAACAGGAAGGTAGGTGGGGGAGAGAGAGAGAAGGAAGGAAGGAAGGGAGAGGGGAAGGAACAGGAAGGTAGGTAGGTAGGTGGGGAGAGAGAGAGAGAAGGAAGGAAGGAAGGGAGAGGGGAAGGAAGGAAGGAAGGGGGAAAGGAAGGAACAGGAAGGTAGGTAGGTAGGTGGGGGGAGAGAGAAGGAAGGAAGGAAGGAAGGAAGGAAGGAAGGAAGGAAGGAAGGAAGGAAGGAAGGAAGGAAGGCTTCTCACCCCACTGGGGCCGGCGTTTCCTCCCCCCCCTTGCTTGGGCCTTAGTGGCTTCAGGCCACTGGGGCCTGGCTTCTTCACTGGGGGGGGAGGGAGGGGGCTTCTTCTTCCGGGAGGGGGGAGGGAAGGGGCTTCCCGGGGCCGGCGGCTTTAGGAAGTTACAGAAGGCCCCGACAGGGAAACGATGGTTTGCAGTTAAGAGAGAGAGAGATTAGGGTCCAGAGAGGATCTGCCCAGTGGGGGTGCACTTACACATATTAAGCGGGATGCCTGAAGTTGCTAACCAGTTACTAAGCTGATCAAATCCCAGTTCGCTCTCAGGTCCCTACATTTAATAGATTTAATACCCATCATCGTTTGCATTTAAACTACGATTGTTTTCACTGGACTGGATCTACGGAGAAGCCAAGAAGAATCTCCAGCTGTTCCGCCTCCTGATCCCCAGAGATCTCTTACCTCCTTCTCTTGGGCCGCCTGCTGCAGAGGGTCTCTGGGCTCCTGGGACCCGCCGCAGGCCACGCAGAGGAGCTCCAGGGGCACCCGGTGCTTCCCACAGGCTCCCCCCTCCCCACCGGCCTCTTTTCCCCTCCTGCAGAGCGAATTTCTTGGCGATTTCCACGATGTTGGCCAGCTGCAGGTTGGGGCGGAGGCTCCCCTCCAGCGTGGCTCCTCTGCACAGGGGGCAGGAAGGCTCGGACGAGGCCCCTGGCTCCCCCCATCCCCCGGTTAGGCAGGCACGGCAGAAGTTGTGGCCGCACTCGGCGATGCTAACCGGGTCCCTGAAATAGTCCAGGCAGATGGGGCAGGAGGCCTCCTCGCAGAGCGCCTCCAGGGGACCCGCCGCCACCATGGCTGCCTGGACGAAGGGAAGGGAGAAAGCAAAACAGAGTTACTTTCGGTTTTTTCCCGCTCTCCCGAGGAGCGAGGGGGGCGTTCCCCTTTCTGCAAAACGACCCTCTGCCGGCGCCCAATCAACGGCCTGGGAAGAAAACAGCCGCCAGAAATTAAAAAAAACCTCTAGAAAAGGAAACGCCAAAGCATCCTAGAAAGGTCCCCACAAATACAAGAAAATCGCTCTGGGTAAATTGGACGGCAGCGGAGGGGCGCAGCAGAGCAGGTTTTCCGAGGGGGAATAACCACATCCGCCTGCCCCTTTCCCTAACCATAGCCAGTTTCTCAGCTCCTCCCCACCCCTCTTACTTGCGGGGAGGAGGGTGGGGGAGTGGCAGAAACCCTCCGATTTCCCCTGGGAAGTGGACTCAAAATAAGCCAAGAAGTTCCAGTCGTTTGGACGTGAGTCCACCTCTCTGCCTTGGCCCTTGTTCGTTCCCAGCAAACCCAGATCCGGAGGAGAGGGCAGAACTGACTGCGCCACTGCAGACATCGAGAGAGGGGAGTCACATTTCTGAAAGGAACCCACCCACGCACGTTAAAGAAAAGTCCAGGCAGGCAGAAAAGCCACACAAGCACAGAAGGAGCCCAGAATGTAGCCTTGCTCCCTGAAGGGCTAGTTTTCTACTGGGAAGGGGGGAGATTAGTACTGCCCAGGCTCTTCGTTGCGCATATCTAAGCGGGCAGTTGTCAAAGCTTCTGACTTTGTATGTAAAGTCGGGACCCGTCTATATTGATCTTGGCGGTGGGCGAATAGGGCGCCCTGAACCTACCTGTCGTTTCCTCTCCTGTGTTTCTTACCTGACCATAAATTCCAGTTTATTCCTTCAGGAGTGGATGAATCCACAGGTAAAGCTGCTTGCCTGTCTCAGCCCCTTCCTATCTTCCCGCCGCTGGCCCCGGGAGTCTTGACGAGGGGGGGGAGGGAAGGGGCTTCCCGGGGCCGGCGGCGCTCTGCCGCGGCCCCGGGAGCAGTGGGAGCGGGGAGGGAAAAACTTCTTCCCGGGCCGGCGGAGCGCCGGGAGCATTGACGGGGGGGGAGGCTGGGGGGGCAGGGCTTTGTTAAGGCCCGCCCCCCCGCCTCCTCTCTCCCGGAGCGGCGCTCCGGCGCGCCCCGGCCCCAACGGAGCCCTGGCTATAAGTGCTTCTTTCTCTTAGACTATGAAATTCTAGAAGTGTCTATATAGCTGATATGGTTTACAGGGTAACATTGTTCTTTGTTGAGCCAGAGACATGTGCAGTTACAGCTGGCCCGCCAAGGCCACAAGCCTTAGCATAAGAGTAGCCTGTCAGCATTTAGCTATTTCCCAGAATGCATTTAAGCAATGAGCCAAAGTGAATACCCTGAATATGTATTCATGATTGATTTCTGATTCTGTGATTAGGATCATCAATGGCACTTAGCATATCTGTATGTCTATCAGAAAGGTCTGAAAAGGTCAAAGACCACAGTCCTAAGTCAAGCAGCCTCTTGCCAAGTTTGTGGGTGGTCTGTTATAGAGAGGCAGAATACACACAGTAATCGCTAGGCAACCGCGGATGGTCCCTGAAGACCAGAAACGGCAATGGAGCGCTGGTGTTGCCTAGCAACCACCATACTCCCTTCTCGTCATCCTCTTCCTGTACCTGAACATGCAAACCGCTGAAGTCCGGGGTGAAACATAAAAGACTTAACACGTGGCTCACGATTCCCATGCACGGTCAGTGCTACACATACAGTGGCGTTACAGCTATGGAGAGAAGTGGAGCGAGAGTTACATCTGCTTTTGATCATGGCCTGCAACAGACAACTCAGACATCGTTTTAGCTTGCAAGGATCTTATCTGGCCGTTCACGTTTTAAGCCATTCATTACAGCTGCATTCATTACAGCTGCACAATTATTCAATCATGTTCTATAAAAAAAAAATAAACTCTTGAAATCGGAATGGGACAAAATGATTAAAAATTCAGTTTCTCTGCTGCAATTAAATGGCCTCTCCCTCCCTCCCTCTCTCCCTCCCCCCCCCCCCACAATTAACATTGCGAAGTGCACCCTCCTGATGGTAAGATACAGACTGCTGCTCTCCGGAATCACATTTACTTTCCGGATGATCAGCTGCACCAGCTCCAAAGAAGAGCCAGACAGGCAGTTTGACCAACACAAGCAAGACTCATTGAGGAATCAGATGTCGAGTCACGTAATTCCAGGTGATGTGAAAAGGGGAGCGGGCCCGTGATTTGCCCGCTAAAATGCTGAGGCCACTGCTGTGTTTGGCATTCAAGCACAAGACCTTCGCCAGGTGAGGAGCGCGCAAGTCCCTTTGTGCTAATGCACAAATCCGTTTTCGACGCAGCAAGTGCGGGGCGAAGTTAACCATCGGTGTCTTTATTTGCTGGTCTTACGGCTGTGTTCATACAAAGCCATCCCAAGGGTCCAGCTCTTCCTCACTTTCCTTTCTGTCAGCCAGCCGCAAGGTTGCCAACTCCAGGGAGGGGGCTGGGGAGCTCCTTGAATTACAAGACCTGTCCCACTTCTTCTGGAGGAAATGGCTGCTTTGGAAGGTGGACTGTAGGCGGTTGCTGATTTCAGGGGCTCTGTGAATCCACGGCTGGTGGCCAGTCTGCCCGTAGTGGTTTTGGGTGTTATGGAAAAAAGAGGGGAAGGATGGGAAACCCAAGTGCTTTGTGCTTCCAGTCCCTTCTCTACCTTCCAAAATAGAAGTTGTGCATCTCTCTGGTGGGGTTATGATTCCGAAGAGCTTGGGAAACAGGGTGCAAAAGTCCCCTGCAAGTTGCACTTCCATGCCACGTCCGAAGCTGCTTCAAGCACACTTCAGAGTTCAGAAGCTCAAGTGGTTCCTTCCAGAACTTCGATTCAGTTGAACCTTTAGACATTCCTATCCAAGAAGCTTGGAGAACACGCATTTTTTTGGTCCTGTTCCTTTGTCAAGGCCTAGAGGAAGTGTGACTGACTCAATGAAAACATGCCCTTAAGAAGACCCCGGGGCTTTGGAGTCCAAAACAGAGAGGAGGCCCCTTTTAATGGCATTCTGTTGCTTATCTAAATGAGCAAAAAAAAATAAAAAAATGGAAAGTTATTTCTCAGAGCAAAACGCTGATCCTCAGAGATTTCCCCGGAGACGAATTCAGCAAATAGAAAAAGAACATGAACCTTCCTTCCATAAAGCCAAAGGGAATTGTCAGTTCTAAGGCAGAAATTGAAGAACCCATTGAGGCACGAAGTGGATTAGGAGCTCTTCTGTCGAATGGCACGTGTGTGTGTGTGTGTGAGTGTGTGTGTGTCTGCTGGCTTGTGACGGTCCCTGGCCTGGCTGCCTCCCTCCCCTTTCATTTCCCGCCGAGGGGAAGATTGAAGAAGAATACATATTTTATAAACCCTTTCGGCAAGGTTTTCCAGAGGAAGACACCATCCACATTTTGAACCTGCAACCATCGATGTTCGCCAGCCTCTGGTCTACCCTCCTTTCCCTGCGAGGGCACAATTGGTATAGGCATCCTTGTAGGAGTAACCCTAAGACACCTATCCATGCTGCTCTTGGGGGGGGGGGGTGGACTTTTTCTCTCCCAGGTAAAGCCGGAGATAGATGGCTGGCTCCTCCGTCACCCAAGAGCTGGAAGAGAGCTTCTAACACACCACCAAATTCAGTAAGTTTAATATCCAGGTTGAGGAAGAAGTCTATGAAAAAAAATCTGCCCTCTATGTTGTGACTTTGAGTTGGCTCTAAGAAAAGTGTCAAGCTACTACAAACCGTTCCTCACATGATACAGCAGTCTTAACTGCAGTGAAGTTGTTATGTCCTAATGGCAACCGCGCATGCGGTCAGAGAAACGCACATGGGTGGGTTGGCTACCGGAGCTCCGCTTTGGGAGACAACAGCCCGTTCGGATTGTAAATTAGGCCAAGCGGCCACCCAGGTTCCGCCAGGGGGTCTATGGTTTACTGTCACTTATGACTAATCCTATCAGGGAGTGGGCATGATCTTATCAGGGTAATCCTATCAGGGAGTTTGGGCAAAGCTGGGGGTGTGGTTTAGACGTGTATTTAAGCAGACCCCCAAGCCCCGTTCAAGTAGCCTGGAATTGCACCATCAATAAACTTATGAGCTGATTTCACTGCAATGCATCTCTGGACTCAGTACTTTATAGAAGTGAACACGGGGCTGGTCACTGCCTGGACAGGAGACTTCCTGGGTGGGGAATAGGGTTTGCCACTGGTCCCCCCAGCCACCGGATGGGGTTGGGTTGCCAGCTCCAGGTTGGGAAACTCCTGGAAATTTGGGGATGGAGCCTGGGGAGGACAGGGACCTCCGCGGGGTATGATGCCATAGAGTCCACTCTCCAAAGCAGCCATTTTCTCCAGGGGAACTGATCTCTGCCATCTGGAGATGCGCTGTAATTCCGGGGGATCCCCAGGTCCCACCTGGAGTCTGGCATCCCTATTTGGGAATCCTTGTTATACTTCCTTGTAGGCTGTGATGGGTAGAAATCAGGATATACTTTAAATTAATGCAATAACTATTCAGATTTCCCCCCCTTACTGGACCCATAAATGTTTTTGAGGGTGAATGAATGAAAGTCTCTTGCTTTGATTCTCTAAACATCTCGCCACTGGAAGAACTGTAACTGAAGGTTGACTTTGTAGATCACTTAACTTCTTTGCACTTGATTTCTGTCCACTGCCTGTGAGCGGGCTCTGCCAGAAAAGTACAGGAGATGAGATGAAAGTTCTGATTTTGGTGTTAGCTCTTCGATGGCTCATTCGCACTCACACGTTGCGACGCGCTCTCCCAAGTGAAATGGCCTTTATGATCTCACTCGTCAGTGAAATCCATTGCCGGGGTATTTAAGAGATTCCGTCAGTTCCAGGGTCCCTCAAATTGGCTTGAGTGGAGCTCTTTGTCAATTACGCGTAGGCATTAATTGGTTCATATGGAGCATAATCTTAACTCCCACAGAAGTCAATGGGAGAAGAATCGAGCCAATTGCCCTGGATTGCGAATGGAAGCAAAAATCTTCCATAAGTAACGTGAAACCACTCAGCGACTTAAAGAGTTCCAGTGATGCCCTTAATGCTTGTCAAACTGTGATTAACTCTGTCACCCTCTCTCTTATGAGGCCTTGAGCATAGCACCGTTCTTAAAAAGCCATAATATCATAAGCTTGGTGTAACCCTTGGAAAGAAGGACGAAGCAGATTTATGATGCTGAAAACAACCTCAAGCATTTTATGACCAGAGCAGCCAACAAATGTTTTAAAGAAACAAATGATTCCCTACTCTTATGGAAGGCAGCAGTGCCCTTTATCATGCTGTCTGGGTAGTCCACCAGCTCAGCTTCTCTCATTTGTTTTGTTTGGCTTTCACTTTCTCTTTCTTCCTTGCTTCCTTCTCTCTCCCCGTTCCTCTCTCCCTGTGATTCAGGGTTGCCAGTTTCTTTTGGGAAAGATCTGGAGATCTGGGTGTGAGGCTTCCGTATAGACAGCAAGGAATCAGACCTTTGTTGATAAACTAAAGCTCTTTATTTTCAATACTGCAAACAGGTTCTCGAATGTTTGTTAGAGATGCCAGATAGAATACAGTCAGTGTTAATATACCCTCCCGTTCGTTTGAACCCCGACATTAAACCAATCAGAATTAAAATGCAAAACGCGGGAACATAAGAGCGGGCCGTTTGGGTTCCCACAGGGAGGTGAGAAAGTTGTAAAAATTCCCTTCTTGATCTGGGTGACCCACATGTGTGAAATTATACACAACAAAGCTGCTTGGGTGACAATAATAGCTCCAAGGTTTCACAATAAGATAAGACATTCCCTGGCCCGGAAAAAGGGAGGAGGGATGCATGGGAGGGAAGGCCATTTGTTCTTGGTGACGTGCAGGAATGCAGGGTCGCCACTCTCCCGCCTAAAACCAGTAACATTGTCCAGATCTCCTAATAGCAATATACTTCGTGGTGGAGAGGGGAGGAGGAGGGGAGTAGACAGACAAGGATGCAAACAAGCAATTCACTTGATCAGAGAAAACGAAAGCAGACAAAACAGATTACAATGAAACATTTGTCAGGGCACCTGACACCGGGGCGTGGAGCCTGAGAAAGGCAGAGTTTGGGGAGGGAGAGACTTCAATGGGACATAATGCCTAAGTGGCTGTTTCCTGCTGGTGAACTGTGATCTCTATTGCCTGAAGATCAGTGGCAATTCCAGGAGAGCTCCAGCCTCCACCTGGAAGTTGGCAACCCTATTTTTCAGGGATTGGGTTGCCAACTCCAAGCTGGGACATTCCTGGAGATTTGGGGGTGGAGTGTGGTGAGGAGGAGGTTTGGGGAGAAGATGGACCTCATCAGGATAGAATGCCATCAAACTGGCCCTTCAAATCAGCCATTTTCTCCCAAGAAACTGACTCTCCGCAGTTTGGAGATCAGTTATAATTCTAGGAACTGATCCTTGTAGCCTGGAGATCAGCTGTAATCTCAGGAGACCTGCAGCCGCCATCTGGTGGTTAGCAACTCTTTTCAGGGAGGTTTTCAGTCTAGTGACAAACATCCAGGCTGAATACTTCTCCTAGATAATTAGAAGTAGTTTATTTCTCCAGAAGACGAAAACAAAGGTTTGGATCCCACAGGTTTGTTCCATTAGAGCAGAAGTCCCCAAACTTATTTGGCCTACCGCCCCCTTTTCAGAAAAAAAATCACTCAGACCCCCCCCCCCCCCCCGGAAATCTACCTTCAAGACGTGGACAAAAAGAGGCAGGTAGAGTCCACCACGATCCAGGCAGCCAGGCAGGCCAAGGCAGGCACAGAGCAGCAGCAGCTGAAGGCCTGAAGCCAGAGGCCAGCAGCAGCCCCCACACAAGAGCCCAGCAGCAACACCAGCCTTACAAGGGTGCACCTGCGTTTGCAGTTTGCATGGCAAATTTGCAATTTGCAAATGCATGGCTGTAGTTGGCTGTGGGGACCTCTCTTTACCTCCCCCTGCCTCCCTGATCCCAAGGAAGACCAGGAGAAGGCAGAAAAAAGCTACTTTAGATAGGTTCTGGACTCTCTTTATTCTTCCACCGCCTCCTTATTTTTATTCAATGCCCCCCAATTGCACCTAAGGCTCCTACCGCCCACCTGGATCTTTCCAGCCTGCCCCCAGAGGGGCAGTATTGCCCACTTTGGGAACCAGTGCATTAGAGGAAATGCTTTCCTCCAGTGGAAGACACTTCCCTTGACACAAGACACTCCGCCAAGCATCTCGTGTCTCTCCTAGTGCAACAGTTCCCCTGGATTCTGCCCTTCCCTGGATGAGATCATTTTATTTATTTGAATGTGGTTATATTATAGGAGGTTTCCTTGGTACCCGTCAGTCAGGGAATGTGGACACAAACCTCAAGTTTTCCCTGAAAAATCCCGCGGCAACTATCATCTCTCTCTTCTCTATTCCAGATATTTTGTTCTACCCTGCAGTCTTCTGAAAGGCCACTGGAGGGCCACGTTTCCTACCGAAAGGAGGGGAAAACAGTTGCGCTCAAAGCAGTCATGGTGGAATGGAGCTCTGAGTAAATTCATCAGTTCTGTTTAAAAAACTGAGGGTGTGACCTGACCTTGGTTATTAGCTGAATATACATAAGGCGAGGAGAACAAAGGAGAGCGCAGCAGCTGCTGATTCAGTGTGATGCCAGAGACCCTCCGTTTCATCTGATAATATTTGTAATCTAAGAGAACAACAGCGATTGTGGTGATCTTGGGGGCTTTTTAACACCAGCTTGAACAAAGATGGTCACGCACACACGGCTCTTTCACACTCTCACACAGAAAATGAGATTGGGTAAAATAAAGAAAACATTAAAATATGATGAAAGGTGTTCACCCTCAGGTTACCAACCTACAGGTAGGGGCTGCAGATCTCCAATTGATCTCCAGATGGCATGAATTGCTTGTTTTGCTTATTTATTTTAAAAATATTTATGCCACTTCTGAAGGAAATGGCTTCTTTGGAAGGTGGACTGCATGGCACTACACACTGCCTTGGTCCCTGCCACCCCAAACCTCACTCCCCCAAGCTCCACTTCCAAATCTCCAGGTATATCCAGACCTGGAGTTGGCAAACCCTATCTATGCAAGCCACATGCCTTGAACCCAGGCCCGTAGCTACAGTGGGGCATTTTGGGGCCTGGCCCCCTGACTTCCTGCCAAGCCCCCCCCCGACTTCCATTCAGCCCCCCTGACTCTCTGGGCTACCCGGAGGACTCCCCATGGCCACTCCTTCCCCAAGCATGGCTTGCTTCCCTACGTAGGCAGGCAGAGTGCGGACCCTACAAAAGTGAGTCTTTTAAAATTTTGTTTTAATTTTATGTTTTATTTTGTGACGTCAGTGCCCCCTGACTTATTTAAAGGCCCCCTGAATTACAAAATCCTGGCTTCAGGCCTGCGTGAACCCAGTGCCCATCACCAGATCCTGGATATATTTTGGCAGCTAACAGAGAGAACTTTACCCCTGCAAATCTATCATTGGGGTAGTATAGTGGTTACAGTGTCAAACTGAGATCTAGATGAACCAGGTTCGAATCCCCACTTGTGCCATGGAAGCTTGCTGGGTGACTGGCCTTAGCTTAGACCAAGTATTTGGAACACAGACCAGACACCGTCTTCTGGTAGCGAGAAAGTTTAATAATGTTCAAATCCTGCCCCCAACACTCCAGTATATTAACCATCAGGTTACCACATCCCTCACCCAAAGTCTATTAACAAGTCAAACAATTTGAACAAACGGAACAAACAACTAACTGGAGATATGGGGTAGAGGCTGCCCAATTGCAGAGGACAAAAGGGGAGTATTCTGCCGAGGGCTTCCCTGCCTGCTACTGCTTACAAGACCCTTCTCACAGGTCCTGTGATCTGGGAAGTGAAGGCAGCATTGCTGTGGCTGGCGATGGCTGAGATTGTTCCGGAAGATCTGTGGGGTCAGGAAATTCAAGGCCATCAGATGAAGAATTCACCACTCCATCAAGGAACTCTGGTTCAGTTGAGGCCTATGATGGCTGTGGGAAAGTCTACCTCAGGCACATTGTTTCCCTCACGAGTCACTTCTACATGGACCCATATCGTTGGAGAATCTCAGGTAGGAGGCCTTGTGACATTTTGTTAATGGGTCACAGGATGTTCTGCCAATCTAATCTTAAGATCTGGAGCCAGGCAGGGCAACTCCTGGAGATTTGAGGGTGGAGCCTGGGGAGGACAGGGACCTCAGTGAGGTACAATGCCATAGAGTCCACCCTCCAAAGCACCCATTTTCTCCAGGGGGAGCTGATCTCTGTAGCCTGGATATGAGGGAACTGATCTCTCTAGTCTGGGGATAAGCTGTAATTCCAAGGGATCCCCAGGTCCCACCTGGAGGCTGGCATCCCAATGACATATGCTCAGTGGCATTTGCTTTTTGTAAATAAAACTTGCCAGCTTCCAGTTCCAAGTGGCCAGCCATTGAAAACATAATTTAGGGCTGAGTCCTTACTTAAATAAAGCCCTGCAGTGAAGAGGCAGCATTTCAGAGGTGTAGAATATTCTTTCGGTAAATTAGTGATCTTTTAATAATGAAGCTAAACAATTCCTGCTGGTATTTAGCGTTCTCTTTGGCCTCTCTATATAAATAACAAAGTGATATATCAAATTATATCCAAGTATTGATGTGGTGTTTTTTTTCTCTCCTGCACAGCAGAAGTTGATCACAAAATCTTGGTCATCAATCCTATATGGCAGAAATGTCATTTTCTTTCTACCGGCAACAAGGATACCTGCAACAAGGACTGCAGCCCTTTTCTGCTTAAAGTATGATCGCCAGTAGACATTTGGACTATTTATTCAAGGGCAACAGAGCACCCACATCTCAATATTAAACGCTGTCTGTGGTCTCTTGGTTATGTATTACCCACCGTTGTGAGGTAAATTTCATGTCCTGGGTTTTTTTTTTCCATACTGGATATTTAAAAGTCTGATTTTCAAATTTCTCTAGTAATGAGGGGATCTTAATCTGATCTAAAGGTGCACCAAAATCCAGCTGCCTGGGAGGTGTGGAAACACTTCAACAATTTTGAGACACTCTTCGAGTCCTCCATTTTGAGGGAGAGGTGTTCCATTTTCAATGTTTTGCGGGTAATCAGTGATTACCACAAACCGCAGCTTTATAACGGGTGAGTGAAATATGGTGGAAAGCTCCATGGTTCTGGCGTGGTGCTGGTTTATTTTCACAAAAAAGTACCTGTGGGACCCCCAAAACGGGAGGGAAGGACCATTAGCAGGAAAGAGAGTATGGTAAGTCTGAAGTTTCTTTTATATCCATATAGTGTTAGCTACAGTGACTCCCTTCCGCTAACTGAGAAACCTTCCTTTAACCCAGGGAAGCTTCTTATTACAGCAAAAATCAACAAGAGTCTCTCTGCATCTTCTTGTTTGTGGCACCACAGCTCTGGAACTTTCTTCCCAGGAAGACTCGTTTGTCCCCTTCTGTTGCCATTTTCCGCTATGAGTGATGACTTTTTGATTTCATTTGGCATTCCCTCAGAAATCCCTCCTTCCGAGCCAATGTTTTAATGGCTGTTTTTATGTTTTGTGCGTATTTTAGAAAGTGAAGAGGATAGGGTTGCCAAATGTTCTTAACTTATCGGCGGGGGGGAGTCCTCCATCGTCCAGGAGTTTCCTGGGCGCGTGCACAAAGCGCGTGCACCCGGCGACATCGCCTGGAAGTGATGTCAGCACTTTGGGGGCATTGCCAGAGCATCACCCTGGCAACGCCCCCAACGTGATGACGTCACTTTCGGGTGACGTCATTATGTTGGGAAAGGGGGGTGGGGTTCCCCCCGCTGGCCGAATGCTGGCCGGCGGATCGGGAACCCCTGTAGCGGGGGATCCCCCGCCCCCCGGGCTGACTTGGCAGCCCTAGAAGAGGACCTGAAGAGCCTCTTGCTCAGAATGAAAGAGGAGAGCACAAAAGTTGGCTTGAAACTCAACATAAAAAAAACTAAGATCATGGCATCTGGCCCCATCACTCCTTGGCAAATAGAAGGGGAAGTCATAAAACTGGAGAGCCAGTTTGGTGTAGTGGTTAAGTGCGCGGACTCTAATCTGGGAAAACCGAGTTTGATTCCCCACTCCTCCACTCGCACCTGGCTGGATGACCTTGGGCAAGCCTTAGCTCTGTACCAGCTGTTCTCTCAAGGACAGTTGTCTCAGAGCTCTCTCAGCCCCACCTACCTCCCAGGGTGTCTGTTGTGGGGAGGGGAAGGGAAAGGAGTTTGTAAGCCGCTCTGAGACTCCAAGTGAGTGAAGGGCGGGATATAAATCCAACCTCTTCTTTCTCTTCTTCTCTTCTCTAAAAGCAGTGACAGAATTCACATTCCTGGGATCCGGGATCACTCCAGACGGTGACTGCAGTCATGAAATTAAAAGACACCTGCTCCTTGGGAGGAAAGCAATGGCAATCCTAGACAACATAATAAAAAGTAGCGACATCATCCTGCCAAAAAAAGTCCATATAGTCAAAGCGATGGTATTCCCAGTGGTAATGTATGGCAGCAAGAGTTGGACCATAAGGAAAACTGAGCACCAAAGAATAGATTCTTTTGAATTATGGTGCTGGAGAAGAGAGTCTTTTGGACTGCAAGGAGATCAAATCAGTCAATCCTAAAGAAAATCAAACCTGACTGTTCCCTGGAAGGCCAGATCCTGAAGCTGAAGCTCAAATACCTTGGCCACCAAATGAGAAGGGAGCACTCACTGGAGAAGACCCTGATGCTGGGAAAGACTGAAAGTCAAAGAAGAAGGGGGCGGCAAAGGATGAGATGGCTAGACAGTGTTATCGATGCAATGAGCATGGAGTTGGGCAGGCTCTGGAGGGTGATGGAGGACAGGAGGGCCTGGCGTGATGTGGTCCATGGGGTCGTAAAGAGTCGGACTTGACTGTGCGACTGAACAACAACAAATAACTCTGTTTTTAATTGTTTTAATAATGTGTGTGGGGGGGGTGGGCGTGATTTTAATGACTTTAAAGTGTGATTTTATCATGTAGATTTTAAATAATTAGCTGCCTTGGTGGCCCATGTAAGGGCATAAAGGCGGGATATAAATTTTGCAAATACATAAGTAACAACAACAGCAGCAACGGCGAACCAAATTTTATTCCGACACAGGCTTTTATGGAGTGGATAGAGCTCACTTCTTCAGAGGCAATGAGCAGATTCTGCTCATTGCCTCCGAAGGAGCCAACTCTAGTCTGCCAAAAGTTAGGCTAGAATAAAACCCTTTTATGTTTCATGGTACCAAGACTCCTGTTTGTTTTGCTTGCTAGAGACAAACATGGTGATCCCTATGGAATCATTCCATTGGAATTCCTATTAGAGAAAGACTCTTTATATCAAAATATTTTTCCCCATTTAACAGAATGGAGTCATTGGATCCAATCCATAATGTCCCAGGGCCCAAATTAACTCAGTCTTTCTTTACTACAGAAAGCCTGATAACTGCCAAATATCACCATCTATATTTAGTAATCAATATTTGCTAAATTCATTATTAGAATCGGAAAGCTATTGTGCTTAAGCTGATTTTGTTCAACTAATGCTTCTTCTATTAATGGCATGCAAGTTAATTAATGTGCACTCATTATTCAGTTTCATTCCCTGTGGTGTAAAAACAACCCAGATTTATAAAAATACAAACTGATAGTGTGCACTTTCACACACTTTCCCTTTTGCTTTCTTTAATTTTCATTGACTTGAAGAAAAGATGGTACAAGTCAACTAAGAATCAGTAGTGTTGGATGTCTAACCGCCGTAAGGAGGTAAGTTTGCTTTTCAAAAAATACATAGTTCCAGTTTCTCTTTGTTTATTGATAATATTTATATCCCAGCTTTCAGCAGGAACACAATATCTAAAAATCAAAACTAAAATTAAATATTTACATCAAGAGTGTGTTAAAAATTAACCCGATCTGTATATCTAGTTCTGAGCTTGACCCCACAACACAGGTCAGAAAATCTGCACAATGGGGCCACGCACAAAAAACAAACCCTTTGGTTTGCAGAAAAATCTGAAAAGTTTAAAAATAAAACGGGGGGGACAACCACGCAATAATAAAACAATTGCTGCATGTGATTTCATGTGATGGAGCCACAGAGAATGGGGCTGGAGGCAGTGTGGAGAGACTGAATAACTACTGTCCAGTCTGAAATGTACCATTCTTGAGCAAGGTGATCAAACAGGTAGAGGCTGGACAACTTCAGAGGTTCCGGAAATAATCGGATTGTTTAGATCCGTTCCAATCTGGTTTCAGGCCTAGTTATGGGGCTGATATGACCTTGGATGACATGCGCTGAGAGATGGCCAGGGGGAGCGCAACCCTGTAAATCTCCTTAACCCCTCGGTGGCTTTTGATACCGTCAGTCATGGTGTCCTTCCGGATTGCCTTTTGGGAATGGTACTAGTGGTCTGTGGTGGTTCCAGTCTGACCTCAAGGGTCGGTTTCAGAGTGTGGTGCTGGGGGACTTTTACTCTGCCCCTTGGCATTTGGCCCATGGCATACTTCAAGGTTTCACCTTGTCCCCCATGCTTTTCAACATCTACGTAAAGCTGCTGGGAGAGGTCTTCTGGAGATCTGGGCTGAGCAGCCACCAACATGCACATGACACTCAGCTCTATCTTGTGCTAACAATAGATCCCATGGAGGCTGTGGGAACTGTGAACGGCCTGAAGGTAGTTTTGGAAAGGATAGGGGCTAACAAGCTGAAACTTAATCCCAACAAGACCGGAGGAGCTACTGGTGGGGGGAAGGTCTGACCTGAGTAATATGTTATACCCTGTCCTGGATGGGGATGCACTCCCCTTAAAAGGAGCAAGTTTGTACCTTGGGGGTGTTCCTGGACCTGGGGCCACCTGTTGGATACACAGATGGTAGTGGTGGCCAGGGATGCCTTTCACCAGCTTCAGCTGGTGAGGCAGCTGTGGCCCTTCCTGGACAGAAAACATCTTGCCACAGTGGTGCATGCCTGGTAATGTCTAGAGTAGATTACTGCAATGCACTCTGTGTGGGGGTGCCCTTGAAGACTGTCTGGGAGCTACAGCTGGTACAGCATTCTGCAGCCAGAGTATTCAGCAGAGTGGGTCTTGGGGACCATATCACTCCAATCTTATTCCATCTGTTCTGGCTTCCAATTTGCTTCCAGACTCAATTCAAGGTGCTGCTAGTATTGACCTTTAAAGCCCTGTATGGCCTGGAACTAACATACTTTAAGGACTACCTTCTCCTGTACAAACCTACCTACTCACTCTGCCTTTTCCTGTAAGGATGTACCTGGGCATCACTTCAGGGGGGCTGGGGAGCTGAAGCCCCCCCCCCCGAACTTTTCCAGGACATGCTGAGCCTCCCCCAGAGACAATGGCCTGTAAAGTCTCTGGCCCAGCCCCAGCCCCCTCGGGAAATGGGAAAGTCTACGCCCTTGCTACCTGGTCATTCCAGTCATCCTCAGAGGCCCTGCTTCCATCACCTCCACCACATGAGACCAGGTAGGTGATGACCAAAGAAAGGGCCTTCTCTGTTGTGGCACCAAAAACGTTGGAGTTCTCTCCCTGAGGAAATTCATCTGCCTCCCTCTAACAGTGTCTTTCACCAGCATTTTTGTTTTGTCTGGCATATCCCCACCAATGTTTTTTGGCCCTCCTAGTGTTTTTTGTTTATGTGTTTTTAAATTGAATTTTACATTTTAAACTGTATTTTAATTGTTTAAACCATAGCTTCATAGACTCATAGAGTTGGAAGGGACCTGCGTGGTCATCTAGTCCAACCCCCAGCACAAGGCTGGAAATTCACAACTACCTCCTGCCCCACACCCCCAGTGACCCCTGCTTCATGCCCAGAAGATGGCAAAAACCCCTCCAGGATCTGGCCTGGAGAAAAATTGTTTCCTGGCCCCCAAAGGTGGCGATCAGCATTTCCCTGGGCATGTAAGAAAGGGCCATGAGATCTAAGCACTGAAGCAACCCTTCCTGCCCTCCCTCTCATGATCCGCCTAAGTCCTCACAATCAGGACTGCAGTCAGATGGCCATCTATTTGAAAACCTCCAAAGAAGGACAGCCCACCACCTCCCGAGGAAGCCTGTTCCACTGAGGAACCGCTCTAACTATTTTAATGTTTTTACATTCACCACCTTGTGGACCTTGATTGGGTGAAAAGGTAGCATAAAATGTTTTCAATAAATAATAAAAATATGAAGGAGATAGATGGAGCTACTAGTGGCGGCAATGAAGAGACAGAATGAAGATGGAGCAATGGGGCAAGTGATGCTATGAACTTCCCAATCAGGTGGCTGGCGGAGTGGTTGGGGTTGACAGTGTGTCCTTGGGATGGACTGGGAAGGTACGATACAATGACTGATTTCCCACAAGCAGCTGTGCCGCCGTCACTTTTCCATTTACCCCAGTTGCATTGGTCAGTTTCACACTATTTGCCCCTCGGCCGCATTTTTACCTGCATCTCTCCTGATTTTCCCCGCATCTTCTCGATCCTGTTTTTTTAAGATTGAGATGATGCCCGGGAAATTGGGGGGAGCTCCGGGTCAAAATGTGGCTGTGGGGCGAATAGTGTGAAATTGACCGATGCAACTGGGGCAAATGGAAGAGCGACCACAGCACAGCTGCTTGTGGGCCTCCCTTGTAAATCTTTGCAGTTCCCCCACCTGTCATATACTATTTCAAATGGATTAAAAAATATGTACAACAGGACCTGGAACAGCAAAGGGAGGCTCTTTTACTATATAGAATAAATTCCCAAAATTGGGGGTGGGGAGAATTTAAAACAAAATAAAATAAATTAAAAGGAGCAGTGGGGAAGGTCTATACATATTTTGGGGATTCTCTAGGTTTGAAGAGAAATAAGACAACCAAAGGAAAAAGAAACTCCCAAATGACCTGATGGGAACTAGGCATGCTCCAGGAGCCATGGAATATTGAGATTTGGTTAAAGGAAGAGAAAGAGGAAGACAACATAGGCCACTCAAACACCCACGAGCTTGGAGATGCCTGTAGACAAAAAAGAAGAAGGGATTGGATTTATACCTGGCCCTTCCCTTGGAGTCTCAGAGTGGTTTACAATCTCCTTCCCTTCCTCTCCCCACAACAGACACCCTGTGGGGTAGGTGGGGCTGAGAGAGCTCTTTTGAGGACTGCTCTTGAAAGAACAGCTCTGAGAGAACAGTGACTAGCCCAGGTTCACCCAGCAGTTGCATATGGAGATGTGGTGAATCAAACCTGGTTCTCCCAGATTAGAGTCCACTACACCAAACTGGCTCTCCGTTTCCATACTCTTCTCTTTCCTGCTATTCTTCCAAGGCCCCTCGCTTGTTTCTAGCAACCACCCAAGATCTACATCTCATCAATGCATCCCATCAACTGTTTTAATCATTTTAATGTATTTTCAGGCCTTGTGCCCATGTAAGCCGCCCTGAGCCCGTTCGCGGGAAGGGCGGGGTATAAATTGAATAAATAAATAAATAAATAAATACATCTAGCTTGGCACTTCATCACTGCTATCTTCCAGCCGGATTGGTGCCTGACCATTTAACATCCAGCAATCCCATTCTTTGCTGTACCAGCCCAAGATACCTATGAATAGGTTTCATCAGCTCTGACGCTGCTGCTTTGTCCCCAAGAATTGCATTATTTTGGGCCCTGGCAAATATGCCAGTGCAAATATTTATGATTGGGATGTCAGATTAGAATTTGCAGTCAATGATTAGCCCTGTTCATTTTCTTGGGTGATTGCCTTCCCTTTCCCCGTTTCCCATTTGATGTCTCTTATTTTCCAAAGCAAAGCTCCAAACCTGTCTGCACAAGTCCTATTCATCGCAGCTGATTTAGGCTGAGCTTGGATTAAGAAATGCCAGTCCATTAAATGGAATTGTATAAAGGGAAATTGTACTCCTTAGCAAGCGGGTCTCCTCCCTGTTGAATACTCACCAAATTGCAGTCACTGTAAAATATTAATTTCTGCTTGATAACTTGCTTTTAGGGATGCTGTAGCGGTTCCAGTGAAAAGCTCCACATTTCTAATATAACGCGAATGTTAACAGCAATCTCTAAGGAACGGCGACACACATTTAATTTGCATTGTGTTATTACTGATGAATATATTTTTAAAGTATTTTTTTCTGATTTACATTTTATTTCTATTCACGTTTTGGTGGCACACCACCCCCCTAGCCTGCAAAGATATATGCAGACTGGGGGGGATTACATACACAAATAAAGTATGCATTTGTGAGACTGACAGATGCGCCCAGCTATACTGGGTTGGAGCCTGGAAGCATTGGGCACAGAATGGCTGAGCTGATATGATACTATGGAATGCTCACAAACTTTCCAGCTTTGTTTCTCAGTCATGGAGCAAAGTTGGCAGTAAACAAATATTCACACTGTAACCGGGGGTCATTTCAAGCAGGAATGCGCAGGAATGCCGTTCCGGGAGTAACAAGCCCAGGAGCAGGCACATATAGTGATGCACTGTGGGAAAAAGCAAAAGCATACTAACTTGATCTGTATTTTCATGCTGCTTGTAGGGCAGCTTCCCTGGAAGAGCAAAGGAAACCTAATGTGTCTTTAGTCAAAGTGTAAAGCTGGCTTGCCAGCTCTGAGTTGGGAAATACCTGGAGATTTTTGGGGTGGAGCCTGAGCGGTGGGTGTTGGCTTCTGACACACTTCCGGTGATGTCAGGGGGTGTGGCATATGCAAATAAGTTATGCTAATGAGCTCCTGCACCTCTTTTTTTACGAAATGACCCCTGAACTGCTGCTAAAAGGGATTGTGGTCAGTCTTCTTGGAATTGGAGTTTTTTGGGGGGGGCTCTGGGGAAGCTGGATTGGAGGAAATTCTACAAGGTAAGGAATCACAGAGAGCCTAGGGGTGCTCAAGGGAGGTTGAATGAAAGGACTAGAGAAGAAGTTTGAGTGTTATATGAAAAGCACCCCATGGGAACAGAAAGCGGAAGAGACACCGGTCTCATGACTATAGAAGGAACTGTAGGAAAGGAGAGGAAAATGGGAACAAAATCTGTGTTCTGTACATGGATCATAGCATACAGGTTAATACAACCAACAGGAAAATCCAATAATAAAAAATCTGCTGTTGTTAAGTGTCGACCTCAAGGAAGTCCCTGTGTAAGTTCCCTGAAAGTGATGTCAAGTTGTGGCCGATTTACGATGAGCCCCCAAGGGGTTTTCAAGGCAAGAGAGGTTCCGAGATGGTTTGCCATGGGCTGTCTCCATATAGTGACCGTGGACTTCCTTGGGGGTCTCCCACCCAAGTACTAACCAGGGCCAACCCTGCTTAGCTTCCAAGAGCTGATGAGATCGGGCTGGTCTTGTCCTGACCTGGAGAGCCCAGACTAGCCTAATCGTGTCAGATCTCAGAAGCTAAGCTGCATCGGCCCTGGCTGGTATTTGGATGGGAGACCCCCAAGGAAGACCAGAGTTGTGATGCAGAAGCAGGCAATGGCAAACCACCTCTGAATGTCTCCTGCCTTGAAAACCGTACAAGTCAGCTGAACTTGACAGCCAAAAAAGAAAAGAAAAGTTCCCGGAAGGGAGAATTGTATTGAGACCTACCAGCTCTAAAGGGACAGAGCGGGCCAACAGGCAGGAGGGTGGAGGGCATGGGTACAGTTCCCAGTCTCCAGGTGGGGCCTGGAGATCTCCTGCAGTTAGAACCAATGTTCCCTCTAAGTTGTGTAGTCTTGTGAGCAAAAGGTCTACTTTGTGAGCTACTGGCATTAAAGTTGTTAGCGAGTGGATTGGCTAGCTCAAGGCTGAGGGGTGACATGATCGAGGTTTATAAGATGATGCATGGGATAGAGCAGGTAGAGAAAGAAGTGCTTTTCTCCCTTTCTCACAAGACCAGAACTCGTGGGCACTCCATGGAATTGCTGAGCAGTCGGGTTAGAACGGATAAAAGGAAGTACTTCTTCACCCAAAGAGTGATTAACACGTGGAATTCACTGCCACAGGAGGTGGTGGCGGCTACAAGCATGGACGGCTTCAAGAGGGAATTAGATAAACATATGGAGCAGAAGTCCATTAGTGGCTATTAGCCACAAAGTACAGATAGGAACTCTCAGTCTGGGGCCAGTGATGCTCTGTGTTCACGGTGCTTGGGGGGGGGGGGGGACAATAGTGGAAGGTCTACTGTCCTGGTCCCACTGGTGGACCTCCTGAGGGCACCTGGTGTTTTTGGCCACTGTGTGACAGAGTGTTGGACTGGCGTCTCTTGTGTTCTTATGTAAATCTCCAGCCATTTCCCAACTCAGGAAATGAATTAGATCTAACATTACTAGCGAGTTCTCTGGCTATGCGTTTCTAGTGTGATTTTACTTTTCCTCCTTGTTTCCTAAAGGGAGGCTAAGGATTCTGTCTATCCCAGTGATAAAACGTCCACAAGATTCAGAGCATGAAGCTTGGGCCTGAGAAGAAATACTCACACATCCTATGATCAACAAAGCAGTTTCCCATCAATTCACTGTACAGTTCTACAGACAATTTCTCTATCGGGCCACTTCAGATGACTTCGCCAATTTCAAGCCAGTGCATCTGCTACAAATGGAGAAGAAGAGCGTCAGCAATGTAACCATTAAATTTTTTAGAGTGCGGGGGGGGGGGGGCTCTTTTCCTTTATCATTTGTCCCTGTGCCTTTAAGACACATTGCAATCATACCCCGTGAGGTTTATTTATTGCCAAGATAGCTGAAGCATCAAATGAAAACTGTGAATTTGATAGTTTATCTCAAATCTCGCATTTCTAGGCTTTGACCCCCCCCCCTTCCCCCAGTCCTGCGACGTGTGATAAAAATCACAAAGTCTGGTGAGCTTGATAAAGTTGCAAAGTAACGGCAGAAAATTGCACATGGACGAGATGGATAATTCAAGTTCAAATCAGGAGGTCAACTTATTCTAAGATTGCCCTGGTGAGATTGGCAGGATTTTTATTAAAGGGCCTCTCGGGAGGAAGATCCTTCGTTCCAAGCAGAAAACTGTCCTAGAAACCACCTCTCTCCTTTTAAACTCACCTTTCAGTGAGCTCAGGGGCAGCACACAATGAAAGTTCTTCTTTCATTAAGCCCACACAACCGCCCTGCCAGGTAAGCTAGTCTAAGAGTATATGGCTGCTCCATAGTCACCCACTGAGTTTCATGGCCAGTGGGATGTAGTGATTAGAATGTCAGACTAGGATCTGGGAGGCCCAGGTTCAAATCCTTACTCTGCCTTGGGCCAGTTGTGCACTCTTAGCCTAATCCATCTCATAGGGTTGTTGTGAGGATAAAATGGAGGAGAAGAGACCAATGTAAGCTGCTTTGGGTCCCCAGTGGGGAGAAAGCTGGGGTACAAATGAATAAAAATGAATACAGACAAATAAAATGTCAGAAGCAGAATCTGAACTCAGATCTTCCCAGTTTGACATGCCAAACACCATAGCTCACTAGCTCATTAACTGTGAGAAGCAGTGACTGATTCTGTGCAATCAGTAGGATTAGAACTATGGAAATGTGTCATTGTGGGAAAGTGTAATGAAAAGATGATGAGATTTTTCTCAGTTGGGGAAGAATAACAAAGAGGGCTATGGCAGGGTAAGAGTGAGTTCAGGTATGAAACTACAGCCTCCGTGCATGGTCCTGCAACATTCTCCCAGCCATAATATTCTTCCCTAGTTAGGGAGAAAGAGATACGTTGTCTTGGCTACACTTCAGCATGTGGCCGGTCACTCAGACTGATTGCACACAAGCCACTGCTCCGCCCCCGCGCTTCTCTTTCCCCCCATTGCACGTGTCAGTTTCCCACTATGTGCAGCCGCATTTTGACCCGCAGCGTAGCCCGATTTCCCCCGTGTTTTCGCAATCCTGTTTTTTGAGGATCTAGAAGACGCGGAGGAGATGGGACGAAGCTGCAGGTCAAAATGCAGCCACACAGCATATAGTGGGAAACTGACCCGTGCAACTGGGGGAAAGAGACGAGCGGGAGTGGAGCAGCAACTTGTGTGAAATCACTCTCAGGGTTTGCATCGACCTTTCCAACAACCAGTGAAAACAGGGCAGACACCAGGATACCGTGCAGAGGCTGGGCTTGTGTTCAGCACCATCACCTGAAGCGACCTTATACTGAATCAGACCATCAGTCCACTGGGTTTCCTGTAGTGCACTCAGACCGGCAGTGGCTCTCCAGGGTCTCGGGTAGTGAACCTTTCACATTACCTGTTACTTTTAACTGCAGAAGCCAGGGATTGGACCTGGGATCTTCTGCATGCTGCACAGATGCTCTGCCCCTGAGCCACAGAACCAGCCTTCACTTTACGATGTCACACTTCCGCCTTGGGATGCTCCCCACATAAAAAGCTCTATGCAGACAGTAAACTACCCCACACTGGGGGAGAGGGAGCTTCATTAAACCTTTTCCAAAGAGCCAGTTTGCCTTAGTGGTAAGCACATTGGACTCTAATCTGGGAGAACCAGGTTTGATTCCCCACTCCTCCACGTGGAGCTGCTGGTGTGACCTTGGGTCAGTCACAAGTTGTTTCAGAGCTGTTCTTTCAAAAGCAGTTCTTGAAAGAGCTCTCTCAGCCCCACCTACCTCACAGGGTGTCTGTTGTGGGGAGGGGAAGGGAAAGGAGACTGTAAGCTGCTCTGAGGCTCCTTCAGGTAGTAAAGGGCGGGGTATAAATCCAATCTCCTCCTCTTCTTCTCCTCCTTGTTCTTCTTCCTCTTCCTCCCGCTATCCTGATGTGCTAGCTTTTTACTTGCAAGGGATTTTGATATAATAGTGAGCATTAAGCATGCAATGCCTCCCCCCCCACCACCTTAAGTTAAACAAGAACGCTGCCAAGTGACTGCCACCTCAGCTTGCCTAGAACATAGAACTGTAAAATATCCATTTCCAGATATCACTGCTCCAAAAAGTATACCCTTTAGAAGTCTTGTGCGTTTTTACTGAAATTTCCCTCAAACTTCTGAGACACCAATTGATACCGTGCACCAGCGCAAGGAGAACGTATGCTAAAAAGTTCACCTTGTAGACTGTTCTATTTGTTGTTATCTGAACACAGCATGTTGTGAATGAAGGGTGGCTGGTATTTATGCCAACTTCCATTTCCACTCTGTGGGTGCCCTTGCAATGATACAGGATGCAGTGAGATACAGGACAGTCTCCTCTCCCCCTCCACGAAAAGAGGTGCACAAAGTCCTGTGGGTTGGGGGGGGGGGCTGCAGTGGGGAGGCAGAATTGCATGAAGTCACTCCTTCCCCCCTTTGGTATAGTGGTTAAGTGCATGGACTCTTATCTGGGAGAACCGGGTTTGATTCCTGTTGTACTCTTATTATTTTACAGCCAGAGCTTGCAGAGACTTTGGGATGCAAAAGGCCCTTTCTGATTGGCTAACAAATAAAGACTCTCATTGGTCCTTAAGCCACTCTAGGTAACCAATTGCTGAGCCTCACTTAGGTCCAATAGGATTGTTTGTACATAGTTACATTGTTTGAAGTTATGAGTTGGAAACAGTATAAATTAAGGTGCCGCTCTCATAGAGCTGTCTTTGAGCTGAAGCAATGGTTTGAATAAAAGCCTGTTTGTTTGATTCATCGCCTCCCGCTCAATACTTAAAACTTCCCCATTCCTCCACTTGCACCTGCTGGATGACCTTGGGCAAGCCATAGTTCTGTCAGAGCTGTTCTCTCAAGGACAGCTCTGGAAAGAGCTCTCTAAGCCCCACCTGCCTCACAGGGTGTCTGTTGTGGGGAGGGGAAGGGAAAGGAGATTGTAAGCTGCTCTGAGACTCCTTCAGATAGTGAAGGGCGGGGTATAAATCCAATCTCTTCTCCTCTTCTTCTCTTCTTTCCAGAAGTGGAGCCTGGGGTGGGGATGGGGGATTTTGCCCAGTTTCTTCTACCTTCCTGCAGCCCCCCTCCCGACCACTGGAACATTTAAAATAATTTATTTATTAAATTAGATTTACGAGGCTGCCCTTCCCTACAGGCAGGGCTCAGGGCGGCTTACAACAGCATGACACAGTCACATACAACTACATTAAAAACAGTCCAATAAATGACAATAGGTAAAAACAGTATGTACACGATACTTAAGATGGCGGAAAATCCTAGCTCCCTGGTCTCCCGGGGGGTGGGGTGGGGCTATGAGGAATGAGGAACCAGATGAGAGTGCCAGGAGAAATCCCATCGCTGTCCTCAGCCAGAAGCCTGGTGGAACATCTGTGCCTTGCCTGCCCTGTGGAAAGATAACAGCTCTTGCCAGGCACGGATGCCTTCCGGCAAAGCATTCCACCTGGCAGGGGCCAGGGCTGAAAAGGCCCTGGCCCTGGTCGAGGACAGCTGACCTCTCTGGGGCCGGGGACCACCAGCAGGTTCTTATTTCTTTTGCCTGTGCAGATCCTGCAACACTAGTGCAGATCCTGCAACCGGATAAACTGTGCAGATCCTGCAACCGGATAAAGTTCAAGGTGCTGGTGCTTACCTATAAAGCCCTATATGGCCGAGGACCTACGTACCTGAAGGACCGCCTCTCTCCATATATTCCCCAGTGAGCACTACGATCAGGATCCCAAAGCTGGCTGGTCCTGCCAGGGCCGAAAGAGGCGCGGTTGGCAACAACACGGGCCAGGGCCTTTTCAGTGGCGGCCCCGTACTGGTGGAACGAGCTCCCGGTGAACATCAGGGCCCTGCGGGATCTGATGCAATTCCACAGGGCCTGTAAAACGGAGCTCTTCCACCAGGCTTTTAAGTAGGGGCCGCCTAAGGTGAACATCTTAGCCCTGGCCTGGATAATGCCACTGGCCCTGATAACGTGCCCTGATAATGCGCCCTGATAACGCGCACATAAGGATCATATGAGGGTGCTGCCTTGATCCACCCGGATGAAAAATTTGTAATGCCGCCGATTTTATGATAGAATATGTAACTGTTAACTATTTTAACTGAGTGGATTATTTTATGTTGTAAGCCGCCCTGAGCCCACCTTGGTGGGGAGGGCGGGATATAAATCTTAAGAAATAAATAAAATAAATAAATAAAAAATAATCAGGGACTGCAGCAGGACGAGAGGGACACGGGGGGGGGGGGGGAATCAGCACACATTGCTCTGTTGTTTGTTTGGATACTACCCTGTGTATACAGCAGGTTTAAGGGCAGTTTACATAGCCAGCAGAAACGAGTGTTAGAGCTTTTCCTGAAGTGTACCATTTCTGCTGTAGAGGTGTTGTAGGGAACACACTGGGAGTTTACCTGAAGCCATAATGATGGCCAGCAGTCCTGGCCCATGCTCTGTGTGGACCAAAGATGCCCCCCCACCCAAAATATTACCCAGAATGCTCCACAAAGCACAAAGGCTTCTGGCAGATGCCAGGGCAGAAACTGCGTCTCGAAGGCAGAACATTTGCAGATCACCAGCCTAGGGGGGATCTTTGAAGTTCCTTGGCACCTGACAGGTCTTTAATTTTATATCAAACACGTTTCCTTCGACATCTTAAGAGTGTCTTTCCTTCAGCGCTCTTCAGCTAAGTCAACTTGTTTTGCTTTTATGTCCCTCCCTGATCTTCATTACTTGATAACATTTATCCCTCAGTGACAAACAGCCCTTTCCTGAAAGACCGGGAGATAGTCATCTATTAAGAAGGGAACAGTTACACATGATTATTCTCGGAGATTCTCTTTCTGGACTGCTGTAAATTGGCGACAGAAACACCTTTTATGTCTCTTTCTCTCCCCCCCCCCCCCCCCCCGTTTTCCTCCTCTGGGATAAAGATGTCTGTGAGGCGGAGGCGATGGGGAGCTCCGGAGCAAGAGACTTATGTGGCTTTAGTACATGAATCACAACTGGCCGTGCCTTCTCCGCAAAGAATAAGGAATATTTTCCCCTCACGGTGAGGCCGAGCTTTTTATATCAGCGCAGTATTTTTTCAAGAAGAATGAGACTGTTCAGGCCGTGGTAATAATGAAAAGGTTTCCTTGCTCTGGGCTTCATTTTCGCTTTATGATTGCCTGCCTGAAATGGGGATCAGTCATAGCAGCAGGAAACGGCTTTTCCTTCTCTCATTCTTTCCATTCCTTCCTTCTACCCTGACGCACACATCGCAAAGTGTGTCCAGGGTGCACAGCCCTGTGTCCAGTAACATACAAGTTGTGGGTTCTCCTCAATGCTCATGTTGTATGGTGCCCATTTTGGATCATGACTGTGGTACACTAGTGAATGAATGAATGAATGAATGAAGTTTATTGCTGACAATCTTAGGCCGAGGACAGATTAGAGTTCTGCCGCGCTACAGGAGCGCGGCAGAACAAGCCAGGGTGAACTACCCCGCAGCGCGACATTCAGATGCCGCCGCAAGGAAGCTGCCCACAGCGTCCACACTGTGGGTGGCTTCCAGTGGCGGTGGCAGAACGCCACACGGCTCTGCCCACCCGCCGGAAGTGGGGGGAACGCGCGCGCAGCCGCCAGGACACCACTTGGAAGTGGTGCCCAGCTGCTGTGGGAGGAGCACGCTGCCGGACGAGGTGAGTCCGGGGCGCCTCCATGGGGCAGATGTGGCAGTCTGGACACCCGCTCTGCCTCCGCTTTTAAAGTGGAGGCAGAGCGGGCCAGACTGCCAGTCTGTCCTCAGCCTTAGATCAGCCAAAATTGTGGTACACATGGAGAGGGGGCTTCATAGAATCATAGAGTTGGAAGGGACCTCCAGGGTCATCTAGTCCAATTCCCTGCACAACGCAGGAAATTCACAAATACCTCCCCCTCGCACACCCCCGTACACTCCCCATCTTCTCCATGCCCAGAAGATGGCAAAAAAACCCAGGATCCCTAGCCAAACTGGCTTCAGCCTTCCTCCCTGTACTATTTTCCCCACCTGCAACCATCCCTGAGGTGTTCTGCTTGAACCACTGGGGAAACCCATTTGTATACTTGTGAATTTCCCCAGCAGGTCAAAAAGCACTCCCTGGACCATTTCAGGTCAAGAAAATGATATGGGAGTTTGAAGCACCAATTTGGTGTTAGTGGTTAAGTGCGCAAACTCTAATCTGGGAGGATCAGGTTTGATTCCCCATGCCTCCACTTGCAGCTGCTGGATGACCATGGGCAAGCCATAGTTCTCTCAGAGCTGTTCTCTCAAGAACAGTCTTTGAAAGAGCTCTCTCAGCCCCACCTACCGCATAGGGTGTCTGTTATGGGGAGAAGAGGGGAAAGGAGTTTGTAAGCCGCTCTGAGACTTCACATGAAGGGCGGAGTATAAATCCAATCTCCTCCTCCTCCTCCTCCTCCTCCTCCTCTTCTTCTTCTCCTCATGCACCACAGTCAGGATCCAAATCGAGCACTGCACACTTGTGAACTGAAGAGAACTGCAACACCACATGTGACTGTAATACAGGAGCCAAGGCTGGGGTCCCTGGACCCAACCTGTGTGGTCAGTGAATTGGTCTAAACATGATGCTGCCGGTGAGGCCAAATTGCTTCCTTGTGGGACCCTGCACTCGCACGGCTTCTCTTTTACATTGGGTTGTCACCCATGGAAGGCAGTAGCATGGCCACGGAGGTGCTCTACGTGAGTAGAGGCCCAGTTTAAAGAAAGTGCTTTCTGAGCGCAAAGTCCCATGGGTGAGTGCTCTGATCCTGCCAGCACCGTGTTTAAATCAAGCTTTATGTGTGTGCATTAAGTGCCGACAAGTCTCTTCCCACTTAGGACATCCCGATGAACTAATGACCTCCAAAACGGCCTGTCGTTATCAGCCTTGCTCAGGTCTTGCAAACGGAGGGCCTTTGTGGCTTCCTTGACAGAGTCAATCAGTCGCATGTTGGGTCTTCCTCTTTTCCTGCTACCTTCCACTTTTCCTAACGTTGTCTGTTCCAGGGACTCTTGTCTTCTCGTAAACGTGACCAAAGTACGATAGCCTCACTTTAGTCATTTTAGCTTCTAGGGAGAGTTTGGGCTTGATTTGATCTAGAACCCACTGGCCTATCTTTTTGTTGGTCCACGGTCTCTGCAGAACTCTCCCCCAACACCACATTCCAAATGAATCCACTGTCTTCCTGTCCGTTTTCCTCATTGTCCAGCTTTCATACCCACACATAGTAATGGGGAACACTATGGCATGAATTAACTTGATGTTGGTCGCCACTGAGACATCCTTTCTTTACACTAAAGAGTCTTTTCTAGCTCCTTCATGGCTGCCGTTCCCAGTCTCAGTCTCCCTCTGGTTTCTTGGTGGCAGTCTCCCTTTTGGTTGACGATGGAGCCAAGGAATAGAAAATCTTGAACAATTTCCATTTCTTCATCATCGGCCTTAAAGTTGTGCGATTCTCCACTAGTCATTACTTTGGTCTTCTTGATGTTCAGCTGTCTGTTTTAACCTTCCTCACTAGTCATTAAGGCCAATTAATCAGCCTTGCAGCGTGGAAATGGAACTAACAAACCAACAGGAGAGGAGTCCCAGTGTTTTGATGGACTCAACGAGGCGCTCGGTTGGCGAGAGAAGCTTGACTTTGGTGGGTAGCCACTCCAT
Organism: Lepidodactylus listeri; assembly: GCA_029233225.1. Lineage (NCBI taxonomy): Eukaryota > Metazoa > Chordata > Lepidosauria > Squamata > Gekkonidae > Lepidodactylus > Lepidodactylus listeri. Next base: position 15,076,053 of record JARCFY010000012.1, read on the forward strand.
ACAGACAAGTCTATCAATGAGAAGGGTGTCATATACAGATTTTTTGTTTAGTAGACCTTTCCGCTTCAGGCTTCGCGTTAATCATTGTCTCCCTGACAGAACTGCCCGGTTATCCTGACTTGTATGTCATTTATCAATGTTAAGTACAAGCAAAGAACATCCCTTTAAACCCTCTTTAACTTTTCACGTCCCTCTGGCCTTGAATAATGGGAGCTGTCTCTTGGACCCAAATATCCCATTTTTGTCCTTTTCTTTCGATTCCGTTAGTCGCACAATAATGGATTGAAATGGCAATAAGGGCTCTTGGAAATCTAAAAAAACGATTATACTTCTGCACGGGTCACATTTTGAAAAGAGAAAGAACCAGATTTGAGAAGAAGGGTTGTAAAATGGCCTACTTTGATGGCCTGTGAACCGAGTAACGTTTTATAGATCCACCAAGACCTATGTTATTTAAGAACAAGCGTACATCTTTCTGGGAATGTGGAACTCCTATAACTTAAACATGGCAATAGAAAGCTTAGGGGAGGAAAGTCATAGGGAATTCCTTACAGGTATTTTTCGCGCTAGCCATTGCATCTGAGCAACTGTGGGTCTGTGGCTCGGTGGTAGAGCATCTGCGTGGCGTGCAGAAGGTCCCAGGTTCAAGCCTGGTATCTCTAGCTGAAAGGTCTGGCAGTAGGTGATGTGAAAGACCTCTGCCTGGGACCTTGGAGAGCTGCTGCCAGTCTGAGTAGACAAGATGGATGGTGATGGATCAATGGTCTAAATCAGTATTAGGCAGCTTCAGGTGTTCCTGTGTGTGTTCAGCTCTTGGAAGTTTGCTTTTTAACTGAAGTCAAAATAGGAAGACAAACTGTAACAGAACACCCTACATTTCAGTTTCCTTTTACTCTCTCCGGCCATTTTATTACTATATACACCTCACAATTTATTACTATATACACCTGACAAAATGCATGCTAATATTCAACACTGAAAGAGCGTCCTTTCTGTTAAAAGTGCTGGGCTGGTTTGATTCTTTGTGTGCAGGCCCCTCCTCTAACCATGGTTAGAATAGAATAGCCCCAATATTGTCAGATCTCAGAAGCTAAGCTGGGTTGGTACCTGGATGGGAGACCACCAAGGAAGACTCTGCAGAGGAAGGCAAAGGCAAACCACCTCTGCTTAATAACTTGCCTTACAAACCCTATGGGGTCACCATAAACCAGCTGCAACTTGATAGTATCTCCCTCTCTCTCTCTCTCTCTCTCTCACACACACACACACACACAGAGGTTTGCATGAAGTCTGGATGCAGACATCGAGGTTTAATCCTGGCTTGTTCTCTGGTGACTCCTTCCCAGTGTGATGTCACTTCTGGTAAATACCCAGAAGTGATGTCAGCATGCTCTAAAACCGTATGGTAAAACCACTGAATTTTGGCCAAATCCTAGAACGGTATGATGGCAATGAGATGTCACTTCCAGGAATCTGCTAGAAGTGATGTCACACCATTAGAGCGATGCTCCTTTTCCAGCTATTTTTTTCTCCTCCCATCCTGCTGAGTAGCGGCAGGCAGAGAAGAGGATGGCCCGAATTCTCCTGCCGGAATGTGAGACCTGGGCTCCCTATTCCTGGGCTACAGAGGGAAGGCCATTAAATCAGCATTTCTCAAGGAATACCAGGACCTGTGCAATTGTCTGTGAATGGAGTGCTGACTTCCCAAACTAACCGTAGTTAAAATAAACTGTGGTTCCATGTTATGCTTGAACTTTTATTTCCCAAATAACACTGCCATTTGAAACGTATACTCAGTGCTCTTAAAATGGCTGCTGTATGCCTACAGCTGTATTGGATCCTGGCACTTATTGGCATGACGATCCTGTAATTCGGGCCTCCTTTGACTGCTTCATGCATTACCTTTTTCCTACATGGGAAGCATTTTCATGTGTGTACAAGAATGAAACCCGCATGTTGAGCTTGCCATGTGAGACGACTGCACCTGTCTTTGGTTCGGTGTGCTCATGCACATGGAAATTACATGCACTAGGAAGAGCAGCCACTTACGGCTTTCCAGTGCATCTACAGTCATACATGAGTGATCATAGTGCAAGACTGTTGATGCACGCAGGCAGGGCTATTTTTGGGCAGGAATGCACAGGAATGGAGTTCCGGCTGGCTTCTGAGTTGGCCACACCTACAGCCTCCCCCCCTGGGTTCCCCAGGCGCCTTGCAAGCTGCGGGGTGCCTGGGGAAGCCTGATCCAGAAACTGCCTTCCTTCTTTCGGGTTCCCCATGCGCCCCACAAGCCACAGGGCACCGGGGGAAGCCGATCCTGGGAAAGAACTGCACTGTCGGGGTGTGGCCTAATATGCTAATGAGTTTCTGCCATTGGGTGTGGCCTGTTATGCTAATAAGTTCCTGCTAGGCTTTTTCTACAAAAAAAGCCCTGCACGCGTGTCACATTCTTTTCCTTTACGGAAGTATTTCCTGTATAGGAAAAGTATAAGATGAGAAGCAGCCTTAAGAGAGGCTCCCAAGCCCTTAATCCTTATGCTGAATGCCACAAAATGATCTGTGCTGTGCGGTCCCTTGCCTGCGACAAGTATGTTATGGAGAATGGCAGTCAACTTCGGGTATAGAAGAGGGTTGCCACCCTCCAGGTGGAACCTGCAGATCTTTTTGCTATTACAGTTGATTTCCATGAAGATGGATCCAGGTGGTCAGCTGTGTTGGTCTGAAGCAGGGGTCGTTTCGTAGAAAAAGAGGTGCGGGAGTTCATTAGCATAACTCATTTGCATATGCCACTTCCCCTGACGTCACCAGACGTGTGTCAGAAGGCAACACCCACCACTCAGGCTCCACCCCAAAAATCTGCAGGTATTTCCCAACTCAGAGCTGGCGAGCCAGCTCTACACTTTGACTAAAGACACTTCCTTTGCTCTTGCAGTGAAGCTCCCCTCCAACAAGCATGAAAATACAGATCAAGTTAGTACACTTTTGCTTTTTTCCACAGCACATCACAGTATGTGCCCCGCTCTTGGGCTTGTTACTCCCAGAACGGCGTTCCTGCTCGAAGACCCCTGATCTGAAGCAGTAGAACAAATTTAGAGTCTGGTGGCACCTTGAAGACCAACGTAGGTTTATTGAAGGCGTGAGCTTTCGTGTGCAAGGCACACTTTCCCCAATACAGTGGAATGGTAGAATGGTGACATTCCACTGTATTTGGAAAAGTGTGCCTTGCACACAAAAGCTCACGCCTTCAATAAAGCTTTGTTGGTCTTCAAGGTGCCACCGGACTCTAAATTTGTTCTCTTGATCTCCAGACATTCAGGATCAGTTCCCCTGGAGAAAGGAGAAGAGGAGACTGAATTTATACCCCACCCTTCGCTACCCAAAGGAGTCTCAGAGCGGCTTACAATCTCCTTTCCCTTCCCCTCCCCACAACAGATACCCGGTGAGGTAGGTGGGGCTGAGAGAGCTCTCTTGAGGACTGCTCTTGAGAGAATTTGTGACTGACCGAAGGTCACACCAGCAGCTGCCTGTGGAGGAGAGGGGTTTGCCCAGATCAGAGTCTGTGCTCTTAACCACGACACCAAACTGGCTGCTTTGGAATGTGGATTCTATGGCATTATTCCCTGCTGAGGTCCCTCCCCTCCCGGAACCCCACCCTCCCCAGGGTCCACACCCCAAATCTCCAGTTATTCCCCAATCCAGAGCTGGCAACCTTAGTTTAGAATCAGAGGAGGAAGAAAGCCAAGTTTGGTTGCCGCCTGTTGGATTGCTCCAGGTTAGCAGAGTGAACACAGATTGGGTGGTGAGGGCCCAGCTTATATTTTATGTGCCTGCTTTCCTCTTGTTCCAACAGCAGCTTCATGGAGACAGAGCAGAAACAGGGGGCTATGGATCCTGCCTCCCCACCCCCCAAATTCAAGCTGCCTCCTCTAAACTCTCTCTCTCTCTCTCCCTTAGCTGCAGCTGTGAGTGGGCGGGACCGGAAGCGGGTGCGGGCGTGGGGGCCAGCAACTTTAATTAAGCACCACCAGGCTGGAGTGCTGGGTTTTGTTACTCATGCGGCTTTATGATGCATTTTCATTTCGCCTACAAAGATCTAAGACGCATGCAGAAGCAGAGGGAGAGAACACTGAAGGTTATGAACCAAGCCAATTAAAAAGCAAAGTGAGGAAATTCAGACATTTGAGAAACTAACAAGTCCTTTTCATCGTCAGAGGGCTCCATGAGCCCTAACTAAGTATGCCTGGTCACGTTTCCTCCCCGGGGCAGGGAAACACCACCTCGTCTCAAAGACTGGGCAGATGTGCACCTGTCAGGTTCATCGAGTATCCTCGGACTTGGCAGAGTGGCTCAGTGGAAGTGTGCTGGGCCCGTAACTCCTAACTACATCTCTACCTGAGAGAAAGGGCAAGACACTGGAACCGATTTCCCACAGCCGCTGCTCCGCCCCCTGTTTTTTGAGGATCGAGTAGATGCGGCAGGGCGAAGCTCCGGGGCAAAATGTGGCCGCGCAGCAAATAGTGGGAAATTGACACTTATGATCGGGGCAAAGGGAGGAGCAGGGGTGGAGCAGCGGCTGTGGGAAATTGGCATCAGTCTTACCCCCTCTCTCAACTAGAGATGTAGTTAGGATCCTACCTTTGTCTCTCCTCTTTAATTCCTAATTAAGTCCTGTGCCAGTCTGGTGTAGTAGTTAGGAGTGTGGACTCTAATCTGGGAGAACTGGGTTTGATTACCTACTTCTCCACATGCAGCTGCTGGGTAACCTTGGGTCAGTCACAAGTTCTTTCTGAGCTGTTCTCTCAAGAGCAGTTCTCTCAGAGCTCTCACAGCCCCACCTACCTCACAGGGTTGTGGGGAGAGGAAAGGAAAGGAAGGAGATTGTAAAGTGCTCTGAGACTCCAAGTGAAGGGTGGAGTATAAATCCAACTCCTCCTCCTCCTTCTTTCTACTCCTTAATCAGGTTGTGCACTGTGTTAATTACTCTGCCAACATGGATAACCATCCTCAAATGTCCCTTCCGTTTCAGATTTAGCTTGCTTGTTAAAGGGGTGGGTCCTGCGAGGTTCCATTGTATTCCCTGTGCTCTTTAACATCTATGTGAAACCACTGGGTGAGGTCATCCAGAGATTTGGGCCGGGCTGTGGATGATGCTCAGCACTATGTCGCACTTCCAGCTGATCCCCGGGAGGCTGTAGAAACCCTGAACTGGTGCCTGGAGGCAGTTTTGGAGTAGATGTGGGCTAATAAACTGAAGCTTAATCCAGACAAGAGGGAAGTGCTACTGGTGGGTGGAAGGTCTGACCTGGGATTTAAAGTGTCCTCTATTTTGGATGGGGTCACACTCCCCTTGAAGGAACAGGTTCCTAGACTGGGGGTGCACTTGGACCCAGGCCTACTGCTGGATAAGCAGGCGGCAGCTGTGGCCAAAAGTGCCTTTTACCAGCTTGGACTGGTTAGCCAGCTGCAGCTGTTTCTAGGCAGAAAAGATCTTGCCACTGCGATGCATGCCCTGGTTACATCTATTAGACTGCTGCAATGCTCTTTGTGCGGGGCTGCCCCTGAAGATTGTTTGAAAACTTCTGTTGGTACAGAACACTACAGCCAGGATGTTGACTGGGGTGCAGGCTTTCCAGGTCCCTACCTTTTTCTGGTGGGGGGAAGAAGCTCTTGTCCCAGGATCTTCTGGCGTGCTCTATGATGACATCACCCAGAAGTGACATCATCACGCTTGGCGCGTCGCCAGGGGGACATTCTAGCATTCAGCTAGAAACTCTATGATACCATAGAGTTTTCAGGCCGAATGCTAGAGCATCCCTCCGGTGACGTGCCCAGCACGATGATGTCACCTCTGCGTGACGTCATCACATAGGGCTGCCAAGTCAGCCCGGGGGGCGGGGGATCCCCTGCTATAGGGGTTCCCGATCCGCCGGCCAGCATTCGGCCGGCAGAGGGACCCCCGCCCCAGAAGTTGTCCGGTGAGGACGACTTCCCCCATGTAATGACGTCACCTGGAGGTGATGTCATCACGTTGGGGGCGTTGCCAGGGCAACGCTCTGGCAATCGCCCCCTTTTGGGGCGATTGTTAGAGCGTTGCCCTGGCAACGCCCCCAACGTGATGACGTCACCTCCGGGTGACGTCATTACATCGCCGTGGCGCGTGCGCAAAGCACACGCACCAGAAGAGCTCCCGGGGGGAGAACAACTCCCCCCTGCCGATAAGTCGCCGGTACTTGGCAGCCCTGTCATCACACTGGGCATGTCAGCCTGGTCCAGGCACTTTGGGGGCGGGGTTCCCGCACCAGCTGGATCTGGGCTGGCGGATCAGGGGGCCCTAAAGCGGGCAACCCCACATGCCCTTGGGGTATCTGGCAGCCCTACTAGGGTGAGTCGTAGGGATGATGTCACTCCAGTTTTGGCCTATCTACACTGGCTTCCAATTTGTTTCCGGGCATAGGCGTCAACTTCAGGGGGTCTGGGGAGCTGGAGCCCCCCCTGAACTTTTCCAGGAGGTGCTGAGCCTCCACCGGAGACAATGGACTGTGATGTCTCTGGCCCAGCCCCAGCCCCCCCCCCCCCCCCCCCGGAAATTGGAAAGTCTATGCCCGTGTTTCCGGGCACAATTCAAGGTGCTGATCTTAAACATCAAAAACCTATATGGTTTGGGACCAACATACCAGAAGGATGGCCTAATCCCTTGTAAACCCACCCAGCCATTCTGGTCATCTTCAGAGGCCCTGCTTCAGCTGCCTCCACTTTCTGAGATGGGGAAGGTACAACCTGGGACAGAGCCTTCTTGGTCATGGCACCAAAGCTCTGGAACTGTCTCTCAGGGAGGATCATCTGTCCCCTTCTGTTGCCATCTTCCACCATGGCACTCCACTAGATATTGCTTTTGGCAGTTTATTGTAGTTGTACTTGGGGCAGGAGGGGACCAGCATTTGGTATTTCTTAGCTGCTATTTTAGAAGAAACACGTGGAACAAAGACCACAAGGAGGTTGCTTTACACTTACTGGTTTACTGAATTTTTATCCCACTCTATCCCTGGGGCTCAGTGTGATTTATAGCAGTCCCCCCCTCCCAAATACAAACACTTCTGTCCCTAGGGGTCTCACAATCTAAGTAGCTAAATAGTGTGGGGGATAAGAGGCCAATTGAAATGAAGTGACATTTTAGAGATGTAAATGCTGCTTCTAAAAAAAGAAGAAAGGCCTCCGAATTCATACATAACCGGTCTCGCCATCTACCAGAAGGACTTGCTAAATGGCCATTTGTTGAAGAGGTGCGGCAGAATGGCCAACGCTGTTTAGGGAGCAGAAATCAGTCCCCGGGGGTGGTATTGGTGTTTCTGGAACTCTGCCCAGGGGGAAGGAAGATCTTTTGTTCCCCTAATGCTTCTTCTCTCTAGCAGCAGCAGCAGCAGCACCGGTGGTGTCTGCTGGAAAAGGTTTAGGAGAGCGGTCCATGTATAGGGATACCAATCTCCAGGTGGTGGCTGGAGACCTCCTGGGAGTACAACTGATCTCCAGGCAACAGAGATCATTTCACTGGGAGAAAATGGCCACTTGGGAAAGGGGACTCTATGGCATTGCCCCCCCCCCAAACCCCCTGCCCTCCTCAGATTTCATCCCAAAATCTCCAGGTATTTCCCAGTCTGAAGCTGGCAACCCTACCCAGGTAAAGAGCAGAACTGCATACCAGCCAGGTGTGATGGTGTCCCGCATGTGGCCTGTTTATGGAGCATTATGGCTGAGGTTGCGGTCACACATGCTAGATAGAGTGGGGGGGAAGTGAGGCTATTTCCTCCGGAGGAATTTGACCCACAGTTGCATGATCACACCTCCTTTTGAAGCTATGGGTGCTGCCTATCAGTGTGTGATCAGACACAACTGCGGGTGAGTTGGTGGGGGTTTCTTTGCCATTTGTTTCCCATGTGCTTAAACGATGAATCGATGAATCGCACCTCCACACTGAGGGCTCCCTATGGAATTTGTGATGATGCACATACTGGGGTGGGGGGGACAATTGCACGGAGTTGGGATGGCCTGATCAGACCATCCCAACAGCATGAGAGTGCCCTGGAGTGATCAGACAGGGGAAAGTCCATCCATGGCCCGCCACAACCCATTTACTACCATATTTCCCACAGTGTTTTTTAACTCCACTTCTGCAGTGGAGCAGTACAGGTTGCCAACAGCTGCGGGGCGCTTCCCAGATGTTGCTGTCTGAGGGCTCCCTTTAAATCCGCCCGGCATTCGCGCCAATGTCAGGTCTAATTGTGCGCATGATTGCAGCCTGAGACATCCTCTCACACTTTGGCTCTTAGCTCCACCCTCTGCTCAACTTGCTTTTCCAGTAGATGCCATTGGTGGGTGATGGGTCTGGCAACTCTTCTCTCATAGCATTGCTCCAAATAAGAAGGCCCAAGCCAAAAAATGATCAGTAGTAGTTTACATCAACCACAAGTTTGGTCAGTCAACAGGATTTCAGGGGGATGGTCTGAACATGTTTCATTATGGGTCAAGTATAATTTCAGGTGTGATCTGTGCAGCTGACAGAAGGTTAAGGCAAGTTGGCCCCTTTCCGATCCATGGCCCAAGGAATCATGTTTCCTGGGGCTGGATAGGGTTGTTGCAGGGAGATGAACACGGGAAAGATCCCCAGGCCTTGTGCTCATGGATCGTAGGATCCAGCCCCACTGTCTTGTGACCTGGTATGGCCAAGTTAGTTAAATAAATTACGTGCTTTATGTGAAATGCAGGGAACACTGTTTATTAAGAACACAGAACACAAGAGCAACCCTGCTGGATTAGTCTAGCAGTTTGGTGTAGTGGTTAAGAGTGTGGATTCTAATCTCCTCCACATGCAGCTGGTGGTGTGACCTTGGGTCAGTCACAAGTTTTCTCAGAGCTGTTCTCTCAAGGGCAGTCCTCGAAAAAGCTCTCTCAGCCCCACCTGGTTCACAGGGTGTTTGTTGTGGGGAGGGGAAGGGAAAGGAGCTTGTAAGGAAAGGAGATTGTAAACTGCTCTGAGACTCCTTCAGGTAGTGAAGGGCGGGGTATAAATCCAATCTCCTCCTCCTCCTCCTCCTCCTCCTTTCACACAGTAGCCGATCAGTTGCCTTGGAGGGCCAATAGACATATTGTTTTAAATACTCCTAGTAGTGTAATTCCAACTTTGACATCTTGACATTGTCTTCAGTGCTATAAACACAACAATCTGGATACTGAAAGGTCTCTCAAGGGCAGTCCTCAAGAGAGCTCTCTCAGCCCCATGTACCTTCCAGGGTGTCTGTTGTGGGGAGGAGAAGGGAAGGGGATTGTAAACTGCTCTGAGATGCCTTTGGGGAGTGAAGGGTGGGGTATAAATCCAATCTCTTCTCTTCTTCTTCTGCAAGGTTATGGTTTTCATGAAAAGATAGCACAAAAGTGAGCCAGCTAAATAAATAATAAAGAATACCAAAGCTGCAGGCTGATGTGAAGTTACTACAGAGTTCTGGGGAATTCCTGTATCCCTGTGATGTCTTCTGGGTGAAAACAAAGAAGAAGAGGAGGAGGAGGAGGAGGAGATCAGATTTATACCCCGCCCTTCACTATCTGAAGGAGTCTCAGAGCGGCTTACAATCTCTTTTCCCTTCCCCTCCTCTCCCGATAACAGACACCCTGTGAGGCAGGTGAGAGAACTGCTCTGAATCAACTTGTGACTGACCCAAGGTCACACCAGCAGCTGCATGTGGAGGAGTGGGGAATCAAACCTGGTTCTCCCAGATCAGAGTCTGTGCTCCTAACCACTACACCAAACAGGCAAATGGTAAGCTGAATGAACGGGATAGGTTTCTTACTGTTACACACAGCCTGTCTCATCGACCAACCAGCAATATGTACAGTATGTACGGCAAAGACTAGAGCAGTCCTGAGTATACATGTATTGCACTCCGTTTAAGCATATTAAATTATTCAGCAAATATTTTGCTTTTCAAATTTACCCTACATATCAAAAGGATGTGTTTAACTGATAAAAGCCTAACAGCTCCTTTGGAGTCAATTATCAGTGATGTACAAAGTATTTTCCAAATTACTACATGAACCCGACTGCATCCGAGGGATGCCTCTAATCTCCTTGTTGCTGGAAATCCACTTTGGATTGGATTGCCTAAATATGGATTGACCGAGGCGATAGCTGGCTCCGCAAATGGCTTGCGTTTGGATAGTGTGTTCTTCTACCAAAAATGCACGATCAAATAGGGGGCCATATTGTGTTATTCTGTGCCGTTATGGTCTATTAGGTAAATATTATCTTCCTTGTGGGTTTGTTATAGCTATACTGTATACACACATACCCGATAAGCCATATGGTCTTTCAGATAAATAAAATGTGTCTCCAGAAATTAGAAAGCGATGCCGCCCCACAGCTGAATTGATCTCCTCAAGCCATAATGGGCTCAAGGAAGCTATTGCTTCGGTATCGGCAAGAGATTCAGCAACGTATAGCTTTAACTCTGCATTGGTATATATGTATTTTCCTAATGCTTTATATGGGCTTCAAGATTTATCTGTCCCTAAGATGCAGATAACTCGCTTCCAGAGGGTACACAAAGAGAAGTGTGATTGTAATGGATAGCTTCATAATCTCAGGGACTCCTAAACAGCACAGCACAGGGCTGTTCTCCTCCTCCTCCTCCTCCAGTAGGAATGAGAAAACCTAGAAGTTTACATTAAGATCGAAAAGTTTTAATTAAAGTATCTTGGTATGCTGCACACATAGTACATGATTACTGCTGAGATTTATTTTAGGTGTATCACTGTAACCCACTCTGAGCCCTTTAGTGGGGGGAAGGCTAAAAATCCAATCCAATCCAATCCATAAATCAGAACATAAGAGAAGCCAACGTTGGATCAGGCCAGTGGCCCATCCAGTCCAACACTCTGTCACACAGTGGCCAAAAACACCAGGTGCCCTCAGGAGGTCCAGCAGTGGGGCCAGGACACTAGAAGCCCTCCCACTGTTTGCCCCCCCCCCCCAAGCACCAAGAATGAATGAATGAATGAAGGCTCTCACTTTTTGAGACTGTCTGTGGTGCTCCACAGTTCAAAGTTGTGGGGGGATGAGTGTGAACCTCACCAGAGCTCCATAGGGCCACATGGACCACGGCTGGACCAGGAGGGGCAGTCTGAAGCGTCAGTGACTTGCTCTAAGTATGGGAGGAGAGTCCCAAAGACCAGCGACCGCCTTCCCCTGAACATTTCCCAAATGACATGGCCCAGCCAGGTAAGCTGCTATCTCTGCATATTCTTAGAAACTGTACAGATGATGCCTTTTCAGGGAAACAGGGAACTGGCTTTCTGTTATCTTCTTATGGCTCAGGCCCACTTTCTCTAGTGGCCTTCCTTCATTTACAAGCTAGAGATGCAGCAAATAAACAAACAAACAAACTGGGAGGTGCCGGCTAAAATCCTGAGCCTTCCCTCCCCACTTCTGCTAGGGGTATGTTTAGGTGGCTTTCACTGACATCTATTGGCTATTCCCTGTAAGGACAATGAGATAAAGTCCCTCACAGTTTTTTCCCCCATTTCAGCAAAGGGGGAGTGTCTATCCATGTTAACTGCATGCAAAAGGGGAGGGGACTATAAAACTAGCCCTTTCTCCTGAGCAGTATCCAATTTGTTTCTAAAACATTTTATTTTTCTCTGAAGGCTGTACTCTCCAAGATAAAGACAGTTTCAAAGCAACTTTAACACCGTGTGTGTGTGTTGTGTGTGTGTGTGTGTGTGTGTGTGAGAGAGAGAGAGAGAGAGAGAGAGAAGGTGGGGCGGCATTAAACATCACTCCTTCTGATGGGGGAGTTTTAAGTATATTGATAAGAAAAACCTTCTCAGCTTCTGAAGGATATCTCGGCAGATATTCTGTTCTCGGGCTCAATTCGTATTCTCAGTACCACTATTATAATTTTATAATTTATATGCGCCAAACAAAAGCGCTCAAGAATACATTAATGACCTTGTTATTCGGTTGCTGCGGAACTTCCAAGGAGTAGTCATTATCTGGGGGGATTTTAATTAGGCAACAGGTTCTTTAATTGACAGGAAGTCCTTAAATTCTCCCTGTTTACCGTTCCAAAAAAGCGTAAGACAAGTTTCCTTAAACCTATCACAAAACCGCAGTTCGTCGATGTGTTGCAAATGCTCCAGCCGAGAGGAAGGATCACACTTTAGGGTATAAGTGGGAACTGCCAGGCAGGGATTGCCTCGATAGGGATAGAGAATAAATACCTCTTCCGTGATCAAGAGGATTGTGGTGGTGGGGAGCGATATAGCAACTTCTGGTGATGTTCCGGAGCCAATATGACAAAACAGCAGAAATGGGAAAATATATAATCTTGCATGTTGCAGACGAAACAAATGATTGCTCATAAAAAAAGAATGCTTTGCCCGGGAGGACTGAATAATGTTGCTTCAGAAGTAAGATGGATTTATAAAGTGATATTTCTAGAAGCCAGTATCAGTGTTTGAGGCAGTAGGCCATATGTAGTGAGGCCCAAGGTGTGTGTGTGTGTCTGTGTGTGTGTGTGTGTGTGTGTGTGTAGAGAGTAAATTCAGACCTGCAGCCAGGATTTTTTTAAAGTCGGGGGGCATTTAAATTTCTTATGGGGCACTGGCTAATCAAATTAAAGGTAATTTAATTAAAGAAAGCAGGGCGCAGGAATCCTATGCTGTGCTGATCTCCGCTCTGGCTGATGGCAAGACAGATTCTTCCTCTGGCCTGGGCTGGATGGGAAGTTGGGGGGGGGGGGCTTGGTGGTAAATCAGGGGGCCGGGGCAGAGATGCCCCACTGTAGCTATGGGACAGAGTAGATTGCCAACTCTGGGTTAGGAAAGTCTAGGATATTTTTGGGGTGGAGCCCGGGGAAGGCAGGGTTTGGGAGGGGACCTCAAGGGTTGTTATAAGGGTCCAACATACCTTAGGGACCGCCTTTCTCCATATATACCCCAGCGGGCACTGAGGTCGGGGGCAGCCCATCGACTAGAGGTTCCAGGCCTTAGGGCCACCAGGCTCACCGGAACAAGGGCCAGAGCTTTTTCGGTGGCGGCTCCCGTCTGGTGGAATGAGCTCCCAGAGGAGATCAGGGCCCTGTGGGACCTTGTGCAGTTCCGCAGGGCCTGCAAGACGGAGCTCTTCCGCCAGGCTTTCAAATAGGAGCCGCCACCGAGGATTCCATCCATCAGGCATACCATCTATGATGTAACCGGCCCTAAACAGCCCTGGCTGGTGGCAGGGGGGATTTGGAGACCTACCACTGGGTCGTCACTTTGATAATATGTTACAGGAAGCTGTCAGCAGTGCACTAGTCATAGGAATTTATTTTAACTGTTTTTAGTCATTTTTATGTATTAACTCTGGCCTGTGTGCCCATGTAAGCTGCCCTGAGCCCGTTCGCGGGGAGGGTGGGGTATAAATTGAAAATAAAATAAAATAAATATAAAGTACTGAGTTCAGAGACGCGTTGCAATGAAATCAGCTCATAAGTTTATTGATGGTACAATTCCAATGCTGAATGGGGCTCGGGGGTCTGCTTAAATACACGTCTAAACTGCACCCCCCCCCCCCCGCCTTGGCCAAACTCCCTAATAGTATTACTCCAATAGGATTACCCTGATAAGATTACGCCCAAACTCCCTGATAGGATTAATCATGAGTTACCTTAAACCATAGGTCTTCTGGTGGAACCTGGGTGGCCGCTTGGTCTAATTTACAATCCGGCCAGGCTATTGTCTCCCGAAGCAAAGCTCCAGTAGCCAGCCCGGCCACATGTGTTTCTCTGACCACATGCGCGGTTGCCATTAGGACATAACAGTTTTATAATGCCATAGACTCCACAGTCCATAGCTGCCGTTTTATCCTGGGGAACTGATCTCCATCTCCTGGAGGTCATTTGTAATTTTGGGAGATCACCAGACCCCACCCGGAGGTTGGCAAACCTAGGAGAGGGGCTTTTTTCAGATCCTTCAGGGGTTCAGGACCCCCTCCATCTGCAAATGGGATCTCTAGAGTCCACCACAAGACTTTTAAACATTTCATCTCTCTCTCATTTTTCATGGGTGCTCAGTGTGTGAAACATTGACTGATCTTGCAGAATAGGGAGGGTTTGTGGTTGAGAGTTCAAAACAAAGGACACCAGTTGATTTCATGAGTAGGAACAAGGATTTCTAGCTCATGTTCTTAATCAGTTTATTTGTAAATATAAGAAATCAGGTTAGAAGTAGACATGCACAGGTTTTTTTCATTTTGTTTTTATATTAAAACTTAAAAAAAAAAATTCATTACTATACCTGTTCTTTATTTTGCTTGTTCTTTGTTTAATCCATTTATGCCGGTAGCATCTTTACTTATCTGCTCAGTTGGACTGAAATTCTCAGGAAAGGTACCCCTCGCACAAGAGATCTTTTCTACTACATTTTAGCCAGATAGGAAACAGAGTCCACATTGAGTAGGCAATTAAAATTCTCACTTGCACAGCGGAGAAGCAGCAGAGTTTTGGCAAGCCAAGAAAAGCGGACACTGGGCACAAATAATTGTGAGGCGCTCATGAACCTTTTCGTATAAACGACGGGAGGGAGTTTATTTTAAAATTGAAACGGATCACGTAGGCAAGGGGACCTAATCCCTGGTTCATCCTGTGGCCTACCTCGACTGTGCTCAAGCACGTGACTTATTCATCTCTCAGCCCAGTTCTGATTTTGGAAGCAAGCCAGGCTGAGACAAAAAATGCTTTGAACACCTGAACTCAGCAAGGTGGTATGCAGGAAAGGGCAGGGTTTAACCCCCCCTTGTCCATTTAATGTGACTTTTGTTTAAAATAAGAACCCCACCTCTTCTGCTTTCTTTATAGGTGAGCGATGACCAATGTTCCCTCTAAACTGTGGAGTCTTGGGAACAAAAATTCTACTTTGTGAGCTACTGGCATTAAAGTTGTGAGTGAGTGATTTGGCTGCTGCATAAGTCAGTCTGCTATCAAGCCATCCTTCCTGAGCTAAGACAAAAATCTGTGAGCTGGAGGCAAAAAAACTGCGCTAGCTCACGCTAACTCAACTTAGTGGGAACGCTGGTAGTGACCCTTTTCTCCTGCAGGTGAAAATCATCCTTAGGTGGATTTGTATTCAAGAAATGGCACAGGGAGAGAGGTTGAGCACCCCCCACCACCCCATTACCCCCTTGTGGCTGCCTGTAAGAAATACTGAAGAAGAGATACCGCTTTGCTCTCGCATGTCTTCTGGTTTGCCTCTGGTCTTTCTGATTGCACTTCTCTCTTATACTGATTTCGGTGCACACAGATTGGTTAGTGGCACAATAGAGATTGCCTTATTGCTGACATGGCAGGTAGGGTTACTGGCTCTGGGTTGGGAAATACTTGGACATTTGGGGGGTGGAGCCCGGGAAGGACAGGGTTTGAGGAGGGGAGGGTCATCAGTGGTGTATAAGGCAATAGAGTCCGTCTTCCAAAGCAACCATTTTCTCCAGGGGAACCGATCTCTGTTGTCTGAAGACCAGCTGTAACTCTGGGAGATCCCCAGCCACCACCTGGAGACTGGCAACCCTACAAGAGTGGCATTTGGCCTCCCTTCCAGGCCACGGTGGCTCAGAGGTTAGGGTGCTGAGCTGCAGACCAGAAGGTTTGTAGTTTGGTCGTTCGAGACCCGGGTGCCACATGACAGAGTGAGCTCCCGTCTCTGGCCCCGGCTCCTGCCAACCTAGCAGTTCAAAAGCAAGAAATTGCAAGTGGATAAATAGGTACTGCTTCGGTGGGAAGGTAACAGTGTTCTGTGTGCCTCAGCATTTAGTCATGCCGGGCACATGACCATGGGAAAAAATGTTAGGACAGTGCTGGCTCTTCAGCTTGGAAATGGAAATGAGCACCGCCCCCTAGAGTCGGATTTGACTGGCTTTCGAGCAAGGGATACCTTTACCTTTACCTTTTACCGGTCTCTAGGAATGACTCCCTATATGCCTGCGTCTGCAACAAAAAAAATTGCTTCTGTGCTTTGCAAGCACAGGGGGAGAGAGCAGCAAATAATTAGTACCCAGGGCCCCTTGAACCTATTCTGGATCCAATCAAAGCCCACCTACCAAGCCAGAAATGTGATTGGTGTAGATGACCCTTGGAAGATTGACCCATCAGTGAAGTGGTAGGAAGATCTGTATAACTCTGCAGATTGGCAGATGCCCTTGTCAGTACAGTCTTTGCTCTCTTTAACCTTCCACCCTTGTCCTGACCTTCTCAAAGCCAGAACAACAGCCAGATCGGGAAGTGTCCTTTCTATTTTTCTTTTTTGCCATCAAGTGCGCAGACTCTAATCTAGAAGAACCGGGTTTGATTCTCCCCGTCTCCACTTGCAGCTGCTGGATGACCTTGGGCAAGCCCTAGTTCTATCAGAGCTGTCCTTGAAAGTCAAGAGCAGTTTCTGTCAGAGCTCTCTCAGCCCCACCCACCTCACAGGGTGTCTGTTGTGGGGAGGGGGAGGGAAAGGAGCTTGTAAGCCGCTCTGAGACTCCTTCAGGTAATGAAGGGCGGGGTATAAATCCAATCTCTTCTTCTTATGGCAATGCAGTAGGGTTTTCAAGGCAGGGGCCATTCAGAGGTGGTTTGTCATTGCCTGCCTCTGCATAGAGAGCGACCCTGGAATTCCTTGGCAGTCTCCCACCCAAATACTAACCAGGGCCGACCCTGCTTAGCTTCTGAGCTCTGATGAGATCCAGCTAGCCTGGCCTATTCAGGGCTTTCTTTCTATTACCATTATTTAATTTCCCCACTTTGGATTAATTATAACAACAGTTTTAAAGAAAGGGGTATGCTTCGTTCGGATTTTGATTATTAAATGCCTGCTAATGATTGCACATCGCTAGTTCAAAGCATTTCACACAATACGAAGCTGTGGTGTGCACACTTTATGTAATCCCCCCCCCCCCCGCTCTCCAGGCGGGCCCCCCACTCTCCTTTGTCTGTCCCTAAGTTGATAGTGCTCAGCTGGACATTTACTTTTTCATGATCCCTCCTCTTCCAAGTTTCAAAGGTGCCTTTGTGTATGTATAGCTAAATTAATTTCTTGCGGCACACACTGCTGAAATGTAAACCTAGCGCCACCTTGATTTCCCATGAAGATAGAACACATGCTGTTTCATAAAAGAACATGCAAGATTGCAGGACATTGTGGAAATCAGATGCTAATTACAAATCCAGATGGGGAAGATGGACGGAAAGAGGAACAATGGATTGGGGGGGGGGGGGGGAGATGCTGGTTCGTCGTCCCCCCCGACCACTCTATGCAACCGTCAATCATTTCTGAATCTCTAAAATAAAGTCTGTCTTTCTCTGTTGATCTGTTTAAAGGGAAATCTAGGGAAATGGATGGCAGTGCTAGTATCTGGTTTCTATTAATCTTCATCATTTAAAGAAGACAAAATAAAAACATAGGAGAGATGTGATCTGTAGCACTGAAGACTGTTGAGCATGCACGAGGGCTAAAACATTAAGGAACTTGATAACGGGTAAGGCAGCTCAAGGTGCAGGGGTGAACAGAACAGTGAATTCTTTTTATTTTCCGAATGGGCATTGTTAAGAACCTGGCCCCCATTCTAGGGCATTATCCAGAACACAGAGAGAGACCAAGCATCAGTGATTCGGTGTCTCTTGTAAGGTCTCGATTGGCCCCAGAGACCTCAGGGAGCCGCTGCCAGACCAAAGCAAACAATGGGGTACATAACCAAGCAATCTTGCTGAAGGTGGCTTCGTTTGTTCAGAACTCAAAAAGGGCAGCACCGCTTCTGAAAGGACATTCCATCTGGCGTGGGTTGTCTAGGCTGCTGGGAGACTGTGTTGTTGGAAAAGGTAAAGCAAAAAATATGTTGAAGGGGGTTGTTAAAAAGTCGCGGTGCAGAATATCACAATGCAAACACAGCATTTGTGCATTTCCTGTATCATATTCTCAGTGCTGACAGATATTTTTATAAGTGGAGGGGGAGCTGAAAATTTTGTACACAAAACACAACAGCAACACTTTCCTGGGGAAGGCTGCAACCGATGTGGTTTACAGCAAATGAAATACTGGGCTGGCAGTCTCTTTTTCTCTTCCTAGAACTTTGAAAAATCAAATTAGTTTCATTTGAGCAAGATCTGACTCCACCAGCACCTTCAAGGCCAACAGGATTCCCAGAGTATAAGCTTTTGAGAGTCAAGGTTGCCTTTATCAGGTACAGGTATACTCTGGAAATCTTGTTGGTCTCCTGTACCTTGGCATTTAAAGAAGAAGAAGAAGAAGAGATTGGATTTACACCCAGCCCTCAGAGCAGCTTACAAACTCCTTTTCCCTTCCCCTCCCCACAACAGACACCCTGTGAGGTAGGTGGGGCTGAGAGAGCTCTTTCCAGATCTGTCCATGAGAGAACAGCTCTGACAGAACTATGGCTTGCCCAAGGTCATCCAGCAGCTGCAAGTGGAGGACCAAACATGGGGAAACGGGAGGGTGAGGTGCCGGATAAGAGGTGTGTGTGTCTCTGCTGAAGTTTCTGTTGCTGTTTATCTTGGGAGAAGAGGGTTAAAGAGCCCTTTGCCCTTTCTTCTGCTTGCATTATAGAAACTGACTGAGTTACATTCAAAAGGGAGGAGGTGCCTTGGGTCAAGGGCAATGCTTTGGGCCAGATGGAAACCCCCTGACCTGCCACTGGCTTCTCTCTAACGTACACTCTTTTCTGACTGACAGCCCCACATTTGCATTCTTCCTTTGTCTTCTTTCTCTGGTGCCTTCATATATTCTAATTATTGTCATTATTAATTAGAATTTTTTTTCCCAGAAAGGAAAGAAGCAAAAACCTTGATGAGCAGACTTCTCCAATTGTACCTGCTCTTTTAAACAGAACACTAGAATAAAGAAGTTGGTTAATTATAAAGAGGCAATTTGCTTAATTATTCACTGGCAAGGAGAGGACGGTGGTCCTTCATCACATCTACCTCCTCTACAGAAGGCTGACAGAAGGCTATTCCTCCCCCCCCTGTGCCCCACCCCCATGCCAGCTCTTGGCTGTTTCTCCGCCTTCCTACTGCTTCTCCTTGAACATGACAAGAAGTGTGGCCTCAGAGCACTTACACTATAGGACAGTGGTGGCAAACCTATGGCACGTGTGCCAGAGGCGGCACTCAGAGCCCTCTCTGTGGGCACGCACGCAGTTTGGACACTCAGTCTCTAAAAGGAAAAAGACGACACAGACTCGAGGCTGGGCTGCTCTCAAACTTACAAAGTATGAGCCAAGGTTAGACAAATTATCAGCATGCATACAACAGCACAAATCACATTAATTGTTCAAAAGCATGCCAAATGCAAACTTTTACCTTTCAATAAAAAGTTGTTTGTATAATTGAAAGCTCTGTTATTGTGTTTTTCTTTTAAGACAAAAGATGTTAATGCATGAGTTCTTTTTTCTAAACTAAAACCTCAGTATTCAGGTTAAATTGTCGTGCTAGCACTTTGCGATAAATAAGTGGGTTTTGGGTTGCAGTTTGGGTACTTGGTCTCTAAAAGGTTCGCCATCACTGCTATAGGATGACCAGAGTTCTATCATGACTCCTTTCGTATTTAGCATCCACATGAAATTGCGGGAAAGAGGATTGATTCAGGAAGGTAGCTGTGTTAGTCTGAAGCAAGAGAACTTCACTGCTACTGGAATTCACTGCCACAGGAGGTGGCGGCAGCTACAGGCATGGATGGCTTCAAGAGGGAGCAGAGGTCCATCAGTGGCTATTAGCTGCAAGGTATCGATAGGAGCTCTCGGTCTGGGGCAAGTGATGCTCTGTATTCTTGGTGCTTGGGGGGAGGGAGCAACAGTGGGAGGGCTTCTAGTGTCCTGACCCCACTGGTGGACCTCCTGATGGCACCTGGTATTCTTGGCTACTGTTATAACAGAGTGTTGGACTGGATGGGCTATTGGCCTGATCCAACATTGGCTTCTCTTATGTTCTCTTAAGTTCTTAACAAAGTTTGAGTCCAGTGGCACCTTTAAGAAGAAGAGAAGAAGAGATTGCATTTATACCCCGCCCTTCATTACCCGAAGGAGTCTCAGAGCGGCTTACAATCTCCTTTCCCTTCCCCTCCCCACAACAGACACCCTGTGAGGTAGGTGCAGCTAAAAGAGCTCTATTGAGAACTGCTCTTGAGAGAACATCTCTAAAAGCCCGCTTGCGAGGAGGGCGGGATATAAATATGACGTATAAATAAATAAATAAATAAAAGAACTTATGACTGACCCGAGGTCACACCAGTAGCTGCATGTGCAGGAGTAAGGAATCAAACCCAGTTCTCCCAGATTGGAGTCCCTGCTCCTAACCACTACACGAAACTGGCTTAAGACCGACAAAGTTAATTCTGGATATGTACACAAAAGCTTATCCCCAGAACTAACTTTGTTGGCCTTAAAGGTGCCATTGGACTCAAACATTGTTCTGTTGCTCGAATGAGGTTCTCCAGGAATTGGAGAGAGATGTCATTGGTATGCTGATGCCACCCAGCTGTGTTTTTCCCCCTTTCTGCTCATCCAGCTGAGTCTGTGGACATTCTGAACAGTTGCCTGGAACTGAGTAATTTGTGGGACTGAGGCTAAACAACTGACACTGGCTGGAGAAACTGTTGGTAAGCTGTACAGCTGATGAGGGAATCAGGAGTTCTGTCCTTTCCTGGACAGGGTTGCTGTCCTTCAGAACGTTCATGTTCTCACAGCTTGAGAGTCCCGCCTGCCTTGAAGATGGGTATGTTCAAGAAGCATCAATGCAGCCTCTGGATGATGCACCAGCTGAAGCTGTTTCTGAGAAAGGGGGATCTTACCTAGGGTTGCCAATTCCAGGTTGGAAAATTCCTGAGAATTTGGGGGTGGAGCGTGAGGAGAGCAGGGTTTGGGGAGGGGGAGGGACTTCAGTGGGGTATAATGCCATAAAGTCGATCTTGCAAAGCAGCCATTTTCTCTAGGGGAGCTGGTATCTGTCATCTGCAGATCAGCTAGAACTCCAGTAGATCTCCAGGCTCTGTCTGGAGACTGGCACCCTAATCCTGTCCCAGTGATCCCTACATTGGTAACTTCCAAGCTACCCTACTATAATGTGATATATGTGGGGGTGGTGGCGTGGCGCCATCGGGAAGGAAGATGGATACCTAATTCTGCAGCTCCCTCTCCTTCCCCTCCTTAAAGCTCCTGGACTCGCCAAAAAACTTGCGGTAAGGCCATCATATTATGGGCAAAAAAGGGGAAATCAAACCAAAACTTCAGCAGAGTTTACCGCATTCAGTGCAAACCTTCCTCTCCCAATCAAGCAATACTGGGTCACTAGAAGCCGTTAAACAACATGCAGACAAAATGGCGGCCGAGATTCAGGGAGTCACTCAACAAGATTTGAATTCCACGAAACAAGAGTTATTAGTGTCCCTACAAAATCTGGAAAGTGAGCTGCTAGCCAAAATCTCACAACTGCTTCGGCCAGTAACAGAACAACTAGCAGAAATAAAAACATCTTTATCAAAGGTCTCACAAATCACTGAAAAAGCAATGGAACCGGGAATGTGATATATGTGTGGCTACCTAAGAAGTCTGCAGTGAAACCGTGACCAGATTATTAATTAAGACCTGGAATCACATCTTTTCCTTTTTGGCTAACAAGTCACAGCTTGTGAGGTTTTCAGGGCAAGAGATGTTCAGAGGTGGTTTCCCATGGCCATGTGTTGCAACCCTGAACTTCCCTTCCCACTGAGGCACTAATTACAGCCAACCTTGCTTAGCTTCCAAGGTCTGATGAGATCGGGCTGGCCTGGGCTATGCACCTTGCCAGTGCTTAAAGATTGGCATACGCTGCAAGTTTGTTTCTAGGTACAATGCCAATTGCTGGCTTTGACCTATGAAGCCTTGAAACTCACACACACGAAGTTGTCTTCTACTGAATCTGGCTGTTGGGCCATCAAAGTCAGTATTGTCTACTCAGACTGGCAGTGGTTCTCCAAGGTCTCAGGTCAAGATCTGTCACACTCACATCACCTAATATCTCAACTGGAGATGCCAGGGATTGAACCTGGGACCTTCTGCAAACAAGACAGATGCTCTACCACTGAGCCATGGCCCCTCTCCATGCCTTAAACAGTCTGGGTTCTGGTATCTGAAGAACTGCCTGTCCTTGGTCGAACTCACCAGCCGAGGCCGTGTTCCGAGTGCTGCCTTCAGAGGTGAAATGGGTGGCTACCAGGGATGGTGCCCTTTCTGTCGGAGAGCTTGGGGTTAAATGCCCTTCAGCACCCTGGCCTGATTCCCGTGTTACTATTGTCTTAGCTACCAGTTTAAAATGTTCTTGTTTCCTCAAGCCTTTTGCTGGCATTTAATTTTGAAAGGTTTTAGTTATGATTTACTTGCTTGATTCCTTCCCTCTGTTGCTGTTTTCATCTTATCGTGATTTGATTTGTTTATATTGTTTTTAAATTGGCAGTTGTCAGTTGCCTTGGGGACCAGTTGGGTGCAAAGGCAGGATACGTTTTAAAAATAAATGACCTCCATGTGGCACGGCTTCACCTCTGCCCTCCAACATAGGGCCTGATCCTCCACCCATTATGCGGCTCAGTTGCGTTCGTTCTCCCACGTGAGCTGAAACACGAGCAAAGGGCTCTAACCCCCATCATTGACCCAAGTGAGATGAGTTGTTTAGGCAAAATTCTTCTCTTCGTAATATACCAACAGCTCAGTTGCGTTTACATGTCATTGGATTTATACACAAGAATGAACCGATGAGTCCAGAAGGGGTAGGGTTGCCAACTCCATTTTGGGAACTACCTGGAGATTTTGTGGGTGGAGCCTGAGGAGGGTGAGGTTGGGGAGGGGTGGGACTTCATTGTAGAGTCTAATGCAGGGGTGGCCAAACTGTGGCTCGGGAGCCATATGTGGCTCTTTCACACATATTGTGTGGCTCCTGGGAGGCTCCCCATCTATTTGCTCCCTCTCTTTCTTTCTGTCTCACTTCCTTTATCCCTTCCCCATCTATTTGCTTTCTTTGTTTCTCTCTCTCTCTCTTTCTACCTCTTCCATTCTTTCTTTCCACCTCTCTCTCTCTCTTAGACACATAAATATCATTAGCAGACAAACAAATATCATTATCAATATCTGTTCTTCCCCCTTTTGTTTTTATTTTTGGCAGTCTCATATAATGTTAATAAAAAGCAAATCTGCATATTTTTCAAGAAAAACGTGTGTGTGATATTTGTTTATGTCTTGTGGCTCTCAAACATCGGACTTTTATTCTGTGTGGCTCTTACCTTAAGCAAGTTTGGCCACACCTGGTCTAAAGCCATAGAGTCCACCTTCCAAGGTGGCCATTTTCTCCTGGTGAACTGATCTCTATAGCATGAAGATCAGTTGTAATCCTATTCCTGAGAGATCTTTAGCCACTACCTGGAGGCTGGCAAACTTAATAATCTCTGTTCATGAACCCTTTGTGTATGCCTAAATTTATGCAGGGTGGAGCAGTCTCATTTCAACCCTTGCAGAAATCCAGATAGGACTTCTGTTTAAAAAACCAAAAAAAAACTATTGAACCATGGGCCTTGTTGTAGCCTGCAGTGGTAAAAATACATCTCTATGAGGGTAGCAGCTTGATTGGCCAGGACATAGAGTGCTGTCTATTGTATAGCCTTTAAAAAAAATCCCATTCAAAAGTATCTAGCCAGCATTGTTCTCTTGATGCCCGGAAGGGCCCTTGGGATACAAAGGGAGAAACATAGATGGAGGCTGGAATTTTAAATTCCTGTCCTCTTGATGACGATTTTTTTCCCCCAGCAAAAGAATTGCCCTTTACTAGATGCTACGTTCAGCCGAGGCATTTGTGAGCGGCAAGGGGAAAAGATTAAAAACACAGCCGTTCCACTTAATTCCGAGCTCTTTCCTTTAAGCAAACGTACCACAGCTTGATTGCATCTCTTCAGAGGGAGAGGCCTGATTTTGAACTCTATTGTCGATTTTTTTTGTTGATTTGCAGGGGAAAAAGAGCTGGCGCAGGTTCTTAACTTGAAATGGGTTCACTTGTTTTTTGGGGGGACAGATGATTTCTCCCCCCCCCTCCAGGGAATGAAGGTAAACACTCCCCCACACCCCCTTTTTTCCAGGAGCAGCTCAAAGTTCTGCTGATCACATAGTCCTCAGCTCTTGGGGTCTCTCCCCTTCAGACCCCTGTGGAGAGAGAGATTGGAGCAAGAGTTATTCCTGCTGACCTCTTCCGAGCTCCCATTGAGCTAAAGGTTAGGGGTCGTTTTCTCAGACTCCCTGTGGAGCAGCGAACCAAAGGTCATTCCTTCAACTCAGTTCTGCCTGAGATGTGATGATGTTGGAGTTGTTGGGGTTTTTTTGCTTCTTCTTTTTTTAAAAAAACACCCTCCTTTCTTAAAAAAAAAGACAGAAGCGCCTGTTCTCTTCAGTGATGTGTGAAGAAGATCAGGAAATTGGAGCTACAGGCATAAAATACGACTCCTTCCCCTTGTGGCAAGCACCTGGCGTCTTGAATACAGTTTTTAACTGTAGTAAACATAGAGTCAGAAGGACAAAGTTTGGCTCGAGTGGCACCTTCAAGCTCGAGTAAAACTTTGTCGGTCTTAAAGGTGCCACTGGACTCAGACTTTGTTCTGCTGCTTCAGACCAACACAGCTATTGTTAATGTATGTAATGGCGACTTTATAGCTATCCACCCGATTCTAAGTATAGAATGGTGACTGTTCATCTGCTTCAGGAACCATATTGCTTTTGTAGCATCCAAAGGTATCTTATGTTCCAAATGTAATTCTTCCCCTTTTCCTCCTTCCCCTCAAGAGATATGGCTCGGTCTTTGCTTTTACCTACCAAAAAGCTGATTTCTTTTCGCTGCCGTGTCTTGAAAACTGTGTTCACTTAGAGATTCCCTTTATACAGAAAACCAGTGAGCTTCCTGCAATGCCCTTTCCCCAGCCTCCTCCTGCTTTGCCCCAGTGGCCTTACAATGGAGGAAGTAACTCTCTTTCCCATGAAGGAAACAGAATCAAAGGTTTCTCTTTTCCCTCCTCTCCCCGGGCCAGGACCCTTCCTTGTTTAAATTTAAAGTATTCCCCCCTCCCAACCTCTTCTTATGTAAAAAGGAAGAAATAAATGAAAGAAGACTTTAATTTTGTTGTTGTCGTCATTGTTTCGGACAGTGGGGGGAATAGGCTGAACAAGCCATTCTTTTCCTGATTGGATTCATTTGCGGAGGAAGGGTGGCAAGGGTTATTTCCTCTGATCCTCTCCTGTCAAAGGGAAGGGTTAGGCTCCGTCAATGCCACGGGCCCCCTCTGTGGTGGGACAGACGGGGAAGCCACACATTGCTCCTGACCTCTCCCTTTTTTTTTTTTATAAATTTTTTATTGATTTTTCTCTATAACTACAACTATAACGCTACAATCTAAGCTACATATACCTTATACAGAGAGTACTTTATCATTTGCTTAATACTACCTTGTTACATAAAATAATTATGAAGCATTTAAAACCTTGGATAAATTTCAATCACTTGTTACTGCTACTATAAAAGTTATCAAAACTATTTGGCAGGCACGTCCACCTAGAGAAATACGGTTAATTAAACCATTTATAATACATAAGTGCAATGCTTAATAAAACAGTTTAATCACTATTTCTTCTTTCGTCCTCTTCTTGTCTTAACAGTCTCAACTATTTTTGGAGCTGCAGCTCCCTTTTCCAAGTCAGACATTTCTTCTTCACTCTTTGAGCTATCAAATCCATACATGCTTTCTTGCGAGGCCAGTGAACCATCTGAGTCTCTCCCAGTTTTCTGCTCTTTGCTTTTTTCCAGAAATTTTTTCGCTTGTTGAACAGAGTCAATCTTATACTTCTTATCTTTGATGCTGAAGCATAGTCCTTCTGGAGTATTCCAACGATAGATGATAGACTCAGACTGGAGCCAAGATGTCAATTTTCCATAGGCTTTCCTTCTTTTCCTTATTTCAAATGGGATATCCTTCATCACTTTTACTTCTTCTCCCAGGATCTTCAGAGCTGCTTTGTTTGTGGTCCTAAGCACCACGTCTCTTGTAGATTTTTTGGAGAACCTTATCATAATTTCACCAGGCAGGCTTTTCTTTTTAGTGTAATCTGGATAGGTTCTGTAAACCATATCCATATCGCTTTTTATATCCGCTGCTTTCATGCCTGTCACTGGTTCAAGTGCTTCACTTAGCAAATTTTTAAGGTCTTCTCCTGTGTTTCCTGGCACATTCTGAAGTCTTAGGAAAAAATTCGATCTATCCATTTGTAATTTCAAAAGCTGATCGTGGTGGAAGGCCTTTTCCTTCTCTGCCTTTTGTAGTCTTGCGTCTTGGTTTTTTACTGAAGTTTTTACTTCCAGAAGTTCTCGCTGCAGCTTCTCTGTGGATTTATTCGACTCTTTTAGTTCTAGCTGCATTTTGTCCATTTTAACGTTGAGAGCTGTCATTTGGTCCACTAGAGGTCGCAATAACGAGGAGAACACCGCACTCATCTCCGTGGTATCAACCTTTGAACTCGGAGCTGTACTTCCTAGTTTGGGGGAAGGTTTCGGTTTCCCCGTCATTGTTGAGACTACGCTCTTTGTTTATAGATAGATAAGATGAACGAAAGGAGCAAATTTTCAAACAGCGCTTATGTCCTTCTAAAGTTTATATCTCCAAGTGAGCGATGCTGCCATCTAGCAAGGCGGATGGGCTTTTATTCCTGCAGTAACGCCACGTAAAGAGTCTC
Source organism: Lepidodactylus listeri (assembly GCA_029233225.1). Classification (NCBI taxonomy): domain Eukaryota; kingdom Metazoa; phylum Chordata; class Lepidosauria; order Squamata; family Gekkonidae; genus Lepidodactylus; species Lepidodactylus listeri. Next base: position 15,102,856 of record JARCFY010000012.1, read on the forward strand.
GTAAGTACGCTAGTCCCGGAGGGGGGGGGGTTTCACTCCTCCCGCCGTCTTCCTGCTGTGTTCTGCTACTCACGTTTTCTCCATGCATAACTGTCAGACTCCTGACCTCTCCCTTATCTTCACTCTTCCCCATCTCTCTCTCTCTCACACACACACATCTTGGTTCCCCCCTCCTTCCTCTCCTATTTTTTTTCTGGATGTGGTGAGAGAGGAACTAATCACAGGGCATTAATTACCTGAGGGGGGCCCCCTTCTTCCTTTTTGAAAGGACACAATGACTAAGGGGCCCTCCTTTGTTCCTTCAGGGAAGGCCTTTTCATTTTGACAGAAGCATCTGAGGCGGAGTGCTTTCGACTCCTGAAAGATTGTGGGGCAAAATACCTTAGAAGTGAAAGATGAGGTGTGTGTGGGGGGAAGGGAGTTACAGGCTGGGTAAGCTGAAAAAATGGTGGGGAATTCCTGGTGCTGTGCTGTCCATAGCAATGGTCTCATTTACTTTTGAGGTACAGGATTCAGTCTAGACCTTTTATGCTTCTAGGAGCAGCATGACTATGTAGCACTACAATATGATGGATTTATTTATTTGCTTCATTTATACCCCATCTTTCTCCCCAAGGGGAACTGAAGGTGACTTACATAATTATCTTCCATTTTATCCTCACAAGAACCATGTGAGGTAAGGAAGAAGAGGAGGAGGAGATTGGATTTATACCCCGCCCTTCACTATCTGAAGGAGTCTCAGAGAGGTTTACAATCTCTTTTCCCTTCCCCTCCCCACAACAGACACCCTGGGAGGTAGGTGGGGCTGAGAGAGCTCTCTCTCGAGAATTGCCCTTGAGAGAACAGCTCTGAGAGAACTTATGACTGGCCCAAGGTCACACCAGCAGCTGCATGTGGAGGAGTGGGGAATCAAACCTGGTTCTCCCATGTTATTATAGTCCGTGTTCCTAACCACTACGCCAAGGTAGTCCTGAGAGAGTGTGAGAGAGTGTGGCTGGCCAAAGGTTAACCAGCAAACTTCCATGGCAGAGTGGAAAGTCAAACACATCCTAGTCCGATATTCAAGGACCAGGCCCTCAGAGTTTAGTGACTGGAAGTATACAGTCTGCCGGTCATGAAGGTGATGGCTGTCCCTTATACTCAAAGGAGCACGTCTTCTAAAATTTAGTTTCCACTCAGCTATTTTAGCCCATATCTGTTGACTGGCTGTTTGGTCTATTCTTTTTTTTTAAAAGCCGTCTGAACTGGCGGCCGTCACCACATCCTGTGAGTAGTGAATTCCGTGTAAATAAGGAGCGTGCATGATGTGGCATGGAAAAAGAATATTTGGGAATAAGGAACAATCCTTCAAAATAAGGTCCGATTGATGTGTTATCTTGTTCACAGCTTGAGGCAAGAAGAAAGTCTGTCTTGTGGTAGAGTTGGTAATCAAGCAAAGGAAGGGATACCTCTGTGAGTGGCTAGAAAGATCTGTATATATCTGGGGTAAATGAATAATATCCAGAATCTGGCATGCAGTTCCTGAGTTCTTGGGGAGCGGCTCACGTATTATCTCTTCAAAGAAAACCATAACCAACCTGTACACAAAGGCTGAGGAAGCATTTATAGGAATAAAACAAGTTGTACGAATCGGCCCCAAGAGATATTCCTTACAGCAATAGACATATAGCTGCACTTTATTCACACAGCTCTGTTGGGGGGGGGGGGTGTCGGTTGCTTTCACAGTGACTTTTGAAATCCTCAAACTCAAAACATGCAGTAGTCTCATAGTTAGTGTTGAAGGCTTCCAAGAAGATGTTCAACATGTGGTTTTACATACCCTAAAAAGGAAATCCAGGGAAAGGGGGAATTGAGAAAAAGGAAAAAAGGGAACTACCTTATGGATGAAAAAAACATCATTTTAATTAGTGAAAGCAAGAAATTGACTCAGGAGATGGAATTTGCTGTTGTGGTATTGGGTGAAATCCCTTCTCACATTTTATCCTGCCGATATACCCATGCCTTGTAGAAGCAACAAAATGTTCAAGTAAGTGGCAAATAGTTTTATATAAACAGGATCCTGTATAAGGCTAAAAGGATGTTCTTTCTTCTACTGCTTTCTCTTGCATAGGCGTAGAGTACGGGGGGGCTCGAGGGCTTGAGCCACCCCCGAAATTTCCCGGGGGGGGGGGCTCAGCCACCCCCGGGAAAATGGAGCGCCTGCCGCCGCACCTCCCCGGGTCCTTCCGAGGCCGGCGGCCGCTGCTGGAGAGGGAGAGGGAAGGGGTGGCAGGGAGAGAGGCACCGGCAGCAGCGGCTGGCGGGCCTCGGAAGGGCCTGGGGAGGCGGGGCGGTTTCCGGGGGGGGAGAACATTGCTCCAGCGAGTGCACGCACTTCGCGCACGCACTAAGGAGCCCCCCCCCCGGGATTTCCAAAACTCTACGCCCCTGCTCTCTTGTACACATGCTTGCCCCCCCCCATCTTGCCAGGAAAAAGTTTTTCTAAGCTGATCTTTATCCTCCCCAGCTTGTCCAACCTCTACCATCAAATTACATTCCTTTATTTGCAAAGTTATTTATATTCCACCAACCACCCTGGATGAAGGCAATATTCAAAGCCTTGTCCAAATAAGTGATCACTATGACAAATCTCATTTTAAATACCTCTGCTATTTAAGTTACAGTTGCCAGCCCCCAGGCCCAGGTGGGGTTTACCCCACTTCTGGGGGCTTCAATTTGCCCGTGAACAACTGGCTGGTGGGGGAAGCCCCATCCCCAAGGGCGACCACCTGCCAGGCAACCCCCCTCCCATCCCTTCAGCTGATGCCTGCCGACCAGCTAGAGGGCCCTTTAAATCTAGCAGGTGGGAAGGAGGGGAGTGGCCGTAGGCTGCATGCTTGGCTTGCCCCCTCCCTCCCTCCTGCTAGATTTAAAGGACCCTCTAGCTGGTTGGTGGGCCATGTGGTCCCTGCCGATCAGCTGAAGTTCTTTAAATCAGGCAGGAGGGGAGGAAGAGGGGTAGCCCGGCAGATGGTTGCTCTTGGAGGCTTCCTCACCCGACACTGGAATGCCCCCCAAATCCTCCCACTGGAGCGACAAGGGGACCTGGCAACCCTAATTTAATCTGTGATAATTGCTACTAAGTACGAATATTCCTAACCTTCCAACCCAAAAAGAGAATGTTTTCATCAGTTCTTTAGTTCTTTAGAAAGAAAAAGATGACAGACACCAGGACATGTCCTCTAAAAAGAGGACATCCGGTAGCCCTACTTTACTTGATATTCAGCTGCTTTCTATGTTTTGTCTCTTCTGGAGCAGTTCCAGCCTTTATCAGGCCAATTTTATCAGGCCCCTCTTCTTGCCACCTCAGGGACAGGTCGTGCGGGGTGGGCTTGGTGCTGGCCTTTCTTTCCACCCTGCCCTTCCGAGGCTGGCGGTGCTGGCGGGGTCAGCGGTGGGTAATGGGGGGGGGGGGTGAAGGCAGCAGCTTCTGTAGAGGCCACCAAACATACCAGCACGGTCTCTCGCCATGCTGTGGAGGGGGCCTTCCGGAACTTGTGGGCTACAGCCGAGTGGAATCCTTGACCTCTGGATTTCTCTGCAGCACCACGCCCCCCCCCCCCCCAGCAAAACATTGGCCCCCTGAGTAAAAAGTTGTTAGCTATGCGGCTGGAGTCTGTGTTCTTCACAACAGCATTGTTCGGTTTCCATCACTGGCTGCCAAGCCGTGCAGATCAATTTGCACAAGTGCATTTTCGCATGGCCTCATGAGGACTGTAGCTCCACCCTGAACCCTCAAAAAGCTTCTTTTAAAAACTTGTACATGACTAAAAGTGGTACCTCTCCAGCCTTGTTGCATTTGGAATGCTGTGGTCTTCTCCTACTACACATCACCTTCACTGATAATTAAAAGCAAAGGCTGCTGAATTGTCCCAGTGGAGATACATTTGTTGCAGTGCATGTCAAAAGTTAGTTATGTAATGGATGCTTCTGTTTGCACAGGTGCAAAGAGGGGATGATCTTTGAGTGATTTTGTGGTTCGCAAATTAGATCACTTTAATGAGCTGAGCATGAGCTTAGGGGATATGTGCCACTTCCTGTACATTTTTTGACTTGTGTAAAAGAGGTATTTGATCAAGGTAACTTTCGCTGGCAACTGCCTCAAAGTTCTCATCCCTGCAGTTAACACAAATGAGCATGCTCCAAATTTGGGAGTCCAGAACAATACAGAGGCAAACCATACAGCTTCCCCCCCCCCCCAAAAAAGAATCAAAACATCTTCTTATATTTTATGTATTTTTCAATAAGTAACTAACATGATAGATGAGTAGTATGGATGGCGAAAGTAATGTAAGAATGAACGTGTGAGGAGAGTGTTTGTGATCCAATTTTGAGCGTTCAAAAAATTAACATTTCCCAAGTGTTTCAGCTTGCTGCTCTCAGTGAGCCAATGAACTGTGATCCAAACAGAGGAGTAATTGAGCATCTCTTGAATAGAAGAGCAAGAAATGTGGATGTGACCTGCTCTTGACTAGTGTCTATTGGTTATGAATACCAATATCAATAGGAGGAAGAGTTACCTTCTGTAATGAGCAGTTTCGACAGGGTCACATTTGCTAATTTATTTCAACTTGGTGCTAGTGGCTGTCTGGATGCTTACTTATTTTGTTATCCTCCAGTTGCAAATAAGCAGGTGTTACAGAAAAAAAATGTCTTCATAAAACATCATCAGCCTCACAAGGGTCTTGTAAATGGCTGCACCCAGTTTCTTGCTTCTCAGGGAACACAAAGTATTATGAAATTGGTAGGACTGATGGTATATCATGTGGTGGTGGTGGAGGAGGAGAGTGCCCACAGGTCACAGCTGACTTATGCTATACGTTCAGAGGCGGTTTGTCGTTGCCTGCATCTGTGTAGTGACCTTGGACTTCCATGGTGGTCTCCCATCCAAATACAAACCAGGGCCAAACCCTGCTTAGCTTCTGAGATCTGACAAGATTGGGTTAGCCTAGGCTATCCAGGTCAGGGCAATGGCATGTCATAAACTGACATTTTTCAGTTCTGTGGTGGGTGTCCTTTGGTGTACCTCCAGTTGGTGTGTACTGCACTTCTGCCTTGAAGATGCCTGCTCCTTGGGAGGAAAGCAATGGCAAACCTAGACAGCATAATAAAAAGTAGAGACATCACCCTGCCAACAAAAGTCTGTACAGTCAAAGCAATGGTTTGGCTGCGAGAGTTGGATCATAAGGAAGGCCGAGTGCCGAAAAATAGATGCGTTTGAATTATGGTGCTGGAGAAGACTCTTGAGAGTTCGGTGGACTGCAAGGAGATCAAATCAGTCAACCCTAAAGAAATCAACCCTGACTGTTCCCTGGAAGGCCAGATACTGAAGCTGAAGCTCAAATACTTTGGTCACCAAATGAGAAGGGAGCATTCACTGGAGAAGACCCTGATGCTGGGAATGATTAAAGGTAAAAGAAGAAAGGGACAGCAAAGGATGAGATGGTTAGACAGTGTCATCGATGCAACAAACATGAAATTAAGCAAACTCCAGAGCACGATGGAAGACAGGAGGGCCTGGCGTGATGTGGTCCATGGGGTCGCGAAGAGTCAGACTCAACTGTGCAACTGAACAACAACCACAACAACTACCGATAAAGAAGTTTAGTTATTATTTGCACTATATCTCATTTGGAATAATGCCACTGTTTAGCTGCTGTTGAGATACTTCTCCTATCGAATGAGAAGTGCAAACCCACTGGAAAAAAATTGCTGAGATCCTTTTGACTTCTTCCAGATTTTTTTTTTATGATTCTAAGAGGATAAGAAATTCATTAGCTAACGTTGTATGATTCTACCAGCTCATTAGAGTGCCCTGTGCTTTTCAGGGAAGGGATGCCTCCCAGCTCCGTGCCGAAGCTGTCAAAGTTAAGGATGAAGGTATGGGACCACTTAACCATCCTACGAGGCAATTTCGTATTTTTAACTATGCAGACCAAAGGATTCGTTAGATTAGCTTAATGAACAGTCATGGGCCTGATGTACAAAATCCCCCATTTCCTTAGTGTCTAATTGCAACCAAAATATGCGTTTGCCAAATAGAGCTGCCCTAACAAGAAAATAAAATGTAAATTTCCGTTTATAAGCAGTAATTATACTTTCAGAGTTGCTGTTGCTAACTTTTATAACCAGGTGGCATAAACATTTTGATTTGGTTTGAACTCCTCAGACCTGTTAAGAGTTCTCCGAGCTTTTTAAAAAAAAATTTTTTTAAAGAGAATAAACCCAATCATTAGATCGACTCAGAACTGGAGTGATTGCTTCCAGAATCTTCCATTCTTTTTGCGGCATTACGAGCTACTTGGTAATCACTCTCTTTCATCTGCAGCATCGAAAAAGTCACTCCATGAAAAAGCACATAATGTATAAAATATGTAGGGGGGACTGAGAAATAGTTTCCAGACATCCTTTTTGACATTCTTTGCAGCTCTGGTCAATTTATGCATCACCTGGATAAGTTCGAAATAGGGCAATTGGCCCCTAAATCCATTTTGAAGCATCTTTAGCCGATCTTCTAATCTCACCTTCACTAGTGAAGCAACATTGGCACTCGAGTGGAATTTCGGAGCGACTTTTAGTTGAAGGACTCAGACATTCAGTAAGATAACTCCTCAGTATCTTAGCTTCAAGTGGTAATGTTGAGGGAAAGATGAATGATTACTTTTCATTCCCCCCACTAAGAGATGTGATGGAAGATAAAACTATACAGCAAGTACTACAGTATCACAGTATACCATGTATAGATGGAATGTTTTAGGACTGTTTTTAACCCAAGCCCAAATATTTTGTGTGGCACAATTCTATTTCCCCCTAAGCAAAGTGTATTATATTATTTTTGATGGAATAAATTTTGAATGCTTTTAACGGTGAGCTGTGGTTTGTGGCAATGTATTCTGAAAATGCGCCAAAGTACTTGAACCTTATAATGAAAAAAAATGTGGCAGAGATCACATGCTTCTGTTTGTTTGTAAACATCTCCCAGCATTCTAACCAGTCAATAAAACAAAGCAGGGCTGCATCCGTGAAGGGTCACCTCTCCTTCCTTCCCCTTTCTTGCCCAACTTTTCCTGCGTTAAACTTACAAGTTCTGCTCAGCTGACGGTGACAGGGGTTATGATTTCACTTTATTTCCATATGCCTTTGCACAATTTCTTCTCTTTGTTCTCAGCAGTGTCATTTCAGGACAAGTGCTGCATCACAGGATCCTTGATAAACCATTAGCATCCCAAGGAGAATGCCGCTAAATTGTAATTACCGCAGTGGCTTTTTTTTTTTTTTAGTATATATATATATGTGTGTGTGTCTGTGTGTGTGTCTGTGTGTGTGTGAAAGAATCAAAATAGCAAGCCCTCTGAAAGTAGATCCCTGATCTGTAAAGATCCGTGATTTGTTACATCTTGCATCGGGAAAAGTGCTGCTATTTTGCCATTATGGCTTGCCGGCACAATACGAGGGAACATTCACAAGCCCACACTTCAGCAAAGGATAGCACTTCTCCTTCCTTCAAAAAGAAATAGTTCCATGGTTCCATGCCATGGCATAAGCACATTACAAAATATTCCAGGAGCACTCCATGAAAACTGACGGATAGTGAATCCTAAACTTGCACCCATCCTCAATGTATACAACTTAGGATGCCAGCCGCTTTTACCAGAATTTGTGGGATTGAACTCCACAGCGACTGTGCATGGAGCAGGTCCAAAATAACTTTAATTGCTGCATGAGGCTAGGGATTCGCATGAATGGAAGAGCTGGCAGATTTCAAGTTTATACAGCATTTCATTCAGTGCATCGACAAAAATAACTTCAGACGTGTGCACGCACATACATAACAGTACCCTTTCCCTGTGTGCATACTCGTGTTTAGTGAAGATTCCAGTAGCACATTAGTCGAAAACTAGGCTCACGACAGAATTACCAGTTGGCTGACAACATTTTCAGTCTAGTTTTCCCTTCGCCTGATTGGCTACCTGGTCTCAGAAAGCTTGACGCTGGATTGGCTGCCTGTGCAGCTGTTGCTATGACTCTGTTGTTGCTAGGATCTGTGCTGTCTCCAAGCCCTGCAGGAAACATGTAATGAATTATGGATGGCTGATTTTCTCAGAGAGGCCTGATCTGTAATGCAGATGAGCTTCAAAGACCCCCTTTTCTTCTAGGTTCTTACAAAAAAAAATCAGAGTTTTAAATCAGAATCTGGCATTTGCGTAGTCCCCGTCACAGTAGTAACCCCTGAATACTGATGTTAATTGTTATGCAAAGCGAAGGCCAAAAGGTCACTGTCTGTTATTTGTTCAGGAAAATCTTGTAGGATTTACACTGAACTCTGAGATCATTTGGGTATTTTATTTTTTAATTTAATTTTATTATTATTATTGCCGCCACTGCCGAATGCAACCTACGGAGCAGGCGTCAGAAGTGGAATCGTGTAGCAGTCAAAGAGAAAACGACATCCTTTATACTGCAATGTTATTTTCAGCAGGGGTTCCAAGGCTAGATTTGGTCACAGCCCCGCTAACAGAATCCCTACTTCTTCTGCATCCTTAGTCAACAAAATGGTTGCCCAAATGTGACCCAGGATGTTCCCAGTGTGTGCTTTGATCAATAACATCCGTAGCTTTGCCGTAGGGTAGACATGCTCATTGAGCTGGTGCGTGAAACATATAAAGTTCCTATTGTTGAGGAGTTGGATCTTCTATCTGGCGCACGCAATGTAAACAATACACTTGACACCTCAGATTTGGGAACTGGGGAGCTTTCTTTGGTTGAGGCATTCTGTTTTTCTAAACTTTGCCTCTTAGGATAGTGGGGCAACTAACGTTTTCATTAAAGTAATTATGATGAGCTTTTGCCCTCATCCAATAATATACCACATTCACTTTATCCTTTCAACAGCCCTGCAAGGTAGGGCAGAATTATTGCCATAGTGCAGATAAAAAACTGAGGTTAAGAGAGACTAGCCAAAGACACGAGTTGTAGTTTGTGGCAGTGATGAAGTTTGAACCACAGGCTTCTTATAGTTCACAGCAGCTGGATCAAGATGGGTAGCCAAGTTAGTCTGTTTGTAGCAACAGAAAGGAGCAAGAGTCCAGCAGCATCTTAAAACTAACCAAATTTATGGTAGGGGATGAGATTTTGTGAGGCCCTGAAAAATGAGCAGTGACTCACGAAAACACATCCCTTGCCACAAATTTTGTTAGTCTTTGGGTGCGTTCATGCGGCTCTTTTGAGCTGCGCCAAGCATGAGTGCCTGGTGGATTTAAAGTGCACATTCAGATCACAACATCTGGGAATTGTGCTGCTTCCGTGAGTAGCCCATCGATCCCCATCGAGGATACATACTTAAAAGACAGTAGTGAAAGTCCAGTCTAAAGCTAGCTGATGGGCCAATGCCGGACTTTGCACTGTCAGGTCGTACCTCCAGCGTGCAGTCAGCCCATAGGGATGGTCTCCAGACCCTCCCAAATGGCCGCCATTTTAAAAAACTCTTAGTGATGTGTGCATAACTGCTTAAACACGCGACGTCCTCAGAGCTCTGCTCAAGCGATCCGAACAATTTAATGTTTCTGATGGTACCCTGAACATTATCAACTTTATAAACTGGAAGGGTACCTAGAGGAAGGTACCACTGGTGGCACTTTTACCATTTTAGTCCAGGCATGCGTAGAGAAACAAGTATATGGTGAGGCGCATATGTGCATGTGCAGACAGGATTTTTTTTTTAAAAAAGCTGACCACACGGCTCCTTATGGTGGATGCGATCTACACAATCCATCATAGGAGTCATGCGTGGTAAAGCGCTTCACGGGCAAGCTGTCTGATTTGGCTGCTGCATAAATTAGCTTGCTCTGGAGCCATCCTTCCTGAGCAAAGATAAAGACATATGAGCCAGAGGCTAAAAAACTGCGAGATAGCTCACACTGACTCAGCTTAGAGGGAACTCTGATCCCAACTATGCTATGTCATACCTACCTGCACTGACTTGTGATCAGACAGTCGGTCAAGATATAATATTTACTGCTCCAAATTGAATGAAAAGGAGCTGGTGTTCCCCACAGCTGCCTCCCTCCATACACCTACTCCCAGGGCCATTTGGTTCTTACTTTCACAACTGATTCCCCAGCGTATGAATTGTTCTGTTTTTCTAATATACTTCCTTTCTTTTTCATATGCTTTCTTACCACTCTGCTTTTTCAGATGCAGCCAGGGCAAAAACAGAAGTGATGAAAGTCCCACATCTCTGTTCGCAGTTTGCCTCATGGAGGTAAGAGAGAGAGAGAGAGAGAGAGAGAGAGAGAGAGAGAGAGAGAATTTAACCCTTCAGTCTCCACTCGGTGATGGATAATCAGAACAGGGCTCCTGACATTGTTGTTAATATTTCCGAGGAAGTAAGACATGTTTTTCGATGACACATCTTCTTTTCCCTTTAAAAAGTCAGCTACGGAGCAAGTTTTGTTAGCTGATGGATGAAACCTGCTCTTTCTTCCCTGTACAACCCTGAGGGAAATTGAGGCACCAAGAGTCTTCCGTTTGGATTGTATTGATGGATTGAGATATGTGTCGTTGTTTCTTGACTGTCCAAAATCTTTTCTGGCACTCGGAGCTGTAGGAGGTTCTGGTAATTGGCTGGGAGGTTTCATTTGTTCTGTCAGAAGGCTGACGTTTGTCTCTAATACGAGGTGCAGCTGCGTTCTCAGGTGTTCTAGCCATTACTGGTTCAAGGCTTCTAGCGCTCCGCAGATTTCATCTGTGCCTCGCACACACGGCTGCGCTGTCTGTCTGAAACCAATATGATACTGGGATCACACACAGCTCCAGTTTGATAAATGGTTTTTGTTTCTCAGAGTTTGACATCTGGTACATGACAGTACCAAGTCTTCAAGCTGAACTTCTACACCTGGGCCACCCTAATGTACAGTTTAATGAACTCTTCTTTTGCAGAGCACAGCTTTGAGATGATTATCATATGGTATTTGGTACTTCTGCCCCAAGTCTTCTAGCTCCTTTGTTTACACTGAATTCTTCCAAGCTACAGTGAGCTCAGGCCCATAGTCAGGAGTTTTTTTTTAATTCATGGGAGCCTTTAAATAAGTTGGGGGGGACACCCCGCACAGATATCCCCACGCCCCCCCCCCCAAGGGAGCACCACAAATATAATAAAAAATTGGAGTTAGGGAGTGGGTGGGCTGGATGGAAAGTTGGGGGGCCTTGGTGGTAAGTTGGGGGGGGGCCAAGATGCCCCACTGTATCTACGGGCTGAGTGAGCTTGGATATCTTGTGGAACATCCTCTCAGTCCATCTATGCAAAATAATAACTTTTTAGAACATACCCAAGTCTCTCATTTATAATAGATATTTAACACCCCTCTAGTAGCAGTTCTGAGAATGGCAAACAACCTTCTGAGGCCAGGCTGCTTGCAAAGATTCGAAAACTTATGTTTTAATGTAACCTATTTGTTTCTATGTAAGCTGCCCTGAGCTGGTTCTGGCTGGGAGGGCAGGGTAGAAATTTGAAAAACAAACAAACAAATAAATAAATAAAATGGAGCTGAACACCTGCTTACTGGAACATGGGTGAGTTCAACATATAATCCAGTTCTGAAGCGTTAGCATGGTGTCCAGTTTGGTTTTGGATTAGGTTCAAGGTGCTGTTCATTACCTTTAAAGCCTTCATGATTTGGGACCCCCACAGCTCAGGGCCCACCTCTCTTGTTAGGGATCACCCCGGCCACACTTTTGACCATTGCTTCCTCTTTAGGGTTGCCAGCCTCCAGGTGGGGCCTGGGAATCGTCCGCTTTTACAACTGATCTCCAGCTGACAGAGATCAGCTCCCCTGGAGAAAATGGCTGCTCTGAAGGGTGGACTCTGTGGCATTGTACCATGCTGAGGCCCCTCCCTTCCCCAAACCCTCCCTTCTCCTGGCTCCACCCCCAAAGTCCCCAGGTATTTTCCAACCTGGACTTGGCAACCCTATTCCTCCTCGACAATACAGTTGGCCTTGATGAGAAACTATGATTATTCTGTCTTCAGCAGCATGGTCACAGTCAAATTGGCCATACTCTCTTTTAGTCTGTGGCTAAAAAATCCTGCAGAGGAATAGAGTTGCCAGGCAGGAAACCAGAGAGGATGGAGACATGGGTAGGTCGCCATTGGCGATGGTGTGAAATCACTTCCTGGGAAAACCAGAAGTGACATCAGTGTTCTTCAGGAATCACCAGAAACTGGCAATTCCTAGAAAGAAAGAACTCAAGTAACTTCCCTCCCTCCAGAAGTGATGTCAATGGAAGCAAAGGGCAGGGGAATCTCCTGGTGTGAGACTTCTGCTCAAAGTAGTCAAGGATCAGATCTTTGTTGATGAAACACAGTTCTTTATTTCCAGTCTCTACATTGGTACAGGTTCTCGGATTATTGTCAGAGATAATGCATATGATAGAAGCAGGTCTATTATACCCTTCAGTAGAAGTTGAATTGCCCATAGGTAACCAATCACCAAAGGGGAAAAACGGCGGGCAAAAGGGGTCTTTGGCCGTTTGCTTCCCACAGGAAAGAAAGCTAGGTGTGAAGCTGTAAATTTCCCTTCCCAAACCAGACCCCTTAGATGTAACCATATTCACATAACAATTGCTTTCCTCAAGGCCTTCGCACGTTGATAAGAAATGGTCTCTGTCCTCCCCTTGTCTTCCCAGCCGGGATGAATGGAATGCGGAGGCAGGAGTGTGAGAGGCCCATTGTTCCCATGCTTTGAAGTTGTCACTCTCCCGGGCAAGCAGTTACACAGACCAGGCCTGGTCAAAGTCATAAACCTGGGGTCACATAGCATACAGTCTTCCTGGCAAGGGATGTGATTACATGGTGGGCATGGGGGCAACTAAAAGCAATAAGCATGAATACAAAATGGGTGCAAGCACAGGTTACGCACAGCACAAAGCAATAGGAAGCATAGCAGAAAGTCCCAGAAATCTTTGTCTGAATCAGCAGATTCTGACACCTGGCAACTCTGTGAAGAAGCCCCATCTGTTTTTGAGTTCCCTCCCTCAAGGGCTTGACTGAGACCTGGTCTTGCAAAGAACTGTATGGTGTAAGTAATGATCTGGTTTGGTGGCAGGAACATGGGCCACCAGCCTGACACTTTGTCACCATTGTGCTGCCACCATGTGGGTCGGCTGTCTCTGTTTTTCCTGCTAAGTGCTCCAGGACCTGGTCCTACAAGGAAGGGGCCTGGCTGCCACAGGCTCTCAAACCTCCAAAGGAAGTTTAGAAAACCGGTAGAGGGCCAGAAGTTAAAAATATAAGTAAGTGTACAAAAGAGTATTTATTACAAAGACACATAAAAAAACTAGTAGGGGCCCAAGTAAAGCCTCATAAAATGTCCTAAGTTACATATACACACAAAAGGACAGTATATGAACCCACTCCTCCATATGCAGCTGCTGGTGTGGCCTTGGGTCAGTCACAAGTTCTTTCAGAGCTGTTCTCTCAAGGGCAGTTCTCAAAAGAGTTCTCTCGGTCCTACCTACCTCACAGGCAATGTTCCCTGTTGTGTTTGTTTAGAGTATGAAGCAGTAATAGCTTGAAAAGGGCTCTGGTATCCTAAAGCTCCAATTCCTATTGGCTGATTAATAAAGACTCCCACTGGTCCTGAAGCCAATCTAGATACCCAATCATTGAGCTTGGGTCCAATAGTATTGCTTGTATATAGTTACATTGTTGAAAGTTATGTGTTGGAACAGTATAAATGAAAGTGCTGCTCTCATAGAGCTGTCTTTTGAGCTGAACAATGTCACTGAATAAAAGCCTGTTTGTTTGAATTCATCGCCTCCTGCTCAATACTTAAAATTCCCTCTAAGCTGAGTTAGTGTGAGCTAGCTCACAGTTTTTTAGCCTCCGGCTCACACGTTTTTGTCTTAGCTCAGGAAGGACGGCTCCAAAGCAAACTAATTTATGCAGCAGCCAAATCGCTTGCTCACAGCTTCAATGCCAGTAGCTCACAAAGTAGAATTTTTGCACACACAGAATTTTTGCACAGTTTAGAGGGAGCATTGCCTGTTGTTGGGAGGGGAAGGGAAAGGGATTGTAAGTCGCTCTGAGACTCCTTCAAGTAATGAAGGGCAGGGTATAAATCCAGTCTCTTCTTCATCTTCTTCTCTCTTCCTGGTCATCCTTGGACAAGAAGTCTGTTCCTGGCTCTAAGTGTGGCTGAGGGGCGGTCATAACAGTATTTAATTGGCAGTCATGTGATGATTTCCTGGTGGAAGTATGCCCAATCCCAACGTCTTGGCCTCCAGAAAATCCTGGCTGTTTTACACAGGCTTCTCCTAACAGGTTTTTATGTAGTGAATCTGAGATGTTTTTGAGTGGTAACATTTTTTAAGTCTTTATGGAGACAGCGTATTAAATATGGCTTTATGAGTGAATCTCAGTGCTATTTTTATACTGAAGTGTAATTGGTGTTTTTAATGGATGTTGTTAACTGCTCAGAGCTTTATGGAAGAGTGGGATGTAAATACTTCAGATAAATAAACAAGTGAACATTCGCTTCCTCTGAAATTTCTCCTCCAGTGAAGTCCCATCTAGGGTATCAGCAGTGTATGGCACTTGATATCTGTCATGTTAGTACTGAAGCCATTTTTGGATTCTAGGTTACATTGGATCATACAAAGTTTTTCCTGAAACTTGCTTCTGGTTCTTGTATGGCCTGTTTCCATCGTTGCTGATTTCCCATGGAATCCTGGGTACCCAAGCTCTGTTGCCAACATTTCTTTCCCCAGCTGAACACAGGTCTTGTGATCAGTGGTCACTGTGTGGAGTCATAAACAGCGGCAGTGTCTCTGTGCACCTTGTCCCATACGGGTGGCATCTACTGAAACAATTATCCATTCTTTCACCTTCCAATACTTCAGCACAGATGGTTTTATTAGGACCTTCTTCAACAACTCGATTGCTGTTCCACTGATTGGCTCTAGAAGATAGGAAGAGTCTTGCTAGATCAGACCAGTGGTCCATCTAGTCCAGCATCCTGTTTCACACAGGAGCCAAACAGTTGCTTTGGTGGGCCAACAGACAGGGCCCTAAAGGCCAGCTCCTTCCCCTGATGTTGCCTTCTAGCACTGGGTTCCAGGTCAGGTTGCCAGTTCTGGGTTGAGAAATACCTGGAGATTTTGAGCATGGAGCCTGAGAAGGGCAGGATTTGGGGAGGGGAGGGACACATGAGGTATAATGCCATAGAGTCCACCTTCCGAAGCAGCCCTTTTCTCCAGGGGAACTGGTCTCTTTTGCCTAGAGATCAGTTGTAATCTCAGGGAATCTCCAGCCACCACCTGGAGGTTGTATAGATATAATGGCAACACAGCGAAAGTGAGTTTTAGTACAAAAACACAACACTGAGGCTGCAGCACTGTGTAAAGAAATACAAACGGATCTGTAAAGGTGGTCTTATTGAAAATTTGTACTATAAACAGCTAACATCTCAGCTAACATACATTCATACAAATTCACTGTGGTCCACACAGGACTCCTTAGATAAATTCCAACTTCCAAAAAATTCAAATACAATTCAGTACATAAAATACAGACAAGCTCTTTTCCAGACTTCCAGTACAATTCAGTACTTTAGAATACAGCTAAGTTCTGTACAAAGTGGGGCCTGGGGATAGCCCACTTTTACAACTGATCTCCAGCTGACAGAGATCAGCTCCCCTGGAGAAAATGGCTGCTTTGAAGGGTGGAATCTATGGCATGGTACCATGCTGAGGCCCCTCCCCTCCCCAAACCCCACCTTCTCCTGGCTCCACCCCCAAAGTCTCCAGGTATTTTCCAACCCAGACCTGGCAACTCTAGTCTTAAACCACATGTTTGTAATCTGAATCAGCAATCCCATTTTTTCTGGGCCTTGTTTCCCTTTACAAAAATTAAACTAGTCCTTTGCATGGAACTGTAAAGTAGTTACAGCAATTAGTATACCTTTTGCATCAAAATTGACTACCTGGTATTCCAGCTGTCTTGTCTCTCTAGCTGCAACACAGATTACATTTACTGAACATTTGAGGTCTTTTGTGGAGTGTGTTATTAACCCAGTATTCAAATATTGAAGTGGCTCTGCTCACAGTGCATCACAGGGTTGTTGTTTTTTAAAAGGCACCATGTTGGCTAGTGCCCCGTGTCAGTTCTGAAAGCCACCGTTTTGTGATCATTGATTAGACTACCCCCACATGGCTCATTTTCCAAAACTGAAGACTTCACTATAGCAACGAATAAATCATGCCGGTTTGATTTGCTTCTCCCAGTCTCTGCCTTGAGATTTTCTTTTTTTCTACTTTTATAAGTTTTAGCAAAGTTTGCCATATTTTCTGCATTTGTTCCCATTTATGCTGTTGCTGATGCCACACAAAATAGGCCTTTGCCATTGGTTGAACCCATAGCCAAAGGCCTGTTTAGGGAGGGGTTTTATCAGGATACTTATCAGGGCAATAGCAGAGCAGCATCAGGTGCTCCCTGTGGGGAAACAGGTCTCATTCTCTGGGTACTGCCACCACCACCGAGCCATTTATTAGGGTACATTCCACTTGAGACCTTGAGCTCAGGCCCCCTCTGCTGTATTCCTGTTTAAAAGCTCCGCTAAAGTGGCTCAGTTCTGTACTCATCGATGAGGGGACCAACATGCTTGGCTGGACACTGTAAGGGAGTAGTGTAAGCTGCTGTCCCATTCCCTCTCTTCTCCCGGTACTTGTGAATTGAACAGAGGGTTGATGTGGGTCACAGAGATCTGACTGACCACACTGAAAATATAAATAAGTTTAAAAAGAGAATAAAGAGCACACACATAGCATAACGCTCTGAGCAAGGATAAAAAGAAATGAGAATAAAACACATCACCTAAACTCTGTACATATGCCTACAGATGGTGATTGGAGATATATAATTCCTGAAGTTACAAGCAATTAGAAATCATCCATTACCCTGGTTTCAGTATCTAGTGGTCATTCTCTGGTAGGTTCAGTACTCTATGTTCATGTCTACTTCTTGGAGTTAAGGTGGAATCCTCCTTCTTGGTGAATCAAAATGGCCAAAAGAGCTTAAGACAGCATCCTCAGTGTACTTGGGTTTTATTATTTCCCCTTGGTCCCCCTGCCTTTTGCAGATCCTGTCTGCAGGAAAGTCTTCTCTGTACTTTCCTCCTGTAGCTGAATAGCCTAGGTGGGTATCTGTTTTTAGGACACTGACTGCCTATTGTCCTCTTCCTGGCTAGGGTCATCTACATTTCTGTAATGTAGTATGCTCTGTGTAGCAACCAGCCTGCCATGTGCTCCTATGGCACTGAAAGGTTCTGTGTTTGGGAGGTAAGTCATCCCCATTCCTCCTTCTTTTTCCTGTCTGCCAGCTGGCAAAAGGTATTCTATAAACCCTGAGCTTGTAGAAGAAGAAGAAGAAGAAGAAGAAGAAGAGATTGGATTTATATCCCGCCCTTCACTCACTTGGAGTCTCAGAGTGGCTTACAAACCCTTTCAAGAACTGCTCTTTCAAGAATAGCTCTGACAGAACTATGGCTTCTGGGGAGGAGTGGGGAATCAAATCTGGTTCTTCCAGATTAGAGTCCACACACTTAACCACTACACCAAACTGGTGGGTGGTGAACAGCGGCAGCACTTCCTCTGTGGTGGTGCCCCAGTTGTGAAATATCCTTTTCAGATTCTTTTGCCTGGTGCGTAGCATGTTACATTTTAGATTAAAACTTCTTTATTCAGTTAGCATTTGGCTAAATTGTGTATTGCCTTTGTAATCCTGTGCCATTTATTGTTGTTTTATTCCTGCTTGTCAGGTACATTTAAATGCTGTTTTTATATTGTCTGATGGCAGTGATTTTAGCTCTGCATCTAGTTTCTAAAGGTTTAAATAAGGAAGGGTGTGTGTGCTTCTTGTTTTTGGCACTTGTGTTTGTAATAGTTAAAGCGGGGCTCATGTGTCTTCTTCATGAGGATCATCAAGCGCTCCAGTTGTGGGAAGACCTCAGACTTTATCCCCAAAGAGGGGCATGAGCTCCAGCTGTGGACGTTATACAGAAGTGTGAAAATGGGTAGCATAAGCATGTTTTGCCTTGCGGCATCCTTCTTTAACTAAATCTGACAATGGCGGGCAGTGCTAAATAAATAAGGATTCTCCTGGCATTTCAATCCAACTGGGGATGAGGCTGAATTTCAAAAGCCCTCTTACTGGATTCCTTTGTCTTCATTTCCTTCCTGTTTCTGTCTGGCAAGAGTGAACTCACCGAGTCTTTATTTATTACTATATTTTTATTCCGCTTTTCTCTTTGCAACTCAGGGTGGTTTACAATCTGTATCAGAACAGAAGCATGATAATTTTAAAAAATCCTCATCCCCTCCCCAGTAAAAACTAACATGTAGTGTTACAGGTCTGTTCTGGTGATATTTACGTATACGAAGTGGATCAAAAGTGCAAAAAACAGTCACAGCTGTGAAAATGAGACGGATTGAAATCGTTGCCAACGTACAGATCAGAAAGGGACTCAAAACCTAAACTTCGTTTTATTTCTATCTTGGCATACCTTAATTACATTCGTTTCCCTTCCAACAACTGCTTTAGACATTGGTGCCCAATCTGCTTGTGGTGCATATAAATTTTCCTTGGCCATAAACTGTACAAACATCATTTAATCCATTAGGGAACATTCGGCATGGTACACGTCTAGATCTCAGCATGACGTTAGGCTAGATTCCCTTTGAGGAATCCTTCCAGCTGTCAAATTCAAAAGGGCTGTAACATGTTTTTTTAAAAGACATCCCAGCAGTCTGTTAGCTCCTACCAATTTAAAGCTGTTGAGTATACAGCTGTAAGCTTTTAGCTCTGTTTCTGTATTCTTAGTCAACAATGAGTGAGATGCATTTCCATTTTTAATCCAAAATGTCAGCTGGACTACATATCCCCCAACCTGGCAGATTGTTTCGTGAGTGCAGCAAGTTTTTGCCTCCCAACTCTCAAGATGGCTTCTTGTTTATTTTTCTTTTTAAGGCGGCGGGGTGGGGGGAGTGAGTGATCACTATTGGGGTATGTGGTTAATAGAGCAGAGTTTTGCCCAGTCATAGAAGTATGATGCTGAGTGCAGTAAACGAATCTCCCAAGAAGCATATTGCAAAAAAGGTAAACGTACATTTATTCAGGTAGATCCAGTTCACATTCAGGTTGCAGGTGAAAGGAGAGAGAGAGAGAAACCTGTACTAAAGAGTGCGCTCCCTGTCACAAATGGCCAGTTTGTCTGGCATCGTGCGTGTGGGAGTGAGAGGACATTGTATCTACAGGAGAGACAGCAGCAGCAGCAGAAGAAGAAGAAGAGGAGGAGGAGGAGGTTTTATACCCTCCTCTTCACTACCCAAAGGCTTTTTGGCCCTGGCCCCCCACCCTCTGCCGGAGAACATCCATGCCCTGCAGGATTTGTTAACTTTCCGCAGGGTATGTAAGGCAGAGATGTTCTGCCAGGCATGTGGTTGAGGATAGCGATGGTACAGTATGTCGTCTGGCGCTCTCATACCCTCCGTTCTCCATAGCCTCCCCCCAGCCTGTGAAATCTGATTCCCCACCCCCATCTTGAATCGACTAAATTATGCTGATGAATGTCAGCTGCTGTATGTTTGTATATATTTATTTTTGGTTTTTAACTTTTAATTACTTATTGTATGTCCCCTTCTGTCGTAAGCCGCCCTGAGCCTTGCTCGCAAGGAAGGCCAGCCTAAAAATCTAAATCAATCAATCAATAAAGGAGTCTCAGAGCAGCTCAATCGCCTTCCCTCCCTCTCCCCACAACAGACACCCTGTGAGGTAAATGGGCTGAGAGAGCTCTGAGAGAACTGTGACTGGCCCAAGGTCACCAAGCTGGCTTCATGCAGAGGAGGAATGGGGAATCATACCTGGTTCTCCAGATTAGAGTCTGTTGCTCTTAACCTCTACATCACACTGGCTCTCTCAGAGATGTCTGTCTTTATGATAGGCCATGGTAAGGGTGAGAGGTCAAAGCGAGAGAGGAGGGGGTCAGACAGCAGTTCCCAGGTTGAGACAGAAAGAGGTCTTAGAGTGACATAGCACCACCCAGTGTCCAGGCATGCTGAGTTGCTCACTCCAACAGTCAAAAGGTGAATTTCCTCCCTCCCTCGCTCATATCCATGGCTCTTGAAGATCAGTCAGATGGTATTGTTGTGTGTCAGAAAATGTGTCATATGGGGATGGTCCTGAGCTTCATGAGATAAAGAGATTTGGCCCATTAGATGTTTGTTGCTTGAAAAATAAGGTAATACAGTGGTGAGGAGTGATGGATTTGTAGGGAGGGGGAGATAGATGTCCATGTGTGGTGACACTCACGGGCAATTGATCTTCCTATAAAAGAGTCAGGGTGATTTAACCATTAAACCAGTTCTGCTGATGGTGTGAGACTAGGATCAGGGAGACCGGGTTCAAAGCCTCACTCAGTCAAGGAAACTTGTTGGGTAGGGTTCCTAGCTGTCAGTTGGGAAATACCTGGAGATTTTGGGGGGGGGGTGGAGCCTGAGGAGGGGGGGGTTTGAGGAGGGGAGGGACTTCAATGCCACAGAGTTCACCTTCCAAAGCAACCATTTTCTTTAGGCCAAATGAGATGAGTTGTAATCCCAGGAGTTCTCCAGCCACTACCCAAAGAGTGATTGACATGTGGAATTCACTACCACAGGAGGTGGCGGTGGCTACAAACATGGATGGCTTCAAGAGGGAATTGGATAAACCTATGGAGCAGAGGTCCATCAGTGGCTATTAGCCACAAGGTATAGATAGGAAATCTGGGGCAAGTGATGCTCTGTATTCTTGGTGCTTTGGGGGGGGGGGCTTCTAGTGTCCTGGCCCCACTGATGGGACCTCCTGACAGCACCTGGTATTTTTGGCCACTGTATGACAGAGTGTTGGACTGGATGGGCCATTGGCCTGATCCAACATTGACTTCTCTTATGTTCTTATGTTCTTATGTACCTGGAGGCTGGCAACCATGTTGCTGGGTGATTTTGATCCAGTCATTGTCTCACTGTCACTGTTGTGAGGAGAAGATGGAGGAAGGGAGAATGATGTTGCAAGTCACTTTGGGTCCCCACAGGAGTGAAAAGCAGGGAATAAATATCTAAATGATACAAATCAGTCATAATTGGTCTTAATATGCTCTTTCTGCCTCATATATTCCCCCAGGACAATGTATGTGGGTTACTTAGTTCGGATTGGCTGAGCTCTCCTCCTGGTGACTCATGATTTTTTGATGTTTCCCCTGACTTTATAGATAGTATTTACAAGGCTTTTTCTATTTTTCTTTAAGCCTTCCAATTGGTGGGACTTAAAGCTCCATATGTTCATGATTCTTCCACAGGAGGAAGTGGATGACTAGTCAGCGCTCTGAAATGGAGATAAAACACATGATTCATACACAGATGACTCATATGTCACACTTATCTTATTTCCAGATATATTAAACAAAATGCTGTGTTTAGCGCTAAACTGATAAGCACCAAATACATGAAAACACGCAATACTGTTTTCCTAAATGCACAGAAGACACTATCTCCAAATGGATAGATGTAGAGATGCTTATGGAAGAGACGCAATTTCATTCAGGCTGCAGATTTTTAGTTTTTCGAGAATATTTTGAGTTGCAGAAGGCCAGGAAAACTGGGGCAGGTGGGAAATACTAGCATACCATTACTTGTTTTTGTGCAGACTGAGCCATAATTATTAATTCAGTATCATACGGCATTGTGTGTAGAATAGCCAGGAGATCCTAAGATTGTCAGGGAGCCAGAAGTTCTAGCTCTTTAGCATTATGCTCCACTAGGTGGCAAGCTAGACGTTTTTTGAGACAAGAGATCTCTCAGAGGCGGTTTGCCATTGTCTGCCTCTGTGTCATGTCCCTGATATTCCTTGGAGGTTGCCCTTCCAAATACTAGCCAAGGCTGACCCTGCTTAGCTTCCGAGATCTGATGGTATCAGGCTACCCTGGGCTTTCCAGGTCTGGGCAGATTGGGCCCAATCTGAAGGTGATGCGAGAAGAGACTTGTTGTAATGGTTACAGTTGGATCCCATGGATCTATTCCGCTAGCAGAGGACCTGTCCTCCAGTGGAAGATGCCTTTCCCTGATACAAGATGCAAGGAAGTGCCAGGGGAGGGCTTCTTTTGTGGGAGGAACGCACCTCAAGTAGCACAACAGATCTGGAGGATCCAACCCATCGACACGATTCAACAATTTTCAGGACTGCCCTGACCTGGATAGCCCAGACAAGCCCAATCTTGTCAGATCTTGGAAGCCAAGACCCTGGGAAGTGTTTGGATGGGAGACCACCAGAGAATACCAGGGCCAGGAGGCAGAGGCAGACTATGAAGCCCCTTCTCTGAACGTCCTCCGTGTCCCAGTAGGAGTTGCCAGAGGTCACCAGGACTCCCAGGCAATGCTCCCTCTAAGGTGTGGAGTCTTGTGAGCAAAAATTCTACTTTGTGAGCTACTGGCATTAAGGCTGTGATCGAGCGATTTGGCAGCTGCATAAAGTAGTTTGCTCTGGAGCCATCCTTCCTGAGCCAAGATAAAAATGTGTGAGCCGGAGGCTGAAAAACTATAAGCTAGCTCACACTAACTCAGCTTAGAGGGAACACTGCTCCCAGGCATGGGCACACGCACGGACACACACACACACGAATGCAAAAATATTTTAAAAACAAACCAGTTTCAGGGCCAAGAAGCAACAAATGGTATGGCTTATTTAAGTAGATTCACTGGATAAATGCCCCCAACTTGTTATTTACATCATCTTGTGTGTTGGAGGTTCCCTTATTGGCTAGACTGGTGTGTGATGGAATGTTTGGCCAAGCACATGACCAACATATTACTGGAACAATGGGCATACATCATTGGCAACTTAAGTACACTTGGGCATGAATTCTTTAAAATCCATTGTTGTGTTGGTATTCTAGGATAAGCAGCAGCATAACAAGTTTTATTTTTTTAAACAACTGTAAAATGTTACAATGCCATTCTCGAATTCATGATTGCAATCCTTGGTTCTGATTTCTGTCATTGTTCCCTCCCCCCCCTTCCCAGTCTGAGTGGGTAGATGAAGCTTTTGAGCAATCTGTAATTACAGTGTCACAGTTGATGAGATAACAAAGAAGTAAACATGTTGTTGGTATTAGAAGGGATATTTTTAACAATAGCTGTTTTAAAGGCACACATTGGCATCCTATGTGGGAAATTTGCCTTGGACAACAGATAAAGCAAGAAGAAGCTATCGAAGCACCAGATACGAAGAAACCTCTGACCATGGGTAGGAGATTCCGGGGCATGTGCTGTAGTACATTGTTTTGGAACTATCAGCAGAAGGCACTGACAGTCATTGATTCTTCCCATGTTCCCCTCCTCCCAAGAGTCCATTTTGACCTTGAGAAATTTAATTTCTGAGGTCTAGAGACCCATGGAGACAAATAGCCATGAGAGTTGCAGTAGGCGTTGAAGCAAAATTGCCCTCCTTCTTGCATCAGCAAAATTGGTACCTACAGAAGAGAGAGGAAGTGAACATTTCACTTTCTCCTCAACCCAGCTCCTGGTCTATGTGGCTATTAGTCCATGTTGGCCCTGAGACCCTGGGGATCAACTTTCCTGGGTGGAAACGGAACATGGGAAGGGCTTTGTGCCTATGGCTTGTGGTTGCATCCCTGGCTCCAACCCATAGTCCATTAATGCAAAGCATTGTCAATTTCATTTGGGTCTCACTGGCTGCAGTCAGGGGTGCATTTTAATCAGCTGTTGCTCCCTCTCTAATTGATCCAGAGTATTTTGTAACAGACAGTACTGAGCAGACTCATCCGTTTTAGCACTGTTCAAAGCACTTTTACCCCATTCTTGAGTATTCAGATGCATATCAGATCCGGCAGCCAAATAGTGCTGCCGTCAGCCATTTTTAAAAATACTTCCTCTCTTGAGCATGCCCACAAATGCTGCTATGCCTCCTGGAATATATAGTTCGTGGGGCTGGCAGCCATTTTTTAAAAAGTTTGTTCTCTGGGCATGCACACAAGTGCTGATCCGCCTGCTAGGACATGTAGTCTCCCTCTCTAAACTTTTCAATTTACACTTTTTCCAAAGCACAGGAAAAAGCTGAAGTACAGGAGCATTTCTATTTGAAAGTTTTATGAAGAAAACAAAGTTTAGAGCAGCCCCTGTGGAAGAGGGGGAGAGAGAGAGAGGTGCGAGTATGCAGTTGTGCACACTTCGCTAACTAGTGGAAAAAATGGCCCCTGAAAAACAAGAAACCAGTCAGACCTGCCTGATGGCTTGAGTGCACAACAGACTAGGGTTGCCAGCCTCCAGGTGGGGCCTGGGCATCTCCCACTTTTACAACTGATCTCCAGCTGACAGAGATCAGCTTCCCTGGAGAAAATGGCTGCTTTGAAGGGTGGACTCTATGGCATTGCCCCATGCTGAGGCCCCTCCCCTCCCCAAACCCCACCTTCTCCTGGCTCCACCCCCAAAGTCCCCGGGTATTTTTCAACCTGGGCTTGGCAACCCTACAACAGACCCATCAGACAACAGGAAATCTGGTTTGAAACCAGCTCAGCCCAAAAGGACTGGACTTTCACAGGTATCAAATAAGCACACAGTAAAGAGGGGGGATGGGACACAGATGACTGGGGCACAATAGACGTTGCTGTCTGATCGGGCATTTTAAATCTGTACGGGAACTGCAGTGGCAACAGATCAACCTGCATGTCTGATCACAGCCACTGTTACCTTCTGTAAGCTGAAAGTTCAGTTTGAAGTACACTCAACACTCTTCCTTGTACATTGCAGTGGAAGATCAACAGAATGGGCTAGGCTTTTTGAGGAAACTTGTGTGTCATTCTAAGTCTTCCTACTGAATTACCTTGACAAGCTTTGGTTCACAGCAGAGGAGCTGTGGTAATCTTGCAGGTGGCTGAAGTTTCTTCCTTGTGATAGGACTTCTGTACAAATGCTGGATTTCTCTTGATTATGGAAAAACGTTTGCTGAATTTGATCATTGCTGTTTTCAGCTAGATTTCATGCTTAACCATTCTTCAGTGTTGCACTGTTAGTTTCTGCCATCTGCTGGCAGTCATTGTTTGCCAGCCTTAAGAAGATTCAAGATTAATGTGACATGCTGGGGGCAGAGTTGGAGTGCACGAGGGGGACTAACATTCAGTCCAGACAAGGAGGTGATGTGATCAGTTAGCCCCGCTGATCTGCAGTCCTGGATAGGGTCAACTGAGTCAGCTTCTCCATTGAATATGTCGTTTAGAGGTACTATTGGACCAGGCACTGCTCCTGGATTCTCAGGTAGCAGCTGTGACTTTTTACTGGCTTAGGCTGGTTCTTCAACTATGGCCATACTGATGGAAGGATGGCCGAGATGCTTTGATATGTGTATTGCTAACCCCTAGAATGGACTACTGTGACACACTATTAAGCAGGGATATCTTTGAAGACTATCTGGAAACAGTTCAAAATGTGGCCAGCTATTTAATTACGGTGCGTGCCCATGGGAGCATATTACTGTGGTGTCAACATGGCTGCCATGACCCCCAATTTGTTTCCAGGCAGAATTCCAAGTGCTGGTTTCACCTCTAAAGACTTCACTGACCTTAGCTGAAGTTATCTATGCAAACCTCTCCCCCTGTGCCATTCTGCGAGCTCTATCCTTAAACTGAGGTTAGTTTGATGAGGGCAAGAAGCAGAGATTTCTTGCTTACTGTGCTGTTCTTGGAGTTCCTTCAGATAAATTTATTGTCTTAGCCATAGGCCATAACATAACATAACACATCAAGGCTGAGTAGAAAAATACATCAAACTATAAAATGATAATGTAAGCAATAAAAATAACAATATCTTACATTAAATCCTATGCTCTTTCTACTTTGCATTAAATACTAAACTCATTCTAATTTTCCTTGTTACTAAGGCAAATAAAGCCATTCTACTAGAGACATAGTGATCAAGGTCTGAGAGTAAAAGATTGACTAAATCCAGATCGGAAAATCTATTACGCGGTGGAATCATGGGGATAATATACTTTAACCTAGGAGCTTCATGCCATGGGCATCTTAGAATATAATGTACTATATCATCTACTTCCATATCACAAAGACAACATCTGGGGGGGGGCAAGAATACCAGAAAAACGTCCAGTCCTGATCATTGAGGGCATGGATTGAAATCTTAAAGCCGTAAAAGCCGATCTTAATTCCAGGGTGGTTAACTTCTCCAAACAGAGAGACCTACGGTGATCCCTTTTAAAAAAACTTAAATAATGGTGCCGTAAGACAACATGCCATCCCATCCTAGTCCATAAGGTCCTTTTTGAACATTCATTCTTTCAGTTCCTGAACCTGGGTTTTTTTCTTTAATAGATCATCAGGAATTGAAAATTTCAATTGAATTGAAGCCAAATGGTCACCTAGTCTCTTAGAGGATTTCAGGAGCAAACTCATCTAGGGTTCCTTTCCGAGTGACATCCACCGGGCTAGCTCTGTCCTCACCACTCTTAACTCCAGAAAGTTTTCTGGTGTAGTGGTTAAGTGCGCGGACTCTAATCTGGGAGAGCCGGGTTTGATTCCCCACTCCTCCACTTGCTCCTGCTGGATGATCTTGAGCAAGCCATAGTTCTGGCACAGCTGTTCTTGAAAAAGAGCAGTTTCTGTCAGAGCTCTCTCAGCCCCACCTACCTCACAGGGTGTCTGTTGTGGGGAGGGGAAAAGAAAGGAGTTTGTAAGCCGCTCTGAGACTCTCTTGGGTAGTGAAGGGTGGGGTATAAATCCAATCTCCTCTTCTTCTTCTAATTCCAGTAGATGTTTGGTGAGTGAATTAATGAATAAATGAATGAATGTAATTTATTGAGGTTAAATACCATAATACAGCGAATACAGTTAGTATAGCAGCTATCAGAGCAATAATAAAATAATATGTCTTACCTGACAATGTATGTTATAAAACATTAAAAATATTTACAAATTCCAATACCAATCAGATAAAATCAATTTAACCGGTTAGTTATGGTCCCTCAACTCTCAGGTGCTGTTTTAAGCTGACCTATTGTGCCATCCTACACAGAGTTACACCCTTGTAAATCCATTGAAGTCAATGGGCTTAGAAGCATGTGACTACTTAGGATGGGAGTGTTTTATTTTTTCTGCTTTGCAGTGTTGAGATTTCTGATTTGTAGATTTTGTGAGGCATGAGAGAATTGGCTGGTCAGGTTTCAGGGCTACTTGGCATCTCTTTATATTGATTTGTAAGCTGTCCTGTGAGTCTTGTTTGAGGTCATGTGGTAGGATAAAAATGTAATACATAAATGACACAGTTTGTCACAGACTAAGTTCAAAATTTTTTGCATTAAGGGCCATTTCCAGCAGCAGCAATCAAAATCAGTCATACCTTCAGCATTGATCGGATTCCATTTTCGGTGTTTTGAAGAGTCCACTTGGTATTATGTACTTGGAAATATGAGTTCGTTCATTAGGGAACAACAGGCAGTGAGGCTGGGTTTTTTAAAAAGCCAATGTGGAGTGGAGTGTTTGTTTTCAGTCACATCGCATGCGTTCTGCCATTTCCTAATTTTTCTTCCCAGAGTGCCCTCTGTCTTTTTAACCCACTGTAAAATCTGGGGTGGGGTGTTCAGTGTGTATGAAAGGTACTTTGGGTTGCTGGTTAGGATCTGAATCTCTAACTAGTCAGTTTCCCACTGGCATGACCAGTTTTTCCCCTCTCTAGCCAGTTGCCAGATGAGATTTTTCTTTCACATAGCAGCAGAAGTAAGACACAAGCTTTTTTAAAAAAAGCCGTTGAGCGCCTTTCAGAGCAAAGGTGTTTGCTGTGCCTTGCCTCAAAGACCTCTGCAGTGATATTCCTGAAGCAGAAAAAGCAGAAAAGGAAATAGATGGGATCACAGTGTAATTAACGGAGAATGAAAACTTCTGAAGAAATTGTAACACGAGGCGAGCCTACAACTAGTTACCCATCTTGTTTTATAATAACGTAAGGATGAGCCCTGTTGAAAATGGCGATATAAGATTATTTTAAGAGTTGTTGTTGTTATTTGTGTTAATGATAATTGTGAAATTGAGATGTAGTTTTACCAAATAAATTATAGTAGCCTATATATCACAGTGTATTTAATATGTGATATTCTTGAAGTCAGCTTTTCATTTCCCCAAGCTTTCCTGTGCCTCAAAAGCAGCTTCTCTAAACACTGCATTAACCTTTGAATTAAGGATGTTTCCCCCCTGTTTTCTCTGCCCTTGGGCATATAATCTCCACCCCTTGCCCTCCCACTGGTCCCACCTCTGGGCTGTTGGGCCCTGGGCTGGATGCCACCACTTGCCAGATTTGAGTCATCCAAGATGGAGCCTGAACAGAGAATGTATCCTGCATGACATCATCTTGTCAGGGACGGCCCCTCCCCCATCAGGACCGCCCCCCCCAATCTCCCCACTGGGGAGAAGATGGGACCTGTCAATCCTCACAATTGTGGAGGGCACAGAGGTCAATGCTGAAGGGAAGCTGAGGGACTTAAGACTAGGGGGACAGCCTGGACCAGAATGAATGTTAAAGTAAGTGATTTCTTCTCCACTTGTACAGGGCCCCCAAAAGAGACTGAGGCAAGATGTTGGACAAAGTTTGAGTCCAGTGGCACCTTTAAGACCAACAAAGTTTTATTCAAGGTATGCGCTTTCGTGTGTGTGTTAAAAACTCTTAACCCCGAGGCAGTGTACCCTCCAGAGGTACTAGTAACAATATTTTTATTCTGCACATTCATATCTGTCTGGTTTAATATGGGCTGTTTCACTTGAGTACTTAGTCCCACAGCTCTTCTCAGTGAGTATACTACATTTTGAGTGTCTGGGAGTATTCATATTTAGGGAGTTGAGATAGTGGCAACGATAAGCCAGAGGGATTGCTTGGCCGTTATTCACGATACATTCATCTACCGGATAGAATTAGTCTGGGGTCAGGGCCTGATTGAAAAGATTTGGAAGGAGCTCTTAGCCACACTTATGATTTATGGTCTCTGAACGTGAAAACACGTGCTCGGTCTGCAGCAAAATAAGAATCTGGAAGAAAATATGTTGAAATCCTTTAGAACATCCTGCTCCTAAACAGATCCCATACACATGATACACTGTGGGGTTATGCCATTGGGAGATTTCCAAGATACACATCTTTGGACTAGCTGTTTAATAATGTTAAAAATCACACCCAACCATCGTTATCTTGATTCCTTGCAGTCTGGTTGTATTTTGTGAATGTCGACAGCTCTCTGCTGATAACATACCTTTTTAGCATAGTTCCACACTCTTTGCGGGAAAACAGGAATGTATAAAATCCGGTTCAGAAATTTCCTGATGAAATTGCACCTTGTGTGTTGTTATTGTTTTGGCTTGTCACATTAAGGCGTCTTCTCCCCCCTCCTCTTTTTCTCCCTCCTTTGACTGTTCATCCCCCCCAAATTGTAATGGCTTCGTAGTCTGACAATAACACTGCCTACGCAGTTCAGTTAAAATGATTTTTTTTAAAGAAAGGATTGTGTGAGAAGGTTTGCGCACTTGAACAGCTTCTGCGCAAAGGCATATTTTGTGCGAACGCGGAAGGTTAGGATAAATAATTAAGAGAACGTGTTTCGTTTTCTTTTGCCTTCAGTTTGGCAGACAGTCGTCACAAAAGTGCACTGGAGGAGAAGATTTGATACTGTGGGAGGAATTATACCTTTCACAAGCTAAGGCTGTTTGGGGCTCTCCCCCCCCTTTCTGGCCTGACATTTAGGGACTTCCTTTAGGCACCAGAGAGAGAAGAAGAAGAAACCCAGCTATTCCCCTCATACATACAATGCTCAGAACGTCTCCATAGATAACAGATAAAGGATGGTACAAAATGGCTGCTTTTCTCTCTCCCCTCTTATTGATCTCTGCTGGCGCAGCTGGGTTTTCCCTCCCTTTTTCTAGCAGTACTATTTTTAAAGTGGCTCATTCATGGTGCATTAGAAAACTCAACAAAAGGGACGGGGCGGCCATCCTTGTCTACCTTAGTATAATCTTGGAGATTTCCCCTTTCAGACCTTTTTGGAAATTATTCCCTTTCTCTGCCTGTTGTCCTGGCTGGAGGCGTGTATGTGTTTCTTAAGATGGCCTGCCCCTCCATTGTATACTCCAGTTTTCACCTCATATTGTTCCTTTCCCAGCTTCTTGTTGTCGCATCGCAATCATGTTCTCCCACCAGCACCTCTTGATCTTTCCTTCTGTCTCTGTTGTCGGAATATAAAGGTTGTCGAGGGGAGGGGGCATCCCCCAGTCGAGCTGGGGCAAAGAAAGCTCTGCAAGTTTACTTTTAGAAGGGAAATAAATTGCTTCTAGGGGTCTGGCCTCTTAGCATTTTGTGAGCCTCATGAATATGGTTTATTTTCCATACAACACACATTTTAGGAAGTGTTTTAGGTGATCTCGCTTAGGAGCTTAGCAGCAATTCCTTGAAGTTCTGAAGGGTGTGCCCGGATGAAAAATGGCATTGCCGATACCTGGTGTTTTGTAATTTTCATGTCTCTGCAGGGTTGCCAGGTCTGGGCTGGAAAATACCTGGAGACTTTGGGGATGGATCCGGGAGAGAGCGGGGTTTGGGGAGGGGAGGGGCCTCAGCATGGTACAATGCCGTAGAGGCCACCCTTTAAAGCAGCCATTTTCTCCAGGGGAGCTGATCTCTGTCAGCTGGAGATCAGTTGTAAAAGCAGGCGATCTCCAGGCCCCACCTGGAGGCTGGCAACCCTATGCCTCCACCTGGGCACAGTTGTCACTAAGGTTGCCAGCCTTGAGGTGGGGCCAGGAGATCTCCTGAAATGACAGCTGATCTTCAGACTACAGAGATCAGTTCCCTTGGAGAAAATGGCTGCTTTGGAGAGTGGACTTCATGGCATTATACCCCACTGAGGTCTCTCCTCTCCCCAAACCCTCCCTCCCCAAGCTGTATCCTCAGATCACCAGGAATTTCCCAGCTTGGAGCTGCAACCCTGCCGCGTCTGATTCCGCTCTTCTACCACATTGCAGCTCTGGGGTCCCTTGCTCTTATGACTGCACTGCCAACTGTCCTCCCCAACCAAACTGAGGGACTGTTGTTTCCGTAACTTGAATTTACTTTTGATCCTGAATCAGCTTGCTTGTACTTTAAAGCTGTTTGCTTCTTGTCCATCTCTTAATTGCGAAGGGGAGAAACTGCTGTAGTCCCAGGTGGTTGTGGATATTTGAAGCCCAAGTTCTCCAGGACCTCTGGCTGAGGCCACTTGTACCTTAATGAAGTGCAGAGTGCTTAAGGTAAAAGCAACAGGTCATCAGTGCTTAGCCTGGGTGGAAGACCTGCCACTCAAGTACTCAGAAGCCCTTTTCAGTAGGGTTCCCAGCTCTAGATTTGGGAAATACCTGGAGATTTGGGGATGAAGCCTGGGGAGGGTGGGGTTTGGGGAGGGGAGAGCCCTCAACAGGGTATAATGCCATAGAGTCCATCTCCAAAGCAGAACTCCGGCAGTGGGAGAACTCCAGGTGCCACCTGAAAGTTGGAAACCCTACTTTTCAGATAATACAGTTGCATGTACTAGGCAGGGTCTTACCAACCATGTGTAGACTTTGCCATTATCCATAGTTGCCATGATGTGTGAACAGAGACGATGTGCATAGCTATCACTTGTGTACATCTTCAGTACACATGAATGGACCACTGGATTATTCAGGATTTGTGTTCATATGTAGCAAGCCTGTACACGCATGGTAAAAATGGGATAGATCCAGAGTAAATTTTCCATCAGTGGAACAGAACTTTCCTACCTCTCCTTTCCTACTGATCTCCACAAAATGCTCCTGGGGAGGAGAGAAACCCTAAGGAACAAGACTGGCAGAGGGTGGTCTGCAGCGAGTAGGGGGAATCAGTGGAAATTGCCAGTTTCGTCTGGATCCTCCTGGATCCTTCCCCGTGTGTGTTATTCCTGTTCATATGACATGGTGACTACATGTGCCAGGGGGAATTGTGGAAAGTGTGCAGTCCTGATACACACATGATCACATGCAATTGTTACATCTTCAACTCTCTTCTCAAATGGCTAGTGACGTGCAGTAGTTGAATCTTAAAGCTTTGCTTCAGCTTATGCAGGATGTTGCCCATCCTCCATGTGAAGCTCTATACTTTTATGACTGGGGAGAAGAGGCAGAGTTCAGGTGGAGGATTTGCTCTCCCAGATTTCCCAGAGTTCAGGTCCCAGATTCAATCCCTGGTGTCTCCACGCTGGGACCTTGGGCTGGGAGAGCTCTGCCTGAGATCCTGTGGTTTGGCTCAGGAGTACCTACAGTACAAACCATGGCTGGCTGCTACTAGAATAAGCCTAGAAGTCCCCTTCTGCAATCCCTCCTCCTTCCTTGGTCCTCCTTAGTACATGTTGGGGCAAGTGATGCACTGTATTCTTGGTGCTTGGGGGGGACGGGACAGTGGGAGGGTTTCTGGAGTTTTGGCCCCACTGGTGGACCTCCTGATGGCAGCTGGTATTTTTGGCTACTGTGTGACAGGGTGTTGGACTGGATGGGCCATTGGCCTGATCCAACATTGGCTTCTCTTATGTTCTTAAGTTACTTCCTCTTTCATGGCAAAAAATAGTTTTCTGCTGTTCTGTGAACTGGCAAACCAGGATAACAAACAGTTTGGGATCCTGGCTTTCAGGGTGAAAACAAACTGCAGTTTGTTGGTTTGGATGCAGCGGCAAACTGTGACTTGCTTCAGACCTGGAAATAACTTTCTTGCTGAATGTGAGGAGAGAAGCAGGAATCGCAGCTGGGAGCCCCAGACTCCATCTGGGTTCTTTCTCATGGCAAAAATCATCATTTGCTGTTAACATCTGATCCAGACTTGTGAATCAGAGAAGTTACCATTGTGGGCCTGCAAGACTCATGAGGGGGGGTTCATGGCCCAGAACCCAGGCTCACCAGCAGCCACTGCTGGACCTGGCATGCCCCCCATGACCTCTGATAGTGGTTACTTGGGCCTGGCGCCGCTCCAATAGCTGCTACTTGGCATGATCTCTGAAAGCTCCTACTGGTGCTGGTTTATGGCTGCCATGGGCCCCGGACTCTCCAGCAGCTTCCACCTGGCTGGTGGGTTCCTCGAGCTGGTTCACCACCCCTGCTGGGCCTGCCGTGGCCCTTTGGCTGCTTTGCCACTGTTGCAGCCACTACTGGGCCGCCACAGCTCACAGGCTCCACCATGCTAAGGTAAGAAGGGAAGAGAGTCCACTGGTGGACCTCCTGATGGCACCTGGTATTTTTGGCCACTATGAGACAGAATGTTGAACTGGATGGGCCATTGGCCTGATCCAGCATTGGCTTCTCTTATGTTCTCTGAGTTTGCACAGAGAACACTATTTTACTTTTCTGGGGATTTAACATCCCCGCCCCGTGTACTTTTGAACATTTCAGATTTTCCTGCAAACCTGGGGGGTCCC
The DNA here is from genome assembly GCA_029233225.1 of Lepidodactylus listeri. NCBI lineage: Eukaryota > Metazoa > Chordata > Lepidosauria > Squamata > Gekkonidae > Lepidodactylus > Lepidodactylus listeri. The sequence goes on from JARCFY010000012.1 coordinate 15,136,430, forward strand.
CCAAGTTTGCTATAAAAAAATCTGTTTAGTGTCTGCATGGCCTCGATCCATGGATTTAGGTATCCAAAGTAGGGGGTCCACACATCGTTATGGGTATATAGATTATTGAGCTATGTGGTCTGACTTTGTACAAGGAGCTTTGTATGCTCTTTTCCCCTGCGCTCTTTAAGAGTTTACAGTGATGGGCCATAAATCTCAGGAGAGATTATGAAAACGGAGAACTCTGTTTACTGGCAAGTAACCTTCTTTTCTCCTTCACGAAATGCTCTGGAAAGAGGCTACCAGAGAACACTAATCAGCGGTAGCACACTCTTAAGATTTGAGGGACGCTTAATTAAATAGGAATCGAAGCTCTGCTCTCAGCCATCCGACCAGGCGCTGGAGTCCCAGGGAGCAGAAGTGTTACAGGGATGTGAACAGAATGCTGAGTAAGAGTTAAATATAGTTCGCAAACAGGTGCACCGAGGCCCCCCGAGCTGCCTCGATTTCTAACCGAATGCGCTCTCAATCCACCTGATGCCAGCAGGCCTGCTGATCGCGATAATCTCGGTGTAATTCGTTTGCAAAAACTATGTTGAATAGATGTGCTCTTTGAGTTTGTTCCTGATAGCTGTAAACAGAAAGGTACAGCAATCTTATGGCCCAGTATCATGATCTGTCGGAGAGGCCCAGCCCGTGATTAGAAGTTTCGTTTGCCAACTCTGTGCTGGGACATTCATGGAGATTTGACTGGGGAGTCTTTTTCTATCTTTCTTTTCCTTTTTTCGCTTTCAACTCACAACCAATTTATGGGGACCCCATAGGGTTTTCAAGTTCAGAGGTGGTTTGCCACACTGCCTGCCTCTGTTTAGTGACCCAGGACTTCCTTGGTGGTCTCCCATCCAAATACTCACCTTGCTTAGCTTCTGAGATCTGATGAGATTGGGCTAGCCAGGTCACCTTAGTGGGAACAGTAGTGGGGTATAACGCCACCCTCCAAAGTACCCATTTTCTCCAGGGGAAATGACCTGTGACATCTGGAGATCAGGTATAATTCCAGGAGATTTCAAGGCCCCATATGGAGACTGGCAACTTTGTAAGAGGTCTCAGCTTTGGCACAGGTAGATGTGAGGTTTAATTGTCCCAGGAATCATTACAATACAGTGGACAGTGATTTAGGCCATAACTAGGGATCAAAACAGATGAGATGTTGAGACTTTCTTGAGCAGAACTCCCAGGTGTTTTTTTTTAACTTATTAGATGTGTGGGGGACTGATTCCGACGGGGAACCTCAGCACTTGGGGGAGAGGTAAGCCTTTCCCATCACAGATTTCTCTGTGGGGCCATTTCACAATGGGAAAACAGCACAGAGAGGCGGCTTTTAACCCACCCACCCCCATTGGATCCCCGTTGCATCTGATAATTACATTTTTTTTAAAGGTGGTAGCTCCAATCGTGGGATTCATCCCATTTGATTTGGCCATAGCAAACCAGGACTTTTTGTGCCAGCAGGTTTTTCATAAAGAGTAGGGAATGTAAGCCAAACGAATGCCCTTGTTTCCTTTCACACCGCACTACTTCCTGTGGTGTGGATGCTGCTGTGCATATTCCTCTAAGGGTCATGCTGGATGAGATGCTGGAAGAGCCATGAATGAAGCTGCAGCATTCATGGTAAATTGCAGTCACCGGAGGGTGGGGTGTCAGTGGAATCCAAGGGCAATGCCCCAACATCAGAACTTGGAGATGGTCTTGTCAGTGGTGGTGGTGGAAAGTGCCGTCAGGTCCCAGCTGACTTATGGCCACCCCACAGGGTTTTCAAGGCAAGAGATGATCAGAGGTGGTTTGACATTGCCTGTCTCTGCATAGCAACCCTGGACTTCCTTGGCAGCCTCCCATCCAAATACTAGCCAGGGCCAACCCTGCTTCGCTTCCGAGATCTGATGAGGTCGGGCTAGCCTGGGCCAAGGCAGGGCTTTTTCAGTAGTGGCACCAAAACTCTGGAACTCTCTCCCCAGGGAGACTCACCTTTCCCCTTCTGTTGCCATTTTTTTTCGGTTCTGATTTTAAATTATTCTAATTAGGTATTTGTGTGCTTGCTTAAACAGTTCTCAAGATGAGATTTTCATTAGTATGTTTTAATTTGTTAGAGGCCTTGGTGGTCCTATGAGGTCAGAAAGGCAGAGTAAAATAATATTGTTTATAAAATATCGACCCATGATGATGTCACTTTGGGATTTGTGCTGGAAGTAATGCTGCGTTATCAGAGTGATGATGATTCCCCCCCCTGCATCCCCCCATCACCCTATGAAGCAGCAGTGAGGTTTGGAGGGGGGACACGGCCATTGAGAAGCCGGGCAGTCCTTATGCAGTCCTTCAGGTTGTTGCTGAAGCGCTGCACAGAGCATTAGTTAGTTGTTGGCAATTTCCCTGCCAATCAGCGCTAGCTAGAATCTATCACCCTATGTTCATAGTTACGGCGGGGCATCTCGGGGCCATGCCCCCTCACTTTACAGCCATGCCCCACATGTTTCTATACCAGAGAACATGTTTTTAAAATAATTATTTGTGTATTACTTCAGCTGCACCACACCCTGCTCCATGATTAGCCAGCTACTTTGTACGCAGCCCAGGTTGCCATACAGATGTGGCACAGAGCCCGCGGTTGCAGTGTTAGGCTAGGATCTGGAAGCCCCAGGTTCGAATCCCCACTTGTGCCATGTAAGGTTGCTGGATGACCTTGGGCCAGTCATGTACTCTCAGGCTAACCCATCTCACACATATAGGGTTGCCAACCTCCAGGTGGGAGCTGGAGATCTCCCCAAATTACAACTGATCTCTAGCCCATGGGGATCTGTTCCCCCAGAGGAAAATGGCTGCATTGGAGGGTGGAATTTATGGCATTATATAGGCTACAGAGGTTCCACCTTCCCCAACCCTCCCCTTCCCAGGTTCCACCCCGAAACCTCCAAGCATTTCCCAACACAGAGTTGGTAACCCTGCACACCCTGGCTGTGAGGATAAAATGGAGGAGCCAAGAACTCACAACCTGCTTTGGCTCCCCATTAGGGTGAAAGCCTAATGTAAGCCGCCCTAAGCCTGCCTCGGTGGGGAGGGTGGGGTATAAATTTAATAAATAAATCTAAATAATAAATGAAATCAATAATAATATATAGGTTTTTAATCAGGGTCTTTCAATACAGTTTTGTAGTAATTCTTTTTGTATTTTGGTTGGAATATATCGTATTTTGGTTGGAATATATCGTATTTTGGTTGGAATATATCATTTTTTGGTTGGAATATAAAGCATTTCGTGACAGCCAGCCATTGATCAGAAAGACCTCGGTCAGTGGTCTTTCCAAAACAGTTTAACCGTTAAGGCAGAAAGAAGACTTTAAGAACCCTTAAGGGATGCGGGTTAGGCAGCTAGGAGCTGGCAAATTAACCTGTGCTGTTGATAAGAAAGGTGTTGGAGATTTGAGAGAGAGAAAACTGAGAGTGGAAGCAGCTTTAGTCCTTATCCCTGAATGATTGGATATAGCAGAGGAGAGCGAGGGGGGGATGGGGGGAGGAAGAGGAATCCTGCTTTTTCTTTAAAGAATACGACATCCTTGCGGGAAATTTCCTAGATTCTAGTAAGCTATTTTTAACGTGTTTGGAGAAAATAAAAACGGCCTGGCCCTTAGCAGCCCAGTTTGCTTAATAGCTTTGCAGGCAGCAGAAGGGGTGCGTGTATGTGTGTGTGTGTATGTGCGTGTGTGGAGGGAAGATATATAGGAATAGATGAGGGCCTGTCACATGACAGGAAGAGAGATCGCCTCCGACTGAAAGGAATGAGAAAGGAATAAACACTGAGATAATCAATTCCTGGAGGCTTTATTGCTTCTAGCTCTTGGGGCGACTCCTCAGAGATCTCTTCACCGCATTGCAGGCTGAAGCTGTAAAACGCCTTGACATTTTGAAAGGTATAGAGGGAAAAAAGTAAATGGCAAACCAGACCCAAGCTGATGTGTTGGCTCGGGAATTTGGGTCTAATATTAGGCTACTTAATTATAATTTGGTAGGTTTTTTTCTTATCCTGCCCTTCCTTCAGAGGAGGTCAGGGAGGCGCACCAGTCTCTCCCCCGCCCTCGCTTTTTTATCTGCACAACTTTGTGCGGAAGGATAGGCCAAGAGAGAAAGACTGGCCCAAACTCACCCAGTGATTTGAATAGTTAGATTCGAGTCCAGTGGCACCTTAGAGACCAACCAGAGTTTCAGGGTATAAGCTTTCAAGAGTCAAAGATTTTTCCCAGCAAGGATTTGAACCTGGGACTCGCAACCGTACTCCCTCTCTGGCTACAGTCTTAAGCATGCATGCTTCATAGGGCTGCCAAGTCCCCCTGGGGGCGGGCGGGGATTCCCCCACTAAATGGGTCCCCAATCCGCCTCTCAGGATCTGACTGGCGGGGGAACCCCACCCCCAAAGTGGCCTGATCAGGCCGGCGTGCCCGGCGTGATGATGTCACCCAGAAGCGACGTCATCACACATGGCACGTCACTGGGCGACGCTCTAGCAATCGCCCTGAAAACTCTATGGTACCATAGTTTTAGAGTGATTACCAGAGTGTCGCCCCGGCAACATGCCCAGCATGATGGCGTCACTTCTGGGTGATGTCATTGTAGTGCGCACGCACTTTGTGTGCGGGTGGGACTCCTCGAGAGGGACGGGGACTCCCCTGCTGTTATGAAGATAAGGCTTGGCGACCCTAGTGCTTCAAAGTATGCCTGGTGGAGTTTGCTTCTGAGTAAACCTTGATTATTTATTTATGGATTATTGTCAGAATCTGCTGATTCAGACAATGTATTGCTGCTGCTTACAGATATGACTTCTGTCTTATTCCTATGCTTCTTAATGCCATGTATGTATTCCATGCTATGCTCCTATTTCCAGGTATGCCTTTATGGATGCTTCTATAACACCTGCCATGTAGTTGCCCCCTCCCTTAGGTAAACCCTCACTTTGGCCAGTATGTATGTAGTCTATGTGACCCCAGGTTTATGACCCTGACCAGGCCTGGTTTGTGTAACTGTCAGAGCGGGAGGATGACAACTTCAAAGTATGGGAACAATGGGCCTCTCACACTCCTGCCTCCGCATTCCATTCATCCCGGCTGGGACTCCAAGGGAGGACAAGTCCCATCTCTTATCAACGTGCGAAAGCCTCGAGGCCAGGGATTGTTATGTGAAATGGTAACATCTAAGGGGTATGGTTTGGGAAGGGAAATTTACAACTTGACACCTCACCTTCTTTCCTGTGGGAAGCAAACGGCCAGAGACCCTTTTTGCCCGCCGTTTTTTCCCTTTAGTGATTGGCTACCTATGGGTAATTCAAACTGTCTGGAAAGGTATAATAGACCTGCTTCTGTCATATGCATTATCTCTGACAATAATCCGAGAAGCTGTACCAATGTAGAGATTGGAAATAAAGAACTGTGTTTCATCAACAAAGATCTGATCCTTGACTACTTTGAGCAGAAGTCTCACAATTATATCATTGGCCTTTATAACCAAGACCCCAAGTGGATTTTGCAGTCAATATGAAGAGTCTCCCGATACTCACAGTATAGAATATTTTAACAGCAGAACATAAGAAGTGGCAGAGCTCTGGTGGCTCAGACCAAGGGTGCACCCAGCCTCCTGTTTCTTGGAGTAGCCAGCAGATGTTCCCAGGAAGCCATCAACTGGAATTCAATGGTATAATACTGTGAAATATGGAATTCCCCTTTGCTGTCATCGTGCCTAATGGTCCACATATGATTGTTACACAGAATCCAGAAAATGCTGCCACCATATCATTGCAGTCTGCTGTATTCTGTGTTGTACTCCCATCTTTTTTTAGACCTGGTTTGTGATGATACTTTTGACATTGTACAGAGTAACAAAATGCTATTGGGAGGAGTGGATGGTTTGTCCGTGTGGTTGATTGATGCTGGGCTGTTTCTTGAGATCGCTGCCATTTCAGTAGGTCACCAAACATTGTCTCTTCTCTTGATTATTTTTAAACAACCCGAGACTGCAAAGAGAAAATGAGATCAGGAAACAAATGCTTGAAGGACTCCATTGATGATGCACCTCAGTGAAACAGCAAAGAAGAAATGAAATAAGAAATGATTGATTAAAGGGCAGATTACCCTAATGATATGAGAAAGGAGAAGCATGAGGGTTGCCAACCTCCAGGTGGGGTCTGGAGATCCCCTGAAATTACAGCTGATCTCTAGATAACAGAAATCAGTTTCACTTGAAGTTCCCAACCTCCAGCTGGTGGCTGGAGATCAGCTCTTGTAACTGATCTTCAGGTGACAGAGATCAGTTCACCTGGAGAAAATGGCAGTTTTGGAAGTTGGACTCTAGGGCATTATGCCCCCAAACCCCACTCTTCTCAGGCTCCACCCCCAAAATCTCCAGGTATTCCCCAACCTGGAGCTGACAACCCTAGTTTCACCAAAGATAATGGCTGCTTTGGAGGGTGGATTCTGTGACATCATACCTTGCTGAGTAGAGAAGCAGTTTCTGGAATCAGGGCCTTCTAGAGATAATGAAAGTAAAAAGAGACCTCAGGGGAACCTCTTAAAGGCACAGAGCAGCCAATTCCTGTTCCTTAAAAGAAACTTAATGCTTAAAAAAAAAACCCTGAAATAAAGCACAGAGTTTTGGGCAAATCCTAGAGTATCAACCCTGGCATAATGGTGTCATTTCTGGGGGGTTTTGTGGGAAGTGACATCACTCACCAGGGTGGCACTAGCGACGCGTGCCCCCCCTTGTCCCCCCCCCAGCCTTGGAAGCACCAGCAGGGACTCGGGGTGAGCAGCTGGTTGTTGTGAGAATAAAATGGGGGAAGGGAGAAGTACATACGCTGTCCTGAGACCGTAATCCTGTGAATTTATAAATGATATAAGAATGTTTCACATATTTTGCAGAGTAATCCTTACAAATAACCCTGTAAGGCAGGTTGGTATTATTAGATGGGGAAATCGACCGGGGTGGTGGTTGTGCTGAGGATGGGAGACAATGGCTTGCCTCCAGGCAGGGGTCATTTGTAGAAAAAGAGGTGCAGGAGCCTATTAGCATAACTCATTAGCATAACTTATTTGCATATGCCACACTTGTTGACATTACTGGAAGTGTGTCAGAAGGCCACACCCACAAAGCACAGCTACAACAGGGCACATTGTGCTTTTTTATGAACACAGTTTCTGTGGCATCTTGTGCAGGGTGAACAGACCACCGCAAGAGCTAACTGGAAGGACAACTGCCACAAATGGCACAGGGCAAAGTCTCTGGCATGCTTGACGTAGTGTGGGAGAGCCTACGGAGCCGGGATTCTTTCTGGAGCACTGCAATGATGCTTGTTCTCCAGCTGAGCAAGCTAGAGGCTTTTCTCCCGTGCTGCACCTAGGTGCCAGCCGAGAGAAGCAAGGGAGGGGGTGTGGAGGTCTTTCCTGGGCTCTGCGCAGGAAATGCAGCGGCGGGAGCGCCTTGAAGGCAGTGGGGGGGGGGGAGCGGCAGTTGCAGGCAACTTACCTGCCTGCTTCTTCCTCCCCGTGGCTCTACTGAGGGCTCCTGGGAGCAGGGGGGAGGGCTTGGTCATGTGCCCGCCCCCCGGGCTCCTCACTCCCGGAGCTGAGCTCTGGTGAGCTCCGGTCCCAACTGACCTCTGACTCCGGGCCTCTAGAGAATTTATAGCTGAGAAGAAATCTGAACGGAGGACTTGCCTGCTCCTCCACACAGCCATCTCATTGTACCTCTGCTGGGAGCACTAGCAGGGCCACTTAAAAGAAAAGAAACCCTGAAAGGGGTTGGCAGATTTTCTGTCTAAGACCCGAATTGGTATGCATGCCTAAATCCATGAGCACAGTTTCACTGAAACCATTGGAGATGTTCGACTGTGTGATGCTCCGTAAGTGGAGGTTGAGATACTGTCCTTTGCCCAGTAACTACTAGGCCCAGGGTTATAATGTATCAGGGATGGCCCATCCAGGGCTCTTACCCAGCCAGTGAGCAACTGGTCACTACCTTTACTGCTGGATGAGAGAGGCGGTGCATTCTGTCCTTGCACAGTGTCCCCGTACTAATGAGTAGCGGGCAGTGGAAGTGGGAGGGTGGGCATTAGGGAGAGACTTTAAGGAAATACTGTAAGATACTGTTAATGCTTTGAGCATGTTTGTATTTTGAGTAAAAAAATAATACTGTTAGTTGGGTTTGCCTGTGTCCTTTATGAAATTTATATCTCCCATACCTGGCATTACATTTTATGGCCCACATGGCCTGGCCTGACAGAGTGACATTTATGTCAGATCCGGCCCTCGTAACAAATGAGTTCGACAGCTCTGCTATGCACCGGCAGGTCAGTCGGCCTGGGTACAAACTGGTGATGTGCCACTAGTATGGCGTGAGTTAGCCAGGTTGACTAGAGCAGGGTACTGGCCATGTGGAATGCCAGTTCGGTGTAGTGGTTAGGAACACGGATTCTAATCTGGCAGAACAGCTGCTGGTGTGACCTTGGGTCAGTCACAAGTTCTTTCAGAGAGCCAGTTTGGTGTAGTGGTTAAGTGCGCGGACTCTAATCTGGGAGAACCAGGTTTGATTCCCCATTCCTCCACTTGCACCTGACTGGATGACCTTGGGCAAGCCATAGCTCTGTACCAGCTGTTCTCTCAAGGACAATTGTCTCAGAGCTCTCTCAGCCCCATCTCCCTCACAGGGTGTCTGTTGTGGGCAGGGGAAGGGAAAGGAGTTTGTAAGCCGCTCTGAGACTCCGAGTGAGTGAAGGGCAGGGTCTAAATCCAATCTCTTCTTCTTCTTCTTCTTTCAGAGCTGTTCTCTCGCGAGCAGTTCTCTCAGCCCCACCTACCTCACAGGGTATCTGTTGTGGGGAGGGGAAGGGAAAGGAGATTGTAAGCTGCTCTGAGACTTCTTTGGGTAGTGAAAGGTGGGGTATAAATCCAATCTCCTCTTCTACTACTTGGCTAATTCAGTCTGTTTGAGAGCCAGTATGGTGGTATAATCAAGTGTTTTGGTCCAAAACACCAGGATCCGAGAGACCCAGGTTTGACTCTCCACTCTGCCATGGAAGCAGGGGAGGGGAGTAGGGTGGCCAGATCCAGGTTGAGAAACTCCTGGAGATTTGGGGATGGAGCCTGGGGAGGATGGGGACCTCCTTGGGGTTCAATCGCAGGGAGTCTACTCTCCAAAGCACCCATTTTCTCCAGGTGAACCAACCTGTCTAGTCTGGAGATGAGATGTAATTCCAGGGGATCTCCAGGTCCCACCTGGAGGCTGGCATCCCCAGTGCCTGTCACACACTCTTAGTCTGACCTACTTCATAGGGTTGTTGTGATGATAGAATGGAGAAGAGAAGAACAATGTCAGCTGCTATGGGTCCTTTGGGGGGCGGAAGGCAAAGTATAATTGAAGTAAACCAGTAAAAGCTCAGTATTGTCAGTTCTAACGGGCAGCTGCTCTCTAGGGTCTCGCGCAAAGGTCTCCCTCAGCATCTCCTACCTGAGACTGGTTATCTGCCGATGCCTGGAACGGAACTGGGGATCTTCTGAGGAGAGGCAGTTTGGTGTAGTGGTTAAGTGCGCAGACTCTAATCTGGGAGAACCGGGTTTGATTCCCCACTCCTCCACTTGCACCTGGCTGGATGACCTTGGGCAAGCCATAGCTCTGTACCAGCTGTTCTTTCAAGGACAGCTTGGGAAAGAGCTCTCTCAGCCCCACCTACCTCACAGGGTGTCTGTTGTGGGGAGGGGAAGTGAAAAGGAGTTTGTAAGCTGCTCTGAGACTCTTAAGTGAGTGGAGGGCAAGGTATAAATCCAATCTCTTCTTCTTCTTCTGCGTGCAAACTACGATCCCCTCCTCAGAGCTTTCCCTGGCATGAGGACAGGGTAACGGAGAAAGCTTCATTTACTAAATATCCGTCTGCTAGGCAGCTGATTCAAGCATGGGAGTCCTGTCGGAAGAGGCGTGGGCAAGGGCTCATGATTGTTTAAATGCGCCGCCTACTTCCCTGAATGGCAAGAAGCAGTCAGTGCTATTTTAATAGGGGTGGTGGTGGTGTGGTGTGGTGTGGGGGGGGAGGTATGAAGCCAAATTAACTGACAAACTGAAATCTCGGGAGCAGCCCAAGTGAGTTTAGTTCATTTCCGGGGAAGTGTCCCTGTAATATGTGGTTTATTTGCAAATATACAAGCAGAGCATAAGTGGAGGCAAAGGGGTATTCTTCAAAGGTGGGAGATTGGCTACCACTCATGGGGTCCCGGAGAGAGCCTGTGCTCCATCTTCAGCTCTCGCTGTTCCCTCCTCTGGTTCCAAGCTCCAGGCTGCCAGAAAGTGCGCGTGAGACGCAGCAGTCTGCCAGGCACTCATCTCAGGGTCCGCTCTTGCGGGCAGATTGCCTGTTCGGGAGACCATCTGCAGTTCTTTGTCAAAGGCAGGACTCCAGGCTACACTTTAGGCATTTTAGCTTTTCTCAGATGATGTGTTTGGGAAGAACGGACGTATTAGGAGGGTGGGAGGGAGAGGTGGGGAACAGGACCTTGGCATTCAACTATGTCTCTAGCCCGTGCGGGTTGAAAGGTGTGCTTAGGTCCAGTGCATGTACAAGTGGATGTACATAGGCACATCCATGTGCAATCAGGAGCTCTAACAAAATGGATTTCTGATGGGGGAGGATGGTGTTGCATATGTACATGTGTTCACAGAACAATGCTCACCTTCTAGTGAACATTAAACCAGAGCTTGCTGATACAGTCTTAATCCAATTGTACAGTAGTGCAAACTACAGCCCCTATCACTTTACTATTTAATGGGGCTTACTCCCAGGAAAGTGTTTGGTATAGTGGTTAGGAGCGTGGACTCTAATCTGGGAGAACCGGGTTTGATTCCCCACTTCTCCACATGCAGATGCTGGCGTGACCTTGGGCCAGTCACAACTTCTCTCCGAGCTGTTCTCTCAGGAGCAGTTCTTCAAAGAGCTCTCTCAGCCCCACCTACCTCACAGGGGGTCTGTTGTGAGGAAGGGAAGGGAAAGGAGATTGTAAGCCACTCTGAGAATCCTTCGGGTAGCGAAGGGCGGGGTATAAATCCAATCTCCTCCTCCTTCTGACTGCACTTGTAAGTTAATGTCTCTGCTACGACAACCAACGTCTCAGTTTGGATTCCCTTCCCCACAACACATATAACTGAAATGAGTATTCTGTTCTGCAGGATAAACTGTGCATAAAGAATCGTTTGTAGTTATTCCAAGTATGGGGCGTCATCTCAAGTTGTGTGGAAGGCGAATTTTACACTTTGCTGCAGAGAGAATGATCTCAGAAGAAAAAAAAAACTGAAATCAGATCAAGAAAACACACATGCAGGAAAAACTCCACACATTGCTAAAGTCGTCCGAGGAAAAACACCAGGGCTTCCCTCTCAATAGCACAGATATGAAATATTGCCTGGAAGAACATCTGTCCTCCCACATCAACAGTGAAAGCCAGTTACCTGGCAGAGCTTAAAAATGAAGAACTCCACAGTCATCATCCAGATCCAGCTGTTCCAGATGCAGAAATGAAGAACGAATAAAAGGGCACACAGAACTGATAAGACCGTGGGCCAAGCCACAGACTGCCAGACAAGTCAAGCACACGACAAATAGCATGTAGTTAAAGGTTTTACAAGAGGGGCCTCATGAGGATTTGTGGGAGAGGGAAATCCCACTTGCCCACACTTCCCACTCCAGCTTGACCCCCCCTGCTCGTTGTGGCCCCCCCACACTTAGCTGCAACTTTCCCCAGATCCTCCTACGGGCCACCATATCTTCACCTAGCAAATCTGGTTGCTATGGTAACCTAAAAGGCTTCTTTCTTTGGCAATGGCTGTGTCTAAAAGGGTTGCCAACTCCAGGATGGGAAATTCCTGGAGATTTGGAGGTAGGGTTTGGGGGTGGGAGGGACCTCAGTAGGGATGCCATGGAGTCCAGCCTCACCCTTCAAAGCAGCCATTTCCTCTAGGGCAGGTGTCATAGAATCATAGAGTTGGAAGGGGTCTCGAGGGTCATCTAGTCCAACCCCTGCACAATGCAGGAAATTCACAGATATCTCCGCCCCACACCTCCGGTGACCCTTGCTCCATGCCCAGACCATGGCCAAAACAAACAAACACACACACACACACACCCTCCAGGATCCCTGACCAAACTCGTAATTATCTTGTTAATTAGACTAAGACCAAGTAGCAGACCCATAGCTACAGTGGGGCATCTCGGGGCTAGGCCCCCTGACTTCCCATCCAGCCCAGGGCATCATAGTCTTTTCCCCCCAGGGGGGCAGCTCCTGCATCCCACTTTCTTTAATTAAATTATCTTTAATTTGATTAGCCAGTGCCCCCTAAGAAATTTAAATGCCCCCCGACTTTAAAAATCCTGGCTACGGGCCTGGTTGCCAGGTAGAACAGGGATTTGAACACAGATCTCCCTGAAGATTTCCAAATCATTCAGCCCCGATGCAGTTCCTGGCCCCACAGATACTTTTGTTGAGATAACCAGAAAGCTTTGCAGAGGCATGTCTAAGAATCCAATGAATGAAACCAATTTGAGAGAAAGTCTCCAAATCTGGATTTGATTACCTCCCCCCTTTTTTGGCACAGGCTACCTGCACGGCTGTGGGTTACCGCACAGCCTGTTTCTCCGTGCTGAAATATCACCCCACTTTTATTCACAAATGCATCAGTTCTCTCCTGCCTCACTGCCTGAAGGTGGTGTGGGGACTGCAAGACATGTCTTGGACTTGGTACGCAGCACAGGAATGACAGCGCCTATTACCAAAGGGCCTGGAGTGGGACTTGTGCCAGCATGGCAAATCAGGACGCGGCACAGTCAGTGCATCAGCAGCCTATTCCAGAAAGCGCCACGCGATGCTGACTAATAAACATAAGGTATTTTTAATTGGTGTTCATGTCCTCAACCTTTTTGAGCCTGAGGACACATTTGGAATCTTGGGGAGGGGGGGGTAGTGGCACCTCAAAATGGCCACCACAGGAGGAGGAGCCTTCTACCTCCTGTAAAGAGGGAAAGCCCGGAGGGGGAATAGAACCACACACTGACTAAGGAAAGCCCAGGGGTGCTTATCAGTCCTCCTGATCCTCCAGTGGAGAGCTAGTTTGGTGCAGTGGTTAGGAGCGCAGACTCTAATCTGGGAGAACCGGGTTTGATTCCCCACTCCTCCACATGCAGCTGCTAGTGTGACCTTGGGTCAGTCACAAGTTCTTTCAAAGCTGTTCTTACACTAGGGCTGCCAGGTCCCCCGGGAGGGCGGAGGTTCCCCCGCTAAAAGGGTCCCCAATCAGCCAGTCTGGATCTGGCCGGCAGGGGGAACCCCTTCCCCAAAGTGGCCAGATCGGGCTGACGTGCCCGGCATGATGATGTCGCCCGGAAGTGACGTCATCACACTGTCCACAGGCTCCATATTTGGGGAACTCTGCTCCAGGGGAACTGACCTCTGTAGTATGGAGATCAGCTGTAATTCCAAGAGCTCTCCAGATCCCGTCAGGAGGCTGGCAACGCGGGTGAGCAGATGTTGCTATTAACTTTTGGAGGGGGGGGGCTTACCTTCAAATTAGGTTTTTGGGTTTTTTTTAGAATAAAGACTTTTCTGCAAATTTGATCAAGATGGGTAGCCATGTTAGTCTGCAAATTCGAGGCTCCCCCCCCCCCCCCGGTTTGGCAGAATCCTAAATAGTAGCCACAGATGTCCCCATTGCACAGACTTGTCAGTCCACACGGAGGCTAGGCTAGCCCATGGCTCTAAGCGAGAGGGACCCCATTTTGAAAGCCTCCTACAAGACGTCTCTCGCATTTTATCGCTCAGAGAATGAGAAGGTTAGGAGACAAGCTGCAAGGTCATTCCGGGAAATCTGATCCAGCTGACAGATTTCACATTATGTGTTAAGTGGATGTATCACTTTGTACCCTAATTACTGCCCAGGGATGGAACCATTGCTGCCATGTAAATATTTATCAGCTTCTCAGAGAGCTACAGCTTAATTTCCAAATAAGAAGTCCTGTGGTTTTTGTATGCTGCCTAATCCTATCCCAGATAACATTTTAATGCAACTTTTTCTTCTCCTTTGCAATGGATTAGAGATGGGGCAAGGGGGAAAGTCCATCTCCTCAAACTTTTTTTCCCAATGGAAAGACTGGAAGTTTGAGTGAACGATGGGAAATGAAGACTGAAAAGTACTGGAGTCGGAGGGCGGTAGCAGTGAAATCAGCGAGCATGTTTATTTCAGGTTCGGATGAAGCATGGCCAAGGGAGGCCAGGGGGCTGCTTATATTCACAGGTGAGCTGCACCCCCGACCTCGCCCAAACGGGGCAATAGGTTTATTTTCTTGCCAGTAAATGACATAGGCTCGTTTGAATATTCTAGGTCTGTCATTAGAGGCAACCTAGGATCCGGTTTGGCTATTGTTCGCCAGACTGAAGCTCAGGCCTTTTCCAGGCTGAGTGCTTGGTGGTGGCCATGTGGCTGTCGCCAGCGCATACATTACAAAGGCCCTCCTATGAAATGTTTCGAAATAAGCATTGTGCGGTGCCCGTAAGTGTCATGGTGCCTGCTGATGCCTTTCCTGGGGCCCACCAAATGTTTTCAAAATGGTGGGCCTCTTGCCCAGCTCAACTTCTGATTGGCTGTGCAAAATAAAATAATATTGCTCTGGCAGCGTCTAACCTAGCAGCACTGGTTTTATTTTCTCACTCCTCTTTTCCATTGTATTTTTTAGGTTACCATTCATCTCCCCTGCACTTGGACTTTCTCTGTGTGGGGGGGCCCCTGCCTCCTGTGGCAACCCTTTTGTGGTTGGCCCCACCTCTCGGGGCAGCCATTTTGTGATTGGCTCCACCTCTCGGGGCAGCCATTTTGTGATTGGCTCCACCTCCTGGGGCAGCCATTTTGTGGCTGCATCCACCACCCTGTGTCAGAGTTCCATAGATGTCCACAGGCTTAAAAAAAATTGGGAATCCCTGGATTACAGTATCAGACTAAGATCCGGAAAGTCTGAGTTGAAATCCCCAAGCTGCAATGAAAACTCACTGGGCGACCTTGTGCAGTCACTGCCTCTCAACCTAACTACCTCAAAGAGTTGTTGTGAGGATAAAATGGGAGGGGGATAAACAATCTTTGCCGCCACGAGATCCTTGGAGGAACAGAGGGATAAAAATGGACTAAACAGAGGAAGAAGAGGAGCCTGTTGCCGCAAAACAAAAAAGAAGTGCAGTGGGCGTCTTAATGATGAATAGTACTTGTTCCAGCATGAGCTTTCACGAGCCTGAGCTCACTTCCTCAGATGCAATGGAAGAAAGAAAACCATGGGCAGCATAATCCTGGGGGCTGCTGTGGCAGTGGTAGCCAGCCGCCAACGCAGAAACAATACAGTTTGGTGTCTGGAGTTCCAGTTTAGTGTAGTGGTTAGGAACGCGGACTCTAATCTGGGAGAACCAGGTTTGATTCCCCACTCCTCCACATGCAGATGCTGGCGTGACCTTGGGCCAGTCACAACTTCTCTCTGAGCTGTTCTCTCAGGAGCAGTTCTTCAAAGAGCTCTCTCAGCCCCACCTACCTCACAGGGGGTCTGCTGTGGGGAAGAGAAGGGAAAGGAGATTGTAAGCCGCTCTGAGACTCCAAGTGAAGGGCAGGGTATAAATCCAATCTCTTCTTGTTCACACTTGGGCCATTCCCTATGGACATTTCACAGGTGGGGAAACAACAACAGTGCCCCTCTGCAAGGCACAGACAGCACAGCAAACACGCAGGAGTCCATGGCAACCCTGACAACAACACCCACCAATCAGACCAGAGCATCCCATGATGCCTCTGTGAGTGGCACGCAGAGATACAGCCAATCACAGCCCGCCAATCTTGCCACTGCCCCTCTATGCCACTCCCCCCCTCATGGACAGCCAGTGGACAGGGAGGAAAGAGGTGGCAGCAGCACCATCCCAGCAGAGGCATGTGGCCCCGGTACCTCTCCAGCCCATGGGGGCGCCTTCACGCCATGCTCCCAGAGGCCACGGGGAGACAGGCCAAGCTGTCCCTAGCACAGCACATACGCAAGTGGGGTTGACTTGCTGGACGGAAAGCTGCCCAAGGCAGAATGTTCCAGGAGCTGGGCTGCAACTGGTGACTGAACAGAGTGGCGGGAACTGCACCAGTCATGCTCCCAGATCTCCCTGTTGAATCACTACCTCACAGATGCCAGGCAGAAACATGCACAGACACTACAGCCAGTAGCTCATACCGGCGTTGCTCCAGGCCATCACCAAGCTGGCTTCCTGTGTACTCAGGACTGTGCTGTACATGATTTTAATTATTTGAGTACAAAATTATGAATTGTTGTTAAAAAGGGCAACTAGTCAGATTCAGTGAAATCACGTACATGTTCTTCAGTAAGGACTCCCCCTTGCTGAAGCCAGGCTAGCGGCTTGACAATTTCAGTGACTTTCAGTATTACAGCTGACTTTAAATGTGGGGGGGGGGCAGAGAGGGAGAGCTCAAAAGGAAAGGATTCTGGATGTGTGAAGACCCCTTTGGTCCTGGAGCATCCCACAAATTTGGGAGCAGCCTCGGGACCTTTCTGCATTTTCCTGCCACTCCAGATTTTCTCAGTGTTTGAGTCGAGGCAATATAAACCCATGGCAAAACAGCATCCAAATAACCCGGGGAAACAGCAGGCTGAAACCCGGCTGACTGCTGAAGGGAGGTGACGTAATGCAGAATGGGGAAAGAACCTGGAATAAAAAGAAGGTTGAACTCGATTTTAGTGCAGAATTGGGGGGGGGGGGGGGCCTGGACTGAAGAGAAGGCTGAACTCAATTTTAGTGAGAATTGCTTGGAGGACACCGTGGTGAACATGGATTAAAAGGAGAGGGTAGAAAGGGCCAAAACAACTCCGTGACTCAGCTTCATCACAAAACAGAGCGCTCTTCCACAAATGCACGTGGACATAGGCTTCCTATAAAATTTGCTGATATTTGTCAGATACCACAGGGATTTTTATTTTTATCTTGAGGCGCCGCTCAAGTTATTGAAAGCAATCTGGCCATTCTCCAGGGGAGGAAAAGCAACACATTCTGGCTTGTATCCTGTGACTCGGCGCAGCCAAATTTTGCCGGCTTCCTGTGGCCCCCGGAGCCTTCCTCTGACGGCAGAGGCTTGAGTCGTTTCCATGAGAGGAAGGGCTCCTTGGCTTGAGGGCGGCTTCAGAGTTGGCGGAACAGAGCGATTGGAGACCAGGCATGAGGCACAAATATTTGCGTCCGCCGGCTGATTTAGAAATTTCACTTGCCGTACTTCGAAATATCTGCCGCTCCCCTAACTGTCAGGTTCCATTCTTACCCGATTGAAATTAATTGAATTGAATTAAGTGATTAATGGTGCATCTGCCCAATTAGGGGGCCGGTTTTATTCCATTTCGATTATGTTTATACTTGAAGGAAAAGAAGGAGCAAATAAATGAGTTATAAAAACCCGTAAGTGCCATTTGTGCTGGATGGTTATATACTGTTCTCCTTTGCAGCGTTCTGTATCCAGAGAGAGTTGTATTCAGTGTTTTGTTTTGGGAGTTGTTTTTTTTTAATATTGGCTGTGTAGAAAGTTCTTCAGGGAAATTTCTGTTATGATTTCCATGCCTTTCCGGAGCTTGCAAAGTGTAACAAGAGCAGAATCAGGGACTGGTTGCAGGAGGTGGAAAAGTGGGCCATTTTGCCACCCGAATCCGCTCTGCTAGTGCATGTGTGAAGTGTTGTCAAGTTGCTGCTGACAACTTATGGTAACCCATGGGTTTGATTCCCCACTCCTCCTTAAGCAGCTGCTGGTGTGACCTTAGGTTGGTCTTAAGTTCTCTCAGAGCTGTTCTCTCAAGAGCAGTTCTCGAGAGAGCTCTCTCAGCTCCATTCATAGGCGTAGAGTACAGGGGGGCTCGAGGGCTGAAGCCACCTCCGAAATTTCCCGGGGGGGGCTCAGCTACCCCCGGGAAAACGGAGCGCTTGCCGCCGCGCCTCCCCAGGTCCTTCTGGGGCCCGGCCGCTGTTGTTGGAGAGGGAGAGGGAAGGGGTGGGGGGGGGAGAGAGAGGCACTGGCAGCAGCGGCTGTCGGACCTCAGAAGGGCCCGGGGAGGCAGGGCGGTTTCCGGGGGGGGGGGAGAACATCGCTCCAGTGAGCGTGTGCGCAAAGTGCGCGCACTAAGGAGCCCCCCCCCCCAGGATTTCCAAAAGTCTATGCCTCTGGCTCCATCTACCTCACAGGGTGTCTGTTGTGGGGAGGGGAAGGGAAAGGATATTATAAGCCACTCTGAGAATCCTTTGGGTAGTGAAGGGTGGGGTATAAATCCAATCTCTTCTCTCTTCTTTCCTGGAGCTTCCTGGTAAGTCCCTCACCGGCTTGTCGGTCTCACCTGGCAACCCTATGTAAGCCTTGGAGGAAGCTAAGCAGCAGGCATCCCTGCGGTCCTGGCAGCAACACAAGAGGCCAGCTTCTGGCCACTAATGGTCCTCCTGAGGAGCAGCCCATCTGGAACTTTCCCAGTAAGTGAAAGAGTCCATCCGCCACTGCAAAAAAAAAATTGCATTTCTAAAATGTTTTAAATCATCAAGCCATGTTTATGATTGCTTCAGTAATTGCAGTGCACCTTCTCTTTTTCCCTCGGATTCTGTTATTCGAGTTTGCGCATTCAATTATAGTGAGTTCAATTAAAAATGTTTCGTGCCTCAGCCCACTCTAATGTGCCTTTAAATAACAGGAGTTGCTGCTTTGAAGCAGACCTGAATGAAATCGAAGCCTAAGCCTGTGATTAACAAAATTAATTATTAAGCAATGTTACCATAAAATGGGATCTCTGGAAGTCTTTTAAAACACTGCCCGTAACTACCGCTGTGGTTATACTGTATTAATTTTGTGCTTTACTTTGGGGTTTTCGAGTAATGGCAAGCGGTGGGCTGCAGGGAGGCAGGATGTTCTACACCCCCCCCCCCGTCCAGCGTATTATTTTCATGCCCATCCGGGGTTCCCTACAAATAGCCGAGCTCCAGCATTTGCTGGCTCTAGTGCATGCTGAGAAGAGAAACTGGGTTTGGTGCAAAGTTAGAGTCTAGTGGCACCTTGAAGACCAACAAAGTTTTATTCAAGGCGTGAGCTTTCGTGTGCAAGGCACACTTCGTCAAACAATGAAATGGAATTGGTTGGTGGACACTGCAGGAAATTTGGCAATTTAGATTCCCCCCCCCCCAAGTTCCGCAACTACATTAGCAGTCCTAACAACCCAGACTAGTCCAGACTCATCAGAGCTCAGAAGCTAAGCAGGATGCTTGGATGGAAGAAGCAGAAGAAGAAGAGGAGGAGGAGGAGGAGAGATTGGATTTATACCCCACCCTTCACTTGGAGTCTCAGAGCAGCTTACAAACTCCTTTCCCTTCCCCTCCCCACAACAGACACCCTGTGAGGTAGGTGGGGCTGAGAGAGCTCTGACAGAAACTGCTCTTTTTCAAGAACAGCTCTGACAGAACTATGGCTTGCCCAAGGTCATCCAGCAGGTGCAAGTGGAGGAATGGGGAATCAAGCTGGTTCTCCCAGATTAGAGTCTGCGCAATTAAACCACTGCACCAAACTGGCAGGGGCAGCTATGCAGAGGAAGGCAATGGCCAATCGCCTCTGCTCATGTCTTGCCTTGAAAACCCCATGGGGTGGAACTTCATGGGGTCACCATGAGTCAGTTGCAACTCAACAGCATGCAGAGGACATGCACATCTGTGTGAGTCGAGGCATGTTGTCGGGAGGTGATACAGAAGAACAGTTTCACTGATTACTTTAGATATGCATCCCCTGTTTCCCTTGCAGCAGCTCACAACAGCCCTTCCTTCCTCCATTTCGTTTTCTTAACAACCACCTTGCAAGTTAGGTTCGGCTGAGAGAAAGCGACCCAGCGAGCTTCCATGGCAGAGAATGGATTTGAACTTGGACTTCCCAGACCATAGTCCGACACTCTAACCACTACATCGTGTTGGCTCTTACATATCTTGTGCCTCCTTCCCCTTGTGCTTGGAACCTTGCTCCTTGCAAGAGCTTGCTCTTTGTAGCAGGGGAAGACTCCACCACGAGCAGCGTGGATCCAGCCCCCTTTATTTATGGGTCTTGCTGAACGATGGCACCCACCGGCCATCCTTGGAAGCCCACCATCTCGTGGGGAGAATTTGCACCGAGGATCGTTTCCAAATCCACACCACGTCTCCCAGCCAGTGGAACCCTGCTGGCATCTCGCCACACATTTGGACAGCAAGACACCTCCAAGCGACAGTCTGGGCATTAGGGACTGGGTGTACACTCTCCTCTCTGTGGGGAGAGGAGAGCGAACATTTGATGTCTCTGCATGCTGTTTTAAACATTCGAAGTAGCCTAGCGTGGATGGGTATCCCTTGGAGAAATTAAATCTCACCATTGCAGGCAGATGTTATGAAGTGGGTGGGGGTGGTGAGAGAACTAAAAAGCATATAGATCTAGTGTGGGCACAGGAAAAAAAAATTTAACCTGCGGAAGAATCCAGACCAGAACAGTCCAGGGCAATTGTATTGCAGTGTACAACCGCTAAAAAATTTGGCAAAGCCATCTATGGATGCTGCTCATTGGAAATACACCAGCTATTGTAAGCAAAAGTAATAAATGCTTACTGGTGTTCCATTGCTGGGACTTACCTTTCCATGTATGCTACAGTGCCCATTTTTTTAAAAAAAGCATTTGTTTTATTTAAGGCTTTTGGTAAACATTCTATTAATTTCAATTTAACATGTAGGAAAGCATGCTTCTGATCTGGTTCTGGCTAAATCTCTCCGAAACTGTCATTCTTTCCAAAAGTTATTGGTTCAGTGATCAGGATAATTTCTGAAAGTGAAAAGTGGACGGAGGTTTACATTACCGCTGTCACAAAATATAATCAAGTCCCGTGCATATTTGTCTTGAGAATTATTACAGCGTAGCATCCGAAGTAGCTGAAAGAAGAAATCTAATTCTGGTGAGGATCATCAAAGGATGCAATAAAGCGAGTAGGAAAATGCAGCGACGGATCTAATTAGCAAAACTAAAATTGCAATCCAATCCCCCAAATAATTGCCATTAGAAGCAAAATCACATTCCAGGCTTGAGATATATCTCAGCATTTTTGCCTCAATTGGGATTGGCACAGCTCAAGAGAAAGAGATTTGCTCCTATTCCTTCTTTTTAAAAAATTAGACTAATTTAACCCCACAATCCGTGGGATATGCCAGTTTCAGGAACCATTTTGACATGAGGGGAGAAAACCCATGTCCAGTTCCGCTGCGGATCTCCCGTCTTGCAATATTTCTCCCTTTTCGTTTGCATAGTTGGGCTGGTTCTACTTGTGGCCCGCAAGTTCCCGCACCGAGATGGGCCTTTATTTTATTTTTTACAATCTTCAGCACTAAATATAATAGCCCAATTAATTTTCATATTTGCCAGCCGGCGCCTCTAAGTCCATCAGAAGAGATGTCATAGAATGAAAATACTAATGGGATGTATGCCAATTTGCAGTTGAAGTCAGGCTCCTTCTAATATAAGCTGGAGAGCTTTTGTATTAACCTCTAACAATGGAGAAAATCAGCCCGTTGCGGCTGATTACTTAAGCCACCTCCAGTTACATTCACACAACAAATCTGAATTCCAATCATTTTGCATACTATTTCCACCTATGTAATTGTCTGCTGCACCCCCCCCCTTTATTATTTATTATGCAAAAAGCGAGGGGCACTGCTTTGCTCTCCCCCTCTCTTTTTGAAGCGTGAAGAATGGGATGATTTTGTATGCAAACAGTTAATACTCTCCTGTGTATTCCTGTTCTGTGTGTGTTGATAAATTCACTTAGGATGACTGACAGTCTAAGGGTTTTGGGGGTCAGATCGGTCACTCTTTCCATGACACTGATGAAAATGATAAACTAAATGCCAGAAGTGTCCCTGGTGCATCATAGGATGAAATGTGTAAAATGTCAGTGTCTAGCCGGCGTCTATTAATAACTAAATATGATTGCGTGTAATGAGCAGATATTTTCACGTTGATTGAAGTATGATTTCTTTTGATCTTCCAGATGTTGCTGCTCAGAAATTCATATTGCTCTTTTGCTGCTAAACGCATAATGACCTTTTAAAAACCTTTTAAACTTTTTTTTTTTAAAAAACTATTATTTTCGGTGTCAAAATCAACCTGATGAGCTGCTGTTTTATGTAGGTTTGAAGTTCCCCCTTTCTTCTTTTCAGTTCTCTCCTTTTGTGTGTGTGTGTTTTGAATGTTCTGTTTTTGCCCTTTCTTGTCTTTATCATTCCTGTAAACTAGGGATGTGAACACGGATGGTGGGAGGAAACGCGTTTTTGATAAATCTGTTTGTTAGGTAACTGGTTGGCTACTGTGTGAGACAGACTGCTGAATTAGGTGGACTGCTGGTCTCGTCTAGCAGGGCTCTTCTTATGTTCCTATGGTGTTATATTTTTAATGTTGCCTAGATTCATACACCTGTATGCTTGAAAATGGGCCTCAAGATCTCTGGCCTCCCTGAGGTTAGATCCTCAATGGATCGCCACCAGGGCATGGGATCTGCTCACTTGGAAGCTTCAGTACTCATGCTAGGAAAGTTGCACGCTTTGGAAGATGTTCTCCCAAGAAAAATGCAATCCTTTATGGGCAGCCATCTTGGTAACAGTCATAGAGTGCATTCTCGGTTTGCCAGCCCTGAGTTTGGAAATACCTGTATATTTGGGGGGGAATGGAACCTGGGGAGGGCAGGGTTTAGCAAGGGGAGGCCGCCCTAATGCCATAGAGCCCACCCTTCAAAGCAGCCATTTTCTCCAGCGGAGCTGATCTTGGTCATCTGAAGATCAATTGTAATAGCAGGAGATCTCCAGGTGCTGCCTGGAGGATGGCAACCGTGGTGCATACATCCCTATAGTTGTATGATACATGACAGAGCATCACAATTGCATAATCCAATGCAAAGAAGATCAATACCGCATGATGGGCGGTTGTTAAAATGGAAGACATTTTATCGCTAATGACAAACTCCCCCAACCTGTGTCGCTTCTCTTGCTTGCCAATATTTTCACATTCCCCAGGGCTCTGCCTGGCATTGTGGAAATTGGTGGGCAGGACTGGCAGAAGGAAGGGCGGCAGAGGACTCTCTATGGATGCAAGACACACCCTCCCTGTGATGGGTAGCTTCATACTTACCTCCCATCCCAAATCTACTCTGCATATTTCTGGCGTAATGTAAGCACCCACGCCTGAAATAGATCAGAGCAATTACAGAAGGTACCCAGGGTCCATCTCTTCATAGATCTCATGACTAACTCTCCCAAACTGTAGACAAGGTGGCCACTGTGAACCAAAGCTGGTGGGGGGCTCACCTGTTGAAAAGCGCCCCCTCAACAAATATGTCTACAGAGCCTTTGTCATGCTAAGCTTTACGCGCATACCGTTCATGTGCC
Source organism: Lepidodactylus listeri (assembly GCA_029233225.1). Lineage (NCBI taxonomy): Eukaryota > Metazoa > Chordata > Lepidosauria > Squamata > Gekkonidae > Lepidodactylus > Lepidodactylus listeri. The sequence continues at coordinate 15,159,964 of JARCFY010000012.1, forward strand.
TTTTGAGGGTATGCTTGTAACCTTAATCCATGGGTAATTTTTGTCAAGGGATAGAGTCCAGCTGCTTTTAAAGCATAGATATAGTTTATCAGTTAATGACTGTTCACGGCAAAGCCACCATAGCAGATCAAAGCCTGGTATGCCACGCTCTTCAGTTTCGGCTGTGACCGTCTGGGGCTCCTTCCTTCCTTCCATGTGTCATGCATGCCCAGGGTAAAATCTTGGCTTGTTGTTTGAGTCTGCAGAAGGAAGTTTGCGAAGTCCCACTTTTTATGATTTTCATCTCCAGGGGTCATTTCGAGCAGGAGCTCAGGGGAGTGCAGCTCCGGGAGTTGGTGCCAGCCCCCCACCCCGGGTGGGGGAATGCCTGCTTGTGTCATGGCTGCAGCAAAATGACCCCATCCCCTGGAAAGGTCCTTGTTCCTCCGACCAGCCTTCTGAAGGCTTCAGCCACCACTGAAGCTATCCTCCCAGAATAGTATTTCTGAGGCTTGGATTAGTAACTGTCCCCTTTCTTTCTTTCTTTCTTTCTTTCTTTCTTTCTTTCTTTCTTTCTTTCTTTCTCTCTCTCTCTCTCTCTCTCTCTCTCTCTCTCTCTCTCTCTCTCTCTCTCTTTTTCTTTCTTGCCTTCTGACATACTTCCGGTTATGTCAAGTGGTGTAGCATATGCAAATAAGTTATGCTAATGGTTATGCTAATGAGCTCCTGTACCTCTTTTTCTATGAAATAACCCCTGCTCATCTCTGCCGATTGTGATACAGAGTAGGTGGTCAGCAGAGGAGGGAGGTAAAACCTTTTCTCATCTCTGGTGGCTGCCAGGTTTTGCTCCGTGTGGTTCTGTCTATTTTTTGTGATTTCCAAGTATGTTATTTGCCTCCTATTGAGCCTCTTCCAATCAGATTCCTAACACATAATTCACTGTCATTTTCCCATTTATTGCTCTGTCTTTGACCAGCTGTGCTAATTCCTGCATCAGCATTTGCCATATTACTTTGGCTCGTGCCTGCTAAATGAGGGCCAAACTACATGCTACTTTTTTTAAAGAGTTGGGTCCTGGGAACCAGCTTTTGCATAATCCCCCCTGCCCGGCGCGCACAGTTTTTGCATGGGAAAACAGCTTGGAGGAAGACAGGAGCCCAGCCCTGTAGCCAGAAATTTTGGGTTAGGGGGAAATTTTGTGGGGCAGCAGGGGAGGCGGAGGAGGGAGGAAAAGAAGGAGGGAGAGGAGGGGCTGCCCGTGCCTGAACTCCAAGCGGCAGAATCATCGGCGGCAGAATTAGAATTCAGGGAAGGTGTGCAGCTGGGAGCCACCCCTCTTCCTGAGCTCCTGCAAGATTTCAAGGGCTCGCTGATTGGCTGGAGGGCCCTTTAAATCTTGGAGGAGGGGAAGGAGGGGGCGGCTGCAAGGTATAAATTGATTGGTGGGCCATGTGCTCCTGCTGATCAGCTGGAGGGCCTTTTTAATGTCACAGGAGGGGAGGAGGGGAGAGAGGGGCAGCAGCTGTTGTGAAGCACTCCTCACATTTGAGGGGCCCCACTGTAGCTTCAGGCCTGCAGGAGCCCCCCCTCCCCTGCACCATTCTCCTCTCTCTCTTTTTGTAAGAAGCCATTCCCCGCAACTGCTGTGGGGCTGTGAGGAAGAAGAATTGGGTCCGGGGAACAGTAATAGGTAGCTTGGCCCCAAGTGTTCTCAGGAGCTCTGGGTCATGGGGTGGGAAGAAATGGTCCAGGTGATTGGTGCTATCACAGGGAATGGCAAACCACCTCTGATTTTCACTTGCCTTGACAGCCCCTGGCTGGGATTGCCGTAAGTTGGATGTGACAGGATGGTACTTACTATGTAATGGAGATACTGGTATCAATTTTACCAACTTTATCAACTTACCAACTTTATATCAACATGCCAACTGCCTGTTAAAAGGGGGGGGGCTCATAAAAGCCCCTTGATGGCATGCCGGGGAAACGGGTGGCCACCAGGGGTGCTGAGGCAGGGGAAATAGCTGCTATGTGAATGGGACTAGACAAATCCAGACTTTCCTGCTCACGCAACAGCCTGGTATTGCTGCAGTCTTTTTTAAAACATCGCTGCGAAGCTGGTTTCGGAAAGATCACACAAAACCTGAGTGGTGCACCGAAGCATCACGATGCAGTGGAAAAAACAGGAAACAAACTCACTTCCCGACAGAATCAAACCCAGGGCAGATTGTTTATATGGAAACTGCGATAGTAACATGGATCAGAGCCTGGTACACATCTGGAACGGTGGAGCAAGACCAAAACAGTCAACCGTTAAACATATGCAGAATGGTCTGATCCATCATGACGAGCAAAATCAATAAATAATCTAAACTGAGATTTATTAAAAACTCTTAGGGGGAAATTGTGTGTCGTTTCTCCCCCCCCCCCCCCCGTAAGTAAGGGGAGGAGAGAGAAATATACTTTATATTACATTCTGAAGCGCTTTATTTCCTTGCCTTCTGCCAATATGGCTGTGGGGGAATTTAATAATTGTTAGAGAGTTATAGGAAACAATCCATGTTTAATTTGTTTCCACAAAAGAAGTCCTTGCGGTCACAATTATGTATGGGACGCTCACATATTGTGTTTTCTTTTCCCTGCTTAGTGTTCCCAATCTTGCCTATCGGTGCAATAGGGTATTTAGATTTCAGAGTTAGCATAACTTCTCTTTCTCACACACTTTTTCTGTAATAGATCACTTCTTTATTTTGCAGTAAAAACCCTGATTTTAAGAACCAAATGCCTACATGCAAGTTTTTCCAGACAGAAGCCATGCAGCTCAGGTTGTTGGTGTGTACACAGCCTGAATGACACCTCCTGGCGTCATAAGAGAACATAAGAGACGCCAGTGTTGGATCAGGCCAGTGGCCCATCCAGTCCAACACTCTGTGTCACACAGTGGCCAAAAACACCAGGTGCCCTCAGGAGGTCCAGCAGTGGGGCCAGAACTCCAGAAACCCTCCCACTGTTGCCCCCCCCCCAGCACCAAGAATACAGAGCATCACTTGCCCCAGAGCTCCTATCCATACCTTGTGGCTAATAGCCACTGATGGATCTCTGCTCCCTATTTGAGCAGGGATTGTAGCCTTTTGGCTCTTGAGCATGTGAGCTTCAGAGACAGGTAAAAGAGACTTCCCTGTTAGAAGGGTTCTTACAGTCCGACCCTGTGTTTTGCTACTCACATGATACAGGGCATAGAACCAGGCCAGCATGGGTCATAGTGGTTAAAGTGTTGGCCTAGAATCCAGGAGCTCCGGTGCAAATCCCCACTCTGCTATGGAACTGGCTTGGTGATCTTAGGCCAGGGATGTTTTTACCCTGTCCTACTTCTTGGAGTTGTCAGGAGGATATAATGGAGAAGGGAAAACAATGTATGCTGCCCTGAGCCCCTTGGAAGAAGGGTAGGGTAAAGATGTACAAGATAGGCTCAGGTGTCTTTGTATCCCCATCTTATGACTTGGGGTGTGGCTCAGTGCTGAAGCAACAAGAGCTAGGGCTGGCAAAGATCCCAGTAGGGTTGCCAAGTCTGGGTTGGAAAATACCTGGGGACTTTGGGGGTGGATCTGGGAGAGGGCGGGGTTTGGGGAGGGGAGGGGTCTCAGCATGGTACAACGCCATAGAGTCCACCCTCCAAAGCAGCCATTTTCTCCAGGGGACCTGATCTCTATCAGCTGGAGGTCAGTTGTAAAAGCGGGAGATCTCCAGGCCCCACCTGAAGGCTGGCAACCCTAGACTCCAGTGGGACAGGGGATTCCCTGCCCCACTGGAGTCTAGGGTTGCTTCTGAGGCCCACCACTGTTCTGAGTGGTGCTGGGAGGGAAGAAAACTTGTTGTGCTTCATCATTTTCAATAATAATCTGGCAATGACATAGGGTAGCTCTAGGAATCACTAGAAACTGGTGTTATCGCAGAGTTTTCAGCAGTTCCTAGAACTACCCTATGCAATTTCCGGGTTTTTACTGGAAGTGATGTGGCACCACAGCAAGCATCATGTCCCCCCCATGCTGAAATCCTCCCACCAGTTGCCAGGCCTGGGAACTCTAGCAGGAGCCCCTCATGTGGACCTATTTGAGCTGTAAAGGAGAAGCTCAAATTGTCTATCCTGATTGGCAGCAGCCATCCAGGGATCTCAGGCTGAGAGACATCTTCCCCAGTGCTTTCTCCCTTTGATCCTGCAGTTGGGAATGCCTAAGCTAGGACTGAATCTGGGACCTTCTGCAGGCCCAGCATATGCTCTACCAACAAGCCATGTTTCAAGGAGAGAGAAGTCACCGTATTAATGTTCTGGAAGGCAACTGTAGGAACCAGGGAAGAATGAATTGAATGTTTTAAGGGACCTGGTGGCTCTTCTGGTGCGGAAGGTGCTAGAGGAGAAAGGGAAGACAAGGTAGGTCTCATGGTGTCTATTTATGTCCTGTCATCTATCATAGAACTTAAGGCTACACGGGGGTATCCCAGAGGTCTGATGGTGTAGTGGTTAGATTGTTGGGCTAGGCTCTGGAAGACTCAGGTTCATATCCCTACTTTGCTGCAGAGCTTGTTGGGTGACTTTAGACAAAACCAGTCACTATCTCAGACCTAACCTATCCCATCCAGGGTTTTTTTTGTAGAAAAAGCCCAGCGGGAACTCATTAGCATACTAGGCCACACCCAACAGCAGAAACTAACTAGCATATTAGGCCACACCCCTGACAGTGCAGCTCCCTCCCAGGATCAGCTTCCCGAGAGAAGGAAGGCAGTTTCTGGATTGGCTTCCCTAGGCACCCCGCAGCTGCGGGGTGTCTGGGGAACCGGAGGAGGGGAGGCAGTTTAAACTGCCTTCCCTCCCTGGACCAGCTTGGCTTCCCCAGGTGCCCCGTGGTTTGCGAGGTGCCTGGGGAACCTGAGGGGGGTGGAGGCTGTAGGCGTGGCCAACTCAGAAGCCAGCAGAACTCCATTCTTGTGCATTCCTGCCCAAAAATAGCCTGTTGATACTGTGACCGGGGGGGGGGGGGGGGGGGGAACGAATGCAGGGGGAAACCTTCTATGCCACTCTCAGCTCTTTGGAGGAAGAGTGGGTTCGAAATGCACTCAATAGATCAGCCAGTCCAGGCATTGACTAGTCTCAGACCTGCTTTGGTTCAGCAAGGCAGCTGCATTAGGTGTTCTCTGACATGCCATGGGCCCCCTCCCTCCCTCCCTCCCTCCCTGCAAGAGTGAGTTTATAGATCCCTGGGCAAAACATATGTATTTTGTACTCTGGCATCTGTCCTAAGTGAAAAATGTTAACCGAGAAGCATCCCACAGTGCCGTTGTAATTAATTAGTGCCATTAATGTGTTTTGAGTTTCAACCGGATATAAAAATACCTTCAGTTTTGAAAAGCAGCAGTCTGACCCTGAACACACACACACACACACACACGAAACTTCGCAACAAGTTCTCTCTATCCACTTCCCCTCCTTTCCAGGGCCATGTTCTGCCTGATAAAACTCCGGGACACCAGGGAATTGGTAAGGCGCTTAATTAGTCGGAATTCATGAAGCTGGTGAAGAACGAGTGGGTGAAGGTTAGACCCATGACGAATATTGTTTTGAATGACACCAAGACAGAGAAAGTGAGCAATGCAGGGAAAGAGAGAGGAGAGAGAGAGAGAGAGGCTCCAGACTCTGTGCAGACCTCCGCTTGAGGAGGCAGACCCCTACCTCTTTATAGAAGGCACTATTAGAAATTCTGTGCTTTAATTGCGCTGGATGTCCTGTTATTAATGTCCTGCCAGGGACACCAGGGTATTGTCCAGTGGTACCAATGCCACACTTTGCTCATAGATGGCCAGTGGCGTATATTGTAAGAATAACCTATGCTCAGTTGGAACGGCGCAAGATGGAAATTGCCACCCCCCCGTTGCTTGCCTCCAGCATTTGGCCATCTCCGGTAGGCAGCCGCTGCCAAAGTGGTTACAGCAGAGGCGAAGGCTAGTTCCCCGATGAATCTCTACCCAAGTGCTGTTTAAATGTCGCATTCTGCTTCGCTGGTTCCTGGCTCACAGCTTCTGAGTCCTTCTGAAAAACTTCTGAGTTATCCAGAACTGCCATGTGGGTTGTCTCTGGACATGGTCCTGCAAAGGCCTATGGATACAGGGGGTACAACTGGGAGATTTTTTGAGGTTTCAAGGTGCTCTGTGGATTAACTTTGAAAGTGAAAACTGAACAGTTAGTTGCCTTATCAGCATGTTGTGAGTACTTGAGACACATCTGGCCCTTATTTCCATAGTAAACCCCAGGGGCTACTGATAGTGTAAGAACTTGGATGCTAATAATTTTGAGGAGCCAGTGACCGTGGTGGTCTGGGGAGCCCACCATGTGGGGATTTGGAGGAAGAATTCTTATCCCTTATTGGTTCCCCTCTCCCAGAGACATGCAGAAAGCAGTACAAGGAGATTCTGTAGTTTCCAGAGCAATGGGCTAATGTATATGAAACATGGGCTGAAGTAAATAATTGACCTGCTAAGGTGTTGTACATGTACATTTTCGAGGTACACATGACAGTATGCCTGTTAAATACATGAGATGTTCCTCCCCCTGAAGAAATGTGTGTTTTCATGCATCCATCAGCTCTCTAGAAAGCTTGTTATAGGTAAAGGTTTCCAAATAGATCCTCATCACTTGCTTCTGTGCAATTAAAGGTGAAGAATAGCTCCAAAGATCCAAATAACCCTTGGCCCCCCTGCCTTGCAGAATTTCACCCTCCTGCCAAGCAAAGATTTGGGTTTCAAAATCTTTCCGCATTTGCCTGCCACTCCAGATTTTCTCAGTGTTCAAGTCAAGGCAAGTTAAGTCCACGGCAAAACAGCATCCAAAGAACCCGGGGCATCAGCAGGCTGAAACTGGGCTGACCACTGAAGGGATGTAATGTAAGGCAGAATGGGGAAAAAACCCGGAATAAAAAGAAGGTTCAACTCAATTTTAGTGCAGAATGGGGGGGAAACCCTCAATTAAAAAGAAGATTGAATTCAACTTTAGTGCAGAATTGCTTGGAGGATAGCATGGTGAACATGGATTAAAAGGAGAGTGCAGGAAGAAGAAGAAGAGGAGGAGGAGGAGGAGGAGGAGAATGGATTTATACCCCTCCCTTCACTCGGAGTCTCCAAGTGGCTTACAGATTCCTTTCCCTTCCCCTCCACACAATAGACACCCTGTGAGGTAGGTGGGGCTGAGAGAGCTCTGACAGAAACTGCTCTTTTTCAAGAACAGCGCTGACAGAACTATGGCTTGCCCAAGGTCATCCAGCAGGTGCAAGTGGAGGAGTGGGGAATCAAACCCGGTTCTCCCAGATTAGAGTCCGCGCTCCTAACCACTACACCAAATTGGCCTAAGAAGGCAAGAACTGTAGCTGTGTCCTGGGAAGCTGCCTCCTCCCTTCCATACTTCCTCCCTTAGGCTGTGGGTGTGAGGGGGTGTTGCTCTTTTAATACATTAGCCCATACATTAGCCCATACATTAGCCCAACATCATTAGGGAGACTGATGATGTTGGAAACGCAAATGTGACACCAAAGGACCAATGGCCACTGCCTAGAAGATCACCCAGGGCTAGCTGCCGGCATGGCTGCTCGTCTTTCCATTGTGTGAAGTGGCTAGCTGTCCTGGTCGGCAACAGAAGGGCAAGATTCGAGTCCAGGAGCACCTTAGAGACCGGCAAAATTTCCAGGCTAGAACCTTTCAAGTGTCAAAGCTGCCTTCCTCATGATATCTCACAAAGGGAGCGCTGACTCTTGAAAGCTGATAGCCTGGAAATCTTATTGGTCTGTAAGATCCTACTGGACTCAAACCTCTCTTTTCATAGATCGCCACAGAAGCCTGTTAGACATGTGTGGAGGTGAAGGTCTGGAGGATCACCCTCGAGGTTCTGCACTTTATCTATCAGCGCATCCCATACATGATGCTTCCCTAAGGTTGCACGTGGGTTTGTGAGAGAGGAGCGAGGGATGCCGGTGAGGTGCAGTGGTTAGAGGGTTGGACTGGGATCTTGGGGACTCAGGTTTGAATTCCCACTCTGCCACTGAAGCTTGCTTGGTGACCTTAGACCATTCATAAACTCTCAGCCTAACTTACCTCACAGAGTTGTTGTGAGGATAAAAAGGAGGAGAGGAGGGTGAAGGAAGCCACTTTGGGTCCCTACTGTGGAGAAAAGGTGGGTTATGAACAAAGTAAAAAAGTAAATAAATGGCCTTGGCGTACCAAATACCAGTGGTTTTGTTTCTCTAAATTCCTTTCTGAGATATTTCCTGCAAAGTCTGTCCCGAGTGAGCCTATATCATCTAGCATGATGGTCAAAAGGCAGAACAACGTGCATGTGCTTGAAATGTCGATCTCTTGCTACCTGGCCAGATCAAGCCCATCCCATCCCTCAACATTTATGGGCCAGCATTGATGTGGGTGCCCTAACATGGATGGCCCAGGCTAGCCTGATCTCAGGATCTCAGCTAAGCAGGGTTGGCCATGGTTGGTACTTGGATGAGAGATCACCAAGAAAGACCAGAGTTGTTCCACAGAGGAAGGCAATGGCAAACCACCTGTTTGTCTCATGTCTTGAAAACCCTATGGGGCCACCATAGGTCAGCAGGGAGTTGACGGCACTTTCCATCACCACATTGATGTGGGCAGAGAATCACAACATTCTCCCACTACATACTGGTGCTCACTATGAGGACTGTTTGACAGATCAAAAGTCTTTGGGCTGCACGGCTAAAGATGTAAAATGTAAAAACAAATGAGGAAAAATTAGCCGGAATAAACAGAAATGTCATTGCCTGGTACCCGAAAATATAAAGATCTCATGGTAGGTGAGGGCACACCTTACGAGGGATACTACCGTAGAAACGGCCCTCTCCTAGATGGGCACCCACCATCCCCGACTGTGGGGGCATCTGAACCAGGACTTCTCAGTTTTTGGATAGGCTCAAAGAGAAGCAAGTGGCCCTTTTAATGATTTAGAGTTGGGAGTAAGCAGTGAAGTGGCTAAATTTGCAGATGACACGAAGTTGTTCAGGGTGGTGAGAACCAGGGAGGATTGTGAGGCACTCCAAAGGGATCTGTTGAGGATGGGCGAGTAGGCATCAACTTGACAAATGGGGTTTAATGTGGCCAAGTGCAAAGTGATGCACATTGGAGACAAAAATCTTAACTATAAATACACATTGATGGGGTCCAAACTGGCGGAGACTGACCGAGAGAGAGATCTTGGAGTTGTAGTAGATAACTCAATGAAAATGTCGAGACATGGTTCGACTGCAATGAAAAAGGCCAATGCTATGCTGGGGGTTATTAGGAAGGGAATAGAAAACAAATCAGCCAGTATCATAATGCCCTTGTATAAATCGATGGTGCAACTTTATTTGGAGTACTGTGTACAGTTCTGGTCGCCACACCTCAGAAAAGATATTATAGCATTGGGAAAAGTGCAGAAAAGGGCAACTAAAATGATAAAAGGGTTGGAACACTTTTCCTATGAAGAAAGGTTGAAGTGCTTGGGGCTCTTTAGCTTGGAAAAACGACGGCTGAGGGGTGACATAATCGAGGTTTATAAGATTATGCATGAGATAGAGCAGGTAGAGAAAGAAGTCCTTTTCTCCCTTTCTCACAATACAAGAACTCGTGGGCACTCGATGAAATTGTTGAGCAGTCAGGTTAGAATGGATAAAAGGAAGTACTTCTTCACCCAAAGAGTGATTAACACGTGGAATTCACTGCCACAGGAGGTGGTGGCGGCTACAAGCATGGACGGCTTCAAGAGGGAATTAGATAAACAGAAGTCCATCAGTGGCTATTAGCCACAAAATATAGATAGGAACTCTCAGTCTGGGGCAAGTGATGCTCTGTATTCTTGGTGCTTGGAGGAGGGGCAACAGTGGGAGGGCTTCCTGCCCCCACTGCTGGACCTTCTGAGGGCACCTGGTGTTTTTGGCCACTGTGTGACAGAGTGTTGGACTGGATGGGCCACTGGCCTGATCCAACATTGGCTTCTCTTATGTTCTTATGTTCTTTCCGTAACAGCCTGAAATGGCCCTCAGATCACATGGTACATGTGGTGGATTTTCAGCTCCATCTACCATTGCGTACCTGAGATGGCCACAGTGGCAGAACCCAATTATTATAGAAGGCCGGTGTGTTGCATTCATTTATATGGATGAGCACTAAATTTATGATTAATTTTGGCTGGTTCGTGATTTGTGAATTGAAGTTTGTGACCAGTCAACCAGCATAAACTTTCCACAAACTTTCAAGCAGTTCATGGAGGTTCATGCCAGTTTGTGAATGGATACATTTCCAGGCAGACTGTCTCTGCTCAAACAAAATGTTTACCAAACTTCAAAGCAACAGGGGTGGGCAGAATTCTCCAGCCTTGAAAACACTGTTGTCAGTTTCAAACTAGTCATGTCAGTTTCAAGAGGGTCCTCCCCTTTGCTAGCCTTCCTTTGTATTGAAGCCCCCATTTTCTTGCATAGAGCTTGCAAAATCTTTCCCTTTAAGTTTGCAATGCTAGTGGCACTGGGTTCTGCTGGGCACTCTGGGCACTCTGTGATTGCAGTGGTACTGTTAGGAATTCTGCACATTGTACTGGTTTTGCTGGGCTTGCAAAAATGCCCTCCTTGGTTGGATTGTGATTGAGCTGGCATTGCCACATTGGCATTGGGTTCTGCTGGGTACTAGTACATTGTGCTGGTTCTGCTGAGCTTGCAAAAATGCCACCACTCAGTTTCTACTGTAGAGATTCTCTGATTTGACCTTAGTCCTGTTGGCTTAGCACTGCTACACCGGCACTGGTTTTGCTGGTCACATTGCACTGTTTTTGCTGGGCTTGCAAAAATGCCCCCCCTTCAGTTTCTACTGCAGAGATTATCTGGGACTTTGATTCTGTTCTGCTGAGCTTTTATTGGCCTTGCTTCTTTGCTGTTTTTTCTCTCCATTGGAAACAATGGAGGATGGCAGCACTTTTGCGGGGGGGGGGGCATAACTCAGAACCCGTAAACCGAATTCTTGGCAGGCAGATAGAGGAGTCAGCCAAAGATCCCTGTGAGTCTGGTGTCTCTAGCATGCTGGGGTGTGTGTGTGATTGTACTACATTATGATACTCATGAAGCAAATTGGTTCGTTTCGCTCTTAAAAGTTCATTTCAGTTCGTGGCTCACAAACTGGGCACACCACAAATTGAAACAAAACACAGTTTCTCAGTTTGTGCCTATCCTTGACCATGAGAGAGAAAGGGAACCTGAGACTGAAGAGCATTCAGGAATGTTTTATCTACACAGCTAATTATTCTGAATAAAATTCCAAGTTCCAAAGGGTTGAGATGTGCAGCTGGTCAGGTCTTGCACAATCCAGCCATGATATTGGCAATTTCCTGGCATTAGGCTGTTGTTATGTTCTACATCAGTGTATGAAAGAAGATAGAAACCCATGCTTATTATTACTGGCCACTCTGTAAAGTGAATCTCTGTCTCTTTTCCAAGGCCTCAGATGGCTAAGTGGTTTCAGCATGTGTGCAGAAATGCTCTTGCAAAATGCAAAAGATGCTACTAAGGTGCCTCCTTTTTACAATACACAAGTACTCCCTTTTTTGCTATTTTCTCCTTTTTGTTAGAGTGAATGGTTTGATGTGACCATTGTCCCACTGGAAAAAATCACTATAAAGCTGGTTTATCCACACAATGTTTGGCTTTGTTTGCACTGAAAACGAATGCTTGTATAACTCATCAGATAAGCTCACTCTTCATTAAAACCCTACAGACAGCAGCAAATATTAAGCCATTGCTCAGTCCTGGAACATGAGGTCAGTAAGTATGTGCAGAGTACATTTTCTGCGCAAAATACCTGCCATTCACTTATCCAAGTATCCTTGTAATTCCATCCAGGTTCCATAGAACTTTTGTGTGTGTGCGTGTGTGTGTTTTAAAAACCAAACTGTTAATGGTGGCTCATATCTAGGGCCTGGAGACTTTGGGGGTGGAGCCTGAGACCAGCGTTTGTGGAGGGGAGGAACTTCAATTGTGTATAATGCCATAGAGTCCACCTTCCAAAGCAGCCATTTTGTCCAGGGGAACTGATCAGGGGCTCTCTCCAGCCACCGCCTGGAGGCTGGCAACCCAACTTGTACCCTTCCACTCCACTCAGTAAAGACTGAAGCTTTGCACCAACTTAAGGACCCTTCCAGCCTCCTTAGTCAGGCTTCAAAATTTCCTGAGCAGAGTGGAAAGTTACAAGCCAGTATCCCCACAGAGCTGGTAGAGACATTACAGATGTGCAGTGACAAGCAGCAGTAACTCCTGCTGTTGTGTTTCCTTTATGTGGGAGACGAATATATCTCTCCTCACCTACGTGATCTGCAAGTGGATCTTTCTATCCTACTGTGGGAAAGACGCACAACTTGCCACAGCTCAGTGAGGGGACGCATGAGTGGCGGCCTAGTCTGTCAGTGTTCCTTCTAACATCCAAAATGGCTGCCGTTCCAGTCTCTCTTTCTCTCTTTAAATCCGCAAGAACAGCAGAAGTCAGAGGCTGAGAGCATGCCCTGTTTTAATGCCTGCCCTAGACTGTTGTTCTGAATATTTCTGTGTACTTTTCTTCTCTCTCCGAGTCTCACATCCAAGTTTGCCGAATAAAAAATGTGTGAATATTAACACGAGTGCAAGCAGGTATTAACCTAAAGGTCACTTCCCCCTATGTGATTATGTATGTAATCAGTGAGAAAAATGTATGATGAACTAAACCCCACAGGTCACTGTACAATTGCTGTAATTTGGATGCTGGAGGCTCAGAATCGAGGCAGAGGCAGGGAGAGCTGAAGGGAAGGAAGAATTGTGCCGAGAAGATGGCTAACAGTGTGATCCTAAGAACACTGTTGTGGGAGTAAAAGGCTCCATTGAAGAGACCTTGGCAGGATCCTGCATAGAGCCATTTCGGACTGCACTGCAACATGAGTTCTGCAATGAACATAAAGCAAACGGCGCTGAGTCCCGTGGGTGAAATAGAAGCTCTCCTAGCACGGGAACATGTTTGCAGCATCGATGTTGTTATAATTTCCTAACTGGAAATCAAGTTGGAAAGATGGCAGGAAATAAAGCACAGAAGGGCCATGGGTTTAAAATCCAAATGCCCTTTGAGGTTTTTCTTCTCCCCCTGAATTCCCAGTTATTTCACAGATGCTTCGGCACATATTGTGTACAAAGTGGCTGACGTTGGACCTCTTTGTGCGCGTACCAGAGGGAAGGCTGGTGGAGGGTTAGAAGAGACGGCGAAGGGAACCTCCTTAGCATACGGCTTATTAGTATCATCAATCATCAAGGGTGTCATTTCTAAACTCCCTCTCCCTCACCTAATTTGCTAAACCTAATTCTTTATCACACCACAAAAGCTGGCGTGAGAGATGGAAGTGATAATGAGAGGTGGCTTGCTCATCCATGCCCTAATGTACGGCAGCACTGCGACTTTGTGTGAGTGAGGTGGTGGTGGGGGGAGGACTGGTTTCTTGCTTAGTCACCTCTCTCGGGGGGAAGTCTGCCAAGCTGCATCTCACTGAAGTCACCCACCTGGCCTGGGCTTCAGCTTTGCTTCCCTGCGTGGGTCTGATCTCATGGGAGTGAGGTCTGATCTCGTGGGTCTGATCTCGTGGGAGTTGAGACCAGAGGGATGTCACTGTGGCTTCCTACCTCTTTCCTCCCTGGGACAAGGGGGTGGGTGGGAATTGATTGCCTGTTCCCTACCCACTTGTGGCTTTCGTGAGAACAAACGAGTGGAGTGGCACAGAGAAGACGGGACTCTTTTGATATCAAGAAGGACCCTAGGTGAATGACAGCAAAAACAAGGTCCTTGAGATGTTCTGACTCATCACGCTCACAAATTAGGTTTTGTTGAATGAGCTTCCACATTGGAACCAGACGGTGCTGTCCTAAGCAGCGTTATAGCCTTCTAAATCAGGAATCCCCAACATGGGGCCTGTGAATGCCATGGGGCCTGCTGACACCTTTCCTTGACCCTGCCAAGTGTTTTTAGAAGAACGGGCATGACCAGGTGGGGCTACTGTCCATCAAGCCCTCTGATTGGCTATTGGAGTTTTGAATTTTTTTAAAAAAAGTTGCTTTGGCAGCAGTTGCCACCACAGCATAAGGATCTTCACTGTGTGACCGAAGGTAAGCTGTGGCAGCCATTTTGTGGCTGGCTCTGCTTCCTGCGGCAGCCATTTTGTGGCAACCATTTTGTGGCTGTGCCCACCATGCTGTTTCAGAATCCCAAAAGTATCCACAGCCTCAAAAAGGTAGTGGACACCTGTTCTGAAGCCATTGAAGTCGTGGGGAAGCCCTGCAAACCATCTTTATTATATTCAGGACAACGTTAAGAATAGTTAAACAGCTGGCTTCCGTGGGCATCAGAAGAGATATTTACGCAAAGGCAATGCGGCGAATGCAAGAACGAAAGCATACTTATCTACTGTGACATCATATCCATGGGGAGCACAGCCAAGCATATGTTTTTGAAGTTCGTTGCCGGTTGTTCATGGCAACTCAGTAGGCAGATTAATGCGAGAAGGTTTAGCAGGAAGAGAAAGAAGTGGTTGCATCTCATTAGCCAAACAGTCCCTGTCTCCCGGAATATTCGTATTTGGTTCCTATAGGCAGGAGATGATTTGATCCAAGGAGTGTGCGTTACAATGAGTGCTAACAGATTTGGGAAACAAAAGCCGGCGCCGTTTGGGAAGTTCAGCGCTTGTGACATGCTTAGCTCAAAGCAGCTAGAATCTCTCACAAAAAACACTACATGCTGATTTCTCCATTAAGACCTGAAAATAGTTAAACTGGGGGGGGGGATTATATTGGCCAGGATTAGGCAGCTCACTGAAGATGAAGATATCATTCCACGTGATCCTATCCCACGGAGGTCGGCTGGCGCATTAGTTGGCTGTGGCCAAAATAGTGAAGAAACTTGTGGCACCTTAAAGGCCAACACATTGGACATGGCAGAAGCTTTGGGAAGCCAGAGTAGGCTTTAGCAGATGCATACTTTCTCAGATTCCGTCCCCACTTTTTAAAGCTATGCTCTAAGTGAAATTTTTGTGATGCCAGGGTGAGGCCGGGGAAGGGAAGCAATGCAGGGGAATCACTGCGATTCTTTCCCTCTGTGCACCAAATTATATGTTCTGCTATTCTTTGGTTGCGATCCAACGGGTCTTTAGATCCGACCCAGGCACAAGTGCCTTCAGATTTAGAGGGAATGTCCAGACAGCAACATCTGGGAAAGGTGCCGCTTCTGTGATCAGCTCGTTGAGCCCCGCCAGGGAGCTATACTTTAAAGATACCAGTGAAAGTCCGGTCTAACACTTGCCGATGGGCCAATGGTGGGCTTTCCCCCATCTGATTGTTCCAGCACTCAATCAACCCGTCGGGATGGTCTGATTCCAGAGCATCCTGTATGGCCGCCATTTTAAAAAAAAATTCTTAGCGATATGTGCATAAACACATAAATGTGTGACGGCTGCTCGAACATTCCGGACAATTTCATGTTTCTGAATGGCCTGTGAAATTTATGAACTTTGTTAATTGAAATGGTACCTAGAGGAAGGTACCACTGGCAGTGCTTTTACCATTCAAGTCTGTGCACGCATGGAAAAACAAGTGCATGGTGAGATGCATATGCACATGCGCAAACAGAACTTTTTTTAAAAAAACCCGATTGCGCGGCTCCTTCAGGTGGACACCATCTAGACAATCCACCGTGGAGTCTGCGCACAATAAGGTGATTCACGGGGGAGCTGCCTGGTCGTGCAACACTGGATAAAAAAGATCAGGATCAAATTAAAGCCGGGCCAATGGCGGGATTAGCTGCCCGTCTAGACGGCAGCTTTGTCTCAGTCCTTTTTTAAAAAAATATTAAAAGGCATCACAGGTGGCTGCAGCCCATAGCTGAGGACATTGGAGACTTCAGCCTTTGCAGAAGAAAATGCCATCTAGTTGGTTTTCTTTTGTATGTGAGGTGGGGGCGGACTTTCCTGCGTGGTTAGGGAAGCATCTCAGGAATATAAGCAAATGGAATATTTATTTATTTTTCTATGTTTACTCTACTTTTATCCCAAATGGGGATCCAGAGTGGCTTACTTCTTCATTCTTCCCTCCCCCATTTTGACCTCACAACAAGAACCCAGTGAGATAGGTTAGATCAAGAGTGGGTGACCAGCCCAAGGACCCCATAGTGAGTTTCTGTGGCACAGTGTGGATTCAAACCTGACTCACCTGGATCCCAGTCTGACCTCTGACCTCCACACCACAAGGGCTCTTCCACACTAACTCCTTTCCGCACTGCTCACCACTTTCCCCACTGTGTGTATTCAGTGAGGTTTTGCCCTTTGTCTCACCCTAAGTATTTTATTTATTTATTTATTTATTTATTTCATTTGTATCCCGCCTTGCCAGCGAACCGGCTCAAGGCGGCTAACATACACAATTACCATAAAGGTTAGATCCGAGCCCTCAGGACAGGGGTGCTGTTTCCTTGGAGGGAACTGTGGAAGTGTTGCTTTGGATGAGACAGAGAGTAAAAAATAATAATCTAAACATGAGAGGTCTGTGATAGAATCTCATGATGCTTTGGTTTGTACATGAAGAGAACTGCAGGGGGGTGGGGTGGCAAATAAGACAGAATGAGTGTCAATAGGGAACAAAGTTCCATGTACACGAAAGCTCATACCTTGAACAAACCTTGGTTGGCCTTAAAGGGGCCACTGGACTCTAAATTTGTTCAATGGGGAACAAAGTTTGAGTCCCGTGGCCCCTTTAAGACCAAGTTTCCTTAAACAAAACTTGGTTGGTCTTAAAGGCGCCACAGGACTCAAACTTTGTTCTGCTTCTTCAGACCAATGCGTCTACCCACCTGAATCTGCCCATAGGGAAGAAAGGGATATTTTTCAGTGTTCCTCTTATATAATTTTCTTCATCTATATCACCCGTGCTGTTAGCCTCAAAGCCAAAAAACCAGACAAGTATCAATATCCCTGTATTCCCC
Organism: Lepidodactylus listeri; assembly: GCA_029233225.1. Classification (NCBI taxonomy): domain Eukaryota; kingdom Metazoa; phylum Chordata; class Lepidosauria; order Squamata; family Gekkonidae; genus Lepidodactylus; species Lepidodactylus listeri. Next base: position 15,177,010 of record JARCFY010000012.1, read on the forward strand.
CGCCTCCCATAGGCAGGTCTAATAGCAGCTTCTTGGCGTGATTTAGATCAGGAAACGGTGCAGGGGAAAGGGGCTCAATACCGCTTCCTTCCCAGTGTCACTAGTTCTGATCAGACATCAAGTCTCTGAAGCTAGCTGAAAATATTTAAAGACCCACAGTGGTGTCCTAAGCAGAGCGATACCCATCTAAGGCCACTGACTTCATTCCTTGCAAAACTGATCTTGGGGACCCCCATCCATGTAGAAACGGTCCTGCACAAATTCCACTGAACCGAATTTCCAGACGAGAACTCTGTGCAAAAGGAAGTTAGGGTGTTGGTGCCTACTCAGCGTTTATGAGGTCCTTGAAAACTTCTCCTCCGTTATATTGTCAATTAATGTGGTAGAACGTGGTGTCAAATCACAGCCAACCTGTGGCGACCCCAAGAGACATCCAGAGGTGCCAACCGGAGCGGACCATGCCTAGCTTCCGGGATCTGATGGGATTAGGCTAGCCGCCTGGGCCATCCAGGTCAGGGCATTTAGGGAATTTATATACCACCTCTCTAGAGACCTGCCCCAGGTGGCGTACAAGTAAAAACAATACCGCAAGACCCCAAATCGGCATAAACTATGCCCAAGCCGTTAAAAATAAGCCACTAAAAACAAGCATAAAAATATCCACAAAACAGACTGTAAAACTGTTTTTTTGGTTTTTTTGAAAAATAAAGCCTCTTCATTAAAAGCCTGCGTAAAAACAAATGCCCCTTGAAAGCACCAGGGGGAGGGTATTCCCAAGGTGAGGTGCCACCACTGAACAGGCCCTGCCTCTCTCTAGTTGCCACCAGCCTCACCTCCACTGGTGAGGGCAGAGAACAGAGCTTGGGCGGCCATCCTTGAAGTGGTTGGGCAACTTGGAAGGAAGTGGTCCTTCAGTTACCCCAGTCCTGAGCGGTGTAGGGGCTTAAAGGTAAGAACAGGCACTTTGAATTGTGCCTTGAAACAGATGGGCAACCAGTGCAGATTTTTCCAGTACAGGCATGGTACGGTTTCTGTAACCCACCCTGACACTAGCCTGGCTGACCAGCTGATGTTTGGTGTAGTGGTTAAGTGCTCGGACTCTGAACTGGGAGAACCAGGTTTGATCCCCCACTCCTCCACGTGCAGCTGCTGGGTGACTTTGGGTCAGCCACTGTCAGGTAATCCTGCCACTCTCCAGGGCGGGAGATGGGATTTACTGGGCTGGGCGAGACAACTCCATTCCTCCCCCCTCCTCCCGCTGGAATGTACTCCCTTCCCTCCGCTTGCTGGCTTCACAGGGCTGTTATCTCTATTCAAGGCTACTGGTAACTTCTCACAGACGTGTTTAGTGTTTTTAGCTTCTTTTGCAGGTGTCATCTATTAATGCCTTCCCACTCTTTAGCCTGGAAAAGCTTTTAGGCGGGATTCATCCCGGGGCAGGGACTGGGGAACCCGTGTAACAATACACGTTTGAAATCACCATATCTATCATAACACTATTGTTCCAATCCATTATAACTCAACAAGTGTACCCTGAAGAAATTCCCCCAATAAAGAAAGTCTTGGTTAAGATCCTTTGCGTGGAGTGAGTTCATCCAGGAAGTCTCACAGCCACATTTCTCACAGAACTGTTCTCTGAAGAGCAGTTCTTGAAAGAGGTCTCTCAGTCCCACCTGCCTCACAGGGTGTTTGTTGTGGAGGGAAGAAGAAGAAGAGAAGAAGAGATTGGATTTATATCCCGCCCTTCACTCAAAGTCTCAGAGCGGCTTACAAACTCCTTTCCCTTCCCCTCCCCACAACAGACACCCTGTGAGCTCTGAGAGAGCTCTTTCAAGGACTGCTCTTGAGGGAACAGCTCTGATAGAACTATGGCTTGCCCAAGATCATCCAGCAGCTGCATGTGGAGGAGTGGGGAATCAAACCAGGTTCTCCCAGATTAGAGTCCGCACACTTAACCACTACACCAAACTGGCTGAGAGGGAGGAAGGGGAAGGAGACTGTAAGCTGTTCTAAGACACCGAGTGAAGGGTGAGGTATAAATCCAATCTCCTCCTCCTCTTCCTCCTCTGCTTCTTTGCTCCTCTGCTTTTCCAAAGCAGCCCCACGTACAGCGCATTATAGTTGTCCAACTTGGATGTGATCAGAGCATGGGTCCTCATGGCCAGATCTTGCTTGTCGATCTGGAGTGCCAGCCAAAGCACTGTCGTAAACCAGGATCCAGCACCCTCCCTGACCTCTAATATGTTAGAGATTCTGGGCTCAGTGGCAGGGCGACTGAAGGACTCTGGTTTCCAGCATTAACCAGTTAAGTCCCCCTCCTTATTCATATGCATGGGGGTTGTCCCCCCCCCCCATCTTGGCTACATGGAGGAGTCTGTCAGAGTCATTCAGAGCCTACCACTAAGCGACTGTTCTCCTTTGTAGTCCCGAAAGCTGAGCCAGTGGTGCTAAGTGGCTTGCCAGTTGCATCGAAAGGTTGAGCAGAGAGAGAGCTTTCAGCATCCAGCACCTTGACGGACGCAGCCCTCCCTCCCTGGGCCTGCCAAAGGTACAAAATCCTGGCCAGGAAACAGAAGCAAACAGAATGAATAATGCGGCCAGTCCGGTGCCCAGCAGGGGATGACCTTTGCAAGCGCGCCTGCAAGTGCAGCCCGCCTCCAGGCGCGTCATTTGACCATCAGGATCTGCACCCAACGTTCGACATTTCTAACGCCAACACAAAGCATCAGTGCCAGGTGCTATTAATAGGCCTGCCTTTCTGCACAAAGAGGGGAGAAAAGGAACAGGAACCCGAATACAAAGGAGCTGCTAATTAAAGAACACGGTTGCTAGACGCTCATCATATATATTGGGGGGCGGGGGGGGGAAATAATAACTGGCGAGAATGAAAGGTTTCATTTTAATCAAGCCGGAGCCTGATAGCAGTTGTTAATGGGGAAAGAGCTTGAGAGGAACACGTGCTTTTAAATGTGTGCTGCTTACGGGGACCAGCTCCCGTTTGGTGCTCACGCAGTTCTTCATTGTGTACAGAAAGTGGAGAGACTTCCTCCAAAGGTTGTTATGGAGGTGTGTAGCCTAGCCGAGTCCGAGAGCTCACAGGGGCTGCATTCGGGCATCGTGCATGAACCAAGCAAGCTCTGGATTCAGCAGTCCAAGATCACCCCATGGAAGGCCTTGGGTTTGTGCGTTCCTTGCCTGCTCCTCGGCTTGTCTGAATAGCCATGGCTCAGAAGAGAGCATCAGTCAGGCCTGGGAAGTGGCGTCCCCAGCCATCGGTTTTCAGTTCTGGCACATGGCTTGCAGGTACACTGGCCCAGCACTCATTCCTGTCAGTCCAAGCATAAGTGCTCTGAACCCAACACAAGCTTTTTTTAACACACAAGCCAAGCACCACCACCAACACGATCGAGGTTTATAAGATTGTGCAGGGGATAGAGCAGGTAGAGAAAGAAGTACTTTTCTCCCTTTCTCACAATACAAGAACTCGTGGGCACTCCATGGAATTGCTGAGCAGTCGGGTTAGAATGGATAAAAGGAAGGACTTCTTCACCCAAAGAGTGATGAACATGTGGAATTCACTGCCACAGGTGGTGGTGGTGGATACAAGCATGGACGGCTTCAAGAGGGAACTGGATAAATATATGGAGCAGAGGTCCATCAGCGGCTATTAGCCGCAAGGTATAGATAGGATCTCTCATTCTGGGGCAAGTGGTGCTCTGTATTCTTGGTGCTTGGGGGGGGGGGGCAACAGTGGGAGGGCTTCTGGTGTCCTGTCCCCACTGCTGGACCTCCTGAGGGCACCTGGTGTTTTTGGCCACTGTGTGACAGAGTGTTGGACTGGATGGGCCACTGGCCTGATCCAACATTGGCTTCTCTTATGTTCTTATGTCTCAGGGCAAGAGTTTCAGAGGTGGTTTGCCCTTGCCTACCTCTGTGTAGCAGCCCTGGACTTCCATGACAGTCTCCCATCCAAGTTCTAACTAGGGCTGGCCCCTGCTTAAATTCTGAGATCAGTCGAGATCAGGCTAGCCCGGGCCACGCAGGTCAAAGGCATGGAAAGAAATAGATCATAGCAGGGCAACGGGCATTAGTTGTCACGACAGGGCACTAGTCAAGTGTACCTAATTTTGTTTCCCGTGTTAGAGCCCTGCATGTTGGCGGAACACCATAGACATTTTTTGCTCTGTATCCTTAAAGGTATCTTGACACTCTACCCTCTTGAAAGCTCCAAGAGAGGAAAAAGAGTTGAGTAAACATCTGGAGGTTAAGGGGGGTTTTGTTGTTGTTGCTGTTAAGTACACACCACCTGTCCTCTTGTTGTGGGTCTCCTGACAACCTATCAGTGTGTCAAGAGAGTTCTGCGGTGCCCAGTTTGAAAGCCCACAGGAGGACACCCTTGCGAAGCTGGCAAACTTCCATCCCAAACATATTGCACATGAATAGGCTGCCGCAATCTTATCGCAAAGGCAAGGATCCGTCTTCAGAGAAAGACTAGCTTCTTGCAGCAGCCATTAGCAGCGGGATCTTAAGTAGCGTCATTCCCTTCTGAGTCCATGGAAGTCAATGCGGTTAGAAGGGTGTAACGCTGTGGGTCATCCCAGTAGAGAACAAGGGTCACGGGCTTCCTTCTTGCACTTTGTTGGCCAGCAAGGCACTTTTAGTGCTCTTATGGATTGTGATATTCATAAGCTTGAACTTTGGGTTGCCTGTAATGGAAGGGCCATGTGCTTTCTTCATTATAGGAGCCAGCTCCAGCCCTTGCCAGGAGGCTGACACCCTAGACAGTTCACCTAGGACAGAGACAAAGGACGTCTCTTGCCATGAGGTTTCTCTCTCTCTGTTTCAGCATGCTGGTCAACCCCTGCCCCCTCCAATGTACCTGCATAGTTATGCTAACGCAGTTGCTTAGCAACTAATGTTCAGGCATTCAGCCAGTCGGCCAAAGTCATTGACTAACAATAGATGTGGCCAGGTGAGTCATCGGACCCCTGTCCAAAGTCCACTTCCTGGTGAGATCATAGTTTAGCCACATGGTCCATCCCCTGGCCCTCCTCCTTTTGTCCACCTTTAACCTATGGAAAGGTCCTACAGGGACGGACCGCCTAGTAGGTGTGTTAGTGGGAAGTGGTCTGTGCAGCCTGCCCCAAGACCACCTAATAAAAGACCTTGAGCAGAAGCATTCGGTCTCTTGAGCCATCGTCCCCTATCTGCTTTACAATACCTCTTCAGTCCAGCTTGCTGTCCCAAACCCTTGCCTCCATCTTTAATCCTCTCTCTCTGGAATCGCGATCCAGGAGAACCACGTGGTCTCGCAGGTTCGAGCCTCATGTCCCCATAGTCTTTCTATTTTCTCCCGATCCAATTCTTCCATCATTCGGACAACTCATCTAAGGTAAGGCACTGCTTCCCCACCAACGAATACCTGCTCATGCAAACGTGCTACTTTCTGTCTTTATTTCTTAGGCCTGTGTGAGTGTGTGTGTGATTACGTTTTTGGTGTGCTTGAACAACATTGCCCAGTAAACTACATTTAACTGGCTATCTGCCTCACGTGCCTCTTTCCTTGAGAGCTCCCGGGAGGGGTGGGACCCTGGTATAGTTGGCAAGAACCCGTGTATTTCGCCAGTTGCTAAACGTAAATTAGAGCAATTCGGCTAACAACTTTCCTATCCTCTTGCTCAGCATGGTCCTCCATTCCCAAGTGCAGTCCTTGGTACCTTTGGCTCACTCAAGGTCCTTCATCTTGCATGCACAGACAGCACATGGTGCTAGAGGAATGTGTGAGGCAATGGAGGGCCATGGTGTACAAGCAGAAGGAACATCTAAGAACCCAGCCAGCATTAAGAAGAAGAGAAGAGAAAAGATTGGATTTATACCCCACCCTTCATTACCCGAAGGAGTCTCAGAGCGGCTTACAAACTCCTTTCCCTTCTCCTCCCCACAACAGACACCCTGTGAGGTAGGTGGGGCTGAGAGAGCTCTGACAGAAACTGCTCTTTTTCAAAAACAGCTCTGACAGAACTATGGCTTCCCCAGGTCATCCAGCAGGTGCAAGTGGAGGAGTGGGGAATCAAACCCAGTTCTCCCAGACCAGAGTCTGCACACTTAACCACTGCACCAAACTGGTGTAGCTGAGCAAATGTTCTTAACATTTTTTTTTTGCAAGGCGAAGCATCGGGATCACAGTCATCTGAAACTGGCCATAATTACGAGCCCTCGCATGAGTGCTGCTAAAGCAAAATTGTTTTCCTTGCAGCCCCACCCAGAATCTTTGCTGAAGGGGATGGGGCTCTGGTGACCCGTTTGCAGCTCCTGGTAATCTCATCACCCGGAATAAAAGTTTAGTGGCACTCATTGTTTTTAATCTGCAGCTTTTAAGGCTTGGAGTCCTCGCTTTATAGATTCTTCGTCCCTCCGCCCCACTTCCTTGCAAGGAACTCATTGGCTCTGCTGTGCGTAGCCATTGATTCGCTGTACTAGGAGCTTGATAAAACAGATTAGCCGCAATAGAATGTTAATCAGAGCCATGTTTCAAAGTTAGCACTTTCCAAACGTATTCTTCCTTCCCTTCCCTGTTTGTCGAAAATTCAGTCGTTATTCGTTGATCAACTGGTAGTCGGAGAGGAAGCCTGGCACCTTGAAAGATTAATGGGCGAGACAGTAAAGCAAGACAGTGTAATGGGACAATACAATCATGTTTTGCTGTATTGTGTTCTTGAGAGCCGTGTCTAAGTGAGGGGTGGCCAGGAGCAAGAATGTCCAATTAGATTTGCAGGCCCCAGAGATGGTCATTTTATTGCTAGATTCATTGTCAGCTGAGGCGCGAAGATACCGAGGACAAGAGGGAAGTGCACACAGCACCCTGAAGTTGTAAAGGAGAAGCTGGTTTGAAATATTGTGTTTACAGAGCGGTGGATCCCGGAGCCCGTCTTTCACTGGAGGGGTCAGCAGTGGGCAGCTGCTGGGCCCAATCTAACCTACCCATAGCCCCCCCCCCCAAAAAAAGTGAGGGGTGGCGTTGGATGGGGACACTCTGTTTGCTAGCACCTCACTTCCACCTTTTGGTAAAACTACCTGCTCACTGAGGATTTACTCGTTCTCAGATATTACTTGAGCCAAGGTTTGAGGCTAAGTTAGGAATTTTGGGTGGGACCAAGGAGATGTAGAGTGATGTACTTCTTCACCCAAAGAGCAATTAAGATGTGGAATTTATTGCCACAGGAAGTGGTGGTGACTACAAGAACAGACAGCTTCTAGAGGGGATTGGATAAACATATGGAGCAGAAGTCCATCAGTGGTCTATTAACCACAAGGCAGAGATGGCACACTGTATCTGGGGCAGTGCTGCTCTGTATTCTTGGTGCTTGGGGGGCAACAGTGGGAGGGCTTCTGGAGTTCTGCCCCCATTGGTGGACCTCCTGATGGCACCTGGTATATTTGGCCACTGTGTGACACAGAGTGTTGGACTGGATGGGCCATTGGTCTGAGCCAACGTGGCTTCTCTTACGTTCTTATGTTCTCTTATGATGAGCCTTGAAATGGGTGATCTGGGGGGGGGGATAAAAGGGGGGTCGCATGATCATCTTTTGCCATAGACAGTTTGCTGTGCAAGGGGAAGAAGAAGAGGAGACTGGATTTATACCCCGCCGCCCTTCACTACCCAAAGGAGTCTCAGAGCGGTTTACAATCTCCTTTCCCTTCCCCTCCCCACAACAGACACCCTATGAGGTAGGTGGGGCTGAGAGAGCTCTCTCGAGAACTGCCCTTGAGAGAACAGCTCTCTGAAAGAACTTGTGACTGGCCCAAGGTCACACCAGCAGCTGCATGTGGAGGAGCGGGGAATCAACCCCAGTTCTCCCAGATTAGAGTCTGCACTCCTAACCACTACACCAAACTGGTGTAGGACAGGAGGACAGGAGAGGGAGGATAGGCAGAGCACTGAGGACCCAACTACATGATACTTTTTCCTGGGTATGTCCCCAGGTCAGTAGGCATGTTCTGGGAGCCTGTGTCTCCAAGGCACACTCAGGACTTAGTGAGGTAAAATCTATGGCATGTGAGGAGGGGGCGCTTCAGCCTGCCCTCCGGGGAGCTGCCCTTTGCCTGCCTGGAGGAGGCCTTCACCGAGGTTTCAACAATGCGGCCAATAGTACCTCCTCCTCCAGAGACATTTCAGGTTGTCAGAATGGCACAAGGGGATGCTTAGCTCCCCTCTCTTTGTGCTTTGTGGTTCCAGTCTGACTTCCCACCCCCACATGCCTGGGAATTGAATTCCAAGCCATTCCAGTGTATGTTTGACTGGAAGTTAGGGTGGCCAGCCTCCACACTGGGGTGCGTGCGGAGATCTCCCAGGATGAGTCGTGATCTCCAGAAAACAGATTTCAGTTCCCCTGGAGAAAATGGCTGTTGTGGACGGTGGACTTTGCAGCATTGTGTCCCTCTGAGGTTCCTCCCCTCCCCAAACCCCGCCCTTCCTAGGTTCCACCCCCCAAACTCTCCAGGTATTTCCAAAGCGGGAGGGGCAACTCTACTGAGTCCTCCTAGGGGACCCGGACACAAGGGGAGGATTCTGTCATGGAGTCGTTAGGCCCTGTAGGGTTGCCAAATACAGGCTGCAAAATTCCTGGAGATCTGGAGTTGGTTCCTGAGGAGGGCAGAGGCTGGAGAGGGGAGGAACCTCAGCAGCTGTACAGTGCCACAGAGTCCACCCTCCAAAGCAGCCATTGCATCCAGGGGAATGGACGACTGTACTCTGCAGATTGATTGTCATTTCAGGAGAACTCCAGGCCGCATCTGGAGGTTCGCAACACTACCCCTGAGCATAGTGAAAGTCCTTCTTCCCTTCAGCCTTATGAGGCGCTCTGAAGCCTTTCGGAATGTAAAGAGGCTGGCAGCCTGCTAGTTTGGTGTAGTGGCTAAGCGCGTGGACTCTAGTCTGGGAGAACCGGGTTTGATTCCCCACTCCTCCACTTGCAGCTGCTGGATGACCTTGGGCAAGCCATAGCTCTGTACCGGCTGTTCTCTCAAGGACAGCTTGGGAAAGAGCTCTCTCAGCCCCACCCACCTCACAGGGTGTCTGTTGTGGGGAGGGGAAGGGAAAAGGAGTTTGTAAGCCACTCTGAGACTCCCTTGGGTAGTGAAGGGCGGGGTATAAATCCAATCTCTTCTTCTCTTCTTCTTCTTTGCTATATATAGCTGGAGAAGGACCATACGAAGCGGCGGCATCCCTGAAGCATGTAGGCCATTCAGTCTGAGTGTTAAGATTTGTTGTTTGTTGCTTTTGTTTTGTTCAATCCCTCCCTGCATATTAAACTCGTAGAATATCTTAGCTTTCTTTTTTAAGGGGGCAGCTTCACACTTTAGTGACAGATGTTTCTTTCCCGAACTCGGCGGATGCGACGAACCCAGCAAAACCTTCTCGGGTGGCTTCCAGGAGCTGAAAGCGTTTGAGCTGTCAGTCCTAACCAGCTTTCCGTTAATTCTGGTTTGACGTGGTGTCTGGAGCCGGGCTCTCGCCTTTGCCGCAGCGAGGGCTCACAGCAGGCGGGAGCGGCTTAATCGATCGGCAATCCTGGTCACCCAGAAAGAGTGTTAATTGGCCTGGATGCTTCAAGCATTCGACAGGGGCTGACCTGATCAGCTGCCGCCACGGAGGACTCGGTATGGGAGGGGGAGGGGAGGCAGTGAGGAAATAGGAGCCCAACTCCTCCGGATCACTTGGCACGAAGAAGGAACTGGCCAAGACTGGCTGAGGAAATAGGGCAGAAAGGACAGAACTATCGGCAAGTGCAAGGATCATGGGGTTACCAACCTCCAGGTGGGGCCTGGAGTCTTCCCAGAATTACAGATGATCGCCAGACTACAGAGATCAGTTCTCCTGGAGAAAGTAGCAGCTTTGGAGGCAGTCCTGGCTTCCCCTCCCCTCCCCCCCCCCCCCCCGAGCTCTCTTCCACCCCCAACCTCTGCCTTTCCGAAATCTCCAGGAGTTTCCCAAGCTGGACTTGGCAACCCTGTGTGGACACCTAAAGGCATGGCTGCCAGATGTGGGCTGCCAGATGGTGGCTGTGGCCACCATTTTTGCTTGTCTCTCCAGCGATGAATTGCCAGCAACTCTTCAGCTCAGTAGGCAAGCGACAAAACACCCACAAAGGATGCAGAGGACATTCCAGTGGCACCACTTTGGGCTTTGGCACTGAGCATCATACAATTGCCATTCAGGGCTGTCCGCCACTGGTCTATGCATAGGTAGCAGCTCCTGGGTTGTGCAAGTTCTGGAAACAACAAGACCTGCTGCCCTGGAATTCCAAGGCACTCAGGAAGGCAGGTATTCACACGTGGGATTCGCCACAGGAGGTGGTGGCAGCTACAAGTATGGACGGCTTCAAGAGGGAAATAGATAAATATATGGAGCAGAGGTCCATCCGGGGCTATTAGCCACAAGGTGCCGATAGGAACTCTCAGTCTGGGGCAAGTGATGCTCTGTATTCTTGGTGCTTGAGAGGGGGGGCAACAGTGGGAGGGCTTCTAGTGTCCTGGCCCTACTGGTGGACATCCTGAGGGCACCTGGTGTTTTTGGCCACTGTGTGACACAGAGTGTTGGACTGGATGGGCCAGTGGCCTGATCCAACACTGGCTTCTCTTATGTTCTTATGTTCCTCTGGTGTCCTCACTTGTAAGGGTGCAGTACCAGAGCAACAGGGGAAGGTAGGTTTCTGCATACAGTTGCCTGGAAGATTGGGAAGGTCTTTCACCCTAGGTGGAGAAACACTTTCCTGTGGGCGTCAAAAGCAAATTCATGTGAGCCCAAGTAAACCACATGAAAGTGATCGGGTACTTTCGTAAAAAAAGAGGTGCAGGAACTCATTAGCATAACTTATTTGCATATGTCACACCCCCTGACCTCACCAGAAGTGTCAGAAGGCCACACACCCCTGACGTCACCAAAAGTGTGTCAGAAGAAAGAAAGAAAGAAAGAAAGAAAGAAAGAAAGAAAGAAAGAAAGAGAGGGAGGGAGGGAGGGAGGGAGGGAGGGGAGGAGGGGGGAAGGAAGGAAAGGAACAGGAAGGAAGGTAGGTAGGTAGGTGGGGGGAGAGAGAGAAGAAAGAGAAAGAAAGAAAAAGAAAGAAAGAGACAGACAGACAGACAAGGCGCTTCTCCTCTCCCCCCTCGGGCCGAGTGGCTGTCAGCCACGGCCCAGTGTTTCCCTCCCTTCCCCCCCTCTTGCTTGGACACTGGGGCCCAGCTTTTCCCTCCCTCCCTCCCACCCGGGAATGGTGTGCGGCTAGGGATGGGGGCTTCTCCCCAGGCCAGGGGCCTGCCACGGCCTGGGAAGAGCAAGAGGGGGGAGGGATGGGGGCTTCTCCTCGGGCTGGCAGCCTGCCACGGCCCGTGAAGGGTGAGCGGGGGGGAGGCTTTCCTCTGGCTCCACGCCAAAGCGTGGGCCGGGGAGAGCGAGCTGGGGGGGGAAGCTTTCCTCTGGCTCCGTGCCAAAGCACGAGCGAGCTGCGGGGGGCGGGGGAGGCTTTCCTCCGGCTCCACGCCAAAGCGTGGGCCGGGAAAAGCGAGCTGGGGCGGGGCTTGGTTATGTGCCCGCCCCCCACCCTCCTCTCTCCCAGAGCGGTGCCCCGGTGCGCCCCAGCCCCAATGGAGCTCTGAAAGTGATACAGTTGTGCATCCAGATGCTATCAGCAGTGTGCAGAACCTTGGCTGCAGTCCCACACTTCCCTGGGAGTAGACCCCACTGAATAGATTGGGACTTACTTCTGAGTAGAACAGTTTAGGATTGCTTCCTCTGTTTAGCCATCACTATGCTCAAAGGAAGCTGATAAGTTGGGGAAGGATTTGAGAGCAGTGCAAGGAAGATGGCAAAGGGGCTCAGATGGCTAATTCTGCCCTCTTGGTACCAGGGCACATGGGTCTGCTTGTGCAAAGGAATTCTTGTGTGTTCCTGCTCTCCCCCCCCCCCGAGATAAATGGGCCGGGGGGGGGGCTTTTGAGAGGGGATCAGAGGAGCTGAACCATTGGCTCTGTTCAGACTGTGCATCTCTGAATGCCTGAAACCTCAACACGTCTTTGCAATCTGCTCAGGTCAAACAGTCTTAGTGCATAGACAGGAACTCTCAGTCTGGGGCAAGTGATGCTCTGTATTCTTGGTGCTTGGGGGGGACAACAGTGGGAGGGCTTCTAGTGTCCTGGCCCCCACTGCTGGACCTCCTGAGGGCACCTGGTGTTTTTGGCCACTGTGTGACAGAGTGTTGGACTGGATGGGCCACTGGCCTGATCCAACATTGGCTTCTCTTATGTTCTTATGTTCAGAAGCAGAATTAAAAAGTACATGGCCTATTTTTAAAAAATTAAACTGGCATTAATAACAAAAAATAAACATAACAACAACAATACATTTAAAAAGTCATCATAGTAATAGATTCAGGATGAGTAGCTGTGTTGGACTGAAGCCACCGGACTCCAACTTTAATCATAGTAATAGTCATTTTATAGTCAGACTTGTCACTGTCTTTTGCAAAGACGAACAGACCGGCTCTGGGAACATCCCCGGCAGGCGGATGTTATTAATGTGCAGCAATATGCAGATTGCAAAAGAAACAGAGGCGCAGCAGCACTCCTAAGCATGTTTATCAACTCTGCGGCACTTTCAGCCTGCGACCAATTTGGTGATCGTTGCTTCCACTGTCCTGTGTGGCACCCTGGAGATGAAGCAAGTTTTCTGTTGGCTGAGCCTTTGCTGGCAAGCTCCTGCCCTGGGGCATATGTTGGGGTGCCGTCCAGCCAGAGTTCAGTACCTTGGGAGAAAGTCAAGCATGTGCTTTGGAGGGCTGAACTGTGGCGGGATTATACTGTAGGGTCTTCCAGAGGTCAGAGAGCACTCCCTTCTGTTTGCTGGAGCAGACTAAAATGGCTGCTGTTCAAGAGATCATAGCTGGGAATTGTTCCTAGTTGCCCATCTTCACATCTCCCAAATGCTGGAAGATGAGAAAACTGCCCCCACTGAACCGCTAGTGGTGCCCCCCTGTTGGCAGGCTGCTCTGCTATCGGGGACAGGGGCAAGGGAAGCCGGGGTGTTGCTTCCCCAAGGGTTTCACCTTCGGGCTGCCATTTGCACACCATCTGATTCCATATTCAAAATGCATGCCAGGCATTGCATATTTACATTAGATATTTTGAAATATTCATTTCTATTTTCTCAGCTGTTTTGGTTCTCTGCCTTGCGGTGTTTCGTGGATGGGTTTGTGTTGTGCTCAGATGGTGCAGGGTCTACACCCCCCCCCCACCCGGTATGCCACTTACGTTAAATAACACACATTTTATGGGGGGATTTCGGTGTGAGGACACAGGAAATGGGATCAAAATACAGAATCATGGGTTTGATTCACTGAAGAAGCAACATTTAAATGGGGATTTTCAGATCAAGTCACTGGAGAGGAGAAATTTCAACATCACCCCTAACCTGGGCGAGTGCGTGTGCCTTCTGGTATGAACCAAAGCCCTCCTACGAGTGCTTTTTCCTCCCACTCTTTAAACTTCCCAGCTACATTTTTAAGAGTTCTGGTTCTCTTGGGAGTTCATTATAGTTCAGAACAGTCAGGAGCTTATTATATTTCATGGTGTGTTGCGCTAGTTGCCTCCAACATTGCTTTTCCTATATAGCACTGTCTCCTATTAAGACATTAGTTAGCAGATTAATTAAGGCGGCAGTTCTGCACCCAGATACCTGAGAGGAAGCCCTGTTTGAACACAAGCAGACTTACTTCTGAGTAAGCATGCCTAAGATTAGGTTGTAAGGCATTCTTGGTCATCAAAAGTTGCATCCAATATAGAGTTAAGCCCCTGAAGACCGCTTGAATGGTACCAATGGGCTCAGCTCTGCATTGAGTTGTGGATGGTATAGTTCCGTCCTAATACCATGAAATGGTTCCTAATGGTGTGATGGGGACCTCACAAGAGGATGTTCCTCTTAAAAGAACACACATCTGTTTCCAGTTCTATGTCGTCTGGCTGGAGACCTCTCTGCTGCAAAAAAGACCAGAGCACGGTAATGCACCAGAGATAACATCCGGCAAATTTAGCAACGTGTCCATACCTTCTAGGCGCTCAGCTAGCAGTGCTGAGACTTTTAATATCATACAGCTGTGACAACACACTCTCATATTAAAGCATATGCATCAAAAATTTCAAAAACATACAACAATATTGCAAAATATGATTAATTTAATATAATAGGTGATGGGGGTCCAAAGTCATCAACAACGAAACATCCGGTAGATATGTTCGTTTCCACAAGTCTTCATCAGGTGTGGACCAACAATTAGAATATCTTCAAACACAATAAAGGTACTTCTACCATATCTGGCTGATTCAACAATGGCAACTTTCAACTCACAGCATATTTGGAACACTCCTAAGTTAATGCATCTTGCTCAAAGGTTTTACATTTGATGCATATGCTTTAATATGAGAGTGTGTTGTCACAGCTGTATGATTCTCTGCTCTTAACTTGTTCCATAGCTGTTGTTCTCATAGAGACTTTTAATATAGCATGATCCATGGTTCTGCAGCTGGGAGTTGGACCACCCAGCATGGGTATGGACAGCTCATCCTTGGGCAGCCCCCCAATCTACATTCACCATTTCCGACCGGCAACTACAAAACTGTGAACCTTCTTCCTAGTTTCTAGCTATAGTTGGAAGCAAGTTTGGGCTCATCTGTTGTGTACCGAAGCTTAAGTTAGACTAGAACGTGCCCTTCTTATGTTTCCGCCCACACCAGCCACGCAGAGCTTTGGAACGAGCTCAGTCCCTGCCTGCGAAAAGAGGCCTCTATGGTGGCTCCCAAACTGCAACACCAGCTGTACAGCTTCTGAGGAGAGGAGCACGGTGGGAGCATTGTGACGACTCTGTGCGCATGATATACATCTCAAGGTGCTCTCAGCCATCTGTTGCATATGGCATCGCAGTCCTTTTTTTAAAAAAGGAGAAAAATATACTGTTCTATTTAGGATTTATAACCAGTGACACTAGAGCCCTCGCCTGTAAATGGGAAAGCACAGTTGCAAAACGAAGTATTTGCAGCAAAGGCCATGCCTGACAAACTTAGCCAGTTTAGACAGCCTTTGGACGACTGGCAAGCAATGATGTCGCTGGGCTGTTTTTTTCTGGGGGGAGGGAGGCTTTGCCTAAGAAGGTCTTGCAGGTATTGAATGTGTGACAGGAATAAGCTAATGAATCGGATCAAATTGATGAGACTGGAAGGACCGATCACAACTCAACAGAAGAAACAAATGGAAAAGCATTTAATAACGACATTATGATTTTACATGTGGCTTGGGGAAGGGGGCAACAGTGGGAGGGCTTCTAGTGTCCTGGCCCCACTAGTGGACCTCCTGAGGGCACCTGGTGTTTTTGGCCACTGTGTGACAGAGTGTTGGACTGGATGGGCCATTGGCCTGATCCAACATTGGCTTCTCTTATGTTCTTATGTGGCGTGGCCTCAGACCAGGGGTAGCCGCACTGTATTCATTTCTGGTCAGGCTGGAAGAGGCCCCCGCTTGCCACTTGGATCCCACAAGTCTGGGCTGCCGGCCACACACACATTTTGGCCCTGCTCCCTAGTGATGGCTGAGGGCACAGATGGGATGAGATCGATTTGTGGAGGAGAGGTCCATCAGTGGCTGGAGGGCAACTGCTAAATGGAATCTCCAAATTCAGAGGCAGTCAGCCTCTGAATCCCAATGCCAGGAGGCAACACCAGGGGAAGGCCTTGGCCGCTATGCCCTGTGGCCACTGTGTGAAACAGGGTGTTGAACTAAATGCACCACTGGTCCAATCCAGTGGGACTCTTCTTATGTTTATGTAAAAGCTCATTCTAAGAAGCAGGCATGTCTATGTCACCAATCACCTGGAATTAAACCAAGATAACAGAGCACATAATAATGCAGTGGTTAGTTTGGTGTAGTGGTGTAGAGCCAGTTTGGTGTAGTGGTGGACTCTAATCTGGAGAACCGGGTTTGATTCCCCACTCCTCCACATGCAGCTGCTGGTGCGACCTTGGGTCAGTCATAAATTCTCTTAGAGCTGTTCTTTCAAGGGCAGTACTCGAGAGAGCTCTCTCAGCCCCACCTACCGCCAGGGTGTCTGTTGTGGGGAGGGGAAGGGAAAGGAGATTGTAAGCTGCCCTGAGACTCTGAGTGAAAGGCGGGGTACAAATCCAACTCTCCTCCTCCTCCTCGTCGTCTTCTTCTTCTTCTTCTTCTTTGAATGCCAGACAGGGATCTGAGGGACCCAGGTTTGAATCTCCACTCTGCCACTGAAGCTTTCTGGCATACACTGTTTTGGAGAGAGAGAGGCGGGGTATAAATGAAGCCATTAAAAAATATGTTGGGCCCCACGTACCATGGAAAGTGTCTTCTTCTCCGCTAGAGGATGTAAACTTTGGAAACCTACTTGAGAGGGCTCCTGTGTCTCCTGGCTTTCCGGCTTGTCTTTCCAAAAAAGAATGCGCTTCCTCTCTCCCTGCTTCAGACCACCGATTGCTCCTTTCTCTCCTCCTCATTTGACTAATGAATGAATCCCCCCCCCCCCAAGAGCTTGTCGCTTGCAGATGTGATGTTTTCATCCACAACCCTCCTGCGGAGGGACGGGGTGGGCCCAGCTCCTAGGTGATCATCCGCCTGCCGGCTTCCTGTTGTTCTCGCACCTGAGGCCTGGGTAGGACGGAGGGAGGTGGTGGTGGGGGGCTTGCAAAGGCTGTCTTATTAAATCATTCTATCTGGTTCCTGTTCTCTTGTGGTTGGTTTCCAGGTTACCTTCCCGTCTGGGGGACTTCTGCTTCATGGGATCGTCGGCCACAGCAGGGTTTCCCTTTCAGCTTTTGCTGGGGAAATTGGATTCTGCCCTGCAGACCATGCCCCCCCCCCCCCCCTGGCATGCTAACAACAGTGATTTCATATTGTGGTCAGCACTCTTTATGAAGACTCATCTAGTTTGCCTCTTCAGGATGAACACAGCCATGTGTATGGCCTGGAAGACGGAAGAATTAATATTTACTTCTGACTTACTTAAGCAGCCGGGTAGCCATTCATGCTTAAAAGATCCCATGGTAGCAGGCATAGGATGGCAAGACCCTCAGTATCTGGGACCCCCAAGCATGGAATCAGCCCTTGAGTTCAAGTCTCCTGAACGACACTCTTCTTGTGAGCAAAAGCAAGAAAACAGCTTTATTCTTCCACCACGAACAAGGCTTCATTGAACAATGTTTGAGTCCAGTGGCACCTTTAAGACCATCAAAGTTTAATTCTAGGCATAAGCTTTCGTGTGTGTGCATACTTCATTGCATTCACTGAGGCTTTGAAGAGGGGTTCTCTCAAGAAATCTTACCTGCCTCCTTTGTGTCCGGCTGAAAGTCAACGTGTCTTCAGAGTCCAACAGCAGCATTGACTTCAGACTTGATCTTTCGTTTCACAAGACTTACATTTTTGATGCCCCCCCTTAAGATTCTGTAAATGTGCATCTATTTTTTTTTTTTTTTTTTAAACTTTCAAAAATTATTCAGGTGCATCATCATCAGCATGGGGCAAGGTCAGCTAATGGAGGAATGACTGTTTCCCTGTGAAGCCATGTGGTGGAAGGACCATCTGACCCAGTGCAGCTACATTTATAGAAGAAGAGAAGAGATTGGATTTATAACCCGCCCTTCACTTGTAGTCTCAGACCGGCTTACAAACTCCTTTCCCTTCCCCTTCCCTCCCCACAACAGACACCCTGTGAGGTAGGTGGGGCTGAGAGAGCTCTTTCCCAAGCTGTCCTTGAGGGAACAGCTGGGACAGAGCTATGGCTTGCCCAAGGTCATCCAGCAGGTGCAAGTGGAGGAGTGGGGAATCAAACCCGGTTCTCCCAGATTAGAGTCTGCGCACTTAACCACTACACCAAACTGGTGTTTTGTTTGAGCCAGAGTAGTGTAGTAAAATGTGCTGCCACACTTTTGAGACTTGCTGCCACAAAGAGGTGCTTGCACACATGGTTCATACACCTACACCCATGGGGATATATTACATGGGTGATTGTTTTCCAGTGTGAGAACTGTCCCCATGTCTTGTTTTTGACTAAACTCTTTCAAGAGGATCACTTTGAATACAGACCTTTTTGATGGGGGAAAGAGTGTGACCAGTGTTCCCTCTAAGCTGAGTTAGTGTGAGCCAGCTCACAGTTTTTAGCCTCCAGCACACACATTTTTGTCTCGGGAAAGATGGCTCCAGAGCAAACTAATTTATGCAGTAGCCAAATCGCTCACTCACAACTCTAATGCCAGTAGCTCAAAAAGTAGAATTTTTGCTCACAAGACTCCACTAAGCTAGATAGGGAGGGAAGGCAGTGTGGTATAGCTCAATCTCACCAGATCTTGGGCATTCTCGGTGGCGGCCCCATACTGGTGGAACGAGCTCCCGGAGGACATCAGGGCCCTGTGGGACCTATTACAGTTCTGCAGGGCCTGCAAGATGGAGCTCTTCTGCCAGGCTTTTGATTAGGAGCCGCCACCGGAGGAAATAAGGATAACATTGCCCTGGAACTGTGGACCGAACCTCTTGACGCTGCTCTCACCATTGAACTCTGATTGCCGCTGGTACATGTTGTTAGATATGATGTTTTAACCTCTGATATGTTTATCAAAATAAATAAAAATAAATCTTGGGAGCTAAGCAGGGTCAGTGCTTGGATGGGGTGTACGGATGGCCACAGGCATAGGATGGCTTTAAAGGGGGATTAGACAGACAGATGGAGGAAAGGTCCATCAGTGGCTACTAGGCATGGGGACTAAATGAAGCCTCCACATTCAAAGGCAGTAAACCTCTGAATCCTAGTTCCTGGAGGCAACATCAGGGGAAGCCCTTTGCCTGTAAGCTCTGTTGTGGGCCCTTGAGAGGAACTGGCTGGCCACTGTGTGAGACAGGATGCTGGACTAGACGGACCACTGCTCTGATCCCCATGCAATCCTGGGGAAGCTTAATTGTCCTGTTTAACTCCGGGATTCCCATGGGCATCTGGCTGCCCACTTTTGGAAGGGAGGGACCAATCCAGTGGGACCCATCTTGTGGTCTGAACTGCTGTATCATCGTGCAGCATCCCAGCTTCACTATGTTGGGGAGTCAACATAGTGTAGAACAGGGAGAGTGTTTGTTGTTGTCGTTTTTGCAGCCACACATCTATTTCGCTTGTCTGCTAGGCACCAAGGGAAGCCGCACCCCATTTATTGTCTTGCCACCCACTACTGTAGCAGCATTACTGGGTGTCATAGAAAGGTGGCCACGAACTGAACCTGCTCTGTCTTAATCTGGTTAAAACAGAGTGTGAACAAATGTTCTGAAGACAGGCAAGATGAATGATTAGAAGCGGTTAAATACATCCCACTGTGGGGAAGTAAAGAGATTAGGACTGTAGAAAGGAGGCAGATGAGAACCCATCGATCACGTTGCTATGACATAATGAATGGCATTAAAGACTGCAGGATAAACAATTCTGTGTATCTTCTGATAACAGGAGCCATATGAGTCCTGGAAATTATTTTGGGCTTTCCCTAAAGGCAACACCTGCATGGCATGTTAACTCCTGGCTGGTTGGCGATGTGTTGATGCTTGCAAAGACCGGGCAGAGCTGGCCACTGTTTGCACCCCCCTGCTAGCCCAGAACCTCTGGCCCCTGCAGCTGCTGCTGCACCTGTCGCTGCTGCTGGCATATAGTTTATGCACGTGCAAAAGACTGCACATGCATGCACGCCTCTGTGAGACAAACCCCCCCCCCCCAACAACACCCAGTTGCAACCAACAGCAACAGCCGTGGAACTGAGGACAGGTGTTGCAGGAGGAACAAAGAATGGGAACTCTCAGAGTGGAGGGAATGCTCTTGGGCCTACCTCTGTGTATCCCAGTGAACATGTGGGTGGACTGTTTCCAGTTGGGGAAAATGGCATAGAAGAGAGCATGCAGGAATTGAGGAGAACCCACAAGTCATGTATGGGTGTGTTATATCCAATGGGGTGGCAATCTCAGTCCCATCCTGTATGATCCATAATGGGTGAATATGGTGCAAGTATTGCCAGACTTGCCCTCCCCCCCCAGCCCTGGTCTGGAGTGGCCCTGATTTAGAGGTTAGGAGATCTTTCAAGGCAGGGACTGTCTGCTGCGTGAGGCTGACAGGAGCCAGCCAGCTTTGTCTCTCTGGACCCTAACTAGGAAGGTAAAGGTTTCCCTTGCTCGAAAGCCAGTTGAATCCGACTCTAGGGGGTGGTGCTCATCTCCGTTTCCAAGCCAAAGAGCCAGCATTGTCTGAAGACTTCTTCATGGTCATGTGGCTGGCATGACTACATGCCGAGGCGCACGGAACACTGTTACCTTCCCACCAAAATGGTACCTATTTATCTACTTGCAATTTCTTGCTTTCAAACTGCTAGGTTGGCAGGAGCTGGGGCCAGAGACGGGAGCTCACTCCCTCATGTAGCACTTGGGTCTCGCACTGCTGAGCTACTGACCTTCCGGTCTGCAGTTCAGCGTCTTAACCTCTGAGCCATCACTGCCCCTCAGACCCTAACTAGGAAGGTGTTATTTCTTTTCATTTTAATTATAGAAGCTCACAGATATAATCTTGAGCAGCAGAAAATTTGTAGCTATGCTGTTTGGAACCAAGAAGCTAATAACATATTTAGCCACACCCAATGTAATTTCTGGTTCATTGAGTAAGAATAGAACGGTTCCTGGAGAGTAGGGAGGTAAGTGGTTGCTTAATAGGGGCATAATATAGTGGTCCCTAAGAGTCACAATAACAGAGGGCATTCGAGCAAAATGTGGAAAGGTGTATGGATCGGCTGCAGGCCACAAGGGCAGATTTTCTCACATTACACCTTGCCAGCAAACCAGCCCTGTAAAACCGTGGAAGAAATGATGTTCAGCCTAGCCGACAAGAATGCCCTACAAAACTGTGGAACTGTGAGATAATAGAAATAAGAGGGTAATACATTGGGGGGGGGATGCCATAAAACAAAGAAGAACAAACACAGCGGTCCCTCTCTAAGGTACTGCGATGGTCAATCTCCAAGACAATCCTAATCAATATAAGAGAATCATGCTTTCCCCAGGCCAATATATTTTGGGGCGGGGGTTATTTCTTTTCAGCAGGCTGTACCCAGAGAGCTGCAACTTCACCTGACACATTATGAAGAGGAGGGGGTGAATGCTATATAATTTCCAGTACTGATTGTCAGGTAGAAGCTAGCATTTCGCTGGAGTTAAAGATCGTATCCTGAAGGACACAGATCCATGTACAACTGGGATGGTGTCAGTCTCGTTGAATGGCCAGTGTTTCTATTGACTGTTCTGTAGAGAGCCAGTTTGGTGTAGTGGTTAAGTGTGGAGGCTCTAATCGGGGAGAAGCGGGTTTGATCCCCCACTCCTCTCCTTGCAACTGCTGGATGACCTTGGGCAAGCCATAGTTCTGTTAGAGCTGTTCTTGAAAGAGCAATTCTCTCAGAGCTCTCTCAGCCCCACCTACCTCACAGGGTGTCTGTTGTGGGGAGGGGAAGGGAAAGGAGTCTGTAAGCCGCTCTGAGACTCTGAGTGAGTGGAGGGTGGGGTATAAATCCAATCTCCTCCTCCTCCTCTTCTTCTTCTTCTTCTGTGACAGCTCCAGCAACACGTCCTCTAATGGGTTGACCGCTCCTTTTCTTCCTCAGTAAGGCACACCGGGCAGGATCGTGTCACCAAAGGGATGATGTCATAACATTATATAGGTACAGTTTGGCTACCCCATAATGACACAGAGGAGACTGAAAATAGAGTAGCAAAAGGTGCCCATGCTTTCCCAAGGGGTGCAGAAATATCCCAGAAAAGTAGAGCTGCTTTTTGTCATCCCCCCTCCCCAAATGTCACCAGTGCAGTAGTTTCACGTGAGTAGTGACAAACAGGACACAAATGCTCTCATGCATCTGTTTCCAACACCTCTTAGAACAGGTAGGACACAGAACTCACGTCTCCCAAAGGCGTGTGATGGTCATGTCCCCCTCCCACCCATGGGACTATGCACATTCCCTTATTTGCATGCAACAAGGCACACTGCTACTGTTGGCATACTGAGTATCCAATGAGCCCGGCAGTTTCTTCCTACTGGAATTGAGTAGCAGTGATTGTCTCACATTAGTTGTTGGTGTGTCATAAGGATTTTCCTTACCACCACCCCTTCTGGTGCACTGCAAGCAGCTTTGGGCAGGGTAGTACAGCATTTACTCCAATACAAGACTAGGGCATTCTTTTCCACATATGTCATGAAAACGGGCGGGAGGATTATCTTGTATCTGCATACAAGTATAGAAGAAGAAGAAGAGATTGGATTTATATCCCACCCTTCACTCACTTGGAGTCTCAGAGAGGCTTACAATCTCCTTTCCCTCCCCCTCCCCACAACAGACACCCTGTGAGGTAGGCGGGGCTGAGAGAGCTCTGAGACAACTGTCCTTGAGAGAACAGCTATGGCTTGCCCAAGGTCATCCAGCAGGTGCAAGTGGAGGAGTGGGGAATCAAACCCGGTTCTCCCAGATTAGAGTCCACGCACTTAACCATTACACCAAAACGGGGGGTGGACAACTTGGGGTGTTTGTGTTCAGGGCTGCCTTCCTTTTGAGTAAATACAGTACTTTTCTAAGTGGCATAGTAATTACCTGTGCATTTTTTTAAAAAATCATTCTATAGATGAGAAAAAGCAGAAGGCAGCTTAGGACCTGTTGATGAGCAAGAAGGGGGTGAGTTATGGGTCGCTTATTGAATTCCCTCTATGGTGCTGAACTTGCCTTGGTCTGGATGGGAAGAAAACAAACCACCTGGGAACCCTCCTTTGGAGAAGGGCGGGGTTAGATGCTACCGAATAAATAGCATCTGGGCACCCCTTGCAGAGGAGCATGATACTAATGCTCCAGAGAGCTGTTACAAATAAGAAAATGTCAGTGGGCATTTGTAAGTGATGGTAGTTCAGCCGCAGTGGTAAAGGGGCCCCTGTCATTAAATCAGGGGTGCCAGCCCACTAGTTTTAAGGGGCTCGGGCACATCTAACTCTGTGTGGCAGTCTGCATGGGATCATCTTGTCTCCCAACAAGGCCACAGATCACAGCTTGTCACATTGATAAGCTCAAAATCTCAGAGCTAAAGTTTCAGAACACTGAAAGAACAAAAGCCATTGGCTACGGCTGCAGGCTAGCTTGCGGATTCCCTGAACGTCTGATTAGAAAGATGGCCAATTCTGTACGGGAAAGGACCATGTAAATTGAATGCGTGGAGCCCTGTGCGATAATCACCGGGACTGTGGCACATGGCAGCAGCTAACTCAGTGGCATAATGTGTCAAACAGCGTGAGACTAGCACCAGGCAATGCATTCTTGTGCCAGGAATGTCACCCATTACTGTCACTCAGAGACCGGCACTAGAATTCTGCCTTCAAACCCCAATGCATTCCTCTCTTCTCTCTGCAATGTTGCTGATGGGCACGATATTGTTGAGGGCTTCCTTATCTCACACCCAAATGCAAGGCCTGCCATCTCTGTTGCAAGACCCATTAACGAAGGGTGGCCAGGCTAGGTGCAGGTTGGTTCCAAACCACGATTATTAGTTTGTTCCGTATACACCAGCAATATCGTGCATCACTGCTGAGAATGCTCCCTCGAAGCTGTGGAGTTTTGTGAGCAAAAGTTCTACTTTGTGAGCTACTGGCATGAACGCTGTAAGCAAGCGATTCGGCTACGGCAGCCATTAGTTTGCTCTGGAGCCATCCTTCCTGAGTTAAATCAAAAATATGTGAGCTGGAGGCTAAAAAACTGTGAGCTAGCTCACACTAACTCAGTTTAGAGGGACCAGTGCTGCTGAGCCACACGACCAGTAGAGATGCGTGGTGATGCTCTTGGTGGAATGTGCCTATGGGGGGGGGGGGAACCACAGGTTCAAATCCTCACAATTGTGAAGACACTGCCTGCAAACTGAAAATAAGCATGCAAAGGGAACAAAGTTTGAGCCCTGTGGCACCTTTAAGACCAACAACATTCTATTCTGGGTATAAACTCTCGTGTGCAGGCACACTTCTTCAGATAGATGAGGGCTACCCATCTGAACCCATGTGAAGGGAAAGGAGCTTTCACCTTATGCATCTTCATGATGTGCAAATTTCTTATTTGAGGGGCATTTTTAATAGAGAGCAGGACTCAAAACACACAATCACCGTTTCCTGTATGAAGTGGCACAGTCGGGGGGGGGGGGAGGGGGGATAGCTGCACTGTGCGATTCTGCCAGTGGTGTTCTTTGGTTCCAGTTAGCAGGCAGTTCACCTGTGGGACCATCACTTCTCACATCTACTTGCTGCGCCTGGTGTCCAATCCCCTGTGCATTTTCTCCTGCTGTTGCATTATGCACATAAAAAAAAATGGCCACGATCCTTAAAAGTTGCCATTTTTTACACTGCCATGCATGCTTGCCTGCAGAATTATAAGGCAAGATGGACAAAGACAAGAACAGCAGATGAAAGACCAGTCCTAGGAAAGGGGAAGATGATATTGGATTTATACCCTGCCCTTAACTCAGAGTCTCAGGGCAGCTTACAAACTCCTTTCCCTTCCCCTCCCCACAACAGACACCCTGTGAGGTAGGTGGGGCTGAAAGAGCTCTGACAGAAACTGCTCTTTTTCAAGAACAGCTGTGCCAGAGCTATGGCTTGCCCAAGGTCATCCAATAGGTGCAAGTGGAAGAGTGGGGAATCAAACCTGGTTCTTCCAGATTAGAGTCCGCGCACTTAACCACTGCACCAAACTGGGATGGGCAGGTGGGTGCTTTTCAGAGAGTCTTGTGGAGCCTATTGAGGATTTGGATCACAGCAAATTCAGCGTCAGAGCCCCCGGTCTCCTCCCAGCTTCAGCGACAAAACACCAGACTTCCATTCTGCAGTATTCACTAAACGCCACAGACAGCATAACTTTATTCACAGGTGAGATTTTTACAGAGGTAGAACAAAATACTTTGTATAATAATATATTTTTGAAATTATATACATATAAATAAATCTTAACATATTTAAATGAGCAAGAGAAACCCTTTTAAAAACCAAACAAGTTATATGATCAGGTACAGTAGTACAAAGAGCATGCAGATGACCCATGAGGTGCGATCCATCGAAAGGGCGGCTGCTGAGCCGTGTGACATCATAGCCGTGGAGGGGGTGGCGGGACTGGAGGGCCCGGGCGGTCCAGCAGCCATGCTTAGGGGATCACACCCATCAACAGCTGAAACCCTGCTGGTGTCGTGTTTCATTAGGAAGCAGCAACTCAAGGGAAATGTGCAATACTTTTAATTAGGCAAAGCATCTTGGGTTTTTATTCTTTTCTGCACTTGGGATATTGAATTTTTCCGGAAGCCTAAAGTGAGGAAACTGTTTTTCAAATGCCAAATGAAAATTTTAGCAGAAAAACATAAGCATCTAATCTGCACAGGGTATGCAAAGCAAACTTGTAGAAACTCTGTACTTGAAAAAGTCAACGAATCAGCTGTCTCCCCAAAGAGTGTTTCCTAATCAAATTGGGGGTGGGGGGGAGAAGAAATATAAATTAAAACGGCAGCTATTGTTCTGTAACAAAGCTCATCAAATACTTATGTTTTCTATTCCAATAAACAGGTTTCATTCCTTTTTAAAAATTAATGCCTATTTCAGTAATTATGGAGTCGGGTTGTTTTATATTAATGTTCTACTTGATTAATAAAGCACAAAACCACAAACTGCAGGTAATATTGCTGTCGTCCCTCGGTGGGATGTGCTGGGGTAAGTCTTATGCCTGCAGTTTGGAGAGATGTGCAATCAGCATTTCCCCCCAGAGTTTCAATAACTGCTGGGGGCAGCGTGGGGGGAATTAAACTCCACTCGTGTCTTGTTGTCTAGCTCTCATGGCTTTGTGATAAAAAAAAAACAACAACAACACAAAACCCATTCTGAGCAAACAATCGGCAACAGTCCCTGAATAAAATATGTAGATTACGGTGATTCACAGCAGTTCTAATAAGCCATTATTTGGACTCTGTGAAACAGATTTAGAAGTCTCGAAGACAGATCTATGACTCAGCCTGAAAAATTCAGGACGGGCAGTCCATAACTTCCAGTTGTCTGTCAAGGAATGGCAGCTCCCTGGACCAGCCTCAGGACACGGAATCACCGAAACGTTAAACTACCCTCCCTATTAGAACTGGATTTTGGAATTTGCACATATCACATATAGGTTACATTTTGTACGCCACCCTACGACCAAAGCTTTGTACGTAGCTGCCTGAGTCTTTTGCTCCTCTGTGTGCACATGAGAGAATCTAGATGGCCAGCTAGCAAGTCCGGCAGCCTCTCCTTTGGTCATCCAGGCCAACGAGAAACGGGACACTGTGACCTGTGGGTCACTCTCACCGCTGGTGGGAATTGGTGGAAAGCCCCGTCAAGTGACAGGTGACTTACGGCAACCCCATAGGGTTTTCAAGGCAAGAGACGTTCAGAGGTGATCTGCCATGGCCTGCCTCCTTGTCATGATCTCAGTATTCCTTGGTGGTTTCTCATCCAAATACTAGCCGGAGCCGACCACGCTTAGCTTCCAAGATCTGGCTAGCCCGGGCCAACCAGGTCACAAATTGCTCTCCCCATATTTAAATGTCTTCGTAGCAAGACACAAAACTTTGGCTGCAACAGTACACCGGGGCTTAAGGGATCCAGAACCGCTTAAGTCGTCTTCATGCACAGCTGGGTGCATGATGGAAGGGCATGGGGTGGTAGGGCTGCATGTAGAGAGGATTGTGTAGGTCTGTCCTCTGCAGCTGGCCCTCCAAATGTTGCCTGCCTGGGAAACGCCCCTCTGCTTTGCCGCAGTGAGATGGTGTTGACTTTCACACACGCACAGCCCCAGGCATCCCAGACATGCACAGTTCAGGAAGCTGTGGTTTGGTAGGAAGGGAACCCCTGGCTTCAGGTCAAACTTTTGCCAAGTCCTGCAGAGAGCCTGGGTGTGGCAGCAGCGGCTCCAGGGGAGACTGCCTTGGGATGGTCCAGGGTTCAGACCCCAATATTTGTGTAAGAGAGAGACCCCCTCTTCTCTTCTGCTGGCACCGGGATCCTGCCTCCTGTGCCCCTTTGAGCTGCTGCCTCATTGCTGCACTTCAAGCTATCGGGCTTGACTGATCTTTGCAGTAATTACTTGGGTTTGCAATAAGGTGACAGGTTGTGGGAATAAAGATAGTAGTGTTGGTGTAGAAAACTGGAAAACTATTTGGCAAGTATAAAAATGGGTTGCTAAATAGAGATTATAAAAACCCTACCACCTGTTTTAATGCAGTTCTCTGTGATCCTAGGTTTAGAAAAGGAAGACAGTTCAAAGATAACGCAAGAGCAACACCATTACCATCTACGAAAGAGACCGGAGAGAAAGGATTATTGCTTCAGGGCGGGGCAATGTCCGAAAGGTAGGACGGGGAAGCGCAAGGGAGATCTGGGCTTCTCAGACTAGGGAAGGCGGCGGGCACTCAGGCCTTGCTCGTGGGCTTCCCAGAGACATCTGGCTGGCCGACGGCAGAAACAGGATGCCGGACGAGGCGGCCCTTGGCTCTGAACCAGCAGCATAACTTTTCTTACCTCCTCATCTGTACTTATTAGAGGACTCAGGGAGAAAAAAACAACCACCAAGCACCTTCTGCTTCCCATTTAACCATTTGCAGGGAAACTTGAAATGAGGCAGTGTAGGGGAAAAAATCCCACCTATTTAGATATCACAGCCAACTGAGAGGTGCCCTCAATCTCTGCAAACCCAGACTGTTTTAATAAGCATTAAAAAAAAACCCCAATCAAGTAGTTATGAAAAAGTAAACTCTTGACCACCAGTTTGGAGCCTAGGTAAATACCAGAACAAGTTCAATCTGAATATCTGTCATATTCCTTGGACTCAAACGTCCAATAAATTTTTAGTGGGCAAAGCATCAGCAAATCAGAGTTTTTGAGCCAAATTACAGATCTGCAAGATAAGAGGAGGAAAATGACCAAACTGAGCACTGGGTTGGAACCTATGATCTGTGAGTGCAAAGGCACCCATGGACCTGGATCTTGCTTGTCTTTCCCTAGATCTGAGACTTCTAAAAAGTTGGTGTTCGAAGTCACTGGAGCCTTGGGGACAAAAGGCCCTGGGCCCTGCCTTCCCTTTCACCTGCAACCGCCAGTAGAGCGCGGAGGAGCAATGTCATCCCATTCTCTTTGTTCATGCTGGCCCCTTTTGGCTTTTGGGGTCTTGCGGCCCTCAGTGGAAGAGGGAAAGATCTGCCTTCTGCCTACAGTTGGATACAACCATCAAGTACAATGCCAGGGAAACATGATGTTTTATCTACACCACCACAGATAAGGACTGTTAATGGAATGGGTGTAGCATGGTGTTTTATACACTACTAGTGCTAATCCAAATACTAATCCAGACCACATTTCCAGTCGGGGGAATCCACACACAGCACCTGCCTAGACAATGGATCAGACTTGTGCATGTGATAAACATAGGAAGGGTCTTCCCCATCACGGTATGATTACCTCTAACTTACTGGTTTCAGCCACTCGGTAGACTACTTTGGGACCAGTTAGAATCTGGGTAGCCCCTTTAAACCTTTGCACTGGGAGAAAGCAACATATCGAACAGAAAGTGTAGTAGCTCAAACATGTGAGATCGTTCTAGGAAATTTGCAGGTGAATAAATGGGAGGGTTTGAGTACAGGAATCTCACCTGTAACAATTCTACCCCCCACCCCGGGTCTGACTAAATCAATCCTGGCATTTGAAAAATACGGCCCTTTCAATATATTGCCTTTTTTGTTGTGTTTCTGCCAGTCTTTAGAATGGCATGCTTAGTATCCCACCACCCCTCTGAGGAATGAACAACCACTCCTTTTAGCTCTGCAGGGGAACAAGGATTAGACCATGGGATTCCAAGCTCAAAACCAGGCCATTTAGACAGCACGCCACTTCCTTGACCCTTACTTACTTTCACCTGTGGGTGACATCTATACACAGAGCCTCTTGCCTGAATTGGAGCTACACGCATGTGTGCCCAGGCCAGATACCCACACTGAGGGCACGGGGGCAATGCACGCTTGTTTCCATGCCGCAGTTGAACAGCGGCTGGTGCTGACCCATCTGCCAATGCCAAACAAACTGAAGAAGGGTTGGGATGAAACCACCACCCAAAGGGGAGCCCAGTGCCGCCAGTGCGGATCACATCCACTTTGTGCTGATACACATTTGTAGCAATCTGCAGGGAGCTCATTTTGGTTCACCCCGTGTCTCTGGATTTTGGGGCCGGTTTACATTAGAAAATATCAAATAAAACTGAATTACAAAAAGTTACCGTCAATGAGCAATGAAACGGCATTCAAAACATACTGAGGAAATGCTCTCTAAATGATAACATGGTCTGCAGACTGATTCTATGTGTATTTACTCTACAACAAGTCCCAGTTTCATTTGGTGCTCAGTCCCCAATATGTATGCATGGAATCGCAGCACCTGTGGTTTCAGATGCTGCAAAGGGAGGCAGAGATGAAGAAAAGTGAACTTAACTACAGGAACAAAAAAGCTAACAGAATGTTTGGTATTTGCAAAATATTCTTAGAGATGCCATACTAGCAGTAATGATAACAAACAGTTATTATATCCTTAAGCCCATTGGTGTCAAGGTGTCTCTCAGTTTAGGGTTGTGCTAACTGACTTAAAGAATAAACGCAAAAACCTGCAGACTTACAGGGTCTCCCTAAGCAGCGATTCACCTTCTAATTCCATTAAAGTAAATGATATTAGAAGGATGTAACTATTTAGGATGGCTCTGATGCAGAGTTAATCTGTAACAGAATGGATTATATCAGGGACAATCTCAAAACAATCTTTTTGGTGCAGGAAACATTGAGTATGATTGACTTCCTTCTAAAGTGTTGTCTGGGTCGTGATTTTGAATGTGGGAATGTAAACAAAGGTTAAATAAGGCTGATCCTCCTCTGTAGATCCTTGTTCTTCTAATGTGCCTTTCTGTCTCACTAGACCATATTATGAGAGCAGCATCCAGCTCTTAAGGGGAAAAATTACATATCTTGTTTAATTAGGATGCGGCCAGCTGGGAGCCACAGGAAAAGAAATTCTAGCCATTTATTGCAAGAGAGAATGAGATCCCAGCCCTTAAAAAAACACAGATGTTTAAATTTTGAGTTAGACACAAGGTAATTTTACAGAAAATTAAAGCTATGGTGAAATATAGATTCCGTGGGAAGATAATAAAAAATGCAAAGTTTACACATTTGGTTTCTGGGCCAGTTTTAAAAGAGGGAATAGGCTGATGGCGATGGCTGACTACAAATTCCAGCACCGAGTGTCACTTGAAGATTAAAGTTTACATCATGAAGAAGTTTACATCATTAGTGGCTCTTTTCTTTCAGTGTGTCCAGCAAATGTTTATGAAATATTTCAAACATTTATTTGAATAGCTGGTTGAAGACAACATATTAGCTTGTTTGGGCCAAGAACGATAATGGAGGGCCTTATTACAGCACAACGCACAGACCAGAGTTCTTAAGGGCCAAATCTGAAATGAGAGGAGAATCCAAAGAAATATATTTATATTTAAAAAAATAAAACCAAACGAACCCCCCCCCCAAAAAAAAACTTGAGCCCATGGGGACGGAAGCTAAACTCTGCCCCTTCCTAGCCTTGCTGCATTTCATTCATTTCAGAATTTCTTTTCCTGCCCTGCTTGCTTCTTTTAATACAGCCAGGTTGGGTAAAAAAATGCTTCAAACAACGGAACACAAAGGGGACCCCGGAATAATAGCATGGTGCTGCCTTCCCCCCCACCCCACCCCCCATTCACTTTCAGCATGGGAAATCAGGTCTGCAAACTGAATAGCCCATGCTGGTCCCATTTCAGTTGTGCTGACCAGCAAGGACGGAATATGAGAAGAGCCCTGCTGGATCAGACCAGTGGTCCATCTAGTCCAGCATCCTGTGTCACACCATACCCAACCAGTTCCTCTGGAGGTCCAACAACAGGGCACATAGGCTGAGGCTTTCCCTCATGTTGCTTCCTGGCACTGGGATTCAAAGGTTTACTGCCTCTGAATGTGGAAGTTCTCTTCAGTCACTATGACTGACAGCCACTGATAGACCTATCTATCTTCCACGAGAAGGGGGGCTGGACTCTTAAGATCACAAAGAGTTTACCAGCACCCAAAAATGTGAACCCTCAATCGGCCCTAAACTTATGGCTATTACTTAACGAGACAGTCACAAGGTGTCTTAAGAGCATTGCCATTTCCTAACGAAGCGCCACGAGCCACATTTGCCTCTTCGGAGTGTACGTTTTGATTTGGATGTTGCTACATGAATTTGCAAAAACCTGCTGCATATCATTTATCTCCAGTAAATCTAATTCCAAATGCTGGCAGATACCATTTCAACCGATTTTGCCTTCCCCAGACCCCCTGTTCCGTGGCTGCTAAAAGAAATAAAAGGAAACCTGTTAAGCTTAAATCACCTAATGAAAAGACCATTTCCTTATTCATATCCCATTACTTTGTTTTACTTATTACTGACGCAGCTCTGGAATGCTGATGCCACAGAATAAAACATGTGGTTAAATGTACAGCGAGCAAATGGAAAGGGGAGGGAAGACTCTGCTTTTATGGCTTTACGGTACCAATGCGGGGATGAAATGTGCCAAGAACGGCGAGCAGAAGTGTACACAGGGAAGTTAACACACCGAGAGCTTTTGGGAAACAAGCCTTTTAATTCCCAGACAGTATCTCTTGCATTCATGTGGACCTTAAAACAGGGAAGAGAATGGGCCCAGCCCTGCAAACACTGCTGGCTGCACATCTTTCTATTTGTCCCGGGGGGCTTTTGAATGGGTGACGGAGACCAGACACCTGCCCATGTGGAGAACCCCTTCGAAGTTACCGGTGTATGTTGCAGCTGAGCTCTGTGGATTGTGCTCAAGAATTTGAGACTTTTCCCCCATTCTGCAAGGCACTTTGATCTTCCTCTTTTGGCCAAAGTAAGCTAAGCTACAGATTTTTAATATCTTAATTTTTTAAAAAGACATTTAGAAAGCACGAGATCTCAGAACCTGAATCGGTATCCTGAAAACCAAACCAAACCAAAAAGCTCTGTAATTCAAGCCATCTTTTCCCTTTCAATTTAAATCTCAAGCGAGTCTCGGTCTCTTGGAATCAACGACTGGTCGGGGCGGCAGCTTCCTCTGGGTCAGCAAAGGGATACATCTGGACTTGGCTCCTTCTCTGTGCTTCGAAGGAAATTAATAGTCACAGGCAGCAGTTTGGGAAGCACAAGTGAGGCAGTTCACAACAACATGGCTACTCACGATGGGATTCCAAAGCAAGGGAGTGGTGGCTCTGAATCACTACAGATGCAAATGTGCAAGACAACTCCGGCTTTTGAAAACCTGCGCAAAGCGATTTATTCTGATAGGCCCAAAAGCTGTTAAAAGAATCCCTTTCCTGGTCTTTAAAAACAAGGTATGTTTTGATGAATGAGTCTAAAGAGATAAAGCACATGGATAAATGCATTTTCTCCTCTAACTCTACCAAAAGAAGAAGGGGGGGGGGGGAAAGAGAGATCAACATCGGAATAAGCTGCCAACAGGGGCTTTCAACTCCCATTGAGAAGTTCCATTATTCGTCCCGTCCCCGTCCCCCCACCCCACATTATGGCAGTGATACACAATGCAAGTTTGCTGTGCTCTTTGGAACCCTGGGCCCCTGCAATCCTGACTGACTCTGCCTCCGAGTTGTGATATGGACTCAGATCTGCTTCTATTCATTGCACAGAGTTGGAAAGTAAACAACAGTTAAGGAAAGCCCCCGCTCGCCAAGGCGCAGCGTGAAGCGGCACGGCCTCTTTCTGCGAGGTGCCGGGTCTTGTGTTTACCAACACGCGGCGCATTGTTCTGTGGGCTTGCCCGGCCTTTGCAAGAACCACCCCGAAGCTTTATTTTTTTTTAATTAGGCCCCCTGCTCCTTTTATTCAGCCCTGAAAAGTTACAAAACACAAGAGAACACTATGTAGCTGAAGAGAACACTGAATGCACTGCTTACCCACAACACTGCATATTTCCTATGGACAAGGTGTATGTGTGCTTTTGGCGTGTGAAATTTAGGGCTTCAGGGCTGTAAAAGGGACCAGAGGGATTGTCCGTGTCAATTAAACCCAAGGCCTCAATGTATTATTCTTTCTCAATATCGTAAAACAAGAACAAGATGCACATGTTAACTGTTGAACTTTAACTGGCAAAATAGAAGTTTGCAAAGACCCTATCAATATGTGGTTACAATAGAAGACACACAGTTAAGGTCAGGTCACGGTTTCCAACAACATTCACAGGGACCGAGGAGAACGAAACGGAGATTTCCCTCTGGGGACCTCCGAGGATGACGAGCCGCTCACTGTGGAAGTGCCTTGAGGATGGCGTTCACTTCTTCAGCCACTGCTGTCAATGCAAACTCAAACTGCTCCTGTGGACAGAACAGTCATAATTAATGCTTCAGAGCATTCCCAGGAGCCTCGGAGAACTATTTAGCAAAAATATCTAAAGCTAACTGCAGAACAAGAGGCCAAAGGGAAAAGGTTGTGACACAAATGGCCAAGACATAAGGAAGCTGAGAGGAATCGTAACGGCAAAGACGCTGGATGGCCCATCGGTACTGCTACTGAGCAATAATCAAGGTCTGGCTTCTTCCAAAATGAACACGGATTGAGACTTCATTCCCACATTTCAGAATCCTTAATGCATATGCATGCTTACTGTTTTATCCTGCATCACCGCAGAAGCTCTGAGCAGTTCTGTAGGGCCTCTCTCACCCAGTCACTGATCACAGGAGCTGCATCCTGTCTGATTCTACAGTATCATGTTTCCATACCGTTAAACTACTACGAGATACCTAGAAGTTATCTTTGTAACTTGTACGTTTTCAGATGCATTCTGTTCAACTCCTGGAAATGCATGCTGACAACTCACTTTGAAGAAGTGCGCCTTTATTTAAATGGACGTTTCACTTAACAGCTAGGGCCTAGATGTGTACGGACACATCAGGGGTGTCTTCCCCCGATGTACTCTTGCAAGTTTTAAGATCCAACCATGTCACACTCTGGGCACCATCTTTTGCTGGACAAGGGGTTGGCATTCACGAGGAGTCCACAGTCTTTGTACCAGCTGCCTTGGTGCCGTGCAAAGCTGTCCCTCAAGAGCTGCATTTCACCCCGTTGCTTCCCTCTCTTAGGAAGCTGACAAAGACATTATTTTGTTAGGGAGAACTCCTGTCACCTGCTGCTTCTGTATCGGGGGGGAAGGGCTGCTGCTTGGTTTGTTTTTGGTTGAAGATAACATTAGCACCGGCTATCATTAAAAAAAAACACTCCAACTTTTAAACCACTTTGAAACGTAACAGAGAAGTGTTTTAAAAGTAAAAGTTTGACAAGTCACCTGAGACGCAAATCTCCATAGTCATCACAAGGTATGTCAGGAAGGGGGGGGGGGGGTGTCTAACAAAAATGGGTTA
Organism: Lepidodactylus listeri; assembly: GCA_029233225.1. Lineage (NCBI taxonomy): Eukaryota > Metazoa > Chordata > Lepidosauria > Squamata > Gekkonidae > Lepidodactylus > Lepidodactylus listeri. The sequence continues at coordinate 15,211,652 of JARCFY010000012.1, forward strand.
ACTGGAAACTGATACATTCCTCCTATTGAAACTAGTCATCCCCCAAAATATCAGTGACAGCCAGTATTTCCATAAAGATTCTTTTTGCCAAGTTTTGTCACATTATCTCAAATGTATCTAATTGCACACATATTACAAGTGAGGACCCATGAGACTTGCAGGAGGGGGAAATGGCCATCCCCCCCCCCCTTACTTCACTGGCTACTTGCCAGCCAACCTGCATAGCTGCAGTACTCATGTGGTGGCAGCTCCCCCTCCCCTGCAGCGCTGCTGCCGCCCACCTGGCTCACCTAGCGATTGGGGAGTGACAGCTTCCACTTCTCACCTGCCTACAACAGCATGGGGAGGAGAGGGGGTCAGTGGTGGTGACTCACCTGGCCAGAAGCTCCCACTCCCTCCTCCTCCTCCTCCTCCTCCCAGTTCTGGCCCAGGGGGATGCTCCTCTATGCAGTCTACACAAGGGTGGGTAGCATTCTTCTCATAAGAACATAAGAGAAGCCAGTGCTGGATCAGACCCATGGCCCATCCAGTCCAACACTCTGTCACACAGTGGCCAAAAATACCAGGTGCCATCAGGAGGTCCACCAGTGGGGCCAGGACACTAGAAGCCCTCTCACTGTTTCCAGCCCCACAGCACCAAGAATACAGGGCATCACTTGCCCCAGACTGAGGGATCCTATCCTCCTTGGGAGGGATGTACTCCCTTCCGGGGGGGGGGGGGGGGGAGGCTTTCACAGTTTTCTGCAAACCTGGGGAGATTTACAAAAATATCCTCTAATTAAACCTGGTCATTCCCTAGGTTTATCTATCAGCATAGGGGCCAGGTTCAGAATTACATATAAAATAAATGTTGACATATTTATGTTCTAGTTAAACCTAGAAATGGGGAAAAATGAGCCTGTGTAACATCATAACTTTCACAAAGAAGGATGCAATGACGGGAGGGAAGTGAAGGAAAAAAGGACTTTATCTAAAGTAAATAATGTAACTTTTGGTTAAAGGTTATAATATTAAACTATTTTCTATGGGTTATTCAAACTTCAAAAGAATACAGGCCCCAATGTTTAATAATGCTCTTTCAGCACGGGAGAAATAGCAGTGATTTCTTTAGTATTCTGTAGACTATACACAGGAGTCAAGTAAATTACCAGGATAGTTAAATTGTGCTTAACTTTCCCACTGGAATTGGCGGGACCCAAAAATGCTTGTTTGGTTGGATTGTGCCTTATAAATTCTTGTGATTGCAGAGAAATATTTTGAATGACCCACCCATCCAGTGGCCTATGTAAACACGGGCTGCTGCCTGCTGGAAATTCAATGTCACGGCTGTTTATTTTGCCTAGAGAGACACACTAATTGGCATTTCTAACCTGATTTTTAATCCATTGTTTTAAATTACTCCAAGAGGCTCAATCCCTTATTTGTATTCAGCAGGGAGAAAACATGGTTTGTTTAAATCTAGCACATGTGCAAAATTCCCTGGAGGCTGCACACTGCTGGCACAGAGCCAGATATTCAAAGTTTGCAATGCCCTTGGCACAATTAAAGTAGTTTGGGCACTTTTAACAAGGGAATGAGAAGTTAAGAGCGGACAAGCAAGGCGAGCTAAACTTTGCACCATTTTATCAGATCACGGCCTCCTGGTGACGATACTGACAGTCTAAAAACAGCTGCAGTCCGGAGCTGACCCTGAACGATGTGCTAGAAAAATCCAAATCGTATGCCAGAACTGAGATGAGCACTTGATTTGCATAATGCTCATTAGCATCATGGAATATTTTAGCAAGTGCGGTTCTGTGGATAACTGCTCCAAGGCGCGCACAGTACAATCCTATGCAGGGTTACTCCAGTTGAAGCCCACTGATTTCAATAGGCTTCGACTGGAATAACTCTGCACAGGATTCCACTGACAGTTATTTACCATATCTAGATACCCGCTATTTCTGTCATGACCCAAGTTTACATTTGCCAAGTCAGTCGTAGGACTGCTGAAGATGTCTGCTGTTATTACATTTCTCACTGGCTTGGGTCCCTAGTGGTGGTTTCTATAACACACATCAAAACTATCTTTCAGGACTTTTACCCATAGCAGTTCTCTGCATAAAACAAATTTCTTCTTAAGATTCTTATTAGAACCTGGGCTGTCTTGGAGAAACAATGCAACAGCATCTAAGGCAACAATTCTTGCCATGGTGCCTGCTGATATGTTTCTTGGCACCCACTTCTCCCTCCCCCCCCCCTCGAAACAGTGCATCAGAAGACCACTGGAGAAATCACCTTTGAGTCTGCGGGAAGCACCCATGCAGAAATAGCTGCCCCCATTGTAAAACGGTGCTAAGCCTGAAACCATCAGTCCCAACATTTGTAATTGCCCCTCATGAATTTGGGAACCTATCTAGACAACAGGCCAATGGGTTGAACTGTGCAGATCTATTCTGCTATTTGGCCATTGTCTCTCAGTATGAGAGACAAACAAGGAAACAGTTTTCAATGTTAAGGGCTGCGCTAATATCACTGAATTAATAAAAACATAACCTGCCCTGGCCTACTTCTGACCCTAGGATTTCAGCATCTAACAAACCCCCCAATATATACTTAGTGAACCTGCTTGTGTTTGAGAGAAATAATCTATTTTCTGAAGTTTAAAAGCATGCACTTCATTTTGTCATCTGTGGATTGCTGTGTTTTATACTTGATAATCCAGCTTGACATTAAGAGATGTTACAAGGGAGAACAGTGTGTGCCGAACAAAGTACCTTGTGTTAAATTATGTCTCTCCAGGCTTCCCAAAAGAAAAAAAAAAGAGAGTTTATATTATTTAAAACCTATGTGGATTAAACCACAGTACCTTTGTCTGGACCATGCCGGGTCTCTGGTCTCTCAAGTGCTCCAGGGTAGCAGCGATATCAATCTCTTTAGCACCTGCAATAAAGAAAATCAAAACAACAACAAAAAAATTAAACAACCCCCCCTGCCAATTGGGTTGAGTTCAAAGCAGTGATAACGTGTGCTGCATCTTTCAGTCTCCTACTATTGGATTCCCTTTGGGCTAACAGCCCAATTGAAAATTATACAGTCATCTCTCAGCAGACTTGGCAGACTGCACCAAAATTGGCATTTGGAGATGGGGGAGGGTGGGAGGAGAAGAGGAAAGCCAAGGGTAGAGCTTGGATGAGCATTAGTTATTTTTTAAAAAATCAGAGAGAATTCTTAAAGAGATGTCTCTATAGCTACAAAGAAGCGTAAAGTATATTTATTACAAATTAAGAACTCACTTTTTAATAATCCATTTGTAATATTTCATTAATGCATTACTTGATGCATGACTGTGTGGGATGCTTATAAATTTCACTGGGTGTGTGCCTATAAATAAATTGGAATGATTCTTCAGTAGTCTTCCCTAGGTTTTTTTTAAAGGTTATTGGCCAGATACTCAAAAGATACTATATTGAGAAAATTATTTAGTTGGGGTGGGTTAAGACGATTTGTGTAGATTATTAGGGTGCTGTTATTTCCTATTTGCAGTCATTTTATTTAATCATACAGAAGAAAAAGATTGTGCAAATTTACTCTTGGGCTTGGTTTAGATGCAATGCAAAACCGATGGCTTATTTTAACTAGGAATGGCTTGCAAAGCCAGGATTCATCTCACAGACAGTCACTTATATATGGGCTCCACTCCATAAATCCTGGCTTTACAGCCATCTCTCTGTACTCTGGGAGGGTGTTAACAGAAAACACAGCAGGTTTAAACCATGATTAAGCCAGGATATCTGTGTTCAAACAGTGCATAAGATCTAAGTTAAGACCAATTATGGTTAATAAATCCAACCTCACACAACTAACCACTAATTAATAAAATGGACCACAAAAAGACAAATAAATAGGTTTTACATCAAATCAAGCTTGAATTCTCCCTAGAAGCTAAAGTGACTAAACTGAAATTATCGTGCGCTGGTCACATAATGAGAAGACTCATTAGAAAAGACAATAATGCTAGGAAAAGTGGAAGGCAATAAGAAAAAAGGAAAATCCAACACAAGATGGATCATGAAGGAAGCCATGGCCCTCAATTTGCAAGACCAGAGCAAGGCTCTTAATGATAGTGCATTTTGGAGGTCATTAATTTATAGGGTTGCCCATAAGTTGGAAGCAACTTGATGGCATGTAACACACAACTAACCATAATTATTACAGTGGCTTGTATTCAGACAATCACACTAACCCTAGTTTAGAGAGAGTTGTTGAAAACATCCTGGCAAACTCTTGGAAAATATAAAGGTATCAATATGGACTGGATTTTATTTTCCTGTGAAGGGGGAAGCTGTTTCACAAGTAAGCTTTCAAGTCTTTTTCTCTCCCTGTACAGCAGCACAGCAAGAAAGGCTGAAACTAACTAGCGGGCACTACTGCTTGCCAGCTCCTAGGAGAATTAACAGGACACAAACCACATGGTATCTTCAGAACAAAACGCTGCAAACACCTAACAACATTTTGAGCAATCTCAGTGCTTGACATGAGCTAACTATTCCTGCAGAGCTAGTGTGCCACATCGTGTTGGAGCTGGAATTTGGAGATTTGGGCTCAGGTGGTATTGGACAAGTGGAATTATGCCACCCTAAGGTTCATGGAAGCCTTCATATGGAAAGGAATCTAAGTTTTTCTTAGTATCACCAAAGTACAGATGTAGACCTTCAAGGCAGAAATGGTTCTTAATATGGCAGGCCTATGCGAGAGAACCAGAGGACAGCAAAACCGTGACATTAGGGGAGGGGCATTTCAAGGCCTGGCACCGCGGGGGGAGGACTGCTCAGACGGTTTTTCCCACCACCCTGATTCCAGCTCAGCGATGATCGTGTGAGCAATGGGTGCTGCTGTCTTTTTCCTGGTGTTTAACGGCTGGAGTTTCAGCATGGGACTTGATGGAGACTGATGGCAGAGAAGATGTCACACCAGTGCCGCAAGAGCACCATCATAGCCCTTTATTCTGATTTTGTTTGCACAGAAGAATCAGGATGCATGCTGAAATGACTGGCAGTTTACAAAAAAAAAGGACCAGCGAGTTGCTTACTATTCAGGTTATATTAAGGGTGCGTTATTTCACTTACAAAGTAATTTTCAAACGCAGTTTCATAGACCTGGCAGATGTGGTACTGTACCCAGAAGACCTGGATTTCAATTAATTCCCAACTTAGAGTCAGATTTTCCCATGTTACCCTTAGGCTGTTGCTTAATCTGCATTTCAGGCAGCTGCAGAACAGTCCAAAGCGGTATCAAGCAAACAAACTCTGCTTTCAACACCAGAGCGCTGCTGATGTGTTTGTTGTTAAAGTGGAAAATTATAAGAAAGGTTCCGGCTTGCTTTACCCATCTGTGTGATCACGTCCAATTGGTAACACCTCACCCTAGATTTGCACATGCAAGCCAAAATTGCCACTGTCCAGCCAGCCAGCCACCACCATGCTGACCAAATCAGCCAGTTGCTCAAGGGTAAGTGAAGAAAAAATCAGAATTAATGTGATCTGCCATAAGTTAGTGTACATTTTTGTGTCTACTCTATGCGGCAAAATGGTTGGTTCTCCACCACTATCATGCCTGCAGACAGCAGCTTTTCTGCACTGTGAGGTAGGCTACTTCTTCAAGATTGTGACAATATGAATTAAGAGGTTCACTGTGATGTTTGCAAAGCATTTTGCAGACAACATTGCTCGCATCTGTCTGAGCTGGATGCCTACTATCTTAGGAATAGAAAAGAGCAAGAATCCAGTAGCACCTTAAAGGCTAACAAAATTTGTGGCACAGGGTTATGAGCTTTTGTGAGTTCACATCTGAAGAAGTGAGCAGTGACTCAAAAAAACCCATACCCTGCCACAAATTTTGTTTGCCTTTCAGGTACTACTGGACTCTTGGTCTTTTCTATTGCTACAGGCAGACTAACACGGCTACCCATCTTCTTCTTTTTTTAAAATTTAAATAACTTTTTATTGCTTTTGTACAAACTGTAAAAACTATCCCTACAACTACAAAACTATCCCTAATTAAAGCAAAGAACATAGATAGTTTTTATAACATATATGAATGAAATCCCCCATACAGCAAAATACAATATACTGAAACGTGACGATAAGCTTCAAATAATACTGGCTATGCATATGTAGATTCAAGCATGTGGCAAAATACATTTCTTAAACTTTCAAGTTGTATACAAAGCTATTTCGCCCTCCTCCCTCTTCTTTTTGGTTTAGCAGGTTCCCTTTGGACTGACAGTTGTTTAGGGGCAACATGGCTACCCAACTTGAACTATCGTGGCAGTTCAGTTTCAGGTTTTTTTCCTGAGGGCTGTAAAAATATTTAATTGGGAAATCTGGTGGAACACTGGGGGAAAAACCAACATACCCCTGTGACCTGTTTTCGCTATTGCAACAAAGGAAATGCTTTGTAAGACAAGGTTTTCCTCACTCAAGAAGTGTTTTTAGAAGAACTTTTTTTTAGTTCCAACACTTCCAGAAATCGTACATCTTTAGTATTTCCAAGGGTTTTTTTTGGGGGGGGGGGGAATGGGTGTTAGATTATCTGGGTTCATTTCAGTCTGGTTTCAATTTGCCCTGGTGGTTATGATGACCTTCACTAGGACAAAGACAAGGGGGGTATGAAGCTAATAAATCTCCAGGATTTCTCAGTGGTTGTTGATACCATTGACTACGGTACCCTCTGGACTGGCTGGCTCAAAGGAGTATTGGGAACACCTTGCTGCAACGTCTCCAGTTCTGGGGGACTACTGCTGGACTCTGTGGCATTTACACTACAACGTTGTCACAAGATTGCATCTTGCCCACCTATGCTGTTTATTATATTATTATAGACCTGAAGCCACTGCAGATTTGGAGTTAAAGTGCCACCAGCATCCTTCACATCAGAGTCAGTTAAGACAATGAACATTTTGAACAGCAAAAATTATTGAATAAAGACCAATACGCTGAATTTCAATCTAATATGACTGATTTGCAGTTTGCTCATAATAGGGCTGTTGAAAGAACTGGGATTCTGCCCATTATGGACAGAACCGAACTTTCCCCCAAGTAAGTCTGTAGCCTGGGACTGGAATTTGCAGATTCACATCTGTAGCTAGTGGTGCCCTTTAACCCACATTGGCTGATGCGCCACCAATGATCCTTTCTTTGAAAGGGTAATCTGAACAGTGTTAGCCACATGGCGTGGTGGTAGAATGTTAAGACTAGGATCTTGAACCAAGAGGAAAGGTGGGACACAAATCTTTTAATATATTTAATAAATTAATATCTGGAAGAACCAGGTTTCAGTCCCTACTTAGACATGGGAGCTTGCTAGGTAGCCTTCGGCCAGTCATGCAAACTCAGTCTAACGTACCTCATAGGGTTGTTGTGAGGACAGTATGGAGAAGAAAATTATGTAAACCACTTTGGTACCTAATGGGGAGAAAGGTGGGGTGTAAATGAAGTAACTAAAAAAATGTGTTCTATGTGGGCTGCCTTTGGAGACAATTTGGAAACTACAAGATACTCTCTGGAGAGACACCATAGATATTTCTTAAATAAATACAACAAAGTACCGTGGTCCCTTGTCTGTGGAACTCCCTTCCTTCATGCATTCGCCAGACACTTAAGCTTAGACAACAGGTGAAAACGATTCACCCCGGTCTTTCTGCTACTTCTCATGTGTTTTTTTGTCAGTTTGCACGTATGTTTTGATTGTGTTTTCTTGTGCTGCTACCCCCCCGCCAAAAAAACCCCCTTTATATTCACTAAATCTTGTGAGCTGCCTGGAGAATCCTGAGACTTATAGATACTTTAAATAAATAATAAAAGCTGATTGCCTATTTTCAGCTAGTAACTTGTGCATGGATGCTTAGGGGTGGGCAATGGTCCAAAGTCATTTTTCCAACCCTAGAAGCAATAGATTCAAATGAATTATAGTCTTTAATACTTGTCAGCATGAATAACTGACCAGTCACTGTACATTAATTAAACAAACGCATTAGAGAACAGCAATGGTGGCTTTAAAATTAAAAAAGGAGTGAATTTTGCCAGTACACAACATGCATATGGGTTTTTTTTTAGTCTCTATGGTACATACGTACAACAGATTGGTACTATAAATTACTAGCTGTATTATGACTGTGCCCAGAAATCCTAGCTGTGGTCTGTGAATCATCACATTTGAACACTGCAACAATAAACTATATCCAGGATGTAGTTATGCAGATAAAGTCCATCATCATTCTATGCAGCTCCCTCAACCCTCAGTAGGACAAAGTAAATAGGATGCAGGGCCAAACCACAGTACAGAACAAAATGTGCCCACCAGGTGTTTACCAGCTGGGATACCAAAGGAGGAAGAAATTAATGCCTGTACACAAAGGCGTGTTACGGTACGCCCAACCTGAAATTTCTGAACTTCGTTCAGGTTGCCCTGCTGTGCGTACACACTGCCTCATAATGACAGGCATTTCGCGGGAGATGGTGCTGACCTTGGCAAGTAGACAAGAGAAAATACAAGGCAGCCAAAGGCTCGGGATGAGTCACAAATAGGTATGTGGAAGAGAGAAATGAAAACAAGCATGCAACTAAAGGGGGGGGGAGCGTGGAGAAGCTGGCTTCTGCTCATGGATCACTTGCTGGATCAGGAAACTGAATACGAATCAGACAGACATGCAGATGCGTATCTGCACTGCATCGAATCAGTTGGACGTACTGCCTCACCTACGCTTTGGCATAACTGGAACGGGAAACATGTTTGCTGTCAGGTACTATCCGTAGCTCTGCTTATGCTGCAGCTCACAGGAACGGCCATTAAGACTTACTGCTGTGATGGGATAGTCTAATCTTGTGTCCCGATACCACTGCGCCACAGAATGGGGAAACGGTGCTTCAAGGCAGATGTAGTGCAAGGGTGGTTGTGAGAATAAGGCTGTGGGGTGACGGCTGGGAAGGGAGAAGGGGCTGGCGGAAGTGATGCAGAACAGTTGTGATAGCAGTGGCAGGATGCAGCTCAAAGCAGGAAGAGCATTTAGGTATTCGGGCTACTCCTGTGCTGCAGAAAAGCAGGAAACATGTTGATCAGTTCAGAAACCAGTAAAGGTCCACAGGGCCAGCAACTCCCTCATACCCCACGTGCTCTTCTTGGTCATCTGCAAAGCCCTTTCCCCTGAACCTCCTGCTCCCTTCCCCACCCACAGCCCAAAAAAAGAATTCCAACATTCCTCAGAATGCTTGCATTTTCAGCTGAGAGATTTACAATTGTTTCCACACAAGGATTTCAAATCCTTACCATCTCTCTGCATCCTTGCATCTGGTACTCTGGCTGCAGAACTGGGGAGGGCTTTAATTAGGATCTTTTTAAATAGAACTATGGCGGAAGGCAGTTCCTGCTACTTTTTGGCACTCCTTATGAGCAGACGTTCTATGAAAGCAGTCAACTTGTGGGGATCCTTTGCCCAATAATGACACTCGCTTTACTCGGATTTCACACGAGACTAAGGAATGGCAACTATCTGGTGTTGGCAGCCTCTATGTAATGCCCACAGAACGTGTCGGTCCATGGCTGAATCAAACAGCCATCAGCTGTTGTTCCAACAGAGACAAGGGGCTTTGAGAAAGATAGTACCTATACATGCAGCTTATTTCCCAACAGTTGTGATGAGTAGAAGTATTCCCTTCTTACTAAACAGCACTGTCTCTTTGTTGACCCTGACATGTAGCTCTCCTGTTTTAGCAGCCACTAATAGGCCACCCAATTCTTGCTACGCAACAAAGCCACTATATTCAAACAACCACAAAACCAAGCCAGGAGAGTGCAGGATTAAGGCTGCAGACAGTAACTAAAGGGCAGAGACCTGATGGTTTAAGAATGCGTGCATCAAAAATTATGAACGTTTGTGCCGCCTCCCTTTTTCCTTGCGGTCTCTGATGACTAACTAGTAGCAGAATCCTCAGGACAACAGGCAAACAAGAAACTACACAGGATACAAAATGCAGAATTTCTAGGCAAAGGCTTGTTTAAAAAGGAACCATAAAATATGAAAATGCATCCTGTTATTAAAGACCACTAACTAAGTCAGCACCGCAAGGCACACCGCATCTTTAGGAATCAGAAAACTATCCTGAGATCTATTCAGTGTTGACGGATCAGAAACGCGATGGATCAGAAGCTCAATATTATGAAAACTCTTGTCTTGCCTCGCCTCCTCTCCTAAACTTCTGCTCAACTAACTTCCACCGAGGGCACAGCGTTTATTTTTTCCCTGGCTTTTATTAATTTGCCCCCATATTACAGCACTCCTTGGTATAAAGCAACGGTGACCAAATCTTTTACATGCTTGTCTCTTCCACGGCTGCAGCCCATGACCTCTTGTTCTCAAATTAGTCGCTATCTCAAGCAGCTTACTGACAGCAATTCATTCTTTTCAGAAGCTTCTAAAGTGGAGTGATCCCCCCCCCCCCACAGGCCCTTTTCTTCCTGCCAATGGTACAGCCTACATCCAATCAATTCATGGCCCCCAAGCCTTGGATAATTAGGCAGATCATATAATTTCCTGAAGCTGATGCCTCTTCCAACATCGCCAAAACTAAAACATGAGAAAACTCTTGATTTCCCCTGAGGAAATCTCCCAATACAAATATCAATTTTTAAAGAACACATTCATACAAAAAAAACACCAACTTTGCATTTTGCTTACAACCGTTAAAAACACATTATGACAAATGCTACCACACAAGGACAGAGAGGCTGTCCAATGAAGTACAAGCTCTTTTCAGAGTTGGATCTAGCTATTTATTTTAATTCATTTATACCCTTGCCTTTCTTTCCAGTGGGGACCCAAAGCAGCTTACATTGCTCTCCTCTCCTCTCCTTTATCCTCACAACCAGCCTGTAAGGTAGGTTATGCTCAGGGCTCATTTCATAGCAGGAGCTCTTTTGCATATTAGGCCACACACCCCTAATGTAGCCAGTCCTCCAAGAGCTTACAGTATCCCCTGTAACAACAGCTCTGTAAGCTCTTGAAGGATTGGCTACATTAGGGGTGAGTGGCCTAATATGCAAAGGAGCTCCTGCTATGAAATGAGCCCTGTTTATGCTGAAAGTGTGTGCATTGCCAAAGTTAGTTTCCAGGGCAGAGTGGGTCACCAAATGTGGGTCTCTCTGATCCAGTCTGACTCTAACCACTATGCCACACTGGCTCTTGTGTAATCTCTTTATAATTAAATCCCACGTCTGCTTTCCTGTACACTTTTATCCCACCCTTCCTCCAAGAAGATAGATCAAGATGGGTAGCTGTGTTAGTCTGTCTGTAGCAGCTGAAAAGAACAAGAGTCCAGTAGCACCTTAAAGACTAACAAAATTTATGGCTGGGTATTTGCTTTGGTGAGTCACTGCTCACAAAAGTGCACACCTAGGGATGGGCATGAACTGGCTCACAAATGAAAGGTTAGCTGAGTTAGTCTACATTAGAAGAGCAAGATTCGAGTCCAGTAGCACCTTAAGAGGCCAAGAAGACTTCTGGGATGGGAACTTTCAAGATTGACAAAGGGAGCTTTGCTTCTCAAAAGCTCATACCCTGAAAACCATGAGAGTCTTCAAGATGCTGCTGGACTTGAATCCAGCATTCCGAACTTTGGGGGAACATCTTGCAGTTTATTATTGACATATTTAATGGTAGCCCATCTGACATAATTATGTGAAGATCTCACACAATGGACTGTCTAAAGGCATATTTTGAAACCACTGAAACTATACTTTCTTTTAAAGGGCAAGTACGCCCCCTCCATTACAGGACGTCTCGTTTAAATCTAAAACCACCTTGACTCTTTCACTATTTCTATCCAAGTACGGCTTCAGGCACAACTTTCATTGCAGCCAGTTATTTGGACGGAAAGCTTGATGCAATCAACAACATTGCATAACTGTGTTAAACTAGCTAACTCACCATGAGTTAACATTACATTAAATGCAACTCATTGGCAGAATGGCCTCATGTTACATATACGTTTGTGAGTGGATGACAACAAAAATCTAGTTTTAACAAACGCAACCACGATATTTCAAAGAATATAAGATCCCTTTACTGAAGAGGCCTTAAAAAATCAGCTTGAGAGAAAAATGCCTGAATATGAAAGCCAAATGCATGCTGCCCCCCCCACTTATTTCAGATTTTTCCACTGGATAACTGACTGGGTCTAATGAGCTACAAAGTTCAAGGCTTAGCAATTCGATAAAAATCAAAACCTAGAAGGCAAGACAGCTACTTCTTAAACGCACCAGATTTCCCCCTCTCCTCTCATACTTCTCGATAATTATGCCTGTGCCATCCCTTTGAAATATTAGATCAATACCACCACAGATTCTCCTCCCTTAAAACTACATTGTAAAGTACAGCAGTAAGACAAAGTCTATATGGATGTTTAACTTCAGGCAGGAAACTGGATCTCAAAAGGAAACTCACATTAACAGAAGGCCGAGAAGCTACTCAAGGTTTTAATCGCTATGTAAATTATCAGTGTTTCAGCATCAGTATTATCAGGGGTCATTTCGAGCAGGAGCTCAGGGGAGCGCAGCTCTGGGAGTTGGTGCCAGCACCACCCCCCCCGGGGGGGAATGCCTGCTTGTGTCATGGCTGCAGCAAAATGACCCCATCCCCTGGAAAGGTCCTCGTTCCTCTGACCAGTCTTCTGAAGGCTTCAGCCACCACTGAAGCTATCCTCCCAGAATAGTGGTATTTCTGAGGCTTGGATTAGTAGCTGTCCCCTCTCTACCAGCTCTCTCTCTCTCTCTCCTTTCTTGCCTTCTGACATACTTCTGGTGATGTCAGGTGGCGTAGCATATGCAAATAAGTTATGCTAATGAGTTATGCTAATAAGCTCCTGCAACTCTTTTTCTACGAAATGACCCTTGAGTATTATCAATTCATAACTCAGGCCAAGGCACATGGGACAAAACCAGCATGCAAACATATATGAGAACTGGACTGGGAAACTGGCTTTCAAGTGCTGCTCTTTAAAAATGAAGAATAGGATGGATTAACAGAATGTGTACCGTAAAAAATGGTTGTGCAAAATTTCATTCTTGGCATGGGAGTTTAGCTCTGTTATATGCTAGAATTAATGTAGCACTGTACCACACAATACAAGCCAAAGACCAAGCCTTTGCTCAGAGGATCTATTTCAATAGTGTGGCAGACAACAAGGGAGAAATGAGTGCAGATGCCTTTGCGCACACTTGGCTTCCTTTCAGCTGGGGATGAGGATTAAGGACGAGCATCAAAGGCTCTGTGGAAAAGGTGGCTTTTGAGGAGGGATTGAAAGGAACACAGTGAAGTAGCACCACACAGGTATCCTGGGAAGGAGAAGCAGGACTGAGAAGATGACAGCACTGGGTGATAAGAGTCTTGCATCATTCCACTGTCCATTCTAGCATGCTAGCCTCAGACCAGATGTAATGCAAATCTTGTATTCATGCTCTTGTGCAACTCCTGTTCATTGCAACAGGGATTTCACATATGGTTGTTTTCAGCCACAGAAGGAAGAGCCTAGAGTGGAAGTTTGGTAGCAAGATATTTATTTTATCCCATACAGGAAAACAGTGATACAGTTAATATGGCTGAGAATGGCGTTCTGAACTAAATGCGACTTAACACAAGGAAAGGGCGGTAGGAACTGCCACATTGCATAGAGCACAGCCAATCCTGGCTGGGATCACTTCACCTGTCCCAATCCTCCATTTTTTCCAATGGAGGGGGAAAGGTTTAAAGGTATCATGGTCCCTTTAAACACCTTGTGAGCATGAACTCTGAAGGCATTTAAAAGGCTTGCAATCCCTTTAAACGCCTTCTCCAAGCTGAGAGTTCACTCCAAAGGCATTTAAAGGGAATGTAAAAGGTAAAGGTTTCCCTTGCTTGAAAGTCAGTTGAATTCGACTCTAGGGGGCGGTGCTCATCTCCGTTTCCAAGCCGAAGAGCCAGCACTATCCAAAGACTTCTCTGTGGTCATGTGGCCAGCACGGAACGCTGTTACCTTTCCACCAAAGTGTTACCTATTTATCTACTTGCAATTCCTTGCTTTCGAACCGCTAGGTTGGCAGAAGCTGGGGCCAGAGATGGAAGCTCACTCCATCATGCGGCATTCTTGAACCGCTGAGCTACTGACCCTCCAGTCTGCAGCTCAGCATCTTAACCTCTGAGCCCTTTAAATGCTGGTATCCAATGGGGGTGTGTGTGTGTGTATATATATATATGGGATTTGGGAGGCTTTGGCCATTTTGGATAGCTGAATAAATACTGGCTATCTATATGCAGCTGAAAAAATACCCGGAAAATACCAGTAAGGTATTTTTGGGGTTTTCTTGGGAGCTCAGATAGACTAAACTGGGAAACTCTGAAGTCGCCATCTTTGGAAATTTTATGGGAATTTTAATGTTTAACGGTTTTATATTGTAAACCTCTATGGTACTGGGTTTCTGTCAGCCACCTTGAGCCGGTACGCTGGCTAGGCGGGATACAAATAGAACAAATAAATAAATAAATGCACGCCCCTACTCCACAAATACAGTCAGCAGTGCTCTGAGTGACAAAGAAAACTAAGAGTTTAGAGAGAATGTGTGTATCCAACACAGCACTCCTCTGGCCATCAGGAGATCCGTGAATGTACCATCACAACACAGCATGAAATACCTTCAATGATTAACATTACAGGCAACTATGACTGGAAGAGTCTTCCTGTGTAAACCAAACATGAAGTGAAACTGAGCCATTTGCTTATCAGAACTGGATGTGCAAAGTTAACGAAGCAACTTTTTTTAAAAAAATCAGAAATTCTACTAAATGTGAAATTCTTGCCTGATAATTCTTTGAAAGCAAATGAAAGGCAAGAATGGTAGCGTATGCAAAAAAAAAGAAAAGAAAGGCATCCATACTTGTTTCCACTGCAGCAAGCTTGGAGAAAACAATTCAAATCTAGAAAAGTAAATTACGTGAAAAAGGAGCCCTTTCTCCAAACCATGTACTATTTAAAGTGCCACTGCACAGCCAAAGTGTTTTATTGATTGCTTTCTAGTTTCTCATTGCTAAAACTAAGTGGTCCTCTATTTACTTTGATTTAAAGATGCATTATTGTCCGCTTTCTAATAAACCAGAGAGTGGAACAAGAACTCAAATTATTCTAAATTTATTCTTAAAAGTCCTTTAAAAAACACTGAAGGCCTTAATCTTTAAAAGCCTTTTTATAAAACATGTTAGCAGATGCTGTCCATGCAGCTGGGCCTGGATTGAAAGTACACTTACATTTTAATGTTTAGAACTGAAGGACTCTAAAGTTAGTGCGGGCACCACAGAAAAGCATCGGCAATGGCATTCTTTGGTACTTCTGCAATTCATTCTTTAAGAAAAGGAAATGGAAAGAAAGATTTCATGTCCTGTACTTCAGGCCTTTGATCATTTGATGAACACTGGATCCTCAACCTGGGCCTCAACCTTCTCAGGCCAGACAAAGGGGGCCTAGGCCTCACAGACTGGGCCTAGATTCCTGTCAGAACAAAACCTTTGGCTGCCTCACAGTGTGACAGCCTGGGAAAGGCCCACCTCAGCAGGGCTGAGATGCCCGCTCTGCCCTTTGATCCTTCATTTAAGCGCCAGGTCAGAGATTTCAAATTGCACACCCCCAATGGCAGAGGGGAGCAGGTCAAGAACAAAATGGGGCTGACCAAACTGAAAAACCCTGCCACTCTTTTCTTCGGCCTGTTTCACATGACTTGTCTTGCATTGTGGAACACTGAGCCCACACCTAAAATGGAATTTGACATTACATGGTACAATGGAGTCAATAAATGGCATTCTTCAGCAACAAAGTCAATCCTTCTCTTAAGTGGCTGAGAGCACGAAGCTAGAAAATACTCTGTATTTACTGCTCTATGCATGAAAATTGTATGTATTGTCCAGACTAGCTTTCATCACACCCCTCTTCTTGCTAAAGACTGAAATGAGCTCAAACGTGGCATATCTGTATTTGCCTCCACCGCATCTTTTATTTAGACCTATCAAAATGCCACTTGAAATTTACATTTTCAAAGTCACTGAAATGCCCTTTGAATGAATGCAAAAGGATTCTCAATGAACTTTAAAGATGAGAAAAACAGTTGAAATACAGTCCATGGAGAATAACAACTAAGCTTATTTCGCTGTGCTTACCAAGTTTTGTGGGCTGCCTATATGCTCCCCCGCCCCCGTCAAACAGCAGCATGCCCTTTCACCATAACAGAGAAAGCCCATATGTTTTGAGTACCTGGGTCACTTGAGGGGTGTGGCCTGGCGTGTCAGGGGGCAGACCTTGTCAGGTCTGAGAGCATAAACAGAGTTCATAAAACATGGGGGGAAAGTATCCATTAACCACGTTGATGGAATTTAACACAGCAGATGGAATATAATGTGGTAACCACATTAAGTGACTGTGAGAAGACAGCCTGTGTGAAGCTACATCCCATATTCCAGATAACTGAACCAAAAGGAAAGGTGGGATATAAATATTTTAATAAACAATCTCCTATACCAATGAATCCCAACTATCAAATATATATGAACATATGAAGCTGACACAGACCATGTTAGACTGTTGGAGAAATGGTAAGAACAGTTAACGAAGGAACCAGTTAGCTAAGAAGGAGGTGGGTTCTCCCCCGCACTAAAGATCTTCAAGCACAGGCTGAACAGTCATCTGTTGGGAATGGACTAGCTTTGGATTCCCTGCATTTACCAGATGGCCTATAAGATTCTTTCCAGTTCTAAATATCTAGGTCAGCATTGTCTTCCCTGACTGACAGCAGCTCTACAAGGTCTCAGAAAAGTCCTTCCCAGCATCTGCTACCTGAGATCCCTCAACTGGAGATGCCAGGAGCAGTACCTGAGACCTTCTGCATGCAAAGCATGTGCTCTCCCCACACTGAGCCACAGCCCCTCCAAACAGTAATACTGCTTGCTGGTACAGAAGACAAAAGCACTATAAAGACTGCAATACACACACTGCGCACTATTTCATCACTCTTTTGAGTGCCGTGCTATTAACCAATTTTGCAGTATGCAGAATTTCTCATATAAGGCAACTTCAAGCAACTGAAGCTAGACACAGCTCCACCTATAAAAAGTCTTCATGGGACCAACGTATCTGAGGGACCGCCTCGTCCCGTATATGCCTTGAAGGGCTTTACGCTCTATGGATCAACATCTCCTGGTGGTCCCTGGCTCAAAAGATGTCCATCTTGCCTAGACCAGGGCCAGGGCCTTTTCTGCCCTGGCCCCAGCCTGGTGGAGCATGCTCCCCACTGAGAACAGGGCCCTGAGGGATCTTCTTCAATTCTGCAGGGCCTGTAAGACAGAGCTGTTCCGCCAGGCCTTTGGTTGAGGCAGCAGGTGTCCATGCATGGCCTCCCAGAGGTTGTTGTCACCCATTTATCTACAGCTGGCTATCACTCATTTGTCACATCCCTCACAACCAGCCAATTCTATTTCTGGGCTGCGTCCACCATTTTAATATATACTACTGTGTTTTAAAATTTTTAACTTTATTTATGCCCTTTGTGCCATCTTGCTGTGTGGCTTGTTGTGAATTGTAAGCTCATGGATAATGTTTTTATGGTTTTAATTTGTAATAAATTTGTTGGTAGCCACCCTGAGCCTGCCGTAAGGTGGGGAGGGCGGGGTATAAATCCCATAAATAAATAAATTTATTGTATGGTTAAAATGTTACCTGCCCTGAGCCCGCTTGTGGGAAGGGTGGGCCATAAGTATGAAAAACAAACAAACAAAATCATAAGAGCTGTGTGAGAAAAAAATCTCCCTAGTCATTCAGGAATAAATAACACACTGAGGACAAATACTGATCTTTTGGCACCACAAAGAGATTTTACCATAGCAAACATTGAAGCACATAATACAGAAAGTTCACTGCTGAATACATTTAGATAATAACTAAATGTTTCACACAGATATTTCATTGGTTAACCGAGGTGGATTTGAGAGTGCAGAGGACAGAACGAAATTATTTCATGCACACATCTAACAGTGGTCTGGTTTAAGAAATATCTGGAGATTTTGGGGGTGGAGTCTGGGGAGGGCAGGGTTTGGGGAGGGAAGGGACCTCAGCAGGGTACAATGCCATGGAGTCCACCCTCCAAAACAGCCACTTTCTCGAGGGGAATTGATCTCTGTGGTTTGGAGATCAATTGTAATACTTGGGAGATTTCCAGGCTCTACCTGGAGATTGGCAGCCATACTTTTTACCATGTTAATGATATGTATAATGATGGTGAACTTGCATTTGTGAAAAGGAACCATTCATTGTGAATCTAAGCATGATACTATAGATGGTACCAGTGGAAGGATAAGAAAATCCTTCCCTGAAGCTCTGTATTAATCAAAGCAGCAAATCCCTCAGGTTTTCATTCCCAGCCGATCACTACATAGGTTTACATAATAAAGATTACCCAAGGCAAGTTAGTTACCCTTGTACCAAGCTGATGTACTTAGAATCACGGTAGTTAAAGACTGGAAAGCAGCTGGTGTGCACGGACTATGGAATAGGTGGCAATGGTAGCTACTTACTTCACAGTAACCAAGAACAAAGATATTCAATTTATGTAGGTCCTTGTCACACTATATTATACATAGCACACACACACACACACACACACAAAAGCCCACTCCTTTGTCTTCCATATTAATTAACTGAGCTCACATCTCTACTAAATTCACACTATATTACACTATATTTTATATAATATAGTGTATTATATATTATATCAAACTATATTATACACCACACAGACACACAGAAAATCTCACTTCTTTGCCTTCCATATTAATTAATTGATTTGGACTAGCTCACATCTCTACTAAATTCAAACCATGACTTCACTCCATTTCATTCGGACAGAAACAAGGTAAAAATATTTAAAACTTAAAAATATTAAGCACACACGGAAACAGAACAGAACGCAATAGCAGTGTTCCAGGTCATCATGGTTAAACAATTCCCTCCCACCCAAAGTACGCCATACTGAATGAGGCTTGTGGTAAGAGAAGCAATTTTTAGCCCAGGATTTTAAAGGCACAGCAGAATATGCAATTAAATGGAGAACGTTTATAATACAGTTCTTCACAGACATGCTGTTCTCAAGGAGGGTGCCTTTTAAAAAAGTAATTGTTTTGTTTAGTTAATTTTTTATCCCGCCCTTCCTCAAGCAGCTCCAAGTTGATGGGCATTATTCTCTCCTCCTCCATTTTATCCTTACGACAAACCTGTGACGGAGACGAGGCTGAGGAAAAGTTATTGGTCCAAGTGCTCCCAGCTAGTTCCATAACAGTGGGCATTGAGTCCATCTACACCCCCACATGGGCTCTGGCTCTCTTTTAGGACCCCATCTGCTCTCTGGTTTCCCCCCCCCCCCCGTCCCCCACTTACCACGGTGTGAAAAGAACAGCATTGAAAAAGGAATTATGGGGAAAACATGTTGACGATCAGATACATATAAATGAAAATAAAAATATCCGTCTGAAAAGCAAGCCAGAACATTTTTGTCACTGTTAGCGGCTGCCACATGATTTTTGCAACCTTCCCGACTACATCTCATGCACTGTTACAAAGCAGCAGTGTCAGGAATATTACAGCCATGGTCTTAGTGCAGTGAGGCAGGTCATCAGACAACTGATTTGAGGAATGGGTATATATTTTTAAGCACAAAACAATGTCTACTCATAACAGAAGACAGGTCCCATGTGAGCAGCGGTAGAAGAGAAAAGGAATGGGGGGGGGGGGACTGGAAGACACTTTTTTCTTAATCTATTGGTAAACAGTGAAAGCTGAAAGCAAGTACAGAGGGCTGAACAAAGCACTTTGCTGGCCTAGCCTTACCTGGCTCCCAGGTCTGAGAGTAAACCTTCCCTCCCTAACAAAGCTGCAAACTTATTGGGGAAACCATCTACATGAAGCCTGTTAATTGTGCAATGCAGGGCAGTGGATGAAATGTCAAAAGTGGCAGACTCTGGGAAAATTAGGAAGTCCCTCTTGGCTGTCAGGAAAACAGAGAACTGACAGAGCTGAATAGCCTCTGCAGCTAGGGAACAAAAAAAATGTACCACACTGCGTTTTGTTCTAATTTTTAAGACTGCATACAGCCCGATCAGAATTACTTGGGAAATCAATGGGACTCATTTCTGGACTTCACAATGGTCTGAATGCTTGCTGGATGGCCCACTGGCTGGAATTGCTCTTCTGATGAGACTCTTCATCCTGTCTCAATTTGTCAGAATAATAATCTGGTTGTTCTGATGCTCCTTATCACCCACTGTTGACAAAGAGCCTTCCAAAATGAGAGGCATAAACAGGAGGGAAAGAAATAGGGCATGGCAGATTAAATCTGTCTTGATACAAGTTCTGAGAAACAGGGAACTTGATGGTTAATGGCTGTTGAAAACCCAGCTCAAACTTTAGAGAGAGCTCCTTTTTCGCCTCTCATTCCTGCCACCTCAGTTTGGAACTCCAAAGTGAGCGGTTTTCCTTCCCTGTAACAAATCCTCTTCTCCCCTCACTCTCTGTCCCTCAATGCCTAGTTAAGGGTGTGAAAAAAAGAGAGAGAACTGGCCAACAGTGAAAAAAATGTAATTTCTGTTTAGCACTGAGGCGGTGGGAGAAAATTTTAAGGGGGAAATTTGTTCTTATATTTAAAGTAATAATTTTTGTCAGTTTCTTTGCTTTGAGCCTCAAATTTCCAGATTATTTACTACTCCCCAGTTCATATTAGGGCTTCCAGTTTGTTAAAAACTAATATTTATTAGCTCAAGTAAGGCATCTAGACATCAAGGTACACCAAAAACTGCTGCTAGTGATATTAATATTTGCTGCGATGAATGACAAAACATTTTTTCTGACCATGGGTGAATACACACCACTGAATACTTAAGAGAGTCAGTTCTCTTAATTCAGGGGTGTCGAACTCATTTGTCATGAGGGCCGGATCTGACATGAATGAGACCTTGTTGGGCCAGGCCATGTGTGTCATAACTTGTAATGCCAGGAGATATAAACTTTATAGAGGACAGAAACACAAAGATTTTTTTAACTTAAAAAAAACAACATGCTTAGAACATTAGCACTCTTGCAATTTTATTTAACAGTATCTGATAACAGACACCTCTTGCTCTGAAATATTGCATCAAAATGTCTGTGTCTGTGTTGTTGCAATCTTGAATATGCTGTTCAGGTGTGTGTCTGTAAGATGCAAACCTACTTTTGATTCACTGACGTTCACCACAGAAATCTCATGCTCAGAGTTCTGAGTCTAGGACTCAGGGGGAAACATGAAATGGCTGAGCAATTAAGAGAGTCTGGTGAAGCAACCTATGATGCAGCAGCAGCAGCAGCAGAACTAGAAGCAGGAGATGGCCAGTTCCAGTGCGGGCCTGATAGAAGCCCTCCGGGGGCCTAATCTGGCCCCCGGGCCGCATGTTTGACACCCCTGTCTTAATTCCTACACGTGTATGGGAGAAAAGTGAAAGGTGTTCCTCTCAAAATACATGTCTGTTACACAGATAACATCCAAGCACTGGGATCATTCTCCAGTGTTTACAGATATACACTTTGGTATTACTGAAATTCAGCACAAAGATTATAAGGCTCAATCATTCTGAGATCAGCACAACCCAAAACAGGAATTTTAGTTAGTTCTCACTGTTTGTTCACGTGGCATACCTGGAGTTATCCTTTGCTGCACAAAGTCCTCCAGTTTGATGCTGCGGCCTGGGGGCTCAATCTGCTTTCACATGAATGGCTTACCTGATCTGAGAGCTACCAAGCATTATACAGAAGCCCGTCATACTGAATACTCTTAAAGCCAATGAAATTCTTAGATTTAAAAAGGGTGAAGAAGTCCACCCAATCATTCAAAGAGGTGGCTAAAGTAATGCATCTCTCAGGCTAGGGCTGGGATCCAAAGAACTATTTTTAGGTACACTCAAGGATGCCTGCTGGGAGTTTTGCCCCTCCCCCTTTGATTATCAAGCATCTGTTCCATACCACAGACTGCTCCTGAAAGTCCTCTCAGTGTCAAGAGTACTTTGCTGTATAGCATGCAGAACAGCTTTTTGAGAAACGCAAGCCCAGAGGCTCCCTCAGGTATGCAGAACTGCTTGTGCAGTTTTCTGAAGCCCGGCCTAGAGTAAAAGGCAATGCTGAAGATGGCCACACTTTCCTAGAATGCAGTGGGCTCACGGATGATGGCGCAGTTTCCATGGGGCCCGTTGCTCTTATAGAGAAAAAAGGTTGGAAAAGTATTTGAGGACTGTGGTTGACATCAAAACAAAATGAGTAAACTTTACCAGACCGTGGTAATACCCTCTGAAAGTTGCAGAGAATCTAGTGTGTAATTGACTTAAACCATCACTTGCTGGTTCTCCCAAACATACTTTTCATTACTTTTCTGCCTTAATTTAGTGTTGTATTTAAACGTGTGTAGAGAGGCACAGCATCTAAAATGCTGCATCCCTTTAAAACAATGCAGAACCCTGGTCAGGTCAGCAACTAGCCTTGCTGGAGAACCACCTGAGCGAGGGATGCAGTGTGTGTGTGAAGGGCCCAATCTGCCCCCCAAAACCAACTCATTGTCAAACCCCTCTCCCTCTGCGGAGGCAGCTCCATCCATATCCATATTTTTGCCTTCAGGCTTGCCAGATAGTGGCACCCAGAGGGCCTGGTTTAGCTGAGCGATGCAAACGGATGACCTCTAATGCACAGGACACAAGATCGACTGCTGAATATTCATGTTATGATCTCCTCCCTGCTCCGGTGTCTGAAACCTGGCAGGAATTAAGTGGATGATGCTCTTCCAGACAAACAGGTAACTGATGACAAAAGCCTAACCACAGCTCTGAGTACCCTGCTTTCTGGGGCCGCCATTCCGAGAGATGGTCTTCTCAGAAGTGGTGGCAAGATTATGGAACTCCCTCCCAGGTATATTTGTCTGTCCCCTCCTAATACCACTTCCTTCTGCCAGCAGGTGGCGACGTTTTTGTTCTGCCCTCAGTGATCCCTTCTTCCTACTTTGTGTTTTAGTTAGCTGCTTTTGGGGTTTTTTTACATACGTATTTTAGCCCTGACTTTAACTGTGTTTTATGATGTTATTTGATTATGTTTGTTCAAACTGTTTGCTGCCTTGGTGGCCCTGACTGGATGGCATGGCAGGATATAAACGCTGTAAATAGATAAATAATTTCACATGCATTAATTTCTAAGCGTCTTGCTTTTAAAATGCAGAGGAATAAAGCCAGAAAAAGTGTGGTAACTCTCAGAGCGTTTTGCTACAAGCCAGAGACTCCTGTGACCTATCTGAGTGGGTTTGCGGCTTATTTCAAGTAAATACTGTGATGGTTCGCCATTCAAGCAAATGCCCCATGTAAATGGAAAAGGGAGCAAGGGAGAAAGAAGCTGGAGAAATACAGCCCCGAGTGTACTGTGAAAACATTTCAGAAAGTCAAGGTTCAGAGTTCTCCTTGTTCATTTCTGATTACTAACCCTCTTCAAGCCAGAGAAGTGCCTGTGTGAGAGTTATGGTGGGGTGGACATCAGCTTGCTACAGGACCTACAGAGAGTTTGAATGTCTTCAGATTTAGGCAATGCTAAACAAATGTTCAGGATGTGCTTCAGAACCTCTCTGCCAATAAAAGTTATGTAAATGGTAAATTTCTAGCCGCTCTTGTGAAAGACCCATTCACGCACAGCTTAGGGGAGTTGCAATTTTCCTTCATTTTTAATCACCGTGGATATAAAAAAAATAAAAACCTCCAAAGCACGTTCAAGCAAGGGTAAAATTTGCCTCTAATCTATCCGAGGCCCTTCTGTGAATGCAGTGCCTGTGTTGCCATGACAACGCCGCCACATCTCTGAACTCAAAAGCAGCAACCCTTTTGATTCTCACCTTTGGCCATTTTATTGAGAACCATGTCAATTAGGATGTAGGTTCCACTTCTTCCTGCACCA
The DNA here is from genome assembly GCA_029233225.1 of Lepidodactylus listeri. Classification (NCBI taxonomy): domain Eukaryota; kingdom Metazoa; phylum Chordata; class Lepidosauria; order Squamata; family Gekkonidae; genus Lepidodactylus; species Lepidodactylus listeri. The sequence continues at coordinate 15,235,699 of JARCFY010000012.1, forward strand.
TCACTACAAACAGACAGGGAAGGGGGGGAGAAAATCCTGATCAATGCCGTGCGCACAATAATTCAGCAGAAAAGCAGTTACTGTTGATTTTATATTAGAAGCATAATATGGGGAGGGGGGGTATTAAGGAAAGGTGGAGAGAAGCCGAGGAAGAAGATATATAGCTACACAAGGGGAGAAGAAAATAAATATTTCATTATCTGTACGAGATTAGCAGTTATTTCTTATATATGAACTGTACAGCTTTGCAAGATACATTTGCTTCTTTCATGGCATCGGTGTATTTATTTTGGAAACAAAACAACTATTATTTTTAAACAGTAATGAAATTAAAAATGCTACATTTTTGAAGTCCAATTTTTTTTTCTAATCAAGTTCAAGAGCTGATCAGCTGGCCCAGCATCTTTCCAAAATGATTGCTTTTCCTTGTGTCTGAGCGCACTCAAATGGCCGTGGCTTTGCAAAATGACCTTTCAATCACCTGCCTCTCCTTATATTGTGAAAAATCTTTCGTTATTTAAGGATAATATTATTTCCTTACCAAGTAATTGGATACTAGCCACTTGGGTCTCAAAAAAACACTGCTAACTATTCCCCCCCCCCCTTTTTTCACCTTAATACGGGCATGGTTACAATGAGAGAAAAAATTCATGCAGCATCTGAAAGATGTTTTTGATCTTCTAAAGGCACTACCTTTAAAAGCATGCGCACACAAGAAATATGCATCTGTGACTGAGCACTCTGAAGAAGCCAAGATCACTCTAATCTAAATGCAGTTTGCATTGCTGTCAGAGATCTGCTTATAATTGGCAATGTGATGGTTTTGGTGTCCGTTGCTAGCAAACACAATTAAGATTTTAAGCAAACAATTTTTCTTGCCCTTTCCTCTGGTTTTTAAAAAGGGTGTATTTGTAGCAATTCTTGAATAAGGAAAAGAGATAACTGGAAGCAGTTTTCTTCTGATAATTTCCTTTACCAAGAACAGTTATTGATGAGCAGGCAGGGGAAGGACATATTATAATGCTACTATAGTTTTGGTCTTAATTTTTTTTGGGTATAATTTATTAGATAACATTTTTAAACCCACAGAATTAATGATACCAAAGAGGTGGACTGAAGAAGATAAATGTCAATGGTAAAAAACAAGGATTTTTTTTAATGAAGGGGAGGTATACATTATAATTTACATAAGAGACCACACGTCTCTCCCCGAGTTATAGTAAAATAAACTGAGTCACAGGGGGAAAATTCAATCATTAATTTTACTGGAGTCTTGAACACAGCATAATTCTAAGAATATCGCTCAAACCCAAGTGAGTCTTGAAACTGACATAACCAGAGAATCCTAGGCTTCATCAATAGTAGCCATTTTTCAACCGCTTTACTATAGAAGCACTTAAATCTGTGAGACAGTCAAAGTGCCAGAAGGCAGGGGTGCGGGAGACGAGAGATGGGCATTATTTCTGGTCCAAGCTACTGGGCTATGGCCAGACACACAGGCCCAGAAACCAAGCAAAGAAGTTCCCCTAATCCTGTGTCTCCAACACCACATCACTCTTTTATAAGCCAAAAGAAACGGTTGTGCGCATGAATTGTCAAAAAAAATTCCTCAAAGCAACAATGCATAGAGAATTAGCAAAAGTTCTACACGATCTGGGGAAAAAACCAGTCTGAGGGCTCTTTAAGCCAATTAGCCCTGACAGAGGTAAAGAAAGGACTTCTTCCTTTTTCTTCCACCACTGTACAACCTGAAGAACCTCTGAGAGCCAAATGGTTAATTCTGAACAATCTATGCAACTAAGAATTCCTTTTAGAGAAATCAAGTTTTGCCATCTGAAACATGAGAAATCTCTGTATGTACTAAGTAACAAAGGTATCATGCTCGGCCAAAACAATAAGAAAAATGTGTGTGGGGGGGGGGGGGACAGAAGAGTTTACCCTGCAAATCAATCTATAACACTAGTTGTACCTTTGGTTCAAGTTAAAGAATTTCCTTATTAGCCTCTCTGAGGCTAGCTTTAAAATGATACTTGCCTGCAATGAACAATTACTGGACAAGAACGACCCCTGTAGCACTTGTTTACTTTTCTGTAATAAAACAAATACAGGCATTAAGAAACACATTACTTCACAAGCCCAGCCAGACTGTAGGAAAAAATAAATATTTTTTTAAAAATCACCCATAAAAACATGGCTTGACTTGTCCAGAAAACCTGACCCCATGCTATCTTCAGATCAATCAGACCTGTGCAAGCTTAATTCATCAGGACAATGGGTGCCATCCTCCAAACACTGCTCCTACACAAGATCCATTGGAATAAATAAAGATTTCGCTGAAGGCACAGTGCTTAGTGAATTCTGCCCTAGGCCAGAGTATGCTGTTGACAACAGTAGCTTTAACAAAATGCAGGTGTGAGTTCAATTTTGTACCAATCCCACACTCCGTACAGTAATACAGACACACTTGTATCATATTAGACCCCGTAAAAGTTCACTGTGACATACTGGGATATTCCAAGCAGACCTTCACACATCATCATTTCTACACCCATTTTCACACTGAAGTACTGGTATTTTCCATACATGCTAATAAAAGCTCTTCTATCATTTCTCACATCTGGAATACGAGTGAATGTAAACAACTTGCACTAGCTAGAAAGTGTGTTCTTCCTGGCTCTGGTCCAACACAGCATGGGGACGGCAGCCAGGACTGAGCATGAGGAAGCCACCCCCCCCCACTTTATTTTACAACACTGTAATCCTACCAATTTGTTCTTTAGTAGGAAAGGGGGGAGTGTGGAGCCAGCCCTCCTTCCCTGCATCCATGTTTGCTCCTCAACAGTTTGGAGGGATTTAGCTTTTTAAAAAGGACCTGTGCACAGTTCCAACTTGCTGCTTTGGGAAGGGGAATTGGGGCACACATTTTTGCACGCAGCCAGGGACAGGTATGCAGAAACCGTTTTTCATGCAAGTACAGCCCCAGACTTGATCAGGGAACTTTGTTCTGTCCCTCAAGAACTCCATGCGTGTACTCAGATTGTGCAGAGGAAGTTAAAAAATACTACTACCCTGCCACTATTTTTCAAAATGACTACATCTAGCCACTGTTAAAAAGATACTTTGGGTGTTAATATAACACTGCCAAGGAGTTATAGGAGTCCTTGAATTCTTGCTTAATCGTGCCACATGGGTAAAAGATTTATGATTAATTTGGGGCTGGGTACAATACAAAATAAATTTGTGACAATAACACGAGGACCAAATCTGTATTGCTAAGCATATTTCCACATTTCCATTGAGGCTGATGGCTTTTACTTTCAAATAAATGCATTTAATAACAAGCTATAAAAGCTATGTTCATGTAAGAGGGAAAAATCACTTAAAGTTTATTTTGTAGGAAGCCTACTAATCAATTAGAAACTGGTTTAATATAGTTATACATGTCATTTTCCCAACTCACTGGGTAGCCCTTCGGCAAATCACGCTCTAGCTAAGTTTCCCACCTATAAAATAGGAGCTGTAACCTACCTTTCACAAAGTTGTTGCAAAGATAGGACTGCACTGTTAGTTTATTGTCTGTGCAGCTACTCTGGTCTAAGCCCACCAAAACCAATGGCTTTAGGTTGGAGTAACTCTGCATAATCGCACTGTAAACATCTTCACTACTAGGTACACTTTAAAATACTATCTAACGAGCAATAATAATGAGTGTTAATACTCAAGAGTTGGGATTTAAATGTGAAATAAGTTACTCATTTAGAAATGTCAAGCATCTAAACCATATGTTAAGTAGGAAAGGCAAAACCTTCAAAAAACTTTTGCTACAAAGCTATTTCAAAAGAGGAAAAGTTCACCAAATGTATATGAAGCAAGACTAAATTGTTTTCACCAGACATTTAAGTGATTTCTGCTGGTCAGTTACATACACTTTTTATTTCCTTAAATAATTCCTCTTTGAGTATCAACTTCTTAAAAGAGGACTAAATACATTTATGAAATCAACAGCACTAACCTCCTTAAATCCAAGCATTGCAAAGTTAGACAGTTTTTAAAAAGCAACACTTGGGAATTCAAGATTTTATAGTGTCGTAACTTTTCAAGATGGCTGCCTGAATAGCCCAGACTAGCCTGAGCTCATCCAAGCTTGGAAGCTAAGCAGGGTTGGCCCTGGTTAGCACTTGGATGGGAGACCACCAAGGAAGTCCACGGTTGATATACAGAGGCAGGCAATGGCAAACAATCTCTGCTTATGTCTTGCCTTGAAAACCCCATGAGATGTCACCATAAGGTACCTTATTATTAACATATGAATGCTTACTGTAACTAACCTTCAAAATGGATTTAGATGTGAAGCTCCACTTTGAAAGCCATTGTACTTAGGCAGGAACATGCAGTCTATGGCTAAGAAGCCAGGAAAAAATAATGTCCTCCTTACTGGACATTCCCCGGCTTTCCTACACTGGCTCATAACACTGATCAATTACTGAATTATGGCTTGGTGATCAGAAGTATCCTGTGATCTCACATACTTCCCTTTCCTCTTCCTCCACTCTTGTATCGATATTCTCACCTCCCTTTTGGTTCTGAGTATGTATGGTCAGGGTTATAATTCCCATGACTTTTTCATTTGCCATATTTAGCCCAGACCAAAGTAAGCCATCTCAGTTCTGACCACCATAACTTTGGTCTGGCACTTAACTCCATGATGCAGACCTAAAGCCAATTGTAGTTATCTTAAAGCTGGCAGCAAGTGGGGAATGTCAATGAGAACAACGAGGTGAAGGTTTGCACGAGACCTTAGAGCTCTTCCAGCTGCTAAGCCACGGCTTGTGTGATTGAATAGTTCTTATTTGTAATTTATTTTGAGATTTATATCCCACCCCTCTCTTGCAACGCGGGGCTGAAGGTGGCTCCCAAGATTTTAAAAACACAACATGACAAAACCTGCACCAAGCTGGTCATGAATATTTTCCTTATTATTATTACAGTTAAATAGCATCGCCTGGTCTTATAAACAGGACTCTGGATAAAGATGTCTCATTTTCCAATTGGTACCCTGTTAACAATTGCGCTCGTCAACACAAAGTGGAAGCCAATTTACACTCCACGTGGCGCTACAGTTACATCAATGTGTGCTGTGTTAAATGCATAAAGTGTGACACCGAAGACAAATAAATACGCATCAGGGAGCTGCAGGGAGCTGACGCTGTACAGTGGGATCTGTCCCATTCCGTGAGTGTTGGTGGATTTGTGTCTCCCCTATGCACTTCACATGTTTACAACGAACAGCAGTCAAACACTGGTGTAACTGAAGGTGCACGTAAAGTGTTAATTGGGCAGCTGTGCTTCTTGAGAGGACTAGCTGGGGAGAGGGAGGCGTTTTTTGTTACATTTGCATTTCCAATATTTCAATATATTTATCTAAAACTGACATGGGGTGGTTAAGGGATGCAGTTGCCATGGTATCCTGACTGCCATTTTTATTGACACCCATGTAAACAGCTTGATCACCACTTATTTCAGAGAGCACAAGAAAATGACAAAGGCTTTCACAAATGATCACTGTTGAGAAATAGATTTGGAACCTGGAGAAATATACAGCAGTGCTAGTTCATTCAAAGTTTAGTCCAAGGGGGAAAAAATCATAAGTAATGCTTCTGATTGTTTAATATACATATAAAATGCATACATACGTACATACACACAGAGGAAGAATTAACTAGGAAAGAATGATTAGTAATACAAACCAACCCTTCGCTCACTGAGCAAAAAAGAAATCACCATGCAAACCATCAGCAAGCATAGGTCAGAGGTCGTTAGAGGCTCAGAAAAGGGGTTTCCCACATTGTCCCTGCAGCAGAGTCACAGTTTCCAATGATCACTTTTGTGACTATGCAACTGGGCTTATATTACTAGCTGCAACATCACAAAAATGACACTGGCAACCGCTAATTAGCTGGCAAAATAAGAATTTGACCGTTTTTAAAGTGAGCAGTGTTAGTAAATGCCATTGCACACAGCAAGCAGTGATAGCATAATATATATTTTAAGCAAAGCCCTCAACATGTGATGCTAATTATCTTTTAGCTTCGCAGTGTCTCTTTTAAGTGTAAATGTGCTCCCTCTGGGCTCAAGAAATATTTAATTACACATTATCAGTGCATGACTAACAAGCTAGTTCAGAGTTAAAGGAACTGGTCTATTGTTCAAAATAAAATTGCAACTCTGTAACCACAAAAATTGACCAGTGTTTTGAGCAGGAGGAGCACCTTCACCTTTCAAGCACTGCATTTTGCATGGCTATTCTAAGCTTACGGAGAGAAGCAAAGTCTGTCTTCATTCACCAATTGATACCTGAGAGCACAATATTTCGAACCGACATAAGCTTTTAACGCCCGAGGCTCAATTCACCTACTCAACGCAATATCATCTGAAGCCCTGCCTAATACAGAGGCGCAAAAGAAGTGTTATGCTTGCGGCTTTCAAAGTCTTGCCAATTTAGCTTCAACTTAGACTGCAACATTCCCATCAACAGACTCTGGGGCAAGGTAATTTAGGGAATCCAGTTTTTTGTTCTTGGTTATAATAGAGGGTTGGTTGTGTATATTCGCAGCTTCATATGCATGTGAGTATATAAATATACACACATATACAAATTATATATTTGTATATAAACATGTTGAATACACATCAAAACATGGACAATTAGAAGATGGGGGGTCATACTGTATAGCGTGGTGTAATTTTTTTGAAAATTGTGAAACATTAATCATCAGGATTGGCAAGGGCAGAGCATTTATTCCTTTTGCCAATGGTAAAATATGTTGCTTCTGTACTGCTACTGGAAATACAAAAATTAACAAAATCGAGAAAGTAACATCCCTTTGAAAAGCTTGCGCATACAGAAAGGATAGCACACCAACCATCTCCCAAAATACTTTAGATATGTAAAATAGTTTTACAGGGCGTTTGAAAAAAACAAAACCCGAAACCTGTGGATACCTTTTGAACGAAAAGCCAAAATACCACCTGTCCTTGCACGGACACATTTCGTGGTCTGCTTCAGGCAGGAAGCGCATCCACAGAACGACATGTAGATTACACTGAAATTTATATACATTTTAGAACCAGCTGTGTTCCAACCACTTTCTCTACTCTTTAGTACTGCCTTCTACTCCCCATGGCATTTCACTACGTATGCAGAAGTTCTGAATGAGAGGTTCTGGGCTGTACACACTGGGGGGCTATAGCAACGATACTATTCTGCATCTACGCAATAGCTAAAGGTAACTCAGTTGAAGTGAGCAAACATCTACTTTGGAGGGGGTGAGGGAGGAGATCAGGCAATGGAACATGGCAACAGATGGAAACCATTCCAATGCTGGTGCAGCAAAAATGTAACCTATGCATAAACCTGAAGACCGTGGGTAGAATCCTACGGTTCCACTCCACTAATCGCCAAGCCTTCCTCCAATACAAGGAAGCCCATCTACAGTGCAGTGCTGTTCCACCAGTGGAAGCCTCCTTGAACCTCCACCATTAGTGGAACAGAAGTTTTGTATCCAACCCTGTATACTTTATATAGGATACATCCTTGAACAGAAATGGAAATTCTTTGGGGAAGGTCAATTGTCCCCTTATTTGAAAAGTGTGCGCTGTGATGAGGAATAAGTATCAAGAATGCCTTTTACAAAATGCTAGTGTAACATTCTACAAAGCATTTTCAAATAATAATAAAAGCACTTGGAAGAATTTTAGCATGATTACTGCAGACCGCACGTTCCAGTCAAATAATGTGAAATGTTTCAGTGAGCTGATAAAAAACAGTTTAGTATATTCTCATATAAGAAACTATGTCACTCAAAATCCACTGTTTCATAACAGTACAGATTGATGGAACATATAGAGGAATACAGGGGCATAGAGTTTTGGAAATCCGGGGGGGGGGGGCTCCTTAGCGCGCGCGCTAAACTGCCCCTCCTCCCTGGGCCCTTCCGAGGCCCGCCAGCCGCTGCTACCGGTGCCTCTCTCTCCCCCCCGCCACCCCTTCCCTCTCCAGCAGCGGCTGCCGGGCCTCGGAAGGACCTGGGGAGGCGCGGCGGCAGGCGCTCTGTTCTCCCGGGGGTGGCTGAGCCCCCCCCCCGGGAAATTTCGGGGGTGGCTCAAGCCCTCGAGCCCCCCCCCCCCCCCGTACTCTACGCCTATGGAGGAATACTAGGTCATCACCACGTACTGTTTATTAAAGCACTCTTTGATGTGAAGTGTCTTTATATTTAGTGGGAACCATGGAAAACAACAAGAGTTGTCTTTAGGAAGGATGACCACGAAGCTGCTCCCGCGCTTTAGATAAGCCCAGCCCTCTGGGTCATCTCAACCCTACCAGAACTCTTGCACTTATCTAGATTTATTCCTGGGGGGAGATGAAGGTATGTGGCCTCCCAGCCCATGGGCAGGTACCTAGCAAGTACACAAGCACACCTCAAAATGCCACCACAAGCAAAGAGCTCTTATAAGAGGTTCTGTGATGCACAGCAGGGCTTCACCCCAGCTGGACCCTCCACACTGTGTAAGGATGAACAATCCAAGTGCGAGGTTGCAGCATGCCCCTGGAAAAGGTAGGGAGGCACTGTCTTGCCAACCTGGGTATAAAGTAGTATCGATTTAGCAGGAGGGCTCTGTGCACACGCTACAGATGAAGGCAGATCCCTGCAGTAGCTCCAAATCAAGATCCAACATGCTTTGGTGACTACGCAGTGTCAGGACCTATCACTTAATACATAACAAGAGTTACTGTTTTAGATTCCAGATGTGTTCACTAATGATAGTTTTACAAATTCAGCTTGCGACTGTGTAGTGATATACAGAACCCTGAACACTGGCACTATGACATCTGTCTGCGGCTTCATTGTTACCATTTCTGCAGCACCAGCCCAACATGCAAAGGATTCATTTGCTTGGGTCTGAGTTAGAACATGGGGCTATATCCTGCACAGCATTTTAAAACATGAAAACCCAGGCAGCTATCCAACCCGGAATTTGGTGGGGATAGGAATAATCTCCCAATACCGTGATACAGTCATAGATCAGAGGAGTATCTAGGAGGAACAGACTGAACTGCCTCATCAGCCCACACACAATTCAATAGTTTCAAAGTGACACCCTGCTCTGGTTTGTGGTGCTCTCCTTGGAGATTATTTCAGCTATCAGTACTTTATGCTATACCTGCGAAAATCCAGTAGGGACCTTGTGGAACCGGGAACTTTCTGGTCATGCCAAGTAAGGAAATGGAATTGGGTCACGGTTCGAGTCTCGTTGGTTTGAAGGTTTTTCAAGTAAAAGCTTCTCACAAGGAAATCCTCACACCATATGTGCTCAGAGACCAGGTTTACCTACATGTTGCAAAAAAAGAAGAAGTATAAACTAGAATTTAAAAAAGAACGCAGTATATATTGTACTAGCCTGCTACCCATGCTTCACTATGGTATTTAAGTTCCATAAATCTAGTTATAATACTGATGATGTGAAGTTCGAAATGTAACATTTGTTGTAGGAACTCTAATGGAGAAGATTGTAGGGTAAAAAATGAAGTGAGACATACGTACTTTTTTTTTCTCTACTGAAGGACCTCTCTGTAGACCACATTGGTGGTTCTGCCCTCAGGTGCTAGGATCACCAGGCTGCTTGGTGAGCTCACTCTGGAGCAGGCAACATAGAACTGTCCATTTAAGAAGCAGTTGTCTATTAAGTTGTCCTGTCACCTTCCACAAAACTGATGGCCTTTTTACTGGTGTTCCTGGATTGTTTTGCTCATATGGAAACTTTGTTGTTCTGAGCACTTCAGGGTGATCTTGCTGGTACTTGGCGTGCACAGCTCAGTGCCCCGCAGGAGTACTATGTGCAAATGTCTTTGCCACATTTTTAAGTTGCCTCCTCCTTGAAGCATTGGTGTACCTGGCTTGATATTTGCCAGGAGCTTTCTTGGGGGCACTGAGAGGTATGAGGGGGAGTTGGTGTGAGGGAGTGGTGATGTGGTGGACATTTCTTCAGGTTCATGAGGGAAGCATGCATCAAAATGGCTCCTAGAAAGGTCCTTTACTATCTCCCCATGAACATTCATAAGCTCAATTGCCTTGTTGGCTGTTATGAGAAATGTCTATTCAGGAGTCTTGAATCGCTGATTTTTCTAATTGTCCTCAACTGTCTGCAGTCTCTTTTAACTGTGTTTTTACCTCAGAACACTGAGATCCACAGCTGAGCAATCAGAGGGAGGTAGGGTGCAAACTGGCAGGTTTTACCTCAGAACTCTGAGCTTCACAGTTGACCAATCAGAAGGGGGAGGGGAGGCAGCCTGCCAGGCACATGGAAAAACAATTAGGGGGACACATTTTGCTCCCCTTTTACCCCCTTAGGGGTCATGTTGCTCAGAAATCTCTTCTGGGGGTTGACATCATAGAAGGAATGTACTCCCCTTATTTTGGGTTTCTTGGTGCAGGGGTTTGGCCTGGGCACTGAATTGGGGGGGCATACCCTCCCCTTTTTTTACAAAACTAACTCTCATTTATGTTACATTTAAGAAGTGGGACATCACTACATATTCAAAACACCATCTGAGCAATCAGATATTAAGCAAGCATATGAACCAATTTTCTAGAACCTACATTGTGAGAAGTTAAATAACCTAATACAGGAAACCATTTTTCTACAAATTTGCGGTATATTTCCACAGTGGGTGGGAGTGTCTGGTGTTGGGGGGGGGACTGTATTTAAAGGCATCAGGGAGGCTGGACAAGCAGCAGGACTAAGGCAATCCTGCTGTGCAAACCTCCCCGGCAGATGTAAGCATCCCACCTCCTCTCCTACATATGACAGGCAGGTGCCTGTCCAGTGTAGGAAAGGGGAGGGGGGAGGAGTATTAGAAGCCACTGTGGAGGCGGGGCTGGCAGGATTACTAAGGCATTACTGCTGGGGTGGGCTCCCTCATGGCTTTAAGCACCTTGCAACTGCTGCTGCACAGACAACTGCCTGTCAGGTGTAGGAGGTGGAGGGAGTGTGTTGGAAGCCATCATAGAGGCTGGGCAGGCATTGTTGGTGGGAATGTCCCTCTGTAAACTCTTTTTGGTCAAAAATTTTAAACTTAAACTAATAAAATACTGGAATTTAAATACTGGAACTTAAACTAATAAAATACTGCAATTTACCCAACTAAACTAATAAAATACTGCAATTTACCCAACTCTCCTGCTTCAGTTTTATTGAACTATTGGCCAAACCTTAATTTAACCAACCAAATAACAGAACTTGCAGCAATTTTTTTGTTAGCAGTGAAAACTTTGGTTGCCCAATGTTGGAAATCAAAAAATACACCCTCAGTTCAACAACAGTTTATGAAACTTTGGGACTTTGCAACAATGAATAAACTTGCAATTCAGATCCATAAGATAGAATCACCCTCTTTAAATGATAATTTCTTAGAAAAATGGTTCCCCTTTTTTGAGTACATTTCTTCCTCAAGTAATAAAAGTTGTTCCCTACCTAAGAAATATGTTAATGTCGTGTATTATTAACCTTGTTGTAAGTATTCATGCAACTACATGCATCTCTCTACTTTTTTGTCATATGCCTGTGATATTTGAAGTTTGTTCGGTTCTTTTGTTCATTTTTCGTAAGTATTATGGTTGTATTGTTACTGAAAAATTTAATAAAGATAAAGTTTAAAAAAAGAGAGAGAGAGGCTGGGCCAGCAGCATTACTGTACTTCACAGGTGGTTGTTGGCCATTCCTAATTTCCTCAATTGCCGTTAGCTCTCTGGAGTCTCCTATAATTGTTTTTTTTTTACCTCAGAATGCTGAGCTTTGCTGCCGACCAATTAGAGAGTGGGGGTGTGTGTGCAAGGAGGCAGCAGCCTGGAAGCCGCAGAGGAATCAATGGGGGAGCACATTTTACCCCTTTTGACCCACTTAGGGGTCTAATTTCTAAAAATCCCTTCTTAGTGAGCACCTATGCCATGGTAGGAACGCTCTCCCCAAATTTGATGTTTCTAGGTCCAGCAGTTTGGTCTGAGCATTGATTTTATGTTGAGGGGACTTTCTTTTATATATAAAGATGAATGGTATATATCAGGTGTGGCTAAATATACTGAAGAACTGCATGTCATAATTTTTTGAAGGTGCAGAGGTACAAAATACATGATCTATACTGGCTGCTGTCATTGCAAATTGCCCATTCAGAAGGGTTTTTTCTTTTTTCTTTTGTTGTTGGATTTGGAATAGCCATAATTAAATCGGCCTGTGTTTAGCTAATCTAAGGCAGCCGCTGTTTGGCAGAACTGCATTAGTCAGCATAGCTTCCTTGGGCTAAAACAGGAAGGACAGGGTTAAAATATTTCAAATATGCAAACTAATACATCAATGCTTGGTCAATCACCCAGTGCCTCTGAGTGATTACCTGCATGACTCCCTCAAATGTGGTGGCCATTTCTATTTCCAAGGAACTCCTACCACTGATTTCACCACTGGCGACTTCTTTGATCGCCTGGATTCTCAGCACATTCAAGTGGAAATCCTTTTATTTCTGCGGATGGGTAAATAAAACAAATTTTAAACAGAGCTTATGAGGTAAGCCAAGCTGAAAAGACTGCTACATCATTAATGCTGGCGATCCTGGTTAAAAGGAGGTCCTGCCTTCCAGGAGAATTAAACTACCTTCTCTGCTTTTTTTCAACCTCCTAGAGTTCCTGGTCCCATTTTTGTGGGTTTCTATGCTCCTAGCCCTCTTGTTCCCATCCAGTTCTTCAAGCCTCTCCTCTTGACCTTCTCTTCCCGCCTTTGGAAGAAGACAGAAGAGAGTAGAATGCAGATAGCAGACAGCATCTCCCTGGCCTCCGTGCCCTGATTCCTAGCATTGGAGGGCACGGAGGCCAGGGAGGTATTTCCTCCCTGTTCTGCTGTTGTTTCTCTTCTTCCAAAGGCAGGAAGAGAAGGTCAAGAGTCAGTGCCCTGATTCCTAGCATGTGAGGTGTTGGAAGCAGACTGCCTGGTCCCTCAACATTTTGAGGAGGGAGCACTGTTGCAGGAGCTGCAGTTGTGTAGGCTTGTAGACTGCAATTTAATTGAAGAGCTGCATGTAGTTTGTGAACCAAGATTTAGCCACTACTGGAATATATATATTGTCGGTGAATGACCTATTGGGAACATCTCCTGTATAAGCTACTCATTTCTATGTGGCAGACTGTGTCACAGGAGCTCTTTTGGACTAAAAATGTAATATCATTTAATTGCATATCACTGTGGAATATACTGTTTACAGGTTACAAAAGGACAGTAGTTAGGATTTATTTCCTTTGCTTTGAGAAGAACAATAGCTTAGATCCTGAACCTGTTCCTTTGTTTCTGTAGCATTGTGTAAAGGCAGTGCACAATTAAGAGTGGTTTTTTGCAGGGCTAAGAACCTTCTGCTTATTGCGACAGAGCACTCCCTCCAAACATGGAAGAAAGAGCTAGGATTCAAGTCAGTATTTCCTATTGACCAAAATGGATTGAAAACAAATCAGCCAGCATCATAATGCCCCTGTATAAATCGATGGTGCGACCGCATTTGGAGTACTGTGTACAGTTCTGGTCACCATACCTCAAGAAACATATTATAGCATTGGGAAAAGTGCAGAGGAGGGCAACTAGAATGATAAAAGGATTGGAACACTTTCCCTATGAAGAAAGGTTGAAGCGCTTGGGGCTCTTTAGCTTGGAGAAACGGCGGCTGAGGGGTGACATGATCAAGGTTTATAAGATTATGCATGGGATACAGCAGGTAGAGAAGGAGTACTTTTCTCCCTTTCTCACAATACAAGAACTCGTGGGCGCTCGATGAAATTGCTGAGCAGTCGGGTTAGAACAGATAAAAGGAAGTACTTGTTCACCCAAAGAGTGATTGACACATGGAATTCACTGCCATAGGAGGTGGTGGCAGCTACAAGCATAAACGGCTTCAAGAGGGAATTAGATGAACATATGAAGCAGAGGTCCATCAGTGGCTATTAGCCACAAGGTATAGATAGGAACTCTCAGTCTGGGGCAAGTGATGCTCTGTATTCTTGGTGCTTGGGTGGGGCAACGGTGGGAGGGCTTCTAGTGTCCTGGCCCCACTGGTGGACCTCCTGATGGCACCTGGTATTTTTGTCCACTGTGTGACACATAGTGTTGTACTGAATGGGCCATTGGCCTGATTCAACATTGGTTTCTCTTATGTTCTTACTTGATGGATTAGGACCAACCCTATTTAGCAAGTCGTCGTGAAAGCTGATCTTCAGCCTTTACTTAGTGATATAAAATCAGACACAAAACTTAATATAGCAACAGACTCCTAAGTGTGGGGCAAGATTATTAGCCCATCAGTGGTTTGAATGGAGCTGTAGTGACCAGTGTCAATTTTGTAGCATGGCATTAGTTCAACTAACCAGTCCGAGACACCATTTCCAACCAGGCTCACAGTCATTACTACTGCATGGCAATTGCCATTAGCAGCAGCAGCACACTGCTAATACATGGCTGGCAGCATACCTGAAGCATATTTGCTCAGAAGTAAGCCCTAAAATGCATCCAGTTACCACAATCACAGGTAAATGTGCATTTCTTTGGAACCTAAGGAATGGATGGTGTCCAGGCTACCTATCTATATACTGTGATGTTCTGGACAGAACTTGCTCTGAATCTGGTCTTTGATTCCAGTTTGACTGAACAGGGGCAAGGAGTTGTGCCTTCTCAGAAGTGACATCCACATTATGGTGCACGCTCCCCAGGAAAGCTCATAGGGCAAGCTCTCTCACAGTTTTTTGGATAATTTGGATGCTTGTCCCTTTATGCTTTTGAGAGGCTGACCAGCCCTGGTTGCTTGGGCCTCTGTTTTTGCACCTTGTACGGTGAACTAGACGCTTTGGTTAAAGACTTTCGCTTCAGAATAACGGCTGAGTTTATTTATTGTTGTTTTCAATGTATTATAATCCACCCAAGTGGAATTTTAACCCCTGAATTTATAAAATTGATGGCTGGTGTAAAGGTGAGACTGAGTGGGATGATGAGGCAGGTAGCTCTTCAACACTGTATTCGACTGGAATCATAGTGGGCACGGGCTCTGTATAGTTTGGTTTACTTCTACATTGGGGTTGCATTGGGCCAGCTACAGAACAATTTTGACCTGACCTGACCTTGCTTGCTGCCCACAGGATGCTACCATACTGTGTCTCTTTGGGGCATCTTAGCCACATAAACCTGTAGGTTTCAGTTGAAAAAAGCAAAACAATTAGTTTAACTATCAAAATGATAAGCAGGGTTTTTAAATAAACAGTAGAAGCCACAGCTGCTGTTAAATATTTATAGGCACAATATTTTCTTATAACGTATAAATTTCAATTCCATCCTTGTTTGTATTTGAACCTCTTAGGGAAAAAAAGCATTCTAATTTGCAAACCTCTTTGGCCATGTATATATTTAGAATATGTATAGAACTGCTTCTCGGCTAGCCATGCTATCAAGATATGCACAGAATTTTCAATGAAGCTGAAATGATTCAAGAACCACAAGACTGCATTTTATGGTAGACCTCGGCTCAGTCTGCAGGTCAAATCCCATTAAGCAATATTTTGCTCTGTATGAAATCAATCCACACACTTACTGTCAGGTTTACAAGCAGATATTTTGTTTAAGTACCTCGTAGATATGGTAGAGGTTTGACCCTTCATCTGGCCAATAGTGGCAGCACTGTTTGACTCCATTTTCAGCAAGGGGTGTCAGCATGACAATAACGACAGAGCCGTTTTCCCAGACCATCTGCAGACAAAGAAAGACACCGTGGCCACACTGTGACTGCCTAATTACTGCATGACATGTATAATTACTGCACTCAGACACACAATCGAAATTTATTCCATTCACAGGAAATGTATTTCATTTTCATTAGACATTTTTCTCTGCAGCTGCTTCCAAAGCTCTGAATAAACTGACATCATATTTTGCATGTTACATGAAATATTAAAGAATTTCCAAAGAATCCATCCAAATACTGTGTAAATAGCGTCTGTGCTTTCCTTTGGAATTATCTTCAGCTCTTTTTTTCAATTTCACACTCCCAATTTACAGAAGGAAACAATGGATAATGCTTTTTTGACAAGCAACAACAATAACAATCCGCTGCATCATTTTTGGTATGCCATCGCTATATGGATGTGTGTAATTAACAAGATACCAATAAAATCTGTCATGTTAAGTCAAACAGAAATGCTGCTTGCATGCTTAGCTTGGTTTCTTCTAGATCACTGTTGTGTTAAAAGAAAAGCAGTTGTTGCCATTTTAACAGAATAGCACCACATGCAGATTAAAACAACAACAAAACACCTGCAACCCTTACTGAGATGTTTTATGTTTAAAATATCACACCCACCCGCACCCAAATCTGAACCATTCTAGCAGGTCAGTAGGTCTGCTTATGAGCAAATCTGATCCACTGGTTTCAGGTTACAATGGATATAAACGTTCAGAAAAATTAAAATGCATGCCAGATATAAATATAACTTACTGTCAAGACTACGTTTGCTCAAAATGTACAGACACCAGAACACATGAGAACAGGACAACTTTAATGGTTTTGCCATTTAATAACTAAGCATGGTCCCAGAGCAAGCAAACAAGAATCAAAGTCATCCCCAATTAAAGGTCGGTTGGATGTTATTCAAAGAAGCAGCAAAACCAGCTAGGATGGCATAGCTGTGTTGCAAACTCAGCCCGCTGTGGAACAAAAACCCTCCGCTGAATTAATATGGAGCTGCATAATCACTAAAAGTCTTTATTATTATGGTGTACATTGATGCTATATTTGAATGCAACTTTCATTGTCTTTCTATTAGCATGCAAAATTACCCCATGAAAAGGGAACTGATCTTTCTGCAAAAGGGTTAAGTTTATTTTGCAAAAATATTTATAAGCAACTGCATTGAGATGTAAATAGAGTAAACAAGAAAAAGGGGGCATTCGCCTAAGCAGCACAGAGACAGAGCACTCAAAGGCTTCCCCCTTTGTGGTACATGGGGGGGGGGGGTTGGCTCTAATTTCATTTGCTTTCTTTATAAGACAATGAATTATCTGTTTTTAAAAGCATTTAATTTACTTAGACAAAGAAAAAAGGTGCACATGCTGTAATGACAGACTAATTCCACATACTGTGTTCTTTTGAGATTTTCCTACATTTAGGAGAAGGGCAAATAAGAGCTTTATTTCTTGATGTACCAGAAAAGGTCTTCTATGATTGCTCTGTGCTCCCAAGTTGTTTTCTGGTCCCACTAAAAACACTGAGGGAAGACCTGTTCTCAACAGTATAAAATAATACGTTGGAATTTTAAAAAATAAATAAATACAAAAATCACTTTTCTGCTTTCTTTAGAGGCCTGTGTTAGCGATCCCAGCCTCCCCACCCCCAAAAAACAACATAAAGATACTACCAGTGCCATTAATTCACACACTTCACAGAGTTTAAACTACGAATCTCGCTTTCAGGTATCTGCGCTTCACAAACCCCTCTAACAAATTGTCCCTGGTACTTGGTGCCTCTATCATCTAACAGTTTAATGTGCCTTTAGAAGGTACAGAAGCTCAATGAAGCCATTACGAAAATGAGGAGAAACATGGTTTTTATGAGTGTAATAAAAACACAATGATCTAGGTCATAAACTAATCATCGAGCAGTTGCTTGTGCCACCCAAGTGTAACATTATGAAAGCCCACTCGTTTGGAGAGAGGACGCGGAGGCCTTACAGTCTGGCAAGCCTCTTCATGGGCTTCAGACACATTTCATTACAGAGGAGCCATCTCAGATCTCTGAAAATTACCTTTATGCATAAATTCAAATGAAAGTTAATTTAAACAAACAATTTCAAGGTTACTCTAGGGTACCATTCCCCCCCCTCCCAAGTCATTTTATGAAGTGCAGGGCACTCGCACTAGCAAGACAGTTGAATTCCAACAATGGAATTCTAGGATATTGTAGCCATATTTAACACTAATATCCACCATGTTTCTCCATTTTGTCAAGAGCAGCACTCATACTGCTATTTTGTTTGTGCACCATGATGCTCCCTCTGGCAATACACGGTGCTTGATACAAAGAGTTAAGAGCGTCAGACCAGTATCTGGGAGAGGTGGGTTCATATGCCCACTCGTGCCGTAGAAGCTCACTGGGTGATCTTGGCCTGGTCACACTCTCCCGGCCTAACCTACCTCACAGGAGTTTTGTGAGAATAAAATGGAGAAGGAGAGAACAATGTAAGCCACTTTGGGTCCCTCCTGGGGAGAAAGGCGAGGTACAAATGAATTGAATAAATCACTTAATGACACAGAACTTGTTTATTAAATTTATGTCATTTTATAGCTATGCTCTGAGTTATTCTACAATGCAACACACACACACCCTGGATTGTGTTACCTCAAAGCAAATACCGTATTTTTCACTCCATGACGCGCACCTGATCATAAGACGCACCTTGTTTTTAGAGGAGGAAAACAGGAAAAAATGAAACAGAAAGAAAGAGAGAGAGAGAGAGATAAAGGAAGGAAGGAGGAAGAGAGAGAGAGAAAGAGAAAGGAAGAAAGAAAGGTGGAGACAGAGAGAGAGAGAGAAAGACAGACAGACAGACAGAAAAAAGGAAAGGAAGGAAGGAAGGAAGAAAGATAGAGAAAGGAAAAGTGCGTCTTATGGAGGAAAAAATACAGTACTTCATATTGGCTCACGGCACAGTTAGCCTTTTTCAATGCCTTCATTTCCTAGAGGAGGATATGTTCATCACAACAGAGCACCAACTGGAGTATTGCCAGCTAGGCAGACTAGCCATTGCAAATTAGGAAAAGACCGCAGCAACTGGAGAGCATATTCTACTCAGCAAGGATATTCAACCTCCTTTGCTTCCTTCTCCCCCACCCAGTTCCTGCCCTGCCATGCCTTATGCTTAGAAAAACTTTCCCCCACTTTAGTTCAAGCCACCTCAATCTGCCGGGTATTTTTAGGGTGAGTCCAAAAATGCTGGCTGGCACAGTCTGCCACATGACTGTACAACTTTGAGAAGGCTTGTTTGGGATCACATATTTGAAAATACACTGAAGTCTCCCTGTGCACACAGCAAACATTTCACGAAGAACTTGGGGGGGGGGGGGGGGGGCGCTACAGAATTTCTGTACCCTATGCTACCTTGGTACATGTATCTTACTTGTTGAAATCTGAGAGAAAGGAGGGGAAAAATTGAAATTAGAAAACAAATTCTGTAGTAAATACTAGGAAGTGCATTATTTGGACTGAAACACCTTCATATGTCACAACATTTAGGATGGCCAGCATATCCAGGAACTGAACTCTTTAACAACATATTAGTATCAAACACATTATATAGCGCAGGGGTGGCCAACCTGTGGCTCGGGAGCCACATGTGGCTCTTTCACACATATTGTGCGGCTCCTGGCAGGGCGGCTGGGGAAGCAAAGGGGAGGCATGCTTTTTCTCTCTTTCTCCCTTCCTTCCTTCCCTCCTCCCTCCCATCTATTTGCTTTCCTAGTTTCTCTCTCTCTCTCTTTCTTATAACCAGTTTTCCTCATTTGTTTTAATTTATGGCAGTCCCATTTAACGTTAATAAAAAGCAAATTTGCATATTTTTAAAAATAAAAACGTGTGTGTGATATTTGTTCCTGTCTTGCGGCTCTCAGACATCTCTATGTGGCTCTTACGTTTAGTCTATGTGGCTCTTACGTTAAGCAAGGTTGGCCACCCCTGATATAGCGTAATAAATTGCTGTCAAAATTATTTAAACAACCTGTTTTCAAGGATATACATACAGTATACATAGGAATTGTTATCTAATGACTGTCTTACATGCCATGTTTTATGCTACACATTCTGAGTGAGTAACACCTTGTTTTAAAAAGCATTTTGCTCTTTCAAAAGAAAACAATACTTTACAGGAGCCTTTTCAGTACTCTCCCAAGTTTCTCCCCTGGAAAATTTTTAAAAAGTCGGGGGGGGGGGGAGTATTTTTTCCTGTGCCTTCACTTCTGTAATCCTAGCAAACTGGCTATTCATCTCCAGAACTTCCATCTAGAGATCTCATTTTCACAAGCATACAGACTCAGAGGTAGCAGACATCACAGAAACAAGATCCTCTGCAGAGGTATGGCTGAAGGCACACATCTCCCTCTAGATCCTTTAAAGCTTTCAGTAGATTACACAGGCAAGGAAACAGTACATCAACATTACTGGCTCCCTGTTTTAGGCTGGGACTCATCTAGATTCTTCCTCTGTATTACACTGACCATGGAACTGAATTTGGACTTCTACTGCATGTTCTGTGAACGTTGTAGGGACTCCTGTGTGTTTCTGGTAGTGGCTCCTTTGCATACACCCTTTGTGAATTTCTGTAGGAATGTCTTTTTTGAAACACCCTCGCTGCACCTGGTCTCTCACTCCGCTGCCACTTGGTGCCCCTCCTCAGTTCTTTGTCATTCGTGTACTACAGACTTTAAATTCATATATTCCCAATTCATATATTACCCAAATACTGGGGGAAATGGTTTGCTTACCTGTAACTGGTGTTCAAGTGGTCATCCCTGTAGTCACATGACTGGGAGCATGAGTGCGCATGGATCCTTGAGAGGAACCATTAGACCTAAAGATTTTAAACACTAAGTCCACCTATTCAAGCAGCAGAAATCTGTCACACATACTAGAAAATGCAGGAAGAAATTCCCAAGAAAATGCAGCAAGCCAAAAAATGCATCTGTTGCAGGAATTGAGGACAGGACATACAACAGCAGAGGTGACCACTTGAACAGCAGGTACAGGTAAGCAACCTGTTCTTCTTTGCAGTCTCTATGCAACACCCTATTGGAGAAGATTTACTAATTACTTTTATTTGGAGGTGGGAACAGATGAAGTCTCGCACAGATCACACTGAAGACTGCTCTCCCTAAAACAGCATTTCTTTTAGCTCTCACGTCCATAGCACAATGCTTTTTTAATGTATAGGTTTGCAACTAGGTAGTTGCTTTCAAAAGCCTGGCAATGAGATCTCTCTGGAAAAGGCCACAGAAGTCACTATGGACCTGGTAGAATATACTCTAATAAATTGTGATAAAGGGTGTCCAGCCAATTCATAACACAGCTGTATGACACTAGCAACTCAATGACCACAGAAACATTAATACCTTTCCTGGAATCTTCATAACAAAGAGATAAGTGACCTTAGCAAGTGCAGGGATCCTATAGGCATAAAGGGCCAGAACCTGCTGTAGCCAATGTGTGCCATTTTCTTTCCATAACTGAGACGGGATCCCGAAAATAAACTCGTAGCACTAAACCTTTACTCATATGAGAAGAACAGATGATGAAGCAGGATTGTTGGCCAGCAATTAGACAGCCCATGCCAACCAATGAACAGAGCAACAAGACAAAGATTAATGAAGTAAAAAACAATGTGAGTACCAAACTACCTGCCATGGGCAAGCTGAAGGGAAGCACTTTGTACTGAAAATGTCTTCTGCCAATTTGCAAAGATAAGGTATTTCCAGTGCTGGTGGTCAGATGGCTATACGAAAATGTGTATTCGAGAACTATTAAAATATATCTCCTTGGATAAGAAGGGCAAACTTGTAGGCAGGGAAATTATTCTGTATTTTTTGATAATATGAACTCCTGCATATGTAGAATTGGTAATTTACTGCCACCTTTCTTAGTGGAGGTAAAATAAAATATTTATATCCTGCCTGCCTTCCTTGGATTCAAGGTGGCTAACAATGCAATAACAAGTTGCAAAGATACAGAAGTCCATTAGCAGAGAAAATATACACAGATTTAAAGACACAGAGCTAACTCTTCTGAAACAATTCCTTCGCCTCCAAATGCCCGCTGAAACAGAACTGTGGTTGCACACCTTCCAAAATGAAGCCAATGAAAATGTCCTCTGTACTCACTCTAATAAGTCATTTTTGTAATTTAATAAACAATGCCTCGCCATTGAAAGGAAGGTCTTATATGTTGCCAGTTGTTCAGATCAAACTATATGTGAAACAGGTGGGTGATGTTGAGTTTCAGATACAGCAGCCAACAGTGTTGTTAGTTCTCACTGTCTTGAGATCCAGTAGACAGTGCTGGGTCTGAATATAAACTATATATCTAATTTGACAGTACAATGATCTCTGTGAGTGTGATCAGCAGTAGTAGTAATAGTAGGGGCTGGGATCCCAGCATGTGTCTCTTGGAGGTGGCATCGACTCACAATCCCCATAATAGCCCCAATAATAAAGGAAGCAGAACTAACTCTGATGCAAGTAAGAATTCCATTAAGAACTGGAAAAAAGTTCCCTCGCTAGCAAGTGTATTGGCTGTAACAATCTGATCCTGGAGAAAGATCCCAGAATTGAAACGTATGGTGATACCAGTCTTGATCCTGATAGTGGAACTGATGGGACGTGGAAAATTACCTTATCACAGTAGATGGGGTTGAGCAGACGGCTGCCCCATTAGCTCCACTGATATCAAAAAGGTCAATTCTGAAGATTTATGCTTATCTATGTCTTTCTTCTTAGAATGCAAAGATGATGCTCCTGGCAGAAGAAGTCCCCTAGACATTTCAGGAGGACTTTGCTATGTAGACTAATGGTGAGTAGCAGAAGTCTGGGACTCCAGTTTACCAAGGCCTCCTGAAGTCACAATCAAGAGTGTGTTGATTTTGTTAGCCAAGAAGGGACTGATGGAACTAAGTCAACTTCAGTGTCAGGGATGAATAAGAAGGGAAAGCAGTAGGTTTGGAAGAAAGTGCCTATTCCAATGGGTTTTGATGGGTTTGCTTTTTGACTATAATTTTTTGACTATATTGGCAAAGTTTCTTCATCTAAGTATAGTATACAGACATTATGATAGTCCATGCTATGTAATTCCCACCCACACAGGTGGAACAACATTAGAAAGTTGTCTGCAGCTCCACAGACATGCAGAAGGTCAAAATAAGAGGATCTGAGAAAAATGGAAAATACCCCATTTGTGCAAGAATAAGGACACTTAGTTTAATTAAGTTTGCTATGAGAAAGTTCCTCACAAAGCATCCGCTACAACAGCTGATAAAGAAGTGTGTGGGAGGCACTGCTTCAGTCACTCTGGGCATGTGCTGTGGAACTCTTCTGTACAGGTGGACAGAGCCAGCCCCAAAAGACCAATCAAGGTCCTGTACATTGCAGAAGCTCCCAATTGCACGATGCACAAGGGACCTTGGTTTAGATTATTACTTTCCTCCATGTTTTCCCCACGCCCATCAGTTCTGCAATTACAAAGCAACATGCACACAAAACACCCTAATTAACTTCTGCTGGTAATGAATCTGTCCAAACCAGAACAGCTAAAGAACATGTGATATTCTGGAGGGAAAGCAATTTAATTGTTTGGACATACAGGAAATAATAAGGATGTGGGTCTGAGTGCAAGTCAGGGTTTATTGCTTTCCATGGGTGTGACGGGTAACGTCAGGATTCACTCTTAGAACTGTATGCTTACAAAAAACTCTGGCTGACAATTGGACCTTTTGCTACAATGCTCCCAAACTTTGGCATTAGCGACTAGGCAGATATAAACTAAGTAAATGAGAAGTCTTATGTTCTTCAAAAAATATAATACTTTTTTTACAATTATGTTTCCAGTAGGCTTCCATGTTTTCCCTGGCCTATATTTAGTCAACACAGTAAATTAAGCATACTGGTGATCTCACTAAAACATGTCTGCTATTAAAGCTTCAGAAAGAAAAAAGGAGGAAAAGCACCAGTTTCAGTGTACAAATTGGGAAATGCATGGTTTAATAAGGCATAACCAAATGTGGTACTAACTAAATGCCTATCAGCATGAAATACAGGCTTTATTTTCATTCTCCCATTAGGTCTCCTCCTTATCCTCTAGCCTTTTCAGTGTTTTCTGCTCTCAGATCATAGGAGGGTTTTACAAGCTGATATGTTTCTTTTCCTGTGGCTGCCACTGGCTAACGGATGTCACTACAGGCACAGAGCAGTGTAAGCCAGACAATAGCGTTGCACTTACCAGTAACTGTTGTTCATCGGATGGTCGCCTGTGCAGGCACACATGCATTCAATTTAATATATGTGCTGCTGAAGCAAGCGCAGGCACACAAGCATCTGCGCAATCACAGGCCTGCCATGGGAGGACAAATTTCCAAAGCCAAGCGAAAATTCTGGAGGCCAAGAGCATGCCCCATCCCCTCTGTCTCACACCCAGCACTTCCCGCCCAATTGGGCATGTGACAGAGGTGGGGAGAGTGCTCTTTCCTCAATTCCCCTTCACCACCACAAGGAAAATAAGATGTCAGCAGAGCAGTCCACAGTGGGGAGAGGAGGGAGGGATAGGTGCCTGCAGAGAAGACCACTTGATGAACAACAGTTACAGGTAGTGCAACACTGTTATCATTGTAGGGGCTTCTGTGCATTGTATCTGATGGCCCACCACCAAATGCGCAACGCTTCTTTGCACAATGCTGTGGAGTCTATGCTCCCTTGTTTTTTTGCTGTTGTACTGTCCATTGCCAGCAATACCCTTTTTCCAGCGAGAACAGGTGTAAAAAAGGCAAGAATGTATCTAATTGATCTTAATTCTAGCATGTTAATATGTAACCCTGACTCCCTCTCTGACCAGTTGCCTTTTGTTCTTGAATGGACCACAGTATGCTCTCCAACCCATCAAGAAGTCATCTGAATAAATTTTGGTGTCAGGAGCCCAACTCCGGACCCCTGAGAAGGTTGTCCGTGTCTTTCCACCAACCCAATGTTCTGATTATCACCCTGGGTATAGATAGTCTTAGCCACTGTAGATATGTCTGGCTGTTAAAGTTACAAATGAATCAATTTTGTAGCAGCCTCATCCGCAACCTGGTGTATGGCACAACAGCTGTTGTAGCCCCCATTAAACCTAGTAACTTTTGAATTCGCAAGGCTGATTGGAATTTACTGACACATACCCGCTGTACAACAGTGCAACTGGCGTAAGTCCTTTGGGTCAGCAGAAAGGCCCTTCCCTGAGTGGAGTCTATGTGAGCCCCAATAAATTCAGTGGTTTGAGTAAGGCTAAGGTGGGATTTATCCCAGTTAATCATGACCCCCAGAAATTCTAAGGCACTGTCCAAATGATTCTGAAGCACCTGTGGAGCGAAGTCTGTTTCACAACCAAGTATTGAGGTAAGGGTAGGCTATGCAACCCCAGAGCCTCAAAAATATGACCACTGCAAATACACACTTGGTGAGAACTCTTGGTGTGGTGGCCAACCCAAAAGGTAACACCATATACTTCTCGGGTTACCATCATAATGGGAACTTAGGTGTTTTCTACAAGATTCATGGATTGTTATATGGGTATCCTTGAGGTCAGTGATTGCAAACCACATTCCAGAATCCAGCAACAGTAAAACCGCACAAAGGGGCAGTATTCTAACATTCAGGTGTTTATTGACAGCCCTCAGATCTAGCATTGGTCTTTTTCCGCCTCCCTTCTTATCAATAGCAAAGTATCTGGAACAGAAACTCATGTGGGTGTCTGAAGAAGGGACCTCCCTTACTGGCTCCTTTGTACACAAGTCTGACCACTTCTTGGGTCAATAGTGAGTGACTTGGAGGCAAGGATTTGAACTCCAAAAAATAGCCATCATTTATTATTGACAGGACTGACACATCATGGGTAATCATTGACCATGCATCACTAAACTTGGCCAAGCTATCAAAAAAACACAACTCTGGTCCTTGTCAGAACATCGACCTTCCCCTGAGCTGCTGATCCTGAGAGCAACGGGTGGGCGGTTTGACCCTTTGCTTACTCTACTCCCTTGAGGTTGCTGACCATAGGAAGGCCTGAACTGCTGCTGCTGCTGCTGCTGAAATTGATGGGTCTGATACCTATACTCTGGGTACCTACAAGGCTTAGCCTGGTGGGATATATAAGAATGCCTCGGGAAATACCTTTGTTTATATGTAGGCCCTGAAGCAGGGGTAATGCCCAACAACTTTGCTGTGATTTTGTTTTGTTTTTGATCCGGTCAAGCACAAAGCCCATTTAGTTGCTGATCTTCAATTTTTGCCCTGGTGTCCAGTTTGTGTGTGTGTGTGTGTATAAAACCTAAGCCAGGAGAGTCTCTTCAGGATTATTCCTGATACCATAGCCCTACTGTGACAGTCAATAACATGTTTCTCCCACAGGAACATCTGATAACATCCCATGACCACTGTAAAATTAGAGACCTTCAGGCCTAGTGCCCCAGTGAATAGTTTTTCCACCCTAGCATGTCTAACTTTCTGCTCTCTTTGTCCACGGGCAAAGAATGAGTTCCTGCTCTGTGCTTGGAAGGTAGCACCTCTGCTACTAGAGAACTGGGCTGAGGATGTTGGAAGAGGTATTGACAACCTTTTTCATTAACCCTGTATAGGTTCTCCAGATTTTTTGCCAATGCAGGGGCCGAAGCTGGTCTTGCTCATACTCCAATGCTATTGTCAAGCATCCCCTGAAGCACTGGCAGGGCCACAGGACCCAAATCAGAAGAGTACAAAACCTTCATGATGGGGTCAGCCAGCTTAGGCTCAGAGGAAAGGTAGTTCAGTTCCAAGGCCTTAGCCATATAAATAAGTTGCTCAGAATAGAGCTTAAGGTCCTCTTTCAGCAAAACTGGAGGCTTCACTCACCGTCTCATCTAGTGATGGCATGGAGGTGTCTTTGGAATCAGTGTTAGAGCCATGGTCCAGTCCTTCTTCTGACTGTGATGGCTGAAGATCTTCTGGACGCAGCCAATGTTTACAGTGAGAAAAGTGGTCCTTCCATTCATCAGATTCGATGTGGGAGGGTTGCTGCACCCCATATGTTTGTAAGTTGACTGTTGTTCCCAAGTGTTCCAATGAGAAGGAAACATCATTGGATATGGGAACCAAGGTCCCTGCTGAGGAAACCAAGGGAATGGAGCAGTTGTGTATCTTGGTGGTTGCTGATCCAAGGGACCCGGATTGGTGGCTCAGACCCAGAGATGCAGGGACATCAAAAACATCATCCTCCCTTGACAGTCCAGTGGCTGAGCCAATGGAGACAGGGTTTGGGGTCGAGTAAGATGCTCAACTCCAATGTCTGACAGCGATGATTGGCATCCAGGGGGTGAACCTGGAGGACAGGCCAAACATCAGTTCTGAGGGGAGCCTGTTCTTCAACACTAAGGGTGAGACCCCTCTTGGCATCAAGAGGAAGGAGATCTCCAGCCTCGAGGTAAGGGTGTGCTTCAGTGCTGGGAGTGAAGGCAATTAACGCTGAGAAGTTGGTGCATGTCTTGCCTTTTGGGGGGGGGGGGAACTCTGATGCCACCCTTTGCGCCATTGGCAATTTCCCCACCATTTCAGATGCTCCAGCCATAGGCACCAAGACTATGGGGAGTGTCCTGGCCCTTCTCTCAGATTGTGCCAGCTTCTCGGAACGGGGATCCGAAGCACCCAAGACTCTTTCCCAGGGGGCTGCCTTCAAATATGTGGCTCTTTCATTACAGGCCTTCAGGATAAGTAACCATTATGTAACACAGGAGGCAGTGTTATGGTCCTCACCCAGGCAAACATAAATCATGTTTGTTGTTCTGGGCCATTTTTGACCCGTGCTCTCCACATTGTTTGAATAACATCATCTCCTACCCAAGCAGGATGAACCATGAAGAGACATCTATTTGTCAGGAAGAAAAGTGAGAGCTTTGGTAGAATGCTCACGATGGTGAAGAAAGAGTCGAGGGAAGAATGCTCTCCCAAACTCTGTCATGTGCCAAATTGGGTGGACAGGCTTGAGATGGAGGGGAGAGGGGAGTGCTCCTGGGCTTTAGAATTTTCTCTTAGCTTTGGAAATTCATCCTCCCGCGGCAGGCCCGTGACAGGGTAGACCTATGTGGGACTGCACAGAAGCCATGACAGTGAAAGCTTAGTTCTAAGGAGGACGGGCTTACAATCGAAATGGAAGGTTACAAATTAATTTGTTAAATAAAACTGAGTAAGCTGAGCCAAGATGACTTAGGTTTTCAAATTATACCTTTTTAATATGGAATGACTGAGCAGTTTGGGATAAAAAAGAACAGAAGACAATCTAATTAGGCATATGCCATGTCTTTCAAATATTTATTCATAATCAGCGTTCTTTGTTTTGTAACTGATACTATGGAACATGTACAGGTGATCTGAGCAGGACTGAAGCAGTCAATTTCTCCCATGGACAGCGGTGATGAAACAGGCATGTAACTTCTATGGGTATTTTCACAAAGAATACAATACCACCATTTGATCTGCAGTCTAGGTCAAGGTCATCTTGAGACCCACCATGCCAAATGCACCTCTCCAGCCATGAACTGCTGACTGCCAGATCAGGCAGCAAAAACAAGAGGTTTACTTACTGGGCTCCCATTTGTTTGCATTTGAGCTTGGTTGAGATCAGGAGTTGTGCAAGGCTGCTGTAACTAATGCATCACTTAGAAACATTAATGTATTATAGTAAAAGGGAAAACACAGTATTTATTCTGAATCATTGTGGCTCTTATTCAATTTACAGATGCATGATATTCATGTATTATTGTGATTCATTAGTACTGCTGTGAAGTGCCCACTGAAGTCACAGTAAAGGGTACTCAGCTGGACTAGGCAACCATGTTTACAGCTAGATTACGGGAGAAGGTGTTTCTCTGCCTATATTTAGACAGCAAAAAATGCAAATACACCATGTGTGATATATCCGGGCGAGACATCACACCATGTACAAACCTGGACCACCCCCTGGATGTTCATGCTTCATACCCCACATTTAGCCCATCTAACTGGATTGATCTGCAGCACAATAGACCTGACACCTAGAGGTAAACAGGCTATAGTTACATACATGGGCTGGAAAAATATAACACTGGAAAGTTTTCCATGGAAATTTTTCCACCCCATATCACTGGGGAGTAATGAGGGGGAGCATGAGAACAGACCACTGGATAATCACTGTGAAGGGTCCTTCTCCTCTGAGGAAAGGAGGACATCTTGATGGGTGATTCCCATCTGCTCTTCAGGAAGGCAGGAACAAGTTCTTTCCCACTTCCTGTCTCCTGGTGGGAGTCACCCTTCTTCTCAGTTCTGGTACTCCGAAACCAGTCAAAAAACTCCCTAAACTGTGGCACGCTGACTATGCGAGTGTCAGAATCTGCTGATTCAGACATAGTATTTCTAGTTCTTACAGTTGTGCTTTTTAACTCTCTCCTGTTATATCCTATTGCCATGTATGTATTACAAATGTATGCTTGCAGATGCCATGTTGTAGTGCCTAACCAGGCCTGGGTTTTGTAACTGTCGAAGCGGGAGGGTGACACCTGCAATGTATGGGAACAATGGGCCTCTCACACCACTGCCTCCGCATTCCATCGGCCCCGGCTGGGACTTCAAGGGAGGATGCGTCTCATCTCTTATCACATGCAAAGCCTTGAGGCCATTGATTGTTATGTGAACTGGTAACATCTGAAGGGTCTGGTTGGGAAGGGAATTTACTGTTTGACACCTCACTTTCTTTCCTGTGGGAAACAAACGGTCAGAGCCCCTTTTTGCCCGCCGTTTTTCCCCTATAGTGATTAGCTACCTATGGGTAATTCAAACTCCTTGGAAAGGTATAATAGACCTGCCTGTATTATCTGTCTCATCACTGACAATAATCCGAGAAGCTGTACTAATGTAGAGATTGGAAATAAAGAACTCTGGTTTACCAACCAAGATCTGATCCTTGACTACTTTGAGCAGAACTCTCACAGCGAGGCTGTGTCCCATTCTGATCGGTTGTCCATTTGTGCTTTTGTTTAATGTTCTGGAATAATCTTCATTAAGTGTAATAAAAATTGGACTCTTTGTTCTGAGGAAGTTCAAGCTGAAGAAGCTCCTGACAAAACAGAGGATCAAAGCCACCATCTTTGTCCTTCGTCCAAAGATTTCCTTATAAGAAAAGTCTTATGTACTTATGCATGTAGACCCCGTTGGGCTGTTGTATTGTATTGTGGCAAGACCCAGCTGTCTAACTGTGATTTAAAGCTCCTCTTATGAGAGGACTGAATCTTTATATTGTTAGTGATTTATTATCTGTGTTAAACAGTGACTTCCCCTTGGTTTGGTATTACTTTGGTATCGTTGATTTTTGTATTGTTAGTTGTGATCATAACCCTTTACTTCTGTACCACCATGCATGGTTTGGCTAAGGGACCCTTCATTCTGCTGAAGAGCTAGAACAGCTAACAGGGCCTCACGATTATTACATCTGAATTACTGACCAAAGAAGAAAAATGTACTACTTATAAATTCAGTTATAACTCAGTTATTTAGTGCACACTTGTATTTTTCACTTGGAGATATTCTGTCTGACTGAAATTATTCTCTCCCCATCCCATTCTGCAACTCAATAGACATTTCTCTTCCTGAAGGAAAAAATATGGCATCACAGTAAAATCTATTATCACCATGAAAAAAGAAAGAGGGTGAACACAGGATTTATTTATTTATTCGTTCATTCATGACACACAATCTTCCAAAGCACCTATACAAAGCCTGCAACTCTTTTGAAACAGAATTTAATTTTGGAATAATGCCTTCATGAACTAGGATCTTCTTCGTTCTTCGTCCTTTACTGTGCACAGGCAATGCCTACAGGACATCTGGTGTTCCAGGCTAAATGTGACAGCAAGCTTGTTCATCAGTGCTCATTAACTGTACCATAACATCACACAAGTGATGTCACTGCTTCACAAGCAACAGACTAAAATACCTCTCTGATGTTGTACTGTCATGGGGTCTTTGTGGTAGTGCCCATACACTGTGCTTATGGCTTAGGCTAATGACTGGACTTCATTGCACAGTCAGTACTGGAGGATTCTTTCACGCTGACTCCATGCTACCAGTTTGGGGGTTCATAACAACATTATGTATCCTGAACAGAATCTAAACTGCACTTATAAAAGCAGAACCCTTATGCACCTACTTAAGGAGTACACACATGTAACACAATCCTAAACATGTGTACTTGAGAGTATGTACCACTGTGTTCAAAATCTAATAAAAATAATTTCACAGATGTCTGTTCAAGCAAACACAATAAGGAGTTTTGTGACTTAGTACTTGTTGTCACCTAGGATTATTACTTGTTGCCACCTAAGCTTCTGTGGACAAGATCGTATTTGTATTTCTTCAGGTAACGCAGGCTAGCCAGATCTCAGAAGCTAAGCAGGATCAGCCCTGGTTAACACTATGATGAGACCATCAAGAAAGTTCAGGGTAAGTACGCAGCAGTAGGCAATGGCAAACCACATCTGAATATCTCTTGCCTTGAAAATCCGGGTCTCCATAAGTCAGCAATATACATACACATTTTGATGTAGAGAAAAATATGAAAACAGTGGGAACAAAAGGCAATGAAACCTTGATTTCAGTAAGTCTTTTGATATGGTTCATCATAATATTCTTGTTGACAAGTTGGTAAAATATGGTTTGGATCCTATCGCACCCAAAGAATTCTTGTTAATGGTTCCTCATCCTCTTGGAGAGGAATGACGAGTGCCTCAGGGATCTGTCCTGGGACCTGTTTTGTTCAAAATCTTTATAAATGATTTGGATGAAGGAACAGAGGGAATGCTTATTAAATCTGCAGATGACACTAAATTGAGAGGGGTAGCAAATACGGTAGAAGACAAAGTCAGAATACAGGATGATCTTGACAGGCTGGAAAACTGGACTAAAACAAATAAAATGAATTTCAATGGGATAAATGTAAAGTTCTGAGTTTAGGGAGGAAAAATCAAATGTATGCTTATAGGATGGGACAGACTTGTCGTGGCAGTAGTATGTGCAAAAAGGATCATAGACTGAACATGAGTCAGCAGTGTGATGTGGTAGCTAAAAAGGCAAATGTGATTTTGGACTATATCAACAGAAGTATAATGTCTAGATCACGCAAAGTGATGCTATCACTTTACTCTACTCTGGTTAGACCTCACTTAGAGTACTGTGTTCAGTTTTGGGCACCACAGTTTAAGAAGGATATAGACAAACTGGAACGTGTCCAGAGGAGAGCAACGAAGATGGTGAGAAGTCTGGAGATGAAGAGGAGGACGAGGAAGAGGAGACTGGATTTATACCCCACCCTTCACTACCCGAAGGCATCTCAGAGTGGCTTACAATCCCTTTCCCTTTCCCTCCCCACAACAGACACGCTGTGAGGTAGGTGGGGCTGAGAGAACTCTTTCAAGAACTGTCCTTGAGAACAACAACTCTGGAAGAACTTTGACTGACTCAAGGTCACACCGACAGCTGCATGTGGAGGATGGGGAATCAAATCTGGCCAAACTGGCCTGGAGAAAAATACACCAAACTGGGACCAAGTCCTGTGAGGAAAGGCTGAAGGAGCTGGGTATGTTTAGCCTGGAGAGGAGACAACTGAGAGGTGGTATGATAACCACCTTCAAGGACTTGAAGGGCTGTCAAATAGAGGATGGTATGGAGTTGCTTTCTGTTGCCCCAGAAGGTCAGATCAGAACAAACGGGTTGAAATTAAATCAGAAGAGTTGTCAGCTAAACATTAGGAAGAACTTCCTGACAGAGTGGTTCCTCAGTGAAACAGGCTTCCTCGGAAGGTGGTGGGCTCTCCTTCTTTGAAGGTTTTTAAACTGAGGCTAGATGGCCATCTGACAGCAATGTGGATTCTGTGAACTTAGGCAGATCATGAGAGGGAGGGCAGGAAGGGTTGCATCAGTGCTTAATTCTTGTGGCCCCTTCTGAAAAATTCAGGGAAATGCTGATTGCCACTTTGGGGGTCAGGCAGCGATTTTTCTCCAGGCCAGTTTGGCCAGGGATTGTGGAGGGGTTTTTTTTGCCATCTTCTGGGCATGGAGCAGGGGTCACTGAGCGTAAGGGTTTTTGTGAATTTCTTAGATTATGCAGGGGGCTGAACTAGATGACCCTGGAGGTCCCTTCCAGCTCTATAATTCTAGTATTCTAAATGAATATGGTATGGACGGTGACATGTCTAGGCCCAAATGCATACAAAATGAGAATGATGATCATTCACAGCAATACCAATTTAGTACAGCTAGATCTGAGCCCAGTAGCTCCTTGAAAATCAACAAGATTTGGGGGCATAAGCTTCCAAGAGTCTAAACTCCTAGAAAATCTTGTTTGTCTCTAAGGTCTCCTGGCCTCGAATCTAGATGTTCTACTGAAGACCAACGTGGCTACCCCCCTGAAGCAAATTAGTAAGGGTGCTTAAGATGGTGTCCTTTATGGGAAAGTAAGGCCAAATTATATGCAGAACTATTTCCAAGCAAGTGTGTTCAGGATTGAGGGCTTTATCAGTGAGGGCAATGCAGAGTAAATAGAAATACAATAGGAATAATAAACTTCGCATTTAAGACACTCTTCCTCATGCATCAGAAAGTATTCCCTTTTGCTTAAAAAAATGCAGTTTTCCATGACAGAAAGTTTAAATCACATTCATAAAATGAAAAGACTACCCTAATTAGGAGACACCTTCTCTGTACCAGAGGGAAGTCCCAGCGATGTGTAAACGTATCTGGCTTCCAACAGCTCGTTATCAGTCAGCTTGCAGCAATGCACTTGTATTAGCAAATACTTGCAAAATTAGAACTCACAGTAGTGGTATGCAAATGACATTTTCCCACCTTGCACACACACATCATCATTAGACAGGTACTACGTGAAGGGTGTATTGTAGCTCGAAATGTTTGCTGGCATGCACAGCTTCGAGAATGTGTTCAGACTAAGCCTGTGTCTAGAACAGAATCTCTCACACAGAGGAGTTTTTTACAAACGCGTTCATGAAACTCAGTGCCAAAAGAAAATGGGGTTGCCCTCACCTGTAACTGTTGTTCATTGAGTGGCCTTCTGCACAGGCATACATGGGACTGCATGATTGCAGGCCAGACACAGAGAAGAGCTTCCAAGCATTTCTAAAGAAGTTTCTAGGCTTTTGAGTGTTCCCCCTCTCCTGTTCACAGAGATCCCTTTTCCACTCAAAGGGTCACATGACGGGTGCAAACACTTTTCCCCTCAATTCCCTTCACCACTGTGAGGAGACCCATGCATGTCTGGCAGCTCACAGCGGGGAAAGGAGGGAGGGAGGGGTGCCCTAGGAAGAGGGTGTGGGCTGATCAATGGAAAATCACTTGCAGCACAGCTTTTCCCACTGCAGTTTCACATCTGGAGTCCACGTCCATTGAGTAGTGCTTGAGTAACATAGAGGGGGTGGACCAAGTCACTGCCTTGGAGATGTCCTCCAGCGTGAGTCTGGCACAGAATGCTGCTGAAGATGCCTGAGCCCTCATCAGTGAGCTTTCAGGAACACAAGGCAAGGGATCTTTGTCATGAGCTGTTTGGATTGCAGAGACTACCCAGTGGGAGTGTGACTGTGCTGATGCAGCTCTCCCTTTATTTGACCCTTTGAAACCTATGAACAAGTTTCTATCCTTCCTGAATTCTTGTGTCCTTTTTAAATAAAAAAGGAATGCTCTATGTACATCTAGTATATGTAGTGTTTGTTCCAACGATGACATCAGGGACGGAAAGAATACTGGGAGGGTGATGTCTTGGTTGAGGTGGAATTGTGATACCACCTTAGGAAGAAACTTTACTCTAGGTCTGAGTACTACCTTGTCTGGGTGGAATATAATAAAAGGAGGGTCACAGTTCAGTGCCCATAGTTCATTTACCCTTCTTGCAGAGGTCATTGCTACCAAAAGGCAGTTTTGTAAGAGACAAAAGACAAGTCAGCACTAGCCATGGGTTCAAAGGGTTTATACATCAATTTTGAAAGAGCTAGTGACAAACTCCATTGAAGAACCAGGGGTACAACAGGTGGGAACATATTAAATAGATCTTTAGGAAATTTTAGGAAACGCAGAAATGGCGGCTTGGTGAATCTTTATAGATGAGGTCGCTAGACCCTCTTCTTGCACTAACACTAGGTAATCAAAGTTTTTGCTCAAGCTACACGATTGTGGATCAAGGCCATGCTCGTCACTCCAGTGCACAAACCTTTTCCATTTATAACTATATGACCTACTTGTTGTGGGTTTGTGAGAGGAAAGTATAACCTGTCCAGACTTGTGTGAAAACCCCTCTACTGTAGGATTAGCCAAGCGGTCAGGTGCAACAATTCTACCCGAGGATGGCAAACAGGCCCTATGTGGAGGAGATCTTCCTCTGGGGGTCATGTCATGTGTCACCTCCTGGCCAGCTTCCACAGTGTGAGGAACCACACACTTCTGGGTCAGAAAAGGACTAGCAAGATTATGACGACCGGTCTGCCTTTATCTTGGCAATTATCCTGTGGACGATACCAATAATAGGATGCCCATGGCAGCTCTGGAGCAGAAGTGACAGCATTTTTTGTTGTCTACTGATGCTAGTAGGTCTACTTCGGGGACCTCCATTTCTTGAAGATTAGGGCCAGATAGTGGTCTGATACAGACCACTCTTATTCTGTGCTTGTGTCCCTGCTTAGGCTGTCTGCTTACTGTGTTGTTTAGACCTGCTATTTGAACAGCTGTCAATTGCACCCTTGCCAGATGAGTGTGGCCTCCCTGCACAGGCATTAGGATCCTGTGCCTCCCTGCTTGTTCAGGTAGAACTTTGCTGTGATGTTTTCCACTACTACCAGAACATGTTTTCCTCTGATGATCTATCTGTTAAAGAAGCGAGTTTGACAGCTCTCAACTCTTAACAGGTTAATGTGAAGGGTGGATTCTTAGTCCACGTCCTTTTCACCTTTAGTCCCTGACAGTGAGCATTCCAGCCTCTGAGTGAAGCATCAATGAAGAGGTGGGCGTCATGGGATTGGATCCCTAAAGGAATTCCCCTGAGGAGGTTCTCTAATATGGATCACCAAAGGAGAGACCTTACAATGACTCTCATGACAGATAGTTTCCTCTAGTGAGATTTGGAACTGCCACTGAAGTTTTGTAATGGTTTCATGTGTAAGCAAGTGTATGAGACCACTGCAGTGGTGGAAGCCACATAACCTAGAAGTCTTTGTATGCATTTGACTGACTGGTATCTGTTGGACAGAAATTTCTTAACATGGATCAACTTAATCTTGGTGCTGGGGAGGGGCAAAAATGCTTTCCCTTTTAAGGAATCTAAAGAGGCCCCAATGAAGTCAATAGATTGAGTGGGAGTGAGGCGGGATTATTCCCAGTTTACCAAAAAACCCAAGTGATTCAATAGTATGCAGGGCCAAGTCATCGACAAAGAATCAAACATCAAGGTACGGGTACACTGTACGACGTTTTAACCTCAAGTGAGCTATAACCTCTGCAACACATTTGGTAAATACTCTAGGTGCCAGTGCGAGTCCAAAGGGAAGCACTGCGTACTCATAGGTGATACCTGAATAGTTGAACCTCATGTACTTCCTACTGTCCTCGTGTATCGAGATATGAAAGTACACATCCTTTAAATCTAGTGTGGCAAACCACACATTGGGAGCCATAAAGGACATCACTTCCTGTATGGATAACATCCTGAACTTTGGGATGTTCAAATATTTATTCAGGGATCTCAGGTCTAAAATGGGCCTCTTACCTAGAGGTATGCACTTGGAAACAATGGAGGAAACAATGTGGCCCATAGAATTGGACCCCTTGGTCCAATCTTTTTGAAACTTGGAGGGGAGGGTTTGAGGACAGGCACCAGCAGATATGCTGCAAATCTGGTGCCTCTACCTCAAAAAAAGGCCCCACCAGAGCCCCAGACATCCCTGGACTGATTCTCCGTTATAGCCTATGGGGAACATTGACTATAACGGTCCCCATAGCATATAATGGACTTAGGAAAAAATGGCAATCCTGAATATCTCCCAAATCCCAATACCATACCAGTGCTGGGATTTGGGAATATCAGGAAACACTGAATTTTTTTGAGTTCAATATATTCCGAATCCAAAAAACACCTACTCTTACTCCCGCCTTTTTTGCCAATGGCAAAATAGCTAGAAAAGATACACCAGAGTGGTGTAGTGGTTAAGTGCACGGACTCTAATTCGGGAGAACCAGGTTTGATTCCCCACTCCTCCACTTGCACCTGCTGGATGACCTTGGGCAAGCCACAGTACTGGCACAGCTGTTCTTGAAAAATAGCAGTTTCTGTCAGAGCTCTCCCAGCCTCACCTACCTCAGAGGGTGTCTGTTGTGGGGAGGGGAAGGGAAAGGAGTTTGTAAGCCACTCCGAGACTTTTTTGGGTAGTGGTGGGCAGGGTGTAAATCCAATCTCTTCTTCTTCCTTTGCTTGTTCCTCAGTAGTGAGCTTTGTAATTGCTTCTTTAGCTAATAGAGAGGAAACCTCCTGTGTTAGAAAGGGGGAGGGGTTGCAGGACTGGACCAGAGAGTATTCAGGTGGAGGAAACGATTTGAAATCCAAAAAACAACCTCATTTTATTATGGATAACACCTAACTATCAACAGTAACTTGGCACCAATTATAAAAGAACTTGGATAACACCCCTGGTCAGAACCTAGTTAGGTGGATAGGGCACTTCTAGAGTGCTGGTCACTTCAGGATTGGGAGGGGTTTCTTTCCCACTGTCTACCCTGCCTCTTGGGCTGGGATTGTTGAGTATAAGGGGGCCTGAAGCCCTACTGGAGTTGTGGAGGGGCCTGGTATCTGCAGTCCTGTGTACAATAGGGCCTTGATTGGGGATAGCTCTGGGTATGGCTTGGGAAGTACCTTGTTTAAAAGGTGTTGCTGAAGTATGGGTTATGCCCAAGGATTTGGCTGTCAACTTTTCTTTCTAATCCAATCCAATTTGGTCACTGAATAGGTCTCGGCCTCCAAATGAGACATCCTCTATTTTGGCTCTTGTATCAAGAGGAAGGGCTGAGGAGTGTAACCATGAATACCTCTGTATGATAATGCCAGAGGCCATTGACCTGCTGTCACAATCTGCTCCATGCCTTGCACCACTGAAATGCTATTTCCCTAACTTTTATCCTTCTGCAATGAGGACCTTAGCCACATTCTGCTTATAAACAGGCAGCAACTCAAGAAATTGTGACATCTTTTCCCATAGTAACATTTGGTAGCAGCCCATGACTGCTGTAAAATTAGCCACCCTCAGTCCTATAGCCCCGGAAGAGTACAGCTTCCTTCACAGCAGGTTGAGTCTTCCGCCCTTTTTACTGAGGGGGGATGAATGGTTTCCAGCTGTTTCCTTGGCTGGTAAGACCTCTGAGACTATGGAGTTTGCTTGAGAAACAAGTTGTCACAGCCTTCTTCCCTGATCCTATAGAGGTTTTCCAGCTTCTTTGATGATGCTGGTGCCAAGGCCAGTTTAGCCTAGATGGCTAAAGCTATGTCCTGTACCCCTTGCAACAGTGGGAATGCCACAGGGCCTGAGTAGGGGCTGTATAAAACCTTCATTACAGGGTTGGACAGTTGCAGCTCTGAAGCATTAAACTCTAGACCCTGGGCTTTTGCCATTTGAATCATCTGCTCTGCTGGAGAGAGAGCCGATGGGTCAGCGACCATATCGTCAGGAGATGTCACTGTAGTGCCCTCTGAGCCTGCTTCTGAAATTTGGTAGAGTGCAAACCGTGATGGGGAGAACCGACATAAGAGTGGTATTGGTCCTCGTGCTCCCGTCTAGATCTTGTGGAAGATTTTACAGGTTGCCATGGGTATGGAGCCTGTGGGGTGACCACTGTGCCCACTGCGATGGCATCATAAATGGAAACAGGCCCCATGGATTTTACTGCCACTGATTTGGTGGCTGTAGATCTGGTTGCACTTTGACTTGTGATGTGGGTGAGCCCATTGGAGGCACCTTGAAGACCTTGTCTTTCAAGGGATCTGGGGACCTTGATACCCTTCCCAATAGCGACCGTGTCTTCGGATGCAAACATGAGTTGACACTGAGTTCCAATGGCAAATTACGGTGCTGGGGGGACTTTGATTTGAAGATCACTGGTGTTGATGCTTGGTTCCGAGGAGAGACTGATCGTTGGGGTTGGGAAGGATTGATGACCTCGAGTGGGCAAGCTACGGTTCCATGGGGATGGAGATCGTAGATTCCTAGGGGAGCTTGAATGGCTCTGACGCGACAGCAATTGGGTCAGACTGTGAGTGTTTCACTCTCTTTTTAGCCTTTCTTGAAGGTGGTTCTGATGCCAGTCTTGGGCAGAGACTTGAATTTGCAGCTCCGATGACGAGGATGTTAGTGCCGAAGGGCCTGTTTCTCCCCAGCAGGGATCCGGGGCACTAGAGCTTTCCCCCAAAGTGCGGCTTTAGATCTTTCCACTCTCCCCTTGAATGCTTTAGGAGTAAGGTGTCTAGTAGCTGGGTACAGGGCTGTATTGTGGCCCCCTCCCAGACATAGGAGGCATGAGGAATTATCATCATTTTGGGCCATTTTTGCTCCACACTCCCCACACTTCTTAAATAGAGCCATCCTACTGATTTCTAGGTGAACTCTTCCCAGTTCTCCGTGGAAAAACCTCTTATTCTTGAGAACCCATGAAGCAGCAACTTAAAAGCATGTCCTCTCCCCACAGTGGCAAGAAGAGAACTGAGGGAAGGAGTGCTCCCCCCACCTCTGTCATGTGACCCTTTGGGTGGGAAAGGGGACCTCTATAGACAGAGGGGAGGGGGAGCACACCAGAGCCCAGAAAATTCTTCAGAAACACTTAGAAGCTCTTCTCCGCAGCTGGCCTGCGATCATGCAGTCCCATGTGTGCCTGTACAGAAGCCACAACAATGAACTTAAGCATGTCTTAAACAACACCATATTCCAATCAAGACAAACTTGTTATTCTCCTTAACCCCTACCTATGTGAAAAGCAGCCAAGGACTTCAATACTTTTCATAAAACCAAAGCACAAATGATTCTCCATATTTGCTGGTGGTAGGTGGGGTCAGACTGTGCCTGATGCTAAGCATTTGGACACCTTCTTGGGCCAATTTAAATATCCAGGCAGACTGCACGATGTGAAACACACGTAGGGAATTATTCATCTGAAAGCAGTCCTACATCAAAATCTCTTGGCATGGGGAAGGCCAGAGAAAGTACTTTGTCATGTTTTCAAGCCACAGTCTATTGAGTCAGTATAAATTATCCCTAAAATACATGAAGAGGGCCTCTCCATACCTGTCCCTGGCTCCTACCCACTTCCCTTACCACCTTATAGCAGAACTATGCAGTCATTGCTGCATACCCCACAACTGTACTATGGAGCACAAATATTGACTTTCATGTAGAGTTCATAATTGCATAAGTATTCTGGGGATTTCCATTTTTTTAAAGTCAGCTACTAGGTAGCTGGATTGTGGAAATTAAAAATATGTTAGCAGATTTTGCTAATACAGAATGCGGACACAGAATGTAGACTCTCAGAAAAATAATTTGTGGAGCTGAGAGAGCTACATGAAGGAACAGCCATGCAGGCCAGAGAGATGCAGCGAAGGGGTGTGTGTGTGAAACCTCCTCTGCCTTTATTTTCCATCAGCAGAGCAGAACCTGCAGGAGACATCAGAGGAACAATTTTACCCCCTTTCCTGAAGTGCCCCAACCTGCACAGCAATTCCTATGTTTAGGTCCCACAACCACAGCAATGATCTTTCTGGGAGTTGGAAGAGAATGCAAGAACAGAGAAGAAAATGGGAAAAGTCAGTGTAGAAGAGAAGAAATTGGATTTATACCCCGCCCTTCAATATCCAAAGGAGTCTCAGCTGACAAACTCCTTTCCCTTCCCTTCCCCTCCCCGCAACAGACACCCTGTGAGGTAGGTGGGGCTGAGAGAACTCTGACAGAAACTGCTATTTTTCAAGAACAACTGTGCCAAGGTCTTGCCCAACTTGCCCAAGGTCATCCAGCAGGTGCAGGTGCAAGTGGAGGAGTGGGGAATCAAACTCAGTTCTCCCAGATTAGAGTCCGCGCACTTAACCACTACACCATGAACATATGGCTGGATACAGGCCAATATTGCATAGGAATAAAACTGAATGTAAAATTCCACCACCTGCAACGTCCACTTTATAAAAACTGTGCAAATAAAGAAAAGCAGCTTGCCCAATCTGAATAACTTATTACAACTACACTATTCAAATCTGGTAGTCGGCAAATGTGGTAGTTTAGTGATTTTTAAGATGCAGGGAAATAAGACTAAGACCAATGCCAATCTAACTACTGAGAGACCAACCAGTTTTGATTATATCAGCCTCCAATTTATAAGAATTTTCTGAATGGAAAATATTCCTTTAACATGGCTTTTCCATTCATTACATATATTATGCTCTTTGCCAGATTAAACAAACAAAACCATGAGTAACTGCAGAGTATTTTGCAGGTGGTACTGGTGGCGGTTAGTGATGTTGTCAATCAGAAGTTTGCTTCTGCTCTTGTTGAAGTTGGAAGTGCTGCCAAGCCTCTTGCCCGATGCTGAGAGAGGCCTTCCATAGGAACCCATTCAATCTGTTGGCAAACCCAGTGCCAAGCAATGGTCTATGATCCTTCTAGAGAAGAACATCCTCTTCAGGCCTTGGTATTCTCCACGCTCTTCAGGACTTGTGTGCTTGGCACTTTCCATACTCTGCCTGTGGTCTCTCTAGATGCTATGAGAGAGCCATCTTCCATTTTCCTCCTCTCTCTCTCTCCCTCTCTCATCCCACCTCCAGCTAACGAGTTTGGATTCTGCCCCTTTTTTCTGCTGTAACCTCCAGGGTTGCTTCAGCTAGGCACACTCAGAATTCACACACATAACCATAAAATACAAGCTAAAATATATTGGTCCTTAGGAGGGAAAGTCTGGCCAACGATGGAGAACAACCTCAGTCCTGGCCGTTTCTGGTTAGTTCATTTGTTATGGACATTTTTTCCTTTTTCCACACTTTCATTATGTGCATTTGACCACAGCTGCATGTTCATAAACAAAGTTAACACTTCATCCATAGAAAATCTTTGACCTTACATATATAAAGTACAGCCCATTATTTTTCTTCACATTTACACAACACTCTTACTGCACAACTTTGGCACAGAATAGAGAGAGATGCAAATAATAAAGGCTTTTACCTGCCAGAAGTCCGTGACCGTAGAAGGCAGGGGGCCTTGAGCAGCAATGTATGCAGGGTTCCGGGGGTCATGGTCCATCTGGAAAATGGGGGGGAAGACCCACAATTACAGCTAGCATTCAAAGACAGCCAGGCAAGGAAGTTTGCTACAGGGCAGGGGGAAAGAACATTTTCATACCGCATTAGTGATGTGTAGCAACTAGCAAGGCATTGCCCTCATCTCCTGAAATATTTTAGGGAAAGGAAATACTTTAGTAAGAATTCCTTTCCTCCAACAAAACAGAGCTAGTAGTCTAATACTAAGACAACAGACAAGCCATGATCTACGTTCCGAATATGTAATGTGAGATCATTTAAGGACCATTTGCTAACAAAAAGCATTTAGTCAGAGATTCTGGTCTCATAGCAACCTACAAGCCACTTCAAACATTTCCCCCCTCAATACAGGGCATTAGGAATGCTGGGCACATTTAAGTATCTCTTCCATTTCCACCATAGCACTTGAGGGCACATGCATCTAAAAACAAGCCAAAGCCGGAGAACAAACTCAATCCTGGCCTTTTCTAGTTAGTTCATTTGTTTAAGATGCAGGCTTCTAACCCTCAATAGAGGAAGTTCTGTTTAAAGACCTTAATTATTACATCTATTTCAAAGAGTGACTGAGCAGAAAAAAGGGATCCTCAGAAACAAAGACATGAAGAGTAAATAGGATTAGGTGGTTACAATGAGTGTTTTCAAACTGATGGG
Organism: Lepidodactylus listeri; assembly: GCA_029233225.1. Taxonomy (NCBI): domain Eukaryota; kingdom Metazoa; phylum Chordata; class Lepidosauria; order Squamata; family Gekkonidae; genus Lepidodactylus; species Lepidodactylus listeri. Next base: position 15,278,599 of record JARCFY010000012.1, read on the forward strand.
TGGGTTCCCTGGTCCTAAATCTTTGGCCCCATTCTCCTGATAGGGACAAGATCTGCTGATGAGAATTTAAAAACAAGAGCAACCAACAAAAACCCCATTGACTGCAACCCTTACAGCTTAGACAGAATTTTAAAAGAAAAACAAAGAGAACGAGGCCAATCTCCTGCATGAACACATCGGAATTATTTCTACAAGTTCTCCTGGCCAGCTGAATTCTGCCCCCGCCCCCAACCCACACAGAAACCTACACCTCAGCTTTACCAAAAAGCTAAGCGATAGTAGATGGCTGTATAATTAACAGCACCTCAATACAGAGCGGTCAGAACCATCAAATAAACACCTAGAAGGACCAAATCTCTTGATTTTTAAAAAAAAACTGGAATGCAACCACAGGGACTACTGATTAGCTGGCAGCAGTGGTGGACCCTGTAGGGACAAGCATCAACCCAGGGAGGAAGGCTGATGGAAGTTCTGATTGACAAATTAAATGGGACAGGGAGAATGGATCCTCCAGTGCTATTGCAATCAAGGCTTCCTCAGTTAAGAGGGGGGAGTCAGGGAATCCAAACATATCTCCTATAAAGTCCACCGTAGTCCTAACTCAAGGCTGTAGGACTACTCTTTGTTGTTATTATCCATATATCCTCCCTCAATGCGCTATACAAGATGACATATCCCTGTGATAGAAACTTTCAGTCTAAAAGCCTACCATCTCTTTATTCATAAGAACCCCAATACAATCCTTCACCCTGGAGCCCATTTCAGAATTTTGGAGATTATGTTCCAAAAACTTCTTGGCTCTCATTACACTGCCCAAGATCTAGAGAGTCATTTTATGCCTTCGGCATGCCCAGTGGGATTTTTTTTTTACTGCTTTGATCATCAAACCTCCATCCTGCCATCACAAACTTCTTTTGAAAATCTCCTGTTTCAAAAGCAGCTTGCTATGCAATGTACATGTTTGTGCACAGTGTGTGTGTGTGTGTGTGTGTGTATTGTTGGGGGGAAAGCCCCAAAGCCTTTGAATCTTGGCCACTACTTATTTCAGTTGATTTAAAGAATCAGAAAAACAAAACAAAAACCCTAACATCTGAAGCACTATTACAAAGAAGAGTACAATTGTGTGATGTGGGCTTCCTATAGACAATCATTTAATCACTTTCAACTTGTTTTATCATTTGCATACTGGGATTATCCAATTCCTTATTCGCCCCATCTGACCTGCTCCTAAGCCTCCCCCTTTTGTGGTCAAGTCACAGCTGACTTATGGCAACCCAGCAGGGTTTTCAGGGCAAGAGATGTTCAGAGGTGGGTTGCCACTGCCTGCTTCTCTGTAGTGACCCTAGTACCCAAAATACTAACCAGGGCTAATCCTGTTTAGTTTCTGAGATTGGGCTAGCCGGATCAGGGCCTTCTTCTTTTCTCTCCCCAACATGCTGAAGTGGATGGGTGTGTCTGATGCAGAGGTGGAAATGGCAGCATACAGCCTAGCTGAAGGGTTTGTGGGCCACGGGGAAGCCTTGGCTGGCATTCAAAGCTCAGACAAGAGACACTGTAGGGAGCATTATTTATTTAGGAAATGTCTGTGCCTCCTCATCCAAGTCCTACTCGGTATGGCTTACAATTAAAATAATAAGTTAACAGTGTAAAAGCAGCAAGCCATTAAAAGAAGAAGAGTTGAATTTATACCCCACCCTTTGCTCGGGAGTCTTAGAGCAGCTTACAATCTTCTTCCTTCCTCCCCCCCACAACAGTCACCCTGTGAGGTAGGTGAGGCTGAGAGAGCTCTGAGAGAACTGCTCTTGAGAGAACAGCTCTGAGAGAACTGTGACTGACCCAAGGTCACCCAGCTGGATGCATGTGGATGAGTGGGGAATCAAACCCGGTTCTCCAGATTAGAGTCCGCCGCTCTTAGCCATTACACCAAAAACAAAACAATAAAAACCAATAACCATTACACCAAAAACAAAACAATAAAAACCAATAACCATTACACCAAAAACAAAACAATAAAAACCAACAACCATTATTTTCAGTTTAGATACAACAATTCATCCCATTGAAAACTGTTCTTGCAATTCAACACTTCAGGCTGCAAGTGATGGATTGGAGCTAAATAAATAAACCTAGGAAATTAGCTTGATAGGATCGTGGCCTACTGCAACATTTATTGCCTCATCTTACTGTCACTGCACTGTCTTCTAACTTTGTAATCAACTCAGTGCATTGGTTATGGTACGGTACACCTTTGACAGTTTTCTCCTTGCACTATTTCCTAATTTCTGGAACCCTAGTTCTAATGTATTGTTTACTGAATATCTTATGCTGCCACATTAAAAAAAATATTTTGCGATTTGCCTAATAAACAGGCTAGGGTACACAAGCTGGTTTGCACAAAGCACTGCTCTCATGGCAAAGTGTTGGGACTATATAGCATTTTGTGTCTTCCTATCAATCTACACGTATCTGTTCTTTGCAAATAGCCTAGGTAAATGCTGATACGTTAAAGGCATTAACCAAAATAAAAGAGCCAACTTTGCAGTAAAAAAACCCAGTCAAACTGTGTGTGTACAATAGAAGAGAAGAGGCAAAACAAAATCAGCGATGAGGTAAGTGGTACTGTCAAGTGAAGAAATACTTCTAAACACTCCACGACTTGATAAATCAGGAAGAGGCTACTCTTGGCCATACAGTATAAATCAACTGCTGTCAGAAAGCTGCTGCTTGGAGCGCTGCAGACATCATAATGAGGAAAGACTGGTCAAATGTGTCATCAAGTTAACAATAACTCAGACGTTCACAATTATTACATTCCCTGCACATTCTGTTGCACAGAAAGCTGCTATGGAGAGGGCGTACGACGGTTTGGATTGCTGCCGTGCAAAGTAGTAACCGGGTCACTTTCTGTTTTTATGTATTACACCATCTCAACGAATGCAAATTTAAAAATTGCCTGTTGTCTACTGCTGACACCGAGCAAAACAAACAGGGGAAAGGTTATCAGACTAGCTTAGAAACTGGCAGCGCCTGGTGTGCGTTATGTTCTCCGAGGAAATCCAAGATAATAGAAAGCTTCCTTTTGTGTTAATAAGTAAGCTTGCAGACTCCTGCCAAGATTAAAGTAATTGAAAAAAAAAAGGACTAATGGGTGCCTTTATTAATTTCCACACTGTAAAATTTCAGAGTCTAAATATACTTGGGAAGATTTGGAGATGTAAACTTTAACAATTGGCATGATCAAGTTCAGTGGACAGGATCTAAACAGATGGGCATCCCAGTCTTATTAAGTTCTTTTTGATCCCTCAGCACAAGCAGTAACTTGCACAATGACAGCTAAAGTGGTACCAGACACTGGGCAGATCTGTTCAGCTTTGTCACATTTGGTACCAAGTGTTCTTTTATGGCAAACATACACCTGTGACTCGATATAGGCTGCAGTGAGAACCTCCTGGCCCCTGCATCCTGAGTGGTACCCATTTTCTTTTGCATCCATTCTGGCCAGCACAACACTAAGAGTCATCTAGATTTGCCATTAGGGTATCAGTGACTTTCCTAACCAAGCCTCATCCAGCAAACTAGCTCTCTAACACAATTCTTTCTACAGGCTACTAGGGCAGACAAGTGGGTGCCAACTGTAGAGGGGGAAATCAGTTGTTTTTTTTTATTTTAAAAAATTGGATATATAAGAGCCAAATTTATTTGGTATTCCCAAATATTCCCGAATACCAGTATTGTCATTGTATTCAGATTCAGGAAGTATTTGGTAACACTGAATATATTCAGCTCCATTATAGCCTATGGGGCCATTATACTCAAGGGCAAATATCTTAGGGTACACTCAGTAGGCGGGGGGGGGGGTACCGTAGAGGCACTAAATTTGCAGTGTAGCTGTTGGAGCCTCTCCCCAAAGAACCCCCAAATTCAAAAAGATTGGACCAGGGGGCCCAATTCTATGGGCACCCAAAGAGGTTTCCCCAACCTCCATTGTTTCCAATGAGGGAAAAATAGCAAGGTAACACAAGCCCAGCAGAATGTCCCAGAGAAACTGCAGTTGAAAGTGAAGTGTGTGTGTGTGTGGGGGGGCATATCTGCAAGGTCAGCAGCAGAACCAGAGCAATGTGCCCAGCAGAACCAGTGCCACTGTGGCAAGGCCAAAACCCAAGACTAAGGTCAGATTTGAGAACCTCTGAAGTGAGGGGGGGGGGCATTTCTGCAAGGACAACAGAAGCCATGCAATGTACTAGTGCCAAGCAGCAGAACCCAAAGCCACTCTACTGGTGTCCAGCAGCAGAACCCAGTGCCAACCTACTAGAACCCAGCAGCAGAAGCCAGTACCATTGTGGCAAATGCCAGGCCAACTCAACAAGACTGATTTCAACCACAGAATCCAAGCCGGGGGGGGGGGGGTTGCAGGACACCAGAAACAGTACAGTAGTGGCTGCCCAGCAGCAGTACCCAGTACCAACCTACGAGTGCCCAACAGCAGAACCCAGTGCTGTTGTAGCAAATGGCAGCTCAGCATTACTGGGCTTCTGTGTATTGGGCTGGCCTTGGTTTAGGTGGGCTAGCAAAAGTCCCTGCCCACCCTGCATTTTTTAGTGTTCTTCTGGGATTCTACTGCCCTTGTTTCTGCCCCCCCCCAAATTAAAAACACTGCTTGGATTCTTTGGTGTGAAACTGGCTACTTCTGTTGCTGCCACACTGGCACTGGGTTCTGCTGCTGGGCACTAGTACATTGCACTGGTTCTGCTATCCTTGAAGAAATCCCCCTTCCATCCAGTTTCTACTTCAGAGATTTTCATATTTGACCTTAGTCCTTTTGGGTTTTGGCACTGCCACAGTGGCATTGGTTCTGCTGCTGGCCTTGCAAACATGCCTCAAACACTTCACTTTCTACTGCACAGATTCTCTGGGACATTCTACTGGGCTTATATTGCCTTGCTATTCCCCCCATCACCACTGGAAACAGTGGAGGTTGGGGGCACCCTCTTCGGAAATTAGATCGCCTAATGCAATCTGTATGAAACTTGGGGGCCCTTTTGGGGAGAGGCTCCAGTAGCTACACTGCAAAGTTGGTGCCTCTATCTTAAACCCCCCCCCCCAAGCCCACTGAATATGCCCTAAGAGATTTGCCACTGAGTATAATGGCCCCATAGGATATAATGGAGCCAAATAACAGCCAAATAAAGCCAAACAGTATTCGGGAATCACTATTCGGCTACTGAATAGATGCTCTGATTTGGTATTTGGCTTAATAAATACCAAATGCATACCTCTAGCGCCAAGTGAACAAGATAGACAGGAAAATAAATCAGGAGTAGCAGCGTACTCAGAAGAAAAGGCCACAGGTGGTACAAGGCAAGCGGGATAAAAAAAAAAAACACAATGCGTGTGTTCAAGGAAGCAGTCAAGAAGCTCTACCCAAGACCTCTGAGCCAGCCTGCCAACAGCCTCTTTCTGCTTTTTGTTGAAATAAAGAACTGGCATTGGACCGATCTAACCACAGAGGCAAGCACAATATACACACTATCCTGAGACAAAACCCAAAAAGGTCTGGACAGGAACATGAGTCTTAACAATACTTCATCTCTGGTCAGTGCATGAGGACTAATAGGCAAACTCAGAGTCAGAGGCTTAGGGCAAGGACAATGCAGCAGCACCAACATCTGTACCACCAGACCCAAGATCAGGCCCCAATGCTGACCGGGCCCTCATGCTGGTGATGCAGTGAATCTTGCAGCCAATTTTTATACATCCCAGCAAATAGTCTTAGACTGCTAGCCCCAGTTATGTCACTTCACTCATATTTGGTTTAACCAGTGTTGGAATCTCAGCCAGTCAAAGTTTGTTGTACATATTTTGATTACTTATAAATGGACTGTTGAACCACTGCCAAGATGTTCTGAGTACAGGAACAGTAAAGAAAATATCAATCAAGTGAGATAACAGGAAGTTATTTTAGAGAAAACGATCTCGAGAAATTGGCTCACTAGAAAAACTATCAACCATTTTCTTGTCTAATGAAATCTGGATGTTTAGGCCATATTTTTTAAAATGGCCAAACCTGGCAATTTGTATTACATAAAAAAAAGTGAAATTGTGAATTGTGAAGTATAATTGTAAAGTGCAATTCACAATTGTGTAATTGAGAAGTGTAATCAATTGATTGATTGAATAAAAAAGTGTAATTTGCCATGACAGAATTATCATTTTATTCTGCAAGACACCTGCTACAATGACAAAGGTAACATCCAAACTCTAATTCTGTGGTTCCACATGGTAATAAATGGGACCGGGGATCACTAGAACCAAAGCATAATTAGCAGCTCAAATTTTAGTTACTGTTACTGCATTAGGAAAAAGGACAAACCAAAAGAACCATCTGTCTTCTTCGAGCTTATCAGAAGAGAACTCCTGCAGGGGATCAGTTCAAACCATCCCCAAATCTAAGATGTTTTAATAGCAACTCATCTAAGCTGCCTTCACCCCCTCTAATTAAAGTTGACTGACAATTTCTTAGAGTGGAGAACAACACCACACTGAATACAAATACATGGCCATAACCAGTCCTATCTGAATTTTAAAAATATGTCACTTTATGCATTTTTATGTTCTCACCAACTTAAATGCTAATCATGTTTTTATTTTTAGGGGCTGTTACTTTGCCTCTTTGTTTTATCACATTTCTTAAAGTATGCTTTTTGCACTGAAAAATGTCAACTTTATTTTGAAAATTCTACTTACAGTAGGGATCAGATGATTGGTTATTACATTTCATTAATGATAAAGAGAAGGAGCTCAGGGTATACTAGGCCTATACTTAGCCATTAGTGTTACAAGGTTACAAGGGAGAATGGCATTAAAAATATTAATCTAACCTTGCTTCTGTACAATAAGTGGAAAAAATATTGGAAATAATTTAAATTGGATCACATAGAACAGATGTATTGTTTGCATACAGTTTCATCACGAGGAATGATGACATAATGTTTAGTAACCGTCAGATAATCATGCTGGCTTTTACATTTACCCTGACGGAGTGCATATTTACTTTAAAGACATATTTACACATTTAATAGATATAGAACCCCAATATTTATCTATCTCTGTCAAAACAGTTTTGTTTAAAACTACTGGCAAGCTCAAAAAGAGTTTTTCTTCCACATTGCCAGGGTTTATCATTTTAAGATGTACAACTTCTAAGGATCAGGGACAGACGGTCACAAAAAGCAACCCCAGCAGGTATAATACTACTTAGTCATCACTTTCACCCCTCTATTCAAAATAAAAATACCACAGGAGACAGAACAATAATTGGCCCCTGTCGTTACTCTTGAATAACAGTACTAAAATTTTAAATCCCTCTTTTAAAAAATTATAATGGAATGAAAGAATTAAATCTGGTTTTGAATGTCATTCTGAATTTCAGTCTCTATTTTCAGTGATAAAATTTGTATGCTGTGTTTGAGCAAACTGTCATGTTAATCACATTCCTCAGTCTGGCAGCTTCAATAATAAGTATGCTGACGGGTAGTAGTTGTTTTTTTTTTTAATGCAGTTGATGGGTTCCCCCCCCCTCCCCCAACACCCTAAGAGGAAAAACAGAATTCCCATTTACTTTCATGACCTCTGATTTAAAAGCAAAGATTGCACATTATTTACTACTGGATGATTTCCCTGAAATTTAATGAGGACTAAGTACAAATATGACAGATGTAATTATCACAGTTTTATTCTGCACAGTCAGGGTCTCCTTGTGCTGTAATTGCAAGCTTTTCATTGAACTGCTGGCAGCAGAGTTATTACCATAGTATTTTATGTTATTTTGGAGAATGAGAAAGAAGACCTTCCAGCTCAATTTTACTCCAAGGAATTTCTACGCATTCCTTCTGCCCAGATTTGTGATAGAACAACAATTTTAAAAATTTGATCAGATCCCCTTGCAGACTTCATTACGACACATTTTGCAGTACACAAAGGCTAACCCCCTAGATTCTTATAACATACTGGGAGGGATGGGAAAGTTGTGGTGGTGGGGGAAGCGTTAAGTAGTTTTGAGAAAGAAAGGAATATGTGGGCAGGTGGCCAACTCATTGTCTAGCCTGAAAGAGGACTTTTCCCTAGCATGTATTGCTTTACTCATTTAGACTCAAGCTAAGGTTGAGTGAGCCTCAGCTGGAGGCTGGACCGCTGACCCCGAAGCTGGAAATACACAGCTATAAGCACACCCTTGGAAGCCTCCCTTTTTGAGGCCAGAATGTAATTGCTTTATACTACTCCCTGCCTTCATCAGGCAAACTCACATGCTGAGGGGTGGAGAATAAAACTTTCTAGTCCAATTCATACTTATAGCTCTAGTGTTATTAATTTTCCACTTGGAATTCATGGCAAGTTTCACTTCACATCCAAGCACCCCAAGGCTCAGATCCACCAAATATGTCATTTTATTGGTGTGATAATTACTGGAGACTGCTTGAATTGAACAGCAATATCTTTATTTTAAAGAGTAGCTGGTATGATTTTTGCAAGCATGAATAAGAAAAAAATATCAGCGTATTTCAAATCTCTTATAAGAATTTGCACATCTGCTATGTTTAGCTGGCCAATTCCCCCCCCCCCCTTTAACCATGAACATTAGAAGGAGACATTTTTATCCCATTAATCTGAAAGTTAATAGCTGCAAGGCTTCTATTGTGGACTTAGGAGTTGTCACTGCATCACATTTACAAAATTATGAAAGCTGTTCAAATATTTTTAGAAGTTTTTGAGAACATGCCAAAAATCCTGGCACTGAAGAGCCAATCCCCCCCCCCTTCAAGATGTAATAAGAGCACCAAGGGTTGGCTGTATGAAATCCTTTTTCACTCTCCCAAAGTATGTGATGTAATTGGAAGCAACTGCCAAGGAATGGGATAGAACCACCGTGATTAGTAAGATTTCAAATCAAGATGAAACCACTGCTTGAACATATCCAGTTTAGTTATTTGCTTGATACTATAGTGGCTTAAAGAACTTTTACCCAGGTCCAACAAAAAGGGACTAAAGGATCTGAACAACCCAATGCAAATTTTTAGCAAGAGGACCGGAGTTGTTCCTTTCAATGATACAGGTTTTTATCAGCTTGATTTCTACATGTCTTTCTACACCACCATTTTGTCATGAAATAAATACACAATTTGCTACTCATTTGGTGTAAGCAATCCATGTTTTCCCTAAATACCTCTGTTGAGGATGTACTACGTTTTCCGTAACGTTTTTGGGGGAAGTGATTCTTTCCATGGCTATAAGGAAAATGAAGCCCAGTGAGAACAGTCATACTTAGCCTAATGATTAATCAGAATCTCAAGAGTTTTTAAAGGATTCCTGTTATCTCTAGCTTTCCTATCGGAGGCAGGAATAAAACTAAATGGCAGACTGCAGGTCAAAGAAGTCACAGGAAGAAAAATAAATGATTGTTGTCACTGTGGCAATACACAGTAATTTTGGGATCAGCACTTAATGCCTAAAGTAACAAAGCTCTGTAGCAATCAAAAACAGTTTTGAAGGAAAAGGTGAGCTATTTTTAACATGTCCTACTGGTTACCTATACTGATACTATCACATGTATGCAAGATTACCCACAAAAATATTTTCCTCAGCACATACTTCTTAACAGCATAAGACTGTGATGAAACAAAGCTGCACAGAGATATGCAAGACACAGCTACTGTGCAAGAAACTTGCATCAGAATTAACCTTTTTACTTCACAGGAAGGAAAGTAGTTTGTTTTTGATTCTATACTCACAATTGGACTTGCGTTGATGTAATCTGAATTGTCATGGCTGTTTTCAGCTTTCAGATATATCCTGCAATGGTCATCTGTAAAAGAAAAGGAGCACTTTTATTTATATGCATGTGTGCACACATGAAGGGAAAGCTTTCAATTAGTTTTTCCAACAGGAAAAAAAAGACCAAGATGCTCTGCCCCCTGGCCCTCTATTCTCAGCCTTTAAGGGGACCTGTGCATTCCATCTGGTTCTAGAGAGACATTTAACCATCAACTTTTTGCATCTTCAATTGGATATTTCCATTTTTTGCCCCCTGAAGGCCACTGCACACCTACTCAGAATTTCACACAGAATGCTTACAAGACAAAGCTTTAAAGATCAGGACAAGAAACAGACACACCCCTCCACTTTTTAAAAAAACATCCAGCCTGATGAAGCAGTTTGGAGAAGTAATTTTGGTAAGTCCTAATAAAAGGTGTTACATTACTTATTTTTGAACTTCTAAAAAAAGGCTCTGAAAGACAATTCAAATAATGACACAAATAAAAACCCTCAAGTTTAGACAGCATAATAAAAAGTAGAGACATCACCCTGCCAACAAAAGGCCGCATGGTCAAAGCAATGGTATTCCCAGTAGTAATGTACGGCTGTGAGAGTTGAACGATAAGGAAGGCCGAGCACCAATGAACAGATGTGTTTGAATTATGGTGCTGGAGAAGACTTGAGCAGTGTTCCCTCTAAGCTGAGTTAGTGTGAGCTAGCTCCCAATTTTTTAGCCTCTGGCTCGCACATTTTTGTCTCAGCTCAGAAAGGATGGCTCCAGAGCAAACTAATTTATGCAGTAGCCAAATCGCTCGCTCACAACTTTAATGCCAGTAGCTCAAAAGTAGAAAAAAATTCACGAGACTCCACAGCTTAGAGGAAGCATTGCTCCTGAGAGTCCCTTGGACTGCAAGGAGATCAAATCAGTCAATCCTAAAGGAAATCAAACCCGGAAGGTTAAATACTGAAGCTGAAGCTCCAATACTTTGGCCACCAAATGAGAAGGGAGAACTCATGGGAGAAGACCCTGATGCTGGGGAAGATGAGATGGTTAGACGGTACTATCGATGCAATGGACATGGATGGAGTTGAGCAGGCTCCAGAGGGTGGTGGAGGGCAGGAGGGCCCGTCGTGATGCGGTCCATGGGGTCGCAAAGAGCCAGACTCGACCGTGCGATTGAACAACAAAATGGCATCCTCCATTCTTGTTTTGTTACTCAAGAAATGAACAGGAAGCATGATAACAAGTTGAGAAATAGGAAGAACAACATTAACATGGATAGTCCATGTGCCAGCGTTACTCCTTAGAATGGAGCAATCTATAGTCATGTGCTGGCACTATTACCGTTCCACCTGGGGTCCAGTGAAGGCTTATTGGACTCCGTATAGCTTGTAGCAATCTTTTGATCCTTAGAAAAAGCTTGTGCAGATACACTGTAAGAAAAAGGATGCTGCAGCAGCTAGAGATTACTCTTGAAATCAAACATAAATTTGTGGAGGTTATCCCAAAAGTGCCTAAGCTAGTTCTTGCGGTTATGTTTTCATCACAGAGCCTCTCCCAAAGCATTTAACCTGCTTAGGTTACCTGAAACACTGCATTCTTTAGTAAAAATTCACTATTCCTTAACAAGAACATCAGCAGTGCCAAACTGTCTTACAAATCTTTCCCTGGTCGTCTGCTTATGAGCAAGATAATGCCTAAAAGACAGTTGTTAGTAATGAAGTTTAGATTAAAAGAATTTCCTCCCTAAGCTCACGTTTATTGCAGTCAAGATCCATCTCGGGCTCCATGGCTATATATTCTGAAGTCTGGCATGTGGTATAGAATGTTTATTACAGCTAATGGAGTCATCAAGTACATGTGAGAAATTTGCTGCTCTTAACGTTACACCAAATAAAAAAGCCTTCTAGGCACACATGCACCTTGGCCACGCTCAGCTTTGCTTTTTCATCATAAGCCCAATACAGAGAACTTATCTACCGAAGCCAACAGGCATTCATTCAGTGCAGCTGAATATCAGATGAATGGTTTGAGCCAGTTCTAATTACAAGCTGCTGATATTATTTACTCTTTGGATGGATGTGATTGTGTCTAGCAGCCAAGCCAGAGTTCTTCTGATTGAGTGACCAACAATGAGCTAGAAGCGTTATGTGTACAGTTGAAATGAACGTCCTTACACAAAGCTACACGAAACCACACTTGCGATCTTTGTGCTGAGAAGCAGTACAAAGCAGCCACACAAATTTCCAAGCAGCTAAAGCACATGGAGAGACAACAAAAATATGTTAAGATAGCATTTACTGCTTGAATTTCCTTGCACACAGTGACCAACATTAGAATGCACACTTTGTCAATCACTTGTTGATCAAAATGCTGTGTAGGTCAAAGGGGAAAACTGAGCAGAGAGTGGTAATATTAAGCTATACATACATGCTACGACATCTTGTGAGCGGTTCTTCTGGATATTTTCTTCCTTATGCGCAATGGTGGTTGCACTGGGCTCAGCTTGATAAGTGCAAAGGGCTTCCCACTCTTTCTCCAGACGATTCTTGTTCTTTAAGTGATCTTCCATATATGACTGAAATGAGAAAGTTTCATTACAAGCAATGCTCTCTATGTGTTGACACACTAGTGGCCCAATAAATATATGAATGAGCTCAAGATCACTAAAATTCTCCTGCCTAGTTTCAAAGAACTGTGTGACAAGCTTTGCACACCAAAGAGAGCTTCCGGCTTGAATTTCTCAAACAGCATCAAATACACCACTAAGTAGCAAAGCACATTTGAACTTGAGAGGACTTTTAAAAGCAGCTTGTGATGCTGCAAGGAGATGAGCTATTCACAGCCAAAACTTCCATGGGTATATATCTAACCCCTTGGGTGCATCTAAAGTAAGTTCTTGGGCTCCCAAGCTTGTGTGTGCCACTTTGAAATAGATGCTAGAGTGGTCCAGCTTGGGGGGGGGGCTACTGCAAACATAAGAGCAGGAGAAGGAAAAGCACTCGCTCATCTACTTTCTCCAGTTCCATGTCCTTTGAGAACGAGCCCTTTGACTTGAATGCCAAGCATTTAGTAGAGCATGACACTGCAGGAGGGATTAGGGCAGACAAAAGGTGTCAGTAAGACAAATCAGAAGAAAATGAAAAAGATCATACTCCAGGTATCTAAATGTGAGCAATGTGCTCTGGTAGCTCACAGCAATACAAGAAACATTTATACTGCACGGAAAGCTACAATACTCCTAATCCTAGACAACCAATCAGTCTCCAGGGATTTTCCTTTACACCAACAATGCAGGGCATAGCACCAAAGCACTGAGAAATGAAGCGTACCTGCAGTTCTAATTATTGATCCATACAAAACTATCTGATAAGTTTCCATAAAGACAGGGTGTATGTACATTTGCGTTACACGTACGTATGCACACCCATGAGGATGTTCACTCAATGAGTTCAAGTTAGGGGGGAAAGAGAAATTCCACAGCATGCTCAAGAATGCAGGAGATAATTGTTAAATACCAATATGGTACTTAAATAAAGATTTATTATGTTAGAGAGGGTTCCTGCATTTTGAGAAGCAACAGAATTTGGAAGTTCTTGTTAACAGGTCACACGTCTTTGCATGAAACAAACCAAATGACCACCACCAAAAACTAACACAATAATTAAAATCAGGGAGAAGAATGAAACAAGAACAAAAAATATTTATCAGATCTTTTCCATACGAAATACCCTCATCTGGAGAAAGGAGCAAATTCCTTTTCAGATGTGTATTTAAAGCACATATACAGCCCTCATCTAAAATTCAAGTTCACACAGTTCCATGACAGATTCATTAACTCCTACTGTGGGAAGTGGGGAAAAGACACTTGAGTGTGAGACTATGTCCTTCTTTTCCATTACAATTTCACCATGGTTAGGTTAATTTGCTCTTTCATATCCTAATCTATAGCGCAAAGGCATCCAATACTTCAGATCTCTCAAATTACTTCCCCCAAACCCCCTACATCCAGCTTTGCTATGCTGTCAAAATCAGGAGGGGGCACCAAAAAAGGAGCTTAAGATGATTGGGACAGGCTATATTCCTTGTGAAGAGCTCCTAAATCTGGTTAACAGTACAAGACAAGTATGGCCTTTTAATTTTTTTAGTAGATTTATATCCTGCCTTTCATTCATGGAATAGTACATGGGGGAGGGCAGGTTCCAGGAGCGCCCCCCACTGGAACTCACCAGACCAAGAACTGCTTAGCTTAATTGAGAATGCTGCCCCTTGTGCTTTGAGATTATACCATGACTTCAAATATGGATCTCCTGAAACAGGAGACCTACAGTAGACAAAAATTTCTTCTGATTATTAGATGCTGGAGATTAACAACAAGTGATGGATTAAGTCATTGTGCCTTAAAAAACTCCATCATTAGGCCACTTGTTTTAAGCCAGCAGGCAATTCTTATGCTTTAAATGATCTCAGTCCTGAAACCATGTACTTTAAAAGACTATTGATTTCAATGCAGCTTACCTTCAACTAAACATACCGGAGAACTGCAGCCAACATTGCTGTCACTCGACCTTTACCACCAGTGGAAATGCTGGTATGTTTTATATTTCTCTCTCTCACACACACACACACACAGCCACCACTGCATCACTAACACTGTGATCTCATCCTTCTAGCTATAGAATAATAAAGGTGGTTTTATTTCTTGCAAATCAAAACACGTGTTTGCTGGTACAAAAATGCTGTCTGATGTATTAGTCTAATTTTCTGTAAAACATTCGTGCACATTTGTGAGCTGGTTTATGGAAATCATATCTGCCAAGGGCAGTCAAGCTAAAAACAGAGGCATTTGTGGAACTGAGGGAAATGCAATAGAAGCAGACATTTAATGCCATTGAGATATTTTGGATTATAAGATTTATTTCAGTGGAGGAAAGAAAAAAAATCCTGGTACTTGGATACCACAGTGACAGGTACATCTTTACTGTTTCTAAGATATCATGGTACAGCATTATTTTGATGTAAAAGGATTATCCTATTAGAATAAAAGACATTTGGCACACATAAAAGAAGAGACCCTTATTAAGAGAGATTTGCAGAGATTATTGATAGATCCTTTGTGAAAACAACAAAAAAAAGTTATAATACATCTTCAGAGCTTAAACTGCATCTGGCTTTCCTTGGGCCAGTAAACCCTCACATCTGTACAGAACTCCATATTGCCATCAATGAAGGTTTGTGGGAATGGTGAGAAAGGCCTTTGCAATACCTACCATAGGAACCAAAAGTCTTCAATAACATGACAGAAGAAAGCCTAGCCCTGCAGTGGTGATGGAAGATGGACTAGGTAAAATTCTCCCTTCTGTGCAGCTACTATAGAAACTGAGCTTCTTCCATACTGTACATGGCAACTCACATGGCGAAACCTTTGTGAGAACTAGATTTATAGGCAAGTAACTGCCTCTGGCAGGTGGATACAGATAAGCAAGCAACCCACATTCACACGTGGTATATGTTTTTCCTGCCATATCTTCTCACAATGTTCAAATTTGTGGTCTTTCTCGCGTATTTCATGTAGTTGAACAGTCGTCTGTCTTAGTCACCTGTGGCTGGTGTTGCTAAGAGTCAGAGATTTTTCGAATCTGGGGAATTTCATAGTTTGAGTTATCTTTGTAGAATAGGTTGGACCTGTTGTCCTTTCTCTCAGTGGCTTTCAGAGTTCACAAGTCAAGTGTTCTCCATACATGGTAAAGACTTAAAAGACTAGGAGTTTTCATGAGGTATTTTAACATTTCAATTTTATTTTAGGTGTTTGTGCTGTGAATTTTTAAAATAGATACATACATATTTGTTCATGTGTGTGTGTCAAAGCATAGCCTTGGTGGAGTATGTATATATCATTCATCTTATTTTCATTATGTACATTTAATATATGAGAGCTGGGTTTTAGGGTTTTTTTCACATTACAGGGCTCTTACATACGCTAACAATGTCTTTTAAAAAACCCCAAAAGCAAAAAATCTACTCCCCCCATATAAAGTGGTTAATTTCAGTTATTCATAGAGGGGTATGTGTGTTGTAATATCCCTCTATCTTTTTTTCATAGTCACTAAGATAATTCTGTTACAGTATTTTTTAAAAGCCAGATATTTCTCAAAAGCATGCTTGGAAAAACAACTGTCCACTTATATACCTAACACCCACAGATGGCTCCACCAAACAGATTTTTAAAATTAACAAAATGAAAAGACACAAGGTTAAGGAAGAGGCTCTGTAAATGTGGGGGGAAACCCAGGTTTCATTAAAAATCTTAAACTTAAGAAGGCAGGGATTCAACATGAACTGGACTCCAAGATCCCAATGAAGTAACTAGCAAGATCTTGGTTGCCATTTTGGATCGACCAGGTAACCCAAAGTAAATTATTTCTGTGTTTCATTTAATCCCTTTAGGTGCTGAGGAAGGCTGGAAGCAAGAGTGGGGGACAGGAGAGGGGAAGAGGCTGGAGAAGCTGAGAGAAAGGGAAAGAGAACCAGGAGGGGACAGAAAGGCTAAAGGGGCAACCAGCAGAAGTGAACAGGGAAGAAGAACAGGAGCTGGAGCAAAAAGGCGAAGCAGAAGGAAGTGGTGGGAAAGTGGCAGTTGGTGTGGGGGGGGGGGGAGGCAGAGGCAGCATTCCCCCCCCCTTAAGTCCCACAGGGTTCTGTGCTTGTTCATAGTATTTGGAAACTAATGCAAACACCACTGTTCTCTGTATTCATTTTTAACGCACCAAGAACAGAATAAACCATCAACTTCTGTGAACAAATAAGTAGGGAACACTGGCAAAACGCTGCAGAGGAGCAGGAATGGGGCAACAGCAACCACAGAATATTACAACACCAATTACAGTCACCTGTTTTAGTAGCACCTTTAGCATAAGTTAACGTACCAATAAAATTTTCCTAATTTTTCACACAAGCAGGAGGTTGTCTGTATTCACTTGCAGTTATTTCTCAAAATGGAGTAGCTGGGAAGAAGTTGCCTCACTGAAAGTATAGAAATGCCTTCTGGAAGCAAGAGGTTATATCCACTTTCAGACTGGTTTGTTTTCATGGTCCATATGTACTCACAACTTCAGTGCTTACCTACTTCCTCCCACCCATATAGTTTGCAGCGTTCACCCATGGAGAAACCCATGCTTTCCCTTGCTTGCCTTCCACATTCCTAGACTCTGGATACAAGCAACACAAGAAGATGCCAAAAAGACACATCTTAAGAGTAACCAAGACATTTGTCATTGAAACTTTAAGGATAAAGACCATTCAGTGGTTTAGAAAAAAAATGCACTGCACTGCACAGCCATTATGTTCTAAAGATAACTGATTACCAAGGCCAGGATTTAAAGTCCATTCAAGCGACAATAAATTTGCAGAGAATTTTTTTTTTAGTAATTCCAGATAGTCAGAAAACTAAAAGAAAGCAAACCTGTGAAGTCAGACCAGAAATCATTCTTGCAACTAAATCACAGACATCAATCTTTTGCTCCCCAAGCATCCTCAACTCCTAAAACTAATTTTGGTAGACCGAAATTTTATCTGTCCTTACGGGAACTCATGGTATTATAAACCCTACCAGTCACACATCAACTTGAAATCCATTCACTAATTAGAATGCCATCATCCATCTTTCCAAGTTCATTAACAGCTTATCAGAAGACACAAGCCTTTTCCTCGGAACAGCACACAAAATGGTGGTTACCATTATAAGACTCCCCTGCACAGTCTAACACAGCAAGCTTTCTCTAAAGTTCCAGCTCTGCTCCTCAGCCCCTAGTGATCTGTAGCGTTCTTGCTACAAATTCCAATCCAGGGCCAGTTATAAAATTTAGTTTCAGAAGAATTCTGCCTTCCTTCACTTCTGGTCTACTGAAACTGAGATACAGTGAAGCTGTGCTCATATTACATCATAGCTAATACTTTCTTACTTCTATTGCCAAGATGTATTTGGTAACGGTGACCCCATGAAACAGATGGCGTTTGGAGCCTTGCTTCCTGTCCTCAGAACTGAGTCCTTAGGGTGCTTCCAGACAGAAGGATTTGCAAGCGGCAGGCACTGAATCAACATGCCTGACATTTGCAAGCCACATGGGGATTGTGCCGATCCTCATGCAGATCACTCCAGCTCTAGCAAACTAAAATCAAAACTGGAGGCTCTGGAAGTCCTGTTCTGTAGTGCCAAACATTTCCAAACCCATAAGTACCATTTTGTTGCGTTACTTTGCGGTTTTGGCACAACTATAGCTGAGGAAGCTTTCATCAAAAAGCACAATTACTGTTTTCTGTATAAACAAGGCTGTAACAAGCCACAACAGCAGACTTTGTCCAGTAGTGATAACCAGGGGAGCTGTCCTTGGTACTACACTACCTCACGGTTACTTCAACGAACTGAAACTCTAGTCGAGGCAGAGCGTCAGTACAAGGGCAACTGAAGCATTATTAATAAGAACTGAAACAGAAGTCATGTTAAAAATTCAAACAGTCCCTGCTAGCACCAGGTGAGTAGCATCTGGGTTGAGTTTTTCTCCTTTGATTCTAAGTACTTAAGCCTGGCGTGGCCAGTGGTGTGAGCCCTCAAGTGAAGGCTGAAGGACTCTTTGCTTGTGACTTGTGGCCTAGCCAGCCAAGTAAATCATGACCCACCCAGGATGTGTTTACTTATTTAATCTTAACCGTATCAAGGTGACAGTGCTCAAACAAACTTGTATTTGGACAGCCCACCACAATGTCTCATGTGGGTGGGTAGCAAGAGCCCTACTTCTCAGCGTAGAACATTTTCTCCTCCAAACATCTTGCCTCGGTGGGCAGGGGGTGGGAAAGTAAGTGATCTTAGAGGAGCCACCACCAATGCTCCCCCTAAGCTGTGGAGTCTTGCGAGCAAAAATTCTACTTTGTGAGCTACTGGCCTTAGAGTTGTGAGTGAGTGATTTGGCTACTGCATAAATCAGTTTGTTCTGGAGCCATCCTTCCTGAGCTAAGACGAAAATGTGTGAGCCGGAGGCTAAAAAACTGTGAGCTAGCTCACATTAACTCAGCTTAGAGGGAACACTGGCCGCCACTTACTAAAGTGCCACTTACTTTCAGTCTCCAAAATTGGTTTCTCATATTTGTTACAGACCTCAGAACTCCCTTGAGCTTGTAAATATGTTCCCTGCAGCAAGATGAAATTAGTGAATTGTGTGGTGCTGCCTCTCTAAAAAGTGGACAGAAGTTATGATGGATGCAGCCAACCTTAGGGGGTTGGTTGGATCCAGTGAACACATTACCCCAGTTCTCTGCTGCAGCTACTGGCATGCTTTGGGAATGATTCAGTTAACCTATAAAAGAGGCCAGCGTGCTTGAAGGAACATAATATTCTCTATGAACTATGGCAGAGGCATGACACAGAGCTTTTTTTTTCATGCATGCCAATTACAAGAGATGTTGAATGGGGTGGAATTTCGTAATTGGTGTTTTGTTTGAAAAACATTTCACAGTACTGTTTTACCACATGCAAGCTATTATCTAAAGTGCCACTTACTTTCAGTCTCCAAAATTGGTTTCTCATATTTGTTACAGACCTCAGAACTCCCTTGAGCTTGTAACTATCAGTCAAGCAGCCCAAATGAACAGTTCTGAACAAGCGAAGGATGCATCAGACAAGAAACTACCCGTTCAGACCCTGCTTTATGGTATGACCATTTGAATTCTGAACTGAAGTAACAATGAAGTCATTGAATCTGTGGCTTCTGCTAACTATGGGCTCTGGCCCCAGATGTGCAGGCAAACCACAGGCTACAGTCCTTGTCCACTTCCTATAAGAATCCAAACTCCTCAGACATGCTAGATTATGGGTGATGTGTCACTATACATGGCAGGCCTGTTATTATTACAACTTCAAAAAAATGGGGCAGAAAATCTGATGGCTTGTCTTTCCAGAGATCTTTGGGCTGCTCTGGCACATTCCACCTTAGCTCTGAAGTTATGTTTTGCAGTTTCTGCTGTCCCATTTATATTAGCATAAATGTACCCGATAATAAAGAAGAACATAAGAACATAAGAGAAGCCAATGTTGGATCAGGCCAGTGGCCCATCTAGTCCAACACCCTGTCACACAGTGGCCAGAAACACCAGGTGCCCTCAGGAGGTCCAGCAGTGGGGCTATGGAGGATTTTTTAAAACTTCACTGATTAAACATGCAATTGCAAATTACCAAGGCTTTTTTTAAAAAAAAGATGTTACATTGGATTATCTCTCTGACTGCACATAAGCATGTATGATTCTTTGCACAAGACGGCAGCACATTCATGTACTAGTTTCTCTCTGTAGAAAGGCTTTAGGAAACATCTCCCACCTGCACACAGGGTGGTGTGAGCATGGATACGTGCATGTGTATAAAGACGTGTGGAAGTCATGATTCACTCATATGTATTTCTCTTCAGGCACCACCGACAGCTTTACAAAAGGGAAGCATCTTTGAGGGAGTATCGGGCTCATGATAAAAACAAGGTACTTGATTCTAATAACTGTTTCCACTTTCAGACTTGGTACATGGTATTGGCCTTGGGTAAGGGCCAAGATCCAGCTGGTTTCTGGGACTTTTGCCAAACAGGAAAATCACATGGTAGGTTTGGGCATTCAGCCAACAGAGGACAAGCTCAGGCTGATTAATTCCTTTTCAGAGACTGGCCACCCCAACTAATAGTGACACAAGACAGGAGGGTTTGAATCTTGCCATGGCTGCGGCTCAGCCACAGATTCCAGGTAGAGAATTCTGTGAACTAGACCTATCGAAGCATCCAACCTCAATTCCAGGATTATCTTCAGGCTGATTCACTATATGACATTCCTAATAAGGAAAGTGATATTTTTAAATCCCACTTTATGTGTTTTAAAATTCTGGGGAGAGCAAAGTAGATTCCTTTTATTTCCTGATAGAAAGATGAAGCGGCAAGAGCCGTAAGACAAGCTTTGCTGGGTCCCTGCACTCAAAGGAGTAGAAAGAAGGAACTTAATCTCTGGATTGTGTATCAATAGCCCAAGCTTTCTTAAAATCTGCAGCACACTGCTTATCCAGGCTTGAAGCTTACTTCCTTAGGAAACAAAGGACGCTGCTGCCCAAGTAGATCAGGCAGTGAAGATTTAAACAAAGCTTGGGCCTTCTACTCCTGTTGAGAATGGGGATCCTGCAGTCTCTGCACATAGTAGCCATCAGAAAGAAGAAAAACTCCTCTCTCCAGCAGTTAAAAAGAAAATTCACCAACAGCCCCAAACTGATGTATTTGCCCATCAGGAAGGTAAAGTTAAAAATTCCACCAAACAAGGTACATGACTGATACATATGCATGAAAATGTTTTCATTTTTAATATATCTACCCAAATCATTCCATGAGTCCCCTCCGCAGAGGCAAATCACCACTTCAAATCAGGCTTTACTGACATTTATAGCCAAGTGATGAAAATGTGGATTTCAATGTCTTTCTTGAATTCAAGACAGCCTAAAAATATTAAAACAGTGATTAGAGCAGTAATTTACTGCCAGAGGATGCTGTGATGGCCATAGGCATGGATAGCCTTAAAAGGGGATTAGACAGATTCATGGAGAATAGGTCTACCAGTGGCTACTAGCCATGGTGACTATTAATGGGAACCTCCATGTTCAGAGGCAGTACACCTCTGCATACCAGTGCCAGAAGGCAACATCAAGGGAAGGCCTCAGGATCTATACCGTGTTGTTGGACCTCCAGACGAACTGGTTGGCCACTGTGTGAGTCAGGATGCTGCACTCGATGGACCTGGTCTGATCCAGCTTCCAATGATTACATAAAAGGCCGCAGGTTCTGATGTTTCTGAGGGAAGGCGAAAATGCCAAAGTTCTGCCCAGAACACACAGCCACTGATAAGGCACATGTACAAGTACTGCTTCTCTGATGCTGCAGGATTCAAAGCTTCTAGCATCTCTTGCGGCTAAGCAATATTTCAGTTTTCTGATTAAGACATGAGGGGGGTGGCAATGTTTATTGGGCTTCATGCATTTCTGAGCAAGGGTTGGGCTAAAAAAATCTATTAAACAGGATTAAAACTGAAACCCATTAGCTCATCTTCTGCATCTCACAGATGAACTCATCCCCCGGAGGCAAATTCAGTAAATTAGCACTTTTTGTCATAAAGTGTCATTTCCCTTTCAACATATAATGCAGGCATTTTGTACAAACAGAAAAACCCTCCCTCTTTCCACAATTTGTGCCTTCCCCACAAGACCTCCTGACCCTTTTACAGAATACATTAAAAGCATTAAAATGTGTTCACAAAGAGGTCACACCAGAAGATGTTATGTATGACAGCACATTGTTTCTGTATTCTCTAAAAAGCAACACAGATACCAACTGCTAATTCCTGTTAATATCTGGAGAAATAGTGGCATTAGCAAACTTCAGTTTCATTTCATTCATGGTTCACTGTACTAGCCACATTTAACGCTCAGTCTCAAAACTTGCTGGACCAGCCAATATTAGACTGGGAAGAAAGTAAACAAAGCGCCGGATGATTCTCCTAAACCTTTTTTATTGTTGATTGGGGGGGAGAGTATAGTTTAATCAGGGCCATGGTATGGGGGAAAGAAGGCTTCACTCTTCCACCCATAACCTTTACACAATCTCAAAATAAGCACTCAGGGCTGCTAAAACATAGGATAACACACTGTCAGGCTATATATTCTGATTGGTTCTACAACCCAATTGCTATTTCTCTGTTAACTGAATGCCCCATTCTGTTGATTGTATTGACTCATTCTGTGTAACCAGCCTTGAGTCCCATTGAGAAAGGCAGACTACAAATAATGTAAATAAATAGTAAATAGATATACTGCCTTCAACTGGGCAAATAGGTTTAGGGTGGGGTGTTGAGTTACATCATATGTGCACATGTCTATTAGGGTTGGCGATATGGATGTCTTACTAAAGTTATGATCCGACAAATCGTTATACTCTTGAAGGCAACCCCCTCATTCTAGAATTTCTAAGAAGCCTGCTTCAAGCACACAAAAATACAGCAACGTAGCAGAAGAAGGAAACGCTCTTCTTCACTACTCTCAGATTAGAAGGAAGCAACAAGGCTGTTATAGCGAAGACTGATTTAGCAAACAGCTGAATGTTCAAATGTGGCAGTACTGAACAAAGCATACTACTGCGTACTAATATCAGCTATTTATAGATACAAAGACCATTAAGTTAGAAGTATATTTAGGAAGCACCGCGTTCCTGCATAGCCTTTGTTTAAAAAAAGCATAATTGCCGCGTCCTCCAGGGAAATCACTTTTTCGTACTGAAGACAGAAATTCAAAGTACGTTCCAAACTAAATGATACAATGAAATATTTACGCTAAATGGCAACCTGTGTTCTATTTACCTAAATTAATATACTCGTGATGCAGTGGCTATTGCTGGCTCTGCTTTTCGTAATGCTCTGATAATAGAGTTTTGCAATGTGTAAAAGGATTATTTCAATCCAATCAGCAGGTGCTGGGATCAGTGTGTGTCAGACAAACACTTGCTAATCTCCTTTCTTACAGTTCCCAGCTGCCAAAGGTGCTCAGTGAAATCCAAATGAAATAGCTTGATATAACCTGGTAGGGGATGATGCAGGGCTTTGTTTCCCCTCCTCCTCCTCCTCTCCTTTTGAACACCTGAAAATTACATTTATTCTAGCCATCGTTAACAGTTCAAAGGGATGGCACTGGGAAGATTTTCTCTGAAAAGGTGAAAGAAAAGGGGGCAACTGCAAAACTTAATACCTAAAAAATGCAAAGCATAAAGCACTTACACTACATAAGTACTGTTAAACAGGTAAGCAAATTATAATCTTTTTTACAGATTAGTAGCTATTGTTGATAGATGCAATCCACCAGAAGCACATCTTACACAAAGTGTATTTAAAACGAATTAGATTGGCATAAAAAGGGTCCCTAATTCATTATGCCTAGTATCTATTAGACCTTAAATAATCCAAATTGTGCAATGAAGTTTTATCCCTGCAATTACTTTGACTGAAATAAACCTTGTACAAAAGAGAGGACAATTATCAAAAAAGGGAAATAAAGTTATTCTTCTCAGTTTTTTGCAGTTCTTTTCATCCAACACTGAAGAAGGACACAAAGCATCATGTTGAACAAAACAAGGTATTTTCCTCATGGCTATGGATCTGGCAACCAATAAAATAAGAGCAAATGGCACAGGATCCTTGGGTAGTTAGGAGGTAAGCTATGGTCCAAAACCTAATTTCAACTGATGGTCAGTAAAGAGGGTAATTTCATTTTAAACAATTACCTTACTCAATTTATTTCCAAGTTAAACACTACAGTCTGATCAGGGTAGACTGATTTAAATCAAGTTTCCACTTCTGGAATCCATATATTTCCCTGAACAAGAGTGCTTACTAACAGGTTGCTACAGAAATTCAGACATATTGGTTTCAATGCAGACTTATTAGGAATATAACTCAGAACCCTTGGTCATGAGGCCCAAGTGTTTTGCACTGCAGAATTATTACTGGTTACACACAAGAGACAGATTTCAGTCCGTATCGTCAGCTAATGCTGCCATCTCCTGCCCAGGAGGTAGGATGAGCATAGGTGTAGACTACCGGGGGGGGGGCCTCGAAGGCTTGAACTTCCCCCGAAATTTTCTGGGGGGGACTGAGACCCCCCGGGAAAACGTAGCGCCTGCCGCTGCGCCTCCTGGGGCCCTTCCGAGGCCGGCAGCTGCTGCTGCCGGTGCCTCTCTCCCCCCCCCTTCCATCCTTCCCTCTCCCTCCCTCTTTTCCCAGCGAAGGGAGAGGGAAGGAGTGGGGGGGGGGGAGCGCCCCGGCAGCAGCGGCTGGCAGGCCTCGGAAGGGCCCGGGGAAGCGCCAAGGTTTTCCTGCGGGGGGGGACATCGCCCCAGCGAGTGCACATGCTAAAGAGCCCCCCCCCCCAATTTTAAAAAAGTCTACGCCCCTGGGGATGAGTGAACCCTTGACATCAGGTCTGTGGAATGTTATATTTCTCATGGCATGTTTGTCACTCTTCGAGCTGCTCTGACCTTGGGAGACTGCTGGTGCCTGCCCATGTATCTCTTCTCCTGTCTGACTCTAATTCTTCCCACTTTTTCCCTGGGAACCATAAACCAGTATTTTGAGCGCCTTTTCTTTGGCTTGGTGATTGGTTGCAATTCCTTACCAGACCCCTTTTTGAGTTCTGTATAATTGTCCTGCTTGGGGCTGTGTCAGCCATTACTAACACAAGAAGTGCAGATGACTACAACAGACCTTTCTCAATAAAGACTTCCTTCTCTAGGACACTTGTTGTTGACTGACTCTGGAGGGCTCTAACATGTATGTGTGCAGCCAAGAATATCTGCAAACTAACTAACTTTATATATATATAAACAATAACTTTAAAATAAATAGTTAACCAAAAAGATATATATATATATATATATATAGTGTAAGAATTGCAAAACTAATACAGTAAAGTGAATACCATAGAATACAATGTATAATACTCCATTTACAATCTTATTTATAACATTCTTTGATTACCAAAGATGCAAATCAGCTATTATATTTGGTATCTCTTCTTGCTGTGTTAAATATTCTAATACTGGAAACTATATTGATATAAAATTGGATAATGTTTCTTGAGATAATATATCTTCTAGATTGTTATTTTAGCCACTACGCAGAGATTCCATACTTTTTATAGCAATTCTGTTTGGCTGGACTAGAACTACCTTTCCATTTTAATGCGATTGCATTTTTTTCCTGCAAATAACAAAATGGTAACTCTCTCCATAGTAGCTGCTGGATAGTAAGCTAACTTACTTGAAAGATAAGACCTCAGTCCTCTACACGCTTACGTGGAAACAAATTAACACTGAACAAAACTGGTCTCATTCCTAAGTAAGCGTGCACAGGATCAGGCTGCAAGCATCCAGAACTTTCTGGGAGTGAGATCTGGTAGTAACTGGTAAGACAGAGCTTCACAATGAGACAGAAAGTAATTGTCTGTATGCTGCTTATTTAGTAGAGTAATAAATATTCATAATTCGAGCCAAACACATTGAAGAGTTTGCTCAGGTGGCAGGAGGAAATAAAACAGGAGTACACAATCTCCCACATGGGCTTAGCAAATGATCCAGGCAAGACACAGGGTGGCTTTCTCCTAGATCCTGATGCCTTTGATGACTCACCGAGTTATATTAGGGAGATTATAATAATTACAATGTGCCATTATTTATAATGCTTGACCTTAAAAGGCAGATATTTTCCCTCCTGGTTCTCTTTTTGGCACTGAAAATCAACCTTTACATCCAAATCTATACAATGCTAATGATTCATTTACAGTCTCTTAAAACTGTAGGCTTTGTGTTAACATTTAGATTCCCCTCTAAATTAATTGTCTCTTTTAAAACAGATACTTACCATAATTAAAGTGCTAAAAAATAAGATCTATTTAAAAAATCATCCACCCCATGATTAGTCCACCCTTTATTTAGAATCTGCTTCTTTGTGGCTTCTATCCCGCCAGTTAAATGTATATCTTGGAACCACGGACACAGATCAACAATGCGATCATTCCTCATGTATGACACCGATTCTCTCAGCCTGGAGATATTCAGACAGGAAGGAATATGTCACCGGCCATGTCTAAGGTGCTGCAACTGTGCCGGGGGGGGGGGGGGGGAGAGAATGCCATGAAGAAGAGGTTTCCGTGCTGTTAAGTGCAAAATATGAAGCATCAGTCAGTAAAACACACTGGCTTGGTCAAGATCATTATTAGCCGGGGTAAAAGTCTACCCTGGCTCTCCAGTGTAGAGGTCAGGCAGAAGTCTTGCATATCACATCCTACCTGAGCTTTTTAACTAGTGATGCCTGGGGACTGCACCTGGGACATTCTGCATGCCAAGCCGATGCTCTGCCACAGAGCCATTGCCCCTCCCCAGTGTTTTTACAGGAATTAGCTAAAAAGGTTCTCAGCCTGCATCCAAACCTCATTCCATTTTACTTATGGCAGTTGTGAGTTTGTGTGTGTGTGCGCATGTGTTTGCAACACATGCAAGCTTACAGCCATGCTGTCATAGCTGAACAAGTCCTTCAGTGTGGATCAGGACTTGACATTCATTTGCATGCATCTGCTGGAAAAGCTTCAGCTGAAAAATCACAATGGGTGATGCAGACATCTGCTATGAATCCACGGGGTCACAAGCCTAGGATGATGGCACATGGCATAACTATGCACTGTTTCTGATGCAAGATTTTGATCTTCCCATGAGAAACAAATCCATGGACACCTCTCCAGAATTACAAGTCACACAACTACTTTGGAAGTGAGTGGTGATACACCCACACAAAAGGGAATCACGACAACCAAACACAAGTATGTGACAAAAGAGACACAGCTGCAGTAGTTAGTCTGTTAGGTTGAGAGGCAGAAAATTCATGTTCAAAGCATCACTTTGCCAAGAAACTCATTTGGACGGCTTTGGGCAAGTGACTGTCTTTGCCAGAACTACCTCATGAAGCTGTTGCAAGTAAACAAACAACCCCGCCTGAGCTCACCAAAGGAAGGACCACATTTTCTTTTTAAAAATGCAACAAAGAGATGTTGACAGGGAGTCTAGAAAATGGTCTGAAAATGCCAGATATTGTTCCATCTCTTAAGCCAAGCAAGTCTGCCTTTGCCAAATCCCTGCATCTGAGGCTGTGTCAGATCCCTATGAATGCTGTTCTAAGCTTCTGGAAGGAAGGCCAGGATACAGATATTATTAAAATGCACACATACAGGACAACTATTTTAATACTCTACATATTCCAGGTTAAGGTGTCAAAAGTGCAGCCTTGCAAGAGACCCATGCTCTGTGCTGAACCTTCTTGCTGAAGTTTAAACACAGTCAAGACCAGTTGCTGAGATGGAATAACCTGGTTTGCTCTATGTATCAAAGTGAATATTCTGATAACCTGTAAATGTATGTGAATTTAACGAAGTATGCATACAGAGTGTGGGCGAGACAGAATATCTGACTAATTCAAAAGGCACTGAGTGCTGAAGAAGCGCTAAACAAAAGGTCAATCGCTTGGATACCATTCCCTGTCCTCCCCTTCTTCCTATTCCAAGGGTTCAGACATAGATACAAAACAACCCCGCATTTAGCATTATTCTGAAAACAATCCTTAAAGGCCGGTTTGGCTGACAGTAACTCTGATCCACAGAAAATGAATAGAATGCATAAAAGTTTACACATATAGATATGCAGCACCAGGTGTGCAAAACCCAGCTTAGGGGAGCACGGCATTGTGTGCCTGGACTCTCACACAGGAAGTACAACGGCATGCACATAATCGACTGCTACTCCTGTGGTTCACCAGAATGGCTCAGGGCAAGTGACTTGCTCCAAGCCATTCAGTGAGCTTAATTGGCTGGATTTGGGCTTCCCTTTTGAACTCCCAACACATTTTGCACATATGGCACCAAGTACTCTGCTTGGACTGTATGACAAAAAAGAAGCATTATCTCAAGGTTATGCATCTATGCTGTGAAAGGTATAAAGAGGATCACAAAACAGCTTATGCGATCATCTCACTCGAACAGTTATCAGCATACCCTTTTCCAACATTTCTCCCAAGCGCTGGAAGCATTCACTCAAGTCATTATTGTACATTTGATGCAAGGGGGCCCCCAGGCCCTATCATAGGGCCCCGCATTTTAGTTCCCGGAAGGAGTCATGGTTGAGAATGTTATGGGGAGAGGAAAGAAATAAGAGGAAGGGACTGCTCAAAGCTTCATTAATGAGCTGCTGCATTAATGAAAGAGGTCTCATCTCCCCACCAATGTCATCAGTAATCACAGTCCAACCCATGAAACCACAAATTCAAATTTCTTTCTGGACTGCAATGCAATACTGTGAAAATTATCAACTCTGTTCTGCTTGAGCCATCTGGAACTATTTGGCAGCACAGGTACTTTACTCGGGACATCTGTTCTCTAGCTGTTGTGCAGTATAGTGGAATCTGTGTGGATTGGTCTTCTGATCCACCTGGGGGGAGTCGTGTGTGGGCATGCCTGCTCTGCAGCAGGGAGTTCCATGCAAGATCCCTGTGGCCTCTTTCAGTAAATTATTTTTCTTCTACCTATTCTCCATTTGGAAACAAAAGGAAGGCAATGTTAAAATGCGATGAAAATGGAGGTATTTCTTTAGCACGAACATGCCACAAATAAGAGAAAAGGCTGTATTTTACGGAGGCAGATGCTGAAGCATTAACAAAACAATGTATTGAGGGAGCTAAGTGTACAAATAATCCCTTCCTTTCAAGTTCTGCTGGCTGATGAAAATACATTTTTTAATTAACTCCAATTAGTTAACTGAAAATGTTGACTGGCATGAAAGACAAGTTCCCTCAAACTCAGATCTTTTGCTTAAACCACACAATAGGTTACTTGCAAACATAAGACACGATGGATTTCTAATTTATGTGGCTAGTGGTGACATGGCAGACTTAAATGTTATGACTCCACACAGAGGTTGCCATGAGAAGCCCTCCAAATGGGAGAAGCTCCCCACAAAATAGACAGGTTGCTGACCTGTATTATTCCACTGTCCACCCTCACCAGAAAAGCCAATAATCCTTCATGTTAGTACGGATGACTGATCCCCCCCCCCTTCTGCACCCCTGAGGCTACAATCTGAAGCAAACAGTTCTTGGAAATAAATTCCATTGATATAAACTGGATTTCTAAGAACTGTACTGAAGACCAGAGAGAATAAAGGCTCTGTGCAATTGGAAGGCTTGCATGTGCTTTCACCACTTGACTCATTTTGTTTCTCTTATTCTCCAGCTCAACTGGCAACAGCTCTACATTAAACCAAATATAACACTGAATTCAAAATGACAATTAATATTGATGTATGCGGTTACACAAATTATTATAATTATAGTTACAAGTTCCTCTTGCTGGGTAGAATGCCAATTATTCAGACAACTTTCCACAAAGACAGCAGCAATATTGCTTTTCATCTGCACTTATAGACCCTACATACATAAAGACACAGGCATCGGCAGCATCTAGGATCATGTTAAATCAGCACTTATTGATTTCCCCCCCAAACAAAATGAGGATCTTACGTCCTGGGTGCTGCAGGGGTATTTCCTCCCACTGTTATCTCAGACATCTTTACTCTGTATTGTGCTTCTCTCCTGCTACACATACTAATACACACACCCCCACACACACACGGCAAGGAGCTCTGCAACTGTGCACACATGAACAGCTTCAGCCCCCATAAAATATTAATTCATTTGAAAAATATTTGCACCCTGCTGTCAAAGTTAGACAAACGCACACCGAACACTGGAGATGGTTGTTCTAATGGCAAACAATGTTCCAGAAACCTCTTTCAGGCAAAACGCTTTCATCAAAATTATTTTAATAAGAAAGATTTAACAATTTCAACATTAGCCATTAATCCTCTTTCATTTGAAACTATGCTGATAACCATTTTTACTTGTCATTCAAATGGTAAGTAATAATTATAGATTTGGGGCTTCCATCCCTGCTTCATTAATACTAAATTGCATGGCAGCTTGAAATGAAGTCAGATATGATACATCTCAAAATGAAATTTCCATAGCTTTCCTTAGTTATGTATAATTAATTACAGAGTTAATAAGAATATAGTATGGAGTTTATTCACCCAGGATACTTTCCTTTATCAAATTCCTTTTGTGCATTTCTTTCTTCTTGAAAATCTGGGTGACAATAAGATCAGTTCTGAATGTGTATATTACTGGCAGCAGTATTTGATGGTTTTCAAATTTGTTTCCTAATACAGGAATAATGAAGGGGGGAGGAGGAAGATATTTTGCACTTGACTGGTGAGACGCTCCACTGATTCATTCCAGCAAATTCAAAAGATACACTACCCATGTACTTTTAAATAGTGTTATTTTAAGAGAAGGCATATTGTTTTGTACTGCACAGAACAAAACATAATACAGGAAGGCGTCTCTTGAACCTTAAAATTATGCTTGAGTCTGGTATTGGTGATGAGCCACATAATACCATCCACACGTAAAGTTTTAAAAAGACTGCAGATAGAAGAACTCCTAGTGACTTTGCCACAATCTTAGAACTGCCACCCTCCCAACTTTTGCCATTGGCTGAGCATGTTCCGGAGACAATCCAAGATGCCTTTGTTTGGGTAGGCATTTAGGACCAAGGGGAAACAAATTTCAAATAATATGGAAAGGAATTTCAGAGCTGGAAAAGAGTTACTACTAATGGTCCTCTATAACCCATGTTCACATTTGGTGCACTATTGGTATACTTCAAGAGATATTAGCAATTACAGTGGGGAATTTAGACATGTATGTCTACAAGTTTCCCAGTATGAGATGGAGCTCAAGCCTGGAAAGGGAAGTATTCTGATGCTGGGGTGAATGCCCAGCAGCACAAACCGAACGGCAAAAGCCAAAGGGCTCTTGGCCCTTTGGTCTCAGCCCATGGCCTGATAGACTAATCTGGTAGGTACCAATCCATTCCAGGAGGTTTTGTGCAATTTTTTTTGTTTTTTTGCTTGTATATTTACAATTTATTTTAATCTGTATTCATTTAAATTGTGTTATTATTTCTGTATACCAATCTAGGTGCCCACTGGGGTGAAAAGTGGGATACAAATGCAAGAACAACATGATGATCAGTTGAAGCGGTGCACTGTTTTAACCAGCAAATCCAGAGGAGAGAAACAATAAATAATTAACCTCCACTGTGAAAAGCTGCTTGGGATCTGTTCCTAATTGCAGGAGAAAGTAAAAAGGGGGGGAAAGAATCGTTAACACTGTTGTAATGCTAAACACATTTACTCATGAGGAAATGCAACAGCTATTATATAGAAGTGAAATAAACTGCAGCACTTTTGAAAAATGGGGAAGAAGAGAAGACCCCCTTCAATGTTTTGTGGGGCTAGAAGTTAACATACCCTTAATTATGAGCTTACTGAATTTTGTAACAATTTACATATTCCTTGCGCTCTCAACAGAAATGTTTACTTTAAAAGAAATTGTTCACAGCAACTCTCAATAAGCCTTTGGTCCTTAATTTGAATTCACACTTCTAAACAGGCCGAAATAAGTAGAAAAACAGTTGCCTTCCACAATTAAAAACAAGTAGGAAAATGATAGTTGTTACATTTATTGTGCCTCCAAGTCAACACCCAAAGCTGCCAGTTCCAAACAATGGCAGAAGTCAGTTTCTCTGACAGGTAGATGAGAGCAAAGTATAATTTATTTCCAGGTCCTTCTGCTTGGGTATCTAGGCACCCACATTA
This sequence comes from Lepidodactylus listeri, assembly GCA_029233225.1. Taxonomy (NCBI): domain Eukaryota; kingdom Metazoa; phylum Chordata; class Lepidosauria; order Squamata; family Gekkonidae; genus Lepidodactylus; species Lepidodactylus listeri. Next base: position 15,310,780 of record JARCFY010000012.1, read on the forward strand.
AAATACAATTTCAGACTAATGTATGCACAGAAACATTTCCTTCCTTTGAATTCACTATATATTTCTATTTATAGTGACTAACAGCCTCTCCCCACATACAGACACACTAATGAGGCTTTAATTACTGCATACTTTACACAGGCTCTTTTTCCTTGGTCTATATAGTCGTATTTTCAAGATCTTCTGCTACAACTTCCATTACAAAAGAAGATGTAAGAATATTCAAATATTATGAAATGCAAGCATACTTGAACAGGGTATATGGTTAGAATATTATACTTTTATTTAATCTGTAATTCTAAAGACTTTTTATTTTCAATGTTCAGTTCCAATCTCACAAGCCCTCTTCCATCTCAAAATACCACAAAAATAAAGAGCCTTAAAAATAGAAAAAGTCTCAGAAATATGACCTCATACAAATGTGCATTAGCTTTAAGAACAATGATACATGCATATCAAATTCTAATACCTTTGGTAAGTAACAAGATGTTCCCGTATTCTAGGGTAAGCAACTCTATGGATATGAAAGGATATAGGGTATACTGATAATCAGGCAATGACATGGGTGATTTCCCAAGGGCAAGGAACTGGCACCCCTGGTTGCTGGACCAGTCCAATACTGCTAACTGACTGGTCAACTGATAGTCAAATATTGTCAGTTTCATGAAGCCAAGAATACCACTGAGTTAACAGGCGACTTGCCTCTTATATCATTCTAGCATCAGTGCTTAGCAAGGGCATGAATTGGAGAGGCTTGCCCCCTAGCGCTGCAGTTGCCAGAGCAAATATAGCAACACAGCAAAGCTTTTCCGAATGGCCAACTGCTAATGGCTTTCCTAATGGCTCACTACCATTTGAACTTTTTTAATTCACAAAAATTTCCAAGCTACTGAGGATAGAATCTATTCTGTTGCTATAATAAAACTTGTGTTTTAAAAATGCTTCGCCTTTATCTGAATAAAGTTGCCAAAATCTTTTACCACTGGTCAAAAGACCAACTCTAGAACGACAGTCTGGTGGGGAGGGCCTAGCTGTAGAATCAAAGAATGAAGCAGCTGGATTGGACCCAAATTTTCAGAGAGAAGTCTGTCTGCAAACCAGGAATAACTTACTCCAGGGAAGAAATGGCTATGTAAGAGGATGTGCTGGAGAAAAGACAGGCAACTTGCTGCCCCTTGGGGTTTTTTTATCTGGGGAGAAGGACAAAGGCTTAAGGAGAAGAGAATTTCCTCAGTTCTGTTTCTTTATTGCTTCGGGGCTAATTCCAATTCAACACAAAGAATTTCTAAAATCAGTATTTAGCAGTTCCTTTAAGCCATCTATATTTTGTCCCCCATTTCCACCAATGCATGTGTGCATTGATCAAATGTGACAAAAAAACCAATACTGATGTGAGCATATGAACAATCAAATCAAGATCATTTTGTGTGATGTTTTGCAAATGTACTGGAGTGCACATCTACACTGGCAAAACATCACACTCAAAACAACTTGAGGCAGTCATATATATGATCAAGCCAAAATGGCTGTTTGCAGAGTTTTAGCAATGCACTCGTGTGTGTGGGGAGACACGAGTGATTTGAAGGTATGGGAAGTTGCGGCAAACTGTAACTGTCCAGTACTTCGTACAAGTTTGGAAATGAAAAATGGAACAACGGAGATTTTCTGCTGAACTGGTTCCACTTCCAAGGACTCCATGCAGGGAGAAATTCAGAAGCGTCCCTACTAGGGATGGGCACGAACCAAATTATGAGCTGAAATTCATGATGAAGCAGGCCCAGTTTGTGGTTTGTAAGCCTCGGGTCATGCGATCAAGTCTCCCACAAACTGTGCACAAACCGTTTTTCATGGAGGTTCAGGAGCGGTTTGTGGGCCAGACATGCTGGTGTGAATAAATCAATTGTCCAGGCAAGGGGGGATGGACTTCTGCAGCCCTTTTGCAGCCCTGGAACCACCAATAGCGGCCCTCCGAAGCTTGATAGGCAGCTCTGGCTGCCAACCAAAGAGCTCCCATTCTGCTCTATGCCTTTAGCTTGCACACACTCCTGAATCTGTGGCTGCTGTGATTTCCCCAGAGAGCACTTTCCTGGGGGCACCTGCTTGGGGGACTGCAATTCAACCCCCCTACATCCAATCCTCACCAAACTTGGAGGGCAGGAAGGGTAGAGTCAGCTCGAGAATCATTGCAAGTTTGGTGTCTCTAGCCTGCAGGGGGCCCATTCTACTTGGAACTGTGAATAAGTCAAATGTTTTTAAAAAAAATGTTTTAAAGATGTGGCTCCCACTTTATGGAATAGCCTGCCTGAGGAAGTCAGGAAAGCTGCCACTCTCTTGGCTTTATGCAAACTATGCAAAACTGAATTATGCAAGAGGGATTTTCTGTGCAGGTAAAAGGGTCACACTGTACAAAACTGTTCACAAACGTACTTGGATAAATGATTAGAGATTAATCTATACTGCAACGTACAGGTTATTGTAAGAAGGTTCCTAGTATGTAATTTGTGTACCACTTAATGTGTCATGTTAATACTTCTGCTATACTTCAGTTCTTTCTGGGGTTCCAGACTTCTAACATCCAAACGTACTGGTTATTAAACATCCCATTTTGTTGACTGTACTGACTCACTACATGTAATCTGCCTTGAGTCCCTGTGAGAAAGGCGGACTACAAATAGCATAAATAAAATAATCAAAGTAGTAACTTCAAACAGACAAGGGAGCTGCCTGTGATACAGAGAGATTCGTAAATCAGAGTGGGAAGGGAGGAGGCACAGAAGGGAGACAGGATAAATTCTATATTATTACAGTTGTAGCCCACTTTCCTTCTATCATGGAATGAAAAGTAACATATATGGGTTCCCATCTAGGCACTGACCAAACCCAGGTCAGCTTAGCTTCACGTAAGACTGCTGTATTGTTTACCTTCAGGCCATATTCTGAGCCCAGGAAAAACTGATGGCAGATTTACAAAATTTCTACAAGTTTTATGAAACCAAAATTTGTTCTATATCACACACTGTACTGAAGAGTAAATGCCAAAAAGGAATGTTAAATAGCATACACAAAATTCCATGAATGGATTAGCAATTTTCACATATTGGTTTATTCTAACCTCCCCCTCCCACTCCTGCAAAGCAATTAGCTCACACACCCACACACACCCCAGGTCCAGAAAATTTTGAAACAAGGAATGGGGGGAGGGGGTGGAATGAATAGAGAAAGAAATTGACAAGCAGGGAAAATAAAGGAGGGGAAAGCAACAGTTGCTTAAAATTGCACTGAAAGGAGACATGCTCTGATGCAAGTGGCTGTTCCTCCGGTGGAAGAAGTCTTCACTTCTTCTGCTGAGCAGAGTGGTAGGAGACAAGCCACTGGTTTAAGTAGATCTCAGTCTAAATTAAGTCTTTCGCTAGTCAAATAATCAGCATCATAGTATATCCATCACATATAAGGTTCTGAAGATTGTAAAAAACTTCATTTTATATTCTTTCACTTTTTCCTCCTCATCTATATCTCTTTTTCAGAAAACCCATATGCTGGTCTGCACAAAAACTCGTACCATGCTGCACAAAATGTTTTTAACTGCATGTTAGAACAAACACAGGAAAGAAAAACAGGTTGCCTACCTGTAACTGATGATCTTCAAGTGGTCATCTGTGCATTCACACTTATGGGTTTCTGCACCTCCACCAGAATTCTTCGGTATTGTAGAAAGCTCTTAACGGATTTTCACGCCCAGCACCTCTGGGCATGCGTGGACATCCCGCCAGTTCCTTCTGACTGCTGCAACCAAGCGTGTTAATGAGGAGAAAGCCTGGCAGCAGAGGGGAAGGATAGGCGGGTAGTGTGAATGCACAGATGACCACTCAAAGTTACAGGTAGGCAACCTGTTTATCTTCGATGTGGTCTCTGTGCTTCACACTGATGGGAGAGTAGCAAGCAGTGTCCTATCTGGAGGAAGGAGCAGGCAGGCTGTCACTGAGAAGCAGCGGATAAGATAAGGCGACCCATCGCAGAGTGGGCAGCTACTCGAGTGTCCAGTGCACAGTGCCTGATAAAGGTGTTCGGAATAGCCCAAGTCGCAACCATGCTAACGTCCGTCAGGGAGGCACCTTTGAGAAATGCCGTAGAGGCTGCTATAGACCTGGTGGAGTGCGCCCGGATGGGCCCCGGAAGTGGAATCTTGGCAAGTTCACAGGCAAGTTTAATAAGCTCCACAATCCATTTGGAGAGTCTTTGGGCAGTGATAGGTTTGCCCATTCTGTGTGACGCATAGGAAACAAAGAGCCTGGGTGTTTTCCTAGTTGGCTTAGTACGAGCAAGGTAAAAGAGAAGCGCTTGTTTTATGTCAAAGGTATGTAAGAGACGTTCTTGCTCAGAAACGTAGGAAGGGTAGAAGTCAGGCAAGATGATCTCAGATTGCAGACGGAAGTCAGAGACAACTTTAGGCAGGAACAAAATGTCCGGAACCATGCGAACTGCGTTTGGTAGGAAGCAGAGGAATGGAGGATAGTGTCTGAGGGCTAGGAGTTCGCCAACTGGACGAGCAGAAGTGATGGCGAGTAAGAAGGCTGTTTTCCAAGACAACAGGTGGAGATCACAGGATGCCAATGGTTCAAATGGCTTCCGAGTGAGTGTGCGGAGGACCAATGGCAGATCCCAAGGTTGTGGTGGGACTCTGGTGGGTGGATAGAGATGGAGGAGGCCCTTCAGAAAGCGTTTTGAAAGGGGGTGGGCGAACACAGAAAAGCTGTCAATTCTGTTGTGGAATGCCGAGACTGCAGACAGGTATACTCTCAGAGAAGAGAGTCCAGCATCCGCTAGGGTTAGGAGGAAATCAAAAATACGGGACAGGCCCGCAGAGCAGGGTTCTATGTCGGACAAGGCTAGGTACATACAGAAACGAGTCCATTTGTAAGCGTATGACTGACGAGTGGATGCCTTGTGGGAGTTAAGCAGGACATTATTCACTCTATCTGAGAATACGGAGGGGAGAGTCTCCACGCCGTGAGCTTGAGACGGGGAATGTCATGATGGAGGATGGGAGAGTCGGAGAGTATCAGGAGATCTGGTAGTGGAGGAAATTGATGGAATTTCCTGTGGGCCAACAAGAGGAGGACTGGAAACCAGGCTTGTCTGGACCACCAAGGAGTGATCAGTATGCATTCTGCCATCTCGTGCACTATCTTGTGTACCACTCGTGTGAGTAGTGGTAGAGGTGGAAAAGCATAGATGAAATCGTGATTCCATGGGTAGAGAGTAGGCCATCTCCCCGGGAGAGGGAGTCAATTCCACCCTGTGTGCAGAATGCCGTGCACTTCGTGTTCTGGCGAGTGGCAAAGACGTCCACGTCTGGGGTTCCCCCAAAAAGGAATACCTGGAGGAGGTCATTTGAATTCAGTTCCCATTCGTGATGTCCAGCGTGTCCCCTGCTCAGGAGATCGGCGTGGCTGTTGAGGGAGCCGGGAATGTGTGTGGCCGTCAGGAAAATGTCGTTGGATGTGCTCCAGTTCCAAAGTTGGATTGCAAGCTGGCAAAGGCTGCAGGAAATTGTGCCGCCCAAACATAACAGATTGTAGTGGTATTGTCTGTAAGGATAGCCACGCAGTGGCCTGTCACTATGGGTAGAAAGATCCGAAGCACGGAGAAGATTGCCAGGAGTTTGAGGTAATTGATGTGGTGGGACCTTAGGTCCTGTTCCCAGCGAGCACCTGTGCTGTGGCCGTTCAGATGTGCCCCCCATCCCCATGTAGACGTGTCGGTGGTTAGGGTGAGTTGCGGCAACGGGAGATGAAAGGGGGATGCCTGGAGGAGGTTGGATGGCAGGGTCCACCAGAGGAGAGAGTCTCGGGGGGGGGGGGGACGGAGGTTCTGTGGGTCTCGTTGCAGATGAAAGGAATGGACAAACCATAGTTGGAGAGGGCGCATTTTAAGTTTTGCAAAGAGCAGCACCGCTGTTGTGGCAGCCAGGTGTCCCAATAATCGTTGGATCAAGAGGGCTGAAGAGTCGGGATCGGAGTGGACGTGTGAGGCCAATGTGTCTATAGGTGACACCCTGTCTTCCGGAAAGTATGCCCATAGGGATATGGACTCCAGTTCTGCCCTGATGAACTGTACTCTCTGAGTGGGGACAAGATGAAATTTGTCCTCGTTGATCATTAGGCCCAGATCCTCCAGGACAGTTCACGCGACGGATATGTCGGCCAGCAAGCGATGGGGGGAAGTTGACAATATGAGCCAGTCATCTATGTAAGGGAAAATAGTGATCCCTTGCAGGCAGAGGAAGGCACAACCATTGTCTTCATAAAGACGCGGGGAGCTGTGGAGAGGCCAAACGGTAGGGCTTTGTATTGAAAATGTTGATGTTTAATGGGAAAATGGAGGTATTTCCGGTGGGGGGGAAATATTGTGATATGGAAGTAGGCATCCTGCAGATCAAGGGTGGCCATCCATGCTCGTCTGTGTAGCAGGGGAAGAATGGAATGGAATGTCACCATTTGGAACCGGCGGTATTGGATGAATAGGTTGAGGCCTCAAAGGTCCAAGATGGGTCTGGTGCCGCCGTCCCTTTTGGGTACTGCAAAGTATCTTGAGTAGAAACCCTTGCATTGGTGGTGAATGGGGATGGGTTCTATGGCACCCTTGTCGAGGAGGACATGACTTCTCAAAGGAGGACATCTGAAGGGATGGTGGCGACAAAGGTAGGGGTTGGTGGGGGTTGGAGGAATTCAACGAGGTATCCCCTGGAGATAATGGTGAGGACCCAAGAAATGAAGTTACTTTGTTACACATAGGAAGGAAGGGGGCAAGATGAGTGTGAGGGAAGCCAGGCCGGATAAAGTCAAAGGCCCTGCTTGGCCTGCCGGGACTGTTTGGAGCGGCCAGGCTGTTGGGCTGGCGAGAATTTCTGTCTCGGGACGTTATGATTGCTTCTGCACACCTGGGGAAGTACATAGACGCCAGGATTTGTCCAGGGAGCTCCGGTTTGATGATCTCCGGGACCAGGGTCTAGACCAACTTCGTGGTTTGGATTGGCGAGGAGCAGAAGACACCCCTAGTGTGCAGGAGGCCTTGATGCTTTTATCAAGATCCTGGAGAATGGAATCAGTGGTGGCATGGAACAGGCCAACTCCATCAAAAGGGAGGTCTTTGACTAAGGATCTGGTGTCCTGTTGCAAAGCGTAACCAGGAGTGACGCCTCAGGGCTATGGCGGACATCATGATTTTAGAGAAGGTGTCTAAAGCATGTTTGGAGGTGTTCACCTGCTGTTTAGCAAAGGTGAGGCCTTCCTTTTGTATCCTTCTGGCAGCCAGTCTTTGGTCCTCAGAGAGAAAACTGATGGCTTCCGAAAGCTGTTCCCACAGGGCGTAGTGATACCTTCCCATGCAGGCAGAGTAATTGGTGACTTTCAGTCCCAGAGTTCCAGCCAAGTAGAAGCGTCAAGCTTGCACCCTTTCTTACCCGCAGGAGTAGAGTGTGTCCTCCAGGATCTGGAAGCTGAGGTGACGACCATCAAGTTGGGGCGAGGATGGTTTGTCAGGAACCCAGCATCAGTCTCCTGGACCCTGTACATATGATCCAGGCATCTGGTAGAGACCGGTGTCAACGAGGGTTTATCCCATACTGATTTGGCGGCTTGCAGGAGGACTGCGGACATCGGCAGCGCAATGGAAGTGGAGATGTCCATTTGTACGATGTCGAACACCAAATCAGTTATAGCAGACTTTGGTTGTACAATAGGGAGACCAAGGGAAAGGGTCATTCGTTTAATCAGGTCTCCGTAAGAGGTGAGATCCTCTGAAGGAGAGATTGGTAAATTTTCCGCCACGTCAGGTTTCGGGGAAGGGTCGACAGGGGAACTGTGGTCGGACTGATCGCCATCGGAATCCCGTTTGGATGAGGAAGAGACAGTACTGCTTCCATTTGAATCGACTGAGCCAGGGGTGGGGTCACACAGATGAGGGTCGTCTGTGTCGACCGCGGGTCCCGCACAGAGTGTTTCAATGCCGTGGCCATTGGTGGTTCAGTGGCGCTCGGTGCCGATGGCAGAGGAGTAGGACATTGCTGGTTCGTAGTCTGGGTAGGGGGTCTAGACTGTGCTGCAGGGGCAGTGGACGTGATCTTGCTGGCGATCAAGATCGAGCCTGATGGGAATATCTATCCCAGTCGGAGTGGGTGACCAGGGGGATCCAGGGCATTAATGTCGATGGTGGGTAGCCTCCGTACTGATAGGGAGGATGGTGCCGTTCCCATGGTGCCATCGGAGGAGCATATCCCCAGCACGTCGAAATGGGGGGATCGGTGCCTAGGTGATCCATACCGAGGAGACCTGTGCCTCGGGGAGCGGTATCGGGGTGGCGGAGGCTGATAGTCGTGTCTATCCTCCCTGTCTGGACGAGAAGGATTGGTCTCGACGTAGGAGAGGGATCCCTCAGACGGCGATCGGGACCGAGAATGAGAGCTCAGGCGTCGTGGTGACGGAGCATAGAGCTGTTCTTGGTCGGTCTCGAGGCACTCCTGTGCCTCCAGAATGTGGTCTGGTAGTGCCTCATGAGGTTGCTGGATGGGAGAATCCAGAAGAGTGATAGTGGTCACTTCAGTAGGTGGTGGAGGCATGATCGGTACCGAGGTAGCATCTAATGGGGGCACTACTGGTTCGGAAATCGAAGTAGGGGCCTTACTTGAAGGCTTTCCAGTGGCTGCGGATAGAGACTTATGATGTTTTTCCGACTTATCCTTCTTCTTCTTTTTAATTGGCGTCAAAGCCGTAGACTGCATCGGAGCCTGGTGTTTCGATACTGGTCGAGTTATATCGGATGACGGCCTCAATGTCGATGGGGCTGCGAAGTTGGCTGTCGATACCGTCAATGTCGATGGGAAGGAGGTCATCGTGGTTGAAGTCCATGTGGGAAGCAATGCCGACTCCAGTAAAGCGACCTTCAGGCGGGCCGCCCTATTTTTCCAAGTTTGGTTGCTAAACTTGGCACAATGAGGACAGGAATCTGTCCGGTGACTTTCTCCGAGGCAGAGAATGCACAAGGAGTGGCCGTCAGGAGCTGCTAATTTGCTGCCACAAGCCGAGCAACGTTTGAAGCAGCCCCACTTTGTAGCCATAAAGTAGGAAAAACAGAGATGAGAAGGGGGGGAGGGGGAGACCCGGAGACAGAAAGAAAAAAAACCCACCACCGAGGAGAAAGATTTTTTTTTTGACAGAAGAATATAGAAAGTGTTGAAAGTTAAGGAGAAAGAGTGAGGAGACAAAGAAAGTGAAGTGAAGGAGAGCTTTCCTCAAAGGACTCAGCTAATCGCAGAAGTTGTTAGCAGCGCGGCGGTCAGAAGAGAACTGGTGGGATGTCTGCACCCGCTCCTCTGGGCATGCGTGGTGGGGCTCCGTGCATGCCCAGAGGCGCTGGGCACGAAAATCCATTAAGAGCTTTCTACAATACCAAAGGATTCCTGCACAGGTGCAGAAACTCATCAATGTGAAACACAGAGACCACGTCGAAGATCACAAGTTCTGAGTAATCATTCAAGAACCCAAATAGATGGTGTTAGGTTGCAAGCAAGACTTAGACCTGTATCTTCTCTTCTTCCCTTCCCTATGCCAGATCTTGAACATATATAACACAAAACCAGGTAACCAATTTTGATTTTGGCATTTTAAGAACCTTGATATTTCTTTTACATCCTTGAAAGGGGCTGGCAGTTAAAGCTTTGAAACTGGGTGTCATTTATTCTAGGTCCTACCCGCCCCCCCGATGGACTGAACACATCTAGAGCGACTTTCCTCAACGAATGAATCACTGCAACCGGCCCCTACACATTCCCTGGATGGATAAGAAGGAATCTCAATTAGGTTTCTTTTTTCAGAAATTAACTACTGATTTTGGAAGCCTGTTTGATTACTTATAAGAAAATCTTGTTGAAACTAGGGAAACTAGTTTCCACATAAATGGGGTTAGCGTGAGATGCTAATTTTCAGAGTTTTGATCACAAAGCTGACAGTTCCTATCTATTCCAATAAGAAGCCACTTTACAATGTCAATGTTTTATTACTTTTTCACGGCTCCTATAATATGCATCTGCATCATAAAAACAAATGTGTGAAGACCAGGTCCATCAACAGGTAACAACCGTGCTGATTAAACAGAAGCTTCCACATTCAAAAGCAGTAAGCCTCTGCATATCAGGGTTAGGAAGCAACACCAGGGGAAGGTCCTGGCCTCTATGCCCTGTTTGTTGGTCTTCTTGGGCTACTGGTTGGCCATTGGATGCAACAGGAAAATGGATTAAATTGGCCGCGGGACTGCTGTTACATACTTAATAATCTGAACAGTAAAGTACCCAAAAAACAGACACAGCCTTACCAATATCATGTGACCAGTGGAGATGTCCATGTTGGACTGGACTGGTTCCTCGCACCAGGATGAAGTGCTGCTTCGCGCAGAAGGACTTGGGATGGGCCCATCACTGAACTGAGAAGATATGCTATTGATACGAGAAGTATGAAGAGGCTCAGAGTGATCCGATGATTTTACTGCCATACGCTGGCGGCATAGCTCCTAGGAGACAGAGAGAGAGAAGGCGAGAACAGCGTAGGATTAAGACCCAGCATTTAAGGAATACATCTGCTAATATACACACTGAACACACATGGATTTCAATCCTACACATAAAGACACTTCTGTTACTCCCCCTGAAGTCTATGCTCAGATTTATTTTTTTATTAAACTATTTGCATCTTGCCTTAGAAAAAAAAAGAAAAGAAAATTTTTTCAAACCAGCACTTTAACTTGGCCTTATGGAAGTGTTTCTGGGAACGAAAATTCTGAAAGACAAATAACTTTTTATATTACTCCTTACATCTTATTAACTTTACTCCACACTTTCTGATACTACTGAAACTAAGCACTATTGTAAAGAAAGAAGGAAAAAACAGACTCTAAGTGTGAGTATGTAGAAACAGTAGACAAGGAAACAAACAACTTCCCCAAAGTGGACTATGGCCAATGGGTAATTACATTTAGTCAAAGCAATGGCCTTACACCTCAATGGTTGGCTGAGCCAATGGCACGGGGCATGAACAATCAACTGACCTCTCATGCAATAACTGTTGTTAGCAGAAGAAGAAAAAAGCAAGCCAACCTACACCTATAGTTGCCCTACCTCCTGTTAATGGGTTGAAAAGGTAGCCAACTGGATGCAATTTCTGATGACTGATTTACATATAAACATGCAGTAAATACTAGCGAAACGATTAGTATGTCTAGTAAAAACAAGCCCTAACCAGGATAGCCTGATCGCATCAGACCTCGGAAGCTAAGAATAGCCAGTCCTGGTTAGTATTTGGATGAGAGACCACAAAGAAATACCAAGGTTGCTACCCAGAGGCAGGCAATGGCAAACCACCTCTGAATATCTCTTGCTTTGAAAGCCCTATGGGTTCGCCATAAATCGGCTGTGACTTGACAGCAAAATAATAATATTAAAAACAAAAATCCTGCAGTGTTTAAGCCACAATACAAGATATATAACAGGTTGAACTTGGGCATTCAAAAAAGGTATATATGGTTTGGGTGCAGATTTGTACCTATTGTGTTAACATGACAAGTACTTAGGTACTTGCCCTAGGCTAACAAACATAAAATTATTTAAAAGAGTTAACAAATGTAATTTTTTTTTTAAAAAATCAATAACAAAAAATTACAGTTCAGAAATCAATTAGATGATTTTCACATTTTTAAAGACTTTGTTTATATTTAAATAAAGGGTCTTCAGCCGTAGAAATCTGATCTGAGATCTTTTCCATGGCTAGGTTGTCCCATGTTTTTTGAAACCATTGCTTTGTTGAAGGAATATTAGTGGTTTTCCAATATTGTGCTAAAAGGGATTTGGCAGCTACTAGTAAAATTGAAACTCATTCTTTATTTCACTTTGAAATGGAGCAGTGTTCCCAGAGAGTCAACAGAATGGTTTCAGGGCAGAAAGGGACTACCTGGCCTGTGATTTTACTTATGTTGTCCAAGATTATTTCCCAGAAAGTTTGAATTCTCAGATAGGACCACCAGCAGTGAAAGTAAGAGCCGATTTGACCATATCCCTTCCAACCTCGAGGGTCATTCAAAGGGTCAATAAAATTAAGTTTCAATAGAGTAATATACCATAGCGTGTTTTACAGAATTGTGGTTTGATGTTGATGGCTTTTAAAGTAAATACATTGGAGGACCAAATCTTGTGCCATCGATTTTAAGTAATTGATATATTACAGTTGGATTGCCATTTGGACTGATCTGCTTTTTAAAAAAATCTTTCATTTCAACAACTCATCATTCAATTCATGACACTTTCAATATTATGAATGGTACTGACACTTTGAGGAAGTTAATTCTCTGAATTTAAATGGGATTAAAAGAGGAGATTAAAAAATCAATTGAAACTCTACCACAAAATTGCAATCAGCACTTGCCCATTCATTTATTTGAAAATGTTATGAACCCACCATTCACAAGCCTAAAATGACTAAAAATAATTCATCCAAAAACAGTTAAATTATATTAAAATAAAATAGCAACTGTCCAAACATCAGTTATTCCTCAACAAAACCCGCAAACAAAAGCCCACTGAAATGGTTTTCATGCCCCCCAACAACCAGCAAGAAGAGCTCTTGTTGGGCCTTCAAAATAATTTTATTCCATAACTGAAGGACAGCAACTGAGAAGGTCCAATAACTGGATATGTTGAGGCATGTCACTAAGAGGCAATAGTCTGCAGAACATAGCTGGCATGCATTCACAAGGGAAGAGATGGGTCTTTCAGAACCCATGAGTCCTGGAATGACAGTTAACCTTTTCTCTTTCCTGTCAGGGGAGGAACCATGGCTCAGTGGGTAGAGCTTTGCATCTACAAGTACCAGGTTCACTCTCCATCATCTCCAATTAAAAGGAGCAGGTGATATGAGAGACCTCTGCCTGGGAACCTGGTGATCTGCTGCCAGTCAGAGTAGACAATCCTGACCTTGACAGATCAATGTGTGTGACTTACTATAAGGTAGTTTCACATATTCATCATTCAACATTCACCGAGACACTATGTAATCTTGTGTTAATCTGCTGCTGTCAAGCCAACAAGATTGTCCTGTGGCACCTTCCATACTAAGAAATTTACTGTGGCAGAAGCTTTTGTGAGCCAGAGTCCACTTCATTAGATGCAACTAAACTGAGTCTAAGGAATCTGGATTGCACACCACTGGTTCTTGGAGGCAATCTGTAAGTATGTAAAGAAGAAGCTGTCTAAAAACACATAACTTCCTAACTCAAAGTGATGTATTAGAGAAAGCCTCCCTTCCAAACAGCTCTGTCTCCAGCTGACCCGTTCACAGCCCATGTCGGAGTCCAGTTGTTTTTGTGTGGATTAGCAGAAGATACATACACATGCTGAGAAGAGCCATTCTTGCTGCATCCCAGGTTGTCTGGAGGTGGTTTTCAACAGAAATTTGAAGGCATCATTGAGAGTATTATTTGGCCACTTAAGTTACTGACTATTGTGTATGTCTGGAAACAAATACAGATTTTAGAGGATTCCATTTATGAGTTGTATAGGGAAAACTGTTATGTATTTAAACATTATTCTTGAAACAGACAAATTACTGGGTGAAAACCAAACAGAAATTTTAACAAGCTTATTATATAAATCACTACAAATGAAGATTTAAGACCTCAGTCCAGTATGTGAGGTATTTACAATCAAACTGAGAATATTCACAGCACAATTCTATACAGCTAGTCCAGTCTAAACTCATTGATTTTGGTGGGATTAAAATGGAATAACTTTGTACAGAACTGCAGAGTCATTTAATTTATACCAATTCCTTAAGTAATAAAGGCATTTGTGCAGATTTTAATCTGTTCTTACTGTTTATATCCTGCTTGAAGTAATTATAATCTGTTTTTACGCCAAGGTGCTGCAGTGCAGATTATGGTCACCCTGAGTGAGGGGCAAAGAATTAAAACAAGTGACCTCTCAAAAATAGCTGGCATTTATATAAAAAATAATGGGAAGAAGAAGAGATTAGATTTATACCCCGCCCTTCACTCCCCGAGGGAGTCTCAGAGCGGTTTACAAACCCCTTTCTCTCCCCCTCCCCACAACAGACACCCTGTGAGGTAGGTGGGGCTGAGAGAGCTCTTTCCCAAGCTGTCCTTGAGAGCTTGCCCAAGGTCATCCAGCAGGTGCAAGTGGAGGAGTGGGGAATCAAACCCAGTTCTCCCAGATTAGAGTCCGTGCACTTAACCACTACACCAAACTGGGGTTAGAAACAGCATGCTAGACAAGTTTTAAGAAAGGCCGAGTACAATCTAAACTGAGTTACACCCTTCTAGGGCCAATGAAATCAAAGAGCTTACAAGGGTGTACCTCTGCTTCAGACTGCACTAAAAGTGACACACATTATGTTTTAAACCAATGGGTACCACAATACTTATGCTTCCCTCCCTTCATTAAAAGCAAAACAAGTCCCCCTGTCTGAAAATAAAATAAAATGTCCTCAGATTCCTAAAAGTTCTGACATGTCTTTCTTCCCATGCAATGCCACCTGCCTTGACTTCTGCTCCAGCACAACTGGAGAGCTGAATGGTCATAGTTAAAAGCAGCATTTTACAGTAGACGGAAGCAGCAAGAGAGAGAGAGAGAGAGAGAGAGAGAGAGAGAACTCCTTCCTGTTGCTCCTCACAGAGCAAGGACTGCCCCAGAGAGTCATGCTCAACTGTATGTGTTTCTGTGGTTGATTTGTTGTGCATGCTGGCAGCTCCGAGAAACATGGCTTGGAAAAAGGATGTGTGTTTGCTTGCAACGTGCATGAAGCGTAACCCATCTTGAAGGAAGATGAAACAAGAAAAATCCTGCTGCATTCCCTACTGGGGATTACGCCCATTCAGTATTTTACTAGTCTGATCATTAAAACTGTGCCCTGTCTGGTAATCAATATTTGGGGTCACAAGGTCCTGGCAGGCTCTACCCATAATATAAAGATTATATCGCAGTTCTGTCACCAACTGCCAGATTCTGCCCTAGATTCATTCCTGACCTGCCAAGGCTCTGCCTTCCCAGGCCCCACTAGTCTGTCTCTGACTGGGCACCATATTTTCAAAATTAGATTTGGCAACCTTCCTGCCTTCAGTGAATGTTTTCCCATTAAAAAACAGTTTGAGTCATTACATGCCATGGCTGTGCACCAGAACTCAAGTTTCTAGAGAAACCAAAACCAAAGCCACACTGCTTACGTTGAAGCTATAGGCCGGTCTAATCAACTTTGGTGACCCTTCTGCCTTACTTCACTTTGCATTTTAGAATCCCAATTTAGCAATAATCCATTCCACTCCAATTCAGCTTCCTAAGGAGCTAAGAATTCCCCAGAAACAGAATAAACAGAGGATTCAAATTTCAGCACAGTCTTTATTTGCTTAAGCAACAGGCTTCAAATTGTTATAACTGAATTTGTTGCATTTAATTACATTTGCAGGTTCTCCACATATACATTGGGACCATCAGGTAGCCAATTTCATGTATGAAAATTTAGCTCAAGGGTTCTTGTTGCCCTAGGATAACAGGGACACCCCTTCCCCATTGAAGGGTCCACAATAAAGAGTGAATTGTTAGTTTGCATGAAGAACCAGACATTCTGTGAACAGCAAGCGGCCAAGACTCAGGCACTTTGGCAAAAAGGGGGGGGGGGGGGCTAGCTTTTCACAGGTATCATGATTATTTGGAAATGGAGTTGTCCACAGATATTCCCACACCTCAGATAACATACCTAGTTCTGTTTCTCTACAATATGAACACACTCAATATCCAGCCCATAACAGATTCCAAAACTCCTAGGGCAGTTATGGCCAAGTTTTGGAAAATCTGATAACCCTTTTGTCTTTATTCTCATGAGTGTGTGCCAGTCAGATATACTCTATCACAGCCAGGGTAGGAGCCCTTTGTGCTCCAGTCCAGAAGAACTACCAACTCCCACGGACTGTGACAGCCATGCCACTGGTTGACCTTCTGCGCATCTCCTCTCTGCTTCTAAGATTCTCCCCAAACTGCACACTTGTGAGCCACTGGATATGACTCCACTGGCTGCCTTGAAGTAATCCTACACAAACCCATGATAGAAAAAGGTTCACTTTCCTGCCTGATGCACTGTGGATTTAGTCAGCAGTCTATGAACATTCAGGGTTAACTACATAATACTATCAACATCACCACTCTCTTCTGTCTCACAGACACTCAATCCTCTTTCAGGCGAGAAGGATCTTTTAACTGGTTTACCCTGCTGTAACAATAGTACTTTGCCATCTCATATCCTCTTACTCACACGCAGTTCATTTACAGACATTACTTATTAATTAAATCCCATCATAATATATAGTGCAGGGGAAGAATGATTCCTCGACTTCTGAACTATTATCCAAGTGATGACTGGGCATAAATATTTCTTTAAAATGCAATTTGATTTCCCATAATGTGGGAACTGCTCTCAAATCAAGACATTTCCCTTCTTATCTTTAATTTCCCTACATTTACTTTCAAAACTTACCACTATACTTAATGAAGAACTAATGTTATTTTGTGGCGAAAACCATCACAAAGTAAATATTCTGTCAACTACATCCAATGAGCATGGTCATTGGTTAAAGTCAACTATAAGGAGCTTTATTTTAAAGAAAGATAACTGGTAATCTGAAAACAGTGGGATCTCCTTAGAATGGAAACTGAATACACAGCTCTGAAATATTCCCATTTTTCAGCAAGCTGATGGCTAGGCATAAAGAAAGTGGTGTTCAAAATTACTTTCTAAATAAGGAGAAGCAAGCTTTATGCATGTGCCATACAGTTCTGAAATGAAAAGTAGCCAACTTTTGCTCTGAGACTAATATCCCCACTATTTAAATGTGCTTAACCTGTTAGAAGCCCCCTTTCTTTGATATGCGTAATTAAGCAACAAGATAACACAATCACTGGCTGCTTTACAGACCAAGAACAGTGTGCTAATCAGCACAGCTCGCTGCCAGAAGGGACCGAAAAGTACTAGGCAGGGATACTATAAGCAGCCTCTTCTGAAATACTCTCTTTTCCCCAAAAGACAGACCAGACTCCTCTTAAGCCACCAGAGAGAAATTGGATTAGCAAAAGCTCCTCTAATCTCTAACACAGAATAGGCACATAGATGTTGCTGGTCAGGTGGCTCCTGTGTTCAAGCTGCCGCTGCCACCTCTCAGGTGCTGCCTAAGCCCTCTGCTTCCATGACCTGTGTCAGTGCAGGCATTGTGTGCACTCAAAATACCCCTCACAAAGTATCATAATTTCAGCGAAGATTTCAAGCCAGGTCCAGTCTGGATGTGCATCCTGCGCATCTCTTTCAGAACACCCCTGTTCCACGGCAGCAATACATTTTTTCCTACCTCATCCTATCACAACAACACATGGCAGCCATGAAGGTATCACAAAAGGGTGGAGAGAATAAGGAAAAGAATCCGTAGGAAACAGCAAGCCAAGGTTTAAATGTCTAGTACCGGGGGGGGGGGGGGGGGACACCATTGCAACCACTTGGTTTACATGAACACATGAAAATGCCTCATACTGAATCAGACCCTTGGTCCATCAAAGTCAGTATTGTCTACTCAGACTGGCAGCAGTCCTCCAAGGTCTCAGGCAGAAGTCTTTCACATCACCTACTGCCAGATCTTTTAACTGGAAATACCAAGGATTGAATTTGGGACCTTCTGCATGGCAAGCAGATGGTCTACCACTGAGCCACAGTGGAAAAAAAAATATTTATCACCCATACTCCATTGTAAGACAGAGGATGGTATTATTGCTGAAAAAACTGATTTTTCCCTCTTAAGCTAACCTGAAGCCTGGGCTGTACATCACAGGTACCTCTCAGCCCTGTTCATAAACAGTTTAAGCCAGAACATGTGAGTTTCATTCCCACTGATTTACATGGGGCTGATTGCCCTGTACACCAGCCTTATGGATTAACTGGTTTTAGCCTATAAAATAACTTACATTCTCAAAGCTTATTTGCTTTAACACTTATCCAATGAATCCATCTGGGAACTGCTGCATAAAACAGCAGTGGTACCTTGTACTTCTGACATGTTATCAGTGATACTTATCACTAAAATAAATGGCTCCTTGACACAAGCAGGCAGAAGACAAGATTTTGAGGATAGAAGCAGAAAATGCTTAACCTGCATCTCTGGTGTATGGCATATTTCTGTTCAAGACAAGACAAGAGAACATTAAGAAAGAACAACAAATATATTACTTTTGTATAGGACACTGGTGTCGGGGTCTTGACAATATGCATAAGCTACTGGAAACTGGTACAAGAGCTCCCCAATAAATATTGTCCACGTGTGTGCATGTGCCCCAAACAATTGAATTGTGCTCGTACAGGACTAATTATTGGTGGTGATCAATCCAATCCTCCAGTACGTTAGACATAGATATAACCCAAACAAAAGCCATTCTAAAAAGAAAACCCTAAACCAAGTTCTTCCTCAACTGAGTCAAATGTTCAGAGACTGTTCGATCCTCTTTTTGAAAGCATGGAGACTTGCATCAAGGTAGAACAAACAGCTGAACAATTAAAGCCTTCTTTTGCTAGGCTGCACTTAGCTAAGTCTGCTTTCTAGAAGCCAGTCTCTCTGAAAAGGGCCATGGAACATATAAAATGGCTAACTGTGGGTACATTACACCCCCTTCTGTACATTTTCCTGCTGAATTATGCAACTAAGATGTGACATAGTCTTTCCATCCTTCGAGTATAAACCTTCTTCTCTACCTCAAGTGAGCATTTCTAGTACTTACTGGTGTCTCTAGAGAGTTACCTGCATCTCCAGTTCCTGCATCTCTAGCTTTCTGTGCAGTTTCTCACACTGGTTATATAGGGATGTTCAAGCTGGTTGTCATTTTGTACCAATTTATTACTTCTATGAGGTTTCAGCTGTAGGATCAAAACTTGTCCTGTGATTTTGCTCCAGTGACTGTCTAATTTCAGTTTGCATATAATCTGGGATCTTCTGAGGTCTCAGTACCAAGGTGCCCATCTGGACTTCATTATATTTGAATACGCAGCCATTTGTGAAGTGGTCTCAGTAATTTGGCTGCTTGCCTCTTATGAAATCATTATTTGTTTCACCCAGTGATTATAAACTGCTCTTGGTTTCTGAAGGGATTCTTTAGCAAGTCCACTCACATTTAAGATTATGCCTCAAACAGCTCATTTTTTCTTCAATTTTATTTTTTCATTTAAAACACCTCTATACTGTTTTACACTACAATAGGATGACTAAAAATTGCATTTTGATTTGATTCAGTTTTAAGTTGCATTTTCTGCATCTTCTGAGTAATAAATGCCATTTGGTTTTTAACATGTTGCTTTCTGGTGCTTCAGTGTACCAGAAGACCAGCAATGAAACCTTCAACTCCTTTATTTCATAGACTTTTGGGGTGGAGCATCTCTTGTGTTGATAAGATACCAAAGGGTATTGTCTTAAAGTACCATATTTCAAATAGCGTCTTCTTGCAGCTGTCTTCATCCAGTATGATTTGCCAGTTATCCCTACCAGGCATGAAGAATATTGGAAGACCTGGCAACAGATAACTTGTGAATTGTATTTTCCAGTGTGAGGAGAATATGGTGTGTTCTCATGATCATTTTGTCCAAATGTGGAAGAAGCACTGAACTGAACCAATCAGAACATTGTTCTAGCTAAGCAAATATCTCTTGCTGCATGTGGTGGTTCTGCTACCATTTTATTTACTTTTTATTTAATCTATTTGGACCCGCCTTTCTCCCCAGTGGGGACCAAAGCAGCTTACGTCCTTCTCCTCCATTTTATCCTCACAACAACCCTATGAAGTAGGTAAGGCTGACAGAGGGTGACTAGCTCAAGGTCATCCAGCAAGCTTCCATGGCACAAGCAGGGATTTGAACCTGGGACTCCAAGATGCAGTTCAACACTCTTAACTACACCACATTGATCTCAGCAAGAAGCAGGATCGTGTATTACTCAGTTCTGTTGCATCTACAGGTAAATTAATTCTGGGACAACCCTCCCATGCATTCAAATACATCTGGAAATCTTTTCTTAACTTCTTCTAAAATGAGAGGACTCACTTATAAATCCCATTGTTAATTTTTTTAATTAGCTTTAGGAATTGCAAGACATTTAGTTCCATTACTAGTGTTGCTGTATCACATACAAAACTAAGTACTAGCAACTTTGTACGTGCTTTTGGAAGAGAAGTTTCCCATTACACTAAGTTGATGCCTTCCATATACCGCCACTATGGGTGACACAAAAATAATGGGCTAGAAGATGCTTCCCATATTTTGAGGTGAAGATGCAGTTTACTTGTGTTCCTATGTTAATTTTGAATGTTCCTATGTTAATTTTAAGTATGCAGACTGTCAGTATGGCCTTTAAACCTACTGAGATGAATGCATATGCTCCATCATTCCACCACCACCCCGCCTGAACAGCAGCTAAGAATATCATTGAGTAGTTCTTGCTGCATTCTTCTTTCATGTGTTCTCCATCTCCAGGTTTCCTCTGCCCCTTTGGACTGTTTAAATGGCATACTCTTTCAAGGTTATTTTCTTTGTGACAATTCATGCATATTTTCCCTAGAACTGAACACATATCTCCCTTTGCATCTGCAGTGCACATATTGTGCAAGCCTGTAGAAGTCATTCTATTGCTGCATATTTTTCATTTGTTATAGACTCTATATTGCACCTTGCACCCTTGTGGTATTCACATTTAGTTTGGTTGTTATTAGCAATCATTTTCTTTTGTGCTTTAGATCTCTCATGCACTCTGGCTATTCATGTGCCTTTTCCTAGAATTGAATGTTCTTCCTTGAACAGCCTTCTCTGCTGTTCTTTGGAGTTTGACCCCATACGAATGTTCTTTGTTCAGCATGTCTTCCCAGCCTCTGAAAGCAAAGTCTGAGTATTAGCAGCAGCTTGGTCACCCACTCAACAGTTGCTGTTAGACCTTGGTTTCACTCATATCTTTTCCCTCTGTATTGAGGTATTTTTTCTCAGTATGCAGAAGGCCTCAAAAGTTCAGACTGCCTTGGTCTTTGGAAGCCAGTACTTCTGTAAGCTTGCCACTATAGAAGGTTTACAAATTCCTGCCTTTGTGCCCAATACATATGAGAACATTAGCAGCCTTTCAGGATGCAGTCCACTTTTCCCATCTCTGGTCCTGCAGCTACCAGCTGCATTAACTCCTCCCATCTTCCCAGTTCTGCTTTCAATATCCGCAGTGCTGCTCTGCGTGAAGGCCTGATGTCATACTTTTTCCTCCTCTTGGAAAAAAGTAAAGAATCCCAACAGCAGAACTTTACTTAGAAATGTACAGGTTCAGTTCTCAGCTTTCTTCAGCTAGGCCAAACTTAGCTGAGCTACTTCTCCTAAAGCCAATCACCTGGATCATACTTATTTATCTTAAAGGAACCTTCGTATACCAGACAGTTGACTAATCATCGATATACATTACAAGGAATACAGTGTAAGCATTGCATTCAAGTTTCTTGCAATAAAATTATGCCTTAAAATACAAATGAAGGGTTTATTCTTGTTAGCATAAACCACATAGTATCATACTCTATTAAACAATCCCCCAATCAAGCCACAGAATTCGTAATGTAGGGAAAATATGTGGGATTTTTGTGAAAATATATTACAGTCGACAAAATATTAGATTCCAATTGCTTGGGTACTAAGGCAGATCTGGTACAGTCCAGTCATTACATCAAAAGAACCTGTATAAGGAAAGAGCCTTGAGAGCTAGGGAGAACAAAGCTTCAACAAGTCTTCCAAAGCAACAGAGATGCTACCAACCTTGACACCACAGATGACACAACTATGTACGATGCTTCTGGAGAACAGTAAGGTGCACTCAGGTGCACTCATTCAGCATCTCTGACTCTCACAAACATCATAGTACCAATGCATTGCCTGCCTTGTCTATCCATACAACAGATGAAATAATGGGCTGTGCATGAGTTTCACAGTCCACAAGAGAAATAATCACAAGGCACGTACCATCTTGTTCGCCAAGGTACATAAGAACTGGAAGAATAAGAAGTCTTGAATACAATTATCCAGTCTTTCAGCCATAATCTTCCAGAACCCTGACTATAATCTAGACAAAAGGGGGTTCTATTTAATTCTTTAGGATGGAAATACCTTCACTGGGCAAAAGCCTGAAAAGTGTGTTAGGAAGGACCTTGCAAATCCATTTCATACCTCAAACCAAGCAAGAGGGAACAAAAAATGCCAGCGGCTATTAGAAACGGTCTGGGACCAACAGGGCTTGCACCAGAAATCATTTTGGTATAGCGATTAGCGTGCTGGATGAGAAGGCTCAAATCCTCTTATCAGCTCATTAGGTCACCTGGCAACACTCACTCTCTCTCACCCCAACCTATCTCAGACTAGTTGTGCAGGTAAAATGGAGAAGGGAAGAATGACACTCAGTTCCTGGGAGAAAAAGTAGGATAAAAATGTGTGCTTGGCAGGAGATAGCCCCTGGAGTTCTGTCATGCACATACACAGAAACTTAAATCCCTTACCCCAACCCCCCCCTGTACTCTCATCCTGTTTGCATATTTTCACTTTTCGTGTCACAGCTCCAAAATGAATAAAGGCTGGGTCTGCAATCAAGAGTGGTGTTAGATGACTGCTAGTTGCCTTGGAAGACAAAGAACTGGACATAGCTAAGAAACACTCATTTTCATCTTCATTTAGTATCATAAAGCAATCGTTATTAGTTGAGCCGCTAGAGAACGGTTACTAAGTAACATCACTAGGGGGCAGCATGATAAAAGTTTAGATACCTTGAATGACCTTTTGTTGCATTTAACCCAAAATTTCCCCAGATTTGTGATTTGCTCTGCTGGATACTTCCATTGGACATAATATTTTCAACTCCTACTGTGTCATCCCTGCCACAAAGCTACTGAGCAGTGTTTAAACTTAACTGTAGTACAGGAACTTGCCACATTAAAGCAAAATGTTCTGTCCATCTAGTATTTTTACATAAATAATTTCGAAAAATGGCAGCCACTACTCAGTTTTTTTGATAAACAGCCACGTACAACCCATTCAGGAACTAAATAAGCAGGCACATTCCCAGGGTACCAAGGGGGGGGGGGGAGACAGCAAGAGAGAGAGAGAGAGAGAGCCCCCCTGAAGGCAGTCATTTTTGTAGAAATTTTGTTGGTCTAAAAGGTGCTACTAGACTCAAACTTTGTTCTTCCCCATCTAAGATGCTTTGGGACAAACACACTGTCTCTTTCTCTTCACAGTGACAACTCCAAAAGCAAAAACTCCTTTATGCTTTTCATTCCTCTGCAAGTTAGCAGAGAAGTTGTCTCTGATTTCATAACATTTTTAAAACTTTTACATGCATAATCTTTTACATATAACTCTGTCTGACAAGGATGAAATCACCATGAGCACTTCAATATATACAAAGAAGGGTGAATCTGTCACAGCTGGAAGGCTCATTTTTACCAGTTCCAGAGTGGTTTAACATTCTTCTCTGTCTGAAAGAACTTCAGAGGCATTTCTGGCAGAGGAAGAAGTTGGGAATGGCCTCCTAGCATAGCAGCAGCAGCAACTGAGTACCACCACTTAGACTGACTTCTGTCTACAGGTGTTTAAGCCCAGGTGTGGTCAGAGGCATGGAACAAATGGCACGTGCCCAAGGACTCTTGGGCACACAGCCTGAGTCCTACAGTAGCCAGCCCAAGGAATTAGGCCCCTCCCAGGATGGGTCTTTCTTATTTCCTTGTTTCAATTATATTGTTTAAATTGGTTGGTCTGTAAACAGCTTTTGATTTCTTCAGGGAGAATTAGCAGCACAGAAATGCCTTACTAAAAAATAAATACACAAGTAGTTTCTAAAAGGAAAGGTGCAAGAGCAAAAGCCCACCTTCCTGCCTGGAAAGAGTTTCTCCAACTCCCAGATGAACAGTGAAGATAATGGCTCAGTACTGTGAACGTGCTCCTTTGACACGGTTATATTACTTACAAATTTCAAGACTGAACCCCTAGCTTCGGAAGCAGACTCCAGAGCCAAATCCTGAGTAAGCCCAGCTTAAAACATGCCAGCTTTTACAAGGGCCAATTTACACAGACAGTTTGGAAACTCTATTCCTATCCTTGTAGTGTTTTTCTCTATGGATGGAAAGCAACATCCAAGTCAAGTCGGCTTCCTTTGGATCTAAGTACACCTGGGAACAGACAAGATTAAACTGAGAACTGTCACATAAGAATGAATTATCTCACAGTGTATAACTAATTATAAAGAAAGCATTTGTATCCATGGTTTCAAAATCATGTGGAGGCTCTTCCCTGGGAATTTGCTTCCAGACTCAGGAGGAACTGCACTGTTTAATATGACCTCTCATAGTCCACATTTTTGTGAGCATCTAGAACTGCACCAGGGAGGCTGCAGAACTGGCCCAGGTTGCTGGAAGAGAGATGCCTACATTACCACCCCTCTCTTTAATTTAACATGATTTTGGTTTCATTCCAGTAGAAACAAACGTATTTACTTTACACTCCACTTTTTGACTGCAATACAGACCCAGAGCAGCTTACAACATTCTCTCCTACTCTATTTTATTCACTCTCCTACTCTATTTTATTCACACAACAACCTTGTGAGGTAGGTTAGGCTGATTTGTGACTAGCCCAAGGTCACCCAACAAGCTTCTATGGCAGAGTGGGGGGATGGCAGATCCCAGTCCGACACTCTAGACACCAGCTGTCATATATCAATGTATATATTCTTTTGATCTCCTTACTGCTGCATGGAATCAGTTTGGTGTAGTGGTTAAGTGCGCAGACTCTTATCTGGGAGAACCGGCTTTGATTCCCCACTCCTCCACTTGCATCTGCTGGATGACCTTGGGCAAGCCATAGCTCTGTACCAGCTATTCTCTCAAGGACAGTTGTCTCAGAGCTCTCCCAGCCCCACCCCACCTCACAGGGTGTCTGTTGCGGGGAGGGGAAGGGAAAGGATTTTGTAAGCCACTCTGAGACTCCCTTGGGTAGTGAAGGGTGGGGTATAAATCCAATCTCTTCTTCTCTCTTTCTTCTTCTGTATCTTTGCCTCAGCAATATTTGGTGAAGTTTTACATAATCTTGACTTCGGGAAGCTCTTTTTCCCAATTCAGATGGATTGTGCATGGAGAATAACAATGTGTGTAGCAAGCAAAGGAACATGATCACAATATGCTTAATTGGAATGGTAATAGAAGAGAAAAACAAATATATGTGCACACCGGGAACAATGATGGCTCTATCCAAACATCTTCAACTCTGAGGGGGGAAGAATTCTCTCCTGTTGCATATTTTTGGGCATGTTTTTTGTGGTGCTTTTTTAAAAAAGCTTACAAACCCTGTTTGGCCACTTATTTTTTTTTATTTATTTGATTTTTTTATCCCGACCTCAATAAGGATGTAGATGGAGGCAGCATTGCCTGCTCAAAGTATATACTTTGTTTAACTCCATGAATAAGCTGCTGAACGTTTGGGGGACCCAAATGGGATTTCATTTCTTGGACACAGGTTCAAACCATCTACAGCAGGGGTGGCCAACCTTGCTTAACGTAAGAGCCACATAGAATAAACGTAAGAGCCACATAGAGATGTCTGAGAGCCGCAAGACAGGAACAAATATCACACACACATTTTTATTTTTAAAAATATGCAAATTTGCTTTTTATTAACGTTAAATGGGACTGCCAAAAATAAAAACAAACGAGGAAAACCAGTTATAAGAAAGAGAGAGAGAGAAACTAGGAAAGCAAATAGATGGGAGGGAGGAGGGAAGGAAGGAAGGGAGAAAGAGAGAAAAAGCATGCCTCCCCTTTGCTTCCCCAGCCGCCCTGCCAGGAGCCGCAAAATATGTGTGAAAGAGCCGCATGTGGCTCCTGAGCCACAGGTTGGCCACCCCTGATCTACAGGGTGAAGTCTGTAGGCCCCATCTCACTCATCCTGAAGACTGGCGTCCACTGGTGTATTGCAGTCTAAAATGGGGATTGTTCTCAGAAGAGAGATGGAAATTTAGAGTCACAGCTTCTGACACTAGTGGACTCACAACTTCTGACCCCGACCTGGTGGAATAAGCTCCCCACTGAGATCAGCCCTGTGGGACTGGTTACAGTTCCACAGGGCGTGCAAGATGAAACTATTCCACTGGGCTTTTAGTTGAGGCAGTGGACGTCCAACAGAATTGCCCTTCCTGCTCAAAATCTGCTTTAAATCTGCTTAGCCTAAATTGTCTATCTGAGTTGCTGGCTTAACCATCATCAAGCAAACTTATCTACCAAACATCTGAGCAGACCCAAGGGTTGTTGTTTTGCCATCTTAATGTTACCTATTAATTTTAAATCAGTGCAATTTTAGATGTTTAGAGATAGTATGTTATATGATGTATCTGATTGTATGATTATATGCTGTGAACTGCCCTGAGCCTGCTTTAGCAGAAAGGGCGAGATAGCAATTGCACAAATAAATAAATATAAAATAAATAAATGTTGAACTGGAAATCTCTCTCCCCATTTACCAACTTAAAACAGATCATCACAAAGGGTAATAGCTGGCAACACCCTCTGCACAGATACAGAGCAAACAAAGAGAATAAAAATTTAGAAGACAAAATGCCAACCATTTTTTTTTTAACAAGACTGGACTCAGAATTGCTACCCATATAATATAGCGATCGTTGCTGAAAAGCCCCAGCCTTCCTCACTGTTATTACGCACAATACAGACCACGCAGAAATAACAGGAGTGTGTGAGAGCACGGGGTGGGGGAAAAGAAAGGAAACCTCCCAGGTTGTAATTGAAATTCCCAAGCTTTCTCTAATTCAACAGCTCTCTATGCAATTAGGAACATAAGAAATTGCTTCAAAGAGCCATGAACTGACCTTGTACTAAGAGGTCTCAGTCAAACAAAAAACAAAAACAAAAACCAACTGCCTGCTATACATCACACTCTTGTTTTATTTCATTTTAAATTTTGTTTCATGTTCAGAAGCCTCTGTATCAGGGAATCAAAAGCATTTCAGAATATGAAATATCGTGTAGATAAAAAAGATTTTGGTCTCTGTCCCCCCCCCCCCCCTCCAAAAGAGAGGTCGATATGAAGGACATGGGATTTTTTGCTTTGGTTCTCCTACGAAGTCAAACTACAACCACGCTCCTCCCACTCCCATCCAATGTACTAGGTTTTCTATTCATGGCAGGATCCTCTATAAACAACCTCTCACCCACAAACTGCATTTCCCTGTATCAACTGCTCAAAGAACAACAATTTCTGTAACAGGATTTTCTGTTCTATTTATCAGCTTCCCTCCTGCCTTGTCTCTATGGTGGTCACAATCAATACATGCAGGAATGAACTCAGAAACCTACTTGAACGACTGATGCAAACTGCTTATGCTCCACACTGGACAAGCAAACTAAGTTCATGAAGACCCTATATAATTGTACATGTTGTGACAGCAGTGAGAATTTTGTATGCGAAATATTGGAAAGTGAACCAGGTGCCAACGGATGATGAACTGATTTAAAAGATTTTAGAAGTTGCCAAAATGGACATTTTAACGGAAAGGCTAAAGGACCATGATGACCAAGGCCTAGAAACAGCATGGAATCCCTTCTATTATGCGGATCTAAATAAGAGATTAGAGAGATAGACTTTGAGTTTATAAAAGAGTGAAAACCAGAAAACACCTGCTAAACAAAGGGAAGATTTTTATTTATTTATAGAATCTGAATTATGTAACTTAATTTGTAAGATGATTCTCTGTACTGTTCCCTGGATGTCATACCCATTACCTTACTCCACCCTTACCTTACCCTTTTTTATGAAATCCCAATAAAATTTTCATACGAAAAAGTTATTGAAGACCCTTCCTTCATTGATGTGGGTTCACAAGTGATGTTCAGCTTGCAAAGTAAATGAAATATGGGACCACACTTACAATGGTTCCATCAAATGAAGCAAGTCCAAAAAAACCCCAACAACATGTTATTATATCACTGGCACTGCTCTTCCTTGAAAAAGCAAGCATTACGTCACAAAGGACACACCATCAAGACCAGGCCTGCAACCAACAGCCTGCATAACGTACACAAACTGCCAGTTTTCCAAGGATTACTAAAAACCAGGTAATGGGTGGGGGATTCAGTACTTCAGAGCTAAAAGCAATGAATACCAGAAGCCTTTGCAGTGGGTTCCTGCTGCCTATTTGCAGGCTATGGTGCAAAGACTTCTTGAGTCCAGATAGCTGCAACCTTCTGGGTTAAGCTGGACAACCAAACAGGGGGTTGTGTGTGTGTCTGTTTAAGCCACTGAGAACAGGTACTCAGTGTGATCACAACCCAAGCCAGAGGAAAAGACAGGCAGTTAACCCATTATGAGCCTCCAAGACAACACTGAAGCCTGGTGGCCATGTATGCCCCATCTACTTATGTGCTGTGACTGCCCAATGTGGAGGCCATGGAGAAAGGGAAGCGAATCTGACAGCATTGGATGTCAAAATGAAGAGGGCAGGCTCTGAGAACAGCAGCAATTTTGTCATAAGGAAATGACACAATAGCCTTAGTCTAGCACAGCCAGTTGGAAAAATGTTTTCATAGAACAGATGCAGAATTTCATTTGGTTGCTAGCATTTGTATTCCTCAGGCTCAAGGAAAAATAACATGTTGTAATACTCAGTTTCAGGCTTTATCACTCTGAAGAATGAACTTTTTAAAAGTGGCTGAAATATCCACTGGTCCGTAACACAATCCTTGTAAACAAAATGTCACATGTATGCCATATATTCTCATTTATTTGTCTCTAGCACAAGATACATAGGCTACCAAATGACTATGTTCAGAAATGCCTATGTACAGAAAATCTGATTTATTTACCAATTTGGTGGTGTAATTTATACTAAAATAAATTTCCTTCTGCACAAACAAATACTACTCTTCTCTGAACACTACCACCTTATTCAAAATGAACCCAATTCTAACAATGCTTCCTCTCCCCTAATTTATTTTGCCTAGTCTTCTTGAATCCTTTGTACTTGTGTTTGAATGATGGTAATTCAAAAGAAGAAAAACTCCGCTCCTGAATATGAAATACAAAACTAAAGGCATCCTGGCCACTGGAGACAGTATTATAGTGAGTATGTCTGGGATATTTTAGCAAAACACCCATATAAGATGTAAAATGGAATACGTGTTTAGAAGGCTATAAATTTTTGAAATGAACATATTATTGTATTTGCTTCTTAATATTTTCTTCCACTGAAGCACAGAGTATCTAGATAGAATAATCCTTCTCTGATTTGATGATGTCTTTAAAATACTGAACAGTGACATCACATGGAGCGGGATTCTTACCAGCATCTCATTCCTCACACTGTCTGCACACCAATGCCAATCACAAACAGAATGCCTTGCTGGATCAGACCAAGGAGGCACTAGATTCCAGCATTATGAGAGAGGACGAAAACATTTCCTTCAGTCTACTCTCAAGGGAAGGAAATCTGTGTTATTCACATTTTACTCAGCAGATACTTCAGTCTGTTACAAAAATGAACACTATTCCCCAGTTCAGTTAGAATGATACATGCACAGGTTTCTATGGCTGTACAGCTATAGAAACCCAAAGAAGGTGCACAGGAAAGGGGAATTTCTTCTGCATCCAACCTCCCATCCAGTGTTGTATATAACCTGGAACCATCTTGCCTTCATGCTAGCTGGAGAGGTGGGAACAAACTAAAGTGCCCATTTCTGCTCTGTGGCTAATCATCTGTTGGGCTGAGGTTTGTGGGGGGAAAAGGGTACTCATACATTTGTAGATCAAACTCAACATCTGCAGCAGATCCAAAAACAGTAAGGACATCTGGTAAATCACCAGTCGGCCACAAAGGAACTACATGAATGATGTATAAGGACTCTTCTAACACCTACTAACATTAGAATCTGTAACAAATTCTCTACATCTCTGCTCTATTATTTCTTTATATTACTGGCAATAGTCCCAAAGGACACATTAAAAACTATCGTCATTTTTAACCTGCCTTTCCTATACTGGGTGCCAGGCCCCACCAAACTGGAACACAAGCTATTTTTTCCCAAGTAGGAACACTGCTGATGAAGCAGAAGGGTCTAGAGGGCTGTCACTGCCAGAACCCAAGACACAGATCGGTTAAGACCTTTTCTACACATGCAGAGGAAGCAGTGAAAAGGGGCCAGCCCTTCAGTTGTGAGTGACCATGGGAAGAAAAGCACCTGTATTCCTTAGTGGCTCAGATTTCTGTAACCTCCTGGAAGCGCTACAGGATATTTTTATTCAAATTGGTTTAAAATTGCCTGGGAAAGGGTAGAATTATTTAATTTTGTAGAACATTTTAATGCTGCCTCTCCTGGAACCTGCTGAGGCAACTTATGAAATAAGAATAAAACATTAAAAGATATTAATTAAGGTCCAGTATTTAAAAAAACCAGCATTATCTCAGTTATATCTACCCTGAGCTCTATGGAAAAATAAAACTGACAAAATACAATGAAGCAATAAAATGAAGCAATTGCTTCAGGGAGCAGATTCCTCTTCATCTCTGATCACCATCTCTTGAGTCTTATACAAGAAGCAGCAGCAGCAGCTTCAGGTGAGAACCTGTTTCACTTTTCACTTCCAGTACATAAGTGTCTAAGTCACCACCCCTTACACAGTTTTTTTAAAAATAGGTTCCCATTGTCTGATTCCACAAGAAATGCCTTTCCATTTTTTCTGCCAGTCAATATTGGCTGCTGTGATTTTATATCTCAAGTAAAAAGGCAACAACCCATATGTCCTCCAGCCTTTAGGGTTTCCATGGAGAAGCGGCAAGCAATTTAAATAAACCTTCTGCAGAGGAAGGTGAAGAGGCACAGAAAATAGCCACAATATGTGGAATGAGAAGGGGGTCAGTATGGAGAAAAGTTACATTTTTGCTGTGCACAGCCTGAAGCCCCACGTAACAATCTATTATAAGAAAATGTTATTTCAGACTGCTAATGAAAGATCAAATGTTTGAATTTTTTAAAAAAGCAATGTATATAACAAAACTAACATGGCAGAAGCTGTCTTCTGTGTGACATGGTGGATTTGAACTGCAGGAAATACTGGGTTTTTTCAGCATAAGAGAATGTGAACATTCACCCCTCCTACACCCCTGAAGTGATATAGATCAGCAAAATATACCACACAGGGCTTATTTATCACATATCTTGTCTTCAAGTCAAGCAAGAGGTTATTTGAAGGGGGGGGGATCAGAGCAATGCAAAGAAATACACCCATTAACACCAATCAACAATGGACTACATAAATACAGTGTAGAAGCAATCATGTTTCAGTCACTACACCCTCCTTCCACTGCCACAACTTTGCTACTCACTCCCCTTCCATGTGATGTGACATACGTTATGAATGACCCCTATACACCCCCCCAATGGTTGTGCTGTAAGCAAAATTCTTACTGTGCTGTTCCTTAATAGCAGCTGCTGAAACAGTCCCACAGATAGATAGGCAATTAGCCATTTGTGTCAGAAAGACCGGGTTAGGGGCTTGCAGAAAGCGTCAGTGCAATGAACTAGAGCAAAGATCTGTCATCCAAGGAGCAGCCATCGCATCAAGCATAGAAATCAAACTAACAGCTATTGCAGAACAAAGTCCCAGTGGTTTCTGGCAAACCATTCACAGCCAACACTGTAAGTTGGCTACTCAAGCCTGCCTGGAGGAAGGAACAAAGAAGAATGCCAACGTGTCTAGTACCAGCTGCTTTCCCCTCCTGTCACCAAGAGTAGGCCAAATTCAGAAACACGAACCTCAGAATGAGGGAATATTCTTTTATGAACAACAACAAAAAAGAATTCAAAGACTGACAAGCAACAAGCTGTACATGCCAGATGCACAGACAGCCCAGGAGGGGAAAAAATGCATTTAAGAGAAAGATTGCAAGCCATGTTTTGGAATGCTGGGAATACCAACAAGAATTAAATGTTATTCAGTTAAATTTCTACTCCCATTGGTTGTCCTTATGACATTACATTCTCATACTACATAAATATTTATTTGTTCTGTGAGGGTCTTGCACCCGCTGGGGACGTAAAACACTATCTATGTTAAAACTGTTTTTTGAAAGATTCAATAATAAATAATGCAATGGGCAAGGCTTAGTTTCTTTAAAGGACTGTTCTTCCAGAGATTTGCCTCATTTGACTCAGGCCAATTGCTACTGCTTTCCTTGTTCAGAAGAATACCATCAATTTGCCTTTGAAAAGCCTTGGAGAGAGGTCATTCCCCCAACCTACCCACCTACATGCATTCCCTTGCTTTAACAGAAGGGTACTAAGCAGGAACTGTACTGAGAGCACATTGTGCACAGAGTGGCACTGTGACCGAACAAAGTTCCTGTTCTCTTTCTGTCCTAACAGTTAGGCTTCTAGCAGTTTCCTCTTACAGCCTCCCTTCCTACTCTGGAGATTGGGAGACCTGGGAAAAGAGGATGGCAAATGTCACTCTCCAACCAGGGTTCAGTACATCCCTGTATCCTTTTCCTATGACTATGAAGCAATGGACTGGAAAAGGCTACCATACTGCAGAAGTCCTATGAAAAGGTTGCACAAAGGGATAAACAGCTTAGTAGAAGATTTGGAAAGAACCAATAGGCTAAGGCCAAATAAAATATACAGGACATATTTGTCAGGATGACCCTGAAATATAGCTATCTGTGGATAACACTCATATCGATGATTAACAAGCCAAATATTATTTTGCCCTATCACTTGAAATGCTATCACACAACAGATGTTTGACATATTACTGATGATTTTCTAAACTATTATAATAACCTAGAGACACATGGTTTGGGGGTTAGCTGTGTCTTTGTTTCAGTACAAACCACACAAAACCAAAAGCCAAAACTACTTTAAACAAACCATTTTTTTAAAAAAAAAGGTCTAGTAACACCTTCAAGACTAACACATTAACTGTGACCTAAATTTTCGCAGGCAGAGCTCCCTTCATCTGATGCATGATGTCATGCATTTGAGGAAGTGGATTCTGACTCACAAAAGCTTATGTCACAATAATTTGTTTGCCCTGAAGGTGCTACAAGGTTCTTTTATCAGTTTGGTTGCAGCAGACTAATACAGCTATCCCTCGAAAATTAATCAAACAGTTTCTCAAGTCAAGTTGCTTTAGAAGGTCATAAAACCCACTGAGCTACATTAGTTTTAGTACTTCTTATCTACTTTGGTCTGATCCACATCACCTGTTAGCTCCACCTCAACACAAGCCTCGGGCACATACTGTTTAATTGATGTTAATGAAATATTTATACCCAACCATCCAATGCAAATGCTTCTTTTGGTTTCAGACAATTAGTCTTAATTTTAACCAGTTAAATCTCTGAGCCTAATAAGTCACTTCATCCTCTTAGATACAGTAAGTACCATATAGAGAAATTTGTTGACCACAGACCATGACATATTCACACAGTGTAGATTAGTGTTATATATTCATACATTATTGGGATCTAGTTTATAAACACAATAAAATCAGGAGTTTTAAAGACACATGGAACCGGTCTAACCAATCAGAGTTCTAAAACTTCTGGTGAAAAGGATAAATTCAGACAGTCTATCATTTTAACCTATGCTGCCATTTTAGACAGTATGCAGTACACCCCACCAGATTAATATGCAACCTGAATAGCAATGACCTGAGCAGAACCACACAACACCCCACCAGTCTAAACGGTTGATTCTCCTTCAGCACACAACTCTGTAAGGTTTTCCACATGTTCAGTTGAACTCATATACAATTACCTGAATACCATCCATAAGGCTAAGCTGTCAGACAGGTCTCCAAAGACAGAGCAGTTCTGTGCATCGCACGTTATAACATTAGGCATTTTGAATATCCCAGGTTGTCAAATGCTGTTAGTTTCTTGCAAAATGCTATTTGAACTTGCCTGGTGATTTGATACAATTGCCAAATGATCCTATTTTCTGCCTAAGTTTACACAGCTTATTAGATTCCATTGTTTTTACAAAGTTGTTCCACTTCTGTTTTAGGGTAGGCTGACATTCCATCGCCCCAAAGATATGTAATTTGCTCTGCTCTTATAAAAGACATTATGTGGGACACACGTAGAAAAATGGAGTTATCTAACATAACAGGTACTATATGCATATTTGACAAATCAAGGCTGGTGAGAAGGTTAAACACAAAAAGCTCAAAAAATGTACAATATCCTGGAATGAATCATGCTGCACATTATCTGAAAAGTGACAGCTTAGAACAAAATATTGAAGTGGGGGCAGGCTATTAAATCTGACAAGAGGTTTCCTTTGGTTTTCACTGAAAACAGCCCGAAATGCTTAAAAGCAATGTTATTCTGAGATCGCTTTCTTTACTATTTCCCTGATCAGGCAAGAGCTTATGGTTCTATATTACTTGGTAAGCCCAGCCTCATCAAACTGATGGTGTTCAACATTTTTTGTACATGATCCTAATAAAACTCTACACAAAAATACTTATTGCCATCAATGGGGGACTATGGCAGCAGCCTTCATCTCATCAGCTCCGCCGGGAAATGAGAATCTTGAACGCAGGCCTCTAGAAGCACAAAAGATGTATCCCGCTTTGTGCAATGCTTAGATACACACATTTCCCAACTTCAATTAATTCACACGCTGCTTTCCTACTGGAGAAAATAAGTTTCTCTTTGCCAAGGCCCAATGGATACAAATAATCCTAAGAGAACTGTATCAGCATAAAAATAATAAGGGGAAATCTTAGTGAGTTCAGCATCATTCTATTTGAACATCCGAACTAATCTCTCACTGGAACAATGTTTCACTGATAATTATGAGTGGCCGGAAAGATTATATTCACTAATAGAACTCTCTAATTCAAAAATATAATGCAAGGAGGATCACTGGGAATCTCCTCACACAGCACAATGTTCCCCTATGCAGGGGTCAAAAGCCAAAGTGCAGCTGGAATCACATTTCTTGGAACAGGCCCAGCAGAGCATCCCTAAAGAGCAGCTATCACCAATGCACACTGCCATTAATAAACTGCTTACTAATAACAAAGACAGCGAAAATATGCGCTTACTGACAGTGTTTACACGCTCCCTTCCTTGCACTCCTTGCCTGAATGCTTCGCTGTCCACCCTCCCAACCCCCCTTTCAAGTGCCAAGGGCTGGAAGGCATGCAAGTAGAGCCAGCTCAACGTAGTAGAATAAAGAGTATCTCTTGAAGACCCCTTTGACGCCTTCACAACAAAATTATGGAAGGCAGACTGAGGTCACATAATACTAACCTGGCTCTTTCAGCAGCCACCAGAAGATGACAAGCAAGAATGTAAAGGAAATGTATCTATGCAGTAGATGAAAAGCAAGAACCTCTTTTAGTGGCCTGGACTCAGTCACTGATTTAAATCAGTTGTTACATGTGCAATTAAGCAAGGATGAGAAAGTATTAAAACGGACACAAAAGTAGATGGTGTGTGTCCTTGCATGCACAGCATTTAAGATGAGTGTGATAATTCACACTATGTATTGTATTTCACATGGTCTGGAGAAAAACCTAAGGGCATGATCCAGCCAGATTTTCTGCTGGTGAAAAGGGAAGGAAGGGCCCCCTTTGAGCACTCAGAAAGTCTACACTGGAGATCATGGCACCTGTACTAAAAGCCATGTCAGATACAGGGTTATTAGGGAGAGGAATTTGGTAAGATTGAAAAGGAGGAAAAAGCTGTCTGGACCCAGCCCTGCATGTGACATCAAACTACTTCTTGTCTCTTCCCTAAAGAGACAAAACCTTCTGTTATACACATCTTTCTCTGAACTTA
The DNA here is from genome assembly GCA_029233225.1 of Lepidodactylus listeri. Taxonomy (NCBI): domain Eukaryota; kingdom Metazoa; phylum Chordata; class Lepidosauria; order Squamata; family Gekkonidae; genus Lepidodactylus; species Lepidodactylus listeri. Next base: position 15,346,771 of record JARCFY010000012.1, read on the forward strand.
AACCGAGCAAGACAGACAGACCAAAACTACTCAAGATCTAAATATCTGTCAAGCCTCTGTTCTATTAATACAATTCCAAACGCTCAACGTGTCACACAACCCTGTGGTTTCAAACAGCAACAGACAACAACTTGAAAGGATTTTTGATGGCTTGCTGATTTGGTTTGTTTAATTTATTATTAATAAAGTTTTAAATGTTTTACACCTTGTTTGCCAAAAGCAGCTGAATCAAGCACACACTATATATGCACAATATTTCTGCAAGAAGTGAAAATTCAACCAATAGGTACATAGTAGATTTATGTTTCATGGCACTCGTTAAGCCTCAACAATTATAGTCTACATGCATCTCCTGGTTACAAAAACACTTGATGAGCTCAATGAAACTAGTGGATGCTGTACCAATCACTTAAGATTTCACCATAAAAATAAAATCTAGCAAGAGAAGCAATGCAAATGCTCTCCCACTACAGTCTGTCATATTTCTCTCCCCGCCTATTAATCAATTAGGAGCAAAACCTTCAACAAGAATAAGGAAACTATGAACACAAGAGAACAAAGGTGAAATAAAGCCTCTCATCTGAAGCCCCATGGCTGGATTAGGAAACCAGATGATTAGCTTTGGAGAGGGGGTACACAGACTGACAGAAGCAGCTCAGGTTTTTTTACACACACACACACAAATGAACCTAGTAAATCTATACAAAGTTACTCCAGTCTAAGCCCAATGATTTAAATATGCTTGGACTAAAATAACTCTGCACAGGGAAGCACTGTAAATACATTTTGGAAAGCATTTGAATGACAGTCACTAGAACTGTTCTTGCCAATTACGATGCAAACACTTTGCTTGCCATTTTCTACCTTATTTACGTCATATGGAAAAACATGCATTAAATATTCAAGTATGCTGCAGCTGTATTAGCAGAGACATGTGAACCCAAACATGCAATTCCCAGTCTGAGATCTACATTGTAAAGGCTAAATGAGTGGAAGACTATCTTAAGATGCCTCATAAAAGATTTTGAGTTTATGCATGTTGTTCCCTGATTTCAAGATCATTCTCTTTGCATTTTCCTTGCTGCACCTATGTGAACATGCTTCTTCATTTTCTTCAACAACCCAAGGCAAAATCAGAAAATGATTACCTGTGCCTGCACTTCCTTAACCAGACAGAAACCCCATTATGCAAACACCCATTTTCCTATGCTCCTTATAGCCTAGCTCACTGCATGTCACTCATGTAGCCCCAGGTCAACATAAATAGCACTCCCATTAATCCAAACTTCCAATTATGCAAATGCTTTGAATGGATCTCCCCATGGCTATTTGAATACATGAAGTTGTTCTGTACTTGTTTTGATGACTGGGGTGGGGGGGGGGACTCCATTCCCTCCAGATTTTCTTTAAACTGAACATGGGTCAGAGCAACATCATACAAAATTAGTGACTAAGAATGCCCACTTATTCACTGAAGAAACAGGGTGGAAACTTTGCTACTAAACTTTAACTGTGCCAGATTTTCTGGAACATATACCTGAACTATTATCCGATGAAAGCAGAAAGGGTATTAAATGGGTTGGATACATTGAAAACTCAAACCCTGGGTTTTATTTCAACTCATCTTTAACTTTACTCATCATTACTAGCTTAACAAGAACCAACAGGTCTATTTGGGCAAGGTGGGGGGAAAACTCTTGACCTTAGTTCAAAATTAATTAGATTTAAATGCTAATTTGAAAAAAAAAATAGAATGAAGCACACTTATTCATTCTTAAATCTTATTTTAGCAATTTAAAAGAGATTATATACAAGATGGGAAGAAATGAAGCTTAAATTTCATTTAGCATCTGGTTTACAGATTCCTATTAAACAAACCAGAGCTCATTATAAAATCAATATCAACTTAACCAGAGTGCCCCAAGAGAAATATCAAAAAGGTCACTCCCAGAAATTCAAACAATTTTCCTGCTGGAAGAGCATGATTTTAATTACAGATACTATTAATTAGAACTGTCACAGCAAAAAGTATCCTCTTACTTATCACAACTAAAAGTATGATTTTTCCCCAAATCATTAAATTTATATACATTCAGAAAGAAAGGCTGTGTTTAATTGTGAATAACAACACCTTACATTATGAAGTCTTACGTAAGATTTAACTACAAGAAAAACAGTTTAGCTAGTTATTACGGCTACACCCTTTTCTTCAACAAAGGTACCTTCAGTAAAAGTCACCCTTTTCTCGTCTTTGATAATATACTTTCTTTGCATTCTTACTTTACCTCAGACATTTTCTCCTCATGCTTAGAACTTGCATTTAAAACTTTTCCTCTGAAATGATAATAACTTAGCACATGCTTGAATTCATCACTCTCAATAAAGACTTCATCAGGCATGCAAAGTTTCCCATACAAAAGTGCACCCCTCCCAATGGGAGGAAATCGCACTTTGTAAAAAGTAACTTAAGGGTAAAAAAAAAATTAGAGGAAGGAAAAGTGGATCCGTTTCTTTGGGGTTTTATAAACTCCAGCTTTTATACAGGAGGATACCTATCCGAGCACTTATGGTATTTAGAGAATACACCAATAAAAATGAACAGCTTTAATTCCAAAAATTCAATAAACATTTTATTATTTGAACACATAGACCATTGCTCCAACAGCACACTTAAGCACTTCCAAGTGTTCTGACGAAACTCAGGAACATTCTATAAGGTTACTAAAATTTGTGGAAATGAGTCATGAAACAGTATCATTTGCCCACTCATATAATACTGAATACACCTATAATGTTAAACAATATATGTTTCCATGGAGTAGCAAAACATTGACCACAATTTAAAAAAAAATTATATTCCACAGCTTTCCATCAACAGGAGCCTCTGGAAATGGCTTCCCACTTACAATTTACAATTTTAGACCAAGTAATAAACCAAGCTAAACACCACCACTAATAAGACCACCACATAAAACCCCTAAAAGATCAAACACAAGATTCTAAAGATGACATGTCAGAGACATAAGCTGCTATCTGTCAGATCAATGTTTCAGAAACAGCACTGTGGTTATCTTACAAAGGTTTTGAATTTATTGCAAACCATCTATAATATTGCTATTTATTATTTGCTTGGCATAGGTCTGTTGCCATTGTTCTCAGAAAAACAGGCCTCCTTTAACTCCTCTAGCTCCTGGAAATTTATCAGCATTATATTCCACTTTATCTGAATAATGGGAAAAACTGACAACAGCTCAGGTCAAAGGTTCTTTTCATATCAGACCTTCGAGAAGTCAATGATTCAAAGCGAGGAACACCTTCAGATAACTGCACGCCTCATAAATTGTAAAGATCTTTTTAATATCTACAATGCAATGACAGATTTGGGATATTAATGTTATTTTTTTCCAGAGGCACCACAATTGCCGACTACTCCTTTTAACATTTCTAATTAGAGGCACATTTACAGCGAGCTACAAGAGTAGACAAGATTAATAACTAGCAATAAAAAGCTGTTACAGTCTATCTGGGGGAATATTAATGGAGGGAGTCCAAGTAAGGCATTGTTTAAAGGGAAAAACCCACCTCAGCTATGAATAAATAAAAGCAGCACTCCCTCACAGAGGGGACAATAAATAACACTTTTAAGTGTCCAAGGAAAAGAAGAAATGGATGGAGTGGAGAAACCAGTCTCCTACCTGATAAGCGGCAGTAGCATCCGACCCAGAATCGGAGCCCAGGCTGGTCAGCTTTTCCTTCAGTTTGTGATGTGAGCTGTGGCGGAGGCAGTAGATGACCCCAGAAGCCACAAGGATCCCAAAAATGCAAGCAATGGAGAGGAGCGTTAGGATGATGAATTTGGTGGCATCTTCTTCTTCTCCAGCATGGTGGGGCAAAAACTGCAGCTTGCTTTTCTGTATTAAAAACAAAGGAAAGAAGAGTGTTCGTTTTAAGGCAGAAATAAGATTTAAGCCCCATAATTGCTGTAAACAAAATTCTTCACACCCTAAGATGGCATTAGAAGAAAACACAACCGTTCCACATTACTGCAAATCAAGCTTTCCTCATCTTGCAGTTTTTCTGCTGGTTTTGACATTAGTTAAAACGCATTCCAATCCAGTGGAATGGGGTGCAACACAAATGCAAGCTAAACAAGTTTATTTCTAAATACACCCCACTTGTTTACTATTTACTGCACTTACTACTTATTGCACCAAGGCACTCCAATCTCATAGATGTTTCCCAAAAAAAAAAGGTATCGCAGTTCAATGAGTCTTTCTCCCAAGTAAGCATGCAGAGCACCACAACATGAAATTAACTGGTGCAAAACAAATGAGAAGCCACCCAAAACATAGATTTCCCCCCACTCAATTTAAACGTTCCTTAGTAACACATACCTTGCCTCATTTCTAAAAAGCTAGATAAACTGTCCAATAAGATGCTGGAAACTGGTATGAGGAGGGAAATGTCTTCCAATAGCAAAAATCGCAGGCTTGAGATAGACAGATGAACTCTTCCTGATGTTTTTTATGTCAAAAGTGATAAGTGAATTTCTTCTTCCAGGATAAAACCGGTCATCCTAAAAATCTGTCCAGCCGGCTCCTCAAAAACTCCTGCTCGCCATTCCCATTGTGTTTTTATTTCAATTATTAGGGAACAGAGTTTTCAAATGGGAAGGAGGGAATCCAGCAGGCTCCCCCTACCCGTAGACGGGGGAAAAAAGCCAAGCATAAAGTTCAAATCCTTGAGGGAAAAGGGGGAGGAGGAGGGAGCATGAACACGTTTGAAAAACTCCTCCGGATTTTTTTTTTTAAAGGAAGCATAATTTTTGTGCGGGCGCAGCGATGGCAAAGAAATCCTGGCGCTGTTTTTCACCCGTCTCCACGCGTTCAAAAAGTTGTCCAATGATTTCCTCTCATTAGCTTCATTATAAACTATATTAGCAACAATTAAAATCGCAACCTGGCAATGAAAGGCCCAGCCAGCCAGCCAGGCTTGCAGGCGCGCTCATTTGGCCCGCTCTTGACAATTACCGAGCAATGAATGGCAGCGCACGCCCCGGCCGCGGCAAGAGGCGCGCAATTAGCCAAGTCCTCGGGAAACGAGACCCGAGACGCCGCCCGGCCCGGCCAGTCTCTTTCTCTCTCTCCCCTTGCTCGCCGCCTCAGGTCCTCCCGGCCAGTTGAGCCTCGTCTTGTGCGGGGCCCGGTTCTCCTGCTGAGAGGAGGGACAGGGACCCTCCGCCCCACCAAGCACTTCGCGCCGCCGCACCTGGCCGGGAAAACGGTGGGGGTTGGGCCGCCGCTCGCCTCCTCTCCGGAGCCGCGCGGGGCTGGCGAAGCTGCGCGGTTTAACACGATCGCCCGGTTGCGCGCAAGAGCCGAGGCACCAGGCTCGCCTGCTGGAGTACGGGCGGCGAGTGACTGACTGACGGCCGGCGAGGCGAGGCGCGCCCGCCCTCCTCGCTGGCTGGCTGGCTGGCCCTCTTCACAGGGCGGGGCTCCCTCCCCTCCCTCCGCCAGCCGCGCGCGCCACTTTCGCTTTCTCCAGGAAAACGCCGCTCCGGCTGCAGCCCCCGCCTCCTCAGCCAGCGGGAGGGAGGGAGGAGCCTTCTTCGCCCCGTCGCCACCTGCCTTCCCTCCCGCGCTTGGGCCGGGGGGGGGGGGGGGAGGCGCTTCCGCACTCGGCCTCTGGCACCCTCCGCTCGCCTCCCTGCACCTGCCTCAAGGCCACTGTCCACTCCGCCCCCGAGGGGACGCTTCCGTTCCCTAGGGTGACCACCGGGTAAGAAGGGCTCAGCTATCCCGCAGCGTAGTCCCCAGCACACGTGGGTTGAGCTCGGGCACCCACCCTCCCTATGCGCTGGCTTCTGAGGAGGAGACACGCCTAAGGGGAGGCTTTTGTCTTCCTTTGGCAGGTTGAGCCCGTGGCTTCAGCAGCCCCAAAGGCCTCAGCCCTCTTGGGAGCAAGCCGAACCCGAAACACCGAGTTCTAGAGGGCTTACTCCCAAGAAAGTATGCTTTGCCGCGTAATCTGCGCGTGCGCAGCCCGACAGCCTAGCTCTCAGGCGCTTCTCAAAGGCGGTAGGCAAGACGCAACGCTTCACCACTCAGAAGTCAGTCTCCGAGAGATGTGGCTTGCCTTCGGCCCCAGGGGTGCACAAAAAACACTCCACTGTTTTCCGAGCCGCGACCCACGCAGGAGCAAGGGAGCGGCGGGCCCCGTTGAAGCCAAGGGCCGCAGCCCAGGGGAAACCCCGCCCAGCAAGTTGCGGGCTCTTCTGAGCCCTTCTTGTACTGCTAGTTCAGGACTCTCCCACGGGGAGAGTCTAGTCCCAAGGGTTGCCCGCTTCCTGGGAAGCGCTGTTGAATTCCGAGGGGGCTTCCGCTCCCGCAAGCGTGTGTGGAGAGGGGCGATTCCCTGAGGCGCCTGGGCGGGTGGCTAGCGCCTACGCCCTTTCCTGGGGAAAAGGTTCATGAAAGCCTCCTCCGCGCTGAAGGGCAGCGAGTACGGAAGGCCCCGTTTGCTCCAGGCCTGCCCTCAGCTGAACCGTTCCCATTCTGCGGGCAGCCCCCTGGCGGGGAAAGATCTCCATCTGCATCTCAATAGGGACCCCTGAAAAATGATCTTGCTCCTGACTCGAGACCCGGCCTCGCCCGCGGCCCTTGCCTTGGACGGCCCTTAATTGGACCCCCCCCCCCCCGCCCCGGAAAGAAGGAGCGCCTGCCCGCCCGCCCCAACCTCGACGCTTCCCGGGGGGACCAGCTGCTGCCCAAACACTACTGACGACTTCTGCAAGCAGCTGCTCCGTGCCCCGGCACCCCAGGGCAGGCAGGGCCCAAGACCCCCGCGGTGGAAGTGGCTGGCCGGCGCTCCGCCTCGCTCTGCCCACGCGCCAACTCGGCCCGGCGTGGCGGCTGCTCTTCCAAGAGAAGCTCTACGCCTGGTCATACAGTATACACGATATGCTTTGATGCTTCCACGAGGGCCAAGGGCTCCCCGCTTTTGACGCCAGGTTACAACTTGTTTAAGGGAGAGTCCCACTGAACGCCGTGAAATTTAGTGCCGCCAACGCATGTAGAAGATGGATATCGCTGCAGATAAAATAAAATGGGCTGCCCGATCCTAAAAGATTTTTAAACTCCGAGGCTAGCGAGTCTCCCGGGTCGCTCTATACTTTCACTGGAACCAACTACTAAAAAGCCAAGTGGTGTAACTCCTAAGGTAATGTAAGCAGGGTCGGGCTATTAGCTGAGAGTTGCAGTAGCAGGAAGGGGAGTCGTCTCCTGGGTTGCAGGCAGCCCAGCATCCTTGGCTGATTACCCTGCTTATTATTTGCTACCGGAAATTCTTGTCCCAGGATGGGCGGCTGCAGCCTTGGGCCCAGTGTTACAGCAAGAAAATCTAGATCTGTGCCTCAGACCCTACACTGAGAAAGAGAAGAGCACTCTGGGGCCACTAGGGCACAATAGAAGAGAAGGCTACCGTCATCCTGTTAGTCTAAGGTGTCCATGGTTTTCTGCTGTCTTCAAAAACCATAGGTGATTACCCCGCCATAAAGGCTTTCGGGCTAGCCAGAGTTCTGCCTTCATAGGCAATCCTGCTCCAGCAGCGAACACTGCTACAGCTGAAGTGAAATGTCTTCTGGCCTCAGTGCTCCATCTGCATACTGGGCGCAATATTGCCATATTTCACCCGGCTGTTGTGAGGAATGAAACGAGGGGAAGCAAAGGTGCCTTTAAAAAGTAGACTGGATGGATTCCTGGAGGAGAGGGTCCATCAAAGGCTACTAGCCCCAAACATCCAGAGGCAGGGAACCTTACTAGGAGGCAGCATGGGGGGCGGGGAAGTCCTTGGCGTCTATACACCCTGTTCGGGTGGCCCCTGTGTCTGCAAGACAGGTTGCTGGACTAGATGGACCGAGGCGTCTGAGGCATCTCTTCGGTTATGAAATCGCTGAGCAAAAGCGCCCATTATGAACAACAATCGTGGGAAGTAGACCTTTGGAATCAAGCGCGATCGCCCCCTCTCCACAGCCCTACCTGGCCTGCCCTCACTCGATCCCGAGTACAATAGCGAACCGGCTTCTACCTCGCTGGGAAAAGAAAACCAAGAGGAAAATACACGGTTGGTAGAGATTGTAATTAGGCGCGGGAGAATAAAGCGCTGTCAAAGGCGCGAAGTAAACAGCCAGATAAGGCGCAGAGTGTATTTCTTGTCAATCGTTCGCCGACTAGAGAGAGCAAATCACTCACTCTCGCTCAGCCGAGGTCTGTGGGCCGGCGTCCGCATTGTTTGTAAATAGCTTTAATTTGTACTGCGCTGTCCTTCCCTCCGAAGAGGGCTGTCGATCTGAACGGGGGTTTCAAATTGCTTTCCGGATAGACGTTCAAGGTTGAAAAAATGAGGCGACCGTAAGTCTCTTCGGGGTGTTAAATCACCGCCGCGCCCGCGCGCGAACACACACACGCACGAGCGCGGATTGCCGGGAAGTTCGAGGCGGCTTCCAAAGAAGAGCGATCTTTCAAGTTAACGGGGGAGGGCGGGGGAATGGGGAGGAGTTAGCCTAATCGGCCAGAAAGGAGAGTCTGCTCGGCAGGGTGTCGCTGGGCTGAGGAAACTTCGCGCGGGCCGCTGAGGCCGCAGGCTGTGGCGGGCGGAGCTGGCCAAGGAGGGTCCAGTTGCGCGTCCTAACGAGAGCGAAACGCACAGCAGAAACCGAAAGGCATTTCCATTCTCCACCGCCTTTCCGCCGTCAACTGCACTCCGTCCGAATGAATCGCGAAGCAAGCCTCGCAGTTTTTTTGGCGCGCGCCATCCAATCCTGTCGGCATGCAGAGCCACTTTCACGCTTTCCCACATGCATGGTTTTTATTTTTTTTAAAAAGGGGTCAGGTCAGGGTTCATTCTTGGAACACTTTCTCTAGCCCTGTTGGAGACAAAGAAAAACAATCCCACATACAAACATCCGTGAAGATCTAAAAAGTGCGGCGCTCCCGGAAAGCCCACGCTTCCTTTACTAAGAGAAGTTAGACCGCCGGGCTAGGGCGAGCCGGGTTCAAATCTACCTCTGCTCTAAAGTTTACTGAGCGACAGTCTCTCGTCGGTCACAGGGCTAGAGACACAGTCTCTGGCTCAGCCTACCCTACCCCAGAGGGTTGTTGTGAGGACAGTACGCAGGTGAAAAGAACCCCAGAAACTCGTTGGATAAAAGGCCGGGTTAAAAATGCCCTCAAAAGTACACCCCGAAACAAGTCCCCGGCCCCCAGCCTCAGGAAGCTCCCCGGGGCACCGACCTTAAGGGTTCATCGGTTCCTCCCCATTTCCGGAGCGCTCCCTCTTTTGGGCTGCGGGTGCTGCTGCCCGGTTCGGAGCGGTCCCGAATCCCGTTCCGCTCGTAGCTCAGCCCGACGACCCAGGCTTCGTCGGCGGAAGCCCGGGAGGCGTCTCCAAAAGTGCGGGACGCAAGAGGAGGCTTTACAGGCTGGCCCTTGAAACACTTTTTCTCTGTTGCGGAAGGCAAAGGGGTGTTCGAGGTCTACCGAGCCCGCAGGAAAGGCCAGGCGCAACTTCTCTTCCCGCCCCGTTCTCGGCCGGCGGCCTCCCTCGCTGTTCTGTGCAGGGAAACCCGGCGGCCTGCAACCCGCCCTCCCCGACTCAGGCGCCAACGGCACACGAGGCCGCGTTGCGCCCAGAAGGACACGAGGCGCGGGGCCTCCTCCTCCTCCTCCTCCCAACGCTCACGACAGCCCAGGCCGGGAAAGCGCGTGACAGGCCTGCGAGGCGGCGCCCGGGCCTATTTCATGCCTCAAGGCCCGGCAAAAACGAAGGGCGGCGGCCTCTCCGAGCCTGGGTCCCGCCCGCGTGGCTCTCGGGATCGGGACGGGGCAAAGGGCTCCTCTGCTGGCGCGAAGGGGCTCTCGGTCCGAGCCTCAGTGGGGGCGCAGTTCTGCTTCCCCGTCCAGCACGACCGCGAGCTGGGATCCCCGCGCCGCCGCCCTCCCCGCTTGGGTCTGGGGAGTCAAAGGCGCTGGGGGCACCACTGATCGGGGGGGGCAGCGCGACCCAGAGCCCAAGGCAGAGAGGCCGCGAAGCCTCCGGCTGTGGCGCTCGGCCTAGCAGGTGCCCCGTGCTGCGTTTGCGTCGCAGTGGGGCGGGAGTAGCAGGGCCCCCGGACCCCAGCTCCCTCCCTCCGCCCGGAAGAGAATCCGGGGCTGCCCCCCAAGCCTCGCCTTGCAATCGGGAAGGGGAGGCGGCGGCGGAGACGCTTGTCGTGCGTATGAATCTGACACTCTCGGTTGCGCCGGGCGTCAAGCGGCACATCCCCTTCCGACGGGGCTGGCATGACGACGCAGGGTGGGGGGTGACGAGGGGAACAGCTGTTGCATAACCAGGGGGAGGGGTGCCCAAGCGCGCTCCTCTGAACCTCCGGGCCTCACCCATGCGCCGAGCAGGGGCACGGCTTGTCAAGCCTCCGCGGTGCCAAGGAGACGCGTCTCCGAGCCCGTCGGGGCAGCTGCTGACTGACTGCTGAGCCTCAAGGGCCTCCGCGTGCGTTGGAGAGTCCGACCCAGGCCAGGGCTCCAAACCAGCAGGGCAAGGAGGGGGAGCGGCTGTCGCTTCCTGCCCAGGCAGATGAAAACCAGGACATCCCTGCCCGGCCTGCCAGAAACGCCGGATTCTCAGTGCCCGCCCTGTAGTTGAGGTCTCAGTCAAAAACAGAACCTTCTAATGGCATCCTTTTCTGCCAGGAAACAAGGGCGGGACTTGGTACCTAGGCACATCCCCACCCCAGCAACTCACTGTTTCCTTCCAATTACCATTCCCAAGCTTGACTTCTACTAGGTCCGGTCTTCAGGAGCAAATAAAAGATTGCTGAGCTTATGTGAGAATATCACACCTTGCATATGTGCGTATGTGTGTGTGTGTGCGCACCTGGGCAAGGTGAGATATTCTCAACCAGCTCCTCTGTACTCCTGTAGGCTGCCCCCACCCCCACACTTCCTCCGGAGCAAAGCCTGGGGGCTTCAGAGATGTCTCCTCCAGGAGGAAGGGGGGAAGATGGCTGCAGTCCTCACCCCCACCCCCACAAGCACCACCCTGGAAGCCAAATCAACATATGTTGGAAAACACTGAAAAGGCATTTGAAGCAACTCTGGAACAACTGATGACATCACAGATCCAAGATCTTGAGCTCACCTTTCACAAGTATCAACATTAAATAACAATTCCTCTCCTAGTTAAAAAAAATTTTTTTTAAAAAAAATGTTGCTGTCCTAGGCAAGCAAACTTTATTAATGAAAATGTTATTCGGTGGAGAAAGAGACTTTTCAGACTTCAGAAGCCATTGCTAGGTTTGAGATAAGGACTCTCTTGGCTGGCAGTTACTGCAGGCAGCCTTTCTACTTCTGTCAAGAAAAATACATTTCCATATCCCCCCCCCCCCCCGCCCACAAAAAAAAAAATTACTTGCCAGTAGAATTTAGCTGCACATATTGCATCAGAGGGGTTTTCACATATTTTTTGATAATTCTCTGTTGATTATTCTTTACAGTAGATTTGAACACAAACAACAATGAGAACTAGGAATCACATTAAGCAGAGGTATAAAACTTTAGAATATGATTTATCTTAAACTGTGACAGGTCTTAAAAAAAAAAAACACCCTAATGCTATTTTTAATTTAAAATACACTCCAGAACCTAATAAATGGGAGAAGTCAGGCAGAAATAATCATGTATTAATTCTCTGCATTACAAAATCTTTTCAGAAGCTATTATCAGAGCAAGAGGCATTGTGGCTGAGATTCAGGGTGGGAGAAATCCTTTGTGCAACTGAAAGCTATTGTTCCTCTGTGCTGATGAAATTGTACTTGCAAATCTGCCATTCAAGGAGGCCCCCAAAAAAGAGAAGGGGAAAAATGTCCCAAGCAGAAGAAAAGGAATGACAAGAAAATAATTATTCTTGACTATAAACTTGTATTAATATACATAGCGCCTCAGTCACTTTTTTAAAAAATCTTCTTTTAGTAAACTGACATTAAAGAACAGAAGCGTTGACATTATCTATAGGATTATCATTAATAATAATAATTTAACATCTAAACACATTGTTCAGGAAGTTTCTGCAGAAAACAATGAGGTTTACTTATTAAGATCACATTTTAGATCAGGCTAAATGGAAGAAAAATGCCTGTGCCTTAGATTATGAATACTCTTTAAAAGATGTAAAAGGTCAACTAGTTTGGTAGACAGAACATTCGCCTGGGAATATGTCTACTTTATTTTTTTAACAGCGTATGAAAGATATGTGAAATCATCCTTACAGTAAATACTAAGAAAACTGAGCTCTTGTTTGGGTTCTTCCTCTTTACATTAGACATACATTAGCATTTCCTACACACATTTTCATTTGGAAGGAAATTAACCCATTCGTTTCCTAATGTGCTAAGAACAGCATCAAGTCACTCATACTGACAAGTAGATGTGTTCTGCGAGCAGGGCCTGTTAGTTTTTATCTTACTTAAATACAAAGGTCAAGATTCGAGTCCAGTAGCACCTTCAAGACTAACAAGATTTCCAGGGTAAATGCTTTCAAGAGTTCCTTTTGTCAGATACGGATAATTCATCAGATAAATATGAAGGTGTCCTTGTCAGTTTACTACCTGCTACATCCCCAAAAAATGAAATGGGGGGGGCGGGGTATGCCATTTCAGATGGGATGATTCTTTAGCATTGGCAAAACACTGAGTGCAGGGTGGGAGAGAATCCTTATAAGCCCTCTTGTCTTTCTTCCATTCCTCCGATGCTGCTTCAGAATTACTTTTAGCAGATGTCAGTTCATCACCTGAAACAAGGTCAATTTAACGCTTTTACTTGGAGAGGGAAAGAGGCAGGCTGCAATTGGATGGGAAGGTACTCCCCCCCCCCCCCATCCAAGGGTTGGAAAGATTAGACAAAATCGACACACACAAAAGGCAGATGGATTTCTGGGAACTCTGGCTTATTCAAATCACTGAGAAAGGTCATGGTGAGAGCCACAGACCTATTCATTTGGAGGGGCACAATGATCCTTCCTCAACCTTCAACCCCACAAAGCACTTGGGGGGGGGGGGGCTTCTCTATCTTTGAGAAGGATTAATATCCCCCAACAATGAAGGAATCGAACCCAAGGATTCAGCCTGAGCTTCAAAGATTCCAGGATCAATGGGGACTACTTTCCTTGTTTCCTGAAGGTAAATAGCATTGGTTAACAAGAGAAAAGGGGAAGCGGGAAACCAAAGCTAGTCTTGATAGGGAAATACATCTTGTTAGACAATGAGGTGCTAAAATGTTAACAGTTGCCCAAAGGTTTAAGAGAAAGTTGGAACAGAAGGGGTGGTATGTGTAACAGTCCTGTGTGTCAAGAAGAAATTGAAGAGTTTCACGTATGCCTAAAAAAAAAAGAAAGAAAGGGGGGGAGTATATAGACAACTAGTTTACATACATATATGTGTGCAAACTCTCAAGCTTATCTATAATGCATTTAAGGCTTTGATTTTATAGATTTCAACAAGACCAAATCTGTCAAAACCCCAGCATTTCTTCTTCACCAGTATCTGGTCCTCTAGGTGCTCTATACATTCTCAGAACAGAAGACATCTTCCATCATACCAGCAGCTACAATCTACTATAATGTGTAAGGAGCCATTTTAATATTTCTCAAAAAAATTAGAAAACAGATTAAGAGTTCACTCTCCCATATTGCATATACACACACATACATAATCCCCATTATTTATAGGCTGTGTGAGTGATCGGAGAGTGCATACGCATTATATATTGCATGCACAGATAACACACCCAAGATACTCCTGACATCTATTTTCACTGCTTTCTGTCATCCTGTCAATATCCTGATTGCCTAAATATGACTCTCACTCTTATGATCCCTATTGACAAGCACTTTTTTGAAGTTTAAAAATGTCTTAACATTTTGTACGCCTTCCACAAAACTGAGCTAGTAGATGAAAGACTGCGTGCGCCTGTACTTAACATACAAGCACAAGAGAGAAGGAAAAGCTGCCTATTTAAGCCCCCGGTGTCTCTAAATAGTCTGCCATTATTTGTGCATTACACATTTCCAGCGTAAAGATGGCAAGCCTCTGAATGCAAATCACAGGTTGGCAGGCGGGCGTTTCGTTGCTAAAGGAAAGGTTGCGAGTGGGCGAGCGTGGATACGGAGCCACAGCCGCGCTGTCTGGAGAGGCACTTGTTCGCAACTCCCCGTTTGGCTTCCAATACGTCAGCAGCTAAATTTAAGAAGCGACAGGAGGACTATAAAAGGAAGGAGAGGGTGGCCCAACTTGGCTTTCCAGTGAGCCACCAACGCAGGCCGGAGAGGGAGAGGCGGACGGAACTCTGCCGGAGCCCGGGGCGGGGGGCCCTCCTTCCGCGAGACAAGACCAGAATCCGGAGGGAGGGAGTTGCCTGTTGTCAACACGGGTCCGCGGGAAAGCCGCAGTCTCGCCCCCGCCCCCCCCCCGCCACAGAAGGCGCCTCTCCGCGACCCCCCGAGCAGCGCGCCCCCGAGCTCCGAGGGAGGCGTGCCGCAGAGTCGAGGCGCAACCGCCGCAGCGCCCCAAGCACAAGCACGCCGGCGCCAAGGAAGACAGCCCCAGCCCAGAGAGCGACCCGACGCGGGCTTCCCGGGCCAGGCGACACGAGCCGGGGACTGGGAGAAGCCAGCCGCCCAGCCCGCAGCACCCAGCAGGGCTGGCTTTCGCGCCACATACGGCGGAAAGAGCAGAGGGGGGCGCAGAGCGTGGCGGGACCCGAGGAAGGAAGGAAGGAAGCCCCCAGTACCGTGCCCCAGGAAAGGCCGCACACAGCCAAGGCCGCGCCTCTGAGCCTGTGCAGAGCGCCTGGCCCCTCCCCGATCTTCCTCCCCCCTCCCGGTCCCACCCCAGCGTCCCTTACCTGCTGTCATGCCGCCGCCTTCAGCGCCCCAAGCTGGGCGCCCCGGGACTTCTGGCCGCCGCCTCATCCTCTTCTCCTCAGGCGACACAAAGGCGGGCGGGCGGGCGGGGGGGGGGCGGTTATCGCGGCGGGCGCCCGTCCCGCCCCGCGCCAGAGCCCCATTTAACCAACCGGCCAGGCGGCCGCCGCTCAGGCCCGCCTTTATATTGGCCCGCGCTCAGCCCCGGCTGGCGGCGGCAGCAGAGCACATGGCCCAGCCAGCGGTTGCTGTGGCGACGGCTCCTTCCACAGGTTGCCGTCAGCCATTGGCTGCGGAGGCCGGGACTCCGCCGGAGCCGTAGACCGGCGCGAGAGCCTCTGAATGGGCAGCGGCCCTGCCAGTCAGGAGAAAAAAGCGGCTTCGCCGGGCAGCCACCGCCCGCCTTGACACGCAGACACCCGCCCCCCCCCCCGCCCCTTGGGTTGCTGCTCTCACCGAATGGAAGCAGAAGGGGGAACAATGAGGGAGGGGCAAGAGGCGCTCCCCTTGAAGGGGGGGGGGGGGGGGAGTTCCAGCACGAATACCGTTTATTTTTTAAAAGCTCACTATTTGCATGAAAATATAGCATCAAAAATGTCCGCGTCGCCGGGTCTTCTAACAAGGAGTTTTCCCTCAAAGAGGGAGGGGGAATTAAGCAGGCATTCAAGCCAACCGCTTTACGTCACGCACTGACGTGTTTTCACGGGGATAAAACCCCTTCATCTCCTCTAAAAAAAAAAAAAAAGACTGTCAGGAATCAGCTCTGCTGCCATTGCAATAAAGTATCAGGAGATCTGTTAGACCTACCCTTTACCAAACTGTTCCACACCATTAAATTGGTTTAAGGGGAGAAGGAATCCACCTAATTTTATTACTGTGCTGGGGCCTGTTAAATAATCCCAGAGGGCAAAACTAATTTCATTAGCCTTGGGAAAGCCATTCAGTGGTGAAGGAATAC
Source organism: Lepidodactylus listeri (assembly GCA_029233225.1). Lineage (NCBI taxonomy): Eukaryota > Metazoa > Chordata > Lepidosauria > Squamata > Gekkonidae > Lepidodactylus > Lepidodactylus listeri. The sequence goes on from JARCFY010000012.1 coordinate 15,362,702, forward strand.
TACTATATAATTGATGTGGCAAATATCCTCAGCTAAGAGTCATATGCTCACCCTTTCAGGTGGGTCACAAGTGCGCACATCCCCTCTCTGGTCTCAACACCTCCCCACCCCCCTGCCCAGGACTTCCAGCTCTGCTCTGGCAGCAGCTCTTTCGCTCCCATACCAAAGTTTGAATCTGGGGAGAGGGCATCCCCAACTTTAGCTATCCGTTTTCCCTCCAAACAATCTGCAGCCTCCTTCCATCCACTCGTCATCAGTGGGGGGACGGGACACAAATACAGGGGCAGTCTTACTGATGATGAGGCCCTGGTCAAAAGTTCAGTACGAGGCCCCCACCAGTTGGGGCCAAGCAAGAGATGGCCTTTGCCCTGTACAAAGTGGGTGGAACAAGTGATAGCAGCAGAAGACAGCTACTCAAGTTCCAGATGAGGCAGGTGCCAGCAGTGGCAGAAGCCTGCTCTTTTTCTTCCCCCCCTCGAGGGTGTGGGGCTGTGGATGGTCAGCCCCCCCTTCCAGGATGGGGCAGTTGGCCATTGCCCATTGGCTACGACCTCCCCCGCAAACATGTACACTGTGGAGCAGATAATATTTTTGACCACTTATTTGAGCTGCCCAGAAGCCATAGACTCCTGTTAACAACTACTAAAATCCAGCAAAGTGTGAGATGATGAATATTGCATCGGTCTCTGGAATCCACCTGCATTCAAGGCTCAATTTAGCCCTGCATTTTCCGGTGAGATTTTGAGCAAGTAACTTGCCTGGCCTTTTTCTGTAAGAGAAGGTCACTTAGGATAGAGGTTACTACTTCATTCTGCTTTGCATACTTCTCAAAAGTAACTGACAGTGTCCCCAGTCTGAACCTAATTTTCAAAGCTGTCCCACACTACCCTTGCATATTCTCACTCAGTGTTCCTCTGCTCCTGAATTGCTCTGCAACTGTGTCTAATGCCTCCTGCAGAGCATTGTAATGCTTGCCAAACCAACAATGCAGGAGGGGGGCTTTGCTCAACTCTGCTCCTCACACTGATTCTGCAAACTGGACCCAGAGTTCTTCCCAAGACTCCCATCTATCCATAATGAAATGCTTTGCACGACTGTTGAAAAGTCTGAAGTCATTCACTGCACCCTTGTTTTGTTATCTGTCTCAAGTTTCTGCTCCTCATTTTAGAATCCAGAAGGATGAGAAGTATGGTTTTTTGTCCAAGGGACAGTGAATAGATAAGAGTTAAAAAATAAAAATTCTACACAAGGCGTGAGTCGTCCAAGCTTTAAAGATCACTCGAGCCAAGTTATTCACTCTCATGGTGCCATCTATCAAGTAAAGAGCACTCCCATACGTCAGCAAGCCTTTCAGAGTGGCTTTTTCCACCTCAAGTGGAGTCAAGACTGCTCCCATGAACCTACCCAGTGGTAAACGCCAGAGTCAGGTTTTTGTTCTTACTCAGTGATAATTCCAGATGAGTAGCTATGAGCAAAATAGAACTGAAGTCCAGTGATACCTTAAAGAATGACAAAATTTATTCCTGCGTGAGCTTCCGTGAGTCAGAGCTCACTTCCGCAGATGCACGAAGTGAGTGGGATCACACTGGAATAAATCCTTAGCCCCTCTATAGCACCACAGGACTCCTGTATTATTTTGCTCTTCTTACACCCACATGGATGGATGTGAGAGGCTTGTTGTTGTTGTTGTTGTTTTAAAAATAGGGTTCTGTGCACTTTGACGACTGCTAGTTTTCCCTAGCGCTGTCCAGGTATGACTTTTACACACGCACCCATCCTTCCTCAAGTCTAAAGCTTCTGCAGTCTCCAGTGGTGCAGGAGTGAAGGAGGGAGGAGACAGATCCGCAGGGTAACATCTGTTTGCAGAGTGCCTTTGAAAATCCCACAGCTGCAGCAAACAGGAGAAGAAAGGAAGAAAAGAAATGAACCGGGGAAAGGAGCTCTTGTCAGATGCAGATGACAAGTCTTTGGGAGGCCTCCTTAGTCTCCGGCACTCTTGAACCCCCCCCCCCAGTTCCCCTCCCGCCTTCCCCCGCCTATTGTTTCCTCCTTTTGCTACGACAGCTGGAGATGGCAGGCTGACGGGGCAAAGCAAGCTTCTCCCTAACAACCCCTCCCTCCTCTCCCCTTTGTAGGCCCTCTCTAGCCCACAGCCACGGGAGGACATGGCCAAAGCGGTCAGACGAACTGTCCTTCCACCACCACCCCTCACAGTGGGAATCTCACCCCAGCATTCTATCATCTCTTCTCTACCTTGCCCCAGGTAGGCATCCAGACCTGTTGTACAAGGTCAGGATGTTGTGCATTGCTCTACGATTGTAGCCCTTTTTTGGGCAAAATACCATTCCACAATTGACTGATGTGCAGCTGAAGATGCAAAAAGGCTCTTTCTTTACCCAAAGCCCTTTTGAATCCTGTAAATTTGGTTTAAAGCTTGGCTCAAGTGTCTCAAGACAAATCTGTCCATGGCATCCCAGATCCTAAATTAAAACGGTAATCCTACATAAATGTATAATGCAGTGGCACATGGGGTGTTTATGTGTGTATATTGTGGAAAGAAGCCTCCAGGGCGTGCTTGCTTTCGAATTTCCTCCAAGGGCGTTTTTGGGCATAAAACACTTCTCCGGCAGAATCACCAGTTCTCTTACATGAGAGGACAGCAGCCTTTCACAGTTCCTGAAGAACCCTAGTTGGGACTGAGCCTCATTCTCACCATCTAATGGTCACTTCATCACGTGGTAAGTGGATCCCCATGTAGTCACTCTTATTTAATGTCCATTTATTTATATAATAAAATACATTAAACTAAAGTCACACTGAGAATTTTGATTGATGTTTCTCACTCTGCAAGACCAGCCTCTGCCTATCAACCTATATGGCCAGGGTCCAACATACCTTAGGGACCGCCTTTCTCCGTATATACCCCAGCGGGCACTGAGGTCAGGGTCAGCCCACCGTCTAGAGGTTCCAGGTCTTAGGGTCGCTAGACTCACTAAAACAAGGGCCAGGGCTTTTTCGGTGGCGGCTCCCATCTGGTGGAACGAGCTCCCGGAGGAGATCAGGGCACTGCGGGACCTAATGCAGTTCCGCAGGGCCTGCAAGGCGGAGCTCTTCCACCAGGCTTTCGAATAGGAGCCGCCACCGATGATTCCATCCATCAGCTATATCACCTTTGATGTAATCTGGCCTGAATCAACCCTGGCGGGTGGCAGAGGGGATAGGGAGTTTTACCACTGAGCCGCCGCTTTGATAATCTGACAACATGCTATAGGAAGCTGTTTGTAAGCTTGTTAGTCTTAGGAATTCATTTTAAATGTTTAAATTGTTTTAACTGTTTTTAGTGATTTTAATGTACTATTTCTTGGCCTATGAGCCCATGTAAGCCGCCCTGAGCCCGTTCGCGGGGAGGGCGGGGTATAAATCGAATAAATAAATAAATAAATAAATAAATAAATAAAACCCTGGAAACTGAGGCTGGAGGATTTTCACAGTCAATATATATCACTAAAAAAGACTGTCCGGTAGCACCATAAACCACTAATAAAATTTGTGGCAGGGCATGAGCTTTCATGAGTCACTGCTCATGCCTTCAGACACAGCTAGAATGTGAGTCCATCTGCCCTATATATTGGAAAGAGTTACTTGCCGGGGGGGGGGTCTTGAAAAGTCTTTCCAATATATAGGGCAGATGGACTCACATTCTAGCTGTATCTGAAGAAGTGAGCAGTGTCTCATGAAAGCTCATGCCCTGCCTCAAATTTTGTTAGTCTTTAAGGTGCTACTGGACTCTTAGGCTGTGGTCACACGGCAAAGTAACCTCAGTTATTGGTCCCACTTTAAAAACAATCGGGACTTTTTTCCCTGGTTGGAGATGATCTGATCCGCAACCATTGTGGGACACGGCTCCAGCAGCGTCTAGATAGCCACGCTGCCGTTTGGTCTTAAAGGTGCCACTGGACTCTTTAAGTTTGTTCTGTTGCTTCAGAGCAACACGGCCACACACACACCAAGATCTACTCCTAAGCAGCCCTGCTTCGGGACGGGGTTGACAACACAAGGAGCAGGAGGTTTCCACTCTGAAGCAAACAGTGGCAGGGGCCACCAAAGGATTTCCTTCTCACCAGCTTCAGTGTGCGGGGGTGGGGTGCCCAAGTCTGCCAGGCAGGCTGGCTGGGCTCCCGGGAGAGCTTTTCGCCTCTGCCACAACCGAGAGGCGTCCGCTAACAAAAGCCCAGTTCATGCGAGGCAGCAGCCATGTGCCCCGGCTCCCCTTGCCCCACCGGAGCCCGGCGCCTCTGCCTGCAACCCGGGCTCCCTCTAAGCGGAGTTAGCATGAGCTCACAGTTATATGCCTGTTTTCACTCGCAGTTTTTCAGCCTCCGGCTCACACCTTTGTGTCTTCGCCCAGGAAGGAGGGCTCCAGAGCAGACTAATTATGCAGCAGCCAAAGCGGACGGTTTCTGGAAACCAGGGATGGCGGCAGCGGTGGCAGCTGTCTGGAGCACAACGGGCTCCTTCCCTCCCTCCTAACACTGCAGCTATATATGCGCTTGAGCAAACGATTGCTCATGTGCTCAAAGGAGGTAGCTTTAAAAAAAAATTGTGCGAAGACTGATCAGATGACCCTAATCAGAATCCACACGAGAGTTGTCTGTTCAGAGCGGCGAAAATGCGGATTTAAAGCACAAATACCGGAAAAGTACTTGATTTTCCCAGGGTCGGAAAACGTGCTAGGGAACCAAGAGCATTGCGGGAGTGAGCCCGCTTTGGCGCGGGAGGCGGATCAGCCCATCTGATCAGCAAATGTAATTCCGCGAGGGAACAGCAGCGAATCCCGATAAAAAAGACCGTGTGACCGCAGCCTTACTCTTTTCTGTTGCTACAGACAGACTAACACAGCTACCCATCTTCAATATATATCACTATGCAGGATAGGAATGCTATCAGTCAGTAAAAGACCTTGGTTGATTAACTTGTCTACTGCTGTATGATCAATTAGTTCATTAGTCATTTTATAATAATTATTTAGTCTCTTGATGCAAGGGCTATTTTGAGGAGATTTAATAAAGGAAACAGTTTCCACTTGACTAAGAAATTCATATAAACAATGGGTTTGAAGAAACTATTTCCAGGCATTCTGGGTACAGAGTAAGTAAGTTTCTTACTGGCCACTGCCACTCAGTGTTCTTTCACAGGTAAAGCCTGGATTAAAATCCTGATTTTAAAAAAACAAAAACCGGAGTTAAATCTACCCTTAATTGTTTTATCACGCCAGACTGGTCAACTAATGCTTTCAGTCTCACTGAAGGAAAAGATGCAGAAGGCCTGTATTATTCACATGTGGTGCCCACGCACCTACGCACACACACATACTGCCTGCATACACCTGGAAAATTCATGCAGAAATCTTTGTTCATACAAACAAACAAGGACTGGGGGAGAGAATCCACCTTCCTGCACTATCGCCAGTAGTGGGTGATGCTGACCTACGCCAGCAGCACTTCCTTTGCCTGTCAGGAGGTACTTTTTTAGCAGTGATGTCCAAGTATCTCTTTTGTACATGTATGGAAGGCAGAAATGCCACTTAAAATATGTTTCAATCAGGGCTTTAAATGGACTTAGTGATGGCCTTGAGGGAAGGTGGATTGGAAGGACTGGAATTGCCTTCTGAGGCTGTGCCTTTGTGAACCTAAGTGCTCTATCGGAAGAACATTTTAAAAACTTTTTACCACTATTTTCCCCCACACACATTGACTTGTACACATTTAGCAACAGCTTTAAAAAATATTTCACTCTTTCCACTCTGTAATGGAAGCATGACTTTGGTCACTATTAAAAGATACTTTATTTTAAAAGTTAGAAAATGGTGCCAATTTTGCTGTGTCACATTAATATCAGACCCCACAGCAGCATTTCCAGTTTGAAATTCTTGAGGTGGGGAGGGGCAGAACAGAAAAAACCCTGCAAATTCCATAAGTAAAGCAGCTGTGGAAGCCCCCACCCATACAGGGTCCGGCTTTACCTTCCCCTCCTAACACCTGTGGTTCTCAAACTTTTGGAAGTGGGTGCAACCATAGGCGTAAACTACGGGGGGGCTCGAGCCACCCCCAAAATTTCCCGGGGGGGCTCAGCCCCCCCCCCCGGGGAAATGGAGAACCCAGGCCGGCTGGCTGGCCGGCTGCCACCGCCTCTCCCCCTGCTCCGTTCCTCCCTCCCTCCGTCCAGGAACCAACTGGGCAAATGCCCAGCATGCTGGACGGAGGAACGGAGGCAGGAGCAGGCGGGGGGGGGGGAGGCAGGGATATGGAACTTGTGCCAACAGGCGCGGGCTGCCGCCTCATTTGCCCGCCCACCAGATGCTGCCGCCGCCGCCTTTCCCCCCCCCGGGACTGGCCTGGCACGCTGGGCAGTTGCCCAGCTGGCCCCACGGAGGCAGGAGTGGCCAGGCTAGGCCAGTCCGGGGGGGGGGGGCGGCGGGGACATGGTCCCAGCGCGCACGCTTTGCGCGCACGCACAAGAGCCCCCCCCCCCCCCGGGATTTTAAAAGTCGACGCCTCTGGGTGCAACTTCTAAATATACTGCACTTTTCAAGTCCCCCTTGCCAAGTAACTCTGTCTAATGCTCCTAGGGTTGCCAGTCTCCAGGAAGAGGGCCTGGAGATTTCCCAGAAGTACAACTGATTTCCAGACAATAGAAATCAGTTCCTATGGAGAAAATGGCTGCTTTAGAGGGTGGATTCCATGGCACTGTACCATGCTGAGGTTCCTCCCCTCCCTAAATCTCTCCAGTCTCCCCTCCCAAATCTCCAGGTATTTCCCAACCCGGAGCTAGCAACATGTTCCACCACCTCAGTATCATGGGCTGGGGTGCCAGTCAAAGGAAGTCCAGAAAAGCCAAGGTCAGAAGATAGTGCAGCATCAAAAGCCAAGCCAAGATCAGGAGCCAGAAACACAGAGTCAAGTCCAAAACCACTAACCAGAAACATAGCCCAAAGCTGAGCCGGGGTCAGGAACCAGGAACACAGAGCCAAGTCCAAAGTCAGGGGTCTGAAGATCTAGGTGCAAGAGCCGAGGTGGATGCAAGCAGCATGAAGCTGACTTGTTGCTCCCACAAAGAATACTGCCTGGAGCAGGGGCATAGATTTATGTATTCCCTGGGGGGGGGGGGCTCTTACCTTTGCGCACGCACTTCGCACGAGCACACGCCGGGACTATGTCCCCACCGCCTCCTCTCCCCCACCCCCGCTTGGCCACTCCTACTTCCCCCTCCCTCCTGGGCGAATGCCCAGCGTGAATGCATCACTTCTGGGGCCAGAAAGACACAGCGGTGGCGGCAATGGTGGGTGAGTGGCCAGCCAGCCGGGCGGGCGGGCACTCTGTTTTGCCGGGGGGGGGGGGCTCAGTCCCCCCCAGGAAATTTCGGAGGTGGCCCGAGCCCCCAAGCCCCCCGGTAGTCTACGCCTATGGCCCAGAGTGTGGAATTACATACTGTTGCCAATTAGCCAGCTGCAGGATTGCCCAGGCTCCTGTTAAAACTCTGGGCTAGCTGAGCGCCTCCCTTGTAGCCTGACCTCTCTTCGCTTGGTTGCTAAGTTTTGCCGGAATTGCTCCCTTAAACGAGTCACACATGGAGGTGAGTCAGGAGGACTTTCAGCTTGCAGTTCATCCTTCTTATCTGAGCCAGGTATGAATACTGCTGTTACAGGCACTTGCCAGCTATCCTCCTCTACTGCTTCAGAGGGACCAGCTGTAGTTTCTGCAGGCTCAGTCAGCTCATCCTCATCCATGCCCATGACACTCAGCATAAAACGCTGGAGTCTCACATCAGTTAATGCTGAACGGCTTTATATTTTATTTTTCATATTTATTGATCCGCTGACTGTATCTCCAGAGCCATTTTGCTCTTCATGTCGAGGCTGCCCTCAATTTGCCATCAAGATTCTCAGTGCTGTCTCTCCCAGCCCATGTGCCAGTGGACCCTGAGTGTCCCCCCCCCCCCATCAAAAAAGGCTTGACTCGAGAATTACTGTAGGGGCAGGAGAAGGAGAGGTGTCAATTCTGAAGCGGTATTTTTCAAGCAGGAGGTGGGCTGCCACTTCCTCATCCCTCTGCAGAACACGCTGCCATGTCCTTCCAGTGACATGTCATGCCACTCTAAACTTAAAAGCTGTTATCCAATCATTCTCGAATCACTTAGGGCCAAACCAGACATTACATGCAGCTCTGAGTGTCACTTTCCTCCATCTTATTTTTGTTAACCAAGAGCGGGCTCAGCGGACAGAGGGAGGGGAGGAGGGTGGAAGTTGCTTAACTCTTTCCCCACTGATGATTTTAGAACTAAAATCTCCCCCCACCATCACCTTTTTATCTGCAGGGGAAAGGCAGGAATACCAGATATGCATTTTTCTTGCAGATGGAAAAGCTGCTTGGGAAAGGCAGTTTTAAGCCGGAAAATAACCGAGGGAGGGGGGGAGTTAAGCAGCCTCTCTCTGATTGCTCTTCTCCTTCTTAGACTGCCAGCTTGCTTTTGATTTTTTTTTCTTTTAATTGAGGGAATTAAGAACTTGGTGTAGTCCAGACCTCCTTCTGGACCAGGCTCATCAAGTTCAGTGGGGCTGCTCCGTAAGAAGGCGGGAGAACGGCAGCAAAACGCCTTCATGATTGACATGTCTCGTTAGATTCAGAAAAAAGGGCGAAAAATACATCGCACCACTCTCAGGTAACAGAGAAAGAACTCTCAGGTAACAGAGAAAGAGATTAGTATATTACTAATCTCAAGATGATGATGCTTGCTGAAATAAATGCAAGCTTCAGGGTTAAATACATAACCGCAACAAACACATACCCAAGCAGGAAATGCTGTTTGTCTGTGGCCAATGTCTGTTTTAATGAAAGGCTCCAAAACCACCCGACCAATTTATACCAACAAGATGTCATTTCAAAGCCTATGGGGTAGAGGCATACACATTTTTAAAAAAAAAGCGGTAGTGGTTTCAATACTAAAGTCTCCCAATTTCCGCATTAACTCCAGCCACCTGCCCCTGGGCTGCATAGTCCTCCATTGACATTAGAGTTCCCCAAGCCAACGGAGGGGCCATGATGCTTCTGTCTGCCCCAGCTTATAGTGACTGCCAGCATGCAACATGTAGACAGTCTCAAACCAGTTTTAATATTTTTTATTTTAAACTTGAAATTATCAGCACACTTGCTGGAAAATAAAATTCAGTTGAAGTACAAGATGAAGATGGGAATCCGTGTTAGTCTGTCTATAGCAGTAGAAAAGAGCAAGAGTCCAGTAGCACCTGGCCAGTTTGGTGTAGTGGTTAAGTGCACGGGCTCTAATCTGGGAGAACCGGGTTTGATTCCCCACTCCTCCACTTGCACCTGGCTGGATGACCTTGGGCAAGCCATAGCTCTGTACCAGCTGTTCCCTCAAGGACAGCTTGAGAAACAGTTCTCTCAGCCCCACCTACCTCACAGGGGGTCTGTTGTGGGGAGGGGAAGGGAAAGGAGTTTGTAAGCTGCTCTGAGACTCTTCAGTGAGTGAAGGGCGGGATATAAATCCAATCTCTTCTTCTTCTTCTACCTTAAAGACTAACAAAATATGTGGCAGGGGATGAGCTTTTGTGAGTTACTGCTCACTTCTTCAGATACCAGGCTGAAGTACATCACTGTAATCCAGAGAATGCTTAGCTTGCTCCTTAGCTACTGACCCCCCCCCCGATGATTGGCTGGTGAAAGTAAGGGGTGCCATCTTGCCTGGGCTTTCAGTGGGGTGAATACAGGACTCACCAGGAATATTGTGGTGTCCTAATTCCAACTGACATTCAAGCTCTGTCCAATCCTTGATTTTTCTGACACACACCATGAGCCTAGCATGTCTACCTTTCAGCTGGCATTCCATTGCCCTTGCATCTGATCCACAAAATCACTACTCTGATGTAAACTCTTTCCCTCTGCACCACGGCCGAGACCTACAGCTTGGCAATGCTCCTGCAAATCCAGGAACTATGTTACCACCATGGAACCAAATTACCACTTCAGGAAATTCTGCAGCCAATATAAAGGGGCCATTTAGAGGCATGGCTTGAGATCTTTAGGAAAAAGGAGGGTCAGTCTGCTCACCTTTAAATTTTGAACCCTTTAAAGTTCATATTAAAAGACAAAACGAAACTGTTTGCCAGAGAAACAACCTCCCTGTGACGTGGTGCTTAGAATGCTGGACTGGGACTGGGGGGATCTGGGCTCTGCCAAGAAGCTCACTGGGGGGCCCCTTGGGCCAGTCTTTTTCTACCAGCCTAACCAACCACCACCATTATCACCAGGGGAACAAAGAAAGTGGAAAAGAGCTTTGAAATGCAAAGGTTTGGCAAGCCAAATACTTGAATGGTAATCTGTCAAATGTGCTAGTGAGCTGTAGGATACAGGTTCAACAGTCAGAGGAAGAGAGGGTAATAATATATTGACAACAAATGTCTTAATTGTTTGCTACTTTTATCAGATAAAGAAGAAGAAGAGATTGGATTTATACCCCGCCCTCCACTCCCCAAGGGAGTCTCAGAGCGGCTTACAAACTCCTTTCCCTTCCCCTCCCCACAACAGGCACCCTGTGAGGTAGGTGGGGCTGAGAGAGCTCTTTCCCAAGCTGTCCTTGAGAGAACAGCTGGTACAGAGCTATGGCTTGCCCAAGGTCATCCAGCCAGGTGCAAGTGGAGGAGTGGGGAATCAAACCCGGTTCTCCCAGATTAGAGTCCGCGCACTTAACCACTACACCAAACTGGCTCCCAATCAAAGATAAAGAATCAGGGGATGGATCCAAGGTTAGTTCCCATCAGCAGAAGGAGAGGTGAATTTTCATGAATTTCACCTGCATATCATAGATCCCTCGATGCACACTTCAGTGTCCCCGACTCGCAGTGTTCCCTTTAAGCTGAGTTAGTGTGAGCTAGCTCACTGTTTCTTAGCCTCCAGCTCACACATTTTTGTCTCACCTCAGGAAGGATGGCTCCACAGCAAACTAATGTATGCAGTAGCCAAATTGCTCACTCACAACTTTAGTGCCAGTAGCTCACAAAATAGAATTTTTGCTCACAAGACTCCACAGCTTAGAGGGAACGTCCCAGGAGTGGCATTTTGGGGAGATTGGCAGACTGCAGAAGGTGGAGCAAGGCAAAAAGGTTCTGTTCCACTGACATAAATGCCTTCTGTTAGTAGAAACTGGACTTGAGATCTAACTAAGAAGATTTTTGTAAAAAAACTTGTGAGAGATGTTAATTGTAGTGTTGTGTGGTCCCTTGTTGGCTCCTACAAGGCCAGTAAGGGAAGGAGAGTGGCTAGAGAGCTGTGAATAAACTTAACTACCTGTGGCAACTTGGCAAATTGCTGTGGATAGCAAAGACAGCTGCTCAGTAGAGCATCATATAAAGGACAGGTGTGGAAAAAACTGCATGCGCTTGCTAGCCCTGGTACCCTGGGGCAATGCTGCTCCTGAAGAAAAAGCAGAGGACATTTGAGAGTAGTTGAAACCCAGATTTTTAATGAAAGCCGGAAGCATTTCTTCTTGGTGCCTGGGGTCTGGGAAAGCCTGCTTACACAGCTAGGTCATTATCTAATAGAAAAAGGCCACCATTTATCTGTGTTTTAAGGTGGCTGGTGCAGATCTACATTTTTAAATCAACAGATTTATACTGGCTTTGATTGATTTGGAGTGCAAGGATGGGGCCCAGGCAGAGAAATGCAGTTGGCATCCCTGTGTCCCATTATCACACGTTGCAGACACTTCCCCTCAAGACACAGGCTAGGGGCTCCTTAAATCCCTACCCCACGGAGAGCCACACAATCTTTGGCAGAGTTCTCCCCTTACAGTTTACTCCAATTCATGAGCCATGACACCAGCACATGGGGCTGCGCTATTGTGGAGTAAGGGGAGAACTCTGTGAAGCCTCTTCTGCTTTTCAGCAGAGAAGGGGGAAGGATTTAATATGGCTCAGCTTGTGTAGAAGTGAATGAGTGGGCACAATCAGTCCTGCTGGCCTTTCAACTCCCTACTCAATCCATGGCATGTCCCCTGTTAAAAATTAGTTTCTGGTCAAGGCCCTGGACATCAGAACCCGACCCTTGTGGTCCGATATTTAATCTGATCATAGCCTAAACCTCTCAGCGGTTTCCATTTTTATTCAGCCTCCAAGAATGCTGTACTATTTGAATAAACACTGCTGATTCTCTGGCACTGCTCTGCAGATGGCTGCAGTCTAAAAATGTTTTCAAGAGATGCCTAAGTACATGGGGGTTTTCTTGCTCTTATATGAAGCTGAAGCCCAGCTGTCTGAAAAAGGCCAGAACAGCCCTTAAGCAGCTTGACATTGTCCCTTGAAAAACAGCATTCTGATAAAACACAGCTTTAGATTGGCAGTGGCATACAAATGCTATCTGTAGAGTTGGGGAGCGATGTTGTTGTAACCAAGGGGAATAGTCCCCCGCCCCTTATGATCATGGAGTGCAATCCAGAGAAACGTAGACTTAAAACCTTCTGCAATCAGTGAGATTTATGAAGAGAGTCATGCATTATTTCCTATTGATTTCAATGGGACTTGGGTGCACATCACTTGCTCCAGATTGCTACCATGGTTTTCAAATTAAAAAAAATCCCATTGGGTATCTGCTATTCCCTCTTTTATGAAATGACTTACAGGCTCACATAATGAAAATTTCCCAGCAAAAGGGCAAATTCTGGCCATGAGCCAGCCAAAGTTAACCACTTTTTGTCCCATTGATTTCCATGGGATTGAATTTACAAGTACTTCACTTTGATTGGCTCATGTCCAAAACCTGGGGGTTTTTTGCTCTGAATTTTCATTATGAGTGTCTGTTTCATAAAAGAGAGTAGCACACAACCCATGGGCTTTTTTTTTAATTTAAAAAGCAAGATAGGATCATGCCAACTTTGGCTGGATGCTGCCATTTACTTTTAGTCTCCTTTGTAATTTAATATCTTCCAGAGGATTATTCTGGTTATCTAACTTCTGACCACATTTCAAGATGGAGGAGCTGCTTGGTTCATAATTGAAAAATTTACTAAGCAACCCTGTGAGATAGATATCATTTTGTCTACAAAAAATATAGCTATAAGTAGTTTTATTCAGCCCATCATGAACAAAGAGTGTAAGACTTACTATTTTCTCTTATTGTTTCATCTACACCAGGGGTGGGCAAATTGCAGCCCACGGGCCACATGCGGCCCGCCACAGAGTTTTTTGCGGCCCGCCAAGACAGTCGGCCACGTAGTTTCAGTCAGGCCTCCGTTGGGTCCGGAGCGCAGAGAAGCAGCGCTCCGGGAGTGAAGTGTCCAGGGGGCAGGCACATTATATTTATTGATTTTTATGATACAATTTATACCTTTTCTGAAATGCAAAGTTAATTAATGAATGCAATCATTTTAAAAGGTGCGGCCCGCTGCTAACCTCCGCTCCCACAAAGTGGCCCCCAAGCCAAAACAATTGCCCACCCCTGATCTACACTATGAATTTTACAATAGTTTCAACCCATGAAGACTCATGTGGGAGAATGGGGAGACTGGGCTCCCAAGAAACATGTGTTTAGAGTCTAAACACATGTTGGCAACTGCCAGATGGGGCTTAGAGATCTTCCAGAATTCCAACTGATCTTCAAACTATATACATCAGTTCCCCTGGAGAAAACGGCTGCCCTTTAGGGTGAGCTCTATGGCATGGTACCTTGTTAAGGCCCCTCCCATCCCTAAACCCCACCCTCCTAAGGCTCCATACCCAAAATCTCTAGGCATTTTTCAACATGGAGCTGGCAGCCCTGAACCTGGTTCCCCCAGTGATCCTTTTGGAGGCAAAGGGGTAGGCTTCCTTTTGATATTGAAAAGGTCCTTGTACAGCAAACCGTCAAGTGGGAGGACCAGTCATCTCCCTCAGTGAGTGGCTCTTTATATTGGCCCATCAAAAGTCAGCTCAGCTATGCTCTCTCCCTCCCTAGTCAATGTAATCCACTCCTGACCTGGCCAAAGACAACAATTATGCACTGTTTTCCTTCATTGCAGGGGATATTCCCTGGGGGCATAAGGGAACCATGCACACTTTCTGAGATATGAGATCTGGAAGGAGACAGGTGTCATGCTGGCCCCCTCTCCTACCATGCTTTCCCCTAGAAGAAGAAGAAAAAGAAGAAGAAGAGATGGGATTTATACCCCGCCCTTCACTATCCAAAGGAGTCTCAGAGCAGCTTACAATCTCCTTTCCCTTCCCCTCCCCACAACAGACATCCTGTGAGGTAGGTGGGGCTCAGAGAGCTCTGACAGAAACTGCTCTTTTTCAAGGACAGCTGTGCCAGAACTATGGCTTGCCCAAGGTCATCCAGCATGTGCAAGTGGAGGAGTGGGGAATCAAACCCGCTTCTCCCAGATTAGAGTCCACACACTTAACCACTACACCAAACTGGTGTAGGATAGAGCCACATAGAGAATCTACTCTACAAATAGGTAGTTTTTCCCTTGATGGTATTTTTTTGTAGGGCTTTCATGAGGCTCTCAGCAATCAGGAGGGAGGCAGCATGGGAGGCAAAGAAGAGGAAAAACAGGAAGCAGAAAGTAAGAAGCAGCTTGGGCATTGGAAGAAGGAAGAGGTCCATCCAGGGCTACTAGCCATGGTGAATGAAGGCTGAACACCAGTGCTAGGAGGCAGCAACAAGGGAGAGGCTTGGCCTCTATGCCCTGATTATTTGATCCTCCAAGGCTACAAGGCTGGCCACTGCGTGATGCAGTATGATGGACTAGATGGACCACTAGTCTAATCCAGCTAGCTCCACTTACGTTCTTAAGAGGATGCAGTAAAATTAGAGAAGGGATAAGAAACCCCGTACATAGGTCAGCCCTGCAAAATATGAAGCGGTGACTTGGGTTTTAGTCCTGTAATTTTTGCTTAAACAAATTGTCCAGAAAACGAGAGACATGCCTGCTTAGGCAACTCAGTTCCAACAAACGGCCCCCATCGCCACACCTGGCCAGCTTTCCTGGCTGAGTTTGTGTGATGAGGTCTAGCAGGAGTGGGCTGCGTCTCTTCTTTCTGTCCTCGGGGGGAATGGTCCGGGAGGCCGAGTACCTCTGAACCCGGACACTCTAATCATTGTTTAGGAAATGATTAAGGGTTCAGGAAATTAGAAACAAGATTTAGAGTACGACATTGGAAAATGGTAAAATGCAAGACCTATGTACATTTTAAAATCTGTCATGTACCTTCTCAAGTCCAAAATATGAACATTAACCAACAGTGAAATTACAGGGTTGAAGAAGACAGAGAATGCACGTATGACAAAGAGAAACTGTACCAGCTTACAATGAACCTGATGTTGAATGAGGTTATGTTTTCCTATTTTGGTGGCCACAGACTGGTTGACTCATGTTACTATGGTGACCTGTGTTATAGCATAATAGTGTGAATTGTATGGTACAAGGGTACAGTGTGCCACATCCTATTACCCAAGCTGTCAAATTAATTAGCAAAGCCCCGATCCATGTTTCATTATGGTCTGTGGGCTTTTGCACTGATGATAGGCCTTTGCGGCAAACATGATACACAGCTCTCTCTTTTTTTAAACCAATTTTTAATGTCAGAAGAAGGACTTAAATTGGATCAAGGATCAGTCAAGGGTTTGATGGTGTGAAGGCCTGAATATCAGAAGCTGTGGCTGGCTGCACTGGGTGCTACAAAACCACTGCAAACAGAATGAAGATGAATCCAATTCGTGACAAAGGGCTATTTTTTTGATATCAGATCTGGAAAGAGCTCTTAGAAGCCTGGGTTCAAATCCCAGATTTGCCAGAGATTTGTTCTGGGGACACTCCAATGTTATTTCTCCTTCTGCCACCTCAGTGCACACCATAAAGTGAACAGGGTTTCATTCCTCACACAAACAGTATCTTGACAAAAGGGTGGAATTATAGAACATCCCTATTATACCAGGTATGTGACTGAAGCTTCCAATTAGCTCCGCAGTCAACAGGGCAGAAACGGGTGTTTTCCTAATTTTTTTTTTTTTTTACAAATGTCCAATATTTCCTTAACATTTTTGTTGTTGCTGTTGCAGGAGTCTCAAATACGAGACCACACAGTCACTTGACACCTATCAATCACAAAACTCAGGAGCACGATTTAAAGGTGTTTCCTCTCCCGACATAAAGCAGCAGATGGGTGGATGACATCGACACTGCTATTTCACGGGCAGTCATTGCAATCGCTAATCTAGTTGCCTATTACAAAACTTCTTTTTTTACCAATGGTCTGCGGAACTGTTCCTGAGAGGGCAGACATGTCACAGTCATCTCTGAAGAAAGGATTCATCAGCCTAAAAATACCATGCTAAGATGCCGATTTCAGAAATGCCATTGAGAGATTGACTTTAAAATTAGATGTCACCATCTCCTCAAAGCTAAATTACTTTTCTTATTCATGCTGGGGTGATATTAGAGTCTGACATCCCTTTTGTGTATCCCCTCCCCTTTTTGAACTATTAGTAGCTAAAAGTGGAAAGCAGGAATTTAAGTCCTTGGGGAAAATATATATTAATATAATAGCCTGGCACGCAGTAAATAAATGTTTGTCTCTTATTTCCTCCTGTAACACCTTTCAGAAATGAAAGGTGTAAAATATTTAAAGATTGTTTTACAGTTTAGTATCATGCAAACCAACTCCAAAATAGGAAAGAGCTGGCAGCTGTGTTGCATAAGTTCATGGCCAAGCAGGGATTCAAAGGACCTTTAGCCAACCACTCTCTCTCAGCCTAACCCACCTCACAAGGTTGTTGTGAAGATAAAATGGATAACCTCCCGTATGCTAAGCATGTTGAAGGAAGGGCAGGATTAAAAAAAACAAGATATACTTACATTAACAAAATTATTTACATTTATATTATTTTGGCTGTGTCTACAGTTATCTTGGGTGGTTCAAAACGGAAATTATAACATCAACAAAATGAATCAAGTAACTGAAAACAGGCATGAACACAAGCACCAAGACAATACCTCAAAAGAGGGTTGCCAGCTCTGGGTTGTGAAATATCTGGAGATTTGGGGGGTGGAGCCCGGAGAGGGCAGGGTTTGGGGAGGGGGGAGACCTCAGCAGGGTATAATGCCATAGAATCCACCCTGCAAAGCAGCCATTTTCTCCAGGGGAACAGTTCTTGGTCATCTGGAGATAAACTGTAATAGTGAGAGAGCTCCAGGGGCCACCAGGAGGTGGGTAACCCTTCCTCAAAACTAAGCACACACCTTAAAGCCAAACAGCAGTCTTCTCTGTACAGCAGTATGAAAGAAGAAGAAGAAGACATTGGATTTATATCCTGCCCTTCACTCAGAGTCTCAGAGTGGCTTACTATCTCCTTTCCCTTCCCCTCCCCACAACAGACACCCTGTGAGGTAGGTGGGGCTGAGAGAGCTCCTTCCAGAACTATGGCTTGCCCAAAGGTCATCCAGCCAGGTGCAAGTGGAGGAGTGGGGAATCAAATCCGGTTCTCCCAGATTAGAGTCCGTGCACTTAAACACTATACCAAACTGGCTCTCTTGATATACAGATATAATGTGCCCAATCTGCATGAGCAGTAAATAAAAATCTGAATGAGTCCAAATAAATCACAAAGAAGTATAGGTACAAGGAATCAACCTGCCTGCAATAGAATCTAGGTCTCCCAATCTGCCCCTCCTAAACTATTTAATGCTTTTGAATGTCAGGACCAGCACTCTGGATTGTGCTTGGAAGCAAAGTGGCAATCGTCGAACTTCTTTTACAATAGGAGAAGTGATACGTTCTCTCTATAACCATCCCACTGATAATCTGGCAGCTACATTTTGTGACAACTGAAGCTTCCAAACAGTCTTTCAGGTGCAGCCCCATGTAGTGCCCCTCACAATAATCAAACAGGCTTATTACCTGTTGAACAAGTGACCAGCAGTAATGAATACACTCCTAATAAAAATCAAAATTTCCTAACTGGGAAAGGATTTTGAAATGAACAATTCTGTCTCCCAAAACAATTTAACTGCCTGCCATTATTGCCTTGATATATTTACTGGTTTTAAATAGATATTTGTGCAAAGCGTTTTATTTTATGTAATTGTTGTGTGTGGTCTAGTGGTTAAGAGTGTCAGACTAGTGTCTAGAAGACCCGGGTTCAAATCCCCATTCATGCTATGGAAGCTGGCTGGGTGACCTTAGGCCAGTCACATTCCCTCAGCCTAACTTACCTCACAGGGTTGTTGTGGGGATAAAATGGAGGAGAGGAGAATGACGTACGCTGCTTTAGTTCCCCAATGGGGAGAGGGGCAGGGTATAAATGAATTAAATAAATACATAAAATAAATTTCAGGTGCCTTCGGAGAGAGAGAAAAATTATTAGCATTAAAAACGAACTATATACCAACTTGCAAGACATGTAAAGCAAAAGGGTTTTTCTGAGGGTTTTTCTTTTGCCATAGTCGGAAAGAGATTATTGTATGAAGTGTTTACTGCTATTGTCCTGTGTAGTTAGTCCAAACCCATGGACTGTCTAGCTTTGGGTGTGTTTTCCATCTGGTTTCTATTATACATCTTTTTGCTGCAATTCACTTTTGTCTACTTACTTTCAAACCTCCCATTTAAATTAAATTAAATAAACCAAGAAATTTGGGGGTTTATTTATTCACTTTAGCCATATTCCGATCTCAGTTTCATTTTTCAGCCTCCTGCCTTTCTCTTCTTGCACCATGCTGAGACATCAGATGACAGAAAATATCAACTTTGCAAACCAGGATGTGAACCACTGACCTTTCAGTGAGGGAGTTAAGGATGTTAACTAGTCTTAGGTTGAAAAACAAAATGCCTCAATTATGCAGCTCCCCACAGACTCTTTTCTCTCTGTCCTTTAGCCCAAGATTCATCCCTTGTTTTGGGACTTCACAACTCGATTGGTTGCTGGGTTGAGCAATCTACCACCTGACAAAAACTTTTGTACAGTGTAGTTCCTGGGACATCAAAATGGCACCAACCGATACACAAGATCAAGGGGATCAGTTTTACATATACAATGTTTGTGTGATATTTAATAAGAGCAGTGAGAATGCAGTCCATGCTTTGATGGAGATAATGGGAAGTAATGTTGCTGCTCTAATACTGCAAGCCTACATACACATACATATGCTCCCCAGGGCTGTGTCTTGGGGAACCCTTTCCACATCAGTTTGCACCTTAGCAAAGCTACAGAATCTCTGCATTTTCCAGATAATTTTATGAGTAGATTGTTTTTATTGACTGGCATGTGTTTATTGATTTTGCTTTTAGTTGTTTTTACTGTTTTACTGCCGTTTGCTTAGTTGCTTTACTATTTCTGTTGTGAGCCTCCTTGATCTCACAGAAGTAATCTCTGTAAGAGAGCTCACCCCCCCCCCCCAAAGTAAGTGTGCATAAGATTGCTACCAAGCTTCTGATTACAGATCAGTATATCTTTTTGGAACAAAATGTGCATGACTAATTTGAAAGAAGAGGATAAAACGACAGGTTCTCCACTGCTGTTCCTTCCCTGCTCTCTTTCCCTGTCCTCCATCCAGCTGCGGTGAGTTCCACTTGGTGGGAACAGAAGATGGGCAAAGGGACGGAGAGAAAAAGTGCTGTTATTTATGTCACATGGTGTCTTCTGGTGCAGTAGACTAAACAGCTTTAAAGTTCAAGGCTAATTCAAAGTGGATATCAGAAACACAAAGTCTTAAAACATTTGCACCAAACTGAGGGGATTACACTCTTATCTTCTCCTTACAAAAGCCATTGGTTTATTTTATTTTATTTAAATTGGGTCTTCCAAATGTGCATGTCTGGGGTCCCGTCTGCTTGGTTGCCTATTGTCAAAAGGTAAAATGTCTTATGGTGTTGAGAAAAGGATTTGCATAAATTGCTTTCACCTGCTGGCCATCCCAGGTTAATGAAAGTGAAGGGGGCAGGGAGGGGAGAAGGAATCCAGCAGCTTTGCAAGGCTAATCTATTGTAACTCTTTCAGCGCCATAGATTAATCATCGGCTTGAATGCGTAGAAATCTTGAAACATCAAAACCAAAAGAGGCCTCGCTACTCAGTTCACCGGGAGCAAAGATTGGTCAGATAGTTTTTGGGGCTTGTGGGTTTTCTTTAACAAGATGTTCCTTATAGCCTAGCATTAATGAGAGGCACCTTTCATGAATCTGCACTTTGGCACACATCTGCCCACTGTTATTTGCATTTGGTGGCTCCAGTGCGACTGAAGCAGGGGTAAGGAATGATGATGGAGCAAAATTAACACTCAGGTTCACGTTGCTTCCACACATGCCCTAGATTTCTTAGATAATGTCATGTTTAGAGTTGCTAGACTGCAAGCTGGAGATGTTCAATTTACCTTAATGTTTCCTGAGGATGCAGGAGGCCCCAACAGCCATGGCTTTCCACCCTTCCTACTGTCCATTCTGCCTGCTATGTGGCATATCTAGTATAGTGTACTGGTCAGAGGGTCAGACTAGGATCTAGGGGGCACAGGTTCAAATCCCCACTCTGCCATGAAAACTTGCTGGGTGACCTTGGGCCAGTCAAACTCATAGCATAACCTACCTCATAGGGTTGCAATGAGGATTAAACTGGAGGAGAAGAGAATGGTGTAAGCCACTTTGGGTTTCCATTGGGAGAAAGGGGAGGTGTAAATGGAGAAAATGAATATTTGGAATCTGCTCAGTACAGCAGACCTTGAACTGGGTGGCCCAGGCAAGCCCAATTCTTGTCAGATCCTGGAAGCTAAGCAGGGTCAGCCCTGGTCAGTACTTGGATGGGAGACCACTATTCAGGATTGCTATGCAGAGGCAGGCAATGGCAAACCACCTCTGTTCATCTCGTGCCTTGAAACCCTACAGCAGAGGCGTCAAACTCATTTCTTACAAGGGCTGGATCTGACATAAATGTCACTTTGTCGGGCCGGGCCATGTGTGCCATAAAATGTAATGTCAGGTACCGGAGATATAAACTGTATAAAGGACACAGGCAAACCCAATTGGCGATATTATTTTTTTACTTAAAATACAAACGTGCTTAAAACATTAACACTGTTAACAGCATTTCCTTACAGCAGTGGTTCTTAACCTTGTTGGAGGTACCGAACCCCACCAGTTTCATATGCGCATTCACCGAACCCTTCTTTAGTGAAAAATAATTCTTAGTACTTAGTAATAGTACTAAGTTGGAGGCCCCACCGAACCCCTGAGACTGACTCACCGAACCCCTAGGGTTCGATCGAACCCAGGTTAAGAACCACTGCCTTACAGTAAGTCCCTGATGCCTGCCCTCCCACTTCTACTTCCCGTTAGGCATTAGCACTGGGACAGCACACAGAGACATAATGCAGTCTCGGTCATCTGGCAATAAAGGTAATGACCAGTTGTGCGTGGGCTGGATGAGAGCCCTGTACGGGCCAGTTCTGGCCGTGGGCCATATGTCTGACACCCCTGCCATTAGTTGGCTGCAACCTGATTGCACTTTCCACCACCACCGCTACAGCAGTCAGGAAAGGGGGCAGCAAGGAGAAACCGGCAGCTAGGGTTGTTTTCTCTTTGTTAATCACTCACTCTCTGTCCGTCCGTCAGTCCGTCTCTCTCTCTCTCTCTCTCTCTCTCTCACACACACACACACACACACACTTGCTTCCCTTAGCAAACCCTCAGATGCCACTTGGCAGTCCTCACCTTGTTCCAATTTGAGTTCTCGGCTAGTTCACCAAACTGTAAGTACAATTCTACTGGTGCTGTGACAGTTCAAAACAGCCATCATTATATTCTGAATGCACAGAAAACTCAACTGTAGCTTGGTTTGCTGCCTTTCTTCTGGCAGGAGTCCCATGTTTTTAACAACCGCCTGAGAGGTTGTTGCTTTCCCTAGTATGCAGATCATGAAGTGAAAATCTTCACCTGTCCTGGAGCTCTTAGAGGCACAGGAAGCCTGCCAGGAATAAAGCAGCATCCCTATTTTCAGCATTGATAATATCCTCCTTTCCTTCCACAATAGCAGAACAAAGAATCTAAGCTCATTTAATGCATGCCTGGCAAAAAGAGCCAACAAAAGGTTTCGACCTACAACTTCAGCCATCTCCATCGATTCCCATTCATGCTCTCTATCTTTACTCCAGTGAATATCCTACTTAATATATATTTGCATGCAAACATTCAGTCCCATCCTAAACTTGGGATCCAAATCATATATTGATTTACGGGATGACCTATAAAGCAACCCTCTGTATTTACTCCAGTGGGTCTGCCTTCCATGCTAATGTAGTAATACTGCAATATTGAATTTTTTGAAGCTGCAAACAATTCTAGTGCACCTCTTGTCACGTTCTAGTCCCACCTTAAGCACATCTGCTGCTGCGGCACATCCTAGAATTGAGCTGTAATCTGCGTGTGTATAGAACATAATTTTTGTGTTATAAATTCTAAACACATAATTAAGCACCTCTAGTGCTAATAAGATCCAATAGTGTGATCTGGACTCTGGAAAAAGTAGACTCTGTGTCAAGCACTGATTTACTGGCTGCCCTTAAGCAACTTACTATTTTTGGCTTCAGATTCCTCTTGTTAGGATAGTGAATGACCTTATGGGACTGTTTAAAGGGATCAAGACTGTAAATACACTGCATCGTAAAAGTGCTTTCTACAAAATCAGAAAAGGTTTGGCTGGTAGTTTTGAACCTATATGTGAAAAATCTCTCCCTTCTGCTTACCATCTCACCAACAACATTCTCTCTGCATGCCCTGTCTTCACCTGTCTTCTTTTTTCTTGGCTCATTCTCTCCCCCCGCCCCACCATGACCTTCAGATTCCTAGCCTTCAGCCTCAACACAATCTTTCTGCCCAGTCCCCAGTATAACACAGATTTTCCTGATTCTAAACCCCACAAGAAGGTTATTTCTCCTGACCTTTCACTTTTCTTACATCATCTGCACTATTTATGAACATTCTATAGCTGGCCACTCCTTTTCTGCTTTTTTATTAGTTTCTACACACTCACCATCACAGCAGTGCAACCAGTGATAACAGAAAACTTATAGATAAAAGGCAACTGCCAATTCTGATGGGTTCTGTATGTCTAGAATACAATAGAAACCGATAGATCCCTACTGGTATAGTTGCAGTGCCATCCTAAACAAAGTCACGCCTTTCTACACCCACTGAAGTCAATGGGGTTAGAATGGTGTAACTTTACTGTCAGCTACTTCTTTCTATATATTTCACTGATTTTTTTTCATGTAGATTTGGGACCATGTGATATAATATATAAATCTGCACAAATCAGGGCTAGAGTTGCATCCTGTGGACCCCAGATAGCTCTCCAGTCACTTTTGTGAATTCTTAGGCTTCAGACACTATCCAAAGAATCCCTATTGTCTTATTATCATTGCCAACAATGTCTGAATATTTAACAACTGTCAGAGTGATTTCTAATTAATTTTGAGCTGCATGCAAAGAGGGTCTATTTTGCAGTGGTAATATTTGGTTGTAAGGCCTTAAAAGAGCCCAGGAGTCAATTAGAGCTATCATAATAATGGAGATTGTATTGAGTGATTAATTCAAAGCAGGTGATCAGAATGAAAAACCAGATCCCCTGATGATGTCAAACCAGCACAGAAGCTGTCTTAGGGTTTGTCAATGTCTAAGATGAGAAGCGCTCGGGCTCAAAGTCTGCTCAGAAGTCAGACCACTTGGCCTGGTTGACTTTCTCCTTGCCCCTGGGGCTGCATCCCACGGGTCTCTTCTGCTAGGGAAAAGCTCTTTCCTTCCCCCAAGGCAAGATGTCCTGGAAGAGCTGATCAGTGAGATCCGAGCCCTAGATTCCTGCACTAGATAGGTGAGGTACATATTGTGGAAATAACATCCCTCTCATCTCCCCAGTATGTTCAGGGGCTGAATTGACGAGGCAGTCATGTCTTACCCATGCTCAGAGGCAATTCTTCTTTTTATTATTATTATTATCCATGCAGTCCAAGACTTGCATTTGAAATCAGATTCTTAGGCTAAATGCTGGTGATCCTCAGCTCAAATTGAGTCCCAGTTTATTGATCAATTATTTCTTTTCTTCCTTCTCTCTCATGTTACCAAGGAGCAATACACCCAGCCAGTAAAACACATAATTACATCATCTGAAGTGGAAGCATTACATCATACGAAAACTGGCTCTGCAGAAAGACTTCCTGCAGGGAGGATGCTGTTACCTAGCAACATCAGAGATGTGATTAACTATTTTGAGTTTCTCTCTTTTGCACACACATTCTTACTTTTCCTCCTCTTCTCTCCCAGAGAGAAACTGGCTGGGTCTTGCACTCCAGTGCATTTTTCCCTTGACAAATTTTTCAACCCAAAAAAACATCAGGAAGCTGAAAATTAGAATGGAGGGACAATAAATGGAAGGGCATACTTAACCCTTTCCTCTCTGGCTAGTTTCCTGCTCAGGTTTCCTCCCTGGCTGCTTGCTCTGTGGCAAGAATCCAACAAGGAATTGGAGGGGGGGCTGAATGGAACCCAGAAATGGCTAAACAGCCCCCCCCCATACTTCTGTGCAAATTTGCAGCCTCCTGGGCTTTTTAGGGATTAGGGGGGGAAATTGCTGGACGAAAGTTGTGTCTCATTTCAAAGTTGGCCCTATCCTGGTTTATTATGAAAGGTAGTGTAATTGGGCAATTACATCCAGAGGGTAAGAATTGCAGTGTCTTAATAAGATTTGTTCTGTCTTGGTCAGATCTCTTTTTTATATAATAAACATATACAATATATTACTAAGAACAGCAACTAATAAACAGATCTGTCTGTCATAGCAGGTAATAGGTTTTATACAGCAGGAAAATAAAGCCTGCACTAACCAACGCCAGGATTGTTCTGTTTTGCCCAAATAAAGAGCATCTCTGTCTATGCTTATTCCGCCTTGGGCTATATGTGCCAAACATTGTGTAATTAATACAACAGCATCAGACAATTAATTAACTACTCTGGATATGGTGATTAAGACGGCCCTGTAATTCCTCTAACGCCAGCAATACTTTAGGAAATATCAAAGCATCGTTTGGGGCAATTGTTAAAAAACAAACCTCGGTAACTCCACACAGTAATAAATTCATGTTCAATTGTACTGTCTGTAACATATCATGCTTCTTTGAAGAATGCCGTTGTTGTCACAGTAAAGAAGCAGGAGAGGCTTACTGTGCCGTCCTAAGCAGAGTTCCACCCTTCTAAGTCTGTTTAAGAGAATGGGCTTAGATGGGTGGAACTCTGTTTGGGATGGCGCTGCTAACAACTAAGGGGACAGGAGAAGGGGGGGTCCCCAAAAAGATTTTTTAAAGCTGCTATTAATATTTTTTAAGCATTGTGGAAGTTTCAGTATACACACGTGTAAATAAATTAACATATGCCAGTGAGCAACAAACCCTCTCATCCCAAAGGGCAGCCCTTTGAAGAACTCAAGTGAAAGAGTTCCACACAGGAGTCTGGTTATTATTTATAAAGGATTTAAATCTGGCTAGGGGTTCCTGACATGGATGCCAGATCTCTGGGGATATTGAGAATGTGTGTGTGTGGAGGGGGGGGGGGATGCACCTACTTGGGCCTTGTCCAGTATATTAAAGTGGTGGCAGCAACTGGGCAGACAGGGCTGTGATTTAAAGGTGCAGAGCGATGTGGGGGAACAGAAGCTTGCTCCAAATTTTTCCCCTTGCACCCTTTTCCTCCTGAAAAATCGCCCCTCCATGTTGCTTTTACCTCCACTTGGGAATGTTTTCCAGTGTTCATAAGAGAAAAAGCGACTCAGAGAGGGGGGGTCACTTTCAGTGGGAAGAACCACACCCAGAAAGAGCTAACTAGCTCCACGCCAGTCCATCCTGTTAAACCACAGCCCCTATGGCTGCAACATGTAAAAAATAATACCTTGGGGGAAATAACCAGAGAATCACACCTAGCGTGTCATTCCGCCCTAAGGGGAGAGAATCTTGCTTATGAAACCTGCGTCTATTATAAAGGTTAGCCTTTAAAGCGCCATCGGCCTTTCTGTCCCTTGTCTGCTACAAACATGGCGGCTGCTCAGGAACACATGCTCAAAATCGGGGTGATTCTATTGTGAGCGCACAGCAAGAGAGCTTTCAAACAGAGGCTGAAATCGGGGTCGCTGTTCACGCCAATCACCGCCACTTGAAAGGAGTAACCTGGCAAGCCAGGCGGCTCTGCTTTTTGCCTCCTTCCTAGGTGTGGGATTAGCAGAGTGAAGGGAGGGTGCCCGCTTCCATTTTGGGTCTGCCTGCCTCTCGTGAGCCCAGTCAGAGGACAGCGCATGATCCAAGGGACAGAGAGGTCTTCTTACCCTACCGCTGCACAGGGCCTCTTTTTGCCCTGGAGTGAGTTTATTCTCTTGCGAGAGATTGCATGTTATGTGGCAAGAGCGCTGCCTCGGCCAGGACTCCCAGCTCGCTAGCAGCAGCCGTATCAGACAGATGTGAGCGGAAAGCCTTCAAGGACATTTACTTGCTACTGACCTTCAGATGTAGCGCAGCATTTGTTCCCCCTCAGGATGTTGTTGGGCAAAGGCTCTTGGGGCAGCAAGGACTGGAAGCAAGCTTATTGTTTTTCTGTGCTTGATATTGCTCGGGAGCAGGGGAAAAACAGCAGCAAAGGTGGGAAGTTGGGCCTCGTTTGGGAATATGTGAGTAGTAGCTCAAAACATTCATTTTGTTGGGCAACTGCCTGCTTACAACACATGCAGAAGGGGACCAAGTCTGGAGGACCGGAGCTGGACTCTCCCCCCACCCCAGCTTCAGTTACAGTATTTTGGGTATCAGGGCAGACAATGACCCAGACAGCCACAGAGCAGTCAAGGAGAAAAGGGAGAAAAAGAGCTACGAGAGAAACTGGGCCACAGGACAAGCCGTTGGTCTCTGTTTTATTAATTGGTGGTGGAAAGTGCCGTCAAGTTGCAGTCGGCTTACAGCGACTCCACAGGGCTTTCAAGGCAGGAGACGGACAGAGGTGGTTTGCCATTGTCTGTCTCCACATAGCAACCCGGGACTTCCTGGATGGTCTCCCATCCGAGTTCTAATCAGGGCTGACCCAGTTTAGCTACTGAGATCTGATGGAATTGGGCTAGCTTGGGCCATCCAGGACAGGATGCTTAATTATTTACTTATTTACTGCATTTATAGTCTGCTTTTCTCGGTGATACTCAAAGCCGATGACACGGTGTAAATCCATACAATCAATATGAAGAGACATCTAATAAGCAATACACTACAACTAGGATTACAGAAATCTGAATAAGCAAAACATATTAGGAAAAAAACCAGTGTTTTGTCAGTGGAAAACATGACACAGAGGTGCAGGGAGAGAAAGCTGAAAATTGGGCAGTGACCAGCCAGGCAAAAGGGAGGAGATGGAGCCATTTACAAAGGTAAAGAGGCTACTTGGGTCTCAGAGGTGTCCAGTCCTGGAGGGAGAGGGGGCTCGCTCTAGGAGCAAGATTCCAACTTCTGGCTTGAAACCCCTCATGACACCAGGCTTGACACCAAGGACAGCAAGCCGGTTGAGAGTACACATGCCTGTGTGCATCTGTGCCCTTGCACAGGCAGCAATGGGAACGGGAGGCTCATTAGTGCTAAATTAAGCTTTCTATTATGAATCTGAGCATTAGACTCCTCTCCTGTGCCAAATGCTCTCCACCCCCCCCACCCCCCGGGAGAAATCTCCCATCCTTAATACTCGCTCAGGCAAGTTCAAATGGCAACAGCATTCCTTTCATGAAGACTCCCATTTTTGGAGCCACAGGAACGGAACCCAAGCAGATTTGCCCTCCCACCTTTCCCCTGCAAGGCGATGCTAACAGACGCTGGTGGTTTCTGGAGAATATGCACCTTCTGTTTCTACATCGTGTCTGCTCTTGAATACCAAGGAACTAATCTAATACCACCTAAAGCTCCATTCACTCGTCAGCTTTACAGCTGTCCAATCAGCAGGGTTTCAGAGCCAATGTCATGCTGCCCTGCAAAGGAGGAAATCAATGGGGGTTAAAAATGCTCACATGGAGGCTTGGTGTTGATCCATGCTGCCATTAATTTAAGCCATTTGGGAAGGCTTAAAAAGCAAGCTAATTATTTTCTGTTTGCAATTCTAGTGCTGGGCTAATACACAGTGCAGCAGCTAGTCTATAAGGAAATGTAAACCTGTCAGTTGACTGCTAAGTGACCCAGCTTATACAGCCATTGCAATTAGAAAGTTATTAAGCTCCAGTTCCTTCAGCCAGGGCTACATCTGAATGGCTATGCTGCTGATACAATCCATTAGACTGTTCCCATTTACAGCTGGGCTGGAGCACTATCAATTTTTAATAGTATTAGCCTGGACAATAAGCCAGTACAGCCTGTCTAGACCATTAACCCGCAGCTTAATACTGACTAATTAAACACATACGATATACAGTATTTCCCTCTCCTCTTAAATCTGTTTACTGCGATTACTGAGGGGGTGAGTCTCCTGTCCTCAGATGCGGGCCAGTACTGGGTCACAATGGTGACTGGGCGGGGCCAACAAACCCACTTTGATCTAGAGCTTCACTGATCTTGGACAATGTTTAGTTTTCAATATGCAAAGACATAAGAACATAAGAGAAGCCAATGTTGGATCAGGCCGGTGGCCCATCCAGTCCAACACTCTATCACACAGTGGCCAAAAACACCAGGTGCCCTCAGGAGGTCCAGCAGTAGGACCTCTCTTGAAGGACCCACATTTCCCCCTGCCAGAAGACTGCTTAGAATTGCTGATGTCTCCTGAGAGCTAGGGTGTGATGTAAGGGATAGAGATCAAGCAGATCTTCCTGGTCAACGATGCTTACTTGCAGTGCAGTCCTAAAAAGTGACTCCCTCTAAGCCCCTTGACTTCAGTGAACTTAGAAGGGTATAACTCTAGTTAGGAATGTTCTGTGGGTGACCTTGCACCAATCTCACAGGGCTGATGCGAGGATCAAATGGAGGAAGGGAGAACCCTAAGCTTTTTGGTAGAAGGGATAGAAGGGCAGGAGAGAAATGTACTAAAAAATAGAAATAAATGTTCACAATAACAGCAGCAGCTGCAATATTGGGGGAGGGCACTGGAACTTATAGCTGAAATTTTACTTTGGGCTGGTTGTAGCTCTAATGCTGGTATAACATCGTATTAGTCTTTCTGTAAACTGCCTTGAATCCCTCTTGGAAGAAAGGCAGGTATTACAATTTTGCCCTCCTTCCCAGGTTTTCCCTTTTTCTTCTTTTTGGCTGGGTATTCCCCTTTCCCTTTTTCGTCTTAGTTTTTCTCTGGCTTTCCCACCCAGTCATTTATATTGTTAGATGCTGACCCAGCCTAGGGAATTGAGGGGAGAGACTAAAATCCTTCTTTTTGTCTGGGATTGGGAATGATATATGAGAAGATGATGGTAGTTCAAAAATAACAAACTCTGGGGGGAAATGGTCAGGTTGGAATCAGGTGTAGGACTTAAGAGTTAAACAGACAACAGAAATGAGGTAACTTTGTATACAAATAAATGACAGATAATTCGTCACAAACACGTAACTGTTTCTGTTATTCAGACAGGTCTTTAAAAACTGAGGAGAATGATTTCTTGGCAGTCTGCTTAAATACACAAGGGCTGCGATCACACACTCCTTTAGATCTGACATAGGTGTGAATGCCTGATGGATCTAAAGGGAGTGATCAGACAGCAACATCTGGGAAGCGTCCTGCAGTTGTTGGCAACCTGTGCTGCTCCTCCATGGAAGCAGAATTATTAGACACCAGGGAAAGTCTGGTGTTATCCAGATAAGGCGGGCCATGGGCGGACTTTCCCATCTGATTGCTCAAGTACACTCTCATGCTGTTGGGATGGTCTGATCAGGCCATCCTGAATCCATGCCATGTTTACCCCCCTTCACAGTATGCTCATCACTGCATACTTTATAGGGGGCCCTCAGCACAGAGGTGTGATTCCTCGATTGCTCATTTATGCGCAAGGGAAACAAACCGCAACCCCCCCCCGACTCACCCACAGTTGTGTCTGATCACACAGTGATGGGCTGCACCCCAGCTTCAAAGGGCTACGCGATCTCACAACTGTGTGTCAAATTCCTCCAGAGGAAATAGTCTCTCTTCCCCTGCGCTTCAACTGGTGCATGTGACCCTAGCCAAGCATAAGCTTCTTTGTCTTACAGACACTTAAATTGGTGATGGCAGGAACAGTCAAACAAATTCCAATTTCCTTCCTTATCCACAGGCTAAGGATCACCCCCTTCTTTTAGGAGCTGTTTCCCTCAGATTTGTTAGGAATAGGCTGAGCTTCCCACTTCCCTAACTAAGAATCCTTCTTGATCCTCTCCTTCAGATGGGATAAGGATCACCCTCCTTTTCTAGGACCTACTTCCCTCAGGCTTGAATGGGGATCCTTCTTGACACTCTCACTCCCTGAGCCTTCCTTCCCAGTCAACTGTCAGTTCTTAACTGTGATGCCTAACTGACTCTCTCAATTGAAGAATTCCATTATTAATCCCCTGTCACTCAAGGTTCTCAGACCAGGTTACAGCATTAACCATTTACTGTCCATCACAGCACGCTCACAGGTCTTTAAAAATAAATAAATAAATATGCAATGGATATTTGAAAAATATTCTGGTGCAGACTGCTTTGGTTATCAGGCTTCAGATCCATGCTAAAATTGGTCTCTAATTAGCACTGGAGAAGGTGCAGTAGATCAAAGCTCTGTTTGCTTCACAGGCAGCTTCTCAGGATAAAGAAGGTATTTCCCAAAGCTGGCCAAACAAACGCTGAAGAGCAACCATTTCTAAAATGTACAATAAAGATCCCTCAGAACTGTATCTGAGTGAAACATTTTCCCAAACTCTCTGCAATCATCAGTGACAATAACAATCACTGAGGCTGTTCAAGGATCCACCTTAGCTCCCGCAAGCATCCCTAACAACCCTGCCCATTCCTGCTGCTTGTGCACTTATTTGCAATAACTGGATGGCCTCTTCCTCTGAATGGCCTTTTCCAGTTCATCAGGAAACACCGAGCTAGCAGGGCAAATGAATTTTTGCCATCCAGGATGATGGGCATCCTTGTATGAAGAGCTGGATCTGCCCAATCTCATTTGACTCGGTGGAAATGCTGCATTCTGGGGCTAGATAAGTAACTTTTTGTTCACTGAGCACTGAACATGAGCGGTCCAGTGCTCAAGAGAATTGCCCCACAGCACTGACAGCAGATGTCGGGAAGGCCTCTTCCTCTAGTCACACAACTGAGTAGAATGGCACAGGAGGAGGGTATTTTATTCCTTCCTCAGTCTATATAGGAAAGACCTTTTGTTGGAAGAGGATTAGGACTGAGGAATACGCACCATACAGCTTACATCTCCACACTCTCATTTAACCCCTTCTTCCAGAAATACTGTAACTTATCAGGGCTTCTGTCCCCTTTGCAGCAATAGGAATGAGATCAGTTAGTACTGGAGGGAAATAGGTTGGTTTCCCCAATCAGGATGTTTAATTAGGATCAAAGTGGGCAGTGTCCTTAACAGACACCATGGACTGGATCAAGACTGGAGGATGCATGCTGTACATCGTGCATTCCCCCAGCCCCAAGCAGGTCTATTTCCTCTCCTCCACCTGTTTTCTTCCTCCCTCAGCACTTAACTGCACCCAGCTTCCTGAGCCTCCTGGAGGGTATTTTGTGTTATAATATCAGGACAGGAGGGGAGTGGGTTTTTTTTTAAAAATAAACAGTAAGAGTATTCTACATTCCTGGGGAGTCCATCAGATATGCTTGTGGGTGATCTCATTTCTCAGTCCTACTGATGAGCATGAGATCCTCATGTTGGCTCTTAGAAAGAGTGGCAAATTGGTATCTTGCAAGGAATCATGACTGGGGAAGGGTGAATATACATTTGGAAAATGACCCCACCCCACCCATTGCAGTAGCTTGAAACTGCTGTGCTCCAGGGCTGGCAGAGTACAGAGTTCCTGCTCACCTAATCCTGAACTTTGGCAGTCTAGCTCATAGCACAAACCTCCTATAGCGCTGACTGCTGCGGTCTGAGTCTGGAGGAGCAGGACGGGCTGCTTTTACCTCCCTTTTGGCATGCTGTATGGGAAAGAGGGCTTAGGGCATGTGTGTCTCAGAGCGTATAACTCCTGATTCTATTTGCACTACCCATTCCAGGACAGGGGGCTTCTGCAGTTAAAGAAGTCCGGGGGGGGGGGGGGCAACCGAAAAGGACTGCAAGAAGTGCTTCTCCTCTACTTACAATGAATTGCCCACCTAACCACCTCTCTTCTAACTCCAGAGGGATCAGGGTCCTTCAAAGTTTATAATATCCTGAACGCGGGGAGGAGAGAATGAGAGCCTTGTGAGACATATTCCCCCAACAGTAATCTCTGCTGCAAGGAGTTCACTAGACTAATGTTTGGTTTTATTTGCTTCATTCACACCTTGTCTTTCTCCCCAACAGGGACTCACAGTGGCTTACATAATTTTCCTCTCCTCTGTTCCACACAACAACCCTGTTAGGTAGGTTGAGCTGGGAGTGTGCGATTGGCCCAAGGACACCCAGCAGGCTTTCATGGCATGGGTATGGATTTGAACCTGGGTCTCCAGGATCCTAGTCTGGTACTGTTCCTTCCCATGGCCCTCCCTCCCACAACTGATGTTGAACTCTCCTCAATGTTCTATGAGTCCTGAAGGGCCATGAGCTTATTCAGAACCCATCATGTCATTTAGTGTTCTCTCTCTGTGTCTTTAAACCTATAAACTAATACATTTTTTTCTGCAGAAACCACATCCTTGTGAGTGGGTGGCTCCATTTCACTGCCCTGCGGATAAACTTGGGACTGATCAAGTTAATCAAGGACAGAAGCAAACACTGCATTTTTCAGATATGAGGAATGCCAGTTTCAACATTCTGGTCTTTTTTAAAAAAGATGATATTAGCCATAGATCAAGATGTACCCTGATTAGCAGGATTTCATGAACCGCAAAGTTTATTTGACGTTAAATATTTATCCTTCCCCTCTAAGCAATGGTGGTTGCATACATTTGCTGAGGAACAAGCGGGTTTTCAAACGTTTCACTCCCATTTTAATTATTATTTGTTAATTAGAATTCATTAGTAAGTTAAAAGGTTTTCCTTTTGGGTGGATGCTCTGTTTTGC
The DNA here is from genome assembly GCA_029233225.1 of Lepidodactylus listeri. NCBI lineage: Eukaryota > Metazoa > Chordata > Lepidosauria > Squamata > Gekkonidae > Lepidodactylus > Lepidodactylus listeri. The sequence continues at coordinate 15,395,949 of JARCFY010000012.1, forward strand.
TTTGGTGGCACGATATAGACAAAAAAACTAATATGTGTTTAGCAGTGAAAAACTTAACTAAGCCCGTATTTACTTTATTGTCTAAAATAATAATAGACAGTCATTTGAGTTCTCGGAGATGGGCTTTTACAAGCCTTTTGAAGCATAATCCCATTAGTGTTAATTTGAATTAAATCAAGGGAAGGCTATGGCCTGGAATATTTACTTCATTTCTTCTTTTTTTTTCCCCAAAGGAGAGCAGGCATGCGGATCCATACACTGAGAAGTAACAAGCTGGCCCCCCCATTCAGCAACTAGTTTTGCAAGAAAGTCAACTTGAGGAAGGGCCCGCCAGTCTTTGGAACGGCCTGACAGCAGCCTCCAGGACCATCGATTCCTGCCTTGACCCTCCAGGTGGAAGCGCAAAAGCAACACTCAGGGCTGAGCCTCCAGAACTAAAAAAGAGGCCTGATCGGTATGGATCTCTTTGTCTGCCCTACAGCTATAATCACCCACGCACACCAGGCTTCTCATATCCACTATCGCTTAAACTCTTCCCTCTCAGCTTCCTTCACCCTGTTCCTTCCACCCAAAGTGTAACTATTTTTAAATTAAATCAAATTTTGCAGAACATTAAATTATGCAAAACATAAACATATATGTGCAGATATCTGCATGGCTACTGTAACACAGTCTACATTGGGATACCTTTGAAGACAACGTGTAAACAACAACAGGTTCTGAATGCAGAAGTGTGATTAGTGCCAGGGGATAGTCTGATGGAAACAATCCCGCCTATTTTACAGCAGTTATATTGGCTGTGTTAATTCCATTCAGAGCGGTGGTTAGAACATTTGAAGCCCTTAATGGCTCAGGACCCACATATTTGAAGGACTCTCTCTCTCCCCATAGATCCCTGTATGCCAACTGTGGTCTTCTGGTTGCCATCTTCTAACCTGGCATCTACTAAAGCCCATCCCCTCTCTATAGAGACTCTGACCTTGTGGAAGGGGCTCCCTCAGGAAGTGAGAGGAGACATCATCTTTAGAAACATTTTAGGAGGACATTTTATTTGTGAGGTTTATGGGGCTGTGGTGGTTCATGGTGGCTCAGAGGTTAAGAGGCTGAGCTGCAGACTGGAAGGTCTGTAGCTTGGCAGTTCGAGACCCGAGTGCCGCGTGACTGAGTGAGCTCCCATCTCTGGCCCCAGCTCCTGCCAACCTAGCAGTTCGAAAGCAAGAAATTGCAAGTAGATAACTAGGTACTGCTTCGGTGAGAAGGTAACAGTGTTCCGTGCACCTCGGTGTTTAGTCATGCCGGCCACATGACCATGGAAAAAGTCTTCAGACAGTGCTGGCTCTTTGGCTTGGAAACGGAGATGAGCACTGCCCCCTAGAGTCAGATTCGACTGGCTTTCAAGCAAGGGAAACACCTTTACCTTTACCTTTAATGGGGTTTACTGTATTTTATGTTTTTAAGTTTGGAAGCCATGTTGAGCCCCAAAGGGGAAGGAGGGGTACAAACAATTCAATAGATAAGACAATGATTATGTGTTAATATTTTCTGGGTTTAGAATGAGTTTGCTCATTGTGGCTCACTGTGGCCATGCCTTCCATATTAAGCTGGACAGTGGCCTGGAGTTCCCCTAGCATTACCTTTCACTTTGATAGAGTATTCCAAAGCAGTCAGATACACCACCTATGTTCTTTCCCTTCCCTAGACATGGACACTGTCAAGCATGAACACTCTGAGCCCATTGCTAATGAGTAGCTCAAACAGTTATAACTTCCTCCAGTGGCACTTCCAAGGTTGCAGGACGGGGGTGGGGGGAGCCAGTGCATGCCATTCCACCAGTTTGGTGTAGTGGTTAAGTGCACAGACTCTAATCTGGGAGAACCGGGTTTGAATCCCCACTCCCCCGTTTGCAGCTGCTGGATGATCTTGGGCAAGCCACAGTTCTGACAAGAGTGGCCCTTGAAAGAGCAGTTCTCGAAAGAGCTCTCTCAGCCCCACCTACCTTATGGGGTGTCTGTTGTGGGGAGGGGAAGGGAAAGGCTATTGTAAGCCGCTCTGAGACTCCGAGTGAAGGGCGGGGTATAAATCCAATCTCCTCCTCCTCCTCCTCCTCTTCTTCTAATGTATACATGAAAAGAAGGGCTAAATGGTTTCAGAGAAGTGGGGACGACAGCATACAGCAGTAGCATCCTTCTGGATCCTGCAGTACATTACGCACAGGTAGCTTCTTCCCTACAAAGCTCAGGCTTGTGCGTCTTTTCCTCCCCCCTCAGAGGGGAAAAATGCTGCAGATGGGAACTGGCCTTTGTGGGTTTTGCCTGAGACACAGAGGCCCTTGCAGGCATTAAGACTGGCTTAAGGACTCCCTACATCAGGTGCTGCAACCAATGTGGGATGAATGTAAAGTTTTATGCCGCACATTAAGCAATTCCCCCCCCCCCCCCCCGAAAAAAGAAACATGTATTTCTTCCCCACTCAAATGCTTAATAGTTTGGCAGCAATCAATCAGAGTCATACATAATCAATTTGAAAAACTAAGCCTGGGAAATCAGGATACATTTCGAGAGTAGGAACAGGAGGCAAACAATAATCCCTTTTGCCTTTCTACTACTAATGCAGCGGGGTTTATTTTGAATGATGGCAGTATGAGTTTAAATTAAATGTCAAATATAATTTAACTTTAAAGCATGAAGTGGCTGACTGTGTTCATGGAAGAACTGGCAGCCCTCCTGAGTGGTTAATTGCCATCCACCCAATAATGAGCTATAAAAAGATCACTCATTTTCACTAGTGAGAGTTCCGTCTACTTCAGGAGAACAATCTTAAAATATTTTTTTTCAAATCGGAAAATAAGCCAGGCTCCAGACATCTTTGCTTCACAAAGTCTCTTCTACTACACTCACATTCCAAGTTAGCATGAACAACTTTTTATCACTTACAAGGAAGGAGATTCTCTGAGATGACTAATGCAGGGATAGGAGGGAAGAAGGCGCAACAGGGACTCTGGGGGCTTCTCCATCAAAGATCGGGGTAAGGGACTTGTGGGGAGGCAAGGAGCGACTGCAGCGAGTGACAATATAAAGCGGTGCGTGTTCCCTATTATTTCAGTATAAATGTGACAGAAAGGTATTCTCAGCACCCTTTGTTCTTTTGGAACCACGAGTAACAATGCAAACTGGTGCACAGATAAAGATCTTTGTGACAAACTTTCTGCTTTCATTCATTCCTGAGGGATCGCCTATACAAGATGTCGGGAGATCCGTGAACAGTTGCTGGTGGTTTGTTCAGTGGTACATAGCAGCTGTGTTCCCTTGAACCCGGGGTGTGTGTGTGTGTCTCCCGTGTTATTTTCCCAATTCAATCAGTTTTATTCAATTATTATTGAATATTATTGTTTTCCCAATTCAACTGGTTTTATGCATGCCATGTGGTGGTGGTGGGGAAGAAACATAAAGACAACATCATGCCTACAAGTTTCCCCTCCAGGACAAAGAGCAGCTCATTTATCTGCCTCACATAAGAAAGACAAAACTTCGCCCTTGCCAGCCAGAGGACAAGGACTGACACCAACAAGAGTATGGATTTCTCAATCTGAAGCAGAGGCTTTAAAGAGACACCAAGATTTAAAAAAAAATTCTAGAAGGGGTAAACTATCATATCTTCTAGTGGTGGAAAGTGGTAAAAGATCGATTTTGCCTTTGGAGGTGGGGGAACAAGAGTGGAGAGGTGAAGTCCTCAGTGTGGTCTAGTGATTTGGAACCTGGGCCAGTTGGGTTGACATCCTTGAGGAATAACAAAAGTGCCTTGGAAGCCTGTTTGGCCACATTCAGATCTCAACCACTTTGCTCTTTAGGATCTCTGTGAGAGTTCATCAGTTATTCCCTCTGACTCCAGCCCATCTGTTAGTTCCTCCCTTAAATACCTGTGGCATTTATTCATTAACGTGTAAATTGACTCCACATTCTTCATTATCTGTCATGTGATATTTCTTCCAGTGCCTCTGGATCTGAAACTGCTAAAAAGTATATTTTACGGTACTTTTGCTGCCTTCCCCCGCCCCCCCGAAGCTGACCAGCTTTTGATCCTTTGCCCCAACATTTTCTCTTTAGCACTGAATCCTTTCACTCTTTCTCTCAGGTTCAGAGCTTTGTCCCCTCCCTCTGCTCCCTTATTCCCGCACTCATGTTTTCGTGTATTTCCTTTGGCTTTTATGTTGTCATTTTTTTAAAAGGGGCCTATAAAGATAAAAGAGCTCAGAGATCAATGTAAATGGGGGGAAAATTCTCTTGGTCACTGTAGAATCTGGATCAAAACATCAACAAACATAAAATATCTGAACCAACTGATCACTGAGAAAGAAAAAAGTGAAGTAAAGAAAGCCAGATAGCTAGCTAAATAGCAATATGCAACTCTGTGAGTCCGTGCGAGCAAGGAAAGCCTTCAGGTTATTCCAAATCCTGCTGGGAGCTCAGTTCCTCCAGACTAATAAACGAAGTGCCTGCCCAGTGCATTGAAGATGAATTTGACCAAGACTTTCAGTGGCTCGATCAATTTCATCTTCAATATACCAGGTGAGCACTCTGAGGTCTGATTTAAACCTGATGCCAGCTTACCCATGAGCCTTTGCACTCACCAGTGTGTCCTGTTTACATTAGGCTGCTACAGTTTGTGTAGCTGAACTGCACAAGCAGCAGCCCAGTTCAAATGAGACACGCACTTACCGCAGTCCCCATCAGGCCTTAATCAGGATTTAGAGGGACCCAGCTCAGGCTCTAGAAATCTGAAATGATATTGACCAAGGCTTTCTTAAGCAGTTGAAAACCTTGTTCGGTTTTATATGTCATATGCCGGATAAGACCTGTAACTGTGCAATCCTGTACAGAGTTACTTCAACCCAATCCCACTGGATTAAATGGGTTTAGTCTGGAATAACTCTGTACAGCACAATCCTAAACAGACCTATGCAGAATCCTACAGAAATCTGCTTAATGGTTTACTCTCAGAAAAGTGTTACGAGTTTTTCACTATTCATGTAGTGGTTTGGAGGAGTGCACTTCTAGCCTAGGAACTTGTCATGAAATTGACTCAAGCTTTCTTTGCTATGGATGTGCACACCTCTGGGATACAAGGAAAGCAAAGCAAAGCAAAGCAAAGCAAAGCAAAGCAAAGCAAAAGAAAGGAAAGGAAAGGCAAGGAAAGCAAAAGAAAAGAAAAGAAAAGAAAAGAAAAGAAAAGCAAGGCAAGGCAAGGCAAGGCAAGGCAAGGAAAGGATCTTGGCTGTGAAGAACAATAGAGCAGGAGAAGGCTGCCAACTGTACAGTTGGCACATACAATTGAGCTGCTTTTAAAGAGGCATCCCATTATGACTCAGGGCACAGTAATCAAGCCTGTACGATTAGAAATAACTTGGGTGCCAGGCTGAATGCTGCCATGATGCAGAGATGCTCACCTGCAAGCAAATCTTTGCGGAGATCAAAAGAAGGTCTTGACGCAATCAAAACTGCCGTTTTGAACAAGGTAGGTCTGAATGATGATCACAACTTTTGTTAAGTTCTCAGCATCCCTGACTGTAATGAATTGTAACTAGTAGCATTACACAATACAGATTATCTGAATGTGATTGAATTATTCCGTGCTTTCCTTAGATTTCTACTGTAATAAAAAAAACGCCTTGGCCTCACCATAGTTTTTTATCCTCAGCATACCAGTTCATCAAAACAAGTGTCCTATATATTGAGCGTTGCTACCATGACACATGCCAGTTCGTTGGAATGTCTTTTATAAGTGTTGTGTACATCTCCTCAATCATAGCCCAGCCTGGGAATCCTTCGTTCGTTTGAAGCATTGAGGACTTTGAATTGGCTCGGTGGCAGATCACACATTTTATACACAGAACTTCTCAAGTTCAGCCTCTCTCACCTCCAGTTAAAAAAGAATCTCAGCACATATTGGGAAAGATTTTTCTCTGCATGGGACTTTGGAGAGCACACCATTCTAATCCACCAACAGTCTGACTTGACATGAGGCAGTTTCTTTTGTTATAATATTCACATGATAGCTTATACACTCTAGATGTCAGTGCTGAAGTTCAGGAGACAAGTAGACCACCAGCCAAGTAACTGAGTTTGGAGCCTAATGGGATATTAAGCAATGAGGCTGTCACCATACCCGGAAAGTAAACGGAGAGAGGCAGTCTGAGAGCCGGTTTTGGTGTAGTGAAGTGCGTGGACTCTAATCTGGGAGAACCGGGTTTTATTCTCCACTCCTCTGCTTGCACCTGCTGGATGACCTTGGGCAAGCCATAGTTCTGTCACAGCTGTTCTGGAAAGAGCAGTTTCTGTCAGAGCTCTCTCAGCCCCGCCTACCTCACAGGGTGTCTGTTGTGGGGAGGGGAAGGGAAAGGGGTTTGTAAGCCACTCTGAGGCTGCGGACAGACTCGTCCCTGCCGTGCGGGGGGGAATTGTCCCTGCCGTGCGGCGTTCACATGCCGCCGCAAGGAAGCCGCCCGCAGCATCCAGACTGCGGGCGGCTTCCGGCGTTGTTGTGCGAACGCCGCACAGCTCCCCCGGCTGGAGCGCATTCACACCCGCCAGAAGCGGGTGGAACGCGCACCGCAGCAGTCGGGACACCACTTTTAAGTTGTGCCCGGCTGCTGCGGGAGGAGTGCGGCGCCGGACGCGTTGCTTCTGGCCTGCCTCCTCCAGGCAGATGTGGCAGTCTGGACTGCTGCTCTGCCTCCGCTTTTAAAGCGGAGGCAGAGCGGGCCAGACTGCCAGTCTGGCCTTAGCCTGAGACTCCAAGTGAAGGGCGGGGTATAAATCCAATCTCTTCTTCTTCATCTGAGAACAAGCTGCCCGGAGTAAAGCCCAATTTGAACCTGCTTCCAGGGAAGCAAGAAGACTTTCTATGTTTGGTACTGCATATGCCTGTATGTATCTCATTAACAGTGAGTTATCTTGGGGGGGGGGGGGGTGTCAGGGAATGCATTGGTAGCATACTGTAGGCTAGCCAAGCATTGTGCTACCATTATATCCATAAGTGGTTGACGGACTGATTTATGCAACACTACACCCACCCAGCATCATATATAAGTAAGTACTGAGACAAGTGGCCTTAGTAGATCCATATTGCTCCCTTGTGATCCCTGCCCACCAGTAGGCGCAGTGCCACTTTATGGCAATCTGCCATGGTGGAGCTGAACGGCAGCAAACAACAGATGCCCTAGCGGTGCAGCGCAAGATGCACCTGGTTCTTATTGTCAGGACTCCCTGTTCAAGAATCCCCAGCACCTTCTGCTAGAATGCAGAGACAACAAGGGCTCTGTTGTGAAGCACCACTTGGACATTTCTCAATGCATATAGGGAAGTCATACCAGAATTTGCTGTCTTCTAGATTTTCTAGATTTCCAAAACTATGGTAGAGTCCTGGAGTCTTGCTTGTAGTTCTTCCCTCAAAAGGCTACTGACTACCCAAACCATTGTGTGTTTATCTGGAAGTTCGTCTCACTGTGTTCACCGGAATGCAGCCTTAAGCAACCGATTTCATCACAGATTTTCCAGATCTGTTTATCCCAAAAGTTGTCCTCTGCACACCAACATTTTTGTCAGTACCAGGTCAAAGTAAACAAGGATGTTAAACTAAAATTTATTGATGACGATACAACAGTTTTTGTCAGATGCCAAAGATAAGAGTTCAGACCTGGGTAGCTTACATAACCATACGAACAGAATACAATGCAATATTATTTCAGATCGCTGTCATCCGGTCACACCCCCAAAAGTCATAAGGTAGTACATAAAAACTACAGATAGCCTATGAGGAGTTCATTAAATTGATACCGCAGAGCGTTAGACAACAGACGGCAAGCAAGTTTGATGGAGAAGCAACTTTAACTTTTACACATTTTTATACAAACTACTTTCCGCCATTTTTTTCCCAATAGGCCCACCCTTGAGAGCAGAATAGTTTCAGCTAAGTATACGCTGGTATAGGGTAATGGGTAGTATGTCCTTCCGTGGCTCCAGCTCACTGCTGGACTTGAGCAATAAAAGGAGAATTGCAGCCATGAATCACAAGCTCGAGTGTCTTAATTCTGTCTCTCAAGACCAGAAAAGACAAATACCACTAACACACAATGAGTCCCTTGGCAACCGGATACACCATGCGTGGACCTTTTTCCTTTTTTTAAAAAAGCAACAAATCCATATGAGACGCTTGCCCTTCTTGAGTAGCTGTGGTGTGCATGCAAGAGTTGCTATGCTACCTGTGCAGTCAAGGATGCTTACATTCACTCCACTGCCGAAGAATGCTCCATGCACAGAACACACCCAGACAATGGAGCTGACCCTGCAGAGATCAGGGCACCTGTGTGCACCACCCAGACTGACTGAATAGATCAGGGCATTATGTACATGCTTCTGTGTGGAAGTGACACACACTGTTCTATTCCCGTGATACTCACTCAGTGGCTGGGGATCCATATGTGGCTTTCTAACATGCCCTCTGTGATTCTTCAGAGCACTGTTCCGCAATGGGGCATCTGTAATGTTTCAGAAAAGGGGACAAGCCTCCTGGCAATTGGCTTGTAGTTACAGGTGGTTTCCACTGTGAGACAGCTGCCACTGGAAGAACAGGTAAGTTGAGAGCCTACCTGAGGTACAGGTCTCATGCCGGGGATGGAACCAAACATGGGTCTTTGGGTTGATGGTAATGGTGAATGTGGCTCTCTGTAAGCCATGGAGTGAGTACCACCGCTATTATCAGACAGCTTATGGCTAATGGGGCTGCAGTGGCTCAAGTGGTTAAGTCACTGAACTGCAGACTGGAAGGTCAGTAGTTCAGCAGTTCAAGACCTGAGTGCTGCATGACGGAGTGAGCACCTGTCTCTGGCCCCAGCTCCTGCTAACCTAGCAGTTCGAAAGCAAGAAATTACAAGTAGATAAACAGGTAACACTTCGGTGGAAAGGTAACAGCGTTCTGTGCGCCTCGGCGTCTAGTCATGCCGGCCACATGACCACAGAAAGATCTTCGGACAGCGCTGGCTCTTCAGCTTGGAAACAGAGATGAGCACTGCATCCCTAGAGTCGGATTCGACTGGCTTTCGAGCAAGGGAAACCTTTACCTATAGATAATGGCATGATCAAAACTTCTAGATCCAGGAAAGCAGAGGCAATGATGGCTACTTTAGAGGGAGGCTGAATGTTCCCTAGTCAGCCCAGAACCAGGCTCCCCATCACGATATGATGTTATTTTTGCCAGCTCTTTGTGTTGGTCTAGGGTAGCTGGGCTTCCCATGGTAACCAACCTTGAAGTCAAACAGGCATTGAAGGAGTTCGAAAAATACGAAACTAGAAGGCAGTTCTCCCATTAGGAAATGAGAAGATTCACCACAGGCTTTGGCCGGACAACAGCTGGGGCCTTGTACATCCAGTGTGGCATAGAAAGATATAAGGGAAAACATATACACATGAGCTTGGTGGAGCCAGTTGATAATCACAACCTTAAGTCAAGACCCAACTTTGAAAGATGATGTTCCATCCTCTGGGCTGCTTTCTAGGCACAGGGTGCCACTTTTGCACTGCAGCACGAGCTCCTCTTTGCACTCTCACCGCTGAAGGGGATTCAGAGGAACAGTGAGCCGAATTATGCTGCTAAGCATATTTCTCAGATGTTTCTTCCACTGAAATCAATGGGACTTCCTTCCAAGTAAATATGTGTTTAGTGCAGAGGTGCCAACGCTTTGATGGGGTGGAAGCATTAGAGGACTGGAGAAGATTACAAGGCAGAAAAATATCATTCTCTAGCTATTAAAAGAGCTATTCTCTTTGTTTGTTTCTGCAGTAAATAAAACATCATTGGCTCCTTTAAACCATTCATTTGCATCAAAAGATTCATTTGCATTTGTTTATCTAATCCAGAAAGAGCCTGCTATAATAGAGCACACTGTCACCCTCAATGAGGAGAGCAGTGTGCCTCCAGATCATCAGTGCACTCAAGCTAGATTTTGGCAGAGTCGGAATCCACTTTATAGACGAAAGAGTTTGGTTTTCTTATTATAAATTTCAAGGTGGAAACCATATCATAATCTCATTATCAGGAAATATGGTGGATGGAGGGGAATTGGGAGAACCCAGATCACAGAGGAGTTCTCAGCTGGAGAGTGGTGTTTGAGGCCAGCATGAAAGATGCTTTCAGATGTTACAGTAGTCCTGTTCATGTGTCCACCTGAATGCTTGGAGAGCCCTAACGGGGTCATAGAGGCAGTTTGGTGTTTGGTCATAGAGGCAGTTAGGAGCACAGACTCTAATCTGGGAGAACCAGGTTTGATTCCCCTCTCCTCCACATGCAGCTGCTGGTGTGACCTTAGGTTAGTCACAAGTTCTTTCAGAGCTGTTCTGTCAAGGGCAGTTCTTGAGAGAGCTCTCTCAGCCCCACCTACCTCACAAGGGGAAGGGTAGTGAAGGGCAGGGTATCATAAATTCTTTCAGAGCTGTTCTCTCAAGGGCAGTTCTCGAGAGAGTTCTCTCAGCCCCACCTACCTCACAGGGTATCTGTTGTGGGGAGGGGAAGGGTAGTGAAGGGCAGGGTATAAATCCAATCTCCTACTCCTCCTTCCTCTTCTTCTTCTTCCAGCTTGATATGCATTCATAGTGGATCATATTTGCACAAAATACACCTGAACAGCAATAGGCATTATCTGGGACCCTCTTTTTCTCAGGAAAACAGAATCAGCATGCAGCTCCCTGAGTACATTCAGCAGTTCATATGTTCTGTGCAAGATCAGCCTTGAAGATAGGGCAGTTGAAGTGCTGTCCAAGTGAGCACAACCCAATCACAGCTCCCTCCACAGGTTCAAAGGAAAACCTGAACTGAGCTGGGATCTTCTCCCAACACAGAGGAGTTCCTAAATAATTTGCCAGCTGGCAGCTCACTTTTCAAATGTATATTATTTGGAGGGAACTGCCCCACGTAAGTCTGGCCTGCTTTCCAAGGAAGCTCTCCTACACCCACCCAAATCACATCCTGACTGTGGTTTTGTTTTGTTCAACACTCCTTCGAGTGCATTTGAAGGTATAGAGCGAGATAGTCCATTGTCTGGTAATGGGTGCAAAGCTACTCAGCAAAGAAGATAGGCTTGCAGAGGGTGGGCATGCTTTGTCTGTGAAGATCCCTACTGCCATTCATACCATTCCCATTTTCTTTAGAAAATCTGACTTCACTCTCAAGCAAGAGAGGAGGGGAAATGTGCAGCTTTTAAAAATAGCCCTAAAATAAAACAGGTGAATAAAATTTGTGCTTATGGGGGCGGAGTTGTGTAGTTTGCCTCCAGAGACATAACCAAAATACATATGTGCCTATAGTACTTACACAACTAGATATGATGCCATGTTCACAACAGAAATGAATCTTATTTCAGGGACATATCCTGCTTCCCACAGTGACCCCAAGGGGAAGTAGGTGTTCCTCAAAGTGTTTCCTGCAACCCCTTCTGCTGCCCCAACTTTAATTTACAGTATATTAAGGTCCTATTGCATGGATTAAAATTTGCCTTAATTCTATAATGTATTTTTTAATGTTTATAGCAATATTATTGTTCCTGAAACCAAGGTCTTTGTACTTCTTCAGTTTTGCAACCTACAGGCTTCAGTCCAGGGCTACATGGATTTCTGCCCGTGAACTGTAAGTTTCTCACCTCTCTCTTTCCACAGCAGCCTGAAATCCTGTTCTTGCTCCTCCTGCAGAAAAACTCTGGTGGATCTAAGCCTGTGTTTTGAGAGTCACATCTGAAGGCGCACTGCATGCTTAGATAATGTCATACCATCGTGACGGAAGCAGAACCTTGTAGGAAAGCATGCAGTTTCTATGCAACAAGCGCAGAGAACAAATGCATTTTTATTACAAATAAAATGAAATTATATGGAGATACCCAAAGTATTCAGGGCTGTGACAGGCAAGGAAGAATAAGACAACATCAGAAAATGGAAGTGCCTGAGTGTGTTGAGGTATTCATATTGTATCCCTGTCCGCTTTCGTTTATATTTTAGGATTATAAATAGGATAACAATGCAGTCTGGAGGATGAAGTTACAGTGAGGACTCCTATGGTTCTGCACTGATAGACGTTTTCAACCAGACTTCACCCAGGCATATGGAACTTTGGGTCCCATTTAAAAGAACCTGTTGCTGCTATCAAGTAGTGAGCTCTTTCTTCAGCTTTAGACAGCTGGCTTGTGATAAGCATGTTGTCAGTTAGCACTGCCATAAGTATGGGTGACTGTCTTGTCATGATCAGTAAGGTTGCTGAACGTATTACATATGTCAATGCTTACTGTTTTACCATCAGGTTTGATGATCTGTTAACATTGCTTTGTGTTCCAAGGTTTTTCCTGACCTTTTTAGGTTCCGCTCGGGAGATAGCATCGGTGACCCGACTCCCACCTTTGGAATGCGAGCCTTGCTGGCCTGCTTTGCTTTGCGCATGCTCATTACTCATTTGCTTTTCCTCCCCTCTTGTCTCTAGCTGGCTATTCCTAAGCCTTGAACAGAAAAGCCTCCTGTTATGTGTTACAAGAATCACAGATGTTATGTATTTCTTTGCTTAGTTTTCTCTGGGAACATCTTCTCCAAAAAACCTTCAACAGTGTTTTTCCCTGAGAACCTACTTTGCTGCGCTTTCCTTGGGAACAGTGAGCTACTGTATTTGGGCACCAATAATTCTCACTATTGATTGGTAGATGATAGATGGGCCATATTTCATATCAAGTATAATTGTAGTTGCGTCCTTACAGATATCATATAGTGTTTTGTAGTTGTAGTTGTGTCCTTACAGATATCATATAGTGATCCGAAGTACCCAGCATTGACTTCTGGGGTGGATTTTTCTATTGTCAAGACAGAAGCACCCAAACTTTAATTTGCCCAGTTGCCAATACATCCTTCACACACACACACACACACACACACACACAAAGTTGGAGGACAGACTGGCGGAATGAAGCGCAAGGGAAACAGGGCAAAAAGACCCAGGCCAAGTTGTCGCGGAGCTTTCCAGTCACACTGCATGGACTGATGCGGAAACATACCAGGGAGGAGGTGGACTAGAGCGTTCACACTGCGGGGTGGCCCCTGGCGACGGCGCCCCATTTGTGCACAGCTTTGGTCCATTTCACCAACCTGCACATAGGCGCATGGGCGCATAAACACATAGGCATATAGATGCAGCAGCAATTGGGGCAGAATCCTATGGCTGGGAGCAAGCAGGAAGCGTCCCCGTGGGTGGTTGTGCACTCAAGCATGCAGCGCTCATGGGCGGTTATGCCAGATCAGCAGGATAACAATGCAGTCTGGAGAGTGAAGTTACAGTGAGGACTCCTATGGTTCTGCACTGATAGACGTTTTCAACCAGACTTCACCCAGGCATATGGAACTTTGTGTCACATTACCAGCGCCACTTGATTGTGGTTTATTTGCATCCACACTTCCAGGAAGCGGGATCAACGCGCACCCAAACAGCTTGCCACGGCTTTCACCTGGTACTTTTAAAAAGTGGGATCAAAACACTTCAGGACGGGGTGAGTACGGCACGGGAGCGCCAGACAGCTGTGGCTGTGTGAGCCGGCCCACTTAATCCGCTTGAGAAGTGTGCCTTTATCGGGCCAAACTGCCAGGCTGAACTCAGCCAAATGCACTTTCAGACTGCAGCATGGGTAATGCACTTTCAGACTGCAGCAGTATGAATGAAATTACAATGCAGCCCTACAGTCCCAAGATCCCAAGCACGTTAAAAATAAAGCCACGTAAGATTAATGGGCCGTGTGGATTGCCCTGCCACAGAGAAATCACACAGAATTAGAGGCTGAAAGCATCAAACATTTACATGGGCGTAATCCCACGGACTTCTATAGTGCTACTCCAGCACAGCACATAGAAAAGTACTGTTATTTTATTACTTCTCTTGATGGGGTTCGTTCTGCTTACCAGAAGAAGAACAGAAACACAGGAAGCTGTCGCTTTAATTGCCGGCCTTTCTTTGGTAAACAATGCAAAGTGATTAGAGATGTTTTTTGGCATGCGCAAGCCAAAGCCACCTAGTGAGAGTTCAAAGAACAAAGCAAATGCTCATTGGAAGAAATTACTCAGCTAACTAAACTTGTGTATCCCGAAGCCAGCCATTTTTTCCAGCATCTTTGACCCATTTATCAATGCACAATTACTGTCACCATTGTGTGGTGTCATTAGGCGTAAGGTTACAAGTGCCAGTCGGAATAAAAAAAAATTGCAGTTATGTTGGCATAATTTTTCATTATCATCTTCATTAACCAGAGCTAGTGGGACTAAGAGTTTATCCTTGCTCTTGTCATCGTCATGACAACGCTTCCAAAGCTTGTCTGCCGAGAGTCCACCCAATACAAAAAAACCCTGAATGTCCTCATTATTCCGCCTCTCACACGCTCACCCATGCCAAGGGTGATACGGCGCTGCAGAGAGCCCTTGATTTATCCCCTGTGATTTCTCTTGACAGCCTGGTATGGTGTCTCGGCTTAAGGCAATCGGTCTGATTTCACAGTTTAATTACTGCTAATCTGAGAGGGAGCGTGGCCAATGCTAATGAGCCAGTAGCAATCAAAGCAGTAATGGCTAAACTCACCCTGTTTCGTTCTCCCCCCCCCCCCCCCCGGAAATAAGCAAGACGTAACCCCACCCTGCTGCATATGGACAGGAGGGAAGCAATCTGTCTGACAGACGATGTGTTATGAAATTATTTGACGCCGGAGCACACTTCCTCCAGCATCACTACTTCCTTTGGAACGGCACTGCTGAAGAAGAGCAGTTTGTACCGTTGTCAAGGTGCTGTCCAGATCCTGTGGTGTGCACACCCCTCTTGGTCTTGCAGAGCCTAATGTTATGGACAGCCGCTATGCACTTCCATCGCTTCTTTATACACACATATCACATCCATGGCGTAAAGAACGGTCAGCCACAAAGGAAGAGACAATCTGCATATCTCGAGAACTTCATCTCTGACTTTTTGGCCACTAGACAATCATTGGCCATTTCCGGCACCCTCTCTAAAATACTCTTTAAAAAAATTGAGCAGGGAAATGCGACGTCAACCGAGGCCACAAATGACAATCTAAGGTGTGGAGGAGTAGCCCCCTGGGTCTGATGCAGCAAAATAAAAGTTCAGAGACTAACAACATTCATTCCAGGATAAGCTTTCACGAATCACAGCCCATTTCACCAGACCAGACTCCCATTTTAATCTATGGGACAGCTGAAGAACACTTATTTGTAAGCAGGAGTTAGTGAAGCCTGAGAAGAGTTAAAGGACAAGGAAAGACCAATGACACTGAAAGTCCTTTAATTCTAGCATTGCCTGATTTTTTGCAGGATTTTAGGCGCTGATCCTGTGGATCAGAACGTCCCCACCTCCACAGATGGATGCTGCAACCCAGGGTCAGCGGCTGAGACTGGCAAGGCCTGTGGAGCAATATTGCTTCTCCTGTATGCTTTTACTGCCTGCCTGCCTGCCTTTTTGGAGCAAGCAAGCAGTGACAGGAACAAGGAAACGGTGCAGCGATTGCTGATCGCCTGGCCTTTACCCAGTGAGCTGAAAAGCAGATTGGGTCAAGAGAGAAGTCAAACAAGCGGACACAGGGAGACTGTGGGCCCACTTCCCCCTCATCTTTTCTCTTCCCCTCCCTGTAAGAATATACTAAGAAATATTTCTGGGGCTGATTACCGTCTTTCCAAAAATACCTTCTGCCTGAATACCAGCAGCATGTGGAAGAAGATACCTTGACTGGCTGGAATTGAGTCAGAACTCAGAAGCAATGCTCCTTCTAAGCTGTGGAGTCTTGTGAGCAAAAATTCTACTTTCTGAGCTACTGGCATTAAAGTTGCGAGCGAGCGGTTTGGCTGCTGCATGAATTAGTTTGCTCTGGAGCCATCCCTTCCTGAGCCGAGACAAAAATGTGTGAGCTGGAGGCTAAAAAAACTATGAGCTAGCTCATACTAACTCAGCTTAGAGGGAACACTGGTCAGAAGGTATTGAGTAATTTATCAGCATGAATGAATGAATCATTTGTTGATATTATTTTGCCCAGGTCGCAAGTTCCACCCACAGCCAAGACAAATAGCACACTTGCCAGCAGTGCTACAGAAGATCCTATTGGTTGTTAAGAGGATTTTCCACTGATTTTCCATTCATTTATTTGAAGTCACACCAAGAAGCCTGGCAGCTCCACCAAGTGTGAAAGACCAGTATAGGGTTGCCAGATCCCCCTAGCCCCTGGCAGGGGATGGCAGGAGGGTAGAGTTGCCAGATCCAGGTTGGGAAACTCCTGGAGATTTGGGGAAGGAACCTGGGTAGGCCAGGGACCTCAGTGGGGTACAATGCCAGAGAGTGCACCCTCCAAAGCATCCATTTTCTCCAGGGGAACTGATCTCTGTACTCTGGAGCTGAGCTATAATTCCAGGGGATGTCCAGGTTCCACCTGGAGGCTGGCATCCCTGTGCGTTCTAATCATAAAGTGTTCCTCTTATATGTGAGGGGTGTTTGAGGGTCTCTTGCTGTCAGGCACAAAGAAAGCAAAAGATCAAACAGTTTGTTTAAGTTACCTAACAGTGGCTGAGGACAGACTAGCAATCTGCTGCGGGAGGAAAGTGGGGCTGAAAGTTGCGGGGGAAAAACTGCTCCGGGGCTGCCCGTTCACACTGGCCAGACTCTTGCATTAGCATACCGGACCGGAGCGTTCAGACTGCTGCAGAGCGGCCCCGGGTGGGCCAGCCTCCACAGTTCATGGCAGGGCCGTTTCGGCAACGGGTGCATGTGCACATGAGCACTCATGCGCACATTGCTGAAACGGCACGTTCACACTGCCGCCTCCACTTGAATCCTGCCTTCTTCCAGTTCACACTGCCGGAAAGCGGGAAACAAGCGGCAGACGGCCCCTGGACACCACTTTCTCCCGGTGTCCTTCTGAAGTGGCAGGGAAGCGGCATGGAAGCGGTAAGTACGGAAGGGAGCCAGGGAACAGCTGTGGCTGTTTGAACGGGCTCCCTTCCCCCGCTTCACAAGTGGAGCTCTCCCGCTTCAGATTACCAGTCTGTCCTCAGCCAATATTTCATGATACTGCACTGTGAGCAATTCTTGTATTCTTTCTGTAGAATTAAACAATTGTTATTTTTCTTGGACTGCAAAATGTTTTTTTGCCAGAAAATTCATAACGGCACCAAAAGGCTGTTATGACACTGTATTAAATAACTGTTCTATTTTCCAAAGCACAGCCTGACCCTATGCACGTTTACTCACAAACGAGCCTTGCTTTGTTCAGTGGGACTGACTTCCAGCTAAGTGTGGCTAGGACTGCAGCATTGGAATTAAGCTGGAGTTCTGCACCTTGTGATGTGTGCTGAATTAACCTGAATTCCATTACAACTTTGGTTTCCAAGGCACAACCAGGGAAGGCAAAGTATGTATAGTGAAATTACTATGGTGGTATTCCTCTCCCCTAGGGTTGCCAACTCTGGGCTGGGAAATACCAGGAGATTTGGGGGGGGGGGTTGAGCCAGGGGAAGGCCTCATTGATATATAATGTCATACAGTCCATCCTCCAAAGCAGCCATTTTCTACTGAAGAACTGATCTCTGTTGTCTGAGCCTCAGTTATAATAGTGAGAGATCTCCAGGCAGCACCTAGAGGTTGGCAGCCCATCTCCTCCTAAACCCCATACATTAGAATTTAAAGTATTTATAATCTAAATAATATTTGATGGCTAAGCTTCCATGCCTTTGCTTCTGTTGCCTTTTGATAAATAATCCGCAAAGCAACCCTAACACTTAACAAATTGAATTATTTTGCCACTAAATGTCTGCTATGGTAGATGATTCCTTCCATAGAGACAGCGCACACCACTTCCTTATACCTGTTTTCAATTATTGGTTTCACTTTATCTTCCCACATTTGTATCGCTAGTCTCTTAGTGACTATTACACACACCTCTGCTGAACCACAAATCTTCGCATTTATTTGGGATTTCTCTCGATATTCATCAAACTCAAAATTACATGATTGGGTCACAGTAGAATTCTGGCTGATAAGGAAAAAAACACACAATAAAATTAGTTCCCCCAAGTTCAGTCCAAAACAGAGAGTTTATTAAACAAATTTAATTAAATATTAACAGTAATAACAATCATTTCTGCCGAATGCGCAAGGGACAGAGATAACCGATGACACAACAGCCTTGCTGAAAATACTAATTAAAATACCTTAGCAGAGCTAGCGTTCTGATGAAAAAACCCACCTTTCAACAAGTGCTTATTTTATCCAAGGCATTCCCTTTTTCCACCCCTCTTTATGGAGTTAATTAGAGCTTCCCTATCTTTTTGAATGTTAGGAATAAAGTGGAAAGGCTCTGTGGAACTGTTTCTTTTGGGACTTGAGTAAACAAAATGCATAATTGCCTATTTCTGTAATATCATCTTATGCACCTGAAGTATTCCAAACATATTTTTCTTATCAGTTCGAATTCTACTGTAACCTAACTGTGTAATTTTGATGTTGATGGACATCAAGAGGAATACTACCAACAAGAAGCAACCAAATCTGACTGATACAGTTAAGGGCTGACATAAGGGGATTCTTCCATGGGTGTATCAGAGTTTTGGACGCTACAGCATTATACCCAACTAAGGGCCCTCTCCTCCCCAAACCTCACCCTTCCCAGGCTTCACCTTCAGTTTTCCCCAGAACTTCCCTGCCTGGACTTGGCAACCCTACCATCAACACTGGGGTTGCTGTTCCTTCAGGTAGCTTCTTCCCCAAAACATCTGTTCCCTAACCTGAAGAGGATCAAAAGCCCTCACCAGTATGGTGCAGTGGTTAAGACAGAGCAATGGACTCCAGGTTTGATTCCCCACTCCTCCACAGGAACCCAGCGGGGTGGCCCTGGGCCAAACACAGTTCTCTCTGAACTCCCTCAGCCCCACCTATCTCACAAGGTGACTGTTGTGGGAAGAGGGAGAGAAAGTGATTTTGAGCCACTATGAGATTCCTTATGGTAGAGCAAGGTAAAGGCCAGTCAAATCCGACTCTACGGATGTGGTGCTCATCTCCGTTTCCAAGCTGAAGAGCCAGTGCTGTCCGAAGACTTCTCCATGGTCATGTAGCCGGCATGACTAGATGCTGAGGCGCACGGAACACTGTTACCTTCCCACCGGAGCGGTACCTATTTATCTACTTGCAATTTCTTGCTTTCAAACTGCTAGACTGGCAGGAGATGGGGCCAGAGATGGGAACTCACTCCGTCATGCAGCACTTGGGTCTCGAACTGCTGAACCACCGGCCTTCCGGTCTGCAGTTCAGCGTCTTAACCACTTAGCCCCTATGGTAGAGAAAAGCAGTGTATAAAAACCAACTCTTATATATAGTTGGTGTGTGTGTGTATAGTTGGGTGACAGCTGGTAATCTTTTTTTAATTCTATTTTTCTATATCTTTGTATATTTTTGAAGATGTTATTAATTTTTTTTTAAAAGTAACCCCGCCCCCCTCCTTCTTTTTTCATCTCGTTGGGACCAGGAGGCATCAGAAAAAGCTGCCTATATCACAGCCGCCCAACATTTTGTGACTGAAACCCAGCACTGCAGGCAGCCATCTTGTGGGGGTGTCCACTCTTGGCTCTCAATATTCTACAAGTGCCCACAGACTGCCCACTGCTTTAGATGATCTGCTATTATTTGTGCCTTCTTCCTTCCTCAAGTCACCTTTTAAAGAAAGTTTTTAAATAGATTTTGAATGTTGTTTCTGTGTACTTTGTGGCATAATATTTCTGTACATAATGCCAGCCAGCCAAGGGACAATTGTGGGAGAAGGTTATAAAAATAAAATTACTATAAAAGGTAGCACCACAAGTGGTTATGTGTGTGTGTGCATAGAAGATAAAAGCAGCACACAATAACTCCTCAGTAACACCCTTATATTGTCAACTTCCTACTACAGTGGACCTCAGCTTGGGATCAAGTTAGTGACCACTGGATAATGTGACTTATTGAGCCAATGGATCCAGCTTCCAACTGCCTAGCCATAGGCTTGCCAAACTCCAGGTGGCACCTGGATATCTCCCACTATTAAAGTTTATCTCCAGACAACTATGACTTCCCGAAGAAAATGGCTGCTTTGGAGGATGGAATCTATGACATTTTACTCTGCTGAGGTTCTCCCCCTCCCCCGCCCCAGCCCACCCCAGGCTCCACCTGCAAAATCTCCAGGTATTTCCCAACCCAAAGCTGGCAACCTTGCATGGCATGCATCCAGGCTGTAATGCCTGCAGTTCCTATCTTTGGCCTGCTGTTTAGAGAGTTGAAGTGGTGCTAAGCAGGGGTCATTTCGTAGAAAAAGAGGTGCAGGAGCTCATTAGCATACCTATTAGCATAACTCATTAGCATATGTCACGCCCCCTGATATCACTGGAAGTGTATCAGAAAGGGAAGCAAAAGGGGAGGCATCTTCAAAAGCCTCCCCTCCCCTTCCCTAGCTGGCCTGCCAAGGCGGGTGGGGGGGAACAAAGTGAGAAGGGCCCCATAGAATACAGTGGAAAGACTGTGCTGCCACTGCTGCGCAACTGCTTCCT
This sequence comes from Lepidodactylus listeri, assembly GCA_029233225.1. Taxonomy (NCBI): domain Eukaryota; kingdom Metazoa; phylum Chordata; class Lepidosauria; order Squamata; family Gekkonidae; genus Lepidodactylus; species Lepidodactylus listeri. The sequence goes on from JARCFY010000012.1 coordinate 15,416,576, forward strand.
CCACAGGCCCGCTGGGAGAGGGGCTTGCCACCACTGCCATTTTGTGCCCACTAAGGGTGTGCAAATAAAACATTTTTGGCCCGATTCAGATCAGGCCAAATCAGGCCGCATCTGTTCTAGCTGCCAAATGACCCCCATGTGTCAGTTTCAGCAATGCAAGTGGATTGGGGAGTCATTGGGCAGGCTGAATGTCAGTTTCAGCCCCATTATACCCTATGGCCCATTGAAGTCAATGGCAAAAACTCATAGGGTATATGAGGGGCTGGAGGAGAGGGGGTTCGAGGGAGAGGCTCCAAACTTACAGGATGGCCGCTGGGGCCTCTCCCCAAAATCCCCACCAAGTTTCAAAAAGTTTGGACCATGGGTCCAATTCTACGGGCCCCCAAACAGGTTGTCCCATCCCCTTTATTGTTCTCTATGGTTGGAAAAAAGTAATGTTTTTTCCCACCTTAGAGAACAATGGAGGCAATGGAAGCAACCTATTTGGGGGCCTGTAGAATTGGACCCCCTGGTCCAATCTTCTTGAAACTTGATGGGTATCTGGGGGAGAGGCTCCAGCAGCTACCCTGTAAGTTTGGAGCCTCTCCCTCAAACCTCCTCCCCTCCAGCCACTTTTTAAGCTGCCACCAAATTTCAGTGGCAATTCAGCGATGGGCCAAATCAGATCAGAGAATCTGATTCGGCCTGTGGCTGCCCTAGTGCCCACTCCTGGGCTGGCAGAGAGCCACTCCGCCTCGCTCTGGCCCCAAATGACCCCTGGTGCTAAGGATCTGGATTTGAGACAAGAGCCACCTGACCCCTGCATATTTGGTTATACAGGAAGGCATCCCATGGATATGCCCAAGGACATTTTGGTGTGTATGGACTGGAAGCTGGGGGGGGGGGGGTTTAAGTCTTTTTTTATTATTTTCATCTGTTATGATACACTTAACAAAAGTGAGAGCTTAGTTACATATATATTAAAGAGATCACCATCCCATTTATACAAAAATTTTAAACCTTATTGCACATAATTGTATACAGCTTGTTTAAAAAATTAGAACTAAATATTTAACATGTTTCCTTAGTATATCTTTCAATCCATGAATATACTCTGGACCAAGATTTCTCAAATATATTATCCTTTTTTCCTTGCAAACTATTTGTTAACTTATCCATTTCTGCTGTGTCTAATAGTTTGTAAATTAAGTCCTCCCTTGATGGTATTTCTTTCCATTTCCAGTCTCTTGCATGTAAAATTCTTGCAGCAGTTACTACATGCCTTAACAAGTATGAGTCTGCTTTATCAAATTGTTCTGGTATTATACTCAATAAAAGTATTTCTGGTAGAAAAGGTATATCGGTCCCCAAAATCCTTAGTGCAATTTTATGTATGTCTGACCAATATTTCTTACTCTTTTGACATGACCACCACATATGATAGAATGATCCTACTTTTTTCTTGGAAGCTGTTTGTGAACAGGATAGAAACGTCCGACCAAGCCAACCCATGAATCACCCCACTGGCTCTTGCTGATTTAGAAAACTTGTGCCTTTAACTACCCCTTTTGTATTTTTTTATTTTTCTCCAGTTCAGAAAAATCACTTCTTCAGTGAGCAAATATTCCTATTAAAACATTTTGACAAAGCTACCGGGGAAAGATTTCGCAGAAGCAGAGAGAAGTCATGGAGGAGTCAAAGAGCAGCCTGCCTAGCAGTTGAAATGTGAGCGGTCCTGGGAATTGGTTTAAAATTTGGAAGAGAGAGCACGGCTCACACTCTGGCAGAGGAGCCAGCAAGCGGGTATCTTTCAGGTAGTAATTTCTCAAATGATATTCTGCTCACTGGCAAGCTCTGGTGTTATTGAAACTGTATTTCTTGAATTGTTTGAACTGGTCCAATTTCTAACCTATAATAAAACTGCCGCCTTCTGTTATTCTAAAGGAATACTGCTGTTGTTGTTTTTTCTCCAGGAAGGGGATGAAATAGCAATGGCCTTGCCTCTCTCTTGAAATAAAGAAATCAGAGAAAATAGACAAGACAAAGAAAGATGAGGTTAGATTTGAGACAAACATAGTAAAGAACAATACCGGGGGGGGGGGGGGGAGAGAAAGCCTTCAGGCAAACAAACAAGCAATGTGGCAAAGGGAAAAGAAAAGGGAGAACAAAACAGAGTCACATTTCATCTTTGCAACTCCAGATAATTCCCTCTCCTGTTAGAAAAGGTCTTAAAGGATAACTGTACCAGAGAACTCTCAATTCAGCTTGGGTTAGCAGTGCTAGGATGATTAGGAGAATTCTAATACATTTTCATTCATTGCAATCACTGAAGCCAGAAGCCCATTCGAGTCAGGCCGATATGATACAATCCCTGAAAGGTAGAGAAAAGGATATCATCTAATATTGATATCCTCCACCAATTGGCATTGCATAAAATAACAGGAGTCACACGAGGGTTTGGCTTTCATTTTTACAGGTCACCAGATATCAGGCTATCATTTGCTTTAATTCGCCAAAATAGGTGAGGCGTGGATCTCAAGCAGAGGTCTCAGTGATTAGGGGTTGTTAAATTTAGACACCTTATAAGAGGACTGACCTTGCAGACTCAGAATTCAGCATCTTAAAAGCATGTGCAGGTGACTGGGGATAGGTTCTATATACAAATCTACCTGAAGGCCATTTTGAGCCTTCCCTTTCCACTTGTCTAGTTGGTTTAGCTCAGTTAGGGGTAGGGCTGCCATTCTGACACGGGCATGGGTTTGCCTGCTTTCGGGCCCCCAGATCTGCCGGCCTGGATTCAGGGCACATTGCGGGGCGGGGGGCGGTCAATCATTTAAGGAAAAATAATAGAATTTTTCCTTAAATGGTAGAGTGTCCCCCTGCAACGAGCCATGTGTGATGACATCACTTCCGGGTGATGTCATCATGGTGTGTGCGCAAAGCACGCACACTTAAGAGATCCCAGAGAAGGATTGGAACTCCCCCGCCAGCATGACGGTAAGACCTGGCAACCCTTGTTAGGGAGTTTTGTTATGACCTGTCAACTTAAACAAATTGTAAGTTCATTGGGGTTGCTTGTAAGCTTCTACAGACAATCTAGTTTTGCCAGTTATTTTACTGAAAAGCTAGGTGGATTAATGCTCACTCTCTTATATCTGTGGATAGGCTGTGGTGAATCCTACAGTTCTTGGCACACCAAAACATGTAAACAGGGATTATTAATAAACCTACCTACCAACCAATGCAGGGTTTTGTTTTTATTAACTGTTGCATTTTGACTGATTAATCCATTTTTTAAAATAAACCAATGTTGACACTGAAAAACTTCAGGAAAGTTTTAGTTTGAGAACTTGGAAAGAAAGGCAGCTTTCCCAATGTATAAACTAATTTGCAATGTAATAATCAAAGGCCACTGATAGAATCCATTTTTAATTTTTTTTTTGCATCATCCCATTTGGAAATATGGAATGTTCTTGAATAAATTAACACGCCAAATGCCTTAAAATTATGTAAATTCAGTCCACCATAGGACTGACAACCTCCATCTGGGGCTTGGAATTACAAGGGATCTCTAGAGATCAGTTCCCCTAGAGGAAACGGCAGCTTTGAAGGGCAGGCTCTAAGGCATTACAGCCCTGGTGAGCTCCCTCTCCTCCCAAAACTCCACCACCTCCAGGCACTGCCCTCAAATTTCCATTAATTTCTCAAGCCAAAGTTGGCAACCCTAGTCTACCAGCATTCTGAAAAGCTGGAATATAAAAGACAAATTATATGTAAACATGTTCTCTTGCCCTTGCTCATATTGGAGAAAGCTATACCCACACAAAATTGGTTATGTCACCAGTTAAGAAGTGAAAGTTCACGATTCCATGATCTGGTAGGGCAAAAAGAAGGCAGGTTTCAGCACAGTCTGACAGCTAATAAAATGGAGCCCTGGCTTCATTGTCTTCATCCAGTAAGAGGCCACTGAGGATGGCTGAAATCCTCCAGCTCATATCCCTTATAAGGTAAAAGGTAATTGGAGGGCATGCTAAGTATCTAGGATATTTACCTTATCTGATGTAGATACGGACTCAGTTTGATGTGGCTACAGAATAGTGTGCACAGTTCTCCAGGAGAGTGTTTGTTAACCAGAAACAGCTCTGTACTGAACAGTAATTACTCGAGAGACAATCTGATTTTTTTTATAATAGCCCACTGATTGTATATGTTATAGCTGATTAAATTTGTAGATTAAATCTGCATCCATTTGCGTATGGGGAAAAATAACACTTCAGATGAAAAAGAAGTTTGTTTTTCTGTGATGTACACAACAGGCACACACGAAGCTGCCTTCTAGTGAATCAGACCTTTGGTCCATTAAGGTCAGCAATGTCTACTCAGATGGGCAGCAGCTCTCTAGAGTCTCAGGCAAAGGTCTTTCACATCGCCTACTGCTTGGTCTTTTCAGCTGGAGGGTGCTGGGGACTGAACCTGGGACTTTCTGCATGTCAAGCAGAGGCTCTACCACTGAGCTTCAGTCCTTGGAAGGGGCATTTTCTCTGTAAGAGAGAAGGCAGCAGGCCTCCTTTAATGTAGACACTCCCACCTATAATTTTTGTAAAAAAAAAAATTTGTAGTTAAAAAAGTTACACCTTTTTTTAAAAAAATCTGCTGCCCAGCGTGATGCAGTAGTTAACAATGTTGGATTAGTATCGGGAAGACCCAGGTTCGAACTTCAGCTTGTGCCACGAAAGTTCGTGGGTGACCTTGGACCAGTCACACTTCCTCAGCCTAACCTACCTCACAGGGTTGTTGTGATGACAAAATGCAGGAGAGGAGACTGATGGAAGCCACTTTGGGTCCCCACTGGAGAGAAAGACAGGGTGTAAATGAATTAAACAAAGAAATAATAAATAAGTTAATCTAACCAATTTGCTGACTAAAATTTTCTCCTGATGAACTGACTGATGAAAGGACACAGACATATCAAGTACAGCTAGAAGTCTAAAATGGTCACTGGAAATAGGTTTTCCATCCTCTTGCAATACAGCAAAGGGTAGTGGTTAGAGTGTCAGACTAGGATTTGGGAGGCCAAAGTTCAAATTCCCAGTTTGCCATAGAGATCCACTGGGTGACCTTGGGCCAATCAGATGCTCTTTGCCTAACCTACCTCACAGGGCTGTTGTGAGGATAAAAACAGAAAGAAGGGAGAACAATGTGGTAAGCCTTTAAGACTTTAAAGACTTAAAATAAAAACAACAGATGAGTGAGAAATGGACGTACTTGAACATACAAAGACTATAAAATATTCCCTATACCAGAGGAAGCTGCACGCAACTCTTCAGGAAAAGAGATGTGTTCCGCTTAAGGACAAGGGGGGGGGGGGGGATTTGTAATGATTTTAAGTTTTGTGTGTGTTTCTTTAAATGTTTGGTAGGTTACAGATGAACAAGGAGGGATGAAATAGGTGGATGAGTGAGTGAGGTGACTGGTTGATTACTGAGAGTGTATGGGTGGAGCTAAGAGGTGTGCGTAGAGAGAGAGGGCAGAAGTTACCAGGCCATCAGCAGTTAACAGTCAGCCCTAGTCAGTCAGCAGTCTACAGAGTCTGGAAAAAGCAGTCTTCTGATTAAAATCCCATGCAGTGCTGTGAAAGCATTAAAATTCTCAAGAGGAAAGTTGAAAACTTACAGAGGGCATATTAGTGAATAGACAGAGTCAAATCCTAATATTGTCAAAGTATTATAAGAGTGTGAAAAAAGAAGCTGACAGAAAACTGAGTTAAAAGGAAGGGAGAGTTAACTGAGTATTAAAGCTTGGACAAATTACATTCTGAGGTGAAAGGATCTGATAAAGAGAAATGACTATCAGGAGAAAGGGTGTGACGCCTCAGTCAGAAGTTATTAACATACACTATTTTATTTACTGAAGAAAAGTTGTTAAGCATCCTGAAACCAATACGCTTCTTGTACAAATAAAGGTTTATTTTGTTTTATGAAAACCTAGAGTTATACGGCGTTACAGTACAAAATTCTCACCTTCAGGACCACATAATCCAACAAAGGAGCTTGAGAGCTTGGCCAAGCACAATACTATGGGAAAGGTTAATTAATAGGATTGGAAATAAATTCCTGGTGGCAGTGTTACATACCTTGAGTGAAAGAAAGAACCAGAAATTTAAAGACATGCCCTGACCTGGATAGCCCAGGCAAGCCCAATCTCCTCAGATCTTGGAAGCTAAGCAGGGCAGACTCTGGCAAGTCCTTGGATGGGAGACCTCCTTGAAATACCAGAGGCGTAGGGGCAGGCTTTATTCAACCACCTCTCTGAATATCCCCCAGGCCCCCAGTAGGAGTCAGTCACCAGAGGTTGCCATGACTTCCAGGTGCACACACAGTCCGTCACCAGAGGTTGCCATGACTTCCAGGTGCACGTGCGCTCACATACACACACACACACATGAAAAATACAAAAAAAGAAATTTAAAGACATCATATCTATCCACAAATTAAAAGAGAGTAGTCATGACAGATGTGGTAAACCACACTGGGTCCCTACTGAGGAGAAAAGAGGGGAATACAATACATATCTAAGTCAATAAATAAAATACAAAAAATGATGATGAATTTCAGAGCACAGAAGAAACTACTTTTTAAAATTCTGCCAAGATTACTTTATTTTTGTTAACAAGCAAATCATTAATAAGAGTAAACAAAAGTACCCCAGTATCACGAGGTGTAAGAAGTCAGATTATTGTATTGATCTTTAAATGCTGGTGCACAAAAGCAATTTACACTTAGAGGCAATTAAACACCTTCAAGAAGCAAGTCATCTCCCGTTTCTAAGCTGTTCAGAAAAACAACCACTACCCCAGAGACATTTTTATATTTTTGCATTATGCAGGGTTAATGCTGCCCTACACAAACCACTGGGCTATGTGCCAGTATGGCGTAAGATGACTTGATGTTTTCACAAGAGCTGTTCTCTTCAAAACCTATCTTCTGAATTCTTCTTTTCTGAGCGGGCAGGAAAATGTCACAGCTTTTCACAGGATGGACTGATATCACCAATGGCTTTGCTTTCCCAGTATCTATACGGAAATAAAATAGTCTGAAAGAAGAGACGCCTGTGGCACAGCTGAGCGGTGCTCACATGGACTGGCAGCTGCATTGGAATACCCAGCATTTAATTCTAATGTAATTAGAAAACAGCTGTGAAGGAACAGTCTTCTGTTTTCCTGGCAGTAATGGCCACTTTTCAACCAATGGAGAGGAGGAATCAAATCTTACAAGTCTGTAATATCTGCAGCCAGAGTAACAGCCGAAATAATGCTAATGATTTTAAATCTCCTTTTTGGCAGAATGAGCTATCCCCATGCTCCTCGGAATCCTGCTAGACTGAGGAATCCTCACTGATTTCATCATCGTAATAACCCTTTGCTGAAAAAGCAAAGTCACAACGAGATGGGGAAAAATAATGTCCAGTGGTGCCAGCTTCATTCTTCCAGTCGGCATGGTGACAAAGCCAGTACAGATTTCCCCGCGTGCAGGAAACATCTCTCAGAACCCTCCCCGCTGCCTACATATTAACGGTTTGACTATCTTGTCCATGTAACAGCATTTTTGACATGTAAACCATGAGGCTTGGGTGCTATGACAGTAAAGTAAGGGTTCATATGTTAAGGTTGAGAACAGCAGGATCACCTGGAAGGGAGAAATTATTGAAGAACTGATGGCTTGTAAAGGCCTCTTCCGTGGGCTTCCACTAGACATGCCCAGGAGGGCAATCTCGTTTGGCACCTGCCTCTTCTTGTTGCCATAAATAGTGCTAAGCACCATTTATCTGCAGGCTCCCACTGTCTACCTGTGGTCCAGTTCATGTTCCAGTGTTCCAGTTCATTGTCCTGCACATGCTCAGATATCTGTGTATATATGTGATATGAAAGAAGACATAGTGGATGGGATGGGGAAGGATGTAGCTACTGGCAGAAGTAGATATAATGACCAGGTAACAATCCCCAGGTCAGGAAGTTGAGTTCACTTGCCCCAAAATACAATTTGGTAAATCAAATCAGATCAAGGTGACTGAATTATACTAGCCAAGAGAAAACTAGAAACAAAAGCTAAGTCAAACAATGATATGAAAAGTCTTCCATGAAAATTCTATTTCAAACTGCTATAAAAATTCCAATAAATCTATTTAGACCATATCTACACTGCCTCATTATATAGCCAGCTCAAATCAATACTTTGTCCAAGGCCTCTAACATAACAATTAGGAAAATAACACAGAATAATTTCTTATTAAAATTATCATTTGAAGCAGAAGGCATCATGTAGTATTTTGTCCATAAAAGTTTGCCAGAGTCCTACTACTAAAACGTGACATTTATGCAACCTTCAGTTATGGAAGAATTTCTGCTTTTACAAGTATCAAGTCTGGAAAAGGTTGGTGAGAGGAAGGTCTTATGTCTGAGTCTTCTTCACATCTACATTTTATTAATGTCAATATATGCATGTCAACCAATAAAATTTATTTTAAACAACTTGCCAAGTGTATTTCTTTCATCCTCATTTAATTCCCTAATGTCCCTTTTCCCTTTAACATAGTCTTTGCAATTACAAATGCTCCATACAAATTCCTACTAATTAAAAACGATGGATTTTTAATGAGTCTTTTCTACATCCAACCACCATTCAAGACTCCAAACACTGAGGAAAGCTGAGAGAGAGACAGAGACAGAGTTGGAGAGAGAAAAAGAGTTGGAGAGGGAGAGAGTATAGGGGGGGAAACCCTATTCCAGATATTCCTTAACAAAACCTAGTTTTTATGCTGCCTATATTTGCACAAAGTTTTTGCATACTTTGTTATTCCATACCAGCTATTTTTATATGCTACTTCACCCATGGCAGCTTGGTCCACTAACTCTAATAGCCATGTCGTTCAGACACTTTTATCGTTCCATTTCTGTACCACCCTCTGATCTTAAACCCGTTATTCCTTCTTTATAATCCTAATATTTGGGGATACATTCTAATAGTAATACTCTACAAGATCATTGCCCACACATTCCTAGAGCTAGATTAATAGGAAAAAAAACCCTGTAACTTTTTTAATATCAGAAGGTTTGCTGGGCATGCTGTTTTATGTATTTTGTACTTGAGGTTTTATTGTTTTATCTTGATATATTGTAAACTTCCCTGTACACTGTAAAGCACAATATATGTTTTCAAATAAATAAGTTAAACTCATGTGATTCTTAAGACATGGAATTACAGAGCAATAACAATACCTTCCTAGCTAATTCTGTGGTATTTCGGGGTAAAGCAAGGGCGTAGACTTCCCAATTTCCCACGGGGGAGGGGGGGGGGCTGGGCCAGAGACATCACAGGCCATTGTCTCCGGGGGAGGCTCAGCACTTCCTGGAAAAGTTTTTTGGGGGGCTCCAGCTCCCCAGCCCCCCTGAAGTTGACGCCTATGGGGTAAAGGGCCTACTACTTGAGCTGAAGCAGAAGTAACTGAGAAGGAACAGGAAGAGAAACAAGAGGAGGAGGAGCAAGAGAAAGAAAAAGAAAAAATAACAGTATTCTCAGGTGATTCAGAATGTTAAAACAGATGGGTGTGGCTGATTTGACCACTACTAGCATCGTTCTGGCATAGCCCCAAGCTTCTTGAGGGTGGCAGAGTACCAATTTGCCTGCTTATGGTAAGAGACTGCCAATCAATTGTAGCCCTTTCCTGCCAATACTCAGCTGGTCTATAAGCAAAAACTGGGGCCAAGGTGAGGCACAATCATACTGTGGAGAAAAATTAATAAGAAAAATAAGGCCTTATCTACTTACAGGAAGTTATGTCCACAGAGTTCCTGACGATTCCTAGAGCTACCTAGAAGTGAGAAGAGTCGCTCTAGCTATTGCCACTCTATGGTCAGAACTGCCAGTAAGTACTCAACTAGAGATGGTCATGAACTAAAGTTTGTGACAAACTTTGGCCCGTGTGTGGTTCATGAAATTAAGTTTATGGAAGGGAGACCAGCACAAACATTCCATGAACTTTCATGCTGTTTGTGTCACGACTGAGCTTCTGACTTGAGACAGAGCTGCAGCCGGCAGGCGTGCAGATCAGAGTTCTCGGGTTACAAGGCAAGCGTTATCAACAGTCCGGGAGTCACAACCATAAATCAGTCAGCCGAAGGATTAAGCACAAGAATCGTCAGCAGGAATGCCAGGAGTCAGAGCCGGAGAGTATGAAAGCCAGGAGTCAGAGGTAACAGGGATCACAACAGAAAGACAAGCCAAAGTCCAAATACCAATCCGTAGTCCAAAATGCCGAGTCCAGGGTCAGAAGTCCGAGAGTCCAGCAGCCGGGTTCAGGAACAGAGTTCAGAAGGGTGCAGGGCTAGGTCACGTCGATGGCGAGCGTTCTTTGCCAGCACAATTTGTTGGGCGTTGACAGGCTGCTGATAACGTGTGCCGGCTCATTAACCAATTAGCAGCCGGCCACGGCCCAGCGTCTGCTAGTACTCTGAACTGATAGATCTCCTGGCCCTCATGCGTGCCTCACTCCTTCTGTCTCTTAATTCCTGGCGTCTCCTTTCACGGAGACGCCTGACAGGTGGAGGTGATGACTCGGGGCTATGGTTTTCTCCAGGGGGAGCCTGACGGGTCTCAGGTGCTTGACCAGTCCCCGGTGGCTCCTGTTGCTGGCTTAACTCCTCTGGACTTACGTCCAGGTCCGTTAAAGGAGCCTGATCTTGCTCTGCAGGGGCTGGGTCAGGAGCAGGGTCAGGAGCAGGCATGACAGTTTGTGGCAGTTCATGAATGGATATATTTTCAGACAGGCTGTCTCTGCTCAATTAAAATGTTTAAAAAACTTCAAAGCAATGGGGGGCAGCAGAATTCTTCAGCCTTGGGAACACCAATGGGGGCCCTCCAAAGCTTAACTGGCAGTGCTAGCTGCCTCCACAGTTTCTCCTTGGCTGTTGGCAGTTAGACCAAGAGGCAGGGAACTTGTTAAAAACAGAGCCCATTCATTTATTCCCTCCTGATTGTGAACACCTCTTCCTTGCTGGTGTTTGGGTGTTAGGTGGATTCAGGGCTCTGAACCACCCTGTCTCACCGAGCAGTAGGCTTAGCTACTGGATGCTTTGGCTGAGGATTCACATTTTATACTTTCCTGATTGTGAACTCCCCTCCCTTGCTGGGGTTTAAGGAAACCTGAAGGGCAAGTAGGAGAAACAGCTGGAGATCCCCTACAAGTTTTGTGTCTCTAGCATTCCCGGGGGGGGGGGGTTGTTCTACTACATCATGAACTTCACAAACCAAACCAGTTTAGCATCTAAAAGTTTGTGATGGTTTGTGGTTCACGAACCAGGCACCCCACAGACTATGAACCAAACCACATTTTCCTGGTTCGTGCCCATCCCTAAACTCAATGCCCTTATTTTTATTTTTTTCTGCCAGGACTCCACTTGGCAATTCTAGGGAGTGGCTTCCACATGGCTGCAGGAATTTCTAAGGGCATCTCATTCTTGTACTGCTGACTAGTGATGAGGGGCAGACGTGTTTAGAGCTATCTGTTTCTTGGAAGAGTTGGTTATTCTCTGGATCCTGGCCAGGACTGTCTGGACCAAGACCTGTTTACCTTCAGTAAAATAGCTGGATCATATCCAGCAAAACCCTAGGCCTGGTTGCATTGCAAGTTACTCTGCAACAACCTTCCACAACTCTTTTTGACCTCTGATTTGTTGAAGGCAAAGAGGCCAAAACACAGGGAAAAAGTATCAATAACCCTTGGTGGGATCAGAGGCCATAAACCATCTCCTGGAGAACTGATAACCTAACCATCACCCAAGTTATCTGGGTGGAGATAACGCTGAAATCTTTGTTTGCGTCAACAAGAGTTGTTATAACAGAATAACAACTCCTGAACCTCAACTGTGTAAGTAAGACCTGTATGTCAGGTACTGATGGGCTATTAAGTATCATTATGAAGACTTGGCCTCTCTCCTAGACTGCCAAAGCATGTCTGGTGAAATGGGCTGGAACTGCTATTAAAAACCACTTTAATCTGCTCTACAGTTAATGTATCTAGATATGCAAATAGTAACTTTGCTAACAGTATGGATGTACATTAATTGAGCACTTGCAATTTACAATGGAACATCAGAAAATTCACCCTCATTAGCCTTGTCGCTTCTACTTTTTTTTATATTCTGGAAGGCGCAGCTCAGTGGCTTGAAGCTTCTCAACCATAAGAGAACTGGCATGGCACAGGAACACCATCCAAAAGTAGATTAAATATATAATCTGGTAATCCACTCCCGGCTTTTTACAAGAGAGCGGGAGAAAATGCACATGGAGGGCTTAAAGAAATTACCCAGAAAAATGCCTGCCTGAGAGAAGAGTTAATATTATCTCATCAGCGAGCTACACACACACAAAAAAAAGGGGGGGGGGACACACAGAGAAATCTAAAAGTTTGGATATAACGAATGCCATGTTGTTGCCGGACTGGAAAAAGAAGCCTATGCCTGATCTGTATTGCCGGGTTCCCAGCCTCCAGGTCTTGCTTGGAGAGCTCCTGCTATTACAACTGATCTCCAGGTGACCAAGATCAGCTCCCCCGGAGAAATGGCTACTTTGGAGGGTGGACTCTATGGCATCATATCCTGCTGAGGTCCCTCTGACCAAACCCTGCCCTCCCCAGGCTCCACACCCCAAATCTCCTGGTATTTCCCAACCCAGAGTTGGCAACGCTATCAGTACGGCAAGAAACCTCACAAAACAAAGAGTTCACATTCGATGGAGGCCACCACGTTCTTGTGGCTGGGAGGCAGCCGAGAGATCAGGATCCCCTTCTTCATGGTGACATTTGTGACTGGAAAAGTGAAGCACTCTGTGTGGAAGATAAATATTGCCTGAGAAAATTAACTGCAGAGGAGAGCTAGATCTCATTTTCAGGGAACAGGTGAAATAGCTGAACAAGAAGATAACTGCCAAGGAAATTGCCAGAGATTGGGAATTCCTGGAAACACTTTCTCTTAGGCCCTGCTTTTGCAGACTGCTTGGGTTTGCTTACAGAGGTCTGGTGAAGGGCAGGCACAGTCAGCCTAGTTAACTGAATTTCTTCCTCCCCAAAAAAGCTCTTGCTTTTTACAGAGCCTTCACCTATATGGGTTGATACATTAGACCCAGAACACAGAGATGGGACTAATTACATTTGGACCCTAAACTACAGTTGGATCTAGGGCTGCCAGGTCCCCTGGGCGGGCAGGGGTTTCCCTGCCTGATGGGCCGTTTACCTGCTAGCCTGGAACCGACTGCCGGGTGGAACTCCACCCCCAAAGTGCTGGCATCACAGCAACGTGCCCCAGCAAGATGACATCACCTGGAGGTGATGTCATCACATTGGGGCACATTGCGAGGGATGCTCTAGCATTTGAGGGAAAACTCTATGGTTTCCCCTCAAATGTCAGTGTCCCAACCCCCCTATGTGCCTGACATTATGATGTCACTTCTAGATAATGTTATCGCGGTGTGCATGCGAAGAAACTGGGACCCCCCCGCTGAAAGCCAGGTAAGACCTGGCAACCCTAGTTGGATTCATGTGAGTTGCCAGGGGTTAAATCTTTTTCGCAAAGATCATCATCATGAGAAATGGGAAAGTTGTGTGTATGAATGAGTTCTCAGTTACGGTGCACAGTGGCCCGACTCCTGATGGGGCTCAGATTGAGCCTTTATTGTTGTTTAGAATTACCAATCAAATGACAAGAAGGGCCTAACATAATTCTGGCAATAGTAGAGAGTAGTGTGGAAAGCCATCAGCTGGACACAACTGAAACAACATTTGCTAGACTGTGAAATAAAAAAAGACAGACATTTCCAAATGAAGAGGCACACATTTATTTTTCTATTGTTCTTTTCCGTTTAATATATAAGCTCGTTCGTTTTGGAGACATGCAGTTTGAACTTGGGATGGTGTGCTGGTTAGTGAAATCCATGCCAGCCTGGTTCCATCTCTTTAGCTTTTATGCTGCTGGTTCAGCACACACATTTGTGACTGATGGGGAGAAATGAGAAACTGCAGCTTGGTTGCACAGACAGAAAACACACAGCTTAGCTGAATGCTAAGCCTGCAACATACAATGCTGGGCTCAGCCAGAGCAAAAAAGAAAAAAAGAAAAAAGTTAACCACTCTCTATTCAGCCACAGGGCTCAAGATAAGATGCTCACCCTGCACAAACCTATTTTGTCCCCTCATTTTTTTGCTACTCCAGCATCTGAACCATCAAATGAGCTTTTACAAAGGCACTGTTGTTGATATGACCATTCATGGCAGAAATGCCAGTGGCTGCTAAGTACCTTTTGCAGCTTGGCTGGAAGCGAGTGATAGGCGTATCCACAAGCTCAAAATGTGCTGCGAGCATTTGAAGGACCAGATGTAACATATGCTCTTCATGCTTATTTTCTTTCTGTTTACAGATTATATTTTGATCCTGCTTTGCAGCCAAAAATTAGTCTTAAAATGGCTCACAGGAATCAAAAGACAACACAAATCACAATCAAAAATTCAATTAAGAATGTTCCTTGGCAAGGGATTCTCAGCTAGCCACCTTCCGCCTGCCCTCTGATGGTTGGAAGCTGGAGATGGTCCAAGCACCATGGACGCCGCTTCTCCTTTCCCTTTCTTCACAGAGTCTTGCCTGACAGCCTGCTGAATGGTGGCTTCTCAAAATATGGCCCTTTGTACATTAAGTCACATTGCTGAGCCATTACTTTTCTGCCGCTGATTGGAAGTAGCATTAAAACTGGGGTTCTACATGGCACTTATTATAGTGCTATATTCCTCATTTTAACTGTGTCCTCATTGTAATTGCACAGTAGAAGTGCCAGCTATAGCAATCCTAAACAGAAAAGTGAAGGTCTGAGATGTCTGCCAGTTGGTTTTCTTCCCCCTGCCTGTCCTCCCAAAAGAGCTGGCAATTGCTTTTCTGGTTAGGGGCAGGGGCAGTCTTAGTGATTCTGAGGACCAAGGCAGAAGTCCAGGATGGGGATGCAGAACCACTGCCACCCCACCACTGGCCTCACTTGCCAGGGCCAAGAAAGTGGTGGCCCTCAACCTGAGTTAGGTGGTCAGGAGCCACTGCTGCCACCATAAACCAGATGCCTCAGCCCCAGACAAGGCAGGCACAAGTGTTAGAATCATAGAATCATAGGATGGAAGGGATCTCCAGGGTTATCTCGTCCAACCCCCCTGCACAATGCAGGAAATTCACAAATACCTCCCCCCTATCCCCAGTGACCCCTGTTCCATGCCCAGAAGATGACCAAAAAAAACCCCTCCAGGATCCCTGGAGAAACATTGCTTCCTGACCCCAAAAGTGGTGATCGGCATTTCCCTGGGGGTGTAAGAAAGGGCCACAAGAACTAAGCACTGATGCAACCCTTCCTGCCCTCCCTGTAGCAAGACCCTACTGTTCCTCTATTTCCCTGTCCTCTGGGGGCAAGGCCATGAATTGTTGGGGGGCCCCAAGTGTGTAGCCCAGGGCTGCTGCCCCCACTGCCCTGCCTAGAGGCACAAACCGAGGAAGCAAGGGAGGGTGGGGAGGCAGGGGAACAGAAGGACAGTGGCTGAGGTGGGTGGCTAACCAGAGTTCTACTGAAAGTCTATACTACAGGTAGGGAGGATGGGGCACCAGCTCTCCTTTTCTGCCTTTGCTGGTCCACTTATCCACTCCTTCCCTTCTGCCTCCACCATTGCTGCTGTTCCAGGGAGGAGTGGGAGTATTTTTTCATTGTTCCCTATAGGGATGAACAAGTCAGCACTTTCCCCCCTAATGATACTTAGATCCATTCATGGGAGGTGGGGGGCAGAGTGAAAGTAAACTGGGGCTTTAACAACTGCCTCAAGTCACAACTCCACCACCAGAAGAATCAGCAGAGCTTTACTAGCCTGCACTGGGAAAACCGCCACTACAATGGTTTTCAAGTTCGGGGGAGGGGGAGACAAAAAGGAGGCAACCTGTGTCCGCTGAGCTCAGATTACAAATGCTGGTAAATAAAATGTTCACCTTATGATGGCATGTTAAATTTAATCTGTTTGTCGGAACAAACAAAATCAAATGCGTTAGAACGACT
This sequence comes from Lepidodactylus listeri, assembly GCA_029233225.1. Classification (NCBI taxonomy): domain Eukaryota; kingdom Metazoa; phylum Chordata; class Lepidosauria; order Squamata; family Gekkonidae; genus Lepidodactylus; species Lepidodactylus listeri. Next base: position 15,432,676 of record JARCFY010000012.1, read on the forward strand.
ATTCAATCCAGTGCCCAGTTACTACTCCCAGATGGTTGTGTATGCCCCAGACAGATTTTTATTAATGTAATCCTGCAGAGTCCATTGCCCAAAGCAGCAATTTTCTCCAGGAGAACTGATCTTGGAGATCCACAGGTGCTGCCTGGAGGCTGGCAATACGAAGGGGAGGGCCAAACCTGTAGATTTGAGGGGTAGAGGCTGGGGAGGGCAAGGTTTGGGGTGCCCATAGCAGCCATTGTAATAGTTGGGAAATTTTCTGTAGGAGAAATGTTGTGCTGTGGCTGGGGAACACAGTGATTTTTGGAAGATCTCCAGGTCCCACAGGGAGATTGGCAACTCCAGTGACCATTTAAGGGAAGATTGGGAAATGTATTTTGGCAATTCCAGTGACTGTTTAAGGGAAGATTGGGAGATACCTCACGACACATTCAATGACTCAACAGTAAACTGTTTAGAATGTTAGAGGCAAAGGCCAATCAGGACTCATATGCAAATGACCTCTGTGTTCCAACTGGCTACTGGGGGGAGAAGAACAGTAAACTGTTTAGAATATTGGAGGTGAGGCTCAGGCAATGCAGTCAGTGGATAGGGACAGCTTAAGTGACACATCAGGAAGCCAACTGATTTTGGCAAGCATAGAATGATGCCACTTGAAATTCCTTTTATTATATAGAGAGATAACTAAAGAAAATAATTTGTGTGTGTGAGCACTTGCCACAAGTTTGATTTGAGCCCAGAAAAAATGTCATTTAGTCTCTGAGAGCAACATTTTCACAAGATTTCAAGGACAAAGTGATTCACACAATCTTTTAGGCATGTCAGAATATATGCCAAGTTTGTCTGAATGCTTTACCATAAATAGAGATTGCAAGTCACCATATCACATCAGTGTAAAGCTCTTTTTAAATTCTTGGATAAAAATATTGGACCAAAGGCGAATGACTGAGCAAATCAATGAATAAATAAAGCTTCCAAAAATTCAATTGTACAAAGCAGTGGATAATGTGTAGGGAGGATTTCTGTTTAGGAATAGAATTAAAGTCCAGCCAACAAGATCTTCTGATGGGTCCATCTTTCCACCAATTTAAGACAAAGTATTGACTAATATAAAAACTTAAGAAGAGCCCTGCTGGGTCAGACCAGTGTATTTAGTCCAGCCTCCTGTTGCACACAGTGGCCAACCAGTTCCTCTGGAGGGCCAACAACAGGGCCCAGAGGTCAAGGCTTTCCCCTGATGTTGCCTCCTGGCTCTGGGATTCAGAGGGCACAATTTAGGGTACATCAATCTCCAGTTCTGACATATTTATTACCTTTGTTGTCCCACCCCCAGTTGAACCCAAACAGATGATAACCAGAAACCAAGCTTGTCATTCTTTTTATCTGTTAAAAAACATCTTCACTATTTTGCATGCTAATTTAACAAGCCACCCAGTATATATACGAGTATGATCTGTAATTCCATTTCATTGTTTGATGAAGTGTGTGTGCACACACAAAAGCTCAAACCACGAATAAAACTTTGTTGGTCTTAAAGGTGCCACTCGACTCTAACATCCCTCTGAAATTGAAAGTTCCCTTTCGTCAGCATGGCTAGTAGCCACTGATAGATCTGTCCACCATGAATCTGTCCAATCCCCTTTTAAAGCCTGTGGCCATCCCTACATCCTCTGGCAGCAAACTACTGTTTTAAATGACTGTTTTAATTCTTTTCAACTACCTTGAATTTAAAAAAAGCAGTACATACAAGCATAAAATAAATACATGCTTAAAAGTCTGGGCGGGGGAAGTTTCTTGACGAGGCTCAATGGATGTCCTTAGGCCAAGAGTGGGACATTCCTACTTAAGGCTGGGTCCACACAGATTGTCCTTCAAACAATTAAAGCAACATATATAGAAAATACACCTGAGAGTCCTCTTTGTTGCACAGCAAAAAATAATAATAATCTGGTGACAGAATATCAATCCTAGTATGGAGTCTCTCAATTTTATGTTTCTCCTAAGCCGAAACAAGCTTATAAACAGTTCTATTTGAATATTAATTATTACATCTAAGAGCGTTCTGAGGACACCTACGCACTCTTGGCCTTTCCATGACTGATTCCTATTGATGCAGTCAAGTGTTGCTTTAAGGCTCACATAGGCTGCCAAACAAGGGCTGAATTACTCCCCAATGGATCGCAGATAAAAAGGGGGAAGGCAAGTATCGAATTCATTGGAGATCTCCTGGCAGTAGCTTCTGACGGCTCGTGATGACAGCCTGCTGTTAACAGTGGCTGAAACCAGGCAAGTAGAACATATGAGGGGGGGAAAAAACAACCTTCTAGAAGAGAGAGAAATATTATTGGTCTATAACTACCACACTCTCTACAGGAGCCGTTCCCTTTATAGAGATAATCATCCCTTCCTTCTTACTTGTTGGCACCTCTCCAGAAGCAAAACCACAAGCAAAAAGCCAATGGAATGCAATGTTAACGGGCTCAAATAATTGCATATTTAAATACACTCAAGCAGGTTACAGCTGGATCCAGCCATGTGAGGCCAATCTGCAGCTTCTGTATAGCTGGGCCGATTTCTTCCAGTATGGGTATGTGAAAGTAAGCACTGCCTTGCAGAAAACTCAAAAGGCCTCTTTATAAAGTTTAGTGAAGCCAATTTAACCAGCTGCAGTTTGGCTGCACTTGTGCCAAAAGCAATTAAGAAAAAAACAGGTACAGGGATCACCAGAACCTGTGTGAGTCACCTGACATTTCTACCAAGAGAGGATCAACTGAGTGGGTGAGAAACACCCCAGTTAATCCATTCTGCCTGCTGCACTTTTCAAGGGATTTATCAGGTGTCAGCCATACCTTTTAGAGTTCATATAAGACAAGCAAACAAATAGTTAAAGGCATTTGATTCCATAGTATTTATACAAAACAGGGCATAATCTCAACTACATTCAGAACACAATTGTGATTACATTCCTGTTGAAGCAGGGTGGAGTAGGGAAGAGAAGGAAGTTTAAAATCTAGCAAAGGATGATTGTTGAACAAACACCTGTGTTTTAAAGATCCAAAATGGGAAAGAAGAGAAAGGGACTGAACCAGGATGTGTTGTTGGAGGGACAGAGGCAGGACAGCGATGGAGAAAAGGATGCTTATCTTTTTACCCAGGCTTTTAATTAGATGGTTTTTTATTTTACCAGCTTTTTAAAAGACCTGCTTTTGTTTTATGGATACTTTTTATGCTGTTTCTGTTCAGTGGCTTGTTTTTAACAGCCTATTTCTCAAAGACTTGTTTTTGATATTTTTAAGTTGTTTGAATTGTAAGCCACCTTGAACAGGACTTTGAAAAGGCAGCATAGAAATATCCTAAACAAACAAGCAAACACATGTCTATTCATTCCAAGTTAATCCAAGCCTCTAAACCTGCCTGTTCACATCAATTGATTTAGCCTGCTGTGACTTAATTTCCTTTGGACAGTATTGTTAGGAGTTGGTTTGTAAAATGCTTTTGCAGGAGGATGGGAAACTGCTTTTAAGTTCACATTTCCATCCATTCTCTCTGAATGGTCAGGTATGGCTTAAAACACACAGACTGACATTGCCCAAGTCTTCAGTACTCTACAGTGGAGACAAGCACCAAATCTGACTCTTGGTAACACACGCAAGGGGCTGCAGTGGCTCAGAGGTTAAGACATTGAGTTGCAGACTGGAAGGCTGGTAGCACAGCAGTTCGAAACCCTAAGTGCCGTGTGACGGAGTGAGCGCCTGTCTCTGGTCCCAGCTCCTGCCAACCTAGCAGTTTGAAAGCAAGAAACTGCAAGTAGATAAATAGATAACGCTTTGGTGGGAAGGGAACAGCATTCCGTGCACCTTGGCGTTTAGTCATGCCAGCCACACGACCACAGAAAAGACTTCGGACAGCGCTGGCTCTTTGACTTGGAAATGGAGATGAGCACTGCCCCCAGAGTCAGATTTGACTAGCTTTCGAGCAAGGGAAACCTTCACCTTTAACACACACAAAGCATAGGGTGCCTTGGATTGGGTCTCAAATCAATACCCCCAGACTCCAAAGTAGAACATAGGGAATGAGGGGAATCGCAGAAATTAGTTTACTTAGTTTGATTTGTTCTGTGTGAGGACTTCATGATACAGAATGTTGATGGGTGTGGGGCTGAAGAGAGAGTACACAGTAATTTGCCTGGCTGTCAGAGGCTTCCAAGCCTTTTGTTATATCCTCTGCATCTTGTTACATCGTGGACATATAGTTTCTTACATTTCTCATGCAGCATTTATTTTCTTACTGATGTTTCATAAACTGCAGTCCATTTCAAGTAAATAGCATTTTAAAATTTCTACATCATTGTGCGGACTGTCTAAAAGTAAGCTCAGAAGCGTGTTTTGCAAGAACAAAAGTGGCTTGAAAAACTTGGAGCCTGAGCCGTATTTCTTTCTTTTCTTCTTCTTTTTAAAGGTGCTGCTGATGCGAACAAAGCATCCAAAAAATCACTGATGAATATTCCTTGCTCAAGAGATATTTACATGACACAAAGTAATGGCTTACGATAATGCTGTTTAAAGTTTTCTGTAGCTCCCATTATCATGGAATGGGGTTGAATAGTAGGTCTTTAAAGTTAATTCACTTGTTTTCATCATTGCATATAACAGGCTGCACATTATCTACGTAAATGCTCTGGTAGATGCCAGAATAACTTAAGAGAATTCTGTACAAACAAGCTACGTTCCCATAGCGCAACAATTTAAATTGATATAATAGATACACTTTTCTATTAGAAATATAAAGAAAATAGAATATTTACAAACTATGAACCCAGCCTTTGCCAGTATTCATAAACCAGGATAATCTGTAACCACTATTGTGAGGGAAAGTGTATGGCATACATATGGCACTTCATATATCACAGCTGACTATTGGGTGTCTTGGGTTCATGGGGGGGGGCAAAGGGCACAGAATATGGTCAAGACCCATGCATGTGCTGACAGCATTCCTATAAAAGCTATTTGCTTCCAGTTGTACCCCTCATATTGCATGGGATGCTACACTGGGGATCTTCTCACCCTCACATGTAGTTTTTCAGGGGCCAGAAGCCTAATGTTGGGATGGGGATCCAATCTTGCAGTTTTTGGGATTCTAGCTGCCCCTTGGGGCCCTGATTCCCATCACAGACAGATCTGCCAAGAGAGGTGGGGTTAGCTTCTTTTTCTCTTCCTGAGATTCTGCAGACCAGCAACCAGTTCAGAGTAGATAGTACTAAGCTAGAAGGCCCAGTGGTCTGATTTGACACAAGACAAATTTTGAGTCCAGTGGCACCTTAAGCCCAACAAAGGTTTATTCAAGGTATGAGCTTTTGTGTGCCTGCACACTTCTTCAGAACCTTTGTTCTGTTTAAAACCTTTGTTGGTTTTAAAGGTGCCATTGGACTCAAAATTTGTTCTACTGCTTCAGACCAACATGGCTGCTCACCTGGCTCTATTGGCATTAGGTAGTTTCATATGTCGCCTGACTAAGTTGTATGACCAGGGGTCATTTCGAGCAGGAGCTCGCGGGAGCTCAGCTCCGGGAGTTGGTGCCAGCCCTCCCTCATGGGGGAATGCCTGCTTGTGTCATGGCTGCAGCAAAATGACCCCGTCCCCTGGAAAGGTCCTTGTTCCTCCGACCAGCCTTCTGAAGGCTTCAGCCACCACTGAAGCTATCCTCCCAGAATAGTGGTATTTCTGAGGCTTGGATTAGTAGCTATCCTCTCTCTGCCAGCTCTTTCTTTCTTTCTTTCTTTCTTTCTTTCTTTCTTTCTTTCTTTCTTTCTTTCTTTCTTTCTTTCTTTCTTTCTTTCTTTCTTTCTTTCTTTCTTTCTCTCTCTCTCTCTCTCTCTCTCTCTCTTTCTTTCTCTCTTTCTCTCTCTCTCCCTCCCTCTCTCCCTTGCCTTCTGACATACTTCCGGTGACAGCAGGCGGGGTAGCATATGCAAATAAGTTATGCTAATGAGTTATGCTAATGAGTTCCTGCACCTCTTTTTCTATGAAATGACCCTTGTGTATGACCCTCAACATAATCATTGCCATGTCATCCCTCCTCGATGTACCTAATCCCTTTCATTCCATTTCAAAGGCCTGTGAGATCCCTGCATACATATAACAGTCTCTGGCCCATCTTGCTTTTTATGGCACTAGGTTCTTGGTAGAAACCAGGTCATCTTGCAAGTGTGGTAACAAGTTTTACAGTGAAAGTGCACCCGGGTGAAGCAGCAATCCTTTTTCTCCACTGAGAATTTACCATCTTTCAATTTAATTATATGTCCCCTTGTTTTTTGCACTTTGAGACATAGAAAAGAGCATCTCTCAACCCATCTTCAGAACCATTAATCATTTTCTATACATTTATCACGTCTTCTCTTATTTGTCTCTTTTCCTGGAGTTAACAATATCCAGCCTTTCAGATCTCTCATCTACGACAGTTTCTCCAAGTCCTAAATAATTTCTTTTGCTGTAGCTGTTGTTACCTTCTTTTGAACCACTTCTTCAGCAGCAACATCCCTTTTTCAGGTGAGCTGCAGAAAAGCAAATAACTGATCTTCTAATGGTATTTTTTAAATCATGCCCTTATTATATTCCACATCTCTTTTTGTGTGCATCCCTAATAATTCAGTTTCCTTTTCAGAGAGCAAGCAGAAATCTCAGCTGAGCATTTTAAACAACAGCATCACACACATTGAATAATCCACTTTCAATGCACTTTCCAACTGGATTTTGCCAGTTCACACAGTAAAATCCAGTTGGAAAGTACATTGAAAGTGGATTATTTAGTGTGCGTGATCAAATGTCTCGGGCCCCCTCAGCTGAGTCCTTGCAGCTGTACTGAACTGCAAAGAGACAGATATACTAAAGCAGTGATTGCCAACAAGGTGCCCACGGCCACCATAGTGCCCACTGATAAGACCCTGTGGCAACCATTTTGTGATTGGTCCCACCCCTATGGCTGCCATTTTGTTGTAATGCCTACTACCTGTAATCAAAATCTGTGTCCTTGCAAGCATTGTTAAAAGGAATTCTCTTAAACCCAACAATCCATTTCTTTTCTTCTTTTTAGGAATCTGGAGTCTGTTTCAAATAAATTCTGTTTGATCGCAAGAGAAATTTTGTAGGGATGGAGGGCAGGAAGGGAGGTTCTACACAATTTCAGAATTTCATCCTGCAGATGTTCAGCAGCAAGCAATGCCTTCCTAAACCTAGAGCACATTGTGGTAGAGCATCACACCCCCCCCCAGCAAGGGCTAAAGTTACAAAAGGGTGCATAGAAGTGTAACAGAAAGCTACATAAAGAAATCAAAGAAAATTAAAGAGAAATTTCTCTTTTGAAGGAGAAAAGGATAATAAGAGGAATCAATTGCTATATCTAAAAAAAAAGTGAATTTCAGAAAAAGAAATTCCACTCCCCATCAATGCTCCTTCTAAGCTGTGGAGTTTTGTGAGCAAAAATTCTACTTTGCTCACAAAAGCTGCTGGCATTAAAGTTGTGAGTGAGCAATTTGGCTACTGCATAAATTAGTTTGAGCCATTCTTCCCGAGCTAAGACAAAAATGTATGAGCCAGAGGGTAAAAAACTGAACTAGCTCACACTAACTCAGCTTAGAGGGAACATCTGCTCTCCCCCACCCAAAGCAAAGCAAAGCCAATCCTGGCTTTCCTAAACTTCACAGCACTGTAGAAGTAAAAGCTTCAAAGAGCCCTGCCCTGGGAAGGCAGAACCTTTGTTTTGGCAGGAAACATCCACTTGGAAACAGCTGCCTCCATGGTAAGAATACACTGTGGCAACCATTTTGTGATTGGTCCCACCTCCATAGCTGCCATTTTGTTGTAATGTCTACTACCTAGGATTGCCAGGTCGATCTTCATCCCCAGAGGGGGACTTTGGGGACATTCCAGTTCCAAGCCCCGCCCCTGTGGGGCCCTCTTGCTGCGGGCACTTAAAGTTCAGGCACACTGGGCCCTGTCCCCTTTAAGTGCCCGCAGCAGGAGGGCCCCACCCACCCAAACTCCGAGTGGCAATGCCACTCAGAGATTGGGCATGTAGCCCACAGCCGCCCCTCTCCCTCCTCTCTTTCAAGAGAGAAGGGAGAGGAGTGGCTGCGTGTGTTGGGGTTTGGGGGCGGGGCTTCCTTCACCGGCCAGCTGGCCAGGCAGCAGGTAGAGCCCACCCCAAAAAACAGGTAACCCCCGCTAAACCGTGGGTCTGGCAACCCTACTACTACCTGTAATCAAAATTCTACAAGTGTGCACAGGTTGGGACCCCTGTTCTCAATATAGTGGAACTGGTCTGAAAACATATTAATCAATCACAGGATTTGTTTTCAGGGCAGAGAATGTGTGTTCAAGTCATAGCCACTACACTTAGAACTTCTCTCTTTAGCTGTAGTCAGGGACCAGAATATTTCTGACATATGAATCCGCCTATCAGTTAAGACTTGTTCAGTAGTTTGGGTGACTGTCACTACTCAATAACAAAGAGCACGAGTAAAGGAACTGCTTAGGTGTAGTGAAAATGATTGGAACTGCATAGGGGCATGTTTTACCTTAGCTGGTTGCCTCATGGAGGACTGCACAGAGACACGCAGTTGTGCTTTCCACACTGCGGACTGTGTATGTATAAAATTGGGATTTGGAATAATTTCATTTCCATCCATCAGCCTGCCATTTGTATAAATTTCACAGAAGATGGTCAGCTGCTCCCAGTGGCTCCAGCCTGCAATAGCACTGGTGTGTGCAGGACCACCGGAGAGTCGGAGTGGCAGGATAATGGCAATGCGTCACATTCTTCTGTCCCAAACAGTACAGAGATGGAGAAGAAAAGGAAGTGCTTGCATCCGTCTGTGTATCTCGTATCCAACCACACGATCCAAGGCTAATAACTGTCTGGATAATTGGCCTATTTTTAAATTTAATTTCCCTTCCCTGTCTTTCTTGCATTCATCCTTTAGAAACACATAAAGACGGTGGTAGTGTTTATGGATAAATTCAATACGAATCTGTGGTCTCTCTGTATTAGATGTTGTTTTGAAAAACCCATTAGCTGACACAGCACTGATTAAAGAAAAGCAGATGAAACCGAACCATCAGAGAGAGAAAAAATAATAATCCCCCCACCCCCCACCCCGTATGTATTCCCAGGTGAACTGGATGGACTCTGAAGAAAAATGTGTATTTTAATAACTTTTAAATCCCTGTTGCACTGACACCAGCTTCAAAACAAACAGTTAAAAGAGGCTCGAGAAAGCACTGTAACCTTTTCAGTATTCTTCATTAAACTCCACCACGTATGGCCCCCAGAGTGAACTGCATCATCCAATCAATGGCACCAAGGCCAGCTCTGATTTATGAAAGACCTCACCATGGAGTCTTCATATACTATTTATTTAAGCACCAAAATGTCTTACCTATAGATCCCTAAGTAATTACACACTGAGAAGGCTCACACAGAGCAGCTTTTCAGCAAAGGGGACAGGCATTTCAGAAACAAAAAGCCATTTGCAACTGAATTCAAGCTTATACTACAGACTTTAGGCGCATTTGTGTTGGGTTTTAAACTAGACTAGCAGCCTTGGGAGTGGGGGGAAAATGAAAAACAGTATGGACACAGTGGGATAAAATCTTTTTGATGCTGTTTGCCAACAGTAAAACCTCCCCATTTTCCTCTCCAATTTCCTTCTTCCCTCTTGTCTTGACTGTTTTACTTAGATTGTAAATTCTTTTGGCAGAGGGACATGTAATTTAATTGTTCTTGACAGCACTATCACACAGTGGGCATTAAAACATGGCCTTTTGAAAAAAACAAAATATACTGAGCTTAAAGTACATACTCAAAATGTAGGGTTTCCAGGCACAGCCTGGTAACCAGCATAAGACTGGGGGGATGGTAGAGTCATGGGGGCAGCTGTTAGCAGTGGTGTGATGTCACTTCCAGGTTTCCCTGAAAGTCACGCCTATCTAGGAATTGGTAAAAACTCTAGGGTAAAACAATAGTTTCTAGAGATTCCTAGAAAGGCATGGCATCATTTTGGGGTTTCCCCTGAAAGTGATGTCATGCTATTGGCCTGCTGGATGTTCTTAAATTTTTCTCCCTCTCTCTGCTCCAAGTAGTGTTGGTAAATGGAAACTGTGGGTGGGAGCTGGAAATAATGTTCAAATGTGGTTTTAAGCAACAGGTTGGATTCAGCCAGCTCTGTCACTCATCCCAAGCAATGATTCTTCTTACTACAGCCCTTATCCTATACAACTTTTGCCCATGCAGGTCCTTTGATCCCCAGCATTACCCTTTCGAGTGGTCAGAGGGGACCATTCCTTCCTTTTTCACTAGCAGAAAAGCTTTGTTTCCACCAACTCAATGTAAGCAGTGCATACCAGAAGAAAAACAGCTCAAATACAAAGGGAAGGAGAATGCATGTTCTATTTCATCCTCTCACAGCTTTGATATTGCACTGGCCATGGATAGTACCTTTATTTAGAGTAATAGTACTCTGGCAGTAGTAGTAATGACAGTACTACTACATAGTAATCAAATTTACCCTCTAGAAATTTCCAGCGAATTGGTCACTAACCGCATTTCTACTGATGCCAATAATTTTGAACTAGCAATTTTCAAAACATACAAAGACAGTAAAACACACAGTTTACTGAAAACTAACACTAAAAAATTGCCTGTTGTTTCTCCATTATATCCTAATAATCACCTCTCTCCTCCCTCTTTGCGGTCCTTCTTGCTCCTCCGTTTTCTAGCAGCTCATCAGCTGCCACCCTCAACTGTTTCCAAAGCCTTTTTGGACTGTGGAGATGGCGGGCTGACACCCTGTTTTGTTTTCAACGATAAGTAAGTTTGCCTTTTCCACACCAAGACATGACAAGCAGTCATTGTGGCATGTCAGAGCTGGGTTTGTTCTTAGGTCAGGATGTGACTGGTCATACAGGTCCATGTTCCTTCCAGCACCATTTCTCCCAAGGCTGTGATCAACTACCCAAGCTGAGGGCAGAGAGTGCCTCTCGCTGACTCTACCCACAAGCCCCTTCTCTTGCTTCCTGTTGTTCACACCGACCAGGAACACAAGATGAAAACAGAGATGCAATTTACCACTCTGCTGTGACAAGCAGCAACAGATCACTGGTGACAGACTCCCAACTGCAGCAGCTGCATCGGAGTTTCATTTCTGCCGCCACTAGAGCTGAAACAAATTTACACTCGAGAATCCTTTTTGCAGTTCTCCTTTCAAAACGTTGACGCCAAATAGTCTCCAGATAATCTCCAGCTGCTCAAATATTCTTCAACTACGTGATAACTGACATCTAATGATATTTGATTTATCAGTCAGGGTGGTATTACAGGTAAGCTAAAGCCCCATCATGACTGCAAAGCAATTAATCGGTGGCTCTCCTTGGCTCCCTCTTTGTGGTAACCCCTGGCACAATGGGTTTGGTTTTAAGAGTGGGGAGAACAGTTTCCTGAATCTTAATGATTTCCCCCCAGTTGCCCATGTGAATCATGAAACAAAGCAGGGAGAGAAGCATATTGATACAGAATAGGAGATATTAACCAAGTAGCTGGGGCTAGAACCTGGGGACTACAGATTCTTATGTGGTAGGTAAGCCAACTGAGCTAGAGGCTGGCGCAGTCACTAAAGAGTTTTGGGGCTCCATAATGAAGGACAACAAAGGCTGGCTGTTCAGGCTTGGACTTTGCTTTTGCAACAACAATCTTCTCTGGCTGTTCTCTAGATTTGGCTATTGACCTTTGGCCTATGACTTCACTCTCCTGTTCAACGGATGCCCTTGGCCCCTTTCAAGGAAAGGAGAAGCATGCCACATGATTTTTAAAATACCATGAGAACATGTACTGGTAATGTTGCAAATGGTCTGCAGCAGTATGACTGAGTTTCTGGCATTTATTGATCTAAGCAATTTCTACATGGCTTCTCGGCCATAATTGTTCTTGAGGGGATGCACAAGATAAATTAGTGGTTTTCAATATCATCAGTCATGGTGTACTTCTGGACTGCCTTTCAGGGTTGTAACTGGTAGACACTGTTTTGTGGTGGTTTCAGTTCTACCTGGGGAAGGAGCAAGCTCATAGTTTGGGAGTGCTGCTGGACACAGGTCTCCTGTTGGATAAACAGGTGGCAGCTGTGGCCAGGAGTGCCAGCTGCACCTCTCAGGCTCAAAACAGATCTTCCCACTGTGCTGCATGCCCTGGGAACATCAAGATTAGATTACTGCAATGGACAGTAAGGGGCTACCCTTGAAGAATGTGTGGAAACTACAACTGTGGCCAGAATGACTGGATTGGGTTGTTGAGACTATATCACTCCAGTCTTAGGCCACATCCACACTGTCACTTTTGTCACTCATTTCTCCCTATTGCTTTGGGTCGTCCCCCCCTTTTCCACATGTGTTTTACTCCCTCTGGGACTACGAGAGAGAGCAAAACACATTTTTGGGGGGGGGGAACCCGAAGCAATAGGGAGAAATGAGTGACAAAAGTGACAGTGTGGATGTGGCCTTAGTCTATCTACACCAGCTACACTGGCTATACTTCTGGGCCCAACTCTGGGTGCTCATAAAGACCTTTAGAACCTATATGGCTTGGGACCAGCATAATTTAAGGACGACCTATTCCCACACGAAGCCGCCCAACCATCACGGTTGTGTTTGACAGAAGTGCTTCAGGTGCCCCTGTCATCTTCAGGTGAGATGTGTGACTACCCAAGAAAGGGTCATGGCACCAAAAGCATGGATTCATTTGTCCCCTACTACCAGTATCTTCTGACAGTGAGTGAAGCCTGTTTTGTTTCATTCCCCCCCCACCCCTTACTGGCCCTCCTTCCACTTTATGTTTTAATTGCTGATTTATATACATGTATTGCTCTTTAAAACTGAATTTTAATGACTTTTGACACTGCCACCTTGAGTCCCCTAATTAGGTGAAAAGGCATGATAATAATAGCAGCCAGCTGGCTAACATAAATGAAAAACTTGTTTCAATTTTTAAAGCATAACAAGAGAGCCAGTGCAGTACAGTGGTTACAGTGTCAGAGTGTCCAACTAGAATTGAGATACCCAGATTCGAATCCCCACCGGACCATGGAATCACATAGTTGGAAGGAGCCATACAGGTCATCTAGTCCAACCCCCTGCTCAATGCAGGACTGGCCGAGCATCTTTGACAATTGTATGTCCGGCTGCTGCTTAAAGACTGCCAGTAAGGGGGAGCTCACCACCTCCCAAGGTAGCTGATTCCACTGCTGAACAACTCTTACAGTAAAAAAGTTTTTCCTACGATCCAGCTGGTACCTTTCCGCTCTCAATTTAAATCCAGGATTGTGAGTCGTCTCCTCTGCTGCCACCAGGAACAGCTCTCTGCCCTCCTCTAAGTGACAGCTCTCCAAATACTTAAAGAGAGCAATCATATCCTCCCCTCAACCTCCTCTTCTCTAGACTAAACATTCCCAAGTCCCTCAGCCTTTCCTCGTAGGGCTTGGTCTCCAGGCCCCCGATCATCCTCATTACTCTCCTTTGAACCCGCTCCATTCTGTCCACATCCTTTCTGAAGTGAGGCCTCCAGAGCTGCAAACAAGACTCCAGGTGCGGCCTGACCAATGCAGTGTACAGCAAGACTATCACATCTTGTGGTTTGGATGTTATGCCTCTGTTGATACACCCCAAGAACGCATTAGCCCACTCTGCCATGGAAACTTACTGGGTGACCCAGAGCCAGTCACAGGGTTGTTGTGAGGATAAAATGGAGAAGAGAAGAATGATGTAAGCTGCCTTGGGTCCCCATGGGGGAAAAGTAAGCAAATCAATCAATAACTCCATAGGAGCATCTTCCCCTCACCAGTCCCATTTTGGAATTACACCAGATCTGGCATATCATAGTCTGCCTGAACATTTCAGAGACTAACTAAAAGACTGCAATACTCTTACTCCTTCAGCCACTGTTTCACATTTCCAGAATCCTCTGTTTCACATTTCCAGAATGAAAACACATACCCAATAATTTCTTCTGATGTCTTGTAGTTTTTTTTAAATGTTCAAATGATTGGTTCTATGAACATGGACTCCAATAATATCACCTACTAACATGCTCGTTCATCACTTTAGAAATAGCAATAACTCTTTTTCTCCCATAACTAGAAGAACTGCACAGTATTTATCAACTTTTAAAGTGAACTTGCCAAAATGTCATTTTCTTGATTAGTTAAAAATGACAGACTCCCTGGTGTAATAGAGGTCCACAGCACTCTCGGTAATGGACATTTCCTGGCGACTAATCATCCCCAGGAAATGTGAACGCTTTGTAAAGCGTTCTTGCTTTATACTTAGACAAAAAGAAAAGTTATATCACAAGTGTTGACTGGGCTGCCTATTGTCTCCACTACTTCAATGTCTTCTTGTCATGGTTTCTGGGAGTGCTTCTAGTCAAATGGATTAGCAATCCAGTAGATTCTACATGCCCGAGAGACAAAAAAACAAGCAATTGGAATGGAGCTTGCACTAATAGATGTTTAAAGAGTATAATACCATTCTGATCAAAAGAACTGTGCCCTCCAAGAATCTTATGCAAGACATCCACTACTGTGGCTAATAACACTATTTATTTATTTGAAATAAGCACATCCCACCTTTCGCTCTGAAAAGCGACCCAAGGCAGCTAACAAAAATGTTGTATTAGCATATGACATCCCAGCCCATAGCTTCTCTGTTCCAAATGGCACCTCCCATTATGGGGTTCCAAACACAGGAAACATGCATTCTGATCTCTTTAGGGAGAGGGAAGATGCATGGGGAGCAATTAGGAGAAAAGAAATGGTGTGGTGTTTGTGTGTGTGCGGGGGGGGGGGGAGGGATATTAATCATCCCAACCTCTCACCACTTTCCCTGCTAAAGTGCCCCCCACCTACTTTTCTTTAAGAACAATAAAATAAAAAACAGCACCACAGTTGTGTTACCTACATTCATGTCCCACATGCATTTAACCCCCAAACCCTTCTTTTGGTCTCTGAGAACTTCTGCTGTAATGGGATTACTTGCACACTTGAGCCGGTAGTCTACTGAGCTAAAAAAAAGACCTCCGTGGTATAGTGGGATGCCAGACTGGGACTAGAGAGTTGTGCGGGTTAAGTGCTGTTGAGTCGCTTCCGACTTATGGTGACCTTATGAATTAACAGCCTTGCTCCGGACTTGCAAACTGAGGGCCATGGCTTCCTTGATTGAGTCAATCCATCTCATGTTGGGTCTTCCTCTTTTCCTGCTGCCTTCCGCTTTTCCCAGCATTGTTGTCTTTTCCAGTGATCCTTGTCATCTCATTATGTGACCAAAGTACGATAGCCTCAGGAGATTGTGGTTCAACCCCCTCTAAACCATTAAGCTCAAAGAATGACCTTGGGTCAATCACTCTTTCAGAGCCTAACCTCACACAGGGTTACGATGAGGATAAACAAGAGGAAGGGAGAACCATGTACACGGGCCTGAGCTCTCTGGGCTAAAGGTGCAGAGCTACGGGGGACTTGTTTCTGCTGGCTTATGGCTGCCAGCAGCCCACCCCCCCCCCCAGTAGTGACCCACCCACTAGGTCATTTAACTGACTTTCCCAGTAAGTTAGATGGCTTGTCTAACCCTGTCACCCCCAAAAGGCAGGTTTGACAATGGCTTTTAACTTGGTGGATCATGTACAGGTCCAGTGTCGCCTCCCTCCCCCATGGTCTAATAGCTTTCTTTAGAGATTTCAGGAAGCATTCCTCTCTATCAGTTAATAATCTAAGCTACAGCTATTTATTTGTGAGGTTTAACAGTTATCCCCATAATACTAAATGGTTAGTTTTCTGCTGTACTACACTCATCACTGAATTTTATAAAATATTTCCTTACTGAAAAATAATGCTTGTATAGACTCACGTTTATAGAGCACAATATAATATTTGTGATTCATAGCTCTGCTAAAAAGTAGCTGTTTTGTTGCTGCTGCTAAAGAATATATCAGTTCTTTATACACAGCATACGAGATTCTAGCGGACTCTGTAAATATATATTTTAGTATCTACTTAGCTCGATGCCGTATTCAACCAAACGACTATGAATTGTGTTGAGCAAAGTACATACTAAAAATACTATTACAGTAACTAATTTATATATGTTGCCTGCCATCCCAAAGCACTTCATCTATTACATATATTTTGTCCATTACTGTACACAGTTTTGTATGTTATTGTGTATTATAGTTTAAGACATATATTTAGTATATTTAATACTAATTGTTTAACGATTGTATCTTAAATTACAAAACTGAGCAACCTGTGTTTAGAAGATGCCTGAATGTGCGGTGATAATCTAATTACAAGAAATCATACTAAATATTTTTCTTTAAAGGTTGCCTAGCATAGCAGGGGCGGTCTTTTCAAGGGGCTAAGGGGGCATAGGGGTACTACCCTTCCATTCTGGTTTTATTTACCTGGAACAATTGCTACCCATTAATTCCATGCTTGCCATCTTTAATGCAGGTTATCAATATTCTCCACCCCAAAGCAGACACTCTTAGGGTACCCACAGAAGGGTAACCAACCTCCAGGTGGGGCCTGGAGGTCTCATGGAATTACAACTGATCTCCAGGCTACAAAGCCCCTGGAGTTCACTGCCACATGAGGTAGTGGCAGCTACAAGCATGGATGGCTTCAAGAGGGAACTGGATAAACATATGTAGCTTGGGTCCACCAATGGCTATTAGTCACAAGGTATAGATAGGAACTCTCAGTCTGGGGCAAATGATGCTCTGTATTCTTGGTGCTGGGGGGGCAACAGTGGGAGGGCTTCTAGTGTCCTGGCCCCACTGGTGGACCTCCTGATGGCACCTGGTGTTTCTGGCCACTGTGTGACAGAGTGTTGGAATGGATGCCCCATTGGCCTGATCCAGCATTGGCTTCTCTCAGGGGTCCTTTCGAGCAGGACCATCCTTCTGAATGCTTCAGCCACCACTGAAGCTATCCTCCCAGAATAGTGGTATTTCTGAGGCTTGGATTAATAGCTATCCCCTCTCTGCCAGTTCGTTCGTTCTTTCTTTCTTTCTTTCTTTCTTTCTTTCTTTCTTTCTTTCTTTCTTTCTTTCTTTCTCTCTCTCTTTCTCTCTCTCTCTCCTTTCTTTCTTGCCTTCTGACATACTTCTGGTGATGTCAGGTGGTGTAGCATATGCAAATAAGTAATGCTAATGAGTTATGCCAATTAGCTCCTGCACCTCTTTTTCTACGAAAGGACCCCTGCATGTTCTTATAAGAACATGGTTGTTTTGGAGGGTTGACTCTGTGACTTTATACTCTGCTAAGGTTCCTCCCAGGCTCCACCACCCAATTTCCAAGAATTTCCCAACCTGGAGTTGGCAAACCTAAAGTGTGAGTTTTTGAGTTCACAAAGTGATTTCAAAATATTCATTAAATAGGTACAATTTCTCCTTCAGGCTCTAACTTCAACTGCAAATAGTTACAGTGTTAAAGAGAACCTCCCAAATTCAGTGACGTTTGAACAGTACTTGTGGCCATCTCTACATTTCTGATGATGTTCCTCAGTCTTTTATGTCCTTCATTGTTGCTTCTTTTTGGCACCATTTACCTTTTTCATTTTTTATCTTTGCTGTCACTGACGACATATATCCTTTCTGACATTTAAGCTGGTTGGTTGTGGTGATGACCCATTGGCTTTTGTTGACAAAGCCACAATAGGAAGTGATGTGTCAGAATCACACCTGAACAAAATCATGTGGTTAGCACCAGCCAATTATATTAAAGGGCAGAGAGGGCAAACAAAGCTACATATGGTGAAGGCAAAGAAAAAGACGAAGAAGGCATGAAAAGAAGAACAAGAAGTTGCTATCAGAGGGCACTGAATAGCATCCAGAAATGCAAACGGTGAATGAGTTGAGTTCGTCTGTATTTAATATCTTGATTTCAAAATGAGTATCAAAAATAAGATAATATATATTTATAAAGTCCTTCAATGATCAGTTACATTGAATAGTCTCCTATTTTTAGTTGTAATTCTCCCTTGGAGAAAATGGCTGATTTGGAGGGTGGACTCTATGGAATTTTAATCTGCTGAGGTCCCTCCCTCCCCAGTCTTCACCCCCCAGAAATGACAACCCTACCTGTAAGTAACGCAGAGACCCCCAAGTATCTTATAGCAAAGAATGAAATACACATTGCCTGTCAAGCACAAGAGACCTAGCAGAACTATTGCTAGCCAGAGTTCCTAATAATGTCAAAACAGTTGTTCAAAGATGCATGCATGTTGTCAACACTTCACATATGTGTTGCAAGAAATACTGGTGTAAACACTGTATAAAGTCTGCTCTTAGTGTTGTGATGGTAAGGGTTGAGGAAGGTCACTTTGACTGAGAGAAATATCCCAGCCAGACCTGGAGAACAGGTAGAACATGTACTACTGGGCTGGACACAGGAGGAGAAGGCTGGGTGGAAATTAGCACAGAAATTAGCAGCTGGAATGGTCTCTCTGGTTTATCCTAGCAATGCGAGACATGGAGGCTGGACAGTAACAGGAAGTCTCCAAGCCTGAGGCATGCAGACATCTTTTCATCCCCCCCCCCCGCCCCCCAATACAAATCCTGAAAAGTCTGTGTGATTTGCTGGGTTACGGCCATCCTCTGTGGCCATGATGTATTTCAAAAGCACAACATGTCTTATTCTTATGTGTCCATCTAACAATGCCTTCTTCTGGCATATCTGTGGATTATCTTTTATTCTAGGTTTCAAACATAAAATATTCAACCCATTCATGAGAGTTTTCTAATGTTTTTGTCTACAGAGGACATAACTGACTATTACGCACATTATGACGTATAGCTACTATTGAATTTTTTCTACTCATCATCTGGTTTCGTTAAATGGGTCTGAATTACTCGCAATTAAGTAATAGCCTAGCAACTTGAGGCCATACTTACTCTTTCCTCCTTCAGTGGGAGATTCCTCTTCAGTTTCTTTTAAACAGACACAGCAGAAAGTAAATCTACTACATCAATATGTTTTAATCCTCTGCTTCAAGAAAGTAACTATAGCTGTTGGTTTATTATTACTTAGCTCACGAATGCATATCATTAATCCATTTTAGCAAGGCATTCTGCTTTCAGTAGAACAGCAATAGTGCGTGATATTTTCATGTGCATCTCTGTATAGGAAGGGGAAGAAATCCCCAGCACTTCACCTGCTATGTGGAGAAAATGGTGGGTGACCAGGTGCATTGAGGGGGCACATCTGCAGCCAGTAAGAAAACAAATGTTGTGATGGAAAAAAGGAGAAGAAATAATCTTCAGAAAAGCACATAAACCATCTTTTATCCCTAGCAAGAGAACAACTGCGACTTGCCATTTTAGAGCATTATTGATGAATAAGACTGGAAGGTACATCTAACCAAAACAGCATATTTTCAGAATGAGTTGAAAATGCAGGGAAGAGCTATAGTTCAGCAGCTGCTTTATTCCCCCCAAGAGATGAAAAGAAAACCCTGAAGCTCCAGAAAAGATCTGAGCTTTGGAAACAATAGGATCATTGCTTCTGCTATTTCACCAGGTGATGTTCATTTGGGGGGGGGGGGAGGGTTTCCTATTGGTGGTACAAATCTATGTGTTTCATAATACGACTAAGGAGGAATATGATAGACGTTTATGAATTATGAATCATATGGATAAAGAGAGAACTTTCTGCCTTTTACATAATACTACAATCTGGGTCACAAGAGAAAGTTAACTAGCTGTAGCAGATTCAGGACTGACGTCTGCAACGGATAACTAATTTATGGAATTTACCCTCACAGGATGAGATGGTGGCCACACAGATAACTTAAAAAAAATTAATTAGTGGAGAATAGGTCTAATAAATGTTATTTACCACTATAGCTACAAGGAAGCAAACACTTAGAACAAAACAAATAACATCATTTCGATGGATGGCCTGGGTTAGATCAAGCACGACTGGAAACGCGAGTTCTTCTACTTGCATAACTGGGGAGGTCAATTTCAGCTGCTTTCCCCCTGCACTGTTAGCTCCTGAGCTGCATCTAATGCTATTCTGGAGGGTTCATTTCAGAACTGCTTTTGGGGAATACAGAGGGCTGCAGGGGGCTGCAGAGTGGGGGGAAATCCATTTTGGAAGTGCAAGTCCACTCACATATACAAGGTTCCCAACCAGTTTGATTACGTGTCTGTTTCATTTTTAAAAAGGTAAAGGTTTCCCTTGCTCGAAAGCCAGTCAACTCTGACTCTAGGGGGCGGTGCTCATCTCTGTTTCCAAGCCGAAGAGCCAGCGCTGTCTGAAGATTTTTTCCGTGGTCATGTGGCCGGAATGACTAAATGTCAAGGCACATCGAATGATGTTATCTTCCCACCCAAGGGATACTTATTTATCTACTTGCAATTTGTTGCTTTCGAACTGCTAGGTTGGCAGGAGCTGGGGCCAGAGACAGGCGCTCACTTCGTCACGCGGCACTTGGGTCTCAAACTGCTGAGCCACCGACCTTCCAGCTCAGCATCTTAACCTCTGAGCCACCGCAGCCATTATCTGTTTCATTATCCTCCCCCCCCCCAAAAAAAATTGTGATATATTTTTACAACAAAGTTTCATCAGTTCTTTTAGTTTACCATTTACCATACTTAGGCTTCTAAAGCCTTCATTACAGGCTAAAGTGAAAATGTGACAGGCAGTGGAAGGCTTGAGACTTTTATTCATTTTCATACTACTTTTTTGTTCCTGTGCCACAAAATAAAAGGGTCCCTTTTCTCCCCCTTTCCACCATGGTTTCATTAAAAGAGAAATATACATATAGCTGCAGTACAGAATTAAAGAAGAAAGGGAAAAAATGCCTCCAGACTTCAGGAATGAAAGGCGATTGTTCTTTTCCACACCATATCATCCCTTTCTGGATAAAGGTTCAGAACATTTTCTCCATTATAAATTAAGAAATGATGAGATGTAGTGAGGTAGGTGAGAACAAAATAAGGATTTAAAACATGTATCGAATTTTTAATAGGCAAGAATAACAGAAAATGAATGCCACACGAGGACTTAAACCAGTCCTTGATACATTCCTGCTGTTTGATGTGTCTGCATTTGTTTATGTTTTCAGAGAGGAATATATTGGTTGGCACAAACTGATATCATTAATACCCCCCCCCCCCGGTTCACTGAACCAGAAAGACCATGAAAATGGCTGCATTAAATATAATTGGATCATTTATATACAACATTTAATTTTATCCTATCACCTCACCATTCTAATCATTACCTTCATCAGATCAATTTCATCATACCACAATTTGCTAACCAAGCCTTTTGCTATACAATTAATTGTGCGCTGAGATGAAACACATGTGATTTTAAATGTCTGTGCCTTCTGATTTTTCAAACGTTGGCTAAACCCTGTTGGTTTTAGGAGCATACACCCTTTTGAGTTACACAGAACTCCTCCTTGAGGAGAATGGAAAAGTCACTAAACAGAGGTACTAGATGAAGCAGGGCAGCAGAGTATCACCTAGTGTAATACCCCATGGTGACTGACAGTGTACTAGGCTAGACGTGGAAAAAAGTAAAGGTAAAGGGTTCCCTTGCTCAAAAGCCAGTCAAATCCGACTCTAGGGGGCGGAGCTCATCTCTGTTTCCAGGCCGAAGAGCCAGTGCTGTCCGAAGATGTTTCCATGGTCGTGTGGCCAGCATGACTAAACACCAAGGTGCACAGAATGCTGTTACCTTCTCACCAAAGTGGTACCTATTTATCGACTTGCAATTTCTTGCTTTCGAACAGCTAGGTTGGCAGGAGCTGGGGCAAGAGACGGGAGCTCACTCGGTCATGTGGCACTCGGGTCTTGAACTGCCGAATTACAGACCTTCCAGTCTGCAGCTCAGCATCTTAACCTCTGAGCCACCACGGCCCTTGAAAAACACAAAGTGCATGGAAAAAGAGAGTTTCCGGTTGGGAGAATGGAGGTCTGACACGCTTTGCAAATGTGCAAGGCGGACAGCGGCTCTTCCTGACAGCTTGGGTGGGTTAATCCACCCGACGCAACCTCACACAGGTAGTGTGAGGACCAGCAAGCAATATAATCCAGGTTTGAGCAACCTCGGTGAAGGGAAAGTCTCGGAGGAGACTTTTCCGACACCTTGAGCACTGCAGCCGAAGAGGATTCTTGCGAGTATCTCTAAGGAGCTGAGCTGAGCTGAAAAATTCAGCATAAAACCTCCAATTCCCCTGATTCCTTAACAAAGAAGACAAAGTTTAAACGTTGGGACCACATCTGAAGCGAAGTAACAACAAAAGGTAACGGAAAAAAGTTTTTTGCCTTACCATTGCCGCGTTTTGAAAGATGAAAAACAGATCGGGTGAAGCAATAGACTGATGTTGATTGGATGAGAGCAGTTTTGAAGTGCTAAAAAACCGAATTTGAACTTAAAAAGCCAAAAAAACAAGTTGTTTAACATTCCTGCGGTTAAAAGGAGTCGGGAGGGGAAGCCAAGCATCGCGAGACAAAGAGGGAGAAGGGAACCAAGCATTGCGAGATTAAGACGTGAGGACTGAATCAGGAAGTGACGGCTAGAAGAGCAGACAAGAAGGAAAAAGGAGAAGAACCGGAAGAAGGTAAAGGGGACTCTAAATACTGCCGGACCAGAAAGGGGACTCTAAATACTGCCGGACCAGAAAGGGGACTCTAAATACTGCCGGACCAGAAAGACCATAACAGGAAGTGACGTGCAGAGAGCAGACAAGTAAAGAAAAGGAAGGGACAAAAGGAAACTACGGCAAGCCAGAAGCAAGGTAAAAAGACTATAACCTTTGACATTAACCATAGAGAAGTCGCGGCCGCCATTTTGGATTTATAAAATTTTTAAACTGCAATATCTCAAAGATTATATAACGTAGAAGGCTGAAACCAACATAATTTGACTTGGCAAGATTAGCTTGTTTGAATGCACTAATTGGTGTTTGATTTGGAAGACAAGATAAAATCGATCTTTTTAAAGAGGCAAAACGACCGCGGACTAAGATCGAGAGCAGCCACATGGTCCTCTCCTACAATGGCAGCAAAAAAAGAAAAAGAGCTACTAGCCGTTATGGAAGCAATGGAAAAGAAAATGTTAGACGCTATAGGAGAGGTAAATGTTAAAATGAATAATATAGCGGCTCAAGCAGATAAAAATTGCATGGAATTAAAAGCAGAATTTCAAAAATTATCCACAAGAACACAAGATATAGAAACTAAAGTAAAAGAACTGGAAGAAAACACCCATAAGACAATGAGAGAGAACGAGAGGATGGAAAAGATGATGCATTATAAAGATATGCAAAACCACTTGAGATTTCGAGGGATTGAGGAAAAATTGAATGAGGATATTTTTACAAGAATGCAAGAAGCAATAGCAGATTTTTTACAAGAACAGGAAGAAGTTGTTAAAGAACACATGGATCTTGTTTATAGAGTTAATTCTACATATGCAAGAGACAAAAACATACCAAGAGACGTGGTTGTCCAATTTACAATGAAAAGAACAAAAGAACAAATCTACAGGAAGTGCTTTACTGACCCCTTTGTAATAGATGGAAAGAAAATCATAGTAATGAAAGAATTGCCTAGAGCAATACTGCAAGAAAGGAAAAAATTCAAGCGTCTGACGGATAAACTGAAGGAGAAAAAAATCAGATTTCGTTGGGAAATACCTCAAGGACTAAGTTTTTATTATGGCAAATCCAGAGTAGTGATTAAAAGCACAGAAGAAATGTATGCATTCCTGGGAGAGAATAAAGATGATTTTGGAGATATTTAAGAATATATCAAAATGGATTACAAAATACTTACATGGAATGTAAATGGACTAAATTCACCCCAAAAACGTAGAATGGTAGGTCATTGGTTGGAAAAACAAAAATGTAATATAATTTGCTTGCAAGAAGCTCATCTTAAAAACCAAGACCATAAATATTTAATAAGGAAAAAATTGGGAGAAGAATTTTATTCTTTAGCAAGCAACAAAAAAAATGGTGTTGTAACATATGTCAAAAAAGATTTGGAACCCAAAGTAATATTCAAAGACAAAGATGGAAGATATTTAGCTATTGAAATTTTACTGCAAGGAGTGAAAACTTTGATTGTGAACATTTATGCTCCGAATGGAGCTAAAGAATTTTTTTTTAAAGAACTTCAAATGGAATTGGACAATGTAAACTATGATCAAATTATGATGTTAGGAGATTTCAACGGAACTGTAGATAATAAACTAGACAGGCGCTCTAAAAGAAAGGATGAGACGTTAGGGAAGCTTCCAAAAAACTTTTTTGAACTGATAAAACAAGAAAAGTTGGAAGATATTTGGAGGAAAGCTAACCCACAAGGAAAAGACTTTACCTTTTACTCTAACAGACATGACTCACATTCAAGAATTGACATGATTTGGATGACTACTAACCTAACCTTCAAGACAAGAAAAGTGGAAATTTTACCCAGAATAATCTCAGATCACAATCCATGTTTATGGACAGCTGGGCAGATTAAAAAACAAAAGAGATGGAGAATAAACGAGGACTTATTAGATAATCAAGAAATAATTAAAAAATTACTTGAAGAAACAGACCTATACTTCCAAGTAAACATGCAGAAAGAAGTTAAAATTCAAACCGTATGGGATGCATATAAAGCAGTGATGAGAGGACTATTGATATCGTTAAATGCTAAAGATAATAAAAAGAAAAAAGAGCAATATGAAAATATTTTACAAGCCATTAAAACAAAGGAAGAAGAACTGAAGAAGAAACCAGGGAAAAAGAAACTGCAAAAGGAAATTTGGATGCTACAAGACCAAGCAAAAGCCATTTTGAACCAGGAGATGTACTGGAACTTAAAAAAACTTCAACAAAAAGCATTTGAAGGTGCAAATAAACCCGGAAAATACTTAGCATGGCAATTAAAGAAAAAACGTGAAAATAAATTTATCACTAAAGTGATAAGAGATAATATTGAGATAATAGATAACAAAGGAATAAAAAGAGAATTTTTTAAATACTACGCAAAACTTTTTAAGAAGGAAAACAAAGACAGAAGAAAGATTAAAGAATACCTGCAAACATTAAAGCTACCAAAACCAACAGAGAAAATTAAAGAACTATTTAATAATCCAGTATCATTACAAGAGATCAAAAATGCAATAAATGACTCAAAATTAGGTAAAGCACCTGGACCGGATGGATTTACAGCGAAGTTCTACAAAACGTTACAGGAGTCAGTTTCACCGGTGTTACTGCTATTGATGAACGATATAAGAGTTACTGGAGAGGTACCAGAAACCTGGAAAGATGCATCCATCTCACTGATCCCGAAAGAAAATCAGGATTTGACCAATGTTAAGAATTATAGACCGATCTCTTTACTGAATAATGATTATAAGATTTTTGCTAAGATTATAGCGGATAGACTAAAAGAGCACCTTAAAGAGACTATACAAACAGAACAAGCAGGGTTCTTACCTAATCGACAAATAAGGGACAATCTAAGAGTAGTAGTGGACGCTATAGAATACTACGACAAACATCCTGAAAAGGAAGTGGGCTTTTTCTTTTTAGATGCGGAGAAAGCGTTTGATAATTTAAACTGGGATTTTATGTTTGAAGTTTTAGAACATCTGGAGATCGGTGAATATATGCTTAACTTCATTAAAGCAATATATAAAGAACAGAAATCCTCAATAATAATTAATACTGAAAAGACAGACGATTTTAAAGTTGAAAAAGGAACAAGACAAGGATGCCCGCTTTCGCCGCTGCTATTTATTTGGATTTTAGAAGTTCTACTGTTAAATGTGAAGGAAGACAAAGATATTAAAGGCTTAACAACTAAAGGTCTTTCTTTCAAATATAGGGCCTTTGCAGATGATGTGATGTTTATAGTGGAAGACCCCTTATCCACATTACCACATTTGTTACAGAGAGTAAAAGAGTTTGGTGACTTAGCAGGATTTTATGTAAATAAAAACAAATCGAAAGTAATGTGCAAGAATATGTCAAATAAGAAACAAAACGAGTTACAAAAACTTACAGAATGTGAGGTGGTGAAAAAGACAAAATATCTGGGTGTAAACCTAACTATGAAAAATATTGATCTTTATAAAAATAATTATGAAAAATTATGGTTGCAAATTATGCAGGATATTAAAAAGTGGAATGTATTGAATTTGTCATTGCTGGGTAGAATTGCGGTGGTCAAGATGAATGTGTTACCACGATTAATGTTTTTGTTTCAAACTATTCCAATTGTGAAAGATGTAAAAACATTCAAATGTTGGCAGAAGGAGCTGTCTAAATTTGTGTGGGGAGGGAAAAAACCAAGAATTAAGATGAAAATAATGTGTGATGCCAAAGAAAGAGGAGGGTTTCAACTACCAAATCTAAGGTTATACCATGATGCAATATGTTTGACCTGGGTAGGGGCATGGACTATGTTACAAGATAGAATGTTATTGTCCCTGGAAGGTCATGATTGTAGATTTGGGTGGCATGCATATTTGTATTATGGCAAAACAAAAATGGACAATATGTTTAAACATCATTATTTGAGAAGAACACTAATGGATACGTGGACAAGATATAAAAACTTTTTTTCAGAAGAGATACCCATGTGGATTGTACCCGCAGAAGTCTTACATCCAACATCAAGATATAAAGGACAAGATTGGCTGAAGTATAGAGACTTATTAATAAGACATGGCAAGGATTTCAAACTGAAGGAGCAGCATCAGATTGATTTTGATTATGGTTGGTTAAGATATAGACAAATATATGACTTGTATAGAAGTGATAAAAAACACGGTTTCAGGGAAAAAAATAATGAAATAGAACAAGTTTGGGAGGAAGGTGGGAAAAAAATGATTTCTAAAATGTATAAAGTCTTGCTAAAATGGTTTAATGCTGATGAAATGGTAAAAGAACAAATGGTAAAATGGGCGATAAACTTTAACAAAGACATTGAAATGGAATCTTGGGAATTTTTATGGAAAAATGCTATGAGTATATCTACGTGTTATAACTTAAAAGAAAATTGTTTTAAAATGATGTATAGATGGTATATGACACCAAAAAAAATTGCAAATATTGGTCAAAATATGTCTAACAAATGTTGGAAGTGTAAAAAGAAAGAAGGGTCTTTTTATCATATGTGGTGGACTTGTGATAAAGCAAAGACTTATTGGTCAAAAATACATGCAGAAATGGAAAAAATCTTGAAATGTACATTTAAGAAGTTGCCTGAAATGTTATTGCTAGGACTTAAACTAGAAGAGATAAATGTAAAGAAAAGGACAATAATATGGTATATGATTACAACAGCAAGAATGGTGTATGCACAAAACTGGAAAAATGAAAAAATACCAGAGGTGTGGGAATGGTTGAAAAAACTGTTATATATGGCTGAAATGGATAAGTGGACTAGAAAATTGAATAATCTTTACTCAGAGACCTTTCTGGAAGACTGGAAAGATTTGAAAGAATATGCTGAAAAGTATTGGGATATGAAAAACTATATCTATACATGGTTATAATAGCATAAAGGAATAGAAATATATTATATGAATGTTTTAGTTAAAATTAGACAATGAAACTGTTTTTATTTAGAAATACATAAGAGTATAGAAAATAAGAATTGGTGTATAAGTATAAGTATTTTAAAGCTATATAACCGTCACCAGAAACGAAACATAGATATAAGTATTACTATTTTGAATAAAATGGAAAATGTGTTATGCTTCAGATGTGGTGGGAAACCACCAAAACAAGATAAAAATAGAATGTACAAATAGAACAAAATGTTATTTAATATGGAAAAAGGGATTTGTGTAAGGTTAAATGTATTATTTTCGATGTTTTTTTTTTGAAAAATAAAAATTTCTTTACAAAAAAAAAAAGAAAAACACAAAGTGCAAATCCCTAATCTGTCATAAAGTTCACTTGACCTAGCGCTCCCTCTCAGCCTAAGTTTCCTCCTCAGAGGTGATATAAGGATAAAGTGGGCAAAGGGTGAATAATTTCTGCCACCATTAGTTCCTCGGAGGAAGAGGAGGCTATAGGGTTGATCCAGACCAAACTGGCGATTTTCATACATTCTCCCTTCCCACTGCAGGCCACCCTCACATCATTCCTCAGAGTCCCCTGTTCACAGAGATCTGTGGGCTACAGTGGGAAAGGGGAGGCAGGAAGTTCCATTCTGCCATTAGTCTGGAGCCTTCCTATAGATGTGATAGAAATACAGGTAGCAATCTCATTTTAAATGCTTATAATCAGGGGTGAGCTGAAATGACTCAGTTTTTATTAGTTTTTGGCACTGCCAAAACCCACCTCTTTTCAGTTATTTTTCAGCATTCCTTATGAAAAGTTTTGCCTTTTCATTTTTTTTTGTACTTTTGCTCTTATTCTCAGTTGTTTCCATTTTTCAGTCGATAAGATCATTCAGAACAATATCTGAATGTTTTTGTGGTATTGCTCTGTTTTTCCATTCACCTACTGACTCCTGATAGATTGTGGTGACCCATATGACTAATCCAGGAATCACTGTCCTTACTTTCAGTTGCCCAACTGAAAGTGATTACAGCTAAACAATGGTATCCCATTCACTTCCTGGATGACTTCCCCCCACTGAAGGAGAACGATACATTGGACCTACCTGAAGGATCGTTCTCTTCAGTGGGTACATAGCCAATCAGGTTGGTTAGATGTTGACCTCACTGAGGACAAACAGCATCAATTTAGGAAACATTCTGCTCTGTCTGAACCAACGCTTACATTTGTCCCTTTTTGATGTGATCTTTTGGTAAAAGGGAAGATGTTTTTCAACAATGCCAAGAACATTCGCAGAAAACACCTGTCATATTAGTAATGCTGACTTATAGCTCACTCTGAGAATCACATATTATTCCACCTTGTTCCAAGTTGTTTGTAAGCTTCAAGACAATTAGGGTTGACCCCCTCAAATCACTGACTTTTTTTTTCTTGAATGCTTCCACAGATACAAAACTTATGCTAAAATCCTACCTGAGTGCTTGCACTGCATGCATACCAGAAGAGAAGCAGAAAGCTAATAGATCACATTGTCAATGCTAACTGTCATGCAAGTTGCAATACCGGCCCTTCATATGACCAGGGAACATCCATCACTATTACAGCAAAGGCACTATGTAGAGGCTCCTTGTTTAACAGGTTCCTCCGCCACCATGTCGTTTACAAAAGGTTCAGTTAACTCTTCTGTGCATCTGGTAAAGAGGTGGCCTTAGTTCATTTCCATTAAAGCATTCATCTGAATTTCATTTAAATCCCACTGAGAAATAACAACTGCTTCTTTTATTTGTGTTTATGTATGTCTGTAAGATGAATATATCATTTTGCTCAGTTGAAGGATGACATCACCATTCATTCTATGATCCTTGATTCGCTGGGAGTGTCTGTATGACTAACTTGAAGACAATGCAGTAAACACAAGAAGAAATGGTACCAAAGGAACAGTGGAGAAAGGAAAAGAATAACAGCTAAAAGGCTACAATAGAAAGAAAAAGGGGGAATGTACTTTCAGTCAAAGACTGAAGTGGAAACACAATGTCCAGTTCTCATCGATTTTGCATAGCAAAAGGACTAAATTAACTTTAGTTTGACTGGTTTGTAGCTCAAGCTGCATGGGCACTTTGAGACATATGTCCTTCTCAGTATTTCTAAAGTTTGTGTCTTCCTGCTTGGTAATTTGATCCACTGCAAAGTACTTCTTAAGGTCTACACAGCATTATAAACATATACGTGCTGCTAAATATATATTACTTTCAATTGTAATGTGAAAAAAATTAACTTATTTCACCTACTCATAGTATGTCTACTTGAAAATGTTTTTACATAATAACCAATTCTTATTTATTTTATTTAAAACATTTTATGGCACCTTTCCACCCCATTCAGGATCACCAAGGCAGTGAATTTACTTCTCCAAATGAGTGGATCAGATAGTTAGGTGCTGCATCTATAAAATGCACTATCTTCAAGCTTCTACCACATGGTCACAGAGAAATATTTTTCAGGATAGAAATATTATCAGTAGAAAACTGCCATGAAATTCCTAACTCATAACAGTCTGAATTCCTGAATGTCTGACCGTCTGGATGACTCTGGTAGCCCCCAGTGTCAATGCAAGGTCTGAATTCATATCACATGCATGCGAGCACCAAATGAGCAATGCTTAGGAGCAGTCTTTAGGGTTGGGCACGAACCAGGAAAATGAGGTTTGTTTCAGTTCATGGTTCGGTTCAGCCACGAACCATCACAAACTTTTAGATGCCAAACAAATCAGTGAGGTTCGTGACATGACAGAACAACTCTCCAGTGCGCTAGAGACACCAAACTCACCAGGAATCTCCAGCTGACTCTTCTCTACTTCCCCTCCAAGTTGTGTGAGGATTGGATTTACAGGATCCAAGTTATGGTTCCCCCAAAGAAGGTGCCCTAGGAAAGTGCTTTTGGGGAAAATGGCAGGTGTAGGTTCAGGAGTGTATAGAATGAGCCTTGTACAAGCTAGAGAAAACAAACTTGCGGAGGACCTTCCCCTGATGCTCCTCTACATGCCCTCCAAGTTATGTGCAAATTGGTCTTAGGGTGTCTGAGTTATGCCCCGCCCCCCAGAAAATGCTCCCAGGAAAGTGCTTTTGAGGGAAATATCAGGAGCAGGTTCAAAAGTATATAGAATAGACCACCATGAGCCATACACATAAAACGCACAGGAAACCTCACCCTGCCTTTGAAGTTTGGTAAACATTTTGATTGAGCAAAGACAGTCTGTCTGAAAATGTATCAATTCATGAACTGCCAAGAACCATTTGAAAGTTCATGAAAAGTTTGTGCAAACCACAAGCCGGCCAAAATTCATCATGAACTTTAGTTCGTGAGCCAGTTCGTGCCCATCCCTAGTAATCTCAGGTGTACTTATTTGGCAGTAAACACCATCAAACACAATGTAACTTATTTCTGAGTCAACATGCACAGGACTGTGGCGGCCTGTCCCTTCTATATTAAAGAAATGCTTACTGTTTTCATTCCCATTTTACCAATCCACATTGCACAGAGCACCTGAATTCAGTGCCATGTTAATGGCTAACAAATGTATTCATCACATGCAGGAAGTAATTCATATGAAATGGTGCCAAGCTCAACTGTTCCAACTTGCAAATGGGATACTAGATAGTATTAAAAATTGATTTCACATCTTTGTACAATTTGGATTTGGGGTGTCGTGCTGATAAACACATTTATGCTACCAGCCTCTGAGCAATTATCAATATGTAAGCCTCACTAAAGGGATGGGATTCATGCTTTCTAAAGTGGATGAAGAATTATAGCCACATGGAAACAGCCATGCATTTGAGCATTCCCAAACCTCATCAATATGACTGGACAGACTAATTCAGTTTTACATATTTCTTAGCTGACCAGAAAGATGCTTTTCGTCTTACACCAAAGGGCTATTTATGGGATATTCATGTTATAGACAGACAGTATAATCTCCTTTCTCCGCAGCTGACAGCACACAGAGATGCTCAGTGTAAAGCTCAATGATGTACAAGGAATTTGTCTGCTATGAGATAACGGGTCCCTTTCTGAACCCTCTCCTGATGGATTGTGGGAGGCAGGCAAAATAACAATCTGCTGCCCTACTGATATGTCATTTCTGAGCACTGAAAGAAGAAGAACCAGGATGTTATAAAAGGTGAAATCATTTATAACAAATGGCCTTATTTAGAAAGAAAAAGGGAAAAGGGTAGACGTGAACATGACACATCAAATGACTGATGCAAGATGACAAAGGCATAGTTGATCAAAATGTGCATTTCCATGGGCCCTAATGCCAGCAGCTTTTATGTGCCTGGTTTAGGTCTCTACGGTTGAAGAAAACTGTCATGGGCCCATCCTTAGTAGCTCAAAAGCAGACAATACCACCTAGCCTGAGTGAACTGTCTGATGCTTAGCCACCTAACATGTATCTAATAGCAATGAAAATGTGATGGATAAGGGTGGGAGTGTTTCAGAGCATGTGCAGAGTACCTTTCCCTCACCACTGGGAAACTGCTACAACCAGCCTTACAGCACTAGGATGAATTTTTGCACTTGAGAGCTTGACTTATTGGCATGTGTGAGCCTGGTGAACTCATTTTAAAAATCAGGCATCAGCTTCAAGGAAATCAGAGACTTGTTTCGATTGTCTTCCATTTAAATAGGCATTTGCTTTTATGAAACCTAAATGTGTTAATCTTCAAACTTTCTCCAGTTACTCTGACTATGACAAGCTACTTCAAACATATTTTCCTCTCCACAGGAGCTATACTTCACTGCAGTTTCAAAATTTGCTTGAAGTACCGAACATCAAAAATTGCAGGCCACACAGGCTGCTCCTGCAGCATCTGAAGAAATTAGATCGGTGCAATGTTGGTTTTCTTTCTTTTAGTGCCATTTATCCCCCCAATAATAAAATGAACTACTTTCCCTAAAATGGGAATGTGTGTGCGTTTTAAGTGCCATCAAGTTGCTTCTGACTTATGGAGACCCTATGAATTAATAAACTCCAAGCATCCTATCATTAACAGTCTTGTTCGAGTCTCACAAATTGAGGGTCATGGATTCATCTCATATTCAGTCTTTCTCTTTTCCTGCTGCCTTGAACTTCTCCTAGCATTATTGTCTTTTCCGGTGACTCCTGTCTTCTCATAATGTGACCAAAGCACAATAGCCTCCATTTAGTCATTTTAGCTTCTAAGGAGAGTTCAGGCTTCATTTGATCTAGAAACCCTTATTTGTCTTTTTGGCGACCCAGGGTATCCATAAAACTCTTTTCCAACACCATACTTCAAATAAACCTAAGTGCCATCAAGTTGCTTCTGACTTATGGAGACCCTATGAATTAATAAACTCCCAAACATCCTATCATTAACAGTCTTGTTCGAGTCTCACAAACTGAGGGTCATGGATTCATCTCATATTCAGTCTTTCTCTTTTCCTGCTGCCTTGAACTTCTCCTAGCATTATTGTCTTTTCCGGTGACTCCTGTCTTCTCATAATGTGACCAAAGCACAATAGCCTCCATTTAGTCATTTTAGCTTCTAAGGAGAGTTCAGGCTTCATTTGATCTAGAAACCCTTATTTGTCTTTTTGGCGACCCAGGGTATCCATAAAACTCTTTTCCAACACCATATTTCAAATAAACCTAAGTGCCATCAAGTTGCTTCTGACTTATGGAGACCCTATGAATTAATAAACTCCCAAACATCCTATCATTAACAGTCTTGTTCGAGTCTCACAAACTGAGGGTCATGGATTCATCTCATATTCAGTCTTTCTCTTTTCCTGCTGCCTTGAACTTCTCCTAGCATTATTGTCTTTTCCGGTGACTCCTGTCTTCTCATAATGTGACCAAAGCACAATAGCCTCCATTTAGTCATTTTAGCTTCTAAGGAGAGTTCAGGCTTCATTTGATCTAGAAACCCTTATTTGTCTTTTTGGCGACCCAGGGTATCCATAAAACTCTTTTCCAACACCATATTTCAAATAAACCTAATTTCTTTGTGTCAGCTCAGCTTTCTTCACTGCCCAGCTTTCACACCCATCCACAGTAATGGGAAATATTATGGTATGCATTATCTTGATCTTTGTCGCTAGTGGCACATCCTTACACTTAAGGATTTTTTCTAGCTTTTTCATGGCTGCCCTTCCCAGTCTCAACTCCTTCTGATTTCTTGGTTGCCATCTCCCTTTTGCCTGATGTGTTACCTGAAGCACTCTCTTGCCATGCAGAGGATGGTACCCCAGCCACGTTAGGGCCAAAGTCAGCATAGGGCAAATATAGCCCTCTCTTTGTGCAGTGCCAGCTAGCCCAGCCATGGGCTCCAGACCGTCTCCTTCAGCCATCACTTCAGATACTGCTGATACATCTGTCATCGTGAAAGGACGTCTTAATTTCATTATCTCAAGGGTGTCAATGGACTTGTATTCCAGTTCTATGACCCGTAGTCAAACCTCCGGACTTCACCACTTGATACTGGGACCACCCCAGCCACAGTCTATTGTCATTATTGTTCTGTTGATAGCCCAGCCATTAACAGAGCCATGACTCTGCAATTGCCCTACGCTTCGATAGCAAAAACTTTCTTTCCCCAACCTGGACTTCTTTTCTCCAAAACCCCTTTTTGAGCTATTACCAGCCATCCTGACCCATCCCAGACCATTCCCCTATTGTGCCTACTACCCCAAAGGCACAATTTCCCTATATCAGGACTCCAGACCTGGCCATCTTTGGTTCAATCTCCTGGGACACATATCGGTTGGATCCCCCATCTCTCTTGAGTCTTCTCAGATGTGCTTGCCAGCCAGTCAGTCTGCTTCTCTTCTCCGTGGACTCTTCTCTTCAGAAGGTAGCTATAAACCCCTCTTCAATTCTTCACCCTCTCTTATCACGGATCTCTCAAGATCACTTCACCTCTTTCTTTCCCAGCTCCCCGGTATATGTGTGTTTGTGAAATTTCATTGCTTAGCTGAATGTATTAGGGCTATTTTCTTAATAAATTTCATAAAAGAGAACTTCCTGTCTGTTGTCTCTCCAAGAAGGTTCTGACTCTGGTATATTTGTAGTACGATCCCTAGCTTGTGCACCTATTAAGCAAACAGTCTCTTAGCTAAATTCCTCTATAATAACTCAGAGACCCAGTGTTGCAGCTAACAGATGATTGAGCCAAGGAGTAGAAAATCTCTAACAATTTCAGTTTCTTTATCATCAACCTTAAAGCTATGTAATTCCTCAGTAATTCCTTTTGTCTTCTTTTCTTTTTTTGTATGTGCGTGCGCACATACCTGGAAGTCAGGCCTAATTTCTAATGACCCCTAGTGGGGCTGGGACACAAGGACATTCAGAGAGATGGCTTGCTGCCTGCCTCTGTGTCATGGCCCTGGTATTTCTTGGAGGTGAGGTCTCCCATCCAAGTACTTTCCAGGGTCAGCCCTGCTTAGCTTCCAAGATCTGACGAGATCGGGCTTGCCTTGGCTATCCAGGTCAGGGCATTCCTTTTGTCTTTTTGATGGTCAGCTGTAATCTTGCTTTGGCAGTTTCTGGTTAACTGTCATCAGTAGTCATTTCATTGGGAATGTGCACAGGTATTAATCATTCAAGCCAATGTAAAGTGTTTATTATCATTGAGATTTTGTTCATGTATATTCACAGAGCCAAATGATTCATGAATACATTAAACACTCTTGGTAACTTATTTAGGGATATTTCCCTGGTTTAATTTCTTATTCTAGTCTTCTTTCTGCACATACTTATTTATTTAATATATTTCTAGACTACTTTTTGACCCTATCTAATCCCCACCGGGGGTTCACATTACAATTTAAAACCAAATAGCAATCCAGAAATCATTAAAACAAATAAGGGAAACCATCTTTCCCTTAGCAGTAGCTGTAATATCTAGTACAGACAACTATAACAATCTTCCAGTCTAAATCAAAAACAATTTGAAACAGATAGCTCTTTAAATCAGTATAGATGCACTATGAATATGGTCACTCTCAATTCATGTGGGAGGGCATTCCATAGGTGGGGGGGAGCACAAGAAAAGGGGCCCCCTGAGGTCCCATCCAATCCAACTTCAATTAAGGCTGGTTCCTTAAAGAACCAATATCAATGAAAAGTCCAAAACTATAACATCTGATTTTAAAAGAGGGAACTTGTCAAAAATGAGGGGAATAGTTAAAAGGAAGCTGAAATGGAAACACTAGAGAGTCGAATCCCTATTGGGCTGTGAAAAAAGGGGTATTTTTCAGGTTCAGGTATACTGAACCCGAAAAACACCTGTATTTCCTGATATTCCTATTCAGATTTTGGAAATATTAAGAAATCTGATTTTTTAAAACTCCATTATATCCTATGGGGACCATTATAGTCAATGGTCCCATTGAGTATAATGGAGAATCGATCCATGGGTATTTGGGGCTCTGTGGGGAGTGTTTTTTGAGGTAGAGGCACTAAATTGGCAGCACAACTGCTGATGCCTCTCCTCACCCCCTCTCAATTTTAAAAAGACTGGACCAGGGGGTCCAATTCTATTGGGCCCCAAAGAAGGTGCCCCCATCCTCCATTGGCTTCAAGCCACACTCGAAGAAAAGCTGAATAATATTGGCTTTTATTCAAGCTCAAGTATATCGGTAGCCAAAAAGAATCTCTAATGGTTTTTCTGCTTTAACCTGCCCCCAAATACCGGTAAGGTATTTTGGGGTGGGAGGGGGGCTGATTCAGATAAACTAAATGCACACCTCTAATCCCAACAGGATGCTTAGAAGCTATTTAAAACAACAGTAATTGAAGCCCAGACAGAATGCATGTAGGACCTGATAGAAGTGTATTGGATGAACTTTTTCCGCTGTGAGGGGTATAATGTTTGAAGGCAATCTAAAATATGCATAGACACCTGATGTAGAGTTTCCATCTCTTGTTCTGAAATAGTGGCATGGAAGAAGATCAATAGATTCGAAACGGGAGTTATTCCGGAGAATCTCATCTCACCAACTATCTACTCAGCTGATGAATACTGACACAAGGAACAGCTACATAAATTACTGGACTGCAACTTTGTGGTTATACATTTATATTACTTTGTTAAAGTGGTGCTGTAGACTTTTGGTATAAGTTTCCTTTGTATTACATAAAAGGCATTGGCAGCACATCGTCGCACAGCTTCATTCTTGTACCTGATTTACATGCATGATTAACAACACATGTCAAGGAAGTTATAAAAGCAAAAAAGCCTTCTTTTTAAAAATGGAAGGTCTGCCCCAATCAATTGAACAGAAGGGACCACAGGATCTGGCAGAAGAAATGTCAGTTAATAATTAATAATTATGCACACAAAAAGAGAATTGGAGGAGTGGATTGCAGAATACTTTAAGACAAACAATAAACATTTCTTTAAATATATTCCGATCGGGAAACTACTTAAAGAAGCACCAACCCTGGACTGACCCAGGCCATGTTTGTGGCCCAGAGGCTGGGAGAGAGCTGGGGGGGGGGAATCTCCCTTGCTCTTAAGTTTGGCCACAAGGAGCCAGGTGGGCAGGGTCCCTGCTGCCACTCTGGCCAGCCAACTGACCCTCCAGGGTGCCAAGCTATGGGTAGTCTCTGGCCCCAGACCCTGTTTGCTCGGCTGCTGCAGGGGCCTTGCCTTCAGTCACTCTTTAAGATTTCTCTGTGGCCTGAGCAGCAACCCTTCACCACAGCTGCAGTGAGGCCCCCATCTTCAGCCCTTGATGCCTGCAAGAGGCCTTCGAGAAGCCTGTGGGAAGTGGAGGTACCACCCCTCTAGTGAAGTGCCAGTGATAGTGACTGGCAGTGAGGAGCCAGTGGGCCCAATGTTGATTGTGTTGATGGTGCAACCAACCTTTGCAATCAAGTACCAGTGGTGGCAGCAGCCTGCATGAGGCTCCAGCAGCAGAAGGTCCAGGTAGCATCAGCTGCCTTTGTCAGCAGCACAGAGTGGCGAAGCTTAACAGTGGGGGGTCCTGGCATTGGCAGGGACCCAATGGCAGCGGTCATCTGGGTGCAGAGTAAGGCGGAGTGGTGCTTCACCAGCCCAGGACCAGGCACAAATGGTGGTGGCAGCAAGCCCTGCCCCCAGCGGGCCTGTGGAGGAAGCAAAGCGAGAAGGGGTTTAAAGTTTAATCCCCTTCTCTCTAGAGTCGCACCGCAGCAGCGGCGATCTTTCCATTGTATTCTATGGGACCATAGGATACAATAGGAGATCGTGCCTAACATCTGTCCCAGGCAAATTAGAAGAAACTGTAACCAAAATGATTAGGCACATAGAGGAACAAAGCCTGCTGAGGTAAAAATCAGCATGGCTTCTGCAAACAGAAGTCCTGCCCCATCAATATTTTGGAGTTCTCTGAGAAAGTGAACATGCATGTTGATAATGGTGACCCAGTAGACATTATATACTTTCAAAAGGCTTCTGACAGACTCCTGAGTAACCTCAGCAATCATGGGATGAGGATGGATTCTCTTATGGATTAAAAGATGAATGAAATGAAGCAAAAAGCAGGTATAAATGGGCAGTTCTCACAATAGAGGCAAGTAAGCAGTGGGGTCCCACAATGATTGGTATTGGGGCCGGTACTATTTAACTTGTTCATAAATTATCTGGAACTAGAGTAAGCAGTGTAGTGGCCAAGTCTGCAGATGGCACAAAATTATTCAGGACGGTGAACAACAAGGTTGAATGTGAAGAGCTCCAGGAGGATCTCTACAAATTGGGTGAGTGGACAACAATGTGGCAGATGAAGTAAAGTGATGAAGTAAGGTGCTAGAGATGAAGTAAAGTGATGTACATGGGGACAAAAGATCCCAGCTTCAAGTATAGGCCAATCTGTTCAGGACTTGCTGAGACAGAGAGGGAAAGAGATTCTGAGGTTGTAGTAGATAGGTCAATAAAAATATCAACCCAGTGTGCCTCAACAGTGAAATATGCAAACTGTATTTTGCAGATTATTAGGAAAGGGATTGAAGATAAAGCAGCTGAAGAGTCTGGGACTTTTCTGTTTAGAAAAAAGACAACTAAAGGGGGTCGTGATAGAGGTGTATAAAATTACGCACAGGGCAGACTAAGTTGAGAAAGAGTACGGTTTTTTTCTCTTTCTCCCCAAATGCTGGAACTCCAGGGCATCCAATGAAGCTGATGGGCAGTAGACTGAGCGTGGGGAAAAGTTAATGCTTCTTTACACAGAGAGTAATTAAAGCAGAATTTGCTGCCAAAGGATGCTGTGGTGGCCTCACTGGCTTGAAAAGGGGATTAGACAGTTTCATAGAGGACAGGATTAGTGGCTACTAATCATGGCGATTAAAGGGATCCTCCACATTCAGAGGCAGTAAACCTCTGAGTACCAGCACCAGGGGGCAACATCAGCTGGGCTCTTCTTATGAAGGCCCCTCATGAGGATCTCAAGTTCCAGGTCAGACAGTACTGTCAGCATTTTATGTAAAGAATGGTTATAGATTCTACCTACATATCAAAAAGGTAATTAAAGAGTTAAGAATATTACATCTTGCCAGTTCTTGAAATTAAAAAAAAGGTCCCAAAAAGCATTCTCTGGTCCAGGACAGGAGTCTGTAGAGCAGATCTGGGTGGGCTCCAGCAATGTTTGGTAGATTTGTGGCTTTGGGAGGATAAAAGGCTGTAGCCCCACAATTCTGGGTGATTCTGGATGCACAGTCTAGCAGTTATGGGACGAGCAGATGGGACAATCCAGTAGTTTATTCACCTAAGATGCCCAATCCTATGGGTGTGAAAGGAAATGGCCTTGCCTCTTATTTTTCTCTTTGGAAATGTGTTTCTTCTCTCAACAAAACGCCAGGTGAATTTTTTTTCTGATCAGCTGGCAACCAGCCCTTACCCCATTATTGAGAATTTCAAGGCTCTAAAGAAGGACAAGGCTTGGGAACCAGATTAGATGAAATGCTTGAGGAATCATTAATTGATTTAATTTTGCCTCAAGTTACTTTGGGAAAAAACAGGATAAAAATGTTTAAATAAGTACATAAATCTCTGGATTGTTTTATTTTACTGGGTAAATAGCAGTGAAGTAACACGAAAGGAGCTGAATCCCCCCCCCCCAACTCTACAAATACACCATTTGCCTAACTTCAGACAGCCCTCCAGAGCAACTATTTTACAGTGGGGGGAAACATACATAACGACAGTATGCTCCTTGTACGTTTCCCCCAGCAGGGCAAATAGCAACTCTGGGAATCTTTTCCAGATTAGTAAAATGGTGGGGGGAAGATTTAAACAGTTCTCATCCTATGTCACAGCCCCAATCTGAATCCCCTCCAGTTGCCACTTACTAATAAAAAACACAGGGGGAGGGGTCTTGCTAAACATCTCCTAGTTTTGACATTGAACCTATAACTAACTCCACCACTAATGCATCAAAAACATGCATCTTTAGGTGACATCTAGCTAGATGCTCACGGATCCCAGTCTCAACAAAACTCCAGACCCCAATGCAAAACTTTCCATATGAGGAACTACATTCCAAACTAGCTGCTTCCAAGGTGTCTATCCTTTAAGTCACTGGCTGTTAGTGTGCTCAGAAGTCCTGTTACGTGAATTAACACGTCCTTAACTACCCCACCAACAGAGCTTGAAAACTTCAGTCTAGAAAAAGCCCAAACACAGAGATGGTGACTCAATCCATATTTTTACTGCATTATTTTATTTATTTTTAAAATTCAATTCAATTTTAAACCACCTTCTCCCGTAGGACAGCGCTCAAGGCTGTGTACAATAGTATTGTGTAGTATCATTAAAAGTCAATTAAAACCAACAAAACACAGCAAGTAGTCTAACATGTGGTGCTAAAAATTCTAATGGTACCACTGCCTCATGGGGAGGCTGGGGGTGGGAGTCGCTGTCCTCAACCAAACACTTGGTGGAACATCTCTGCCTTACAAGCCCTGCAGAACTGCATCAAGTCCCACAGGGCACAGATGTTATTTGGCAGAGAGTTCCACCAGGTTGGAGCTAGGGTGAAAAACACCCCTGGCTCTGGTTGAGGACAGATGGATATCTCTTGGGCTGGGGCCCACCAACAGATTTTGACTTACAGAGCACAATGCTCTCCTGCCACGAGAGGCAGTCCCAAAGATACACAGGTCCCTGACCATTAAGGGCCTTGAAGGTCAACACCAAGACCTTGAACTGATCCGGTACTCCATTGGAAGCCGGTACAGCTCATGCAGCACAGGACTGATGTGTGTTGTACACAGAGTCCCTGTAAGAACCCACACAGCTGCATTTTGTACCAGTTGGAGTTTCCAGGTCAGCTTCAAGGGTAGGCCCACGTAGGGTGAGTTACAGTATTCCAGTCTGGAGGTGACTGTTGCATGGATTGTTGTAGCTAGATTGGGGCGAGACAGGTAGGGGGGCAGTTGCCTGACCTGGTGAAGTTGGAATAATGCCAGTCTGGCAAACTTAGTGACCTGGGCCTCCATTCTTAGGGAGGCACCCAAAATCACACCCAGATTCTTAATGATTGGTGCCAGTCTCAAGGGCACACCATCAAGAGCTGGGAGTCGACACCCCAAACCAGAAATCTCCCTGCCCCAGGCACAGAAGCTCCATCTTCAAAGAATTCAGTCTCAGCCAGCTCTTTCAACCATTCCACCACAGACTCCAACCCTTCAGGCCAGATTTACTGGGGCAGTATCCTGCCATCTGCCCATCACCAGATAAAGCTATGTGATCAGCATACTGGTGACACCCCAGCCTGAATCTTCACACCAGTTGGGCAAGGGGGTGTATACAGATGTTGAATAGCATTGGAGAAATGACTGGCCCCCTGAGGAACCCCACATACCAAGGGGTACCCAAGTGACATCCTCTCTCCCGTGCCACTCTCTGCCCCCAACCTTGGAGAAATAAGGTGAACCACTTCAAGACGAACCCCAGAAACTCCTATGTCAGTGAGGCAGTGAGGCAGAGGACCATGACTGACCATGTCGAAGGGCACTGTAAGACAGAAAAAAGGCTAATGCGATCTTGGGGTGTATCAACAGAGGTATAACATCCAAACTGCAAGACGTCATAGTCCCACTGTACACTGTATTAGTCAGGCCATACTTGAAGTATTGTGTGTACTTTTGGAGGCCTCACTTCAAAAAGGATGTGGACAGAATGGAGTGGGTGTAGAGGAGAGCAATGAGGATGATCGGGGGGCTGGAGACCAAGCCCTATGAGAAAAGGTTGAGGGACTTGGGAATGTTCAGGCTGGAGAACAGGAGGTTGAGGCAGGACATGATTGCTCTCCTGAAGTATTTGAAGGGCTGTGTCACTTAGAGGAGATCAGGGAGCTGTTCCTGGTGGCAGCAGAGGACATAACTTGCAATAATGGGTTTAAATTAAGGGTGGGAAAGTACCGGCTGGATATTAGGAAAAACTTTTTGACTGTAAGAGTTGTGCAACAGTAGAATTAGCATCCTAGAGAGGTGGTGAGCTCCCTCTCACTGGCAGTCTTTAAGCAGCAGCTAGACAAACACTTGTCAGGGATGCTCTAGGCTGATCCTGTATTGAGGAGGGAACTGGACTAGATGGCCTGTATGGCCCCTTCCAACTCTGTGATTCTATGATTCTAACAGCAACAGCAGTGCTGACCCACTTGGATCCAACTGTCTGTGCAGCTCGTCCATGAAGGCAACCAAAGCCATCTCCATCCCATGGCTGGGGCAGAAACTGGGCTGGAATGGGGTCCTGGGTTGATGTGTCTTCCAGGAAACTCTGGAGCTGTTCTGCAACCACTCTCTCAATTATTGTACCACCCACTGAGGCAATCACACAACCCAAAGTCATCCCCCTCCGCCCATCACACACTCTTGGTTCAAAGTATCAATTTTACTGCATGAGGGCGACCTCACATGGTTCAGACAGGCATACTGGCAACACAAGGGCTCCAAAATATAAAGTGACTCAGAAGCAAGGAGTTTATTCTCTGCATTTTTAGAATAAAACTCCAAATGTCATACAAATAAAGCTAAAGGCCTGCAGTACTTTCCTCACTGGCTCATTAAGATTCCCATAATTAACATACAAATGATCGTATAACTGGATACTGTATATTAAGAAAACTGTCCATGCTGAGGAAGCTTTGACAAAACCAAGGTCCAAAGCCGGCATCTTCATTCCCAATTTATGAAGACTTTCTACTCTGAGAGGACTTTTTCATTCACTCTTGTAATTGCCGCTTGAGACCTATGGTCTATTTTGTGATTCAATATTTTTCTTGTAATCTTTAGGTTGTTGAAAAACAATACATTTGGTGGATTTAACTCCTGTATCTGCGTTAAACAGTGCTTGATATTGATCATTAAGATTCCCCCTACCAAACACCAGTGAATACCATCCACCTGGAATGTTTCCTGAACATACTACACAGATATGAAGGGAATCTGTCCAAAAGCTTGTGAGTCTCACCAAAATGAATGAGTCCCACATCAAACCATAGCTAAGGCATCCATCTGGATGGAGCCTTAGGAAGGACAAACTCCCAGTGGACTGTGTTCCATGAAGATTGCACCCATCACATCATCTTTCCCTTCATCTTTCTTCTGTCATGTCTAATCAGACTGTGAACTCTGTAGGACAAGTGTAGGGATTGCTTGTTGGCTCCAGACACTATCCCAATAAATATGATTAAACACGTCGATTGATAGTATGGTTTAATATCTGTCTTCTGCACTTGAAATGTACTATATTGAACCATAAAGAAGGCACCTGAAATTACTTTGGTGCTTATTGTATGTGAGAGAATGTGGAAAGGGGGGGACAGAGAGACACTTAGCTAGAAATTGAGCTCAGATCTCTGACGATGATCTAGCCATATAATATGACCCTCTTACACACACACACACACACACACACACACTGACACGAAGAATGAGTAATCTCAAAAGAGGAAGGAGCTTAAAACATTATTCATTACTTATTTATTAATTAAACAATTTATAACTTGCCTCTCCTGCATTTGAGGTAGCCAGACACCAGAATTAAACATCTAACTCTATGGTTAAAATGGCTACAAACCATAGAATTTTGCCCAAAAAGTGGAGCATCGCCCTGATGCAATGACATTGTCCACTGAATCTGGGAAGCATTTTCCATGCTTCTCTGTGCCACAGTTCATGTCAGCAGTTAGGCTTTCGTTTGGCAATTAAGGAGTACAGCCACTGTCCCTCCTTGCCAAAATAAATTTGGGAAAGGAGAGGGAGGGCCGATGGCCTGATCTGGTGGCTAGGAGGAGATGAAACCCTA
The DNA here is from genome assembly GCA_029233225.1 of Lepidodactylus listeri. Lineage (NCBI taxonomy): Eukaryota > Metazoa > Chordata > Lepidosauria > Squamata > Gekkonidae > Lepidodactylus > Lepidodactylus listeri. The sequence goes on from JARCFY010000012.1 coordinate 15,476,606, forward strand.
TTTGGAGTAGTGTCTAAAGGAAATTATTCAAAGCAAAGCCAAACTAATTTGTTTGTCAGGGTCATTCGGAATGGAGCTAGGAGAGCTTGCCAGTCTGAAGAGAGAACCTGCAAATGAGTCACATTATTAAGTGACAACTGTCTTAGATTGGTAAATATTGTTGCTATGCAATTCCCCCAGCCCGTCTCATTTTCTATGTAAACTGTCTGACGGAAACAGCCCTGGATTTTTAAGGGAGGAAAAACTATACAGTGTCTTATCAACTATCTGAAATTAGTAAACAACAGCATTTATTATGCAGAATCTTCTTTCATCAGACCAAGCAACAGAAGAATTCAGAATTACTGCAAACTTTGCATGCCCTGATGGTATAACAGCAAACACGTGTTATGATCTTACCAGAACTGTATTATGTTATGCTGGTAAGGGAATCACACTGCTGAACAATTTGCCACACAAACTCACTGTATGTAGACAACTAGTGACAAAGGCTCTGTATTCGAAACCAAAAACAACTTGTCCTTGACCACTTTAGGCAGACATATTCAGGCAGACATACTCAGGGAGTAACTACAATAGGTTTCAGACCCAGACAGCTTTCTCCATATTATCTAGACAAAAGGGTATCTCATACTGGAAGAGAGCAGAAATTTCCTGGAGTAGTTCCAGAAAAAACAACACCATCATCTTGTTGGCCAAAGTCATACTAGAATTCCAAAAAGAAGCCATCTCATCAAAAGAAGGTACACAGTTTGTTCCACACTGGGGAGGCCACTTTTGTCTACACAGAAGGTATTCAACCTGTACTACACAAGGTTGCACTCCCCCTAAGGACCAGGTTTGTTGCCTGTGGGGACTTTTACAGTCAGCGTTGCTTTTGGATTTACGATTGGTATCTTCAGGTCAGAGTACATTTCCCCAACTTTGGTCAGTTTGCTAGCTGTGCTCAGTCCTGGAAAAGAATAACTTTACCACACTTATCCATGCTGTAGTAACATTCAGAGTCAATAAAGTACGATAAATGGGCTGCCTTAGCTATTATAGCTGGTTTGGGCCATAGCAGCTAGGTTGTTAACCGGAACTCATCATAATTAGCACCTTATACCTGTATTACAGTATCTCAGCTGGCTGCCAGTTTGTTTCCAGGCACAATTTCAGACAAGGTTTTAGAATGCCCTAAGCCAGAGGTGGGCAAACTTGCTCAGCGTAAGAGCCACCTAGAACAGGGTGGCAAACTTGCTTAACGTAAGAGCCGCATAGAATAAACATCAGATGTTTGAGAGCCACAAGACATGAACAAATATTACCTGCTTTTATTGGGAAATAGGCAAATTGGCTTTTTATTAACATTAAATGAGACTGCCAAAATAATAACAAAAGGGGTAAAAGCAGATATTGATAATGATATTAATTTGTCCAATGATATTTATTTACTAATGATATCTAGCTTCCCTAGCCGCCCTGCCGGGAGCCACATAATATATGTGAAAGAGCCGCATGCGGCTCCTGAGCCAGAGTTTGCCCACCCCTGCCCTAAGCAGTCTGGGACTATGGCATTTGCAGAACAATATGAACCTGCACCCTGGCTAAGATATTCTCCAGAGGCCCTTCTCTGGCTGCCTCATTTGTTTCAGATCAGGTGGACTGGGATCAGGGAGAGGGCCTTTTGGGTGGTTTATAAAAGTCCCTCCCGTGGGAAATCCATTTGGTTCCTTCTCTTTTATCCGTTATGTTTTGGGTTTCAAGGAAAGTCTGCTTTTGGGATGTAAACTGTTTTTTCGTCTTCCTTTTCATCCAGTAGCAACTGGGTTGCGAACCTACTCCTGGACTGATTTTAAACAGCACTTCAGTGTGTGTTATCCTGTCTTACGTTTTTTAAAAGATGGGTTTTATTGCATTCTTGATTGCTTATATGCTGCTCTGGATCCCATGGTGGGAGAAAGAAGAAGAAGAAGAGATTGGATTTATACCCCGCCCTCCACTCCCCAAGGGAGTCTCAGAGCGGTTTACAAACTCCTTTTCCCTTCCCCTCCCCACAACAGACACCCTGTGAGGTCGGTGGGGCTGAGAGAGCTCTTTCCCAAGCTGTCCTTGAGAGAACAGCTGGTACAGAGCTATGGCTTGCCCAAGGTCATCCAGCCAGGTGCAAGTGGAGAAGTGGGGAATCAAACCTGGTTCTCCCAGATTAGAGTCCGCGCACTTAACCACTACGCCAAACTGGCTCATCATATTTAATGTAGCACATCATATTTAAAAGATATAAATGAACTTATACAGGTATAGTGTTAGGGTGTGACTGCCATCTCTACTAGATGAAGTGCTGTTTTTAAAGCCTGTATCAGAACTGGAACCCAAGCATGGTATTTTATATATTTATGGAGAATATTTTTTTTCAAAACTGATACAGGAAAAAAAAATCCGCTTGACTCTTGAAAATATGCCCTCTCAAGGTCATGCTCAGATAACTGGTATCAGCTGTGAAACTAAATCCACAGGAATTGTATTGCGGATAAACCGAATCTTTTCCTGCAAAGCTCTGCTACCACCACCACCATCAACTGCATAAAATTCTTTGCAAAGTTCCAAGATGGAAGATATGCACCAAAGTTATTCTCAGTCTAAAGATTCTTTGTGACATGGGCCAAGCACATTGTAGATACTACACGCTAGACAAAGAAACACAAACCAACCCTGGTACCAGGGTCCATCCACTGTAAGAAACAACAGAGAATAACTTAATCTTGAAATTAATTTTGCATTTTAAAAACTGAAACAGCCTTTGCACTGGGTACAGTGTCAATCCTTTCATCTTGATTATTTGTTAAGTGTTAAACCACTTAGTCACACCTCCCACTGTGCAATGATTGAGTTCATGGTGACTGACAAACACACTGGCCACAAATACAATGAAAGCAATTGATGTTGCTCTAAATATTTGAAGCTGGATTATCACATGCAAATTGTGAATGCAAGCTCACTTCCAATACATTTAATTTAGATCAACAATGGTAACCCTTCCACCTTTGGAAGGTGACAGACTTGAAGGATACCTTTGGATAATTTAGATAACCTGAATCATGTTTCCTCTGGTAGATGAAGCAGCCAACTTTGGATCAGCAGAATCTGCAGTTTTTGGTGGAAATGCTTTGACTGATATGTGGCTTCTTAGGCTCATGTTTATTCCATGGCTGTAGAAGCAATTTCTTTTCATCATTTTATAGCCAGTCCGAAGCTTGAGATACCAGATGTTCTGGTTATTTGCTAGAGAGTCCCATTCCCAGATGCCAAGGTGTACTGACTCATATTTACAAAATTTTGTGCATATAAAACTTTGGGCAACCTGTGTTTCTTAGCATCAGTGTCACTACACAAAATGCTGTCCTTTGGTATGCATCTCTTTTGCATTCTGTGCACATCTCATCAGATGCAATATCTTGGAGAAGAGCCAGAATCCTTGGTAAAGAGAACTAGACAATGACATAATCATTGATGATCTCACCTTGCCAGGAAGTGCAAAGCATATGATGCAAATGGCAGTAGTGTAAGTTGCTGTGTTCCTTCTCTTGACAAGCAGAAGAGATTCTTGTTTCACTGTACTAATTGGCCAAAAGCATAGAGCGGTTATTCTCGTCTGGATATAGAGCTAGACAATGACAAGTTATCACTCACTGAGCCACTTGGGTAGCAAAATTCCTATAGAGATTGTTCAGGCTATCACACAGATTCAAGTGGGTCAACATGTTCCATGCAGGCTGCTTTCTTAATGCCGAACTTTCAGGAAACAATATGTAGCATACAGATGAATGCTCCTGAACTATGGACAACGAGCATCATGTAATTGGTGAACACTCATTCCTTGGCTAAAATGCGGCCATACTTTGTTCTTGGACTTTGGTATTGCACAGACCTGACAGGCTTGCAAGCAGTCACACAAATCCCAGTGGCAGTGCAGAAAACAAAGTTCAGAAGTACTGGGGAAAATGTGCCAAAGAGCATTTGACACAAAGATACAGCTTTATTTTTCTTAGCCCTAGATTCCAAAGCTTTCAGATATGGATCTGTCAAACTGTACAGAACTCTGCATATTGTCACAGAGGGATAAGAAGAAACTTGGGGAGAACCAATCTTCCCAAGATGTTGAGGAAGCCCACTTTGCTCATTGTATCAAGAACTTTGATGAGCTCAACAAAAGCAAAAGAGAAAGGCTTATCCTGCTCTGTGCTTTTCTTCTGTAGCTGGTATGGATGGAACAGCATATCCAAAATTGATCCCCTTCTGATTTAAGAGGGCACAGGATGCCGCAGGGTCACCCCAGAGTCTTTTTGGCAAATGTTTTCCACGCAGTGCTGAAATCGAAGAAGATTTCATGGTATGTCTTGCAGTTTGCATGTTCCACACTATATTTGTCCTTATAAAATATGAAAATGTTAAAACACTGATCTGTGGAACTGATACTGATCCAGCCAAAAAGCAAGAGGTTGTGGACTCACAACTAAAAGTTAGCTTTCCTTATCCATGGCTTGCTTATTTCCTGATTAGAAGTTTCCCCTGAAGGAGAAACTGGACATAATAATGGTGATACAGTGAAGGTCATTCATACATGAATGAATGATTTCTCAAACCAGGATTCTGCAAGATTTTGAGAAGCCTGGCTACTCCTAAAATTCTTATCCTACCCCTCCATTGCAATGCGCTCACAATGGTTTATGCTACTTGTATCCTGCCTTTCCAGTAAATAGACAATACACAAGGCAAGTCACAAAAGTATGTCAGAAAAACACTAACATGATAATGCTGGGTCATCTGATGGATCCATATCTGTAAACTCTGGAGTAATTAGTGGAATGAAATTAGGCCACATCCTGTGCCAGCTCTCTGTAGTACATTTTTCTCAGTGCTCCTGAACTATGCTTTCAGTGCTGTCTCTCATGAGTACATGTGTGCTGTTCTGCAAAATGCACGCTTCGTAGTCTATAAGCAAAGTGTTAGCCGAATTGCTCTGATTTACGTTTAGCAATTGGCGAAATACACGGGTTCTTGCCAACTATACCAGGGTCCCACCCCTCCCGGGAGTTCTCAAGGAAAGAGGCACGTGAGGCAGATGGCAAGTTCAATGCCGTTTACTGGGTAATGTTGTTCAAGCACACACAAAACAGAATCTCACACACACAAACACACCGGTCTAAGGAAATAAAGATAGAAAATAGCACTGTTGCATTAGCAGGAGTTTTACTGATGGATGATACTTTACCTATCCTGGAGATGGATCCTTGTTCCAACAGAAGATTAGAGGGACTGGAAAGGAAAAATGGGGGAGCATGATCTAAACCTGCAGATACACGCTTCTTCCTGGCTGCGCAAACCAGGGATTAAAGATGGAGGCAAGGTAGTGGGATAGCAAGCTGGACATAAGGGGGGGTAAAGCAGATAGAGGGCGATGGCTCAAGAGACCGATTGCCTCTGTGCAAGGTCTTTTATTAGGTGGTCTTGAGGGCGGGCTGCGCAGACCACATCCACTAACACACCTACTAGGCGGTCCGTCCCTTTCTGACCCTACCATAGGTTAAAGGTGAACAAAAGGAGGAGGGCCGGGGAGTGGACAATATTGCAGAAACTATGATCTCACCAGGAACTGACACCTTGGGCGAGGTCCGATGACTCACCGGGGCCACTGCATTGTCTTTTAATGGCCCTAGCTCGCTGGATGATAGCCTGGCCATTAGTTGCCAGGTAACCACGTTAGCATAATCCGTTCAGGTATGTTGGAGGGGGCAGGGGTTGACCAGCGTGGTGCGACAGAAAGAAACCTCATGGCAGAAGGAGTCTTTGTCTCTGTCTTAGTGAACTATGTTGGGTGCCAGTCTCCTGGCATGGGCTGGAGCTTTCCCCAGCAATGGAGAATGCACGTGGTCCTTCCAATACTAGCAACCCAAGTTCAAGCTTATGAATCTCAAAATCCATAAGAGCACTTAAAGTGCCTTGCTGGCCAACAATTGTATGGCACATCTTCATTGGGGGACCACAGTTGTAAATGAAAGTTTGTAACTCTGAAGTCCCTAATCTACATAGGACAAAGAATTATAGGATGCTTCAGTCACATACTTCCCCTTATTATTTCAGATGTATTGCAAGTCATTGTGTTTCTCGATTATCTGAACCAGTAATTCAGGACAAGCACCCCAAAGTGCATCTCTAAGTTCAGGTTATTCTCTCTCTATTAAGCCTCTGATTGAAAAAAAACCCCACCATAATGTCTTCACCTTGATCAAGAACCTAACTTGCAACTTCTGAATAACAAGCTCATAATATCCTTCTGTTCTTATCTCTTTGTCATTTAGCTTGGACTGGCCTAGACTGCAAGAAGCAATCAGCCCCTGACACCTTACCTCCCTGATCAAAATTTACACTAGTTCTACAGTGTAGAACAGTGTAGAACAGAGTAGTTCTACAGTGTAGAACTAGTGGAGATACACTCAACATGTGAAATCCATTTTCCACAGGAAAATGCAGCATGTTACACAGAAAGTGTATGAAGCAACTTGTGAGATTGTCTGGGCGAACCTCTTAAGCTCAACAACGGCCCGGGCTTTCTCTGTCCTGGCCCCAGCCTGGTAGAACATGCTCCCTATTGAGACCAGGGCCCTGCACGACCTTCTTCAATTTCGCAGAGCCTGCAAGATGGAACTGTCCTGCCAGACCTATATATGGCCTCTCTGAGGTTGCTGTCACCCATCTGTTACCTGTCTACTGACCACTGACAACTGGCCTTTAACTTTTGGGCCAGAACTTTATAGCCAACTGACCCTGTTCAAGCTGTACCCATTGTTTCAATTGTTTTAATTGTCATAATGTTTTATCATGTTTTAATGTTTAACGTTTTTAACTGAAATTGTTTTTATTGTAATGATGTTTCCTGCCCTGAGCCTGCCCGCAGGATGGGCAGGATATAAATGCAAATAATAAACAAACAAATACATAAATATATAAAGTAACTTTGCTAGTGAGTCAAATGAATTAAGGATCACATCCTTATGTGGAGAAAAGACTGCTAGATATTTATTCAGGTACAAAATATTTATGCCCAGGCTAGCCCTATCTTGTCAGATCTCAAAAGCTAAGCATTTGGCTTAGTTTTTGGAAGGGAGATCACCAAGGAATGCCAGGGTTGTGATGCAGAGGCAGGGAATGGCAGACCACCTCTGGATGTCTCTTGCCTTGAAAACCCCACGTGTCACCATGTCAGCTGTGAGCTGATGGCCAAAAAAAGAGAACTATATACTTAGATGTTTTTATGCCAAATATTAAATTGTGCTTTCTATATCAGCATTATACAACAGACTTCAGAACAAATCTACGAAGTGAATTCAAAATGATAAAGGGAAAAAACCCTTTTTTTAAAATAATGGTTGAGAATAAGATCTTACTGAGCCATGAGGATACACTGCTTTCTTGAATAGTGTTGATTGTTAACTGGGCACCAGAAGGGTCAGAAACTGGTCCATATTGTTAACTTTCCTCTAAAAATGACTGCTACAGAACAATCTGTAACACTATTCCTTATAACTATAGCTAATGATTTATACAACAGTGGAAACGAGTAGCGAAATGATTCATACCCGGACATTGCCGTCAAGTTCCAAACTATTCGTATACATGTCTCAAGCTGCCTTCTGCCTAGATTAAAAAAGAAATGTAGTTATCTTCTCTTAGGTTCCATCTTGAGCCCAGAAGAACAGCACAGCGTGCATCTCAGAATACTGTGGAATTTGAAAGCATCGTTTTAAAACCAGGGCTTCCAAAATATGAGTCACAATTCCATGAGAAATTAGTTACTGAGAATGAAGGATGATGGTAGCATACTCTTCTCCCTGACCCCTGATCTTGGCCTGGATTTCGTTTGCTTTCTGACTGACTGAGGTGTCCCTTTAGCACAGGGGTGGCCAACCTGTGGCTCGGGAGCCACATGCGGCTCTTTCACACATATTGTGCGGCTCCTGGCAGGGCGGCTGGGGAAGCAAAGGGGAGGCATGCTTTTTCTCTCTTTCTCCCTTCCTTCCTTCCTTCCCTCCTCCCTCCCATCTATTTGCTTTCCTAGTTTCTCTCTCTCTCTTTCTTTCCACTTCTTTAATTCTTTCTTTCCATCTCTCTCTTTTTCTCTCTCTCTCTCAATATCATTAGCAAACAAGTAATATCATTATCAATAACCGGTTTTCCTCGTTTGTTTTTATTTTTGGCAGTTCCATTTAACGTTAATAAAAAGCAAATTTGCATATTTTTAAAAATAAAAACGTGTGTGAGATATTTGTTCCTGTCTTGCGGCTCTCAGACATCTGACGTTTATTCTATGTGGCTCTTACGTTAAGCAAGGTTGGCCACCCCTGCTTTAGCAATATGGCAGTGTGGCTCCTTCCTATGTCACTCAATAACATCAGAAGACTGCAATTACAAGGGAAGAAGGACTGAGGTACTTTCTGAGAGGAGTTGGGCTGGTGTAGGAAGGGGACACAGCATGGATTCCTCCACGTGACTCTAGACTTCTGATACTACTAGGCTGGAACCAGTGCAAGGACCTTGTAAATTCCACATATGGATCCCTGATCTTGCCAGCTCTCTTCTTCCCTGCCATTCCCAACCCTGGGAAAATTTATTCCCAGAGCCGTGAAACCTAAATGAAGTAACAGCCATGCCGGTCAGGAGACTGTACTGGGAAGGTGGAAAATCATTCCTGTCTCCTTCTTTCATCAGCTGAGCTCTGCTCATGAAAAAGGCAGGAAGGAGGTATTTCACTTCCTTCCCCTTCTGCACACCATCTTTCCAACCCACACAGCTATTATATTCCACATGGGTCTCACAGCCCCTGGAATAAACTTTCAGAAATGGCAGCTGACAGGAACAGCTGAAAAGATCTGTGGCAACCAGCACTTTCTACTGAAGGACCCACTAAGATGAAGAAGGTAGCTTTGCTTTGGCCCCCACATGATTAAAAAATAACATTAGAAAGGACCCTGAGGCAACGCTTCCTCCATTCCCTCCAGACAAATTCATTGTGGGTAGAGGTCACCTGGACAACCCTTTTTTATGAACAGATGTTTTGCAAGGGAGGAACCTGAGAGGTGCTACCTGCTCTCCTTGCCCCCCTGCCCCACGGCAAAATGCACTGTGGAAGTATCCCCCTCCTCTCCCCACAGTAGGCTTTGCCCAGATTTGAAGTAATTTCTCCCCATTCTGCACTTGGCCCCACTGGATGCTTTTCTGGATTTATATTCTGAGACCAGGTTATTTATTTATTTATTTATTTATTCATTCATTCATTCATTTATATCCCGCCTTGCCAGCGAACCGGCTCAAGGCGGCTAACATACATAATTTACCATAAAGGTTTACAACATAAAACCGCTAAAACATTAAAATACAATTACAATTTTACAAATTACGACAGATGGCGACTTCAGAGTTTCCCAGAGACTAGGCTGCAGGGGAGCACCAACAGGACCAGGGCGATGGTAAAATCAACTCTCCGTCCGATGGCGGCTCCTATTTAAAAGCCTGGCGGAAGAGCTCCGTCTTACAGGCCCTGCGGAACTGTAATAAGTCCCACAGGGCCCTGATGTTATTCGGGAGCTCGTTCCACCAGTAAGGAGCCGCCACCGAGAAAGCCCTGGCCCTGGTACAAGTCAGATGGGCGTCTTTCGGACCGGGGCAAGTCAGGAGATTTTGAGTGCCTGACCTCAGTGACCTCTGGGGCTGATATGGGGAAAGGCGGTCCCTCAAGTAGGCTGGCCCCTGACCATAAAGAGCTTTAAAGGTTAACACCAGCACCTTAAACCTGATCCGGTATGCTATAGGCAGCCAGTGCAGCAACTGCAGCACAGGTCTGACATGGTCCCGCAAAGAGAGACCCATCAACAGCCTGGCCGCAGCATTCTGCACCAGCTGCAGCCTCCGGATCTGGGATAAGGGCAGCCCTAAGTAGAGAGCGTTACAGTGGTCAAGACGTGAGGTGACCATAGCGTGGATCACTGTAGCCAGGTCTTCGCGTTCGAGGAAGGGAGCCAGCTGCCTAATCAGCCGTAGGTGGAAAAAGGCTGCTTTGGCAGTGGCTGCTACCTGGGCCTCCATCGTCAAGGCGGAATCCAGTAGCACACCCAAACTCCTGACCCTCGGAGCTGGCACCAAAGGTGCCCCACCGAAGGACGGAAGTGGATGCCCCAACCCGGTCCGACTCAGGCACAGGACCTCCGTCTTCGAAGGATTCAATTTCAGTCGACTCAGTCTCAGCCAGCCCGCAACCTCCTGCAACGCCCGCTCCAGGTCATCTGGGGTAGAGCCGGACCGGCCACCCAACAACAGATAAAGCTGGGTGTCATCCACATATTGATGACACCCCAGCCCATACCTCTGGACAATCTGGGCGAGGGAGCGCATATAGATGTTAAATAACATCGGAGACAGAACCGCCCCTTGAGGAACCCCACACACTAGTGGGTGCCTCTGGGAGGTCTGTTCCCCGAGCGCAACCCTCTGTCCCCGATCTTGGAGAAAGGAGGCAAGCCATTGTAAAGCTAGCCCCCGTATCCCCGCATCGGCAAGGCGGTGGATCAGCAACTGGTGGTCGACCACATCAAAAGCCGCCGACAGATCTAACAGCACCAGTGCCGCCGTGCCGCCTCGATCCAGATGTCTTCGGAGGTCATCCATGAGGGCGACCAGAACCGACTCCGTCCCGTGACCCGGTCGGAAGCCGGACTGAAACGGGTCTAGCATGGAGGTGTCATCCATGAAGCTCTGTAACTGGGTCGCCACCGCCCTCTCCAATACCTTACCCAAATAAGGTAGGTTAGACACCGGCCGACACCGGTGTCTAACCTACCTTATTAGAATTAGATATATAGATGTCCTTGGAGTTCCAGTCTTGTAGGCCTCTGAACACAAAAGAACCCAACATGTTTCACCTCACTTTAAAATTAATGCAAAATTATATTAAGATGACCCAGGCACTGGGAGGGGACAGAGATCCAAGATTTCCACTATACTTTCTCACCAAGTATTGGACCTACTAAGGACTCCAGTTTCAAGAGTTTATATTTCAGGGTATATTTACTACTGATGCAATTCCAAAGTCATCCATTAGCTAGCATGAGTAAAAAAAGAGCACTGATGTTCAGTTAAACATGCTGGGAATTGTGATATATTTTTCATTCCTAGGAATTGTACTTTGCTATGTGATCGTTGAAGTGTGAAGCTTCTGCCCAAAGTAGTCAAGGATCAGATCTTTGTTGATGAAACACAGTTCTTTATTTCCAGTTTCTACATTGGTACAGGTCTTCGGATTATTGTCAGAGATAACGCATACAATAGAAGCAGGTCTAATATACCCTCCAGCACAATTTGAATTGCCCATAGGTAACCAATCAACAAGGGGGAAAAACCGTGGGCAAAAGGTTCTCTGGCCGTTTGCTTCCCACAGGAAAGAAAGTGAGGTGTGAAGCAGTAAATTTCCCTTCCCAAACCAGACCCCTCAGATGTAACCATCTTCACATAACAAATGCTTTCCCCAAGGCTTTCGCACGTTGATAAGAAATGGTCCCTGTCCTCCCCTGTCTTCCCAGCCGGGAGGAATGGAATGCGGAGGCAGGAGTGTGAGAGGCCCATTGTTCTCATGCTTTGAAGTTGTCATTCTCCCGGGCAAACAGATACATAGACCAGGCCTGGTCAGAGCCATAATCCCGGGGTCACAGAATATACATTCACAATTGTCAAGCTAATAGCAATAGGCATGAGTACATCGTTGGTACAGGAACAGGTTTGCACAGCATAGCAAAGTCAGGTTACAATATATAGCATGAGATCCCAGAAATCCTTGTTAGAATCTGCAGATTCTGACACACTGCCACCCGAAAAATCAATCTACCCCGGCTTATCTGGAAATTTATTATGAAAAGCTTTAACTAACTTGGGAGCATGAACATTTTCAGAACGAACCCATTCATTCAGTTCCGGGCCAAAATCTACCCACTTGACTAGATATAGCAAGCGGTCCCTACGCATTTTTGAATCAAGGATTTCAGAAATTTCAAAATGGGATGCCCCCCCCTTCATCAGTGGAGGAGGAGTCGGAGGAACTGGATGCCATGCATTCGGCCCAGGATTCTTCTTCAGCAAGCTGAAATGAAAAACAGGATGCACAGAACTCAGTGACTTAGGCAATTCCAGTTCAAAAGACACATCAGAAATCTTGCGCAACATTTTGTAGGGGCCGACATATTTCCACCCCAGTTTCCTGCTGGGTTGCAACCCATGTATATTTTTGGTGGACAAGTAGACTGAATCCCCTGGCTGTAAGTCCCAGCCCTCTGCTCTGCTACGGTCTGCATACTTCTTGTAATCCTCTTTAGCTTTGTCCAGTGTCTTAGCAATCAGTGGCCATGAGTCTTGTAAAGTTGCCCACCAACGTTTAAAGTCCGTGGGGTGGGTGTTTGGCGTTTCCTCTATGGTGGGTAGGGGTTTCCCTTCAAAGCCTCCCACCGCCATGAACGGGGATACACCCATAGACGAATGAATAGCATTGTTATAACTATACTCCGCAAATGGCAGTAGCTCCACCCAATTGTCCTGATGGTTGTTAGTGTAACATCTCAGGAATTGTTCCAGGATTTGATTAGTTCGTTCGGATTGGCCATCGGTCTCTGGGTGGTAACCCGAGCTTAGGGCTGGTTCAATGTCCATCAGGCTCAAGAGCTCCCGCCAGAAGTTGGCAACGAACTGACTGCCCCGGTCGGATACCACACGTCTGGGAAAAGCATGTAACTTTATCACATGGTTGAAAAAAGCTTTTGCCAGCCCCTTAGCGGTGGGTAGCTGTTTAAACGGGGTAAAATGGGCTTGTTTCGAGAACATGTCTACCACCACCCAAATAACGGTTTTTCCTTTTGAGGGTGGCAGGTTGGTGATGAAGTCCATAGCTATCGCTTCCCATGGGCGAGAGGGGGTGGGCAACGGATGCAACAGTCCTGGGACTTTCCCTCCCCTCCTTTTGCACATCAAACAGGTTTGGCAGGCAGGAACAAAGTCCGAGATATCCTTGCGCATGCGCGGCCACCAGAATTGCCGTTGAACTAAATTAAGCGTCTTTAAGAACCCAAAGTGCCCTGCCAGTTTTGATGAATGACAAGTTAGCAGTATGTCTTTTCGTCTGGCTCGAGGTACCACGAGTTTGTCCCCGTGGTACCAGCACTTGTTTTCCCGGAGGGAACAGTCCTCTATGTTTCCCAATTCTTCGGCCTCTTCCGGGGAGTAGTCCCCCCCCCCATTTATCCCCCCACGACTCTACTGCTGCCTGCTTGCTCTGGCTTCGGGTAGTGACAGCTCCTCCCAACTGTTGGGGGGAGAACATGGAGTCGAACACTTCTTCCTTTTGACTCTCGTGCTGGGGTAATCTGGATAGCGCGTCTGCTAACGAATTGGCTCTCCCAGGAAAGTGCTTAAGCACGAAATTAAATTTTGAGAAAAAGTCGGCCCATCGGAGCTGTTTCGCATTCAGGGACCTCTGGGTGCGCAAGGCTTCCAGATTTTTGTGATCAGTCCAAATTTCAAAAGGGGTCTGCGCTCCTTCTAGCCAATGCCGCCAGGTGGTGAGGGCCAGTCATATGGCTGCTGCTTCCTTGTCCCACACTGACAATTCCTCTCTGTCTCATTAAACTTTTTTGATATATAAGCCAGAGGGTGTAGCTTATCATCCTGTCCCTTCTGTAGGATGGCTCCCCCCATGGCCACATCAGAAGCATCTACATGCACCACAAACTCCTTGGTTTCATCGGGGTGGGCCAGGATGGGTTCCGAGGTAAATAGGGTCTTGAGGGTTTCAAACGCCTTTTGGCAATCCTCAGACCAGGCTATTCTCTCCCCGGGCTTCCCTGCTTCCGGGCCCCTCCCCTTGGTTTTAAGGAGTTCAGTTAGCAGGAGAGTGACCGTGGCGAAGTCTTTTAGGAAGGTGCGGTAGAAATTACAAAATCCTAATAGACTCTGAAGCTGTTTTCTTGTTCGGGGGGCTTCCCATTGCACTACGGCCTCTACCTTGGCAGGATCCATTTCTAGCCCTTTCTGGGAAATGCGATACCCCAGAAAATCCACTGAATCCCTATGGAATTCACATTTCGACAGCTTAGCATACAACTGGTTCTTTAACAGAGTAGACAGCACTTCTCGGACCAATTTTACATGCTCTTTCTTATCAGCAGAGTAAATCAAGATATCATCTAAGTAACATAACACCCCCTTGAATAAATGCTTGTGTAGCACTTCATTTATTAAGCTCATAAAGACACCCGGCGCGCCACTTAATCCGAACAGCATCACCAGGTATTCGAATTGCCCCAATGGTGTGTTAAAAGCAGTCTTAAATTCGTCCCCCTCCCTGATGCGCACCTGGAAGTATGCATCTCGAAGATCCAACTTAGTGAACACCTTTCCTTTGGCTGCTTCTGTTAACAGGTCCTTAATAAGGGGAAGGGGGTAGGTGTTGGAGGCTGACACTGCATTTAATCCCCTGTAGTCCGTGCACAACCGTAGCCCCCCGTCCTTCTTTTTCCGGAACAGAACAGGGGCAGCAAATGGGGACTTAGCGGGGCGGATGAAACCTCGCTCCAAGTTCTTGTCTAGGAACTTCCTTAGCTCCTCCCGCTCCGAAGGGCTCATGGAATAGAGTTTTCTCTTCGGTAACTTCTCTCCCGGGATCAGCTCTATGGCACAGTCCGACAGCCTGTGGGGGGGTAGTTCATCTGCCTCGGTTTCACTGAACACCCCCATTAAGTCTCGATATTCCCTGGGAACGGCAGAAGGTACCAGAGTGAGCGCTGCCGCTCGGAGAGGTGCCGGAGGCCCCGATCCCCATCCCGAGTCCCATTTATGGTTTTCGCACTTCTCGTCCACCCAGGAAATTTTCCCTTCGCTCCATTTGATGTAGGGGTCGTGGGAGCTTAACCAGGGACTCCCCAACACCATGGGGAACTGGGTGTTGGGGTGATGACGAAAGCTCTCATCCCCCAGTGTTCCCCCGTCCCCACTATCAGTCTCTCAGTCTCTGCCATACATGCCTCTTTCATTTCCGATCCATACATTTGGGTAAACGTAAGTGGCTCCCCCAATGGGGTGACTTTGGGACCTAACCCGTCCACTACAAAAGGGCTGATCAAGTCCCGGGCACACCCTGAGTCAATTAGGGCCCGGACCCGGACGTGGGTCCCTGTCCCGGGGGCTATCACAGTCACTACCATATACAGTAAGGGGCCAGGGATGCTCACCGGGGATGGCGCGTCGCGGATGGGGACCTGCAGTTCTGCGCCGCTCACTGTAGGCCATTGGAGTTTCCCGACATCTGTGCTTCCGTCAGCTCCAGCTCTCCTTGCTCGCTCGTGGCCCCTTCCAGCTGTAGTGCCCGGGGTTTGAACGAGGTCTTCCCTTTACTGGGGGTGCTCCCAGCTACCGGGGTGGAGGTTTTGGGGACTTTTCCCCCAACGCGGGGGCACGCCGAGGCGAAGTGACTGCTCTCCCCGCACCGCATGCAGAGCCCCTGCTTGAACCGGGCGTCCCGGATCTCTTGGGTGTTCAGTTTGGGCTTCACCTTCTGGGCAGCTTTTGCTTGGGCAGTCACTGAAGTTCCCATCTTGATGAGGGTGAAGCGTTCTTCCACGTCCGCGGCCGCTCTCATCCAGGTGGCTAGCGAGCCCGGTCTTCCCCCGTGCAGCACCGTCTCGTACACCTCAGGGTTAAGACCTTCCCTGTACTTTTCGATGAAAAGATCTTGGGTCCAGCCGTGAATCTTGGCCACTATGCGCCGGAACTTGTCGGTGTACTCCCTCACCGAGGACCGCCCCTGGGTCAGCTTCCGCAACTGGTTCTGAGCCTTCTCTTCTCCCAAGGGGTCCTCATAGTGTTGCCTGAGGGCCCACATGAAGTTGTGCACGGAGCTTAACTCAGGCCCGGGGGCGTTGTGCAAGCTCACATACCAGTCGCTGGCGGTGTCCCTCAGCTTGGACCCGATGTAGCCAATCCGGTCCCTCTCGGTGGGGTAGAGATGTCCCCAGGTGTCTAGAAACCGCTCGATCTCTATGAGGAAGAACCGCAGCTTCTCGGGGTCCCCATCGAAAGTAGCCGTCAATGGATCGGCGGGGGCCTGGTGGACCATCGGCCCTGCCGGCACTTGGGCCGGTGCCGGTACGGGTGCGGGAACCGGGCGGGGAACGGGCTGCGGGACCTGCTGCGGCAATTGTTGCGGGACGACTCCCGCGGGAGCTCCTCCGGGGGGAACCGGCGGCTGCGGGACTCCACCTCCTGGGGGTCCGGCCCCTCCCGGGGCTGGGCGAGCTGCTTGCATAGCCGTCAGGGCGTCTCAGAACTGGTACTGCAGATCGAGGGCTATTTCGCGCAATTCTGCAGTGAGTTGCAGCCGCAAATCTCCCATCATACGATCCAGGGCTTGGGTCTGGTCTTCCCCGTAGAGATCGGGTCCGTAAGGTGCGCCTCTCTCCTCTTCCAAAGGCGGGGGACGCCAGTCTCCTCCGTAGATCGTCTCTCGCTCGTCTCCCAGAAAGCTCGGCTTCCCGTGCTCGGTGCGGTCTCCCTGGATCGACACCCGTGCCCCCTTCCGATTGTGCACCCACGAGTCGACGGTCCCACGACCGAAATTGCTCCATGAGTACCTCGGGGTCACGCTCTGATGAGGAGGTGGTCGTGGGATGTACTAAGCCCCCTGAGCCGTAGTCACTGGCACTTCGGGCTCCCCGCCGCCGCCTCCACCACCGGCACCCTGGTCTGCCGGGGTCACCGGTTGATCTTCGGTTGTAGGGATGGGAAGAGTGCCATTGTCCGACATGGTCAGGAACGGCCAAGTCCCAGTCACAGATCTCTGACAATCTGTGAGGCTTCTGCCCAAAGTAGTCAAGGATCAGATCTTTGTTGATGAAACACAGTTCTTTATTTCCAATTTCTACATTGGTACAGGTCTTCGGATTATTGTCAGAGATAACGCATACAATAGAAGCAGGTCTAATATACCCTCCAGCACAATTTGAATTGCCCATAGGTAACCAATCAACAAGGGGGAAAAACCGTGGGCAAAAGGTTCTCTGGCCGTTTGCTTCCCACAGGAAAGAAAGTGAGGTGTGAAGCAGTAAATTTCCCTTCCCAAACCAGACCCCTCAGATGTAACCATCTTCACATAACAAATGCTTTCCCCAAGGCTTTCGCACGTTGATAAGAAATGGTCCCTGTCCTCCCCTGTCTTCCCAGCCGGGAGGAATGGAATGCGGAGGCAGGAGTGTGAGAGGCCCATTGTTCTCATGCTTTGAAGTTGTCATTCTCCCGGGCAAACAGATACATAGACCAGGCCTGGTCAGAGCCATAATCCCGGGGTCACAGAATATACATTCACAATTGTCAAGCTAATAGCAATAGGCATGAGTACATCGTTGGTACAGGAACAGGTTTGCACAGCATAGCAAAGTCAGGTTACAATATATAGCATGAGATCCCAGAAATCCTTGTTAGAATCTGCAGATTCTGACATGAAGTCAGTTGGCCTTGGGGAACCTTGACAGTAATACTGCTGGATTCATTATAACAAGAAAGACAGTAAATACTATCAGAATAAAAGAGATAACATAAAAGAGAAGCAATGTCTAGGTAAACTTTTCAGAAAATAATGCATTTTGCATCCTAAAGACAGGCTTCTCTTTTTTATATACAAAACATTACCGTACCATTTGATAATGACCTATCAGAACCTGTTCTTTGATTAAAGGCAGCTGCTTTTGATTACAATCAATGAATCGTTAATTTGCACTCAGCTACAAAACAGTTGGATTCCATCTATTATTCATTCTTGAAGCAGAAATTCTATTTAGACTGGAGTTCTGAATTTTTACTAAAGCTTTTGCTCTCTTGGCTATTAATAATTTTGTTTTGAAGTTGGCTCTCTGAGGCTCCATGATGGCCTTCCTTTGTTATGCTGAAATTCTGAAATAATGCATTCAGCTGCTGCCCAGATCAGTGCATCCATCTCCCTGGCCGTATGTCTTATATGGTCCGATTTAGGCTTCAGAGAGTCACATGATGCTCTTTTGAATCTTTTAAAATCCCCAGCAATTCTGGTCCAGTATAAAATGAGCCACGTTCACAAAAGACTGATGCACATTAGTTTGTGGATCATTTGTCTCAATGGCATGCTGTCTCACCAAATATCGTGAAACAATAAAAAATACATAATATGCGTCAGTAGGATCTCCAGTGTTATCCCCCTTCCGAATTTGATTTATTTATCCTGTAGTACTCTCTTCATGTTGAAAAGACAGATTGCTGCAGTCAGACCAACGAACAATCTAACTCACGGTTCATATGCACATGTCTAGAAATATCATCTTTCATTAAGAGTATCTATTTTCATGATTGGTGGGAATGCTTGAAAATCTGCACACTGTTTGTATAATAAAGGTTGAGGAAACAGAACAAGAATTTGCAGAGCGAAAGTTTATTTGCAGGAGTTCTTGCTTCTAAGTTACTCTGTGGGTGAAATTGGACAGCTAATCCTGCTTTAAAAGCTATTCCTGCTTTAAAAACTTAAGTAATCAAACTGTAGTGCAGTGGCATTATTTTAAAGTGTGTGTGTGTGTGTGTGTGTGTATATAAGTGGCATTATTTTAAAATGTATATATATATATTTTAAAAAATGCAACATCAAGTTTCTAAAGATGTCGCTTAGCGACACAGATAGCAGTTCAATACAAGACGTTTAAACAGCATCTTCTCCTGTTGTCAATAATTTTGTTCACACATTACAGAAGGGATCTCAGTCATGCAAGCTGGCTCTAGTGCAAGATAGCCTAGTTCTCAAATCCGCTGAATGCTATCAACTGGCGTACATGACACCTTACCCGATAGACTGAACCTGAGATGAAGCAAACAATCAATACATGCTGGTTTACTATCAGCTATGACCACCACAACATGAAATGTCTGACAGAAGGCAAGAAAGTTAATGTAAATTCTGAAGTGTCAAAATGCTGTGCTATTAAGAACTGCAAGTGCTAAGACTGCGAGACGGATTCCTGTAATTTGGAAGGTTGCTTAACGTGTTCAATCCATATGCAAACTTCTTTCAAACATTCTATCAAACCATCAACTGGACAATGATTAATAATAATATACAGTATTAATATTGAGGTTATTTTTACCTCTGGTCAACAACTGTTACTGTTACAATGTTTTATTGTGTTTTAATGTTTTAAATTGAAATTGCATTTATTCAAATGATGTTACCCGCCCTGAGCCCACCCTCAGGATGGGCGGGATATAAATGCAAATAATAACTAACTAACTAAATAAAATACTAGCCCAGCTTTACATAACTGTGAGCCCCTTATCTATTACAGGTATTATATCAGCGGCTATTTGGCTATTATAAGCCATTGCACTGCTGACCTGTCTGCCAGCAGTTTCTTCAGAATCTCCATGTGGCTGGAAAGGGAGAAAGGTAGGCAGCACCTCCTCAAGTCCACCATAGGAGAATGCCAGGTTAAAAATTACTTAAATAAACAAGAAGTGGTGCATTAAATTCCCTTTTTTATATTTATTAGATTTCCCCCTTTCTGGAAGCACCTCAGAGTGGTAAACGTGGCTAGGGAGGGGCATGAACCACATTTTTGCACCTTGGTTCATGGTTTAGCTACAAACTGATACATAGGCTCATGAACTGAACCAGTATGTATTGATTCGTGGTCCTACTTTCTGCTCCCTACCACCTGGAGCCATTTAAACCCATTTTCTGCTCTTCACGAATGGCCACAGGTTGCTTTAAAAGTAGTGGAAGTTCGTGGTGACTCTTTAGCTTACGAGCATCACTTCATGAACCACAAACTGGCCAAATTCATGACAAACTTTAGTTCATGTGCCAGTTCGTGACTATCCCTAAACATGGCCCCCCACTTTTATCCCTAGTTGGTTAGTCTGGAAGATTGTGACTGGCCCAGTGTTACTTAGTGAGGTTTATAACTAAACACGGATTTGAACCTGCAACTCTCCCGTCTTAGTATGACACTGCATCCACTGTATCCTGTCCCTTATGAGACCATTCTTACAGTTTTAATTATTGCAACCCAATCAAAGATAATTGTGGGTTGTTGTGGCCTCTTTTCCCTATTAGAAAAGCAGTGCTGACCCAGCTGAAAGGCAGTAGATCGTCATCAATTGCCTAGTTTCTTGTGGATGCATAAAGTCACTTTCAAGTTATTTTAAGATGATTGCAATGAAGGTGTTTACATTTTCTTCCAATTACCACTGATAAAAGGCACAAAAAAATCTTGAGTTTTGTCTGCTAAAACTACAAGACTTTGGAACAGACAAACCGAGATTTAAAAAGAAAAGAAAAATGCTATTTGTAACCCCCCAAAAAACTCTGACTGACAGTAGGGGCATGAAGAAGCAAAAATAGTATCTTTTCCTTACATGTCACAACTAAGGTCCTAGTGTGCCAGAAAATGGCAGTACACAGATTTTGTAGGATATCGAGGCTGTGCAGAGGCAACCGCTCAAAGAATTTGATGTAAGAGTCTGGATAAGCGTGCCTAGTGCCTGTACCATTTCATATTAGGAACTGCTACACTCAACACACTGCAGTACTTCAAGCATTCTGAAGAATGTAAGAGCATAATAATTGCTTTGCTAGATCAGACCCAAGATCCATTAAGCCCAACGTTCTATTTCCAACACTGGTCAACTAGGTATTACCTCTGGGAAAAATACCAACAGGGTAAAATATTCTTCCCTTGTGGTTTGTTTCCAGAATGTATTAAACAGAGTATTGTATAGTGTCCCTGAACAGAGGATCCACTTAGCTACCGTGGCCATCCTGGTAGCTGGCAGACCAAAGCTCCATCAATTTGTCTAATTCTTTTTAAAAACGCCATGCAAGCTAGTGGCCATGATCACATACTAGTGAATTCCATAAGTGAACTGTGAGTTATGGGTGATCCAAACATGTATTGAACCATTCACAGGAATGGGATTCATGCACAGCTGCTATCATGTGGAAGGGACAGGTCTCATCTAAGTCAGCCTTAAGAGGAGACCAGATTGGTCTAAAGGATTCCTGCTGATATGCAGGGTGGGACATGGCGACCTTGCAAATCACATACAGCTCCGGCATTCTCTGTTTCAAAATCTAACTCGAATGTGTTTCCATGTTACAGGGAATGGCTTCAGAGGAGGCCAGAATTCAAAATGTTGGAACTATTTTGCAAACTCTAATCACAAGAGTCATAGTGGGAATATCTAGGAGCTGGGCACAACCTTTTAAAAAAAGACACATAACAATTGAGTCCTAACTATGGCTTTGAGTGTGGGTGGGTGTTGGTATTCAGCAAGCCTTTTGGGGGGCTCACCCAGGTCCTGACCCTCATGTGCTGGCCTGCCCCATACAGTCACAGAAAGAGAGAACGGACCCTCAGACACAGCCTAGCGGGGATCTGCAGAGATAGTGGGCAATTGGTGGAAATTGGTGCCAGCTTATATGTGACTACTGGTGCTTTTTTTTAAAAAAAAGCACTGGTCTTGACTAAGTGAAAGTTCTGCCTTTGCATTCTCCAGGCATGCTAGCCACACTGGATTATGCAGAGGCATCCAAGGACTCTGATCCTTATGAAAGCATTTTGGATTTCACTGTGTGCTAGTTCACTAGAACAATGGTTGTGTTACTAAATGAACCATACACGGAAAGGAAGAATAAATGTAGTCAGGGTTCTTTCATTTTCTTGAGGGAAAGCTACATAACTTTCTCGTCTTATTGCAAAGTAACAAAAGAAAGGATGAGAAGAAAACTGTGTTATGTGCTCAAAACACCTCTGGGAAACAGAATGGCTGAACAGAGCCACACAGTGGTTCAGCTATAATGGACGGTAGCTTCAAAGACCGCATAGGCTGCGTAAATGTCAGATTTCCATTACAGGCAGCGTGAGGTCTTTGCAACGGAATTGTTTGTATTAAGACCTCACGTCACCGTTTGCTCTAATTACTGCTAAAATAACATCCATCATGGCAGGTATCTTCAGCCTATAAACCAATCCTGGGTCCAGTGCCCAGCACAAGTACATTCAAGCACAGAAACAGCTATTGACGGTAGTTGTGCAACCAAGGGAAAGGAGTATCAAAGGCTGGAAGTAACACCTCATCAAGTGGCAAAACACTGGTTACACAGGCATTAGAGACTGTACCCTTTCACACTGCAGAAGGTCTAGCGAATGATGCTTTCAAACAAAACTACTGCAAGACAAGTCAAGGAAACTGTGGCTACAGTAGATGATAATGGCCACTTGGAGATAAGAGTACACAGATTAAACCCTTTATTGCTGCTAATGCTTGCAAGTAAAGAGAATTTACTGGTAATTTTCAAGGGCCCCCAGTTGGCAGGAGAGAGCCAGATGGCACACTCTCCCTGTTGTTTTCCCCAGAGGGCGACGATGGGGAGGAGTCCCAAGCTTTCACCTGCTGTTGAACCAGTAGGATGGAGCTTCCTCTCCCCTTCCGGATTTTCTTACGGATGAAGCAAATGGGGGGGAGGGGCCTCATTTCTTCTAGAATATTCTGCATCCAGTTTTTAGAAGTTTATAGATATTTTGTTTCATTGTCATTTTTTGGTATGTTTTCATAAACGCTGCTCTTTGAACTAAGCTCAGACAGGTCAGGTTTTATATCCAGATAAATACCGATCTATTTTTCCCCTGAAAAAAGGGCTGCAGTCAGGTTAAGAGGGGAACTTAGTAGCATCAATCAGCATGCTGACATCACAATTTCCCAAACCTATGTGCAATCTTACTCAATAGCCTAATATAGAGTTTGAGTGGAAAGAAGAGGCTGTATCTAGCATATTTCCTCAAAAGGAAGGTGACTGTGAACGTAAGATGATTACACATACAAAAAATTATTGGATATAACTATAACTTATATACAAATATAAGGCAACCCTCCCTTTGATGCACATCTGGAAAAATACCTAGTCTTGCACTGAAATAAATACTGTATAACACAAAACCTCCTCTCCTCTCCTTGAATGCACCTTGTATGGTGTTCCTCATAGGGTTCAATCTTGAATTCAGTAGGCACCTCTTTTTTAAAACAAACAAACAAACAGACCCACAGAAATTCCATGCTATGCAGATGAATTACTTTAAGAACACATCCAACTCCTTTCTGAGTCTTGAAAATGGCAGAGTAATTTAGGTATGATTCATTATTTGGGCTTATTTTTTGCCTAAACTAGGCAAATGCCTACCTTATCCTTGGATCAATACTTGTAAAAACTAGGTTCTTATTCATGTGGATTACTCTTGAGCAAGGTAGTGCTTCCTCTTATGTGGAAGAATATAGACCTAAGTGCTAGTGTATATTTCTGTGTTGCAATATATGGGGTAGTTTGCTGTGTGTAAGGTAGTTTGTTCATGCATGCAAACAATCCAGAGATGTAAATTTGTTGTTGCTAAAATAGCAATAAAAGCTATCAGGAGCCATAAAAGATGCAAGACAAAGAAGTGGCAGCCTTGAAAAATAGGATTCTGGTAATTGCAAACAGCAGGGAGGGTACTGGCCATGAGGCTGAAAAGAAACAACCATTTCCTGTCACTGGGACTAGATAAGCAGCATGGCAAGGGATTGACAGGCCAGCAGCCCTGATCTGGGAGAGAAAAAATGCATTGAAGATTATTCATTATATTACAGCAGAGAAACAAAAGCATATGAAAAAAGCATAAGCATTCACAAGTCAGTTTGGGATTTTACAGTTAATATCAAGGTAATGAATCATAGCAATAGTTCATGGTTTAGTGCAGCATCTTCACAGTACAGAGGTAGGCGTCTTTGTTTCTTATTTAGAATGTCATCTTCTGCAGAGCTTGGGCTATTAGAACAGGAACATCTTAGACTCACTTTAAATCTGTGATTTGACTGAAGGTACTGTACAGACAAGTCCTAGACGAGTTTATCCATAAGTTCCCTGTCCTATTATTGCCGGGGTTGAGGGAAGAAGAGGCAAGTTTCAGAGTGACACAGAGCAAGCAAGGCTCTGGCTGTGATCTTCTGGCATTTCTGATTTTTTTTCATTTCCAGAAGCCTGGTTTCTGACCAGGAGCTGCCATCTTATTTATTTATTGCCACTCACCCAAAAGGTCTCGTGGCGACTTACAACATAAAAACAAATAATATATAAAATATTAACATTAAAATATTAAAACACATGGCTATCACCATACCACTACTAAACTGCCCAAAGGTCAACCTAAATAATTCATATTTGCATGCTTTGCAGAAACTAAACAAGTCTGGCAAGGCACGGGTGTCATCTGAGAGTGCATTTCACAGGGTAGGGCCAAAACTGAGAAGGCCCTTCCCCTGGTGACAGCTAATTGAGCCATCCCGGGGCCAGGCACCTGCAAGACGCCCCTAGACGATGACCAAAGAGAGTGAAAGGTTGTAATGGAAGAGGCGGTCCCATAGGTATGAGGGTCCCAGACTGTTGAGGGCTTCGAAGCATAGGCGTCAACTACAAGGGGGCTCAAGGGCTCGAGCCACCCCCGAAACTTCCTGGGGGGGACTGAGCCCCCGCCGGGGAAATGGTGCACCCTCCGCCGCACCTCCCTCGGCCCTTCCTAGGGCCACCGCTGCCGCCTCTCTCCCCCCCCACCTGGCCACTCCAACCCTCCCTCCGTCCGTCCAGGGGCCAGCTAAGCAAATGCCCAGCTGGCCCCTGGACGGACAGAGGGACGGAAGCGGGAGTGGTCAGGTGGGGGAGGCAATGGCGGGGACATGGTCCCAGCGGGCACGTGCACTTCGCGTGCACGGAAGAGCCCCCGCCCCCCCTGGGAGTTTTTAAATTCTACGCCCCTGCTTTGAAGGTTAACACCAACACCTTGAATCGGATCCAGAGACTAATTGATAGCCAGTGCAGCTGCTGCAGAATTGGAATAATATGAGCTGACCATTTTATCTAAGGTCAGATGTTATGCAAAAACATGGTTTAATTAACACTGTTAGTGTGTGCATTTAGTTGAAGGTTACTCCACTAATTATGGTTAGTTAGGACCCACCACATCTTAGAAATGATTGTTTGAAATTGGTTTATTAACCTCAGCTAAATTTATCTAATATTTCACATGAGGCACAAATGCAGACCAATCTGGTATAGTGTGGTTAGAGTGTGGTGAAGTGGTTAGAGTGTCGGACTAAGTTTTGGGAGACCCAGGTTCAAATCCCCACTCTGGCATGAAAGCTCGCTGGGAGACCTTGGGTCAGTCACACACTTTCAGCCTGCCTTACTTCATGAGGTTATTGTTAGGATAAAATGTAGGAGAGGAAAATAATGAAAGCCATTTTGCATCCCCCTGGGGAGAAAGGCGGGGTACAAATGGAGTAAATAAAGCCATTAGTCTGCAGTGGTGCCCCTGTAACGATGCGGACAGGAATACAAACTGGGTCCCCCCGGGACAAAGAGAAAATAAGGAAAACAGCATTTGTTGATGCAAACCAGGATCTGAAATGATCATCTGTGAAATTAATCATAATTTCATAAACTAGCTAAAAATTCAAGAGAACCTGCTGATTTGGCTTATGTCTAGCTTGCTTGTCTTCAGCAGGGAGTCAATTGATTGGTGGGCAGTTTGGGTTGTTCACAAGGAAGTCAAGCCTGTTTGCCAGGTTACTTTCCACGCACACACAGTGCACATTTCCTCCTCTTGATACTACCTTTAAAAAAGTGTTAACTGCTTGGCATTCATCTACGACTGTCTGATCAAAGTTAACGGCTGCCAACCTATCTGTAGTGTTTGCAGAAGCATGTTTTCATACAGCCCCGTGGGAGTTTTTAGATTTCCACCAGCATCCCCTGCCACCATTTAATTACCTGATCATCCACAACCCCGGGGAAAATCAATTTCACCTATTGTGCAGTTGCAAAGGGGCTGCAAGGCAGAAAGCAAGGACGCTCCACTGCTACAGCTACTGTACAGATGCAAAGTTGTTCAGCATGCTGCGTGAATCGGAAAGCTGTGAGATAAGACCCGAGGCTCGGCTTATGAGTGGTTGTGGCTTTAGACAATATCTTTCTCTGTTGAACATGTTTGGTACAAAGTTCTCAGCGCCCCCAAATTAGGCGTAGTTAAAATAAACCACAGTTTTGTGTTGTGGCTGAACCAAGCCTTTGCACTCAGTTCAAATGCCACCTGCCAATTAGGGGGAAATAACAGCCTCCTTCAAAATGAAACTCTTTTTATTTACATTTTTTATTTTTTATTTTTTGTAGCTCTCTAAGAAATTACTTGGAGATGATAAACAGTGATGAAAGAACACTAGTTATCACAGATGAAAAAGATGTTAGTTGCTAACAGGAATATAGCTGTGCATGCAGCAGCGTTTTACTAACAAGTCAAAAACTTGTTCCGGAGTCCAGTCTAGAGCCTTAAAGCCTTTAAATAAAGTATGGCTTTGTCTTCAGGGGAGCTGAGAGCCTGCACAGTGCAGTATTTTCTTGAAGGATTCTAAGAGCTGACTCGTCAGAAAAAGAGTCAGAAAAAGAGCCTTCTGGAGCCAATGGGCACAAAGATTGGGTCTCTCTAGTCCACTAAATCAGTGGGAGTTCTTCCATTTGTTTCCATGAGGCTTGTGACTGTTTATCCTAAACATATATAGTCTGACACATTCTGCAAGAAGTCTAGTCGAGAAGAAGTACGATTGCAGAGGAAGCTATGCATGCTTATAACCCAGAGAAATCAACTTAACTGTATTCTTCCCACTGATTTCCATGCTGCATAAGCACACTTGACTCTTTATTTACTTTTCTATTTGGTTTCATTGATACCCCACCTTTTTTTACCACTGGGGACCCAAAGTGGCTTACCTCATTCCCCTCTCCTCCATTTTATCATCACAACAGCCCCAAGAAGTAGGCGGGGCTGAGAGGTTGTGACTGGCCCATGGTCACCCAGCCAGCTTCCATGGCATGAATGGGGATCTGAACCCAGGTCTCCCAGATCCTAGTCTGACACATTAACCACTACACCATGCTGGCTCTCTTCACTGCAGCTGTGCCCCACATCTGGTCATCCCAGAAAGAATCAATGTGGATAAGTATTTTTACTGTGGCCTATTGTTTGACCTACTGAATACTTAATTGCTGCCAAGTTCCTGCTTCCCTGCCCTCCTACCCCCCCATTACTATACCGAGACCAAATTAGGGTCCCCGACACTATCTGTGCTTTAAATCCAAGCTGCACAAGGAGAGGCATGAGCCCGATGAGATTGTCAGTGGTTTTATTGCCTTTCTGTGTAAAAGAGTATGATAGAAGACAGAAAGCATGGTGGTGCTTCAACATGTTCATAAATGACCTGGAGTTAGGGGTGAGTAGTGAGGTGGTCACTTTTGCAGATGACACCAAATTATTTAGGGAGATTAAGACAAAGGAAGATCTCTCCAAACTGGGGGAATAGGCATTAAAATGGTGAATGAAATTCATCATATGCAAGTGGTAAAGTGATGCATATTGGGGCAAAAAATCCCAACTTCACATTTACACTGATGGTATCTGAAGTGGCAGCAACAGACCAAGAAAAGGATCTTGGGGTAGTAGTGAATAGCTTGGTGAAAATGTCAAGCCAGTGTGTGACTGCTGTGAAAAAGACAAATCCTGTGCCGGACATAATTAGAACAGGAGTACCAAATAAAACTGCTGCTACCATAGTGCTCTTATACAGATTTATGGTGACGCCATACTTGGAATACTGTGTATAGTTCTGGTCGCCGTACCTGAAAAAGGATGTTTCAGAGCTTGAAAAGGTGCAGAGAAGAGCAACCAAAATGATCAGGAGGCTAGAGCAACTGTCCTACGAGAATCAGTTAAAACACTTAAGGCTTAGAGAAACGAAAAGTGAGAGGATAGACGAAAGAGGTCTATGAAGTTATGCATGGTATGGAGAGAGTGGACAGGACCTCTCTCATAATACTACAATCTGAGGGCCAGTCAGTGAAACTGAAGGGTGGGAGATTCAGGACAGACAACAGGAAGCACTTCTTCACACAGCACACCGTTAAATTGTGGAGCTCACTACCACAGGATATGGTGATGGCCGCCAACTTGGAAGGCTTCAAAAGAGGAGTGGACAAATTTATGGAACACTGGGCTATCAATGGCTACTTGTCATGATGGATATCTATTCCCTCCGGTACCAGAGGCAGTATACCTCTTTACATCAGTTGCTGAAGAGCACAGGTGGGAGGGTGCTGTTGCAGTCACCTTGCTTGTGGGCTTCCTAGCGGCAGCTGGTTGGCCACTGTGTGAACAGAATGCTGGACCTGGTGAGCCTTTGGTCTGATCCAGCAGGGCTCTTCTAATGTTTTTATGTTTGCACGATGTTTCTTGTAGGGTTATTGGTGGTGAATCTCTGAATGCAAGATCTTGAGCTTTGAAGAACTCTCTCTCTCTCTCTCTCTCTCTCTGTGTGAAATGAATAGAGCAAGATGTCCTAGCCATATGATAGGTGACAACTATTACATATGTATATTTTTATGCATAGATTAATTTCAGAAGTATTTCTAGTTTATTTTATTACCCCCATATCAGTGAACCACTCCTTGCCTCAACACAAATAATCAGTCACTGATACCAAGCAAAGATAGTAAAAAGCCCTGCATTTCTTCCCAGTGGTTCTTCCTTCGTGGAATACAGAACAATGATGCTTGCAGTTATTATAGAAACTGTTATAAAAGTATGCCCTAGAAATGTATTTTGCTCACATATTTGCTACTTGGTCATAAGGTATTATTGCAAGTCTTAATTGAGACTAATAACTTCCCCTCACCCACAGCCTGTGGGGAAGATTCTCACAATATATATTGTACTGGAACTCCATCTGCTGTTAATATGGAGGCTGCATCTTCAATACATTACAGTGCAGACACACGAGTGGCCCAAAGGTAAATTTAAATCCTGGGGTAGGTAATGTATCAGTAACAACCAGGGCACTGTGAGGGAGGTCAAGACAACACATTTCAGCCCTCTTTTTGGCTAGAAAATTAGTATTTCTGTTTGCTTAAAATTAACTTGTATGTCAGATCTCATCCCCAGATTGCAGTATGTTAATGTTTATGTATAATTGTGGAAAAGAAGGTAAATATATCACCTGTGCCTTCACAAATTAAGAAAACCAAACTGTTCTGCCAGCCTGGAGAAGGACAAAGATTCTCATGGAACTGAACCATGCAGGACTGTATGTGAGTGCACATTTCCCCCTGCCTCAAAGAACTGCAAAGAGCCTTCTAAAATAGTACCTGGAATTTCACTATGTGAAAATTAATTGAAAGAAGGGCCAGGCAATACCTTTCCCCTTCTTTATCACACCACGACACTCACAGCACAATGTTACAGTATTAAAAAAAGAAAACAAAGTAATGGAACGAGTGAAGAATAGAATGAGTGACAACCAACCTTGCAATGCAGCAATGTACCCATCCCCCAGCTGTCCTTATTCACACAGGGGCCAGGCACCTAAGCGGTACAGGGCCCTGGATTCAGTGGAATGTTTCTATGGGTGGAATTATTTCCTCTCCTGGAGCATGGTTTTCTCATCTCCCTCAGATCCCCTCCCCATTACAGTTCCTGGGCATCCCCCATTCTCCAGGAACAACATTCCAGGGGGGATTTTGGGCTGCAGAGGGAGGGGGAAGGCATAGGTGGTCGTAGCTATGGGGTAACTGGGGCAACTCTGCATAGTCCTTGCAATTTCCTTACAGCCCCTCCTTCCCTTGACAACTTTGCCAGTGGAGTAGTGGCAGCATTACTCAGGCAGTGTCCAGCAGTCAGCTGTAGGGCAGTCAGTGGCAGGATCGGCATAAACTGGCCAATGAACTAAAATTCATGAGTTTTGGCCGGTTCGTGGTTCATGAAACAATCTTTGTGAAGTGAAGAACCACCACAAACTTTCATGAATTTTGATGCAGTTTGTGGTGGTTCGTAAAGAACAGAAAGTGCTTTCTGCTCCCCACAAAAAGCTGCAGGGAGAAGAAAACGGGGGGGGGGGGGGCAGTTAAACCAAACAGCTGAGTGGTGAAGAGCTCCCATCGCTCAACTGTTTGGCTGAATGGCTTGGAGCCATTTAAACCCCCACTTTCTGTTCCTCACAAAAAAGCCACAAGAAGCAGAAAGCAGGGGTTTAGACTTTAAATAGATAGATGATAGATAGATAGATAGATAGATAGATAGATAGATAGATAGATAGATAGATAGAGATTTCGTTCAGACCTCCAGTGCTAGATATATATATATATATATATATATATATATATATTCTGTTCAGACCTCCAGTTCTAAAGGGGAATTAACTGTATTACTCTAATTCACTGTTTGGGGTTATGGTAGTATATCTTCTGATGTTCAGTGCTCTGTTTGTATTTTGAATGACATCACCCATGAAAATTTCTGTGCCGGTGCAGTTAAAGAGGGAGGAACTGTCAAGTTTCTGAAATAGCTTCAGATTTGGTTTTAGAAGGCTAGCAAGGTAGAGGAAAGAGTTCTTTGAACTCCAGGTCATGATTTCTCTACCAGCAGTTGTGCTACCAAACACTGGAGCTACTGTACAGTACTGACCTGCTGGATTAACTAGATGACTGGGTATGGTTTGGGGGATCAGAAGTGTGCCATAAAGTTTGTGTGCCAATTCCTTTATCCATTTCTGGGTTTCCTGTAGCTGTAATTTGCTGCAATATCCAAATTGGATGGCTATGACTATGCTAACCTCCAGACCACAGCTTCAAATGTATTTACACAAATAAAATTAGTTTCACAGCTGTTCTTTTTTTACAACATATTTTATTTGGCTAAAAACAAGTCAGGAATTCTTGGCCTGGAACAAGTTCAGGCCTTGCTGAGTTCATCTTACGTTATCTGTTGTTTTGCAGGAAGATGGTTTGGAATTAAAGACTTGTTTTTGGCTGTCCTTTTTAGAAACTTTCCTTAAGCAGGAGATGTAGTTAATTGTGACAGGGGCTTATTCAAGGGAGCACAAAGGCCAAGGGAATTGTTGGAAGGAAAGTTCATGCTTGCATGATGGAGGGCCTGTTCTCTGGAGCATTTCTGCAGTAGTGGTGTTGACTTGCAAGCATGGGTGGCACATACTTTATTTTATGAAAATGTTTATACCCTGTCTTTCCCACAGCTCAAACTAGCTTACAAGTCCAAATAAAATGAATATGATGATAAAATTCCACATAACTCCTTCCTCCGTGTCATGTACATGATTAGTACATTAGTATATTACTTGCTTGAAACATGGCTGCATTATAGATGTTCTACTGGCCGTGTGCATGTGTACACTGTGTAATATGTGTTACACTGATGTGTATGCACATTGAGGATACTTCTGAATTCCTTCTTAATTGGAAGTATGTGTAAAGCTATATAAAATACATAGCAAATTCATACTGTGTACACACCTACAGAAATTTGCAGTGGTTCATTAAAGGAACACAGAATCGAACACATGATGCAACAAAATAATGGAATGATTAAGGAATGGAATGAGTGACATTCATCCAGTGCTACAAGATTTAAAAAAAAACTGAAGTGTGCCTTGCCTGTCATTTAATCCCTGCCCTGGACACAGTAGTGTGTTTCTTCAGATGAAAGGATTTCTGCCCACAGAGCATGACTTTCTCTCCTCTCCCCAGGAGTGATCTTAGTGATTCTGGGGCCCTGGGAAATACTCAATATGGGCCCCCAGAATAATTATATGCAGCAGGCAAGTTGCTAGTCAGGGCAGCCCCCCCCCCAACTTCAAGGGGGGATTAGATAAACATATGGAGCAGAGGTCCATCAGTGGCTATTAGCCACAATGTATAGATAGGAACTCTTGGTCTGGGGCAAGTGATGCTCTGTATTCTTGGTGCTTGGGGGTGGGGGGCAACAGTGGGAGGGCTTCTAGTGTCCTGGCCCCACTGCTGGACCTTCTGATGGCACCTGGTATTTTTGGCCACTGTGTGACAGAGTGTTGGACTGGATGGGTCATTGGCCTGATCCAACATTGGCTTCTCTTATGTTCTTATGGGCTCTACTGTAATAGAACATTTTCACCTGCTCAGTTTCTGCTTTTCATATAATTTTAATAGCACAAGAGCCCTGCCAGAAAAGAAGACTGGCAAGTTTACCAGACCCAAGCAATCTGCATTTTGTAAATGGTAGGTTCCTTGCTCTGACTCTCTCAATGTTTTTCAGAAGTGAAAAGGATGGGAAGCAATCCTGAGTCCTCTCTCCATAACCCGAGGAGTCTAAAGGAATTTTCAACACATCTCACCTATGTAAGACCTAGACTCAAGTCCAGTACCACCTTAAAGACCAACAATATTTTCCGAGTATCAGGAAAGTTTTGTGTCAAGTCTTGTATTTGATGAAGACAGCTTTGAGTCTCCAAAGCTTACACCCCCAAATTCTTGTTGGTCGCTAAGATACTACAGGAGTTGAATCCAGCTCTTCTACTGTCAACCAACACAACTATCTTCCTGAACCTACCTCACCAGCATACCATTCTCTTCTACACAGACAATAAATAATGCTGGACAATAATTTCCTAATGCACCAGAGGATATTCTTTTTCTTCTTGAGGGATGGAAAACAGCATTAAGCAACTACACTTCTTCTTATGAACAGAAATGTTACTGATGACCACAAAAAACGCAGGAACCACATGATGCAACTGCAAACAACTTTCAAAAATATACGACCAACTTCACCTGCTCTATTTTTAATAAGGCGAACAACATTTGTTCGCTTAGAAATGTATTCTGCAGCCTGGCATCTAAACGAGGATCTATTTAAAAGCACGAATCCCAAATGCGATACTTTCATGTTAAATCGCTGAAGAAGATGTCTACTGAAAAACTCACAGGTTTCACCAATGGTTTTATAAACTCGGCATTTGTGTGGGTTGCTTTAAAAGCAGCATTTCCATATCAAACAAATCCTGGCATGGAACCCTTCCTGCAAAACACAAAAGGCCCGTAAATGCACCAATTTGGTACAGATTTTGTGCACAGTAAAAGATTACGTTTATCAGTTGCTGAGCGGCCTTTTCGGTGGGAACACCGAAGTCCTCAAGTGATGTTGCAAATTGGAATGTGATGGCAGGAAACGGCTTGTCCAACTCATCACTGCTTTGTAGTACCCAGCTGTCAAGGTACTAGGGCTCCTCCAACATTTGTTTTAGGAATGTTCCAAGTGCCTCTATCTCTCTGCCACAGGGCTGCTGGCTTGAAACCCAGAATTCCCACTTGCCTTTAAAGCCACTGCTGTGCCTGGTGATAGGTGTGCTGGAATGCTGGAGGAAGCTACTGAGAAGGAAGGGTGAGGTCCCACATTCTTACTTTCAGGTACCAAAACATGGCACTGGAGACAGGAGAAGCTGGATTAGCACCATTCAGGTATGCTGCTGGTCAGTCAAGCTGCTGCTGTCACTCAATAGGCCACACAGAGCACTGACAGCTAGTCATCACGCCTACTGGTAAGGAAGAGGGCTCCTCTACCTTGGTGCCTGTTTAGCAGTGGTGGCTTCTTATGACCTCCATGCCTCACCAGACACACCTTCAGCCGTATAGGGAAATACCCTATTTCTTGCTAACTACATCAGCAGTCGTAACTGATCTGTTTAAAAGTAGGGAGCTCTTAACATTGATGGGTGGGATCACAAACCAGTTCACACAGGCACATTAGGCTGCACAATCCCTGAACTGTGTCCTGATCCCTAAACACATTGTCCTCATGGCACATTATTCCTTACCATAAACGTATCTCTTGGAACTGTTGTTATTGGTCAAGATTTGGCCCTCCCTCCCTATTTCCCAAATTAAATTTCAGAAGCTAAGAAGGCCCTCTACTTCTTAGATCTATGGAAGACACTGTAGCTGAGTTCAGACTGGCAGTTTGGCCTGATATAGGCACATTTCTCAAGCGGATTAAGTGGGTTGGTTCACACAGCCACAGCTGTCTGGCGTTCCCGTGCCGTACTCACCCCATCCTGAAGTGTTTTGATTCCGCTTTTAAAAAGTACCAGGTGAAAGCCATGGCAAGCTGTTTGGGTACACGTTGATCCTGCCTCCTGGAAGTGCGGATGCAAATAAGCCGCAATCAAGCAGTGCCGGTAATGTGAACCCACTGATCTGGCAGGGATGCGCATAACCGCCCATGTGTGCTGTGCGCTTGAGCACACAACCACCCGTGGGGACGCTTCTGGCTCATGGAGTTAAAGCTCCTAGCCACGGGATCCTGCCCCAATTGCTGCTGCACCTACGCACAGGTCAGTGAAATGGACCAAAGCTGTGCGCAACCGGGGCAGTGCTGCCAGGGGCCGCCCCGCAGTGCGAACACTCCATTCCACCTCCTCCTTGGTATGGTCCCGCATCAGTCCACACAGTGCAACTGGAAAGCCCCGCAACAACTTGGCCCAGGTGTTTTTGCCCCACTTCCCTTGCGCTTCATTCTGCCAGTCTGTCCTCTGCCTGTATCTGGACAGAGCTGCCAACTTTAGGAAAAACCATGGCCTGTTTCTATGTTATTCAGGTCCAGGGCTTTTTTTATAGAAAAAGCCCAGCAGGAACTCATTAGCATAACAGGCCACACCCAACAGCAGAAACTCATTAGCATATTAGTCCACACCCCCTGACAGCACAGCTCTCTCCCAGGATTGGCTTCCCCAGGTGCCCCGTGGCTTGTGGGGCACAGGGGGAACCCAAGGAAAGGAAGGCAGTTTCTAGATTGGCTTCTCCAGGCGCCCCACAGTTGCAAGGTGCCTGGGGATTCCGGGGCGGGGGGCTGTAGGCATGGCCAACTCGGAAGCCAGCTAGAACTCTGTTCCTGTGTGTTCCTGCCCAAAAATAGCCCTGTTCAGGTCCAAAGAAAGGTAAAAGAATGTCTTCCTAATGGTTCAGCCATTGGGACTTGGGTACCATCATTCTCTGTTATGAACTGGGGACTTGGGTACCATCGAACTCTGTTATGAACTTCTTCTTCTTCTTCATATGCACCTTCCTGTTGTGTATTAATGTTGTGGCTGTATACAGAAGTGTATCTTCATTTAATAAGAGTAAGTGGAAGAGTGAGAAAGCCCGCCAACAAAGAGTATATCTGCAGCAGGCCAAAATGGTAGTGGACACATCAGCAAAGAATGGGAAAGGGTCAATTCACCATGTTACAGGTCCCCCTGTAATTCCAGGTATTCTGGCATATGGATATTTTCTCCAGGCAGCAAAACCAGCCAAAATTTACTGGAGACAAGGTTGTATTAAGAGTAAAGGAAGAGTATATGCACATTTGATATATTCTGCCCAGGGGTCATTTCGTAGGAAAAGAGGTGCAGGAGCTCATTAGCATAACTCATTAGCATAACTTATTTGCATATGCTACACCACCTGACATCAACGGAAGTATGTCAGAAGGCAAGAAAAAAAGAAGAGAGAGAGAGGAGAGAGAGAAAAAAAAAGAAAGGGAAGGAAGGAAGGAAGGAAAAAAGAAAGAAACAAAGAAAGAAACAAAGAAAGAAAGAAGGAAAGAAGGAAGGAAAGAAAGAAAGAAAGAAAGAAAGAAAGAAAGAAAGAAAGAGAGAGAGAGAGAGAGAGAGAGGGGACAGTTACTAATCCAAGCCGCAGAAATACCACTATTCTGGGAGGATAGCTTCAGTGGTGGCTGAAGCCTTCAGAAGGCTGGTCAGAGGAACAAGGACCTTTCCAGGGGACGGGGTTGTTTTGCTGCAGTCATGACACAAGCAGGCATTCCCCCCGCGGGGGGAGGGGGGCCTGGCACCAACTCCCAGAGCTGAGCTCCCCCGAGCTCCTGCTCGAAATGACCCCTGATTCTTCCCCTCTTTATACAAAGGGAAACCACATTTAGTTGGCTGGAATGGTAAAGGGATACCCATAACTGAAATGGATCAAAGTTTGCATACTAACTCTGACAAATTAATATTGGTTACATTTATTTATAATATTTATGTACTTCTTTCAATGGAATGTTTGTTCATTACAGATATCCAGCTACATGAGCCAGAACATAAGCTGATCGTGGCTATATTGCTCTGGTCAGTACATGACAGTCTGCCTGGGAATCCTATGTATGTCTTTCTGTGTTCCTCAGAGAACATTGATGTGTTCATAATACATAAACGAGTTTACCAAATGTTCTCACAGATTATCACAATTAATAGGATTCTGAAAACCATTAAGTACTATCTACCTTTCAGCACAGAAGAGGTGAAACTAAATGTTTGTTATAACTAGTTTTTATACTGAGAGGGTTTTTTTTAGCTGTTGCAGTGGCACCTATACCCCCAGTTGACTTTTGTTTACCAGATTATTTCCAGAAGTAGTTGCTCTTGTGGTTCATTTTCAATTAAATTATTACTTAACTATATCAATTCAACCCACACACCTCCAGCATTCTAGTGGCTGCTGTGCGGCAAGAGGAGAAGTCTGCGCTTCTGCACAGCTCCCCTACCACATGGTGTGTATACAATTTCAGACCTTAAGAAGATTGTTCAACAGTCATTTTGTCATTGCTTGTTTTTCACTCTGGGCACTAAGGTATAAAATGTATGGTACTCGTATGACCTCAATATTGCTCAGTTATGATATGCCCACTACACAGCTAACATGGGACATCATCGTTCTTTGAAGTCAAATTCAAAACCGGCCTGCAGTCTATAAAGAGTCAGTTCCTATTACATAATTAGATTGCCAGAGAGAGCAGAGTAAGCCAGGTATTGATAGCAGGGTACAGGGGCGTAGACTTTTTAATTTTCTGGGGGGGGCTCATGTGCGCGCGCAAAGCGCGCGCGCACCGGGACAATGTTGCCGCCGCTGCTGCAGTGGTTCACCCAGGCGCTCCTCTGCTGTCTCCCGCGCAAGCAGGCCGCCCGCGCAGCCCCAGCCAGGGCCACCCCCAGAGCCCCCGGGGGAAGAAGGCGGTGACGGAGGGCCGGAGGAGCGCAGCCTGGGTCACCCCCCTCCTGTCAGAAGCCGGGCAAGGCGAGCAGGGAGCCGCCGCCAGCGGGCCTCTCCTGCACTCTTGAGACCTGGGCGGGACTGCCAGCAGTAGCAGCAGCAGCCGCTTGGCCGAGGCTGCCCCGGAGGCAAGGCAAAGCGGGCAAGATCCGGGCCGGGCACCTACCTGGCTGCCGCGGGCTCCCCACGCCAGGCACGCTCCAGCCCAGGGGCCAGCGCGGCAAGTCCCAGCAGCCCCCGGAAGGCGCTGCTCCCGTGCCCTCCCCCTCCCCGGGAGAGAAGAGGAAGCCCTGCCCGTCCTCCCGAGGCTCCTGGATGCCCCCCTCTCTGCCGGCTGAGCCTCAGCCCCGCCCCCTTGCTCGCGGGGGGATTCTTTGCAAAGGATTCCCCCCCGCCGCTTTTGGGATCTGTGGAGCCTTCCCGCCCCGTCGAAACAGCTTCCCGGGAATTTGCCTGCAGCTGCTGCCTCCAGGGAGGAGAGCCCAGACAGAGGGAGAGAGGGTGCAGGGGAGCCGGGGGGGGGGGCGGAGTGGTTCTTGTGCCGGCGGCAAAGTGCGGGCGGGCCTAGGAAGGGGCCCTGGAAGGCGGGGAGGCGCGGGGGTGGGCGGATGCTCCTTTTCGCCGGGGGGGGCTCAGTCCCCCCCGGGAAATTTCAGGGGTGGCCCGAGCCCTCGAGCCCCCCCGTAGTTGACGCCTATGGCAGGGTACAGGGACTATGTCATCTAGGGGTGTTTTACTCATGAACAACCTTGTGCTAAGGATTTAGTGACAAAGCACCGCAGGGAACAAGCCTACGCGCTGCTGCAAGAAACTTTGCCTCTGGGCCGAAGCAATGTGCATGATGGGAAAGGAAGGGAAACAGAACACAGCAAAATCTCAAAGCCTTCTATACTATATTTTAACCAATTAGGACTGCCTCTTCCTTCCAAGTCATTCTGTCAATATACAACTACAAGGTCTCACTTCAAAGCCATCAAAAGCCGAAAGCTGTCTATGGCTCTCAGAGTGGAGAACAAAATGTCTCCTATTGCCCCAGAGATACAGTGATGCGACTTGTGCCTTGTAAAGCTGTCTATGACATCAGAGCTAGTTGGACCAACAGCTGACAAAGGACTTGATATTAGAGATAGTTGGACATCTTTTAAGAGTAACAAACCTTCAAGTGGCCTGTTGTAGGCCCCAAGTCAGGGCTACTTCAAGCCATTCAGCCGCCTCAAGCATGCTGCCTCCCATGCCACACTGGCAAGGTGCAGGGCAGCAGCCAAAGTGGCACAGTGAAGAGAATCTTCTCCCATACTTGCAACTGCTGCTCAGGTTCAAGGTGGAGACAGAACCTCAGGAGCTTGTCTTGAACCAGCAGGGTTACCAGCTCTGGACTGGAAAATACCTGGAAATTTGGGGGGTTGAGACTGAGAAGGTGAGGGTTTGGGGAGGGGAGGGATTTCAGTGGGGTATAGAGTTTACCTCCCAAAGTGGCCATTTTCACCAGGCAAACTGATCTCTGTCACCTGGAGATCATTTGTAAACCCAGGAGATCCCCAGCCACCACCTGGAGGTTGACAACCTATGGATCAGACAGATGAGAAGAGGCTCCTCCCAATCCTTGCCACCCCTGTGATGGGCGCTGGACCCAAGTGGTAGCAGTAAGGACCCCCCTTCCACTTCTCGCCAGCCTCTGTCACTGCTGCACAGGTCCAGGACAGACTGGAGATGAAGGCCTTTCATTTCCCAAAACCTGCAGTCTACTTTCGGTCCTTCTTGTTCTTCCCACTCCCTGGCTATAATAAGGGACAGGAGTTCTACCCCATCAGCAATCAGAAAGGGATGGAGCTTCCTGAAGATAGTGTGGTTCCTCTCTGATTACAGTCACGGGTGGGAGGGGGACAAGGCAGGAGTGCCTGCTTGGAGCAGACCAGCTAGGAGACGAAGGGTTTGCATGGAGGCAACTCTCTTCTCGGCTGTGATCAGAGACTCAGCTTTCTTTTGGAAAGCTCTGTCCCATTCTGACTGTTAGGAACTAGTTGGTGGTTCATGAGAAATTAGCAGGGTCCTTCTCTGATTATGGCCGGAGGAAAGGAGTGAGGGAGAATGGCTGGCCGGCTGGCAAGATACAGCTGGAACAGCAGAGAAGCCAAAGAGACATGGGGGCCAAAAGTGTGGCCCTCATCATCATGTCAGCCAAAGGGAACCCTTGGGAAATAAGCCAGCCCTACTCCAAATGAACTGAAATAGTGAGCTGGCCAAGTCTTACTGGCTTTAAGAACTTTATTTCCCAAAAGACAGATGCGGTAAGAGCCAAAGTGGGAAAGTAGGCAGGAAGTACAGGAGGTTTGACAATATGACTGCTGAACTGACAGACATGGTCCCTAGCTGCAGCCATATCCATCACTGCAGTTCTACTAAGAAACTGGTAACTCTGCTAGCACAGCCTGGGAGACATTTCAGGACTATCTGTTGACCTAACAGGACATTTGTTGCAAGTAAACACATGGGTCTGACCATTGGTTTGTCTAAGGTTGTGTTCACACTGCCAATTTGATTCATTGCTGTTGCTGTTCCCTTACAAATTTAAAGTCCATGATCAGACAAGTACATACCTCTCCCCCCCAAGGGTGGGCTGCTCAAAACCTTGTTTTCTTTTGAAAAACTCTCCAAGAAAGACACCCCTGTTCTGCAACTTTTTAATATAGTTTTGGGGAAGGGATAAATTGAAAAGATTAGGAGAATGGCAGTGAACTCCATTTCCCAGCAGTCTCTTCACTGCTTGTGCACTTGCTCTGTGGACTAATTTTAAAAAGAAAATGGCCAATAGTCCATGAACTCCACATCCCAGCATGCTCATGAGTGCTTGTGGGCATGCTCAAAGGACACACTTTTGAAAAAATGTCCGACAGGCTGACTCACTGCTTGCTGCCATCTGATCATGCAAAAGGGCATTGAAGAGTGCTAAAAAAAGGTGAGTGTATTCAGGATTCTCTGCCACAAAATAACCTGGCTTAATTTGAGGCGGGGCAACAGCGGATTGAACTGCCCGTCTGATCGCGACCTAACAGTTCTATCTACTTTGACTGGCAAGTGGGTCTTCAGGGTTCCATTCAGAGAAAGGACTTTCCCAAGATCAGCTATCTGAGATCCTTTAGCTTGAGAGACCAGAGATCATCCCTGGGATCTCAGCATGCAAAGTATTTACCCAACTGCTGAGCTGCAACATCTCCCACATACTCCTGGCCCTGGAGAGGGAAATACTCAAAAAGTTATTGCCCCTCTTTTGTTGGAAGAAGATAACTGCTTCAAACACAACCAAAAAGGCAAAAAAAAAGTTACAACTACATTTTAAAACCATGTGACATTACGTTCCCTTCCGTTCTGACCTCCAACTGTTAGAGATGTATTTTAGAGTTATACACTGATGGTGGTATATTTGGTCACTCTCAGTTAGCCTGTTGATTTGGTCTACACACTATGGGGTGCGGCTGGGGTGGTCCTATTTCACAATACTGAAAAAAGGGTTTATCGAAGGCTTAAAATAACAGACTTCCATTGATGTCTACCATCCCTAAAATCAGAATATTAGGTTATGAGGAGCACAACAGGATCTTTTTTTTCTTGAGGGAGCAAAAGAAATGCTGTGTTTAGTGCAAGATCTCCCCTCCCCCCATGTTCCTAGCATTTTTGGAGCATGAATGGTAATGAATTGGCTTTGAGGGAGCAGATGCTGAATTTAAATAAAGAAATTGAGTACTTTTCTTGTGACAATGAATCACACATTAAGTACAGCATAGGGTTGCCATCTTGCCAAGAAAACCTCAAAAGGAAAACTAGTCAATTATAAGGATGATGCGTGCCTGTCTGTGTGCGTGTTGTGAGTGTTGTGTGTCTTTCAAGGATACTGCAAATCAACAGGAGCCAAACAGTTTTGCCAATGACAAAATGTGCACTGCTTTGGTTTTTTAGAAGGTAGCTCTTCTGTTAGCTCATATATTCTTATTTATTTGCACTGAAGTAAAGCTTTTCATGAATGGTTAAAGGGGAAAGAGAAGAAGTGAGGGAAAGTGTAATTGCAAAAAGTAGACCTTGGCTGAGGACAGACTGGCAATCTGAAGCGGAGGCAAAGCGGAGGGAACTGGAGCGGGGGAAAAAACCCACGGAGCTGGCCGTTCACACTGGCCAGAGCAATGCGGATCAGCGGCGATACGGAGCATTCAGACTGCCACGGAGAGTTCAGACTGCCGCATAGCCAGCGCGCGCAGCTCGCGCGTGCCGCTGCACTTTTTTTTGTTTTCCTTTGATGTTTTTCGCATATGCGCACATGCGCATAACTTTTTGCCGGTGCGTTCACACTTCCTCCGGATGCCTCCCGCTTCTTCCAGTTCACACTGTTTGGAAGCGGGAGGCATGCGGAGGAAGGCCCCTGAACACCGGGAAAAACCGGTGTCCGGGTAAAGCGGAAGGAAAGCGGCTGGGAGACGGGTAAGTACGCAACGGAGCCGACGGACAGATGCGCATGTCTGAACATGCTCCTTTCCTCCGTTTGCGAAGCGTGCCTGCCCTGCTTTAGATTGCCAGTCTGTCCTCAGCCCTTGTCTCCACATTCAGGCAGACGGGAGAAAGCAGATGAAAATGGCACAGATACACAACCCACACTTCAGTGGTAAATGAAAATGATTTCATACTCTTTACAATACTGGTATAAAAAGAATGTCACATTAGACCAATAAGGCATTTAAGCAGCTCCAGAGAAGACTATATTCTCATAGACATTTGTTTGATTTGTAGAATACTCAGAATTGGTGGTTAATGCAAACATAAAAGCAGTCTGCAAGCTTTAGAGTTTTGATTACGTATATTACCTTGTTGGTCCAATTAAAAATGGCATTTTGGCTAAAAGCCTTGGTATTTCCTGGCCTGACAAAGTTTACCTTTATCTCATGCATTATTCAACTGTAAGTCGGATAATGAATGAAACAGATTTTTAAAAGTGAGAGGTTGTTTTTTTAAAGGGGGGAACCCCCATAGATAAGTAACAGTTCCTCATTTTCTTTCCACAATTTATCAAAAAATCGCATCTTTGACACAACTGGAGACATTCTTACTTGTTATTACAGGAACACCTTCAGTTTTGCACGTTTCTCCATTGCTTACTTGCTGTCCACAGGGTCAATCAAAGGTATTTTAGACTGTCAGGAATCTTTGTATTAGCTTGATGGATCACTTAAGAATGTGACTCCGATTTTCATTAATGCTAGTTTGGGGGGAAATATATAATAGTTTTATAGAGCTTATTAATCACTGTGTGTATTACACAGGGATAAACACACACTTTTATTAGAAAAATTATATTTTAAAGCTGGGTCATTAATGATTTGCCCAATTCCAAGAATCCTAGATACA
The DNA here is from genome assembly GCA_029233225.1 of Lepidodactylus listeri. Lineage (NCBI taxonomy): Eukaryota > Metazoa > Chordata > Lepidosauria > Squamata > Gekkonidae > Lepidodactylus > Lepidodactylus listeri. Next base: position 15,519,063 of record JARCFY010000012.1, read on the forward strand.
CAAAACTGTTACTTTTCCAGCTGCAGACAGAATACTAACCTGTGAACATTCATATTCTTTCATTATTTAATGTAAAGAAAAGTTGTGTTTGTACTACTGTTTTCAAAGAAGCACAAGAGCGGGCTACATCCTAGAGATGTACTGGTGTACGTTTAGTTTGACAATGAACCGGATGCTTTGTGAGTCTATGTATAGATTCCATGGTCAAAATAGATTTCAGCAAATCTCTGAAATTTGCTCAGAGCTATGAAATCTCTCTGTTTTCCTCCTTTAGCTCTAAAAGCTGGTATTTCCTGAATTCTTATGCCTTCTATCTCCCTGGCTGCCCAAGACACTCCACCTGCCACATTGGCATGTGTTGCTTCCTGTAACGGAACACATGGCCGAATGGTTTGGAAAGTAAAAATAAAGTAACAGATACAGTTTTAATGCCACAAAGCTCTCCTCCTCCTACATTAGCAAATGTTTTATTTTCACTAATAAAACGCCTACTCTTTCGAGGACAACATAGAATGTTATATGCAAAAAGATACAAGAACATAACTTAGATTTTCCGGAGGGGGGGGATTCACCTCTAATTGTCTGTTTGAAATTGAATGCATGCATAAATCCTTATGAAACTGAGGCTTGTTGGAGATGAAGATTTGCAACCACTGGAATAAGCTACTTTCCAATTTTTGACACCAATTTTCAGTGTAGCTGGCCAAAGCCAACAGATAAACGGTGCAAGCCAACAGTACATAGTCTGTTGATGATGCCCTCCATGCACCCCAACGAACCCTTTAGTTGCCTGGGGGACCCTGCCAGGCCATAACTTTTCATGAACTGCTAACTGGTCATGACTATGTTGACATAGCAGTCATGTTATTTGACTGGGAAGAGGCATGGGGCTGCAGGCTTAATCACATGAGGCTGATTTAAATTCATATAGAGGTGATGATTCATGTGTTGAAAGTACATTATGTTGGCCATCACTGTCAATGATGCTACTCCAGAGTAACTGCTGAGCAAACTGCCCTATCAGAATCTCCTTTACAAGTTCCTCTGAACATTTTGCATATTTATTGATGTGCTGTGATAGTGATATGACATGACATGGTGGTGGTGTGGGTTCATATATTCACACAGGCACACGTAACATTATAAAGGAAACGACTAAGCTAGAATAACTGAGTGGCTGGCAGTACAAGAAGAGCTGGGGAGATGTGACAACTTCAACTAAGCTAACAGACGGGAAATCACTTGATTTGGTCTCTACACATCTTTAAAATCATGCTCTGTGAACATTGTTATGACAGTGAAAAACAAGATTTTTTCCCTGTAAAATTAAATGTCACTCTTGATAGCATAATATCGGAAACATCATCCTTCCAAGTCCACACACACCAATACGTTGAACAGAAAATTAAACTCTCTCTGTTTATTGAGTGGATAATGCAGTCTTCAAATGTGTGAGAACCCCTGCTAGGTGAGAAATTAAAAAAGGGAGCGCTATAAAGTCTAATGGTATGTATGAAATACAGAAAAAAGGTAACTTAATTGGTAATCAGAAGAAATCATAAAACTAATCATGCAATTAGTGTATTAAAAAGCCAGCACATGAGGTGTGTATAATTACCAGAAAACAATGCCACGGTGGCTTCTAGTATTAATGAATTAACAATTATGTTGGGGAGGAAATGTAGATGTGGAAAAGGATATACAGTTTTTACATGTGTGAAAACTATTTCTTTGCTCCTTTCCCCAACTCCAATTCTATGTGAGGAATTCAGTTTTAAAATACTTTCTTTGCTCACTGGGCAAAATGCAACTGGCAAGCCACAGGCAAGTGATAAAGACTGACAATTGAGCCTGGATGTACTCCTCTTGTGCAGGAAAGTTGTGCAAGGACTGCACCACTGAGCTGATCCATTTTTCTTTGGAAAGGAACAAACAAGTTCAGTTCACCTTCTCCAGACATGTGCCTCTCAAGTCTTGAAAGTGAGAACTAGCAACATGCATTTCAGTATTTCTAGTGGGAATATATATCTGAAAAATACCTTATTGGTATCTGGAGCATCTGGCATTTGGGTATCTGGAACAATATTTGGGTTTCTCTGAATACTGGTAATGGGGAATACCCAGGGCTAGCATTTTAAGGCCCCCAGGCCAGCTTTTCTTCTATTTTACAGATTTCCCAGACAATGGGAAGGAGGGGGAGTAGGGGAGCTTTCCCAGGCAATCGGATCAGCTGTTGGGGGGCACTAGCACTGTCTGCCCAATCCTGACAATTCTTGCACAGCCCCCCATGACTCTCTGAGCATGGGCAAAGAAGATCAAAAGGAGGCCTGTCCTACCCCGCGGCTTGACTCCATTGCAGGGCGTGATTTTTCTTTAATCCTCCTCCTCCTCCTGCTCTGGTCTGTGCCTTGGACTTCTGCTGCCTGCCTGAGAAGACCTTCTTGTTCTGTGCCTGACCATCTTCATGGACTTTGTTTTAAAATATTATTTTAAATATTATTTCAAGTGGGTTTTTTGCTGTGGAGGTGTAGTGGGATGTGCCTTTGTTTTCTTTCTGGTTCTTTAAAAATAGTTTCCCTTGGGTTTTGCTTTGCACTGTTTAGACAAGAGATTATAAAGCTTGTGCTGTTTTGCAGGGTTCTGTTCTCTTGGCTGGTTTTAGAATTTTTAACTGCTTTGAATTTTCTCTGTTTCTAAAAGGTTTTTAATTTTTAAAGGGTTTATTCTGTAGGGTGGAGATCTTCCAAGTTGCTACTGTTTTAAAAAGTTTATCCTCCTGCATTCTTCTGCTTCTGATTTTACAGCTGTTGTTATTGTTTTAAAGATCCTTCTGTGTTATGTTTTGGGGGAATGGTTTTGTGGAGTTTGGCGGTGTTTTTAAAATTCAATTGCTCCAGCAGTTTCCGAAGAAACTTTCTGGTTAGGTTTTCATGACAGTTAACTGTAGATGATAGTTTAGGTATTTTAAGAAACAAACCAACAAAAGAATTTCAGCTTAGGGTTCAGTGCTCTCCAAAAAAGTACGCTTTGGTCAGGCTTCTCCCCCAAAACAGACAGTCTGGGCAGACCTCTCTCTTCTGGCTCAGGAGGTCCTCTCATGCCTTCCAACAAGCATGTAGAATGAGCTTTTTTTTCTAGATGGGCAACACTGCTAGCTCACACCACTCATACCTGCTCCACTGGATGGCTGAGAAACTGGTCTTCCTGAAGGTCAACTTGCTGCTCTTCAACTACCTAGCCCAGACTTTGAGAGTGAGTGAAGTGAGTACAAATACATGCTTGTACCTGCATCCCCTAAGTCTGTGATGGGGGGGGGGGGGGTTCAGGAAAAAACATTCCTCCTCAGACTTAAAGCTTGGAAGTAGAAAGAAGCAGCATGCAAGTTATCAGTTTTTGATTGGCACTATATAAAATCCACATTCCAAATTGTGTTATTAAAAAAAAAACAGCCTCAACCAAACCCTAAATTTTGGGAAGAAAATAAATAAATGTGGTGCCACAAATCTTGTACTTGCCACTTCCATAAAAAAAAAACCCTCCACAAATATCTTTGGAAAAAGAGATGTTAGGAAAGTAGTATTAATTAAAACAAGAAGAATCCACAAAGGCACCTAAAATAAAACTTGTGCATGTTGTACTGGCATTCTGTTTCTTCTTAACAGAGGTAGAAGGACACAGGAGAACCAGTGATGAAGGGCAGCTGAAGCTTCTGCAGCTCCTTCTGCGAGCCAGTGACTTTATAGGTCGCAGACTGCAGAGAAAGGAAAGGGTGCTCCAAACCCTTTCCCCATTGTTTTCTGAGTCTTTCCTTAGAGAACTGATATTAGCGTGTATGTCTGTGTCATTGTCTTGCCAGGTCTGGCTGGCTGCCTCGGTATTGGCTTTCCAGGATGATTCAGCATGGATTCTTTGGTTTGATATTGGTTGTGTTGGGCTTGGTACATTGACCCTGGGTTCCGTTTTGCTTCTGTGGCTTAACATAGGTTCTGTTGGGCTTGCAACAGTATTCCTTACTTTAGTTGGCTTGGCTTGGATTCTCTGGTTTTACATTTGTTGTGTTGGGCTTTTCACATTGGCCCATGTTCTGCTGGGATGTCTCTGGTTTGATGTGGGTTCTGTTGGGCTTGTAGGTTATGTTTGCATTTGGAGCCTATTGGCCACTGTTTGTTCTTGTGTGTTTGGCTACTGGCTTTTTTGCCCCAAAGAAATCATGGATTTCCCCCACAGGAAACAATGACAAGGAGGATGGGTGGGGCCCATATAATTTGATCCCTTGACCCAATTCATTGGAAACCTGATAGATCTTAGTGGACAGGCAGGACAAGGTTCCCTGAAATTTTGGTGTCATTTGCTTGAAAAACAGTCACTTCAGCCCCCCAGAAATAGTCCCCCATAGGGCATAGTAGACTCCAAAGATTTTGGAACTCAAGGGGGAGGGGAGAACTGAATTCAAATCCTATTAATGGTCTGAATAATCCCTGAAAGGACTTTAATAATTTGGAATACTGGTACGAAAACTGTTTACAAATTCTGAACCCAAGAAATACAGCATTATTTTCAAGTGCACATCTCTAGTCAGAACAAAGACACTACCACAAAGGAAGCTAAACTCAAATACGCCCCTCCACTCCAGCAATAAAAACAAACCACCAAACCATGCATCTTAGAAATGATACATAACCTCATTCAATTAATAAATGTTAAAATGTACATTCAAAATAACACCGAGATTTTGTTTCACAGTATGCCTTTAGGGCACATGATGCTCATTATTAATTCACTGATAATCTAATTCAGCAAGATATTAATTTCTTGATATAAAAGGTGCAGAAGAAACTGAGAAAAAGATTACAAATCCTCTCCACTATTTGCATGCCAAATTATGCTTAGGCTTTCTAGAGGATTCAGTATATATCTTACATTGAGGAAGCCTGCTGAGAAAAGAATCTATTAATCAGGACTCAAGGAGAGGTCCGAAGGCACATGAAGTTGTTGCTTTGGTAAAACAAAGCAAGTCTCAGGATCTAACTAGATGTCACCGTCAGGCATCCAGGGACCTGATCCATACTGAGATCACAGTGCACGGGGGTTTAAGGCATGCTCCAATGTGACTTTCTTGACCTAAGATAGCCACGAGAAGCTGCTATTTGGCTTGTTATATGCAACCCTATGAATAATCTTCCTGAAAAGTACAGGAGTCGGAGACACATCATCGGTGAAATCAGCACATGTAGATTATTGGATGGATCAGATGAGATGACATGTCTGAGCTGGGCTCGGGGGTCTGCTTATATGCACACCTAAACCACGCCCCCGGCCTCGCCCACACACTCTGATAGGATTACAATTAATACAGTTAAGTCTCCCCAAGTCATTGGCCCCTGTTTGTATCCTGGCTGACCGATAGGTCTAAATTACAATCCGGCCAGTCTATTGTGTTCTGGAGCGAAGCTCTGACTGCGCCTGGCCATGTGCTTGCCCCGGACCGCATGGCCCGACCGCATGGCCTAACCACATGGCGGTCGCCATTAGAACACAACACTTCCCAATGGGGCCAACAGCATCTTCCTGGGGCCACTCCAAGTTGGGAAAACAGCATAGGAGAAGGCTTAGAGCCATTGCTTTTTTTTTTTAACAAGTTAGATTTGGGTTTTCTGGAACAAGCTCGCTTACTCCACAGGCATAAAGAACCAGAGGGGTCTGATTTGGCTCGGGATGGCAGCATGGAGATGGGAAGGGGCTCCTGCCTTCTCCCCTGTGACAATTTCCTGAGCTGAAATGGCTCCCAGGGGGAGCTGTTTGTCCCAGTTAAGAACTGCACATGCACAAAATAGTCTGATCTTGAAATCCATTTCTCCATGGTCTCAATCTGGATTAGGACCCACAAACCTAATAATTAAATTTTTTAAAAGCAAAAAAAAGAACAGTAGGATATGCAGATACTAAGTCTGCTTAGCTTCATCTTGCCAGTGCCTGTCCAGAAGCCCTGCATCAGCCCCCCTGAACTTCTGAAAGGATCAGCAGGATACATATGCACAAAAAAAATGTTAAAAGTGGGTAAATGAATGCTATGTAGCTTGCTAGTTGGGGGTCAAGACTGTTTACACATGAGATGGAGGAAATCTGCTATCAGAGAGAGATACATTAGAAGAGGGTTATGAGAAGGATACTTCTAATCTGGAGAAGTGATTGAAATCCAGAATTATCACTAGAACACACACCTCTGGAAAGGAAGTAGAAGCCGTGTCTCATAATGACTCACTCAGTCAGCTTAAGATGAGAACAGTAGACAGAGCTACGGGGATGGGGGCTAGAGGTGGATGTGGCAAAGCCAGGGGCAAAGTCATTCACTCCACTGTAACCTCACAGGGTAGCCTTGGGCAAGTCACATACCCAGCCTCAGTTACCTGACAGGATTGTTGCAGGATTAAAACATTGCTTTGGATTCCTTGGAAGAAGGAAAGGAATTAAAAACAGCACAACCTGTACAACAATGTCCATTCGATAAATAAACAAAACCAACCCAATCTATAAAAGATATTCCTTTAAAGTTGTTATGAATATCTAGTGAATCCTTTACATTAAACCTCTCAATTCTGAATACAGAAGTCTGTCTCTATAGGTTCACATGTGGAATTTCTGAAGAGGAACATTTATGCATGCAAGGATGAAACCATGATTCTGCCACTGCGTCAAAGTTGGGAGTGAAATGAAAAATAACCAAGGTAGGGGGCAAAACTCTTTGCAAATAGAAATACATGCAGTGGAATATTGGTATTCTGCCTGGGGATGTTAGTCCTGTTTTGTGCGTGAACTTTGAGCTCCTTGTTTTCGCAAAACTCACGAGCTTCCTCCCTGTCTACCATACCTGCCTTGTTCTTGTAGAGGAAAAGAATCTTCAAAGGCACCATCCTGAAGGTGGTCACAGCCTACAAGAAGAGCTGACACTATGCTGCCATCTACAGGAGCTGGGGAGATTTCTATCTACCGGTACTACTTTGGGAATGCTGCTCTTCTCTGCCGTTTACAGAACTGTTCACCTAAAGGAGGGCCTGTGCTGATACACCAGCTGCTAAGATGAGCAGGCAATGTGATTGGACTGACCTGCTTGTATGAGCTGCTAGGTTGGATTCTAGTGTAGCATTATTTTAATGACTGGACTCTATATCTACAGTACAGACTCCCCTACAGACCTCCACCATTCTTACTACAGGTAAGTCACAGTTGCTCCAACTGTCCACTGTGGTACTTGCTGCTTTGGAGAACATTGCCATCACATTCCTAATTCATCCAATGAATGTACCATTTGTAGGTAAACTGGTAGCTTGGTTAGTGCAAAGGTTGCACAAAGCTTCCACTATTCTACTGTCATCCAGAATATATGATCAGTCCTTTGAATGAAGATCACATGCCAAGTTTTGGTCTATATGCATCTTCTTAATATCATGCAATATTTGTACATGCAAGGAAATTTTAATTTGCAAGAATCTTAGGTTATCCCACGGGCATTCTGATTAGTTCGGTCTTGTGCCCTTCCTATACATCCAAAGGGGTTCCTGGTTTCATGGAACACCATGTTAAAGAGTGGCGCAATCTAATGCTCCATTATCGTATGAAATCTGTAGACAAATATCCATTAAGGCTTCTTTAAGGTTATAGTTAAGTAATGGATGCATTATGCAAGTCAATATAACGTGAACACCATCCTTCTTTGAGCCTATAGCTGTCTTTGTACAAGGACATAACGACCATCACTTCAGATTTCATGTTTCTCCAGGTTTTAATCAGAAAGTTCCATCCACTTCGTGATGTCTTTTGAAAATTAGGTCTTGCGACTGAAGGATCTCATCTTTACCTTAGACTAAATTTTTGAGATCCATTTTTGTGGTCCCCTTACTATGTTCCCAGTTCAGCCTTGCATCTTGAGGAGCACTGAATTTCTCTTGAGGTCCGTCCTTGGATACACAGGATTAACTGCTAGCTAAAGCATGGTGCTGTTTTTCTCCTGTGGGTCTTGCACCTTTGACATTAATTGACACCTTTCAGTCAAAATAGAAAAGGACCCTCTCAGAGAAATTACGATCTGTTGGATACTCTCCTAGAAGCTTAATAGCCCTTGGTTACTCAAAAGCTTAATCTGAAACCAAGCAAAGGATTTGGGACATTGAAAAGCAATACCATTTAAGTCCTGTGTCACAATATACCATCCTTTTTAAGAATAAGAAATTTGTGCTGTCAAACTACTTGGCTAATTTATTAATTGCCAAATACAGGGAAGCTTTCATTCTGGCCTCTTTCAGTGCTCTTACACCTGCACTTTTAGAAAGGAGATATTGTGGCATGCCATTCCATTAACACATATGCCCTTGTGCAAGTGAGGAAATTGAAACAATTGGGCATGTTTTGCTGCACTGCCCCTTCTTATGATGATCTCAGATGTGCATTCACTATTCCTATTCCACCCCCGCCGCAAAAAAACCCCCTGAAAGATCAGAAGAAGGATATACCTTCCTTCTTCTAGCAGACCTTGACCCCGGAACCATGGATAGAGTTGTTATATTCTGTGCAGCTGCAAGAGTATGCCCTGATTCAGTGCTGAATATAGTGTAATATATTTGTTGCTGAGTATAGTGTAATAGTGCTGAGTATAGTGTAATACATTTGTTGTTTCTATATTTTTAAATGTTTTTAATGAGCCTGCTTTGGCGGAGAGGGTGGAGTATAAAGCAATTAAATAAATAAAGTTATGGTTTTCCGAAAATATTTTGCTTATGTATGTTCCATACTGCTGGTCCATCTCTACTTTGGAGGAACCATGTACCTAGAGACAGAACAGTAAACAGTAAACAGAACAGTAAAACAAACTGGTAAAATTGCAGAACACATGACTGCTGGTTTGCATCTTTCTCCATGGGAAACCCTTTCCACCCTCTGAGGTCTGCAGTAGCTTATTGCAATTATTCCATGTCAGGGAAAAGCACTCTGCAGATATTCAGAGGTGTAGCCATGTTAGCCTCTTGCAGAAGAAAAATACACAAGTGTCTTGTGACATCTCAAAGACCAACAAATGTTTCTTCAAGCATACGCTTTCATAGACTAAAGCCTGCTTTGTCTGTGCAGTGCTGTTTCTTTACTTTAGATGTTCCAGAGGTCAGGCTGGTCTGCCGGGATGGAAAAATATCCCAGAACTAAGCTATGGTGAGACTCAATTCACGTTAAGTATTATGTAGGCTGCAATTGCCCATTCCTGCTTTAAATGTTGTGTTTGCTTTATGCCTTCATCACAACGTGGATAAGCAAAGATGGCATTCTGATTTCACCTGTGTCCTGGGGCATCTCAGGCGCTAAGGATAGGCGAGAGGGGGTGGCAAGAGGCATCATACTGTTTGAACTGGTCAAGTCTCATATGAGTTTGACCAAATGTGACTAGCTGGCAAATTAGATTATATTCGGAGTTGTGATGTGCCCCTGCCCCAGCAATGTAACAGCAAGACTTTTTCCTCCCAACAGATTCAACTCTGGCAACTACTTTGCACAGACGTAATGAGAAAAACACAACATTTAGAGCAGCAGACTCATGGCTAGGAACAAAACATTTAAGTTTATACCCAGACGTGGATTCAGACCGGCGGCCACCAAGGCAAGAACACGGTGCTCTCTAAAACACTTTATGCGTAGGCAGAACAGGACGGCGAGGTCAGATGAGAAGCCATGCTGGGAGAGAAACTGATTCTAGATGGTTTAAGTTTCTTAACCAAAAGTAAATGACCAGATACACTGTTGTGAGCAGGAGTCATTGGCAGGGCTGATAAAAGAGTGTGATGAAGCCAGAGAGGGGGGAGGGAGGGTGGAAGAGAGAGAGAGAGCGCTTTATCATGTTAGAAGCTGTATTGTACTAGGATATCAGCAGTGAATGCTGAGAGATTCTGGTGGGTTGGTCTGAAGCAGCAGAACAAAGTTTATTCAAGGTATAAGCTTTCATGTGCTCGCACACTTCTTCAGATACCTTATACCCTGAATAAAACTTTGTTGGTCTTACAGGTGCCACTGTGTGTTCAGTAGTGAATGCTGTAAGTAAAACCACTCCAGTACCCATTCAGTGCCAACTAGAGAAGGTGTGACTTACTGAATATTCACTGGATTAGCACCCAGGTCTGACACAGCCTGATCACTACATCTATCCGCATAGTTTCCCCTTTATACGTCTGTGTCTTCCTCTCTTCTTTTTTGGTATTGATTGTAAGAAGTTATCTTTTTTGCATTTCATAGTGCTTAGAAAAACAAGGTCCAGGAGGAGTTGCACTGAGACAAATCAGTCATCTTCTTCGAGTGAAATGTCTCTTAACATCCTGTTCCTCAAGTTCTCAGTTTGCAAGGAAGAATAACAGGCCCCAGTGGTGCCGGCACGGAACTAGGTCAGCTGCCTTCAGGTGAGAAGAATTCAGGAGAGAGTTTCCAGCCACTGTTGCAAATAGGATTTGCCAAGGTGAGAGCGCTTAAATGATCTTGCATGGACAACTGTTCGAACCTGGTTATGTTCTTCTGAATTTCACACCAGCTGACAAGGCCAGCTCCTGAAGAGTTCAAGGCAGAGGCAGAAGGATAGTGAGTCAGGGGCAGGCTGTAGAAACAACCAGAGCAGAATCTGATAATTGTTCCAATGAGTCAGAAAGCCTGACCTGGAAGTCTTTACAGAGGTCAGGGAGTATTACCTATTAGCGTAAAGAGATTTCCTAGCTGGTGTGGCTGATTTCCCCACCCCCCTTCCTCTCTTTGAACAGAATGGTTGGTGCTACACAAGGTGAATCCCTGACTGGCGTTCCTTAGCTTGTGATTCTTAATCCTCTACAGTATTCAATCCTGGCATGAGCAGTGTGTGTTGGTATTCATCTTCATTTTCAAGCATTACTGTCCACCTATGTAGGACAGGTTCCCACCCTCTGTGCCATTTGCTTCATAAGGTCCAAGAACATCTGAAATGCATTTGGAGAAGGATGTGAATACTGAGTTCACACTATAGGGTTTGTTTGTTTTTTACTTTAAAAAATATGCAGGAGGCAACTGTTTTTTAGTGGTTCCTGGTTCCTAGTTCCTGTGGTAATCATCTACACAAGAAAGCTTGACCACATTTTTCAAGCCAGCCATTTTTGAAAATAATTCAGAAAAACAATGTGGCAAAATGTAAATATTGGGGCATCTTCGCAACAAAGCTCAACTATAAGGGAGTGACAGGGAAATGTCACCACGTTGTCAGTCCTAGGCTACAATGTACAGCAGTTAACATTCTGCCAGATGTTCAAGGCTTCCCTGTCAGCTTTTTTCTTAAAATGAGATGATCTGTGTAGCGGTATCCTTATAGTTCAGCATAAGGGTTGCCTAAGTACATGCTTGGACAATTATGCATACAGCACTTATTTTTCTACCTGTTTATGATGAAAAACACCCCGTAGGCTGTATTTTGACAGTCTGCACTTTACACATTGAAAAAAAAATCCCATGCTAAAATGTTTACGCTGCTTAGAAAAATTCCCTGCAACTGGTGAATTTCTGTGTGTCATGCAACTAAATGACATTATTACCTAGCGACATTTACCATTTGGAGGAAAATAGCATTTATCGTATGCTGAAACAGGTAATGCTTTAAATGTGCTGTAATTATTTTTATAGCATATAGCGCATGAACTGCATAGCACTGGGATCTAGTGCATAGAACTGAGCTGTAATTATTGTTTACCACCGCCACCATGCCTCAAAGCTTTGATCTCATTAGAAGGGTCAGGTCAGATTAATATGACAGTTGAACAACTTCAAAGAATCCTAGGGAATGCATTAAAAAAGAAGTGGAAACAATTATCCCACACTGATACATTTTTTTGATGAGCACAGAATTGTTCTTTGCCTCTATGATATTAAATATAACCATTCAGTGCAACAGATGGGTTTCACCATTCCGGGGGTTTATGTACCACTGTGTAGCATATGGATTTCACCATACCACATACATTTCATTTTTGAATTGTGTAGAAACTCATCAGGAGAGATTTCAGCAGTTTAATGCTGTCACTTCACATTGTGTAGCAAATCCCTCGGGGACAGTATAAGTGGGTGCTGCTCTGACTATAAACTTGTCATCCCCTCCCCCCCGTTGATTCTATCTCTCTTCCACTCTCTTGATTGCTTGCGCTAATTGGATACAGCATTGATCCACAATAATATGTTCAAAAGACAGAGGCCACCATGTTGGTCCCAAAGGACTGGATATCCAAAGTAGATAACAGAATATCTTTTAATGGATCAGCCTAGCGACTGTAGGAATATGACTCTCTTGAGTGTACATTTACTTGATTAAGAGGTCTGTGATGCTTGCATGTTTGTTGTACTAAGCTCAGCTGGGCCAACAAAATAATTCATTTTACTTACTGTGTCTTCTCCACATTCTATGCTTGACTTTTTCAAAGAAAAAGCTATGTCTCTATTCTACAACTAGTTCCTGCTTCCTGTTCATCCATCCATACACAGTGATGATTGTAAAGCTATTAATGGACTAGCTCAGAGAAACTGCCCTGATTTTAAGAAGATTTTCAGAATACAAAACAGCATTTCTAACATTTGCATATTGGGCCAGGGATGGTTAATGCATTTCAGTTCTTGGCAAATACAGTTAAAACCCCATTTGGAGCCTGAAGGTAGGTCTTAGGGTACCACCACAAACCTGTTTAGGGCAGGGTGCTCCTGGAACAAAAGCAGTGTAGGCTCTCCAAAAGTTACATTATATTAACTTTGCATCATAAAATCTCTGTCTGTCTGTCTCTGTATGCAAGGGAAAAAGAGAGAGAGATGTCCTCTGGGGGCAAGGGAACATCATACCTGGGGTCCACGGGGGTCTTAAAAGCACCAACCCAGTCACTGCTTCTTTAAATATCCTATACAGAGCAGCAGGGGTCCTTTTGTAGAAAAAGAGGTGCAGGAGCTCATTAGCATAACTCATTAGCATAACTTATTTGCATATGCTACACCCCCTGTCATCACCAGAAGTATGTCAGAAGGCAAGAAAGAAAGGAGAGAGAGAGAGAGAGAGAGAGAGAGAGAGAGAGAGAAAGAAAGAAAGAAAGAAAGAAAGAAAGAAAGAAAGAAAGAAAGAAAGAAAGAAAGAACGAACGAACGAACGAACTGGCAGAGAGGGGATAGCTACTAATCCAAGCCTCAGAAATACCACTATTCTGGGAGGATAGCTTCAGTGGTGCCTGAAGCCTTCAGAAGGCTGGTTGGAGGAACAAGGACCTTTCCAGGGGACGGGGTCATTTTGCTGCAGCCATGACACAAGCAGGCATTCCCCCCGCTGGGGGGGGGGGGGGGGGAGCTGGCACCAACTCTCGGAGCTACGCTCCCCTAAGCTCCTGCTCGAAAGGACCCCTGCAGAGCAGTAACCTTCAAGCTCTTGGCGTTTTTGGATCTGAACAAGACATTTGTGTGATATTCACTTTGGGAAGGTTTTGTGATCTGTGCCTGAATGACTGGTTATTGCTCTTGCTGAAAAATAGACATAATCTTAAGAGAATGAAGGTTACTGCTCTGTATAGGATATTTCCTGAGGAAGAATTCCATTTGAAATGTTGGAAATAATCCAGAAATGACGTTGAATAGGATTTTTCTAATGATATTGTGCACTGTATTCATTTCAAACAGATATTGTTTACTGTATAAAAGATGTATTTCAAATAGATATTACTCATTGCATATACAAGTTGTCTGACTGTTGATACTTTGGAGTCTGATGCTCACAGTTGTTTTCTGATTTTGTTTGCAAGTGCCTCAAAGTAGGGCTGAGGCTGCATAAAAAAGTATAATAAGTAAACAAATACAGATGTACAGTACATTCAGGATTGGATTCATGGCCATGGGATGCCTACATCAAACTGTATCATGGATCTCACAGGATTTCCAAGTTATAATCCTCAAACAGCCCTGCTACGGAGTCAGCAACTTCTAAACAATCCCACAAAAACAGAAGATCATGATAGCTGTTCTGTTCTCAAACCGTGTAAGCTCCTAGTGATTTTAATAACGTGGCTTCTACTTAAGGCCGCAAGGGAACGGTTACCATGCTGCAAATAAACTGTGGAAAAGGTTAATGAGTCATGGCACAGGCACACTCTCCACATGCCAGATAATACTGATGATGCAGTAATATAGGTAATAACAATACAACTCAATAATATACACAATTGAGTATGACTATATAGAAAGTCATCATTTGGGAATGATAATTAATAGCATGAATACTCATAAAGCTGCCTTATAGTGAATCGGACCCTTTGTCCATCAAGGTCAGTATTGTTTACTCAGACTGGCAGCAGCTCTCCAGGGTCTCAGGCACAGTTCTTTCACAACACCCACTTCCTGATCCTTTTAAACTGGAGATGCCGGGGATTGAACCTGGGATCTTCTAGATTGCCAAGCAGAAACCCAGCACTGAGCCACAGCCCCTCCCCATACCTAACATATCCTTTGCTCTATGTGAGGCATGGTGCTCCAGCATCATCAGTGGACAGTACCTAGAACACCACAGAGCCCAAATAAGCAGCAGTAGCAACCAATACAGCTAACATGAACCGTCTATCAACCTTGGTCCACTACTAAGAGCCCAGATGATAGCATAAGGGATAATTTTAGAGAGGGAGCGTGTCATTACATTTATTTGTCAGGATTAATAAATTGCAAACACAAGGCAGATTTCAGGTGAGAAATTCTTTGTAAATGTAGCTCCTTGAAAAATTCAACCCCACTGACATAAGTAACAAGATAATGACATATTCCACCTGCCTTGCCCCAAATTTCTATAAATCACCATGTCACTTTTCAATTAGTGGGGATCATCCTGGATCTGGTAGAATGTGACTGACAGAAGCACATATACTCCAGAGAATATCAGCTAGTGCTTGTGGCCATCAGCATAAGGAACTGTTTTGGGGTGAAATCAAGCACCAAGTCTCTTTAAGTGTAATTGTGAAACCTATAACCCTTGATGCCACAGACTATTAACTAATCACTCCATTTTAACAATGGTCTTGTACAGAGGTCAGGTAACTCCTGATGAGAAGTAAAGGTTGGCTGAGTGAGACCTATTAGAGAAGAGTGATTAGTTTTATTACTAACGCCCCTGTGGTAACGCTCATTGCACAGGAGTTTCTGTTCTGGCTGATCTTATACTAGGCACTTAATGCTGACCATGTCGTTTTTTTAGCCATAAGTAAAAAAACAAGCAAACAAACACACACCTCCGGAGCACTTAATAAAAACTCAATCTCTTGGCACAGCGTGTTTTTCTTTTGGTGATGCGGCTCCATTTAATGTTATGTAAGCAGAGTCTCGAGCACCTTAAGGGAAGGGATCACAAGAAGCAGCCAGATTTAGCTGCTGCTAGACCAAATTAATAAGATACTTCAGTTGTACAAGCACACTGTTGCAAATCCACTATACAAATTAAAGCTCTGAAAAAAAAAGATCCGCTGGGACTTGAATGGGGAGCCTCCTGTTCCCTGAGCTAACCCTTGTGGTAAAGCCACCGATACTGCGAAGTGGGGGGAAAAGCAAGAGAACACTGACCACCCAGACACAGCATGCATTTGCCCCCATTACTTTCATTTACATGTTCTGCCAGCTTTCGTCTGCCCCAGTATGTAGGCTCCCGTCCCTTAGAGGTGCACCAGGCTTTGCTACACTGATTATGCCCCTAAAGCTTCAGGGGCCACACTGAGACAGCCCAGAGGAACAAAATCCTGAAAGCCTGAGAAAGACGCCACCAAAGTTTGACTACAAATTATAGCTGCTCTGTTATTGAGGGGGAAGGGAACAGGAAAGTGTCAGTGCCTGTCAAATCATTCAAAGTAGTTTACTATTTAAAATATGAAAAGACAAAGCAGCAGGGTGATCTTGAAACAAGTCAGTACGTGTCAGCCTACTCTACTCCACAAGCTGTCATAAGGATAAAATGGAGAGGACTATGTACTCTGTCCTAAGCTCTTTGGAGGAAGGATGGGATACAAATGTATTTATTTAAAACATTTCTATGCCGCCTTCAAATAAAATAAACAAATGTATTTAAAAAATTTAATGTAAGGTATGGACTATAAACGTGAGGCACGGAATAAGGAAGAATATTATGCCTGGAATAGAGATCACCAGTGATTACTAACCTTGACAGAACAACAGTCTGACTACTAAACGGCAGATTCACGAGTTCATGTATCTGGCTGTGTTGTGTTTGTTTAGAATATGAAGCAGTAATAGCTTGAAAAGGGCTCTGGTATCCTAAAGCTCCAATTCCTATTGGCTGATTAATAAAGACTCCCATTGGTCCTGAAGCCAATCTAGATACCCAATCGCTGAGCCCTGCTTGGGTCCAATAGTATTGCTTGTATATAGTTACATTGTTGAAAGTTATGTGTTGGAACAGTATAAATGAAAGTGCTGCTCTCATAGAGCTGTCTTTTGAGCTGAACAATGTCACTGAATAAAAGCCTGTTTGTTTGAATTCATTGCCTCCTGCTCAATACTTAAAAGGCTGACTCTTGTCAGCACTGCTAGGTTTGTCTAATGTAATGTGCTCTATGTGGTGCTGCCCTTGAACACCCCTTGGAAACTTCAATTGATGCAAAATGGACAGCGTGCTCATATACAAGACCGATTTCCCACGAGGTGCTGCTCCGGCATTGTTCTTCCCTTTGCCCTGATTGTGTGCTTGAATTTCCCACTATTTGCCCCGTGCCGCATTTTGATCCATGGCTTCGCTCAATTTCCCCTGCGGCTTCAGTGTTCCTCAAAAAACAGAATCCTCCTGAACGATAAAGACTTCTGCAGGACAATAACTACACATCCTCCTAGCTGGTGGGAATGTCCTGGAACACAACTGCACGCTAGGGCTTTTGACAAGTCAGGTCTGCGTTCGACATTTTCTAAAGGAGGCTGGGGGGGGATAAATTGCGAATGATAAAATATGGTTGATATGCAAAAGGTACTTCTGAAGTCTGAAGGGGATTGTGGGGAGTGACCATTAGAACTTTATCTCCATGGGTACATTGCAAACTGCAAACACTAAAACATTGTCTGAACTGTTGACAGTACTGAACTGACTTTTCCAAGCACATCCTGTTCATTTCAATTAAATTTGTTCTAGCAAAGTGATCTGAACTATCCACACTAGGCAGGGCATTTTTGTTCCCCAAGGACTAAAGAGAGTCACCATTGTACATGATACAAATAAAAATGAAGTAAGATTTCATTTTAGAGGCAATGTCACAGGAGACTTACAGATCCTTAACAGAAAGTGAGTGAGTACGGAAAAGAAGAAAGCCCCTTTTAATCACAGTGGGGGCAGTTTTCTTCCTGAAAACCTCACCGTCAGCAGATTCACTCTTGTGTGGCCAGTATGAAATGGGAGATGAAAAACAGGCTGTTTTGTATGTAGGAAGCTATCTGCTAACCTTTGCTCAGAAAATAGGAGTTCTGTAGTTAACAGGGGCAGTCTTTAGACTGCAGTCCTTTCTGAAGTGTTCATCCTCCTGAGCATTAGAGCCATTTAAAAAGAAAAGAAAAGAAAATACAGAATCTTCCATGTAACAAGATATAACTTACAACCAAATCTATATGAATCTGAAATGATACTAAAATCAAGTGTATGAAGAACTATCTGTTAGGGAGAAGGCTAAAACATAATAGATTCATGTCATGGAAGAAGACTCAAGATTCCTCTAGTATGAAAAGATCTGTCAGCACTATATTCATACTAGACTGAGATGAAGGCCTCCTAGTAATACATGCAATATACATGATTTTTAAAAAAAAACAGTTCTAAATAAACTGGCTATTAGCAGTGCCATCCTTTTAAGTCCATTCAAGTCAATGGCCTTAGAATCATGTAACTCTGTTTAGGAAAGTATTGTAAATTATGTGCACATGCCACAGAGTTTAATGTTCCCAGATTTCGTCTGGATTATAGTGAATATTTGTAGGATAAGGAATGTCCGAGGATGACCATATGTAGTCTGTAGACCTGGTTTTGCCCTCCAAGGCCAGGTGGAGATATATTGCCAAATCTCACCTTGGAAAACTCAGTCCTTCTAATACTTACTGAGTGGGTAGAGCTTGCCAAGAAAACAAGACAGACTGCTGTACTGATAGCAGGAGCAGGAGCAGATGGCCAAGGTTAAGAGGGCCTTCTTGCAGAAGAATTGGCTGTTCCTTACTAGGGTGGTAGACTCCATGGACAACTGCTTTGACTCAACAACTTTAGAGAACTCCTGAAAAATATCTGGCTACGATGGTGCGCCTAACAAATACAAAATTAAACACCTGCGTGCCAGACACCTGTATGCTGGGGCTGCTGAGCCATCTGCTGTACACACCACATGCCTTTTATTTTATTACCCTTTTTTTTTAGGCTGGGTTGTCAGGGGAAATCATTAGAAAGAGAAAGTCTCTGAAAAAAGATGCTAGATAGCAATGCCAGCACAGATTGTACAGCAAAGGACGCCAGGCTTGCCAATAGACGTTCCCTGTCATTTTTCTGCTGAATTTACTTACTTATCAATAACCTATTTGCATGACAACCTGGAAGAGCCATTACTGCAGTTATGCTGGACACAACTGTGGCACAATGGGAAGCAAGGGATCCTAACAAGCATATCTCCAAACTTTTTGAAGTCTCATTTGCACTTGCCTCCCCAGCTTCACGAGAATTCAACACGTTCCCGTTTTCTGCAAAAATAGCTGACTGCTGATGACATTAGTCTCCAAGTACTACTCCAAACTTGTAAAAAGCTTTTTTGGGGCATCATTAACTAAGCCTATTCTGTATAGCTCAGCCAGGACTGAACCAGGATGTTCACAGCTGCACATCCCTAGCTGCCGGATTCTGCACATTCAGGACACAGCAACGTACCAGGTAGCAATAGGAAACTGTTCAAAGCTTCTCATTTATAGGAGCACATTCATATCATGTGGCTGTAATCAGATTTAGATCATTTTAAAATTATGATTTATATAAGACTGGAAAAGTAGCGACCAGAAAGGCAGGTTACTTACACATTACGCACTGCACTGCTGGAGAGAATCATCTCAAAATTACTTTGCACCAGAACCCATTGCTTCAAGAAGCAGATAAATTGTCCCGATGTAGATAACAACTGCCCAAGGACACATCAAACTACGCTCTCTGCCTCCACAAACACCACATTTGGAACAATTTTGCCTAAATGTGCTTAACATACGCAAATTGTTCTGACAGGTTAGAGAAGTAGATGAAGAGAAGGAAGGTGGGGAATTATGGCAACAGCTTGCATGGTTAGGACACAGAAAGAGTTTTGGTGAAGATGGGCAAGCAGGGTAGAGTTGTGGTGTGGCTTGAAGAACTGACCATGGCAAAAAAAAGCCTTTCCCTCTGACCACTGGTAGCTGTGCTGTCTTTCCCTGCATGTTTGAATGATGTTTGAGGTTATGATGGCAACATTTTCACTTTCCTCACTAGGTGGAGCCGCAACATCTCCAAGTAGAGCCAGAAGTCTCCCCCCCACACACAGTTGGGGGGGGGGAGAGCAGTGACATCATAGCTGAGGGAGTCCAGTTCCCAAGCAGCTTGGTTGAGGGTGATTCATCCCCAAGCAAAGAAGTGGGTTATCACTGCTTGGTGACCCCTTGCTGTCTCTAAGCGCTATGGCATGCTCCTAGTTAGAACAGAGGTGTTTTCAAAAAATAAATCCCAAGATACATTTATGTGAACATAAGTTCCCATACTTCAAAATGCCATATCACATATTAAAAGCCTGTTTTTTAAACAAAAAAATTAGGTGGGGCAAAAACATGCTTCAGGAGTTCATCCACAGGCCCGACCCTGGCTTGAGCCCTGTACGCACTCCTGTTCTCTCACTATGTTTGTTCTGTCTGTCTTACAGCCTTCTACGCACAGTGGGGAGGGGGTATTTTTCTTTCTCTAGCTTGCCTGAAAAACAGTAGCCTCTGGCACCCTCAAGACCTACGAATTCATTGTGGTATGAGCTTCCATGGGCTAGAGGTCACTTCACAAGATATGATATGCTAACACCACCAAATGGCAAAATCAACAGTAAGAGCAGCACCAGCAACCACGGTGAGATTTTACAGGAAACTCAGTGCTAGGCTTGTGAACTTGTGATCAGGGGTCATTTTGAAGAAAAAGAAGTGCAGGAGCTCATTAGCATACCTATTAGCATAACTCATTAGCATATCCCACGCCCCCTGACATCACCAGA
This sequence comes from Lepidodactylus listeri, assembly GCA_029233225.1. Lineage (NCBI taxonomy): Eukaryota > Metazoa > Chordata > Lepidosauria > Squamata > Gekkonidae > Lepidodactylus > Lepidodactylus listeri. The sequence continues at coordinate 15,539,348 of JARCFY010000012.1, forward strand.
AGTGTGCCAGAAAGGGAAGCAAAAGGGGGGGGGGCATCTTCAAAAGCCTCCCCTTCCCTTCCCCAGCTGGCCTGTCAAGGTGGGCAGGGATGGAGCGAAGCGAGAAGGGCCCCATAGAATACAACGGAAAGATCGTGCCGCCACTGCTGCATGACTTTCATCAGAAGGGGTTTGAACTTTAAACCCCTTCTCGCTTCACTTCCTCCACAGGGCCGCTGGGAGCTGGGGGAGGGGCTTGCCACCACTGCCATTTGTGCCCACTAGGGGTGTGCAAATATTTTTTTTTATTATTAATAACCTGAGCCCGCTTGCGGGGAGGGTGGGGTATAAATATAAAATAATAAATAAATAATTTTTGTGGGGCCCAATTCAGATCGGGCCAAATCAAGCCACGTCTATTCCGGGTGCCGAATGACCCCCGCATGTCAGTTTCGGCAATGCAAGCCGATTCGGGGAGTCATTCCGCCGGCTGAGTGTCAGTTTCCGCCTCATTATACTCTTTGAAGTCAATGGCAAAAACTTATAGGGTATATGAGGGGCTGGAGGAGAGGCGGTTTGAGGCATTACTTTTTCCCCACCATAGAGACCAATGGAGGGAGTGGGGGCAACCTGTTTGGGGGCCTGTAGAATTGGACCCCCTGGTCTAATCTTCTTGAAACTTGGTGGGGATTTGGGGGAGAGGCTCCAGCAGCTACCCTGCAAGTTTGGAACCTCTCCCTCAAACCCCCTCCTCCAGCCACTTTTTAAGATGCTACAGAGAATCTGATTTGGCCCATGGCTGCCCTAATGCCCACTCCTGGGCTGGCAGAGCACCGCTCCACCTCGCCCTGACCCCAAATGACCCCTGCTTGTGATGCACAGAATATGTCTAGGGAATAGCTATCTCTACTGCTGCTTATCCAGGTCAGGAAATTTTGTAGACATGTATCAAGCTAGCCCAACCTCATCTTATCTCTGAAGCTAAGCAGAGTCAGTCCCGATTAGTACTTGGCTGGGAGACTTCCAAGGAAGTCCAGGATTGCCACACAGAGGCAAGCAATAGTAAACATCTGTTCGTCTCTTGCCTTCAAAACCCTTTAGGATATGCATCTGGCAGCAGAGACATCCTGATGGCTGCACTGGCAGTTGGGGGGGGTCCTCTTCTCCCCTCAGCCCGGCTGGAGAATGACAGACATGCTGGTGGCCCACCCATAACACCTGAGTCCCACCATAGTGTGTGGGGGTACCACCAGCCTCATATGGGCTTCCCTCCCCCAAATGAAGGCCAGACCCCCCCCAGCACATGCCCCCATTTGGATATCGGTGGAACTGACAGGGTGGTCTGCTCACCAGTACCGGTTGAACACAGTGCCACCCCTGGCTGCACCTGGTCAGGTACAGGTCTCAGTCAGGTCTGTGGATGCGTGCCTGTGGCTCAGCTGCCAGAGGCATGGTTGCTGCCAGGGTGAGATTGCTGCCACGGGGGTTGCTTGCACCTGGGACCATCAGGCCCCCATAGCTGTGGCCAGGAGGTGGCCCAGCCCTGTCAGCCACTCTGTTTTTCACATTGCTTAGGATATCCTGAAAAGGGGAAGAGACCACAGTGACTACAGAGCTAGGAATTTCTACCAGGTGAGACCATTAAGGAATACATCAGTCACACCTCTGGCTGGACAGCTGAGGTGTGAATTCTGCAAGCATAACGGAGAAAGGGGAGGGTTCATGGATGGGAATGCACTTTTGCATGGATGACTGATCCCTCCATGGTGTAGGCCCATGCATTCACCACACAATGGGTGAATGCTCTTAGCTCTGTGAGTACTGGGCACTGGGATGTTAGTGCTAGTGCTGTGGGCAGCCAATGTTGCCCATTTGCCACTGCTGTTTGCCATTTGAGCCCCTTATTTGCATACCCATATATTCCCTGGGGTGGCTGGAATCCAGATTGCCCTAGCAAGGCTCCTAGGGCTATGTCCTCTGAAATATCTGCTCTGCTGTGCTTTCAGCTATTATTTGAAGCCCACTATGCTGGATGTATCTGGGCACTCACAAGGGTTGATTTTTCTGTGGTGTGAGTGCTTGATGGTATTTTGGCTGCACGGTTGGAGTGTCACCTCTTCCCATTGTATTGGCATCTGTTTATGGGTCAGAAGAGATGCCAGAGCAGCTGGCAACGTTCTATCGTGGCAGAACGAAGGGCACTGGTAGACCAGCAGGGGTCTCCATGCAGTGAAAGGGGTGCCCTGTTTGGCACTCCGATGTTGAAGGAGGCCTCCTGGTTGCAATTTCTGCACCCTCCTTACCTGAGTTGGCATCTTGTCAGGACCTCCCTGTAACGGAAGAGGAATGGATATACTTCACCTGGATATACTTCAGGATATACTTCACCTGGACAGGAAGGAGTGTGGCCATCATGCAGAAACGGACAGCACATAGGTTGGTGGTGCTTGCCAGCCGCTGCAGGGTTTTGGCTGAGGGAAGTGTTGCTGCCTGGGTAAGTGAGCAGCCTAGTTCAGGGCAGTCACAGTGGCCCCCCTCCCTCAGCAGCTGCCTTGGACAGGCCCCCAACACACCTAACTACCTGGTGTGAGGAATCCATGTGCGTCTGGGGGCCCACTGCTCGCCTCCACAGCTGCTGGGTTCAGGAGGGGGGAGGACACCATGTTCAGTGTGGCTCAGTGCCACCATGGTAGGGGAGGTATGGAGCTGGGGACTGGGAGCCTTGCTTACCTGTTCACAAGCCGCTGCCCTTTAGAATCCCAGCAGAGGAGCTGGTGTACCTGTGCAAACTGAAATCTGGGAGGTCAGCCACGAAGTGTGGACTTTGCTCTCCCTGTGGTGTATTCCCCCCAGGTGCTTGCCCAGCGGTGCTAGGTGCCCTGTCTGTGTTGTGCCCACCACTGGGGTATTTGTGTACTCGCTCTAAGTCCACATGGCAGGGGGTGTTAGACAGCATTCCATGCCACACACCCTACCTCTGGAATTCTGGGGCGACCTCCTGGAACCATTTGTAGGGCAGGGGAGCTGTGACTGGGTCCTGAGGAGGGGCACGGCCAGAGCAGGAGAGTGTGCTGCTTGGGTGCAAACCTAGTTGGTATCCTGAGCTGCTTGGGGAACTGTGGGTGTGGCTGCAGCTGGGCGGAGGGGGGATTTGAAATTATCATGGCTGTCAATGGGCTACAACATCATTTTTGCTGGTGCAACTTTGTGCCTGCTTTGGGGGGGGGGGGAACCCATGCTGAAAACATTTTGGAAGCCGCTTAACTGCTGCCATACACCCCGGACTGCCCAGATCTATGCCATCAGCAGAATCTGTGCCATTGGTCTGCCAAGTATGCGGCTGCAGTGCTCCTGTGCCAGTGGAACTCAGCAATGCAGCGTGGCTAATGCCCTGAACCAGCATAAACTGCTGTTATACTGGTGTAACTCTGAGTTATGTTGGCATAGGGGTCAGTCAGGTCCCTGTTCCAATCTCCCCCCCCCCTTTAGGATTGCTCTCTTAATGGCAGGGGATCAACCAGACATTCCCAGTATCATAGATCCTCTACATACATTCAACCTTACAGAGTGTGTCCTGCCAATGGTGAAACATTGCTCTTTTTTAATCCAGGGTTTTAACGAGGAGTTTGAGCTTTAGCACTATTTTTACGATCTGCTTCTAATCTAAGGACTGTTAGAAGCACCCTTTAGGCTGCCAATATTTTAAGCCCTGGGTTTTTATGTGCTTTTATGCCTTGGTCCTTTTATACTCTTTTATTTGGGTCTTTATTAGCTGGGTTTTATAGGTTGTTAATTTTTATGGTTTTTTGTATTTTTGCATTAATTTTTTTTTTTGCGTGTGTGTGTGCTTGTGCCTGGAAGTCACAGTGATCTCTGGAGACTCATACTGAGGTGTGGAGGACATTCAGAGAAGTGGCTTGATAGCCTGCCTCTGCCTCCTTGCCCTGGTACTCTTTGGAGGTGTCCCTTCCAAGTTCTTGCCAGGGTTGGCCCTGTTTAGCTTCTGAGATCTGACAAGTTCAGGCTTTTATGTTTTAATTATTTTATTGTGTCTTATTTTGGGAGCTGGGTCAAGCAGGTCTTTGAAGAGGCAGCACATAAATATGTTAAATAAATACAAACACTGGAGGCCTCAAGTAAATGGATGACATTTTTCATGCTCCAGCCATGTCTGCATATGGGCACACAAAGGTGCACAGAGATACAAAAAAAAAATACCCGAAAGCAAAATATTGTTGTGATCCTTTCATTTTTAAATCATTCATATTTCATTAAGCACTGTGCAGGCTGTCTTTTGATTTATGGTCATTGTCAACAAATGCAGGTTGGGGAAAGAATGTCCCACACAAAAATTTAACTGTATACTTTACACAAGCTCTGAGCAAAATTATATATATATATACAATTCTGTATTTCTTTAAATACCCTGTTCTTCTACAAGTGGATTCTTGAAAAGTTGGTGTTTTCTTTTGATAGCCAGACAAGAGAGAGAGGCATCCATATAATATATAATCATGCACGTGCATGTCTGAGTGAGTGTTTGTGTGTATACACACAGCCCATATTATATAGAGATATAAATATACAGAATAGGGTTGTCTGCTGCAGCAGATGCCAGCAGCAGCATCTAATGCACAGGCCACCTCTAGTGTTATCCCAGCATGCTCATGGCCTGGAGGACTTGGAGTGGGTCTAATTTCCATATCAAACCCAATTTAGATGAAACATCTTGTTTAAAAAAAGAGAGAGGGAGGGAGGGAGAGAGCGCCAGTGCATCAATAGCCCCTTGATTAGATTTTTATCTCCTGAGCAGACAAATATGAATATTTATTACCATGAATGCAGATTTTTTTTTCTCTTTCCATTGCTCTGATCTTGAATATTATCCACCACTAATTTTTATGAAAATTTGGGCAACATAATGTTTTCACATAAACTGACAGTTCTCGAGATAATCCTATTATTGTCTGGTGGGAAAATGACAGTTTCCACTTATTCATGTGTTAACGAGGGATTAAGTATTGTTTTTCATCACCATAATCTAAGATGGAAATTAAAAATTGAACATTGTATAGAAAAGCAGAGCTTTTGTGCATCAGCATTTTTTTGTCTGCATTCTCTGTAGGGGGATCTGTAAATTAGCAGTTTAACACTGTCTCTGCATTTTATGTGCTCGCTGAAAGTGGCACCCCCCCCCCCAAAAAAATCAAGAGAATATATAAAATAAATTCTTTATCTTTCCTACTCACTGTGTGCAAGATGCATGGTGTCTCACAAAGAAGAGAAAAGAAAGCCAAAGAATGTTTCCTGATGGGAACAGTTTCAATTTTCATGTGCATACAACGGATTTGACGCTATGAATGCCATCCTATGAAGATTTACTGTCATCTAAACCCACTGAAATCAATGGACAAGACTGGCATAACTCTGTATAGGACTGCACTGTGAAGCTCAAAGTGTAGCTTACTGTTCTTATAAACAATTCTGGTTGTGATGAGAGACGTAACTGATGTTCAGCCCAGACTTGCAGGCTGAACCTCAGCTGAGGCTAGCTATAAAGCAGTTCTTAGCCAGACTGGCCCAGCCAGGATGTATCCAAAACAGGCAGGGCAGGGCTACAGACTCTGAGCTGAGGAACTGAGGTGGAGCCCATTGCATCATAGAGCCCCACCCATGGGAGGGAGGAAGAAGAGATTGAATTTATACCCTGACCTTCACTACCCAACGGAGTCTCAAAGCAGCCTACCATCTCCTTTCCCTTCCCCTCCCCACAACAGACACACTGTAAGGTTAAGGTAAGTGGGGCTGATGGAGCTCTCTCAAGACTTGCTCCTGAGAGAGCATTGACTGACCCAAGGTCACACCAGCAGCTGCATGTGGAGGTGGGGGAATCAAACCTGGTTCTCCCAGATTACAGTCTGCGCTCCTAACCACTACACCAAACTGGCTCTCACAAGACTGGAATAACAATGGGAGCCACCCAGGAGTTGGCTGCAGCTGAGAAAGGGCCACAGGACACTTCCTAGTTGGATGAAAGGGCTGTGGGGAGGGGCCATCCCTGGGAGGGAACTGGAAGGGTGGCCTATTTAAGGAGGATCTGTAGCAAGCCAGAGAAGATGAAGTATCCCTGCACAGGCAGTGTGTAAGAGCAGAAGGCAGGGAAAGACAAGAAGAATCAGCTGTTGTAACCCCCTTCCATCTCCAGTGTGAGGCCTTGGGGGTCCTCTGCTGCAGGAAAGGTCATGGTGGAAAAAGGGAAATGCAACCTGGATGAGGGGAAGCAGTACAATTGAAGTAACAGCATTATAAAATCAAAACATTTCTGAACACAGGGGCATTTTTTGTTTCTTTTATGTATCTACTACACATATATCTTAGTAGGGATGCCATCCTCCAGGTGGGACCTGGGGATCCCCTGGAATTACAGCTCATCTCCAGACTACAGAGATCATTTCCCCTGGAGGAAATGGCTGCTTTGGAGGGAGGACTCAGTGGCACTGTACCCTACTGAGGTCCCCGGCCTCCCCAGGCTCCATTCCCAAATCTCCTGGAGTTTCTCAATCTGGATCTGGCAACCCTACCCCCCCCCCCCCCACTTGCCATTGGCTTGGGGGGGGGGTCTGGCAATCCTATTCCATAATCTCAAGGCCGATTAAAAGGATTTTTGAAAACATGATAAAGAATAAAATGATATAAATGGTATAAACTATGTAGAAACATAAACTATGATGGTCATGTCACATGGAGCTACCAGATCACTAAATTCCCTCCATCTGGAGATTTACTAAAGACTAAGTCTGAAAATATTCCAAAAAACAGAATAAGATGCTTTTATTCATTCGTTTTTGGCAGACAGGGCTAAGGGGAGATGGAGAGATGTTATGATTTATGTTATCTATCCTGATCACTTGGAGAAATCAGACTGATGATAAGTAAAAGGAATACGCTACAATAAAATTACATACATAAAAATACTTTTCTTTCATTGAAAATATGGAGCTTCACATAAGAATTCACAGAATGTCTGCCCTACTTCAGCTACACAGAGAATGCAGGTTTGCAACTGCCAGATCACACTGAAAGTGATTTCAATGAAGTTGTGTGCAGGACTTTTAATAATAAAGTCCTGTAGGGCATGAGTACAAATGGGCACACCACAGTGCAACGAGCCTTGTAGCCAACTGGTATCAAGGAGGAATCTGACTGGTCTCTTGAACAGGCTGATTTTGGGTCTATGAAGAGGTGTATGGGAAAAGTTACTCGGTGTATTATGAGCTGAACAGCTTACTGGCCTCATAAACCTAACGCACAGCCAAAGTCAAATTTCCAGGCAAGTATATTAGTCCTTGTTGATAGCTAAGTAGAATTTCAGTGTTTTCAGAAATATTTGATGTTAATTTCCTAAATGTTAATTTTCTAAATTTTCTGAATACAATTTACAGTGCGAAAATAAACACGGTCTCTGAATGGCTTAGGATACTACACCCTATATCAGCATAATACCAAGACATACAAGCATAGCTAGACTCAGAAGATATGCATGTTCCAGTACCTGGGAAAACATTATGCCACCAACAGCCCTATTGTAACTGGGAAAATTCCAATAGGAATAATAGAGAGTGAAAGTACAATTGCCCCTAGCTTCTCATCATGCCCCCAAATCATAGCACAGTTTAGGTTACCAACTAAACCTAGAGTCAACTGCAACTCTCCCAAGCACTATACAAACCCCCATCTCTCAGAGAAGAGGGCACATGGCTTAGGGCTCCATCTATTTGGCCTCCTGATGGGCATGCTTAGAACACACACAGAGGGACTTTGGTGATGAGAACTCTAGGGCACTTTTTATAAACAGCCAAGGATGAGAACAAACATTATAACATATTTCTAATATATCTGCTCAGAACCCTAACAGGTACTTCACCTCATGGCATATTCATTAAATGGCATCCTCCAGGCAGGGGACAAGGCACCCCATACTAAATAGCAGGGGGAGGAATCCACTGACCCAAACTGTGACTTCTGAAAGTGGTTCTCCATGCCCCCCCACGCCTACTAGGTGTACTGTCTCAAGACAAGGTGTATTGTTAAGTAAGCATGACATACATACTAGTGGTGCTAGTCTGAACTGGTTTCAGTGATACAGTGGTTCAGGCATCCAAAATTTAGGACTGGGCTGTAAAATATTTATTTTGTTAATTTTAATTTTGTTATTGTTGTTATTTCTTGACTTGTATACTTATAATTTTTATTTATGGTTCCTAATTTTTGTATATAAACTTCATAATTTAATAACAAAATAAAGTTTTAAAATAGAAATACTTCTTTTTTTTTCTTTTGTGTTTCCACATTTTCGTCCTCTTTACATTTTCACTTTCTGCCTTTTTCAGCCTTAATTCTCCTGCTTCGTTTGCAACTCTCTGAACAGTTCCTTGCACTGTGTACCAGAAACATATTAGTTTCGTTTAATGTAACAGATAGGCCAACTCTCATGGCTTCTCCCAAAGAATTCTGGGAGTTGTAGTTTGGTGTAGGGACTGACAATACCTGTTCAAAATCCCCAACTGCCCCTTGCAGAACTAAAGTTCCCAGACTATTGTGTAGATATGCATTACAAACAGAGTGACCTTTACTCCATGCGTCCCCAGTCAGATGATATAGAATGTTCTTGAAAAGTACTTTGATAACAATGGGATTTATGGTGGAGATCAAAAGCATAATGTTGCCTTAAGGGGGTCAGTTATTTCTTTTATCGCTGCAGATAGTTCTCATTGAAGCTAATAAGTGAAGCACGTATGTTCTAAAGACAGAATAAAGCAAAAACCATCAGAGAGTCGCAGAATACCAAGACCAAATTTTAAAAAAATTTAAAATGACTATAGGATTATCAAGTACAATAGTGTCGAAGGGCTGAGGAAGAAGGATAGCCATTCAACACCTTTGTAATATCTTTTCTATATTAGCATGTGGCCAAGATTCTCAAAAAATAGAGAAGAAATGTGACACCTATAATAAAACTGAACCTTTCTGATGTCACTAGAAATGTTTAAAGCACAACTCAATACGCACTTATTCATCATCTCCTCCCCATCTAAATTAGACATTTACAGGGCTGTCTTAAGCACAGTCACCCTCTTCTAAGTCTGCTGAACTCAATGGGCCTAGGATGTAACTGTGATTACGTTGGCACTGGTGGCCATCCCAACTCCGTGACATTGTTTTTTGCCCTTCTCAGTATGTGCATCATCGCACACTCCATAGGGAGCCCACAGGGCTGAGGTGCGAATCATCAACCCCTTGTTTAAGCACACTGGAGACAAATGGCAAAAAAAACCCTGACTAACCCATGGTTGCGTCTGATCATGCAGTGGCGGGCTGTGCCCACAGCTTCCAAAGTCCGTGTGATTGCGCAACTGCGGATCAACTTCTGCCAGAGGGAACAGCCTCTTCCCCCCCCCCCACGCTGTATCTCGTGCATGTGACCCATAACCGTAGCTTCTTTGGGGAGGGGACTTATAGTTTTTGCTTGTGTTATTTGAATAGCATTGTGCAAACAAAAAACTAGCTGTCATCATACCTGGAGAGGCCATCTGTACGTGGCCCCCCCAACTGCAGCAAAAACTTTGAGCCAATGACTAAAATTTGTAGAATCTTGAGATTCAAGTATCTCTCTGGGCTTTCCCCAGTACCATACTCAACCTACCATATTGTAGAAGAAGGTTGGAATGTCTGTTGCACACCCTTCTTCCAATGAGCTCAGGGCAGCATATATGTATCCCCTGTCCCGACGACGGGACTCCCAGGGAGCCAGGAGGACTGGCAACCCCCTCCCTCGTCATTCCCCCACCAACAAACATCCTCTCCCCGCTCACCCAGCCAGCGTGGAGTGTGGAGGGGCCAGCAGGGAAGAGCCGAGGGGAAACAGCAGAGAGACAGCAGCAGCTGGGAGGGAGAGCCCGCAGCTTGCTCCGTGCTCCGTGGCTAGGCTGGCCAGAAGGGAAGGAAGGGGGAGGAGCACTGAGACAGGATGCTGGGGCCTCTCCAGAGGCTCGGCGTCTTGAGTTAAGAAGGGGGGAGGAGTCTAGAAGGGAGGAGGGGTCAGGAAGGGGATGTTGGGAGGGGGGAGGGATAAAAGAGGGCAGCCAGAAGGGGCCGAGGAGGATGCCCTGACGTGAGACTGATTGATGGTTCCAGAGAGAGAGTGAAACCCAAGTCTGCGCAGGAGGGACTAGGAGAGGGTGTGGTGACGTAACCCCCCTCCCTTGTCCTTGCAACTGAGGCCCTGGCTGCCCTAAGGGGTTCGAATTGACAGTGGCGGAAGGCGGCGCCACTCTGGACTCGAGCGACAGCGAGGCGGGGTCTAGCGACTCAGTTGACATCCCCCCCCCCCATTTTATCCTTACAACCACCCTGTAAGGGAGTTTAGGCTGAGAGAGCGACTGGCCCAAGGTCACCCAGTGAATTACATGGCAGAATTGGGTTTTGAATCTGGACCTCCTAGTCTAATACTATGATCACTGAACCACATTGGCTCTACACCATGTTGGGATTTCTGGACTTCAATGGGAACAACTCTCTCTATATGCTATATATCCTCCCTAACTATGCATTAGCATTGCTAATTTGAAAGACTCACGGGCTAAGCATTGGTATTGCATGCCATCTTGGATTTCAAAACCCAAAGTCTCTTGATTTTAATTTCGCATTCATGCTCCAACACATAGTTCAGGCCGAATGCTAGGTTTTAACGTGCTTTTCTTTTGAACTATTCACTTGCTTTCAGTTAAAAGTTAAAAATCAAGAGTGCAGCACAGCCTGAAGACAAACAGTAGTTTACATCAACATATATTACATAATTTCAGGTGGGTAGCCGTGCTGGTCTGAAGCAGCAGAACAAAGTTTGAGTCCAGTGGCACCTTTAAGAACAACAAAGTTTAATTCAAGGTATATATTGCATGTATTGATATTTTTAAAAAATAAAAAACCAGCAAAACCAAAACAGGATGCATGTATTCCTATAGCCACAAGGCATACCTTCCTTCCTTCATTTTACATGATACTGAATAAAAATTGAATTACTGCTGCTACCATAGCAACAGCTCAATCACTTGGCAATTCTGCTAGTTTAAAAATCACACCCCACTCCCATGCAGAGGAATTCATGAGCCAACATGACACTTCACCATTGGGCTTTTTACAATGTTTCAAGAGCACAACATCTATCAGAATAAACCCATAGCTGCTTCTGAATTTCATCGCTGCTTCTGAATTTCATGTTCCATTTATAACTTTTTTTTTATCACCACAGTTCTTTTGTCATTTTTCTTATGCAAAATATGCACCAAAGCAGATGCAGGGATATGGGAAAGAAGGTAAGAGCAGAGATTACAGGAGACAACCAGTTGCAGAGCTGAAGCTGCTACCTGTCAGTCACAAGTCAAAATACATCGTCTGTGCAGCAGTCAAGAAGGATAAACACCTGGATAAGTGACAGAAGCCATTGCATAGGATGGGCGTGTGAGTCGCTTTAATCACAGAACAGTTGTTTTGGAAGTCATTGTCATATTTGCATTTAAAATAAAGATGAAACCTTAGTATTTGCAGGATTCTTGTTTTGATACGCCATTATCTGTGTAATCCTTCCAAACCATTTAAACGGGATCTCTTGGATTTAAAGCACTCTGGTCCTGTTACCAATTAATGACTGAGACAAAGGCCCTTTAGGCTGATCCTATCTGATGTAAGACCCACTTCACTGAATTGGGCTTACTCAGAGGTAAGTGCAGACAGTGCTGTAGCCCTGATTCAGTTCGCCTCCCTTTTTTTAAATGAGGTTTCAGTATGAACTTAAACATCTACATTGATTAAAATAAAGAACTGGCTTTGTTCTGTTTTCTATGGTGTACTAATATCCCATTCACATCTAGAACCAGAGAGGTTCACAGATACCAAGAGCCATGCATGATACTGGGACTGATTTCCCACGAGGCACTGGTCCAGCATCATTTTTCCCTTTGCCCCAATTGCGTACTTCAATTTCCCACTATTTGCTCCGTGCCGCATTTTGACCCGTGGCTTGGCCTGAATTCCCCTGTGGCTTCAGTGATCCTCAAAAAACAGGATCACTGAAGCCACAGGGGAATTTGGGCGAAGCCGCAGATCAAAATGCGGTGTGGGGCAAATAGTTGGAAATTCAAGCTCGCAATCGGAGCAAAGGGAAGAACAATGCCGAAGCAGAGCCTCGTGGGAAATCGGTCTGGGTTTTTACCAGGTATGATTCAGCTTAACAAGTGTATAAAGTAGGCAGCCTTTGTGCTTGTGCCTCCTCCTCTGGCATAATATTTATTTATATCTCATATTTCTATTCTACCTTTCCTTTCTACGAATCTTCTAAATGGAAAACATTAGTATTCACATTTTAAACTGAGTAACACAAATCCACCCCCCACCCCCAGTCTGAGAGTTTTAATAAATTCTGACTGTCCTAATTGTTCCTGGCCTTCTCCTTTCCCAGCTTCATTTTGAGTTCTGTTTTATGGCTAGTACTTTATTCTTTGCTGGAGCTTTTAATCACAGCAGATGTACTAACATCATTCATAAGTAATAATAAAAATGCATGTTCAAGCAGCAACACTTAATCTAACCTATCTTTATGTTTCTGAAAATTGTCCGGGAGAATATTTGCCCCAGCTTATCTTACAGTCGCAAAAAGATTAAGCTTTATTTTTATGGTCATGCTATAAACCCATTAAAAACATTTAATGAAAAATATGACCTGTCATTTCCAGAATCCAGATGTCCAATCTAAATGATGACGGTGGCAATCCAAATCGACCCACTTCTATCCAGAGGTTATGGTATGCTGCGCTAAAGGAGACCTGTGAAAATCAGTCTCACTACTGTTGACAGTATGAACAGCACACTGGGTCAGCTGGACAAAGATTGCCACTGTTTTATCAGGAAGTGTAAAGATGGGCTTGCTTGTGATCTCCTGGGGTTAACATAATAAGGTGCTGATACATGACTGGGACGTCTTACTACCTGTAATACTAATTTTCCATGGGCTGAAAAACACAGAGTAGTGTTATACCCTGAGTATGTGCTTTCACAATTATTTGCTATGTTTTAGGTTTCCTCGCTTAATTACATCAGTGCAGCTGATAATCTGACAGCCTGCCTCCAGGAGGCATACACTCAATCTCTGAAAATTCCTTGCTATCTCCTTTGAACACAGATGCCAATTCAGAAGAGGTCTAAGGAACGTTCCTATTGACTCCTATAAAATTAAGTAAACATCTGAAAAGTTGCTAATCTACTTAAATGCCTGCGGGTTAATTGCTCCTCTCTCACACCCCAGTCCTAAACACATTATCTGGAAGCAAGGTCTATTGATTTCAGTAGGATTTACCTTCAAATAAAACTGTTTAGAACTACAGACTAAGAATTATGTGCTTGCATACATATGATGAAAGATGATGCTCTAATACAGAGGACTTCTTATCAGGCAAATATCAGCATCAATACATGTACTGTATTCTATATGTTAAAAATATTTAAATGCATGTATGGACAATGCCCTGATTTGGGTTGCTCAGGCTAGCTTGATGTTGTCAGATCTCGGAAGCAAAGCAGGGTCAGCCCTGGTTAGGATTTCCATGGGAGACCAAAAGCAAGTCCAGGGCTGCAATGCCGAGGAAGGCAATGGCAAACTACCTCTGAGTGTCTCTTGCCATGAAACCCACCTCTGAATGTCTCTTGTCTTTAAAGAGAACCAGCGTGGTGTACTGATTAAGAATGACTCACTCGAAACTGGAGAATTGGGTTTGATTCCCCACTCCTTCATATGAGCCTGAGGGGTAACTTTGGGCCAGTTAGTTTTCTCAGAACTCTCTCAGCCCCATCTACCCCACAAGGTGATTGTTGTGGGGAGAGGAAGGGAAGGTGCTTGTAAGCCACTTTGAGACTCCTTAGAGTAGAGAGAAATGGGGTATAAAAACCAACTTATCTTCTTCCCTGTGGGGTTGCTGTAAGTCAGCTGCAACTTGACAGCAAAAAAGAGAGAGGACAACTTCTATGTAGAACAAATAAGTGCGGATACTCTGGTTCGGGATGGTTCATCTCAAAGAGATGAAGGGGTAGCTGTTACTTTCCTACAAGGAAAGGGATTAGAATTGTTCTCTGAGAATGTGGCAAATAATAGGACTGCCTGGCAAGGTCTCGAGGCAACAAGAGGAAGGCTGTGGGCTTAACATGTATGGGAAACTATAGATGTTGATATACTAATGCTAGAAGTGTCCAAGGAAAAATTGGGGAGTTGGAATGCTTGGTGTTGGGGGAAAACATAGACATTGTGGGTATTTCAGAAACTTGGTGGGATGAGGAAAATCAGTGGGATACGGTGATTCCTGGTTATAAATTATATCAGAAGGCTGGGGGGAGAAAGTTGGAGGTGGGGTGGCTCTTTATGTCAGAGAGGGTATACAGTCCAGTAAGACTGAGAGGGTAGGAGCATTGGTTTCACTTCTGGAAATGCTGTGGGTTGAATTAGTGGGCCCAAAAGGAAGCTTAACATTGGGAGTTTGTTATCGCCCACCAAATCAAAAGATAGAGAAGGATTATAAAAATGATGAATGAATTCAAGATAGCGGCTAGACAAAATAACTGTGTTGTAATAGGTGACTTTAACTACACACACATTGATTGGGTCAATATGTGTTCAAGTCAGCAAAAAGAGATTGAGTTTCTAGACACTCTCAATGACTGTGCTATAGAGCAGCTGGTTACAGAACCGACCAGGGGAGAGGCTATCCTGGATTTGGTCCTAAGTAACGCCCAAGACCTGGTGAGAGATGTTAAAGTAATTGCACCGCTTGGGAACAGTGACCATAATGTTATTGAGGTCAACATTTGTATAAATAGGGAGTTGCCCAAAGAGACTGACACAACCACTTTTAACTTTAAAAGGGGTAACTTCTCTGATACGAGGGGATATGTGAGGAGAAAACTGAAAGGAAAAGTAGAAAGGGTCAAAACCATTGAGGAAGCTTGGAGACTATTTAAAATTACAATCCTAGAGGCTCAGAGAAAATATATACTGTGGGTTAGGAAAGGCACGAATAGGTATAGAAAAAAGCCTGCATGGTTAACAAACAAAGTAATGGAAGCTGTAAAAGGTAAGAAGGATTCCTTTAAGCAGTGGAAAGCTAGTTCAGACTTTGTTCAGTGAGGCTGATAAAAGGGAACACAGGCTGTGGCAAATAAAATGCAAGTCTGTGATCAGGCAGGCAAAAAGGGAATCTGAGGAGCATATCGCAAAAAACATAAAGACCAACAATAAAACTTTCTTCAAATACATTAGAAGTAGGAAACCAGCCAGGGAAGCAGTGGGGCCCTTGGATGACCATGGGGTAAAAGATGTAGTGAAGCATGATAGGGAAATGGCTGAGAAGCTAAATGCATCTTTTGCCTCTGTCTTCACTGTGGAAGATGAGAAGTGCCTGCCCACTCCAGAACCACTGATTTTGGGAGGGGGGGTTGAAAGACCTGAGTCAGATTGAGGTGACAAGAGAAAAGGTCCTACGTCTGATAGACAACTTAAAAACTAATAAATTACCAGGCCTGGATGGCATACATCCAAGAGTTCTGAAAGAACTCAAATGTGAACTTGTGGATCTCCTGACAAAAATATGTAATCTTTCCTTAAAATCTGCCTCCATTCCTGAGGACTGGAAGGTAGCGAATGTCACTCCTATCTTTAAAAAGGGTTCCAGAGGAGATCCGGGAAATTACAGGCCAGTCAGTCTGACGTCGATACCGGGTAAGTTGGTGGAAACTGTTATTAAGGAAAAAATTAGTAGGCACATTGATGAACAAAACCTCTTGAGGAAGACTCAGCATGGGTTCTGTAAGAGAAGATCTTGTCTCACTAACTTGTTAGTGTTCTTTGAGGGAGTAAACAAACATATGGACAAGGGGGACCCAATAGATGTTGTTTACCTTGACTTCCAGAAAGCTTTTGATAAAGTTCCTCATCAAAGGCTTCTAGGTAAGCTCAATAGTCATGGGATAAAAGGACAAGTCCTTTTGTGGATCAAAAACAGGCTAATTAAAAGGAAACAGAGAGTGGGTATAAATGGGAAATTTTCTCAGTGGAGGGAGGTAAGCAGTGGTGTACCGCAGGGATCAGTACTCGGTCCAATGCTTTTTAACTTGTTTATTAATGATTTGGAGTTGGCAGTAAGCAGTGAAGTGGCTAAATTTGCAGATGACACGAAGTTGTTCAGGGTGGTGAGAACCAGGGAGGATGGTGAGGCACTCCAAAGGGATCTGTCGAGGATGGGCGAGTGGGCATCAATGTGGCAAATGGGGTTTAATGTGGCCAAGTGCAAAGTGATGCACATTGGAGACAAAAATCCTAACTATAAATACACGTTGATAGGGTCCAAACTGGCGGAGACTGATCAAGAGAGAGATCTTGGAATCGTAAATAATTCAATGAAAATGTTGAGACAGTGTGCAACTGCAATGAAAAAGGCCAATGCTATGCTGGGGGTTATTAGGAAGGGAATAGATAACAAATCAGCCAGTATCATAATGCCCCTGTATAAATCGATGGTGCGACCTCATTTGGAGTACTGTGTACAGTTCTGGTCGCCACACCTCAAGAAAGATATTATAGCATTGGAAAAAGTGCAGAAAGGGGCAACTAAAATGATAAAAGGGTTGGAACACTTTTCCTATGAAGAAAGGTTGAAGCGCTTGGGGCTCTTTAGCTTGGAGAAACGACAGCTGGGGGTGACATGATCAAGGTTTATAAGATTATGCATGGGATAGAGCAGGTAGAGAAAGAAGTCCTTTTCTCCCTTTCTCACAATACAAGAACTCGTGGGCACTCCAAGAAATTGCTGAGTAGTTGGGTTAGAACAGCTAAAAGGACGTACTTCTTCACCCAAAGAGTGATTAACATGTGGAATTCACTGCCACAGGAGGTGGTGGCGGCTACAAGCATGGATGGCTTCAAGAGGGAATTAGATAAACATATGGAGCAGAAGTCCATCAGTGGCTATTAGCCACAAAGTATAGATAGGAACTCTCAGTCTGGGGCAAGTGATGATCTGTAATCTTGGTGTTTGGGGGGGGGCAAAAGTGGGAGGGCTTCCTGCCCCCACTGCTGGACCTTCTGAGGGCACCTGGTGTTTTTGGCCACTGTGTGACAGAGTGTTGGACTGGAGGGGCCGCTGGCCTGATCCAACACTGGCTTTTCTTATGTTCTTATGTTTACTTTGTTTCCCTGAAAACAAGGAAAAGCTTGAAAGAGTACAAAGTCCCTTTCCTTCTTGCATTCTTTTCCCTGTCTCTTACCTAACTAGCTAAAGCAGTCTCTGCAGTCTTTGATTCTAGCCCTTTAATAGCCACAATCATTTTGAGAATTGCCACACTGGAATAAGAAAGAGCTTTGTTAATGTTCCTTTCTGTCAATTTTAATGGTTTTTAAGATGTGATTTTTATTACGTATGTTTTTAATCTGTTAGCTGCTTCGGTGGCCCTTATGAGAGCAGAAGGGCAGGGTATAAAAGCAGGGAACAAATAAATAACAGTGACATTTGACCCTCTCCCTAGAAGACCCACTCTCTCCAAACCCTCCACTTTCACTATCACCAAGTCTCACTCGCTGAAGAGACCAGAGGATCCACAAGGATGTAGCAAAGTACCACAGGAGTGTTATACTCCAAATGTGAACATGGAAAGCCCTTCTCGGCATGGAATGGTGAGATCTGGCTTGATCTATCTGAATAAAACAAAAGCTCAATAACACCTTAAAGACTAATAGTATTTATTTCAATATAAGCTTTTGTGAGTCAGAGCTCACTTTCTCAGATATGTGAAAAGACAATCATTTGGAAGTTCCTACAGAGAAAACTACAGGGAGGAGGGAAACGTTGAGGCAGAGCGCCCCTGTCTGAGCTTACTGCAACGTTTAAGATCTCAGCCTTGCCATAAAAGCAGTTGTAACCTGTTGGCGCTATCCAAGGTTCTGTAACTTGCTAGACATTACGCATTGTGGGCTGCAACCACATCACCCCAAATTGAGAACTCTGTGGGTCTAGAGATGAAACCAAGTTTCAGTAAACCAGGGGGGAATAATCAGACACTTTCAATTGCTTTGTTCTTCTTTGGCGGTTTTGCTCCTGATATACAACAAAAGCTTGGAATGCATTTCTTAAAGGCCACAAAACTTTACTTGTACGATCAGTGGAATATGATACTGTATTATGACAGACGCAACAGTCTAATAATCAGAATTTTTAAAAGCCCTTTGGATACACAGATAATTTACCCACAAACTTCCACTAGAATAGAATTTCACACACAAAAAAATTCAAGGCTTTTAGATAATGAGATGCACTCTTGTCACCTACCTCCCCCATGCCGATCTGCAAAATTTTCAATCCTGTTGCTTTCCCAAGCTTCTCTTTGTTGTCAGCTGTTAGGGAAAATTAAGATTGACACAGTTAGAGGGTCACCAAGACTGGGCTGAATTTGCATCATGCACTCATTGTTACCTCATTTGCCCTGTGAGATGGGTTAGTATCTCTTCCATTTTTATAGAAGGTCAACTGATACAGAGAAAGGGCAGCTATCTATTGAATTCATAGCTGAGCATGGATCTGAACATCAGGTTTTGCCTGGGACCAACTGAGCCTGATTGGGCAACAGTACCTAAAAGTTCATCTGCCCAATGCTCCTTATGTCATCATTACCCAGTGGAGCATGCAGGGCTGCTGGTGGGCTTCTTATCTGGCAAGCTTTGCAAAAAGATCAGAATGTAAACGCTGGGTTTATACATATGGCTGTTATGTTTTACACATACATGGTAGGTTGAACAATGGTGGCAGCAGCAGACGATTTCTTCTCTCCTGTAATCCACTGCAGCAATTTAATGTTTTCCTGCAATACACTCAGCCTTCTGAATATTGCTTGGACATTACTATTCCTCCCATCTCCCCACTGGGTTGGGTTCAAGGCTGAAGGGGAATGGCCCAGTACTGACAGAAGCTTCTCTGTTTAGGAAATTGAAAACAGATACTGACAAAAGATACTGGTGCTGAACTCCTGACAGCTTTCGCAGCCCTTTTCTTCCTTGTGCATCCCACAAGCACTAAAATCCATGCAAGACTTTCCCATAAAGTGCTATAAAAGGAGCATTCCTACTGCAAAAGCTGTTGCTAGATCTAGGAAATTTATTTTGGATGTTTTTATGCCACCTCCCTGAAGGTCTCATGGATTTAAGCCTGCTGCCTTGTAATGTATCTCTGTGTGTGCATACTAGAACAGTACTGTAGAAGCAGCAGCAGGGATCCAAGTGCAGCTGAACAGGTGGCATCCATGCTTGGCATCTCAGGGTGATATTCAGCCTCACCTGCCCTGCAGGGTTAGCCATTCCATTCCTGCCATGATCGGGGTCAGCTTCTAAATACAATGTCCTTTTGCTTCCTTCAGTATGACACTGCAAATAGCCACTGCAAATAGTTTGGCAAAGAACCAGCCCCAGGTAGCACAGGTAAACAACTGGAGCTTCTTTGTGATCTCCACCAAGTCATGTCCACTGCCAGCCTTCACATTCTGGCAAGTGATCAGGCAGGTTTCATTAAGCATATGAAGTGGGTATAATCCAAACAACACTGTTGTTAACTTCACCCAATGGACTAATTTTGGCTCTAGAACCAAGGACGTGGGGCTTTGTCATGAAAACCTTTTTTCTGAAATCGGCTCTTTGCTTTTCTCCAACTTTATCATTCTTCTTAACCCTATAGCCCCTTGAACAGCCCTCTCCCATTTGAATCTAATGTTGGAAATAAGTACACATCTTTAGTTTCAGGGGGGGAACTGTTTTTTCCTTTTGCCTTCCAAATATGCTTAAGAGCTTTTCTGGACCACAGCCTAGAAGTGTAGATTGATAGATAATCCAATTCAATATTGCTATTTAGTTATTTATATAGTGCTTCACACAATCAAATGCTAAACAAACATCATTTTATTTATTTATCCTTACCGTTCCCCAGAGAGATAGCTAAGTAAATATTATTAAACCCTTTTGTTCAAATAGAAGGGCAAACTGAGGCAGAGACATGCCTCAGCTCTCTCTGGCTGCTCAGAATCAATGCCGGAGCAGGGATTAGGAAGCAAGGCTTGTTGAGAGACTGATTTTCCAACTGTAAGCCTGTGAATGCTTTCATGTATTCCTTGTAGTGAACATCTAGGCATTTCCATCTGTACCAATCAATGACCAATAGGTTTACTATCTTTACAAACAGAGGAACCACTGAGAGCAAGGTCTACTTAAGTCCCATTGATCTCAAATTTGAAATCCAGGTCAGATTTCTCACTTGGAGAACTTGTATGCAAGGAGGAGAACAGTGCTTCCAGTACATTGGTAAACAGATGGGGGGTGGAATCGTTTAAATGCATCTTTACTTGAATATGTTTTATTTCACGTACATTACTATTACACAGAATAAATTAAATGGAAATCATTTTTATTGTACACAAGAAAAAAAAACCCCACTTGCAATTGTCTGTAAGAAACTTTGGCTTCAATACTGTCATCTCACTAGATCTACTTATAAAGTGGTTGCGCACCATGCTCCTCAGAAACACAACAAAGGTAGGCCACGCAGTGATAACACGGAGCCCTTTCCTGCTTGCAGAACACTATGTGCATGAAGGGGGGGGAAAACAATCCTGCAAATTAGAGTCCCCTGCAAAAGAAGACTATAAAACTGGCCCAATGATGCCTGAATATGTTCCAAAAAATGGAATATAGTCAGCAGTTGGGAGTTAATTACAAGGGGGGGGGGGAGAGGAGAGGGCACATTACTCTGTTTAAGCCTCTGAGAGTTTATAGACTCCAAAACAGTCTGCTTTCTGGGCACTCAAAATGTACCTTCTACCATAATTTCACGCAGCCCTCCACTTGGTACTCTCTACAATTAATACGGATCATGAAAGCAGCACAGTGCCACACACACAAAGAGAAAGGAGGTAAGTACAAACCTGGAGGAAGTCCAAGCTATGCAGAAAAATGTTCACACACACACCAAGACCCCAAAATTAGCCAGGGAAACTCCCAAAACAGAGTTAAGACTACAGCTGCTCAAATACATCAGACTGCCACTGAATACCAGGCAGGGTGTCAGAAAAATGCAAGAGTTAGCCTTTTTGTGGGACTTCACTTCATCACATGGCATTGCCAGACCAGCTGAATGGCAAGGCCCATATGTCATTTCCTGCCTGCTTGGAGGAGGTAGTTTAGCTGATGGGGTAGGTGGGGCACTTCCCAAATCCTGCAACTACTGCTGAGGGACCATTATGGTCTTGGTCTGGGCCCCAGCAGGGCAAGGCCCAGACTAAAGTAGCATGATGTTAATCAAGCAGGCAGCCCCACAGATATCTTCTAAGAGGCAGCAGGAAGAGTTGCAGCTAGACTGGCATGCCTGAGGCCTGCAGGCTGAGGTGAGAGGCAGCTGCAAGTTTCATACATAGACTCTCCCAAATCCCTTTCCAATCTTCCCCACTTTGTTTTTCAGAAATCCCTTTCTTCGGGCTTTTCTGCATTCTCTTTTTTGTCACTTGTGTGTCCCTATTTGTCTATGGTGGCAGTCACATGCACGAGATAAAGCAGAGGAGAAGCAAGGCTATTTCCTCTGGAGGAAATTGATCTGCAGTTGTGCGGTCACACAGAGTTTTGTAGATGTGGGCGCTGCCCGCCACTGCATGATTAGACGCAACCGCGGGTGGGTTTTTTGCTCTTTTTCCCCCCGATTCGCTTAAACGGGGGATCGATGAATCGCATCTCCACCCTGAGGGCTCCCTATGGTGATATGTGATGATGCGCATACTAAGAAGGGGAATAAAACAATGGCATGGCATTGGGATAGTCTGATCAGACTATCCTGATGCCATGAGTGCGTACTGGAGCGATCACACAGGGGAAAGTCCGTCTGTGGCCCGTAGCAACCCGTTTGCTACCAGACTTTCACTAGTGTTTTTTTACTCCGCTTCTCCAGTGGAGGAAAACGGCTTGCCAATGGCTGCAGGGTGCTTGCCAGATGTTTATGTCTAATTGTGCCCTTTAAATCCACCTGACATTCATGCCTATAGTGGGGGTACTTGTGCGTGTGATCACGACCTGTTTTTTGTTTCGTTTCCACACATGTTTTCCTCCCTCTAGTGGTCAATACACTGTTACATCTCTGTATACCTATGGATTTATGAAGGTCTCCACATGCATAGTGCATCTAATGGTAACAGAACAATAAACTAAAACAGAATGCTGAAAAACTGACACGTTCACAGTCACCCTTTCTCTACATTCTTCAGGGCACTTACATGGAGCATTCAGTTATGACTGCATAACAACCATGCAAGACAAATTAGGTTTAGAGAGAGTAAAGTGCATGAACGCAGAATAGAGTTGCAATATAGATTTCCTTTTTGCTAAGTTTATTGCCCTTCTGTTTAAAAAATTAGTGGCATGATAAGGATAAATGGCTCAATTATCAATCCTTACAAGGTGTGGAGCACTCATTCAAGTCTATGCTTGTGACTGGGAGAACACAACAGGTTTATTCATCTGTGATAAATATGAAAAGGTTAAAACCAGTATGAACAAATCCCAACTGCCTTTGACTGTAGAATCAGAGAGAGGGAAACACCCAGACATTCTCCACTGTGCTTGGATCCAGCTCAGCTGAGATTCCTCTCCAAGGAATGTTTTTGACCTAACTTTATTTATTAAAATATTTAATCCTGTCTCTCTCCAAGGATTACAAGGTGGCTAACACAGAAACAGCAGTTTGCAAGAAAGAAATGAAAATGGTATCTTACTGTACAATCATAAAATAATCTCAATGGCTTCTTTTATACAGTCTTCTACACTCTCTGCCAACAAAGAGCTTTTCCACTTGCATTTTCCATCAGTTCTAGACCCACACTGCTTCAGTTTATTCCCTGATTTCTGCACACATTTGTGTGTCTTTAGTTTTTGCGTTGGGGATTTTTTCTCCCCCCCGCCCCCCCCGCAGCCTCGCACACATTAAAGGAGCCCCCTGCGCTTTCTCTTTGTCCATAAGCATGGGCTCATGTAATTCAGCCATTCTATCAATATATTGATATAAGTATGCCCAAAAATTAAAAAGGGGGTGTTGTTACACCACTGATAATGCCACCAATGATGACAGCACCTTCCCTTGAAAATAGTGATTATATATGGAAGAAAATTAAGTGACTGCACAACTGTGAAAATGCCAAAGGAAGGCAGACAGCAGAAGAACCATGCCCAAGTCAATGCCAATGCTTGTGGATCGACTGCCAAGAAAATGAGAAGTTAAGCATGCAGAAAAGCCCAAAATCAACCTTTTGTTAGCCTCCCAAGAATCACCTCTGAAACAGGACAGATAAAGTAGGTATGCCCTACAAAAATGTCCAACAGTGGTACTTTTCACATCTCTATACAAAGGGTATTTCAAAACATCGGAACTGCTACTGAAAATGGCACCTAACACAAAATACTAATCTAGCTGCCACATTTTGTACCAGTTTAAGGTTCTGGGCCATATTCAAGGACAGCTCTATATCAAATCTACTTTGTAGTCCAAGCTGGAGGTTATTTTAGCATGGATCAGCATAGCTCATCAACAGGGTCAAGACAAGAAGGCAGTCTCTGTGCAAGATGCAACTGGCGGAGGGAGCAGTTCCTGTTTTTCCTTTGACAAGATGGAAGCAACCCCTATGTTCTTCACCTGATCTGGTAAAGAATGATGGACCCCATCCAACAGTGGTAAGCAACAACTCTGCCTTCTCAACCAACATTATCTCTGTCTTTTCGGGATTTATTTTCAGCTTGTCCACATTCAGTCATCTGACCACAGCCCCATGGCTGTGATTCAGGACAGTCACAGCAGCTTCTGGAGGCTCAGGTATAGAAATATCCGCATACTGATGACAGCCAACTCCAAGGCTACAAATAATCTCATCAATACATTGACATTAAAGAGCACAGGAGATAAAACAGAGCCTTGCAAAACTCCGCACATTAATTCCCAGCTTGCTGACACTGCCTCTCCAATGGAAACACTTTGACTCCTATCTGTAAGGAAAGAACAAAACTACTGGAGTAATAGCCTTTTCAAACTTATCACAGTTTCCAGACAATCTAGCAAAATGTCATGGTTGACTCTACCAAATGCCAATAGATCTAACAGAATCAACAGAGATGTATCACCTTTATCCATTTGTAAATGGAGATCATCAGCTGGAGCTACTGAAGTCAGTTTTGTCCCATAGCCAGGCTTGAAGCCAGATTGAAAGAGGTCAAGGGCAGATGTTTCATTCCTGAAATCATTCTGCCACCACATACTCAGTGATAAAGAAGGGAGACTGGGCCATACCACATCCCATTAAGCAAGGAATCACTTCTTCAGAGGAGCTGTTAGGAGTTTCTTCCCTGGACCAAACATATATTAATAATCTTTGCCAGGAGGATCCTAACCTTATCTTGGAATGATTTTACTGGCCATAAGGGGCCCCTGCCATCAAATCAATAGCCATAACAGCCCCCAATATCCTGTCAATATCAGTCAGGGGGACCAATATGAAACTCTCCACAGACCTCTAGTAAGTAGGCGATGCTGGCACCTCCAATACGGTTGCAAGTTTCTAAGGCATACTGGATTTCCATGGCCATCTGTATTAGATTTTGCTCAATGTGTGTCACTTTAAGGAGCAATTTTTTTGATTGAAAGGCAGGATAAAATATAATAAATAAATATTTCTTCAACATAGATTGGAGGAGTCATAATTCTAAGGTGTACTGGTAATTGTGAGAACAAAATGGAGTGGCATTCACCATCGCAGGTCAAACTATCAAGCATTTTTAAAAGCATAGCACAGGGAACAGCTACATGTAAACTGATGGATGATCTTCTACTCTGGATTTCTTTCTGTTCTGATGCCAAATTAATTTTAGAAGATTATTTGATAAATTAATTGTTACAGATAAACTATCCCAACATTGACCAACCTTAAGCACTGACAAAAATAAAACCCAATTCTGTAGTGTAACATTTTCTTTAATTCTTCAAAAGATGCTGGGGGTGGGGGGAGCAGTAGCACAAGTCAGTGAGCTGCTATTTTAAAATGGCAGTGAACAACATATGAAGTCGCTTTTTGTAATCTCCCCATGAGACAAAAAGGGCTTCCGAAAATACAAAAAAGAAGTCCATTAAAAATAAATTCAGTAGATGAAGGATATGCAAATTACCTGAAGAAGTGGAACCCTATAATGTTCTGAAAATTCTGCAATAGCCTATTTAATTAGTATTTTAATTTATCAGAATAATTCTTTGCACTTGACAATTTATGCAGCATTCCATATAATTAAGCACGTAGCTATAGAGGAATAATATTGCCTGCTCTCTCTATACCAGTTATTTTAACCTGAAAGAATCTGTAGAAGTCTCTTCTGTGATCTAAATTACAATGGGGACAACTTAATGGCTTTGCTCTATTAAACAGCACGACTAGAGGGTTACTGAGTGCTCAGAGAGGTAGAGGTTGCCACAGCTCAGGGCTTCGGTCCCCTGAAAGAGATCTGAGAAGCGCTTCCTGCACAACACAATTTATTTCTATTGGGTGGAAGAGACATTTTTTCCCACAACAACAGCTGCAATCTTTGAACTGCTTTACATCATAAGAGTACTTCAGTGGGACTACTCTGCGGTGGCCAATGCAAATGCCATTAACAAGCTGGCCCCATCTACATTTTGAAAAAGCATTTATTTCTGCGTTGCTAGCCAACCAAAGCCATGCATTAGACTGGGCAAGAAGACCTTTGAATCCCTTCCAGATGTAACTTTTATCATTCTATGAAAATCAGCAGAAGCTTTAATGTCTGGAAACCACATTTAAGTAATGCATCATCGAGCGGCTTGTTGGGTACTAAGGACTCTTGGTCATGATACCAAACAGGACCTTCCAGCCATACCTCTTAATCTGACAAAACAATTTCCATGCCCTGCTGGCTTATTTGTGTAAAACCAGAATGAAACACACACCCTTTACTGCAAAACTGAAAAACAGGATCAAAGAGGGGCAAAAGAAGTCTCTGACATTTCAGCATCCTTTGGGTGTTTACCTTGCAGGAGAAGCTGAAATGTTACGTATATTTGCTCCTTTGAAGTAAATAGTTGACATTTGTATGGCACAGCTCATTTCATATGAGGATCTGAAACTGCTCAACAAACATCAACTAAGCACGCAAGTCCCACAACATCTGGTGGTAAATTTAATTTGGGTAACGTGAATTTGCCATACCATAGCTTCTTAATTTCTAATATAGAAATCAGTAGGACTGTTTTGGTAGGCTAAGTGGGTTAAGTGCCCTATTTACCTGAAAAGACTAGGTTCCTTACCCCCGAAAGGAAAAAAGGGGGCATCTGTAATTCAGAGCAAGGCAATGGCAAACCATTCTTGCCTTGAAAGCTTTACAGGGTTTGGCTGTGACTTGACGGCACTTCACACATACCTTATATTTGTATACAAGCTACAGTTAAGCACAGTAACAAAAGAATTTGTGTAATACCTTTTTAAAGGCATTTTTAAAGGCATCTTGCATTCAAGGTCATTTCAGGTAAACGCAGCACATACAGACAGGTGAATCAAAGCAATGTCTCAGTTTGATCGGCTTCACTGAAAATACCAACACGGGTTGCCAAGCTCCAGAAGCATACTAAGGATCCAGAAAGCCACAGAGCCCAGTGCTTGGAAAGACAAAGCTATAGAGTGAGTAGCTTGTGGTCTTTAGGAGCAGAGGCCGATTTAGTGGGAAACAGAATTAGGGGTTGTGGGGTGGAGTGCGGGGGCAATGTGGGGGTGCAACTGGGCAAACAGCCAGTTCTGGTCCAGCATGTGCCTAAACCCATAGCTGGCCCCCCACCATTCTCTAGTAACCTAGCAAACCCATCGATAAATGATTAGCTTTCTCCCAAAGCTGCATTGTTTTCCTGTGCAGATATCTGGATTTAGCACATGTGGTCTTTGCTTTATTGTCAAGTTCAGTGCTATATTATAGTGATTAATAGTTTTAAAAGCACTATAAAGCTCTGTGTTACAGACACTGAAATGACAATGTGGCTGATTTAAATGGTCAGGACCGACATCACAATGGCCCCTTTCTCTACATCCAAAGGGATTATTTGTCAAAGATGAGGCCAAAAGGTTGCAAAGGAAAGCTATCTGCAGTCCTCCTTTTACATTCAAGCCAAAGGAAATATGCAAGACCTTTCTCTCTCACTTGTCTGTTTTCTAATCTCTGGCAAACCTGCAATGAAAACGGTGGCACGGAAAGGCTAAGCTGCACAGTAATAATAGTGACAGCCTTGTAAATGTTATGTCAAATCCAATTTTCAAGTCATTTTTCAAGTGATTTTAATTAGATATTGTTTCAATCTCACTTGCATTAATATAGCTTTTCATAGCAATGTATCAGCTTCCAATCCATTGAAAAGTTGTTGTGTGGGGTTTTTTGCTGACTGTATCTTGATGCCTTGAATGATTTAGAATGGGATTTTTATTTACAGTACTTTCCAAGCACTGTTCCCATAAAGCCTACTACACCCAGTAAAACTGACACAGGAAAAGCAGAATGAAGGTTTCTTTTGCTGATCTCGGTGGAGCTTGTAATTTCGTTTCTAATAGCTGTTCTGGAGGCATGAAAGGAAGGGTATAGCAGAAGTTTATAATAAGTGATCCCCCCCTCAACTCACCCATATTGAATTAACACCAGCATTTTATATCAGATAACAATTAGGACTGTCACCTGAAGAAGGAAACCTTAGTTGATTAGCATGCTCTCTCTGCTTTTAGATGCCACCTACACATGTTGAAGCTGGCATCATCTTCTAAGATGGTGCCAGCCATTCACAGTTCTTATATGAATACAATAAATAATGAATAGTCTGAAAATTAACTGGGGACACCTTTTTGATCTGTGAAAAGGGCCTGGACTGATTTTCTAAGATACTGACCAAAATCCAACTTGGAATCGACCAGTGTCACTACCCTCCTCTATCATGCCTGGATCCCTCTATTGAGAGCGCCCATCCCCATGCTTCTAACTGCCAGCAGTGGGACCATCAGAAGGAGGGTAGGAAGCAACGCTCTGAGAATCCCCTCCCTAAGAAACATTTGCATTGGATTCTAATCATCATTTGCCTTTTAATTCCTGTGAGTCACTTCAGAACGTAATTTTTAACTTAAAAGAGATTTAAATTTTTTTTAAGGATAGTTATAGAGAAATACTGCCACCACCACGCACCCTGTTTACAATTAAAACTTGAGAACACACCACAGTTTGCATGCCTTTCAGCGTTCCTTCCATATGCTCACACCTAGAAACGCTCCAGCATGGACAGCTGCCAACTAGTTAGGAAATATGCCAGTGGAAAATAGCACAGGAACCAAGAAGCCTTTTAAAATGCAAACTTGACAAATATGCTGGACAAGAATGTGGGCAGTGGGGGAAGAGGAAGCAAATATATTATGCTTTCCATTTTATTAAAACTGTGACCACTACTCCCCACTCACACACTGTACAAGGTATGTGGATGCCTAATGGTCAACTTCAGTATTTATGCTAGTGGTCACCCTTGACAGCCATAAACACAACTGTCCAGAGTACTTGAATCATTTATGACAGGGGCTTTCTTTGTGCATTCATATAAGTTTGGTTGAGAGCCAGTTTGGTGTAGTGGTTTGGTTGAGAGCCAGTTTGGTTGAGAGTCAGTTTGGTGTAGTGGTTAAGTGCGTGGACTTTAATCCGGAAGAACCGGGTTTGATTCCCCACTCCTCCACTTGCACCTGCTGGATGACCTTGGGCAAGCCATAGCTCTGTACCAGCAGTTCTCTCAAGGACAGCTTGGGAAAGAGCTCTCTCAGCCCCACCTACCTCACAGGGTGTCTGTTGTGGGGAGGGGAAGGGAAAGGAGTTTGTAAGCCGCTCTGAGACTACAAGTGAGTGAAGGTTGGGATATAAATCCAATCTCTTCTCTTCTTTCTTCTCTAAGTTGCCAGTCTCCAGGTGGTGGCTGGTGATCTCCTGGAATTAAAACTGGTCCCTAGGTTACAAATATCAGTTTCCCTAGGTGGACTCTGTGACATTATGCCCCAGTGAGGTCCCTCCCCTCCCCAAACTCCACCCTCCCCAGGCTCCACCCCAAAAATCTCCAGGAATTTCCCAACCTACACCAGGCAACCCTATGCTGCTTCAGACCATTGCGGACCCTAATTTTTCAACAAGCTATAGTAAGCCTCTTCTACTGGCAGCGAGATGATGTTAGTACATAAGAAGTGCATCCTAAGCCTTCATCTTTGTAGTTGGTTCTCCCCCACAACCTCCTTCCCCCACCATGAGCATGAACGGACTGGACCCTTCTTCTTCAAGGCAGGTAGAGTATGATTTCTTTTCTCTTGTTCTGCTCTACTTCCCAAATTTAACCCTTCATATTTTTCTGCTTGTTTTTTGTTCCTTAGTTTCTCCATTTTCTGTTGTTGGTCAGTGTGCCTTAATAGCGAACAGCAAAACAAGAGGGCTGCACCAGTTACCAGTTCAAAAGAAGGCAAAGACAAATGCTAATAGCATTTGTGGGAAAGTGAACATGTATTGAATGGAAAACTGAAAAAGTGGGAAAGTGAACATGTATTGAATGGAGTATTAAAAAACCTCTATGTGTTTCACTGTAGCTTCATCAGGGTATCTCTCAATGTTTTTATCTACAGTGTTTTCCCCAAAGCTGCTGAATTCATTGGGGGGGAAACCTGTTTTCCGATAGAACTCTCTATGAGATCAAGAGTTGTGGGGAAAGAGATGCAGAAAAACACATTTAAGTTAGAGATACCTTGATGAAACGATGGCAAAATGCACAGGTGTTTTTCAGTAGTCCATCCATCAATTTTCACTTTTCCACTGCACCGTCAGCATTTCTGTCTTTATCTTCTTTTGTCTCAGTGTGCCTTACTGCCAACTGGTCAGTCCCTACTGCATCCCTCACCTAGCTAGGGATTCCTTCCCTTTTAATCCTGAACTCCTATTGTCCTTCATCCCATCATACCTTCTAGTCTCATTTTAGGCAGACCTTCACCTAGCTCCTTCCCCTGGGTTGGTTTGTCCTGGATCTGCCATGTAAGAGGAACATAATTCATAATAACTGAGAACTGGGCATTTAACTAACTAAAAGATAAGGCAGTTACACACTAAAATTGCCATGGTATTCTTGTAATTGCACTCTCTGTGTGGGACCTTTGTCTCAAATTCCCCGATTTATTTTCTTGAATAGGGCAATCAAGTAACTTGCTGATTAAGTGCTTGTCTTCCTTCCATCTTGTCTTCTCAAAGATTTATTGGGACTACCCAGGGACTCATGTTTTAGCTCTTCATGTGTAGGGGAACCTTTTCACGTGACAGACCTGACATGGGGACTGATTTGGGTAACAGCAGTCTCAAATACAGACGGACTTAGCTTCAGGGATGAAACGGTATCAGAATCCCTCCCGTCTGAAGAAAAAGTAAAATATAAGTGGGAGTTCTGTAAAAATCTTTGCCTGCAGAAACGAATTGCTGTTAGCCTGCATTTATATGTTTAACATACTCCCTCCTTCCGGGAATTCTTTACATATGTCAATACCTTAACTGGGGACAAGATAAATAAATAAACCTGGTGGAAAATCCGCACATCTCCTAATGCACCATTAAAAATAGAAAAATAAACTTAAATTAGCATATAGATATAAAATATCATTTAGACTCTTTTGGATTATGCCTCTTTCATATCTTCAGGTTTGCATACTTTATGTCTCAGAAAACTGGTCGGTTGTATTCTGAATGCCCAACTGACAGTATTTCAGATGCAAAATTATTCTATTCGAAGGCTGTTCAACCAGCACCTCAACAACAGGAATGGCTTCTGTCTTTTTCAGTGCAATCCCATGCAGAGTTATTCCAGTCTAAAACTACTGATTCCAATATGCTTACACTGGAGTGATTCTGCATAGGATTGCACTCATTTTTATTTTGGGGGGTGGGAATCTGTATATATTGCTACTTTGGCAGGGAGATCAATTATATATCTAAGCCCTAGGTTCATCTTCAAAATATACTGCACACAATGAGAGAAGGAGATATTTACCTCAAACGAGACAACAACAAATAATTTTGTTTCACTATTATATTTTGTAGCTGATCTGCTCCAAATTTTTAGGTACGTTTCAGTAACACCCTAACCCCATATTTTCTATTCACCTGCAAGTACATTTATTGCCATCCTCTTGGCAACACCAGAATCGGCCAGAGCTGGGAAAACATTTGCAATATTTCAAGTGACTGCTTTACTAAATCACGAGTAACACAGTTAATACACAAGGTCACCCAGTTGCAAAATCTATTTGCTATACTCTCACAAAGAGAACAAAAATATTTATTACCAATGATGCCACTAGTAACGAAATCTGCCATAAAGCTTTTGGATGAAAAATGAAGATGAGTCGCAGTAACACGCTCACTGTTTCTCCAAACACCTGAGCATATTATCCCCTTTCCTCACAGCCTCACCTTAATAAAGACTTAAAAGGCTATTTTGCCCAAGTCAAAAGGATTTATTTCAACTCAACAAGTAATGAAAAATTCAGTGTAAAGGTTTTGCATTTCGAAAACACATAGACATGTGTTCTTGTTCTGCAATATTACATTCTTATGCATTTTCAATACAAATAATACATCCTTTTCATATTTTCAATTAAGTTAGGGGGAATACATGTAGGACACAAACAGGTAGTGGGACAGGGTGGGTGAAATTATGTAACCAGCACATACACACACTCTCTGTATTCACTTCTATACATGAGTACTTTACTGAGGAATAATTAAGGGTAGTGGGGAGTAGTGGGAGATTAATACAACTTTTAAGACAATTCCCTTCACTCTGCTGAAAGCAGCTAGAGAGACCTCCCCCTCCTGCTCTCCAGCTGGTGTGGCAAGAGCTCCCCCTCCTGTTTTGTATTAGTAAAAGATAAAGTTTTCCCTTGCTCAAAAGCCAGTGGAATCCGACTCTAGGGGGCGGTGTTAATCTCTGTTTCCAAGCCAAAGCGCTGGCTGCCATAACCTTCTGCAGCACTGTCATTTCCCTGCACCAGAAATGTGACCACATGTGGGCTATGCTGGACATCCAAGTGGGAACTAGCCTTTTCAAAACAGAACAAACTGCATTCCATTTAAATACAATTTAACTAGACCACTAGTGATTCTTTCTGTAAATAATGTATAGAAATCACATACTGGGAGAGACAGAAATATGTCAATAATACTCTCTTCCATATCAATGGGAAATAGGTGTGTACAAACTGGTGGCCTGTGAGGAATCTGGAAATTCTCCAGACTCCAAAGATCTTCCCCTTCCATGATCCTGTAAGCTTTCAGTGGCTTCAGCAAGTTAGTTCTGCCCCATTTTCCGCCTTATTCCATTCCTTGAACATATTCAGTTTTTACTAGATCATTTTCGTATCTTTTTTTCCTCTTTTGGTTAATTTATTAAGTCATAGTTTTCTGTATTCTGGGGGAGTCTACAGAATATGCAGAGATCCTGACTTATCTTTGGGTGGCCTAGTTTTGTTTCTTTTGTGACACTGGGGCCAGGTACTTAGCTATTATCTATATAGTGATATATAGATACCGAACAACAGATAGAAGAGATGGACAGAGATCAAAGGAAAAGTATATGTTTCTGATCCAGATTTAGCAGCAAACAAACAGCTAAGTTGTGTGTAATTGCTTATGGCTGCATGTTGGGATGTGCACCCCCAATGTGCATCAAAAGGTACCTCCAACCCTTTCTATGAGCATTGCAATGCAGCTGGAGATACGCATCCAGATGCACATCTGTATACCAAGAGGATACCCGCAATGGAAAATGTTTCTATTAACACCCTTGCAGGATATCTGGTTAAGAAACTTATTCACTCATCATTATGTTTCAGCATGCAGTCAGAACTTGTGTCAGATCTAAGCATGTACATCACACATGGGTAACCACAAGAACCTATCAGTCGTTTTTTTAAAAAATGTATGTAAGGTCTTATAGCTTGATTTTTTAACTTTGGTTTCCACTGTGGATAACAAGTCTAAAAATAGCAATTAACTTTAAAACCTCTATTGAACCCAAAAGTAAAAATGTTATTTACACAAAACTGGTTGCGCCAGAATGTGGATGGCGATGTATAGCTGAGATAGAAGACACATCTGCATTTTAGGTGCACACCTGATCTAAATGTGATCTGCATGTGACCATCCATTCTCATGTGCAGATATCCTTATTTGGATTAGAGCATAAAAAATTAAATAGGATCTACCAAACACAGGAGCGACATAATACAGGCAGCAAAAATGAAGACAGGTGTGGCTCTTAAGTCACTTGTAAGCTTCCATTTGATGAAAGAGGCTCTCGGCTGCAAATGCTCGTTCTGCAAACATATCGGTCTTTAAGGTGCTATAGGTCTCTTTATTTTTCAGTGGGTTAATGCATTTATTTCCACGCTCCCACTTTCTTAGGCATCCATGGATTCGTGTATCAGTGACACAAATGTCAATCATGTACTGAGTATCATTTATTTGGCGATAAAAAAAGGATCCCTTGACCCTTATTTTAATGTTCTCCTGCCACATTTCTAAAACATTTATGCCATACAGCATATTAAAGAGTAGCCATTAAAACCACAGGGAAGTTTTATTGATATTTCATCACAAAAGTTTCTTAATTCGAAATGTCCGTTGTGTCAGTGTTGTGAATTTGCAGTATACTGTTTTCACAAGTGAGGCAGCAAAATGTATTCACTGTTTCTGACTCTGCTATATACTGCAGTATGTAAGTACCTGTGCTGATTTTCCTGCAGGCAGCACAAAAGAAGAGATGTCGGAAATTTAAAGTGGTGAAGCCAAGGCAGATGCTTCTTCTCTGACCTGAAGGGCTGCCTTGCCTGAACACTGGACAAATGCTGGTGCCCAGCCCAACAGATGGTGCTGAGCAGCAAGCAGATTGAGACATACCTTCCTTCTACCTTCCGCCCAGTGCAATTTAAGCTTCAGTGAAGCAGCTATTTTCCCAACTTCAGCAACTGTGGGATCTGATATTTTACTTCCTGGGTAACCAAACAAATGCTCTGCTCCGGTGTTCCTACATGGAGAGCCATACACAATGTTTGCAAGGCAGGGAGGGAGAATGGGAATTCCCAGTTTGCCATGAAGCCCACTAAGTGACCTTTCTAATCATTCAGAATCTAGAGAGGAAGGAAGTATCCCCTCACATATTTTAGTGACTAGCCTTCTTTCTTTTGGACCTCCCCCCACTTCCCCCAATCCAAAACTACTAGGAAAGGTGGGCAAGGCCCCCCACAACCCATTTCCAATTAATTGAAACAACCTGCAGCCAATTATTATTGATAAAACTTTATGAATACCCCCACTAACTTGCCTAAAAAGTACTGGATCAATATAAAGTAAAAACATATCCTAGAAGAGGGGTTTCCTTCAGTCCAGGGGTGGTCAAACTTGCTTAACATCAGATGTTTGAGAGCTGCAAGACCTGAACAAATATTACCCGTTTTTACTGGGAAATATGCAAATTGGCTTTTTATTAACATTAAATGAGACTGCCAAAAATAATAACAAAAGTAGTAAAAGCAGATATTGATAATGATATTTATCTGTCCAATGATATTTGTTTGCTAATGATATCTAGCCTTCCCAGCCACCCTGCCGGGAGCAGCACAATATGCATGAAAGAGCTGCATGCGGCTCCCGAGCCACAGTTTGGCCACCCCTGCTTTAGCTCTAATCCTTTGCATGATTATTTAGAAATAACTCAGCGACCATGGGGTGGGCTCCCTAGTTACTGTACACAGACTGACTTCCTTTTCCTTTGACATACTGTCCTCCTTTTAGTGCTCTACCTGAATCTGAAGAAGGGGGCTGTAGTTCACAAAAACTTTTGTTGGCATAACATTTTGTTAGTTTTGAATGTGCCATAAAGCTTCAACGTACTAACCTTTTTGACCAATCCTGGAAACCTTACTACAGAATAATGTATTTAAGATATCTCTTTTCATTTCTAGTGAGAACATTTTCCCCTCCTGTTTGGAAACACTTTTTTTCTGGCGACTGCAATGTTAAAGTGGAGGGAAAGTGAAATTTTGATAATGCATTGCAAATCTGAAGAGTGACTCTCAGTGACTCTCTAAATATGTTTTTAATGCTCAGTTTGAACTTGAGTTGTTCAAAGTGAAGCCTCGCCTTTGGTGTGGAACATAAAGTACTTTAGATAGAAGAGGGGAGCAGCATCAAAGGGAAAACAGGCTTTGATGGTACAAATTTTATGTACTGGTTTCCTATTTTTGAAGGTTTCCTTTACCTTTAGCAGATTCAATGGAAGGTTTATTTATCTTTTTAAATAGATGGCACCAAGTAATTTTAAGCCCCATCTTTAAGAAAATGTAATCTCTATTATTAAGAAGTTAGCACCAAGCATGGAAGAGCGGCTCAGAAGCAGACATTATGCAGCACAGAGGTCACTTGGGTTGGAGAGTCTTTATTCTCCAAAGACATATTAGGCATGCTCTATAAAAATATACAAAAGGCTATGATCAAATGTCGTTTCAAAATAGGGATTTTGTTAAAATGCACTGAATACCTTGTATTAGCTTTTATTCCCATTCTCAGAAATACCATAACCTGTTTTCATTTCTGGTTATAATCTTCATAGTGCTCGATAGTTAAGATTCTAATCCTTCTCTAGGATTTTTTTAAGAGTAGCTCATATCTTTTATTCTTTCTTGTTTATTATTAAATTGCAATGAAGTATTACAGGCCTTCAAAAGACCTTCAAAGAAACTAAAGGCTTTGCTGCCATAACTAGGCATCTGGTTCCATTTTAAAAATGGTTAAATAATAATCAATAGAAAACATGGAGTTTAAATAATTTAAAAAACTTCTTTAAAGAAGTTACAATATTCTCCATGTGCTGAATGTTTTATGTGAATATTCTCTGTGTAGAATTCTTAACCCAATCTTCAACATGTAAATCTGGAGTACTTTGATAGATTAACTTTAATGCAGGAGATGCTGTTGAAGGAAATAAGAGTTTAGGGTGAACTGCAAAAAAATTCTGAACCAAAATCTCTTGAACTGTGGTACTGCACTAATGTTGCCAGTAGGGTAGCCAGCCTTCAGAAGGAGGCTGGAGATCTCTAGGAATTACAACTGATCTCCAGACTACAGATATCAGTACACCAGGAGAAAATGGCTGCTTGGAGGGTGGACTCCATGGCATTTCCATCCTGCTGTGGTCCTTCCCCTCTTCAAACTATGTCTTTTCCAGGTTCCATACCCCAAATCTCCAGGAATATCCCAACCCAGAGCTGATAACTCTAGTTGCAAGATGACCCAGTGACATTTCTAGTTACAATGTGAGGGATAACAGTGTTGTAGCACCAACAGCAAGGTGAGATAGTTGCTCAAAGGGCCCAGTAAGGCACCCACTGCAGGCTTTTACTGTTCATTGTTGTTCTCCTGGGTTTCTTAGTACTCCATCCTGATCTGAGCAGTAGCAGTTGGCTAATATGTTTGCATCTCCACAGTACCCAAGCTGCACCTTCCCTCTTCCCCACCACCAGGAGTACCGCGAATTCAGCACTGGCTGCCTCAGACAGCACAGGTAAGACGCACAGCAACTGAGCCTGGCGAACTGATGCAGCAAGCTTTCTGGAAACATGGGCCAATGGTTTATCCAGGACTATAGCCACAGCCCCAGTGACCAACAGCTAACTAGCACTGAAGGAAGGCTATAGCTGCCCACCAAAGAGGTAAGGCATATTGTTTCATTTTTTAGTATAGTATGAAATGTATTATGGAAGTATTTAGCTTTATTAGTACATTCTGTAAAAGGTTCGTTAGTTCGTTACATTGTATAAAAAATTAAATGAAATAACGAAAAAGAACATAAGAACATAAGAGAAGCCAGTGTTGGATCAGACCAGTGGCCCATCCACTCACACAGTGGCCAAAAACACCAGGTGCCATCAGGAGGTCCACAAGTGGGGCCAGGACACTAGAAGCCCTCCCACTGTTGCCCCCCCCCAAGCAACAAGAATACAGTGCATCACCTGCCCCAGACTGAGAGTTTTTATCTATACCTTGTGGCTAATAGCCACATCCTCGACAGATCCCTTTGGCGAAAGAGTTTGCAACTTTCACCTTTTTTGGTAGCTTACACAATGTCTGACATTACTCAGCATTATTAGAATGTGATTGTTCTACCTACATAAAGAGAAAGTGTGTTGGACGCAGGGAGCCCAGTAAAATGCCTTGCCCCAGTGCCCAAAATCTAGCTTACGCCACTGGCTGCATTACCAAAAGCTTTTGTATAGGAAACAATTGCAGTCCTGTGACAATGACTTGTCCGCACAGTGAGTCACCACACTGGAGGAAAGAGGGTGTGAGTGTGCTGGTCCTGCCTCATGCCTGTGTGCTATCACTGAGCAGTTTACACAGTGTGAGCACGTGTACACCTCTCTCCCTGTGAACCAAGATGCTGCTGTCTTGAACACCACTGATCACGGGGAGGATAATGCATGCAGGCACTTTTTCTGTGTTTCTGCACTGTGAAGATGACTAAGGGACAGAACAGAGGTGGGGCCAGCAGATTTGTGCTCATTCTCCCCCCTCTCATGGTGAATTAAATGCACAGACAGTTCATCTGCACAGAGGAAAGGCAACATAGATAAGACATGATGGAAAAGTAAGGTAAGATGAGATGGGGCCAGAAAGCTGACGGCCACTCACTTCATATGAATACATTCAGTTGATATTTTAATGATCATAGAAGCCCATGATTATATTTGGCAGTGATGTTGCACAGTGGAATTGCAACTGACTGATGTCATAGTTTAAGTAATTTCCCTCAGTTACTAAACCCATACCCATAAAGTGGCACAAGTCTTTTTGTATGCCATTGCAGCTGTGTGCATGTAACCCATCCTTGAAAGAATGAATGGATGGGATGATTCCTCCTTCCCCTCTGCCTTTCCCAAAAACTAATTTTTATCATCGGGTTTTTACCACCAGCATGGCCCTTTCTGTGGCACATGAACTCTCTCTACAAGAGTCATAAATGGCAGCAGCCATAGCACAGTGCTGTCCAGTTGGGAATACAGACTGCAAATTATGGCTGCTGCTGTAGACCATATACAGTACTCCAGGGGAAAGATTAGGAAAAATCGATCCTGTTTTTTGAGGATCAAGAAGACACGGGGGAAATCGGGTGAAGCTGTGGGTCAAAATGCAGCCATGCAGCACATAGTGGGAAATTGACGCATGCAATTGGGAGAAAGGGAAGAACGGGGGCGGAGCAGTGGCTTGTGCAAAATTGGTCTCTGTGTATTTAAAATATGCCACTGCTAAGTCACAAGCAGATATTGGGGGGGGGGGGGGAAATATATAGATCAATTCCAAATAGGAAAAAAGTACTGAATTAAAGACAAAGAAATCATGTAATTCAAAAAAAGATTTTTGGAGGATTGTTTATCATATCAAAAGTTTATAGTTCTCCAGCTGGCAGCAGTTAGGCATTCAGAGGATGAAGGATAAACAGAGGGATATTCCAGAATGGTGTTAGTGACATTACGGGAAACAGTATGGTAGAGAAGGCTCTCTGTTAATGCCGATAAAGGAACAAGTGGAAAGAATCCATGAAGAGGAAAAGGCAGGGAGCTGAAGCAGTGTAGGATGCCATTTTAATAGTTAGCCTGGAACAGCAGAATGCCTAAGGTCATTCTTGAATGCAAGTCTCTTCTTTTATTTATTTGTATTCCTGAAAATGTCATTCTCTCCGTGTATTTTGTTCTCCTCAGATTTCTCCCCCCTCAAACAGCTTGTCTCTTTTTCTCTCACTTTGCATTTCCTATTTGGCAATTTTTATCCTATACGCATTTTCCCAAACAAGATAAAAATCCATAAATTAGGCTTCCAAAGGATGCTTGTGCCCTATGTCTCTGTCAAGGGTGATCACAATCAAATGCTTGTTTCTGGAGACAGCCTGTCAGCCAGTACAATTACGGAAGCTCCCAACTCTCCCTACAACAGCAGATACGGTGTGAGATAGAATGCAGAAAGAAATGGTGCCATATTTGTTAATGGACACTAAAAGCCACAATAATTTATTTGGCATGTTTAATGGGTTAGTTCATTAGTCGCAGATTAAAATTGCTAATGAGATTCAGTCAAGACCTATCCCTGGTAAAAGGGTCTTTAGTGTTAGACCAGCATTTAAACCATCTATGTGCATCTGTTGACTCTGATGTGTACAAGAGGAGGAAAAAGAACTGGAGTAAGACATTCATTGTCAACACTGCCAGCACTTCAGACTTACTAAAGAAGTTTTGAAGGTGGAAGGGCAGTGGTGGTGAAAGTTTTCAAATTAACTCCAATAACTAAAAGATGGTGACAACTATAAAAATTACTTGCCTGAGTCCAGATGCCTCCCCACTACAGTAACATAGTACTGTCCACATCTGCCAGAGGGTGAACACATATGGAATCCCAGTCCTCTGCAGAAGATTCTAAGATATGTCCTAGGATGCACAGTCAGGTCATGTGGGCCACCAGTGAGGTCTGTTGGGTCTCCCACTCTACTGCATGAATTGGTATGACAGTCTATGCACTCTGCTGAGGCTGTGTAAGCTGTATGTACCTCTTACTAGGGTAAGCAGTAATGCGCATAAGGCTGCTCTGCTGTACAGTTGCTAGTTCTCTTGTTCTAGCTTGGCTGCAGCACCATTAAACAGACTTGGGATCAGCTTCTCAATCTAACTGTTTTCATTCAATATGATTACGTTGCTAAGAAATCATATACGTTAAAGTACACACAGACAGTTGGCCATGTCAATAATTTTAACAGGATTTTTTACTGGTTACATGAAAATGATCGATTATGCATCCATTTCTTTGGAGCCCCATCCAGAAATGTGACCACCACACTAATGGGACAGAATGTTGTTTTCGCCAAGAATCTGTAACATTTCCCAAACATAAGATTTACTCAACCATCCCACACAGTCCCTTATGAGGAAAAGAGCTGAGAGCCCAACTGTGTGAGTCTTTTGGAAACTAAAAATAGACAAAGCAGCACTAAGTGCTTACATCATTCCAGTGCTGAACATCGTCTTTTACCACATGAATGTGTACTGGCTGTCAACCGCTAATGTTTCCCCAAAAATTCCTGCAGCAGCAGCTGTGCTTGTATGTCAAAGAAACAGGACCTTGTTTATCAAGCAGCCTATGCTGCTTTTATTTGACTGTACCCAAAGAAATGGCTTGAGTGCTTTTCCTCAGCAAAGAAGCAACATGTCCAAATGTTTTTGGATAAAGATTTTGTAAAAAAAAATAAACATATATATTTGCTTACGCAATGAATGCCAGGAGTAAAGTTCCTTCTATGGATTGCACTGTCATGTGAAAATATGTGGAGTTTAGATTAAATTATCTATGAATCATATTACAAGGCATAATATCACATACAGCAGGAACATATAACGATAAACAGAATTTGAATTAACAGGTCATTATTGTTCCAGGGTGACCAGAACATTGATGTGTGTGTGAGAGAGAGAGTTTAAATTATAATCATAGTCAAAATAATCATAACTCATAAATCCATAAAACTCCATGCACTTTACTTGGTATTCCACTATTGGTACCCCTTTCAGTTACTATCTTCCACACACATGACCACGGCTGGAAAGAACCGGAGATTGAACAGACCACTAATGCTTTATCAAGGAT
Source organism: Lepidodactylus listeri (assembly GCA_029233225.1). Taxonomy (NCBI): domain Eukaryota; kingdom Metazoa; phylum Chordata; class Lepidosauria; order Squamata; family Gekkonidae; genus Lepidodactylus; species Lepidodactylus listeri. The sequence continues at coordinate 15,580,263 of JARCFY010000012.1, forward strand.
GCTTTATCCTACAACACATTCTGTATCAAAAGCTTGGCTTTCCAGTATTATGCAAAACTGCTATTTATCATCCATATAGCACTCCGAAAGCTGCAGCAATCACATCAATTTTCTCACCCTTTCCACAGCGTTGTCAAGTAGCCAAGGGAGGACAGGAGGGTCAAAATGGGTCTTGAAAAGTCCCCCATCCATCATCCTCCAATGGAGGGGAGAAGAGAAGGAACACTCGCTGCAACTCCCAGCTGGTTTGCTCATGCCCACCATGTGCACAGCAGGGGCGCTTGTTCCTAGAGACAGGCACCACCAACTTGTAGTGGAAGTAACTCCCATCCCCCTTGCATAAGGAGAGGGCTGACCTAAATCTAGTGTTGTCAGATCACAGTCAAATTCTTGATCCTCTGGACTACATTGGCTTTCAGTTTCCAGACCAAAAAAAACATGCTAGGTATCATTTTTTTTAAATGCAGCAATGTGAAGTTATCCATTTTATCATCCACCTCTAATAGTGGATAAAACGAATTGGTATCAGTCTGTCTGGAATAAAAGCAGCACATCATATGTTTAACTTTTTCTGCATGGTTGGAAACTCTGTGAATGGAACATCACAACTATTGCCCAAAGGCAGAGTTTGCCTGGTCAATTAATTTCACATTTCCTGGATTCCTTATTTCACATTTCCTGGATTCCTTATTTGCAGTGCCCATGTGGGTTCTTGTTTCTCTTCCATGTAAATGTACTCAGAAATCACCCTGGTGGGGGATGCCATTGGAAAGAGCAGGAGTTGCTTATTTAAAATAAGCTACAATCAAACACTGTCAGTACCCTTACAAAACCTTCTTATTCATGCCTTCTGGTGTTCTAGCCCATAAAATATTTCCAAAGTCCACATGAAACATATATTTCCTTCTTAGATCTTGGGGTGAAACCAACAGTCAACAAAGACATTGTGCTGCCACTGAAAATGGCATTCCCATGTCACATTCTCCCCATTATTTCAGTAACATCTAGTTTCACATCCCTTGACAAGTCACACTGTGCTCTTCTCTGCTCCAACACATCAGCAGCAGTTAATGATGCAGGATGTAGGTGGGAACACACATGACAAGACAATCATGGATAAGTGAAGTCATACATTACAAAGAGAGAGAGGAGAATGTGCCACAGGGATGCCATTTTTGGCAACAGCCTCATGTCACTTGTTACGTGTAGCTTCATCCTTAATTTGAAGCTTGCTGAATTCACATTGGGCCATGGTGTTACAATAACATGGATTTTGTACAACCCAAATCTATGCAGAGCTTACCACCACCACCATCATGTAATTTCACTGTGATTTGCAAAACCATAAACAATTACAACCTCAAACAGTCAACTGCTAAGCTTTCGTTGCAGGAAATACACCAAACAACCAAACACTGTGATGTGAATGACTAAGACATTTAGTAAATCTTTTCAAGGTAAACATCATATTATATTATAAATCTTTTCAATATTTCAAGAAAAAGTCCATCATTCTCAATGAGTACCCGGATATAATCTCATTTCATCCCAATCTTCCTCAGGAGTAATCCTATTATATTCAAAGGTGTCAGCCTCTTGATACAGCTCAGTGCTATGTTAGGAGCAAACCAGTGCTTAACTTCTTCTTTACTTTCTTCAAATTATATTCTGGTTCCATTTCAAGTCTTTATATTTGGAGCAAGCCAGCCGTCTTCTCTAACCAGGTGCAAAAGCCTTCTATATTTTGCTGGTTTAAATGCTCTCCATGAACACTATATTAATATTTATAGTAGTAGCAAACCAATCCTTCTTTTCTAACTTGCTGAAAGCCTTCCATTTTAAATTTGGCTGGCAAAATGCTCTCTACAACAACATGGAACCCAGATTCTGTAAAGAAAACTATTCTAAGAATACCAAGACCACGGCCATACAGCCTGGAAAATCTACAACAACTAATATTCTAAAAATTGTAAAAACAGTTTTCTATTTTACAGAAAGAAGTACTTTTCTCCCTTTCTCATAATATAAGAACCCATGGGCACTCAATGAAATTGCTGAGCAGTTGGGTTAGAACTGATAAAAGGAAGTACTACTTCACTCAAAGAATGATTAACACATGGAATTCACTGTCACAGGAGGTGGTAGCGGCTACAAGCATGGACGGCTTTAAGAGGGAATTGGATAAACATATGGAGCAGCGGTCCATCAGCGGCTATTAGCCACAAGGTATAGATAGGAACTCTCAGTCTGGGACAAATGATGTCCTGTATTCTTAGTGCTTGGGGGTGATGGGCAACAGTGGGACAGCTTCTGGTGTCCTGGCCCCACTGCTGGACCTCCTGATGGCACCTGGTATTTTTGGCCACTGTGTGACAGAGTGTTGGACTGGATGGGCCATTGGCCTGATCCAACACTGGCTTCTCTTATGTTCTTATGTTGTATTTATCACAATGTTTGCTTGTTTGGTGTATTTCCTATATGGATAACTGTGGTCCCTTGCTTTTTTTTACCCAAGCTTTCTTTGAAGTCTGCTTGTGAGCCTAATTTTATTCACTTTGTATGTTCTGTTGTTTTCAGATCTTGCCTGATTCAATGGAAACTTAAGATTTATATGCACCTATCCCCTGACATAACCCTGTTGTATTATTAATTCGCAAGGGTACCCCCTGAATTCCCAGGTTCAGCAACTGGCCTTATACAACCTGTTTATTTCAATGGGATTTACATATTAGTGATGTTCAGTAAGTTGCACATGGAACCAGATTCCTTTTCCAGATGAGCTGCTGAGGTTCTTCGTAATTTAGTTTTGTTTTTTGTTCATCAGCACTTTATATTCTGATCAACAGTATTCAAATGACTGATCTTTCAGCATTTAAACAGTGCTTCAGGGAGCCTATAAAATGTGTCCTGCAATTCTTATTGTTGTGAAAATGATTTAGGTATAAGATGGTTGATGATGCTGCATGGACAAGAAACGGTAGGGCCTGGAAGGGTATTTAACTTGAAAAGAGAGTGTCTTGGTTGCATGAAAGGATTTATACTGGCACAGGTGGACCTGTGTAAATCTAAATCTCCCTAGGTTTATAATTTTGTCACAAAATTCAGACATGTACTTCAAAACTGATTATACTGTGTGTTAAAAGTCCCCCTCCCAACATTTTCAATCAACATATTCAGCTGCCTTTTTTCCAGGCTACAAATGCTCTTACAGATATCAGCCCTCTAGAGCCAGGAAAATTGCTGCAATGGGCCAAACTGTCTTTCTGCCTTAGCCAGATCAGTTATGATCTCTGCCTATGAGTTTGCCCACAGTCCAGTTGGTACTGTCACATTAAACTCTGAAAATACAGAAGGGGTGGGATGAAGCACCTCTAAGGAAACAAGCTGTGGACTTTTTGAAATGATTTCCAGCATTTAGCTCTCTTGAAAAAGGGACCTTTACTGGGAACTGGGAAACATTTACCATAGGCAACTGTTCTGTGCTGGATGTTGAAACTAATAATTCGCAACATATCTGCACAGCAAAGGAAAGGGGAAATGTAAGAACAAGTGGGATCAGGACTAACATAAAGAGCTAGGAGAAAGCCAGTGAATCCAACTGATTCCTATGGATCTAGCAGACACACTAGATCAGTAGTTTTCAAATTTCTTTGGAAAGAAAACATCTTTCATATTGATTTACCTGCCAAGTAATATTGTGTAAGGTATCTGGACGTAGATACCAAGCCTAGTATAATGTGCCTTATTATTGGCCTGCATGAATGGAGGATAGGGATGTTTGAAAATTGTATTTATTTAACACATTTTTAAGCCACTTTTCTGCCCAAGATGGTGAACAATAAAATCAACAAAACAAGATTAACACACATAAACATATAAAAACAATTTTAAAAACACATAAACACATGAACAGGAGGAAGGGTAAATAAGAATCAGGGAAGTAACACCAGACAAAATAGAAAAACCTTCACCCACTGGTAGAAGACAAAGATAGAAGATGAAAGAATGATCTCCTTGAGAAGGAAATTCCATAATTGTGGTGCCCTGTCCTAGAAGGTCCTCTCTTGGGCTGAGGCTCTGGAAGCAAGGCCACCAAAGATGATCAGGTAGGAAGCAAGGCCACCAAATCATGTCAGGTAGGTTCATATAAGAGTAGGGGGCCACCAGTTTATGTTCTGCCCACCACTCATAAGTTAGGATTCTGGGAACAGACTGGTCCCCGTTGTTTCTCATCAACAACTGAGATCTAAGGCCAACAAACAATACAGCACACTATAAGATATTTCAAGATTGGTTCACTCATTCACTGGAAATCATGTATGACTTCTGGTGCTCATTTCCTTGCACTTCCTCAAACTTGACATGTACAGTTGAAAAGTGCCTTGCCGTAAACTTAGCCACATCACATCATAGCAAGATCTTGCTACTGTCTCTATGAATACGGTCATACCTATGGTAGAAGGCAATCCCCTCAGGTATCTCAGGGTGTTCAAGATAAGAATCAGAGTCCTGACTTTGACCTGGAAACAAAATGATAACCAGTGGAGCTCTTGCAACATTGAACTTATGTGCTCCCAGCAACTAACATCTGGAAGCAGTTTGGTTAGTGCAGTGAACCAGCTGAAATATCAGAGGTGAAATATCAGAGAGCCAGTCTGGTGTAGTGGTTAAGTGCGCGGACTCTAATCTGGGAGAACCGGGTTTGATTCCCCACTCCTCCACTTGCACCTGGCTGGATGACCTTGGGCAAGCCATAGCTCTATACCAGCTGTTCCCTCAAGGACAGCTTGGGAAAGAGTTCTCTCAGCCCCACCTACCTCACAGGGTGTCTGTTGTGGGGAGGGGAAGGGAAAAGGAGTTTGTAAGCCGCTCTGAGACTCTTAAGTGAGTGAAGGGCGGGATATAAATCCAATCTCTTCTTCTCTTCTTCTTCTCTTCTTCTTCAAAAGCAACCCCACCAACACTGCTGTACCAAAGCATGTACCACAGTGGCAAAATCCTTCCCTGGACTAGTGAAACATCTTGCTAGTTCCTTGATGCCCAGGACAAACAGTTGATTGCTCCCTGTTCTTTCCTCTTTTCTTACCTGACTCATCAGGTGACCCAGAAAATAAGATGAAAGTGACAGTGAAAAGCACGACTATAGTTTGGCTTTGTTTTTTAAACAGTGTCAACTAGGATTCCAACCAACAGGAAACTTCTGCTGCCAGGATAAAAAGCTAACTATTTCAACTTAATTTGATATTTTATTTCCAACAGCCTAAAAAGCATTCAGTTAACTAAAGGCCAAGTGATACGCCATCAGAAGGAAATTAGAAGACTGTACAGGTAGCAAGAGGCTTTTTAGTCCTGCTAATGTGAAAGGCCGTGAACCATACCATTCCAATTTTCAGCCTTTCAGTTCAGTATTCGTGTAGATCTCTTTTGCAGTGCACTGGGAGAGGAGACGCCAAAGTCATTGTTATATACAGGCCTTTTCCCCATGGTAGGAGACTTCAAAGGAAAAGGTTTACAAATCTACTTACAGGTGGTTAGGATCGATTTAAGAGCGTGTGGAGGCACTGGGCCTTGACTGACCTCACAGATTAATCATGCTGTTTCATTTCTGCAGCTCTGGAAATCTTTGATGTGCCCATCTCCCCTTCACAAATCTCGTGTCCAGTTGACCAAGCAACACATGGAAATTGACTGTCGACAACTGGGTCTATAAAAATTCTTAATCATCGGATGATTTCTTCATCCAGTGTGCACTATATAACATACACACACACTTAGAGTCGGCAGTGGGAGTTAATCCAAAAGGAAAGTGACACACAGAGCGGTAAATCACAACCAGTTTGCCTATTTCTGTAAAGAGACGGCAAATTACAATATACTGTTATTCCTTGATTACTGAAGTTCCCTACTATTTTGGCAATGAGGGAGCTAATAAAAGAAATCAGATTTCAGGTTTTTATCCAAAAATAAAGCTTTCTGCAATCAATTAGGGTTGCCAACTTTGGGTAGGAGAATTCCTGGAGAAGTGGGAGTGGTGCCTGGGGAAGGCAGAGTTTGGGGATCTCAGAGAGCTTAGCGGGAATGTGATGCCACAGAGATCTCTGTAGATCAGCCCTAATTCTGAGAGAACTCCAGGCCCCACCTGGAGGTTGGCAACCCTAGTTGTCATGTGTTCTCCACAACTATGAAGGGCCATTTTTCATTGCACCCAAAGTAACATGACAGTAACACCAATGGCTCTATTAGAACAAAGAGAATATCAAGTTTTGCCTTCAGGGGCAAAACACGATGGCAGCACACTTTGACCGATTTCCCACATGCAGCTGTGCCACCGTCGCTCTTCCATTTGCCCCCGTTGCATTGGTCAATTTCACACTATTTGCTGCGTAGCCGCATTTTGACCTGCAGCTCCCCTTGATTTCCCCGCATACTCTCGCTCTCAAAAAACAAGGATTAAGACGACGCGGGGGAAATCGGGGCAGGGGGGAGCTGCAGGTCAAAATGCAGCCGCACAGCATATAGTGTGAAATTAACCAATGCAACCAGGGCAAATGGAACAGCGACAGTGGTACAGCTGCTTGTGGAAAATCGGTCTCTGTCTTAGATAAAACCACAAATCAGAATTCTGGTGTATAAGAAAAGTTCTTGTTCTACTTACGTTTTTTCCGCACACATTTGCATGTGTAAAAGAGAAAACTGGAAGGGAAGGGGTAATCTGGACTGGAGTTTGTATATCTGGGGGGTGGGAATGCTTGAATGTTTTACTTTGTAGCTTCTGACTCTCCTTTGACAGTTACTAATCACTACTATTTGAAAAGCAGTGCATAATTTTGGAGAAAACAGCATTTTTTTTAAAGTCAGCACTTCAGCCCCCCCAAATTAGTGAGAACCTGATGTGGGGAGTCACTTGTAATGAGATACTGAGCTTTCATTTAATTCCTAGTTCTCAAACCAGATGATGAATTTAAAGGTGAATAACACAGCCAAATTCAGTCTACATCTGGAGTATGGCTACATTTGAACTGCTGCTGTTGATGGTGGCTCTGAAACTGTCCTTGCTGTGAAAATTATGAATTATCTCATCACATCCAAACTTTAAAACGTTCTGAGAACCTGTTTTTTTTCTTTTAAAGACCAATTTCTCCAATCCTGATCTAATTATAAAAAACAGCTGATCTAACTTCGATCCTATGCTTCCAGAACTCCCAAAGAAAACTGAAGTTATGCAAAACTGTCATAGCTAACCAAGAGTAATAAATCTGAATAAGGGCATGATTAGGGAAGAGATAGAAAGGGAGAAGAATCAGGCATAGGCTGTGGCCCATGAGAGGAATTTCCTTATCTCCCCTTTGAGACAGTGGGTTGGAGCCTGCCAGCTTTTCCAAGAAATCTCACCTATTTCCCTGTCCTACATAACATTTGTCTGTATGGGTCTCATGATCCCCAGAATGGGGGGGGGGGTGTTGGAGAGGGACCTCAGTGGGGTATGGTGCCATAGAATCCACCCTCCAAAGCAGCCCCTTTCTCCAGAAGAACTGATCTCTATAGTCCAAAGGTCAATTGTAATTCTGGGAGATCTCCTGGCCCTCCTGGAGGTTAGCAATCCTAGTGTCAGTAAAGGTGTCAAGTCATGCTGGGGACCCCGATCTAAGGCTACAGAGGTACCACTTTGCAAAGTCTATCCTCTGCATTCCATTCATAGTGTCAATAATGTTTGTAGGCAAGGAGAAAAGAATAGAGCTGTTTGTTGTTACATCTTGGCTGTAATATTAATTTCCTGATGAAGGAGGCTTGAAGGAGCAAATAATTATGATTTCCTGTTACTACTAATTAGATTTCATTTACCTTTCCTATTTAGCTGCTCCAGGCACGTCTTGTCATTTATTTGGAATTACCTTGCAGTACTTTTTCATATGTATCAATAAATTATCATACTTAATTAAGCTCACATAGGTTTGTTGGGGGGGGGGGGTTGGTTGGGTTTTTTTTGCAAATGAATGTTTTCAACTCCAGGGGTTTTTCTTGCTTGGGATTGGGAAAGTAATAATGTTCTCTTACCTCTCCTGTTTGGCAGGCAAACAAGAAGGGGTGGCTGCATCTTAGTATGCAATATATATGCATTTCGTATTAGGAAGAGAATAAAAATTAAAATGCAGAGCTACCTTTCACTTTCACCACTTGAATAACTGTTGAAAAACAACTAATTATCAGGATACCAGAAAGAACATATGTTTGCTGCCAGTAAACAAGAGTACATTCTCAAATCCCCAAAGGAAGAGAAGGGTGTAGAATTTCCAAAGCTACACAACTCTGTTTCTTTAATATATATATACCCTTAAAGGGTATTCTCAGATCAAATTAGAGGATGGCTGCAGATGATTATTTTAATTTCATTTATGTGTTTTAAAAAAGTTATACCCCACCATTCTGTCCTCATCAAGGCCACCAAGGCAGCTAACAAATCAAAAACTTAAAAACCATTAAACCCAACAAAAATACATCATTAAAACAATTAAAATCAAAGCTAAAATACACACACAGCAACAAAAAAATAACAATTAAAACACTGGGAAAGAAGGCGGGATCACCAAGGGAACACCAAACGAAACAAAGTTTTCACCTGTTGGTGGAAGATGGCAACAAAACGGGATAGATGCGTCTCTCTGGCGAGAGAGTTCTAGAGTCTTGGTGCCATGACTGAGAAGGTCTTTTCCCATGTTACCACCTGCCTAATTTCAGAATGTGAGGGCACCCAAAGCAGGGCTTTAGAAGGTGGCAACAGTGTAGGGTGGCCAGGCCTGGCCTGGCAATCAGCAGGATACCTGGGGTGCAGGAACATGGGGGGCAGCCATCAGCAATGGTGTGGCATTACTTCTGGGAAAGAACTGGTAGTGACATCACACCTGTCTTGGAATCACTGGAAACTCTGTAGTAAAAGTTTTCAACGATGCCTAGAGATGCCTGACATCACTTCTGGGTTTTCCCCAGAAATGATGTCACACCATCAGCCAGATTATCACTGAGAAGCAGCCGGAAATGCGAAGTAGGAACTGGGCACTGGCAACCCTAATGCAGTTGTTGGGTAGATTCATAAAGCTATAAACAGTCCTCCAGGTATGTTGGTCTGAAACCATAAAGATTTTCCACTTAGTGGCTGTCTGTAATCTTACCAGAGAAGGGATGCAAGCACAAAGAGCATCTGTAGCATTTGGCCATGAGGTTACAAAATCATGGTCATGTCCTTGTAACCCACATTCCTGTGCTATGGATGCACATATTTCCAATAAGCAACAAAACATTTCTCTCACACTCATGTTCCAGACTTCATTAATGGATTATCTTTGCAAGGCCCAAAATGGCTGAAATATTTAAAACCAGTCTGCTTCTAACACAGTCATGCCTGGGAGGGGTGCTGGGGCTCAATCCTCCAGTGGCTCACCTCCCAACATCACCAGCAGGGTCCACAACTTTCCATAAGAGTATTCTGAATCATTAAAAACAACAATTGTGGCATACAGAAATGCATGTCTGTTGAGGCCTCCAACAATAGACGGCCTTCTCCCTGGTGGATTACTTAGCCTGATCATTTTGTAAGGCATTTTAAAGTACTTTTTGGTTATGGCCTGAAAAGAAATTAGGGTGTCAGCATCTGTGATGTTTTAACAACATTTTAACTAGAGACATCAGCAATTAGCACATTGCTTCAACACTGAATAGGATCCAGACACAGAGGTCACCTATGCTTCCTCCAGAGAATGTTCAAAGCACCTCTTAGGGATGGGACAATTTATACATTTTATGAAAAATAAATTGATAAAGGCAAGAGAGAAGGATCTGGCTTTTAAGCAAAGAAACCTAGCAGAGAAAAAAACAGATCAACCCCTCTGCCCAGAGGATCTGCTTGTCATTACCGAATGCAGGAGTCCACTGTGTCCCAAGAGCACACTGTAACAGTAAGCAACAGCTTTTTTACCAACATTCACATCTTTTTGCTCTCTCTCTCTCTTTCTCTCTCTCTCTGTCTCCTTCCTTCTCTCATTTTGCAGCTTGTCTTTGCACCCCCCCCCCCAAATGAGATAGAAGCAAAAGAATCAAAGCTCTGGATTCAAACACATTTGTAAAGTCTCTCTTGCACAAACAACAATTATAGTAGAGGAAATGTCTCTCTCTGTGATATAGCCTTGTGGAGTGTATCTATCGCTTTCACTTATTGGGTGAATTGTCAGCTAGAAAAATCAATGAATGGGCTTTTTTCCGCAAGGAGCACAAACTGCCAAGTAAATATTTGTATTGCTACAAAGAAAAATGACCTACAATATCAGTAACATGCAGAGTTTTCTTTGGCTGGCAAAAAGGAGTTCATCATCAAACCATTTTAGACCTTTTACAGAACTTTTTAAAGCATAGTATGTGATAAAACTTTGCTTCTTATTACAGCAGTGTCCTAATTTCTAAAAAAAATCTGAACCCCTCCTCCTCTTGACACTGTTTCCCCAAAATCCACACACTGGGGTCCAGCATGTCTGCATGTTTAGTTGGCCATCTGAATAGAGCAAGTAGTATTTCTTAAAATAGTACTTTAGAGTCCAGGGGCCTTAATACCCATATGACCAATGGAAATTGAAAGCCTGCTTTAACAATTCAGCTCCCTTTCTCTCCTCACCCCTTTAATTTACTTAGGTTTCAGTGAAAGTGATTTTAACAGCAATTAATGTAGCACTTCATTTACCATCACTGAAATCAATGACAAACCTATTTGTAATAGTCTTCGTTACATCAGGGTAGCATCAATATCTTGATTTAAAGAGGATTGCCAAATCTGGGAACCTCTTGCTCTAGGCAAACTGATTTAAAGTCTGAAGATATTACTCAATGACAAGAGACAAAAATATGCATCTTGCAAATTAATTCCTAATCGTGCCTGGGTCCTAGTGAGGAATATTTTATTTATTAATTTCTCATCCACTTTTCTCATAGAGACTCCCAACAGATTACAGACAACCTGCCCCAAAAATATAATAATTATTATAATATACAGCAGATAATGCAGTATAAAGGGAAAGTGGGCAAAACGAGAGAAGTGGCCTCAAGATTTCACACATAATTAAATTAAAACCTAAATACCTAAATATCAAGTGCCATTCCAGCAGAATTCCATTTTAATACAATAGTCCAAAGTTTTAAGGGCCCAACTAGATGATGAGAAAGGCAGACTATAAATCCTGTAAAATGAATAAATAAATTAGCAATTAGGATTGTCAGTGGTTCTTTGCTGCTTTCATGGGCTTCTAATCAGACTGGAGAGGGGCTGTTTAACCATTTCCTCTTTTACTTTGTCCCCAACCTAAATTCAGCCCCCTAGAAACTGTTATTAGGCCTGTAGGGGGGAAATGGCAGGCAGAGATTCTGTACCAGTCTTCCTCCCGCCTCTTTCTTCACAGAGCCAGTAACAGTTTTGGGTAGAGTTACATCACAGAAACTGCACAGGAGGAAAAAATTAAAAACCTCCCTCCCTATCACCGCAGCCTGATCAAATCAGCAACCCCAGGCAGCTGCTTTGAAGTAAATGAGAAAATCCTGAACACAGATCTCTCACATCTCATCAGTTAAAGCCTAAGTTGCATTGATTTTAGTGTATGAGATTTAAATATTTGTGTAAATCTCCCATTGATTTCAGTTGGGCTTAAAAGTGGGGCTACCACTTATGCAGCACAATGCTATGCATGTTTACTTTAAAGACAGTCCCACTGAGTTCAATGAGGCTTATTCTCAAGTAAGTGCACACGTATTGCTGCCTTGCTCAAGTTAACTGGGAGATCAGCTATAGCTTTAGCTGATGAATCGGTGGGAGTAATTTTGATTAGTGAGATTATAAATTATCAAGGCAAACTAGGTGTTCTTGAAGCTATTTTGTTTCTGGTGTTTTATGGTAATAAGAAATGAAAAATAAATTATTCAACATGATAATTATTCAACATAATAAGGAGGCTGCAGCTTTTGTTGAATAAGTGTAGATTATCTTGCATCCCTTCATATTGATGTTTTGCTATATGAAAATCTTTAACTTTCATTGGTAAAGTAATGGGTTAGATGTTTAATCATCTAGAAATGTGTGAATCACATGACAGCCCTACTTAAAAAGTACTTAACTTTCACTGCATCAGGCCCAATATCTATAGCAAGAGAAAGAAAAATAAAGGAAAAATGTCATGGCTGCACTTAACCAGCACTGTAATCTGAAACATAGTTATCAGTGGACAGAGTAATACCTTATGTAGTTGATATTTGTAAGCATATTTGAAAAAGGCAATGGGAAAGATCTACTTAACTCTTTTAGTCTCACATTTGCTCCGGTAGCTATCAGCTTGAGGTTCATTTCAGTTTGTTCACTTGTCATCTACAATAAGTTCTTCAGTCAGCTTTTCTCTTAAATACTGATTGACACATTTGTAATTAGACTTGCCTGACTGTTCCTTTTTAGGGTGGAAGGATATCAAATGTTGACATTTCCAACTTCCCCTGACTCCTGGTCAGTGTGCTAAGGAGCGTACCCTTTCACTACCAATGAGTAAATAGTAGGAAAATTGACACAAAATATACTACGTTCACTGTTTATTCAGATACTGTAGCTTCAATTATTGACTGCATGTAAGAGCTGATGGGAACTGAAAGAAATAACTCAGTATTCAAACTACATTCAAGTTTTGTAGTCAAAAAGAAAGTTGTAAATCCATTTACTGGGTTATACATGGCTAAAATTCTTTGGAGACATAATTTGGGGTTTGGACACTCAGGCTCAGGACAATTAGTCCAATCAAAGACTAGGGCTAAAAGTATATGTTCAAACACATATAATACATATCTACATATTTAGCATCTCATTTCACATCAGCACAACATCTCGTTTATGTGTAAAGCAGTTATAATTTATTGTTTGTTCCTCACTGGACCTAGGTTACTTTAAATTATCAACTTTATGTTTTAAAAAGTTTAAAGGTTCTTAAATTTGAGACATCGTTTTCTAGGGGCTTACACAACAAAACCCTTCATCAGAAGAAAAAAAAGCCATTCAGAGGCTAAGCCTGTCCCCCAGAGACTGGGATTTGGTTGCAGGTCTCCATTTGAACATATGGAAAGGCTCCTTTGCCTCCTGTTTCACACTATAGCAAACATAATTTGGTTTCTTCCTCCACTGCTTCCAACTGCTTCCTTAGTCCCCCTTGCTGCCTCCTCAATGGAACCAGCAATCTGTGCTATGTTGCTGCTGCTGATTTTGTAAACACACCGTGTAAACTACACATGACGTAGCACAAAAACAAGGCAACAGCATTGTTAGAAGTCAGCTCTCCCCTAAAGTTCAGTAGTTGGCACCCAGAGAGAAAGCAAGCCTAGACTCCCTTCATATAAGATCGCTCCAAACAGATATTAAATCTGACACACTGCCTAGCCTAAAATTACCCCATAAGGAATGCCAAGCAGAAAACCAGCATGGGAAAAAGTATCTGGAAGTGAATGAAGGAACTGAATTGCAAACAAATCTCTTTCCCACCTAAAGAGAGTGCATATTTTATAACAATGGATTTCTCAGGGAAACAGCACCCCACTTTGACGGTACCTCTTTCATCCCTGGTACTGGCTTCCCCTTGTGGCACCTACACCCCGGGTTAGCATACCCATAGCATCTGGAAGTGTCATGCATCCTGCAGCAACACACAACAAGGGCCATATCCTAGCTCCAGGAGGGCTATCAAGGTCCACTCAGTACTGTGATCTGCCTCTGAGAAAACCATTAACCATTTGTCCAAGCTTCTGGGAACCTTGCTGTAAACATGTGAAGCTATTGTTTTAAGGGCAAACCTGTTAGACTGCCCTAAGGTAATTTTTCCTATAAATACATTAACCCAGCTTCAGTTCAGGTGCTCTCTTCTTGATGTTAACTTCACATTGGCCAATGTGTTGGTCACTTCTTTCTTCCATGGGCCTAAAACTACAAGACTGGTAAATATCGCCTACCCTAAACCACTATTTCCCCTGCTATTTCCTTTTATTTTCTCAGTTAGGTCTTATATGCTTGTGGTACTGTTAAGCATGTCTTGCTCTTTATTATTTTTCAATAAAAACTCTACCAGTTGAACATCAGCCTGGTTTATTTAAGAGTTCTCTGAGGAAAGGACTCCCATATACAAAGGTGGAGAATCCCTCCTGTGTTACCTGCCTCTTGCTAGCTAATTTCCTCAAACAATCAATCATTAGTCCAATTTGGGTAACAGCATCTCCACATGTATAACTAGGGCTGATCTGTTTTGGCTGTTTGGTGTATGTACCAGAGTACTTCCTTGCTGTCTCAATCAACCAGATATTTGCCAGTAATACCACACTCTTGCTAGCTGGATCCTGCCCCTTCTCTATTATCACTTTGATTTGCTAACCCTTCCAGTTGGGCTTTCTTGTTCTATACATAAGATTGCCAGCCTCAAGATGGGGCCTGGAGATCTCCCAGAATTACAGCTGATATCCAGACAAAATTGAGAAGATGGCTGCTTTGGAGGGTGGACTCTGTTGCATTATACCCCACTGAGGTCCCTTCCCTCCCAAAACCCCACCTTCCCCAGGCTTTACCACTAAATCCCCAGGAATTTTCCAACCCAGAGTTGGTAAACATACCTAAAAACAACTGGCCCTGGAATGTGAAACACTGGAAATCTCCATAGCTTATGTCTACTTCTACATCTATGTAGCAGCAAAGCCCTCTTTTGGATCATTTGCAGGCGTTTGCAATCAGTTGGATCTCTGCTGAGGAGCAGCTCTAATGGGTAGCCCATAAGCCTCCATTTCCCAGTCTTGCTCTACCTCCTTGACCTCTTGCTTTTCCTTCTTGAGTGATAACATATCAGACAAAATGTGTGGGTGGTTGCAATATTTGCAATTTAACAAGGGCATTCTAGAATTTGGTGGTAATTGTGTAGATTTGATATTATCATGACTACTTGAATGCACTACTAGTCATTTCAATAAAACAATATCTGATTTCACAATATTCCAGGTCTCGGTACTCTTCCTGAGTTTGCTCAGGAGCCTCATCGTTGTGTCGCTAGTTGTATGTGTCAGCCCCTCAAACCAGATGCAAAACTTAAGCCAGCAGGTGGCTTCCTTCCTTGCACTCAGGCTTCCCCAGAGTGATTCTGGATCAGACTGGAAAGTAGGTTTCATGCATACAGACATGTTTCTAGTACACTCATGTCTTTTTGACAGACACGGTAACAAAACTCACTAAATAATATAAAGTCCTCCACCCTACATTAGTCCTCCACCCTACATTAGGGTACAGAAAGAAGAACCTGGCATAAATGCCTAGCCTGCACTCTGACTTGAAAAATATATCCACATTAGAAATACTGCTTTTTAAAAGTCATTTCTCATTCTACTCTATCAGCCAGTGGAAGTTTACTGGAATAACATTTTTTAAAAAACTATCTTGACCTCAGGGGATCATACTTTCCTGCATAGTTCTGTGAAACACCAAATGAGCTGCAGCCAGAAGTGGTTTCTTAATTTGCTCTCACCCTTCCCATTCTTATTACTCCTTTCTTCTGGCATATATTTTGCTTAGCATCTGTATCATTTTCATTTTTACACAGAAAAAAATTAAACTATTCAACCAAAATTTTAATCTCTCCCTACATTCTTCCCCTCCACCTCCTCATTTTCCTGAAAACTGAAGCAGCAGCTTTCTCATTAAATATCAATTTACAACTCCAAAATCAGGAACAGATCAATGAAAGTTATCTGCATCTTGCAAGTTCTAACATATCTTCCTTTCGTCACTCTCAGGCAAAGTGGAGGACGTTATGCAGAGCATGTGGTCTGCTTTCACAAATAATTTCTATGGAAAACAGCAATAAGGCTGTAATACATACCCAAGGTGACCTGATTACTGAAATTTGTTCCAGTTGTCATTAGACATATCACACTATGTCAGTCAAATCAGGATAGAAATGAGAGATACTGACACGTAGCAACAGTGATCGGAGATGAAAAATACTGTTACATTTTAAGAATCCCTTGATGGGAGAAGAATCTTAGTTTAAGATTCAGTCACCCCCCTGATCCCTAAGGTCTTCCTTCTCTACCTTACACCCCTTCCCCACCAGTTGTTTCCACCCTCCCCAAGGAAAAGCACTTTCTTCAAAGTGCAACATCTGGGATAGGACCTTCTCTTGGCCACAGGCAGGAAACTGCAAGGATTACAAAGGGAAGGGCTATCAGCTTTCCTAACCAGCCCTGCCTGCCTGGCAGGTGACATAATTCTGTTGGCCCTTATAGTTGAGCTAATGAAGTGCAATGTGCCTTAAGGAAGAATACTTCTTCCCAAGGGGGGGGGGAGGATTGTGTGCAGAATGAAAGATAGAATACTGTATATAGCACCACAGCTACAATCCTTTCCCCTGGGGAAGAAGCACTCACAAAGCACAAAGTGCTTTTTATTTGAAATATTTATATCTTACTCTTCACTAAAAAGTTCCCAAGATGGACAAGAAATTCAGTGCCACAGAATACCACATGCCAGAAAACTGCAAACAATAAAATACCCATTTAAAATATGATCAGTTAAAAACACAGAAACATAAAGCAGAAAATAACCATGGAACCATTCATCCTTCTCCTGTTTAGAAGGGAAGAAGTGGATGCTGAGTGGAAGCATTCCCTCTTTTACTGGTTCCCTTCTGGAAGCATACAAGTGCTACCATTCAAATAACTCACACAGTGGAATGGAGGTTGCCTCAGCAGACCCATGGGTGCCCCAAGCCAAAATATTCACTCTTCTGCCGGCCAAAATGGATAATCTTGCCAGTTCAGTGAAGCCACTGGATTCAGACCCTTACGATCCAGAAATCAGCTGATCACACAGTGAAGATCACTATGAAAGATAAGACGTTACGCTCCAACCCAAGGATTGACGTTGTTCATCTGCTGCTGGGCATCTCACAAGCAAATAGACTATTCGTTGTGATTGCAGCCAATGAACTTCAGTCTTTAAAAGATGCATTTTGAGAAAAATATATATTGTTTAAAACTACCATTCACTTAAGCTCCAGCCTGAACCTCATACAGCATACTATCAGAATTAAATAAATGCAAAATGCATTCAGATTAGTGGGAAATATGTGCACGAAAGTGTACGCTCAGTCACTAAAGACTGAGCAGAAGACAGCGTACAGTGAATCTATTGCTGGTCTGTATCTCTTCAGGATGACAATGGTCAATCAAATATTTGACTACTTTCTTCACATTTAAAAAATAAAAACTGCTTACACATACGAAATGAGCATATCAGGGGGAAAACTCAGCTAGAACCTTTCCCCTGGCATGCTTTTCCACTTGCATTTCCCACAGGCTTATTGATGCTCTCAAACATTCCACTAAGTTGTTAAGACATAGGGTGAGGACAGATTGAAGTTCTGCTGCGGCTTCCGGCAGTGGCAGCAGAACGCTGCTCTGCCCGCGCG
Organism: Lepidodactylus listeri; assembly: GCA_029233225.1. Taxonomy (NCBI): domain Eukaryota; kingdom Metazoa; phylum Chordata; class Lepidosauria; order Squamata; family Gekkonidae; genus Lepidodactylus; species Lepidodactylus listeri. The sequence goes on from JARCFY010000012.1 coordinate 15,597,767, forward strand.
CGTTCACACCCGCCAGAAGCGGGTGGAACACATGCGCAGCCACCGGGACACCACTAGGAAGTGGTGCCCAGCTGCTGCGGGAGGAGCGCGCCACCGGACAAGGGAAGTCCGGGACGCCTCTGGGGGGCAGATGTGGCAGTCTGGACGGCCGCTCTGCCTCCGCTTTTAAAGCGGAGGCAGAGCGGGCCAGACTGCCAGTCTGTCCTCAGCCATAATTTCCCTTTAGAAAACTTATCATGACACTTCCCTTGTACTTAGCTATATACTGAATCTGTTTTGAATTGAGTTTTGAACTTTACCATTATTGATCTCAGGTTTCCTAATGATCGCTTTTGGAGGTTTCTTTTTAAAAATGGTAGTACTCATGAAGTATGGTACATTCATACTATTCCATTAGACTGGCTTTGGGGGAGTTGGGCCTCTTTGAGAGTAGTATGAGAACCTGTGTTTTAACTATCTGGGGATGGGCGGGGGTTAGACTTTGACATCCAGAATACGCTTGAGCTAGTTTTATGGGTATACAATAGTTGCCTGTGTGTTTCCATGTGCTTTCCTCCCAAGATTCATGTGACACTCCTAAAATTATTTCCTGCAGATGCATTTGCAGAGTTAATAATTTTGTTGGGTAATGAAGTAGCTTCCCTGGGTGTGTGATGCCACTGGGTTTGGCATGAAGGGTGTTTTGTTGTTCTTGTTTACTGATTTTTTTTACTGTTGTCCTGCACTTATAATTTACACAGTTTAAAAAAGAACAACGCTTCCATGAGACTCCTATAAACTGGGGGGAGGGGGTTCCCTGATGGGTTTTATATATTAACAGTATGACATTCATTTTTTTTAAAAAAAACGCAACATCCTTCCGTTATCATATATGAGCATAAGATTTTGAAATCTCAAAACTAAAATTAATTTTCACAAGGTTAAAAATTGTGCATCAAACAATAGAAAGGTACACAGTTGTTCATTTGATATAAACAAGTTGCGTGCGAGCTTGTTTATTCATAGCTAGGTCTAGCTACAGCCATCCAAGCTTTTGGGAGTATATGCAAACCAGAATATTTGCATTTGGCCTTGAGCAATATACCTGCTGTACAACAGTGGCCTCCCCATAGTTTTGAATATGCTGACAGTCTTCACTAACTAAACCTTTGAGATGGCTTAAAATATGAACAAATAATAAACCAATGACAAATTATTGCAGATATTAGAAGTAACAATGACATGGAAAAACAGCGAAAGCTTGAGGAAATCTTTAACTGTCAAGTGACCTTTAAGTAACAAGGAGAAGACTGCTTAATCGGAGAGATGAGACACAAGAGATTTTGCATCAAAACAGTGGCAGCACTGGAGCACCAAATACTTCACGGCAGCAGCAAGTTTAACTGTCCCCAGGACATAGAGTGGGGAAGGCAGGCATTTCCCCCAGGGTTCCCTTCCTGCTCCCCAGATATCCTGTTGGATTTACTGGTGCACTGTGAAGAGCAGAACCCACATCCAGTTACATCATTTCCTCTAAGCTTTTCAGAACACTGGATCTGTTTGAGGCATCTGTTTATCAAAACAAGCAGCAATGGAAAGTTCTTCAGCTGTGGAATGAACACGGCTGCAAAGCTGTCTGTTTTAAGTCTCCCACCCCATGATATTTTTAAAAGGGACCCATGGGCCTTTATGAAAACATACATTCATGATCCTGTGCATTTTTTTTTACAAATATTATAAAAACATTGCAAAACTATTCTAGGGATGTGAGGAAAGGAAATGTGCTGGTGTCTCACAGGCACAAGCCAGTAATCAGCTACACGGTCGAGTTTCCCCCGGTTCATTCTAAGCCACCAAAACCCTCCACATCTGGGGTGCTCTTTCAGAGCTTACGCCAGGTCCAAAAAAAGTGTTTTAATGGCAACAATAGCCATCACTACTTCTATTACTTTTAAAATGTTACATCTGTCTTCTTCTCAAGCATGCTGACTTCTCCCTCTGTTAGCCAACTGCTGGAAAAGATGTCTCAGTGCAACAGTTTAAACCACTGGCATTACTTTTCAGTTTGTCACAGTCATTTGAGGGGCTGTCAGATTGTTTAAAATTTGTATTTTATTACTTTTGGCAGTTACCAAGAGTAATGAACTAGCAATAACTAACAAGAGAGATTATAGAGTTCCACAGGACAGACAATATCAGTACAATAAGCTGAAAAGCACATGATTGCTTTATATATCCATAAAACTGCAACTGGCACAGCAATAAGATGAAACCAGAAAGATTTAACTTTCAAAAAAGGGTGTTGAGTACAGGAAATGTCACTTACATGGAAAATGAATGGTTACATTTTTGCATACAAGATGTTGGCTTTGGATACACCTGTTAAATATATGTTTGATGTTTAATTTTCCATCAACATCAGATCACATATCCTTTGCTATTGGCTTGTGGGTTCTGTGTGGTGTTGCCAGAAGACATGCCTCCAGTTTGTTAATATCTCTCCCTAACATTTAGGTTAGCCAGACAGCCTTTGCCAGATCCTGTACTGTCTGCCAGATTACAGAATCTCAAGGCAAAAATGCAGGTAGGCTGGTTAAAAGAATGCAAGGCTGGAGCTAGTCACTCGGCTTGATTCAATCTGAGCCCCCTGAGACAATGGCAGGTTCACCAAGAAAGCAGATAAGCTATGCAAGACTTTTAGATTAGAAAAGTCTGGGGAAGCAGACTCAACCAAATACAACCAAGATATCATGGCTATTGTGTTGTGTATTTTGACATCATTCAGTAATCAACGTTATATTCTAGGCAGCATTTGACTTCAGTCCCTTAATCCCAAAGGCTTGACTTGACACCACATCTCAAGCTAGTCAAGCCTCTTTCATGTCTCCAACCCCTCCCTTCCTTCTCCGATTGGAGGAGTAACAAACTCTGCTGTTGTGTATCAAGACCACGGTCACCAGGGACTCTAGTAATGGTGACCGCCACATGGTCATTCACACATGGCCACAATCTACCTGAGCTTCGACCAGGTAGAACAATCAGAAACACTTATTCTGACTCCTGGCAAGGCTGCTAAAGTAATATTTTGCCTTTTGAGCTCCCTTTCCAATGTCAAATTGTACACAGCCAACACATGGCCAAAAAACTGTCAGCACAAGGCTACTACACACACCATCCTGCACACTGGCAGGTTGCACATGCTACTCTGCACATGTACTTCCTCGTCTCCTATCTGTGTGCCCTGGATCCTGACAAAACGGATCAAATCCAGCCTTACTTCCTCTTTGGATTTATTTATGGGCTATGTAGCATTTTGTGCTGAAATGTACTAAAGCATTACTCTGACTTCTTGGTTGTAACCCTGATTCCCCTCAATAAACTATCTTGGATTATCCCAATTTATTGCAGGCTCTGGGGGTTTTTAAAGCTTGATTTGAAGCTCCATCACATTTCACTTCTATCCCAAACCTCTGAGCATGTAGTATTAATTCCTGTCAATTTGACCTGAGTTCCAGGCCCGTAGCCAGGACATTTTCAGGGTGGGGGGCACTGGGGAAACTGGTGGGGTGGGATGTCACATAATTAAAAATTAAAAAATAAATAAAAAGTCCCAGAAGTGTCCCTGCTCTGGAGATCAAGTGCACATACCTGTCTTCTGCCAAAGCTCTCATGGGCTCCTTTCAAGAAGGAGAATGTCTCTGGTCTGAGGGCCCCTTTCAAGTCCCCCCCCCCCCTTCCTGGATACTTCAGAGCTGGCCAACCAGCCCAGCATGTCAGTCCCAGCCAGCCCAGCCCAGGGGCAGGGAACTGCTTCCTCTGACACAGAAGCTGGACGGGGAAAAACAGGTTGCCTACCTGTAATTGATGATCTTCGAGTGGTCATCTGTGCATTCACACATGGGGTTACTGCGCCTGCGCAGGAATCCTTCGGTATCGTAGAAAGCTCTTTAACGGATTTTCGGGCCCAGCGACACTGGGCATGTACGGAGCCCCTACCGCGCATGCCCAGAGGCATGGGCGTGGACATCTTGCCAGTTCCTTCTGACCACTGCGACCAAGCAGGAGAAGAAGAAAGCCTGGCAGCAGAGGGGAAGGATGGGCGGGTGGTGTGAATGCACAGATGACCACTCAAAGATCATCAGTTACAGGTAGGCAACCTGTTTATCTTTGACGTGGTCTCTGTGCTTCACACTGATGGGAGAGTAGCGAGCAATGTCTTACCTGGAGGAGGGAGCAGACAGGCTGTCACCGTGAAGCAACAGATAAGATCAATTGACCCATCGCAGAACGGGCAGCTACTCGAGTGTCCATTGCGTAATGCCTAATGAAAGTGTTCGGAGTGGCCCAGGTCGCAGCCAAACAAATATAACTCAAGGAAGCGCCCTTAAGGAACGCTTAAGAATGTTGGCTAGAAAGGGAGTATCAGCATCCTGAATTCGATATATATTGTCTAGACGTCTAGTAGAGACCGGTGTGGATGAAGGTTTGTCCCACCCTGCTTTGACAGCTTGTAGTAGGACTGCGGACATAGGGAGAGCGATAGACGTGGAGGTATCTCTCTGCACGATGTCGAATACAGGGTCTGTGACATCATGCCTGGGTTGGACGATGGGGAGCCCAAGAGAGAGAGCCGTTCTCTTGACTAAATCACCATAAGAGGTCAAATCCTCTGAAGGGGAAATCGGCAGATTATCAGCAACATCAGGTTTTGGAGAAGGATTGGCAGGGGAACTACAATCGGATTGTTCGGCATTGGAGTCATGTTCTGACGACGATGAGGCAGGGGTGACCTCGGTCGGAATCGGTTGTTCCGATGGTGGAGTCAACTGTATCGGCGTCGATGGGATAGCCGTCTGTGTCAACATCGTGGTCTTGGTCATGTTAGGGGCAGTCGATATCGAAGCTGCCGGGAGATGGGTATGGGAGACGACTTGACCGGGCAGTATAGATTGGGAAACTGACGGAGTTCGTCGCAATGCGAGTGGGGATTGAGATTGAGCTCTCATTGAATACAAGTCCCAGTCGGGATAGGTCACGGAGGAGCCCACCGGAGGAGCCCACGGAGAGATGCACAACCACCATATGGGTAAGGAGGATGTGGATCCCATCAAGGAACATTGGAAAGATATGCCCATCTCGATGATAACGGGGATCGATGTCTAGGCGACCTGTGTCGAGGAGACCGGTGCCTTGGAGAATAGTGACGATTCCGTGGGGATCGGTATCCATGACGATCTCGAGGGTACGGAAAATGATCGTCTTCGGTATGGGAGGCAGAGTCGATTGACGGGGACCGGGAATGTGAGGTAGGATGTTCCAGAGGTAGTCCATATAGTTGTTCCTGTTCGGTTTTCAGGAATTCCTGCACCTCCAAAATGTGATCCAGTGGAGCCTCTCTGAGTGGAGAGTCCAGAACAGTGATGGTCACATCGGCGGGAGGTTGAGGTGCAACCGACGAGCCCAATGGTACCGGGGCAGCAACGGAAGAGGGTGCTGTACACCCGGAAGTCGAAGTCAGGTATTTAGACGGAGGCTTACCAGCCGCAGCAGAGGGCTTTTTATGGTGTTTCTCCGATTTATCCGACTTCTTCCTCTTAGCCAGTGTGGAGGCAGCCAAGTGCAGTGGGACTTTATGTTTCGTCGAAGGGCGATATCGGAAGAAGCCCTCGAAGTCGACGCCGCTCCGAAATCGGCCGTCGACGCCGATGGTACTGAGGCCATGGTGGTCGATCCCGAACATAGTGCAGACTCCAACAACGCTACTTTGAGACGAGCTGCCCTGTTTTTCCGAGTCTGATTGCTAAATTTAGCACAGAGAGGGCAGGAATCTGGACGGTGCGACTCTCCGAGACACAGGATACACAAAGAGTGACCGTCTGGAGCAGCCAACTTGCTGCCACAAGCTGAACAGCGTTTGAAACAGCCCCACTTCTGAGCCATAAAGTGGGAGCCTGAGGTAAAAAGAGAAGACGGGGGGGGGGGAGCCCGAAGGCAAAAAGCGAAAGAACCCACCAACTCAGAAAAAGAATTTTTTTTTTTTGGTTAGAATGAAGGCAATAGTAAAAGGGAGGAGAAAACAGAAGAAAAGAGGTCAAAGAGAGAGAGAAAGAAGAGCTTTCCTCGAAGGACTCCACTGACGAAAAAGTGCTGTTAACAGTGCGGCGGTCAGAAGAGAACTGGCAGGATGTCTGCGCCCGTGCCTCTGGGCATGCGCAGTAGGGGCTCCGTGCATGCCCAGTGTTGCTGGGCGCGAAAATCCATTAAAGAGCTTTCTATGATCCCGAAGGATTCCTGTGCAGGCGCAGTAACCCCATCAGTGTGAAGCACAGAGACCACGTCGAAGATCTCCTTCCTCTGACAAGGAACGCCTTCCAGCTGCCTTGTGGATGGCTTTTATCCATCAGACCTTCTGGGGGCTCTGAGGGTTCTGATCGAGGTGGGGTCTGCCTGCAGCACACCCAGGGCTCCAGATCATTGCTAGGGGAGCCCTCCACCCCGGGGTCACCATTGGAGCTACCTTCTTGGAAGGGGGGTGAACCATGGAGCTCCCTTTGGCGGCAGGCTTGACAGGGTGCTGCAGCAAAGCAGGGCAGAGCAAAGAACTTCAAGGATTGGGCCCCCTTCCCTCAAGGCCAACCCAGCTCAGAAGAAGGTGGGCACACCAGCCAGATAGAAAAGGCAGCGACAGACCGGCACACTGGAGGAGAAGGAGGCACAGGCAGGATTTGGTGTGGCATGCCATGGCTAAATTTAGACTTTTAAAAAATAACTTTGGAGATAGAGTTTGGTGGAGCATGGCTGTAAATTAAGGGGGCGTGGCCCCAAGATGCCCCACCATGGCTACGGACACAATGAGTTCTGTTCAGACCGAGAAAGAAGTTGATATATATTATCCTGCCCTTGTCTCAGCTCTGGAGGCTGGAGCTAGTGCAGAATGCTGTAGCCAGGCTGTTGATGGGTCTCTCAGTGCGAGACCACATCCAGCCTGTGCTGAGGACACTGCACTGGCTACCTATAGCGTACTGGATCCGGTTCAAGGTGTTTCTTTTAACCTTTAAAGCCCTATATGGTCAGGGGCCTGCCTACCTAAGGGACCGCCTTTTCCCGTATATACCACAAAGAGCACTGCAGTCAGGCACTCAACACCACTTGACCCTCCCTGGCCCTAGAGAGGCCAGGTTGGTAATCACCAGGGCCCGGGCCTTCTCAGTGGCGGCTCCTCACTGGTGGAATGAGCTCCTGGATGACATCAGAGCCCTGCGGGACCTTATGCAGTCCCACAGAGCTTGCAAAGCGGAGCTCTTCCGCCAGGCCTTTAATTAGGAGCCGCCACTGGGGGGGAAGGGGTCCCTGGAAAGTGCCGAGGGAAGCTTGGCCTGGGAAATCGACTGCCTCCTGACCTGATCTGGGTTTGCTAGGCTCTGCGGTCAGTGTTGGATGTACTATGGGCTGCTGTCTCTTTATGGTTTTCTGCTGTTTTAATAATTTTATGCTGAATTTTGTATATTATTGTTTTAAATTGTTGTGAGCCACCTTGAGCCAGTAACCCGGCTAGGCGGAATATAAATCTAAATAAATAAATAAATCCTGAGCACAACAATGGGCAGCAAGAATCAAGTATTTACGAAGCAAAATTTTGAACTCATCTGGAAAAATGCTCAGTAGGAAGAGCCTAGGATTGGGTTAGATGGTTTGACCCATTATTCTGTTACTTTCTAGATACATCTGATCCTAGAAAAGAAGACAACGACATGTTTGAACGAGCCAAGTGCCAGGGACACAGATTTACTGTTTGGAGAACACTTCAGGTTTTTCAAGGATAAACATAAGGTCATCAGCATAAGCACAAAGTTTATATTTTTGGCCTTTATAACGAAGACCTACGATTTCCTGATCATTCCTAACTTGTTCGCATAAGGATTCCAATGCATATATAAAAAGTAATGGAGAGAGAGGGCAGCCCTGTCTGGTCCCCTTTTCGATTCTAAATTCCTGAGATAGATCCCCATTTATTGTCAGTTGTGCAAATTGGTTCTTATAAATTGCTTCTATCATTAGCATGAATTTATCTCCCGGGTTTGCTTCTTTTAATTTTAGCAGTAAGAACTTCCAAGAAAGATTATCAAACGCCTTTTCGGCGTCCATAAACATCAGGGCCGCTGCTTTCTCTGGGTGTAATTCATAATATTCCAATGTATTGATTAGTGTTCTCATATTTTCCCTCAATTGCCTTTTCGGGAGAAAGCCCACTTGGTCTCTATTAATAGTTTGACTTAAAACCTTCTTGAACCTCTCAGCTAGAATGTTTGCAAATATCTTGTAATCTGCATTTAAGAGTGATATTGGTCTATAATTTCCCATCAAGTCCAAATTTTCAGAACCTTTGGGAATCAGTGTAATAATCGCACCCGTCCAAGATGTCGGCATGGTTCACCAATGTTTTTAATAAGATCTTTAAACCTGTTGGAAATTTGGTTTTCAAATACTTGGTAAAATTCAGCTGGAGTCCGTCTGGACCCGGCGATTTGTTATTTTTTTGTCTTTTAAAGGCTTCAATAATTTCATACATTGAGACAGGTTCATTTAATATCCGCTGATGTTCTTCGCTAAACTTCTCTGGCCCTTCATTATTGTTAAGTAGGTACTTCTTTATTTGATTTTCATTTACTTCCTCCTGTTTATATATGTTTTTAAAATATTCTACTGCTATCTTTTTTATATCTTCTAGCTGATATTTATTTTCCCCTTTGTGGTTCTTAATTGTTATTATATATCTTTTTGCCTCATCTTTCTTTAGTTTATACGCTAGCCAATGGGATGGCTTATTTGCATTTTCAAAGAAAAAAACTTTATTCCATTCAATTTTTTTTGCTATCTCTTTGCTCACCAATAGGTTCAGCTTATGTTGGGCTAAGATCAATCTTTTCCTACATCCAGTGCCATCTTTTTTTACTGCTTTATCCTCTTCAATTTTAATTTGTTCAACTAATTGGTTATATTCCTTATTCTCTTGTTTTTTAATCCAAGCTGAATGGCTAATAAATTTTCCTCTTATAAATGCTTTAAAAGCATCCCAAACCACATTTATTGAGATATCTTCTTGAATATTATCTTTAAAGAAGGCCTTTATTTCTTTTTTCATATTATCTACAAACTTTTGGTCTTTCAATGCAAACTTATTCATTGACCACCTCCTATTTTTTTTTGTTTCTACTAATGTTAGAAGTACCGGGTTGTGATCTGAAAATGTTGAGGGTAAAATCTCTATATCTTTTATTTCTAGAGCCATTGATCTAGATGTCCAGATCATGTCTATACGAGACCATGATTTATGCCTGGCAGAGTAGAAAGTATATCCTCTCTCAAACCTGTGTTTTACCCTCCACATGTCCAGAAGATCATGTTCTTCTGCTATTTGAAGAAACTTATTTGGCAAGACTAACCCTTTTTTCTTATTTTTGCCCGGATTCTTCCTATCCAGTTCTCTTTCTATCACAGCATTGAAATCTCCAATTATGCAAACTTTTTGGAATTTTTTAATTTGAAGTACATTGGCCAGTTCTCTGTAGAATGTATCTTGTTTTGAATTAGGGGCATATATATTTATTATTAAATACTCTATTCCTCTCCCAATAATGGTGATAGCCAAAATTCTACCATCTTTAGATGAATAAATAAGTTGTGGAGATAGCTGATCCTTTACGTAAATGACTACTCCCCTTTTTTTTTCCACTTCATCTGCCGCGGTGAACATTGTTCCCAGTTTTTTACAATATAGATATTTTATATGGTCTTTTCTAATATGTGATTCCTGTAGACAGGTCACATCTGCTTTAAATTTGTTAGCTTTATGGAAAATCCGCCTCCGTTTTTGTGGACTATTTAACCCGTTAACGTTTATTGATAGTATTTTAAATTCCATGTTACTCAGGGCCATCGTCACGCTTCTGCTCCTTGGGTCTGTTCTTCGCTTGCTTTCTTGTTAATATCTGGAGTGGAATCTGACTGCCTTTTTTCCCTTTTTTATTTTCTTCTTTGCTTCTTTCTTTTTCCAGTTCTTCTTCTTTCTCAGAGTGCTGGTGGTCTTCCTCCTCTTCTTCATCTCCTTCTCTTTCAATATTGAAGTCTTCGCCAAAATTATCAAGAAAGTTTTCTAATTTAAAGATAGAGTCCAGTTTGTATCTTCTACTTTTATATTCAAAGAGGATTCCTTCTGGATTGTTCCATCTAAACGATATCCCTTTTTCACGTAGCATAGATGCCAACCTCTGATACCCACGTCTTCTTTCTCTGACCCTCCACGGTATCTCTTTCAGGAATCTTATCTCCTCACCTTGAATTGTGACTTTATTTTCTCTTGATGTTCTTAGTAGTTTTTCTCTGGTCTCTCTCTTATGGAATTTGACGTGGACCTATCTCGGAACGTTAAACTTTCTAGCAAATGCCGTATTTCGTCTGTAGATTGTGTCTATTTCTTTTGTCAATTCATCTTTCGTTCCGAGTTCTAGTTGGTCTGCCAGGATTGAAGCCATTTCTTCTTTCAAGTTTGAGCCAATTTTTTCTGGGACGTTTTGACACCTTACAATTGATGCGGCTCTGTCCAATTCTAGATTCATTATAGAGTTTTCTAGGCCTTCATTCTTAGCTTTTACCTCTTGGAGATCTAGTTCAAGTTCTCTTACTCTGTCATGTGTCTGTCGTCCTCCTGCCATTAAGGTTTGAATGTCTTTTTTATTGGATACCACTTGCGTCTTAATTTCTTCGACTTCCGTTTTCATTTGGTTTGCAAGTTCATCGATCTTATCATAAATTTTTTCATATATTGGTGTGATTTCATTCTTTACTAAAGTTGGAATTCTTTCCTCCACTTTATCCAGTAAGGCTGGCACGGTGTTTTCCATTACGGCCTTGATGGCTGCTGTCACTGCATCGTCTATCATTGTCTTCACATCTTTATTTGTTTGGCTTGGGTTGCCTGGCGTCGACTTTGACTGACTCATCGTCCTAAGTTGGGATGGGGATGGCAAAGAATTCTTCCTTGGAGCACCAGAATCCATTAATTTCTAAGTAGTTACCTGTGATGACCCTGTGGTTTAAGTGGTTTAAATATCACAGTGTATTCTTGATTAGTCTTAAATTTATCTTAGGTCACTTAAGCTATGGATATTTATAAGTTATATTTATTAGCTAATGTATTTTAAACCTAGTTAGAATTTAATTAATTAATTAATTAATTATCACTGTACTAATTAATGGATATTAATTTATTTAATGTATATTAAGTTAATCAAACCAATTAAATTAATTAATGTACTAATTGATGGATATTAATTTATTTAAGGTATATTAAGTTAATCAAGCCAAGGTATATTAAGTTAATCAAGCCAATTAAACTAATTAAACTAATTAAACTAATTAAACTAATTAAACTAATTAAACTAATTAATGTAATAATCAATTGTTATTATTTAAGGATCTAAGCCTATCTATCTATATATTAATTAATTAATTAATTAATAATTAATCAGTTATCTGTTGTTATTATTTCCTTATTTATTTAATTAAATGTTCTACATACAGTTGTCCCCCACCAATACTCACTAAGCAAATATTAATTTATTTTTTTACTAATTTATGTTTCCTGTGGTTCTATTTTTATTTTTACTGTTTAAACTTTAGTTTTTAGTTTTTAATGAACAATAAGCTATTCTTAAATTTAGTTTTACTATTTGTTATATATTAAGGCTAAGGGATTTATAATTTAATTATTATGTGCTTACCCCTTAATTTTTGTGTATTGGTACCTTTGTATGTGTTCTATGTAGTATGCTATTAGTCACTAGACAAATCTTACAAACCTTACCAGAGAAAGAAAAAAAAAAAGGACAGTCTTACAAATTACAAACAATGGTTACCTATACCCCAATTACAACTAATCCCTTCTATCCACCCTCTTCACCCAACTGCACTCCAATGTAACTAGTTCCTATCTCAAAGTTCTGTTTTTGCAGTCTATCGTGCCCCTTTGGTGCTGAGTAAAGTTCCCCACGCTACTTTCTTTGCAGTCCTATGTAAATTCCGTACTCTTCCTTCTAGTTACTCCACTGACGTAGTCTTCCGTCTCGCGATACCAGGCGACGCTCTCACTCTCGCGCAGCCTCCCGATCGCCTCCCAGGCTTTAGCCGAGCCGCTGTGTCATGTTCTTTGCTTCTGCGCAGGCGTACTCCTCTCCTCTCTGTGCTACACCTCCTCCTCGTAGACCAAGCCTCCGTACGAGCCGGCAAACTCAAAATAGAAAGACAAAGACAAAGGCCAGAAAAACGGTTAGTGCAGCGGAGTTTCAATTTCTATATGCCCTGCCCCACTTAACTTCGCAAAGCAGCCCTCTAGCACAGTGGGGTCTGGCGACTTATCCAAATCCCCTGCCGGGCTAAAGTATATGTGAAGGGGGGGAAGAACAGTAGATTATACTCAACTTATTGATTTTTCCTTCCCGGTTGTCTTGTCCTGGTCCTTTTATTTTTTTGGCTCCACGAAGTTCCACTCTCTGATTTTCCTGTCAGGTATTCGCTGGCAGTATTACTTCTCAGGAACGGCACAGCGCAGGGAAGGCACTCAGAAAACCTTGCCGGGGTTTATTCTGAATGTCCACCTAAGCCCCCCGCTTCCCCTCCTCCTACAGAGGAGGAGAAAGGCAAAACTATTATTTATTTTTGCCTCAAATTTCCCAAAAAGTGCGAGCCCAGACGCCGGAGCGTTCTCCTGCACGTCTGCCTCCGATGAGGGCGGAACCGGAACTCTGTTTGGAGAACACTTGATGCTACAACCCTGCTAGAGCTATGAAGCTGTGGGCCTGGTTTGGATGGGAACCCATGTAACACCAGGATAGGAGTATCATGTACTTAAAAGATTATTGACTTCTATGTACTTCAACAGGGCTAAATGCAATTTCTCCAGTTTAATTAGTTTGTTCAGCCAGTGAGATCAAGGACACACAGTGCTGGCCCTGGTGCAAATTGTAACCACCCATTTGATATCTGGAGCTAGCTGGTGGGCTACGCTACTGCTATTCTGAGGTGCCTTCACTAGCTTCCAATTTGTTTTCAAGTCCAATTCAAGGTGTTAGTGCTTATCTTTAAAGCTCTTCATGAACTGGGGGCCACACACCTGAAGCTTCCCATGTGGCAGCTTCGGTCTTCCCAACAGGTTCTGCTGTCAGTACTCCCCTTATCCAAAGCATATTTGGCAACAGCCTGGGCTTAAGCCTTTTCAGAGGCTGCCTGATGCTTCTGGAACAGGTTCCTACTTTCTTGGCTTTCCAGTGAGGATTGCAAAATAAAGCTGTTCCAAACCGCTTTAATTACTTATTTGGATATTTTTATCCCTCTTTTTCTCCAGCAAAGTAAGACTCTAAGTGGCTTACAAAACAAACAGCAGCAAAAAAAAAGAAAAGAAAAACAATGTAAAAATCACAATATAATAAAACACGGAAACAGCAGCCAGGAGGTGGGACTGAGCAGCTGGATGAACTCAGCCCCTCTCCTGGGAAGTAGCAGCAGCTGAGCCTGGGGAGCTGGGGCAGTCTAAGCCTAGAGGGTAAATACTGTAGTTGGGGAGCATAAAGTGGTTTTAGCTAGTCTTAATGTTTTTATATCTTGTTGTTTTCAATGCTTGCTTCATAAAATTGTTTTTACGTTATTACACAAGGAAAAGGCAGTCATATAAATATTTTAAATAAAGCATTAAATATACTTGTTACATTTCAAGCATATTGAGTAAGTTATGAATTGTGTTGATGGTCTGTAAAGTCTGGTGCTGCAACTTGTTTTTAATGAGAAGGTCAAATATGTTTTAGGTAAAGCAGATGAAACATTATCAGCTAATAATTTCCTCTGCGGTGGGATTCTTTTCAAAAGCAATTTTGCCTCTTCACAAGAAAGGAGATCTTCCCTGGTTTGGGGACACTGAAGTGATGGATGAGTAAAGTAGCTCCATGCCAAGAGATGAGCAGCTGGAAAAAATGTACGAACAAGTGAAGTGAGGAAACTAAGCAATATTCCTCTTATGAAAGTAATACATTTAGCCATGTCCAGGCCTGTGTAACCCTCATGGATTCTTTATCACAATATTGCAGTATCTAAAAAGCATTCAGAGAGCACTGTAGAAAATTGTGAACAGATTTGATTTCAAAATGCTACGATTCACCAGCTCATGAGCAGTTTAATAACTTCAAATGCACAGGGGAAATTCTCCCACCTGAATGCTGCTAAACTTTTTCAAAACATATTTCCAACACATCTTGCCAAAAAAAAGGCAGGGTCATATAGGACAATCCTTTGACAGGTACATCCCAAGCAACATGTCCAGACTACACAATAATGGGTTCTCTTTTCCCCCAAAGCTCAGCAGAGCTCCCAGGGGACTTTTATGTAATTTGTGGAATAATTGAAACCCAAAAAAAACAAGAACCCCCAGTATTATTTGACCAAAATAAGTAGTACTTAAAAAAATTCTAATACAATTTCCAGTTGCATCTAGCTGTTTTCTACGTTTTCATATTAGTTTGCTTGCTTTTCGTCTGGATCAGGAGGACCTTACCATGGCGTTATTCCTTTCACATTCCAGAGAATTTATTTATTTATTTATTTATTAATTAATTAAACTTATATCCCGCTCTCTCCACCCAAAGGCAGACTCAGAGCGGCTTACAACAAAGGTTAAAATACAATTCATTTAAAATAACAGTCAAAGTTAAAACTTCCCGTACTCTATATATCCTATATAAAAAGAGAGGACTGAAGTTCTTTTTTCACTTCATGTTCTTAAGTGTTGTGTGCCATACCAAGCATTGTTAAACAGCTGCTAGATTTCTCCATAGGGACAGCTTTTCTTCAACTGCAAAGAAGCATGGAAGTGTTTAGGGATACATCTTGTAGTAAAGCACTTCTAAGTAAGAATCAAACAACTGCAGTTGGCATGGCTGTGTGTTTTGTTTTGTTTCATTCATTTTCTTTTTTCAGCTGGAAACAATCTGAACATAAACTCAACAGCATTACAGAACTAAGGTTATAAATGCAAGCTTCCTGCTGAGTAGCCCTTTGCGATGTTCTTCTGGCAGTAATTAATTACCAAGCGACCAATCATTTTCATTTGGATTCCTCTTCTGTCTGCTGCAACCTTACAGAAAAGTAAACCCAGATTAATGCAGACATGTTTTATTCTGAAAACCTGTTTCTAAATGTCCTATATCACTGTACATTTTGCTGGACCAAATCAACCCCCATTGTTCCCTTGCTGGATAATGATTCTGAGAGGCACCCAACCTTCAGGAATGAATAAAGAATTATTTCAGTGTTCTTTCCCATCGAAAGCTTTGGTGAGAAAGATGTAGCCAGACCTCTTTCTCATCACCAGCTGGTTCCCAAGCACAGGATACTGTAAATTAGTATGCAATGGCCATCAGCCTGTCTCATCAAGGACAGGGAATTCTTCCACTGACCTATGAGACAGATATACTCTACACACTCCTTATATTTCCCCATGGCAAATAATTTATTTTTCCAAATAGCAACGCCAAGCCCCAATATGCATAGAGCTAAACTGCCATCTCTTTTTCCTATACTTCCCTGCACTTCTCTGAGTCCAGGGGTGTAGAATTTTGGAAATCCCGGGGGGGGGGCTCCTTAGCGCATACGCTTGCTGGGACAATGTTCTTTCCCGCCGGGAAACCGCCCCGCCTCCCCGGGCCCTTCCGAGGCCCGCCAGCCACTGCTGCCGGTGCCTCTCTCTCTCCTCCGCCACCCCTTCCCTCTCCCTCTCCAGCAGCGGCCGCCGGGCCTCGGAAGGACCCGGGGAGGTGGGGCGGCAGGCACTCTGTTTTCCCGGGGGAGGCTGAGCCCCCCCCCCGGGAAATTTCGGGGGTGGCTCAAGCCCTTGAGCCCCCCTGTACTCTACGCCTATGTCTGAGTCCATACTGACCCAATAGGTCAGGTTATTATGATAGAGCAAATCTGATCCTATATTCAGAAGAAGTGTTTGAAAGAAAATAATTCACCCTGTGTGAAAAAGCTCACAAAAGGATGCACGTCTTGCAAGACACCAAGAAATTCTCAAGCCTAGCAGCTCAGAAGTGGCCAACCAGTAGCTGCATATAAGCTCAAGTTGCTTGTCAAGCAGCATCACAAAGGAGAAGAGCACTAGAGTGAAAGCAGATAGGCAGTGAATCTCTCACTTATCCATTCAGACACAACAGAAAGGAACTACCAGCACTGGGACAGTACTAAGTGTTATATCTTAGAGACTTCTAGCAGCTTTGTAGCACTGAGATTCAACAACAGGAGTACTGCTTTCAGTAGGCTGTTGCAGCTTTCGTCTCTAGGGCTCAGAACCCAGAAGCATGGAAAGAAAAGAGCTGAACTAGCAAGAAAGGGAGCCTTGCTCAGTACACAGCTATCAGACAGAGACTCAAGGCTTCTCAGGTATCAATCAGGCAATCAATGGGCTTTGGAGGGTGTAACTGTATTTAGGACTGCATTTCCAGCCACAAAAAGATTCAGCCACACCTGGAATGGTCTGCCATTTTACAGAATCCCTAAGCAAAAATGCAGATGAGGTTGGTAAAAGGAATGTAAGGCTGGGACTAGTCACTCAGCATGATTGAATCTGAGCCCCCTGAGACAACGGCAGGCTCATCAAAAAAGAGGCTAAAATATGCAGGACTGTTAGATTAGAAAAGTCTGGGGAAGCAGACCCAACCAAGCACAACCAAGGCACCATGGCTATTATGTTGTATACTCATACATCATCAAGTAATCAAGGTGATAATCTAGGCAACAGCTGATTTTATCCCCATAACCCCTGGGATTTCTTCACACCAGCTCTCATTCGAACAGGCCAGTCAGACTTATCTCAGCCAGCCCTCAATCAAATGGATCACCCAAGTGTCTGTCAGGTCTCCAGCCCTTCTTCTCCTTCTCTGATTGGAGGAGTGACAGGCCTCCAACCCATCTTGACCTCCCTCCTGTGGTAATCAGATGTACTAATTTTAACATTCCCTGACTTTTCCTTCTCTTCTGCTGACAAACCTGCTGAAGTCAACCACTGTTTTGCTATCGTGCTTAGTCCCTACAACTGATCCCCTTTCCCAATGCCAAACTGCACACTGCCAATGCATAGGCCATCCTGCACACTGCAGTGAATGGCCAGCATGCATGTCATCTTGCATACTACCAATATGCACATGCTACTCTGCACATGAATGTGTGCTTGCTGTCAGGATTGGGTCTGATGAATCCTCAGTAGAGTGAAGATACTGTGGTTGCTAACCATGTGGAAACTGAATCCTTGACAGACTCTGCAATTTTTCGTCTCTCCAACTCCCACAATCCCTCAGAGGACAAGCAAGCAGCTATGGTTGTTAGGCCAGAAGCCCAGATGACCTATGGGAAGCAGCCAGAAACTGGAGTTGCTGAGGAACCCACTCAGAGGATCTGCCTATTGTCAGGGATCTCATGGTTTCCCCCAGAAACCCAGGAAAACAGAAGACACAAAGCCTGGACAGAAGCTCAGTTCAGATGGCAGAGTGCATAACTGGCTTGCTCTCCTCCACGAGGCATCAGAAGAGCCCAATCCACTGTGAGGCTTTGCAGGATGCTAGACAGGGCCGCGGTGGCTCAGAGGTTAAGTCGCTGAGTTGCAGACCGGAATATTGGTAGCTCGGCAGTTTGAGATCCTAGTGCCATGTGATGGAGTGAGCTCCTGTCTCTGGCCCCAGCTCCTGACAACCTAGCAGTTCGAAAGCAAAAAATTGCAAGTAGATAAATAGGCATTGCTTCAGTGGGAAGGTAACAGTGTTCCATGCACAGTTTTGTATTTGTAGGAAAGCATTAGTACAAATGTATCTTGCGTATGAACATTTGTATTTATAAATCTATTTTACATAAGCAAATAAATGTAATTGCGATTAGGTCAAAATTAGTCTTTCTCTGTGAGAGGTTTTTGTGAAAGCTTTCACAACTCCCCCCAAAGTCCTCCCACCTTTGCACAATTTTAGGGAAGCTTGCCAACAGGGTAAAAATTGGAGTGAGTACAAGTTGTACAGCTGCCATTCTGAACTGGCTTACTGGAATCATGACATCACACTGACAACATAATTCCCGACAGCAATTTAACATTGCTAGTAATTGACATGTTGATCCATAAGTTTCCACAGCCTAAACTCTGGTTGTTACAAGTTCTTTATTAGGAAGTAGTACACACAAGGTCTCACAATAAGGAGTAAATATACACAGGAGCATCCTGCATGGTGCTTTAGTGCACTGGCATAAATCTGCACATGTTCATTCTTGGACTACTGGCAGCTGTTCACATCAATCATTTCCTTTTCCATCAAGCATCTCCAAGAAGCTCTTTAGCCCCATAAAAGCCTTTTCCTTCCATTCCCTTCACATAGTAGTTACGTATTCTGGTGTTCCACCCACCCCTCCAATATACCTTAGCTAAAAGATCTGATTTTCTTTTTTCCTTTGGTTTTGTACATTTGGCTCTAAAGCTATAGGTTGCAGATCTCTGGTTTAAAGACACATATGTTGTCTGCACTCTACATGTTTGTAGAACTCTGGCTGAGGACAGACTGGGATTCTGAAGCAGAAGGGATGCAGGACCAAAAGCCACGGGGGAAAACTAGCCCAGGGCTGGCTGTTCACATTGGCCAGACTCCTGCATTACCATGCTGGAATGGGACATTCAGACTGCTGCGAAGCGGCCCTGGGCAGGCCGGCCTCCGTGGCTCATGGCGGGGCAGTTTCAGCAATAGGCGCATGGGTGCCTATGCACATAGACGCATGGCCGCAGCAGCAGTCTAAACATTTAAAATCCACCCAACTCCTGTATAGGAGCTGCTTGTGCGCATAAGCACTCATGCGCATCTCTCCGTGGCGGCGCGTTCACACCACCGCCTCCGCTTGAATGCCGCCTTCTCCCATCCACACAGCCAGGAAGTGGGATCCAAGCAGAAGACGGCCCCTGGACATCGCTTTCTGCCAGTGTCCCTCTGAGGCGTAAGAGAAGCGGCTCCCAAGCGGGTGAGTACAGAAGGGAGCTGGGGAACAGCTGCGGCTGTTTGAACTTGCTTCCTTCCCCCGCTTCTATGCACATTGCCAGTCTGTCCCCAGCTTCTGTGTGTGCCACATGACAGCAATGCCTGTCATTAAAATGATGGAGCTACACTAACCTCCCTGATATTCCAGGGCTTACTTTCAGGCCTGGTGCTGGCTAATTTACTGGTGCCAGATACGAAGAGGCAGATATTTCTAGAAATCTGACAGACTGAAGCTGAAAGAGAAAAGGTATCTAATGATTTCCAAGCCCTGTTTCTTTATAGACAAGATTTTTAAAAAAATGAATAGAAAAATGCAAAGGAATACTGGAGAACTGGGTCTAAATTTGTCAGAAATTGCCTTTAGTTTGCCTGAAATCTTGGTTTCACTTTATCTGAATAGTCGATTTAAATGTGTACCTGTGTCTTTTATGCGGATGGATTAACTTTCTTCCATTAAAGCACTCAAGAGCCTCCTCCAATTTCTCTAACAATGGAAACAAGTAATAGGAAACAGACGCTGACTGATTATATTTGAAGAAGAGAGGGAAGAGTAATGTTCTTTTGTTCATGCTTCCTTGGTCCCTTCACCTGCTCTGGTTTTCAACATCATGCCTTTAGGCATTCAACAGTCCTGCACGATTCACCTTCCCATGAGGACTGGCTGCATGGCAGGAAGTAACTGGTATGACTCTACATTCTAATTTGCTGGAGGTGTTCAGCTGCTACAGCTTGACCAGTCATACAGTTCTTAAGCTTGTCTCCCCTGCAGGGAAGTCAGGATAACTCGATTTACTGCTGTCAAGGAGAGAGCCAACAGATCTGCTTCTTGCCAAGCTGTTGCTACTGAAATGAAAACTGCAGATCTGTCACACACTTTTTGCTGCTTCAGCTGACAGGGAAAGACTATGACTGTTTCCTATACGTGCACCACTAAACTGAACCAACATCTGTGGCTTGGAATATATTTTTTAATCAGGCTCCCTGCTGTTGCATGTCACATTCTCTTTCATTCTTCTGTTCCAGTTCTATGCTACCTATGCATATGCATCCAGATAAAGATGCTTGGGCCTTACTTACCAGCTCAGCTCACACAGGGACATCACACTTCTTAGAGGTACTTCTTCAATAGTTATAAAGTTGTACTTCATACACACTGTGTGTCACATCTTTGACTTGTTCTAGTGATTTGGTTTCTAGTGTCCTGGCCCCACTGCTGGACCTCCTGAGGGCACCTGGTGATTTTGGCCACTGTGTGACAGAGTGTTGGACTGGATGGGCCGCTGGCCTGATCCAACATTGGCTTCTCTTATGTTCTTATGTTCTTAAAGCATACAAACATTACTGGCTATCGTTAAAATCCAACTGAAGGCTGTTTTCAAGTATGCAAGTAGAAGTGGAGAGGAGACTACCCTAGCATACACGCTATACATGTGTAGCTTGGTTTGCTGTGATGGAATGCTGACTACTATTACGAGAGGTTCTTTGCATCTTGATTTTCAACTGTGATGTAAAAATATACTATTTTTTTAAAAAACTAGTAATCATACCATCTTCAACTTCCAGTTTGGTGTAGTGGTTAAGTGCGCGGACTCTAATCTGGGAGAACCAGGTTTGATTCCCCACGCCTCCACTAGCATCTGCTGGATGACCTTGGGCAAGCCGTAGCTCTGGCACAGCTGTCCTTGAAAAAGAGCAGTTCTCTCAAAGCTCTCTCAGCCCCACCTACCTCACAGGGTGTCTGTTGGGGGGAGGGGAAGGGAAAGGAGTTTGTAAGCCGCTCTGAGACTCCGAGTGAAGGACGGGGTATAAATCCAATCTCCTCCTCCTCCTCTTCCTCTTCTTTTTCTTCTTTCATGAGCAAATCTCAGCTGCCTGTTGTGGATGTACCTTAACAATTTTAATAGGGATGTGCACCTGGAAACTAATTGGTATTTTTGGGACCAGATTCTGGCATTCTGATTTGGTTTTTTTTCTCAGAATTCAAAACTTTTTTGGGTTATCCATATGGGGGGACTCTTTTGGGGGGGCTGGAGTGGTTGTTTTTTTAAACAGAATGGACCCGTCAAGTGTCAAGTGAATCGGATCAAGGGGTCCAATTCTATGGACCCTGAACAAGGTCCCCAAGGTCATCCTACTTGTCTCAATTGTTTTCAGTTGGGGAAGGGATTCCATGCTTTCTCCAAGGCAAAGAGGAGAAAGAGGGGGACGCACAAGAACAACCACTGGCTAAAAGCTTCCAAATGCAAACAGAATCAAGTCCAAGAGATCTAATGTCAAACTAGAGAATCCCAGCTGAATGTGGGCCAGCCAAACACAACTAATGTCAAATCAAAGAATCCAAGCCCAATAATCACAAGACACTGCTGCTCATCCAGCAGAGCCAGTGTCAAACCAAACAATCCAACTTGGACCTCCCTCCTCAAAAAAAAAGCACAAAACTTTTAAAAATTAAAGACCTTTTTAGAAAGAGAGAAAATACAAAGAAATTAAAATTTCTCATGCCAAGAGAAGAGAACCCAAGAAAATAGCACAGTTCTCATAAACCTTTTTAAAAATAGCACAAAACAAACCCAAGGAAAACCATTTTTAAAAAGAACCAGAAAGAAAACAAAAGCTCCCTCCTACAACTACAACCCATCAGGCAAAAACAAAAAATAGAAAGACTTGAAATAATATTGTAAAGCAAAGGCCAAAACAGTCCTGGCAAAGGAAAAGAACAAGGTCTTCCCAGGCAGCAGAATTAATCCAAGGTACAGACAGGCCAAAGAAGCAGCAGCTACACTACTCCAAAATATCTCACACAGAAATGAAGTCAAGCTGCAGCCAGGCCTCCTTTTTGCCTGTGCAATGGAAGGCTATGGGAGAATTATTGTGATTGGGCAGACAGTTCTAGTGCTCTCCCTAAAGTGTGATCCCATTGCCTGGGAGAGCTGCCTCCCTCCGCCCTTCCTCCTATAGTTTGGAAAACCCATTAAATGGAGGGAAAACATGCCTAGGAACCTCAAAACAATGGATCTTACCAAATATTTCCAGAAATATCCAGACCCAGATACTGCCATTCTGAGAATCCTGAATACTGGTTTGGGTATCCAAACATACAAAGGGGGGGGGGGGGCACACACATTTTTTCAGATATATAGAGAGAGATTTAGACCAGAAATATCCAAACAAGCATCCCTTAAAGTTTTGCCAGCATGAGCACGTCATACTAATGTATAAGAGAAAAATAATAACTGAGCTCATAACAGTGGCAAAATGTGCTTGCTTCAGTTTCAGAATTAACTTTACGAATTCTCCTAGCTGAACTGAAATTCAAGAGAAGCAGAACATGATGTGAACTTCTGAAACAAAAAGGGAAATGATGATGGGAGAATTCAATCTCCCCTGTACAAGGCGTTACAAGAGATACAAAGCTGCCACCATTCCACACATTTCTGCTCCCTCTTTCTCATACCATGATGGGATGTCATTGTGATCTGTGTCCTTCTCCCCACTAATGATGTCAGGCAAAGGCTGAGCTCTGTGTCTATCAAAGTCTAGTTTAGTCCTGAAAATGGAAGGGGAAGGGCTGTGTGTGTGTATTTGTGTACAGGTGAAGGTCTCACTTTGTTCAGTAAATACCAGCTTCCTAGCACTCCTACAGCTACACAGCTTGCAATTTCTAATATTCATCCAATAGCTACCCTTTTGAGATTCTGATAAATCCCTTAAGTGTAATTACTAAATTTTCTCACCGAACTGAAAGCGGGAGCATCCTAACAGGAGTGTGAAAGGCTAACAAGCTCGAATTCTTTTGAGGCAACAAGCAGCATGCCACAATCTCTTGATGTCAATGAGTTGGTAGAATTGTTACCAGTTCAAGAAGGCACACACCCACAGGGTCTTTCCTTTTACACATTCCCTTCAACTAAGGTTAAGGCCTCGTATTCCAGCTGAGGCAAGTGGGCTGAAATGTCAGAATTTCACTCACTAGGCCCATTAAAAGTAGAGATGAGAGCTTTTCTGTAGAGCAAGCAGGAACAAACATTTAATAAGGAGAGTTAATGCCTCATTCCCTTTACAAGTTCTTGATGCTTTTGAGGTTTTTGTTTTTTTGTAAATAAAGCAATGGGCACAGCAAATTGTGTCCTGAAGTGAGCAATTATATATCTAATAACAAGAACTTCACTCTTTATACAGCAAACATGGTTGTTGTAGGCACACCCATGTTAAATGACATGTGTGTACCCTGAAACACTAAGGCCGAGGACAGACTGGCAGTTTGGCCCGATATAGGTCCGCTTTTCAAGCGGATTAAGAGAGCCAATTCAGACAGCTGCAGCTGCCCGGCATTGCCGTGCCGCATTCACCTAGTCCTGAAGCGCTTTCATTGCGCTTCAAAAAGGTACTTGGTGAAACCGATGTCAAGCCGTCTGGGTGTGCGTTCATCCCGCTTCCTGGCAGTGTGGACGCAAATAAGCCATGCATCAAGTGGCGCTGGTAATGTGAACCCACTGATCCAGCTGCTGCGCCCATGTGCAGCTCAACAAAACAGATCAAAGCTGCGCAGCGCCGTGGCGCCGCCACCAGGGGCCGCCCTGCAGTGTGAACACTCCATTCCGCCTCCTCCCTGGTATGGACCTGCATCAGTCTACACAGTGTGAATGGAAAGCCCCGGGACAACTAGGCCTGGGTCTTTTTGCCCCGCTTCCCTTGCGTTTCATTTTGCCAGTCTGTCCTTGGCCAAAGATTAATCCATGAAGGGATACCCATTGAAAGTGTGACATTTCTGCTCAAAATGTTCATGCACAAATGATTGGTACAGTTCTATGAAATACCCGTGAACATATATCAGAAAGAAACAGGCTACACAACAGGAGAAACTATCCCTGAGGAATCTCTTCCCACTATACTGCCCTGAAAAGCATAAAAGCTCTTTTCAGCAAAGTTTCCCTAAACATCATTTCAAATGTGTCACATTTCAACTGCCCAGTTCTCTGCAAAATCCTACAGAAGGTCAATTAACTGTACAAATGATTCAAATTTACATTAATATGTATGAGCACTCTGACATTTTCCATTTCAGTACTCCAAATTTTAACATTTCCCAATTCTGAGTCAATATATTTCAATACTTTATGCAATTTCAGAAGTTTAAACTATGTTGGACACTGTCCGCACAAAAGTTCTCTTGCCCACCATCCCCACTGTTTAACAGAGCACAGTGTTCCCACATAAGAGGTACTTAAGAGAAAACGGGGAGACATACAGCATAGCAAGCTGATATGAGGGCGACAAATGCAATCAAATAACTACCCAATAGCTTGTTATGTTTTACAGCTTTCATACTGTTAATATTGTAACTATCTGTTGGCTGTGATTTGATGGAACTTTCCACCACCACCTTGGCTACCAGTCTGTTTCCCAGTTCAATTCAAGGTCCTTGGCTACACTGGCTGCCAGTCTGTTTCCAAGTTCAATTCAATGTCCTTGAATTAAAGTTGTTCATGACATACTTGAAGGAATATCTCCTTTCATATGTTCCTGTGCACCAACTACAGTCATCATGCGACCATTTGTGGGCTATCCCATCATTTAGGGTTGCCTGTCTGGCATCAACCATAATCCAGGCCTTTTCCATTGCAGTTCTGGCTCTGTGGAAATGGACTCCCAAAAAGGTGAGGAGGGCCCCTTCCTGGAGATCCTTGGGAGGCAAAGCAAGGCCTGCTTGTTTGCCATGGCTTTTGAGGGGGGTTGAATAGCAGGCATCTTTTAAGGGGGGAGGGGGAGAGAAATTTGGGGTTTGCTATTTTACTTTGATTTTAACTTAAAATGTTTTCAGGTATTATTGTAAGCCACCTTGAACAACAAGGAAAGGCAGGATATAAATGGCAGTCTCTGTCTCTCTCTCTTCCAGGAGTTCCTAGTTCTAAGAAGAGATCACAGAAATTTAAATGGGGGGGGGGAGTCATGATGCTTTGTCTCAGCTGACTATCATATAGATGAGTAGAGGAATGTACATAGATGTAATTTGTCTTAAAAAGTAGAATCTATGCCTGTAGACCGGTTCAATTGTGAAATGATACCATGGATTCTCTGGTATTATTTATGAACATTGTTTCAGTAATATTTACGAACATTGTTTCAGAGCCCATTTGGTGTAGTGGTTAAGAGCAGAGGACTCTAATCTGGAGAACCGTGTTTGATTCCCCACACCTCCTCATGCAGCCAGCTGGGTGACCTCATGTCAGTCACAGTTCTCTCAGAGCTGTTCTCTCAAGGCTCTCACAGCCCCACCTACCTCACAGGGTGTCTACTGTGGAGATAGGAAGGAAAGGAGATTGCAAGTCACTCTGAGTGAAAGGCAGGGTATAAATCCAACTCATCTTCTTCTACTAATAATGAGGGGAAATTACTATCTGCATTTCTTAAAGGTTGAAGACCAAACCAGCAATAATACACTTAAAATACCATTTCATCTACTTATATTTCAGTTGAAAATGAATGTGCTAAGCAATTATTAAAGAAGCAATAGGTACCTGACCAGGAGCTGCGGTCCCAGGCAACCTCTGCTTACATATCCCATCTGACTTTATGGCTTGCTGTGCTGTGCTTAAGCCTGTCCTCTGACTCACTCATTTCATTTCTATGGGTGTTTTGTGCCATCAAGTTGCTTCTAACTTTTGGCAACCCTATAAATTAATGACCTCCAAAACATCCTATCATTAACAGCCTTGCTTAGGTCTTGCAAACTGAAGACCATGGCTTCCTTCACTAAGTCAATCCATCTCAGGTTGGGTCTTCCTTTTTTCCTACTGCCTTCAACTGTTCCATTTCAATAGCTAAACTAATCTATCCCATTAGGAGTCCCAGTTCATCCTTCCCCATGTCAACATGAATCCTGATCTACACTTCCACCTTCTTATCAACCTACCAAACTCCTTCCACATCCTTGTCTCTGAATCACTGCCTCCATTAACATCAGGTCCTCTCACCTTTCTTTGTATCAGCTGTTCCTGAGTAACCAAATATTGATCAGCAAAAATTATTTATTTATTTTATTATATTTCTGTCCTGCCCTCCCCTGGGAGCAGGGCAGTTCACAACAAAGAGCAGGCAAAGTAAAACATTTTAAAAACAGATAACAATAATTCAGTTTACAATCCCAGCTTCCAGCAACATAGCCCTTTGTTAGTGAGTCTTCTCATTAGGCTCTGAGACCTTAACTTCCTAGGGATGTTTGAAAGCGCTGGTGAGAGATAAGATCTGCCTCACTCCTTGTCAGGGCCATTTACAAGTAATGTATATCGGAGTGGATCTGAACAGATCAGTTTTCATCTGGAAATGTGAGTTAAGATGGCAATGTGCTGTGTGCCTGTGTTGAGAAGAAGGGTCTGCTGTCACTTTGTTTTTTTCTTTTCTACCCCCCATTTTTTAATCCTCCCCCCCCCCCCGGATTTCTAGGCAATTTATTCTATTTGTCATGAGTGCTGCCGAGGATGAGCTCCCAGCTTCAGCAGAGCTCGCATCTGATCCCGATAAAACCACCTCAGAGCCCATTAATGTCTTCATGCCACCCATCCCAGCAACAGCAGTGGATGAGCAACGTTCAGCAGACAGTCCCCCTGATTCGCCTCTACAGGTGGTCTGCTTAAGGAACCAGCTCCACCAAGACTTAGCATCCTGGCGGAGGGAGGTACGGCTCAGGCACAGGACCTCCATCTTTAATGGATTGAGTTTTAGTTGACTCTGATGCAACCATCTAGCTATGGCCTCTAGACCCCTAGTCAGAACTCTGGGGCAGAGTCCGGATGTCTGTCCATCAACAGATACAGCTGGGTGTCATCAGCATACTGGTGACAACCCAGCTCAAACCCCTGGATCTGCTGGGTGAGGGGGCGCATGTAGAAGTTAAATAACATTGGGGAGAGGATTGCCCCCTCATGGACACCATATACTAATGGGTAATGTGGCAAAACCCTCTCCCCAAGTGCCACCCTCTGTCCCCGACCTTGGAGAAAGGAAACAAGCCACTGTAAGGCCGTTCCCCATATCCCCGAGTTGGCGAGGCAGTGGGTGTGGGTCATGATTGACTGTGTCAAATGCTGCTGTCAATTTCTACAAAAAGTCACTTCCTTCTGCCACTGAATCAAAAATTATACTCTTCCTCCAATGGTGTTAAACTAATGTCATTTAATATGATGGTCAGCACTGGCTCTACAGCTATAGGTAGTAAAATGTAGGCAGTTTATGCTTTACATACCATCCTCTATACAATAAAACAAATTTAAGTGTATTGACTTTGAGATGTAGTTCAGATATTATTGCTGACTTTTATGTGGAATCATGTTACCAGTCCTACACAGACATTCATTTGCATGCACTTTGTTTCTGTGTCCTGATGTACGCAAAATATCACGATTTGTTCTAGACTTAGTATTCCATATTCTCTCAGGGGATTCCATAAGGACTGCTGATTTGGTGTACTTTCACAAGTATCCACAGGATTACAATAACTGAAGAGAGGAAACACATGGGACTTAGGAAATCAGATGTGTGTTTCTTTCTGCTCCATCTGTGTTAGTCTGAGTCCATAAATATACTGATCAGTAAGGTTAACTGAGCTGCAGATCTCTCAGTAACTCCTGAGGATAGAGTTGCAGTTTCGAAACATATGGTAGGTTAAACAGTCTCAGCTGCTAAGACTTATGACTCTGGCCTTTTCCACTTTATTTCCCTGTAGAACAATGCATGGCCATACTGTGACAGGCATGTTTTCTGTAATGTTCACAGAGCAAAACAAACAGACATAAGTCCTAAGATTCATCACCTCTATACCAAAACCTCAGGCATTCTTTAAACAGCAGCCATCTTTCTGTACTAAGACAAACTTGCAAAACCTACAACTTGCAAATAATGCACTTAGATTCACAGTAATACTTGGCATTTATAATGTGCATAGAGGGTTCAGAATGATTCTCGGAAAATACTAAATGCTATGAGGTCTGCAATCAAGCTAACAGCAGCCATACAGAGCTCCAAATTAGACTGGTAGGTTTACAATCTTGTATCATTTTACCAATCAAAACTTTCTCCTTGCCTGACTTTTTCTTTTTCCACACCAAGGCTAATAACATTGGGGAGTGGCTAATTTCAGCAAGTGAAACCATGTAGAACTGGACTAGTGAAGCCTCTTTTCCTTCCGTGAAGGAGCCCAAATTGGTATTGGGGCCCTGCATGGCAAGTTTCTGAAACACTAGGAAGGTTTTATTATGAATCTCCTAGCATCACATCTATTTGGCCCTCTTTTTCTCCTTATCTTAGAAAATATGTGATTAAGTTGGGATTTGAACCAGGGCCTTGCCTGCTTACAGTTTGACTTTATCAGCTCTCAGTTATGAGTATAGGGCTTCTGAAAACCCAGTTTTTACAATTAGGTTGAGAGAGAAAGACAGACATTTAATATTCAGCATAGTGTGCAATGTGCAAATTGTTTTCTAATCTTCTGCTGCGTGCCCTGCTCTGTATCCCAAAGGATTAGAATATTTGGGGCATAGCCTGATAAAAGTCTGCTCCGCTAACTGCCTGCCTGCCAAGATCGGAGCCGTTAACATATTGCGCTAAACCAGTTTGGTTATGATACAATCTGATCTCTGTGTGTCACTGGAATAAATTCCGAGCAAGCAATGACAGTGTCATCCCTGTTTAGTGGGCTGGAGGAGCTACATGCCATATTTTAATGTCTCCTCCTGATATCGGTTTCCTAATCTAAAAGAGATTTAAAGGCCCTTAAAGGGAAACAAGCAGACACTACTCCCTGCTGTTTTTAGGGGCTCCAAGTCATAATAGTTACTCTTTCCTCCACCCATTAAATAAACAGCAAAGTTTTAACATCTTATTCCCACATTTAAATTAGTTTTCCACGGAGACTAAACAACTCTCTGATTTGAATTCTTCACTCACACCTCAGTCTTATGGCTTCCCTCCCTTTCCTTCTTCCTTGGCCTTATTTATTACTTTACAGCAGCATATACTGCAGAAGCACTGCCCCAAACATGCTCACTCTTGTGGGACTCCTTCAGTACAGGCTTGAGTGCTCAGCAGCCATCTCTGCTGCATATTGTTCTAAGGCAGTGGTTCTTAACCTGGGTTCGATCGAACCCTAGGGGTTCGGCGAGTCAGTCTCAGGGGTTCGGTGGGGCCTCCAACTTAGTACTATTACTAAGTACTAAGAATTATTTTTCACTAAAGAAGGGTTCGGTGAATGCGCATATGAAACTGGTGGGGTTCGGTACCTCCAACAAGGTTAAGAACCACTGCTGTAAGGAAATCATGATTTGGAAAAATATCCAGTCCATACTATCAAACCAGATGAGAAGATCTACAGCTTGCTGTTATTCCTTCCTTCGGTTTGCCGCTGCCTCAGTGACCACATGTTATGAAGTTCTGTGAATGGTTCTGTCCAGGAGAACAGCAGAAGTGAGCCTCTTAGAATTCACCCCATTTACTTCACAGCCCACAGTAAGAAAAGTTGGTATAATTCAAATTGGTGCCAGCAAGTGTTTGCGCCCTCTTCTCTGAAAAGTGTGGAGAAGGCTATTCAGAATGAGTTCGTTTCAAATAAGAGAAGCCTGGGGTTTTAGGGTGCCCCATCTCCGCAAGGATCTGGTGTCAAGGGTCCCGATTTATTTCTGCCAAGGAGCCAGAGAAAATTTGCTAACTGAGGACCCAGAGAAAAGAAAGCTGCACGAGGTAGGAGCACCCTGAATTCTGCTAAATGACTGGTGTTTAGGCATCTAGGGCTGTCTGGAAAGGGGGGGGGGAAGGGGCCCACTGAGCCTATGGCATGCCCATCTCTACCAGTGTATGGAAATATCATGCAGGAAAAATTATGTCCATTTAGCTGGTACCTCAAGCTTGTCTCTAAATTATATACTTACAAATTGAATACGGGAGGGGGGAACACACTCAGAACAAATCCCCTGCAGAACTGTAAATAGCATGGTATAGCGGTTAAGAGCAGCAGGTTGGAATGGGCATGACCCAGGGAAATGGAGGTTTGTCCTGGTTTGTGGGGTTACATGTATCTCCACAAGCCTCCCCGTTTACCGAACCAGTTCGTTTCATGAAGTTTGTGATGTAGTTTGGGGGGGACTCTTTCAGCCTCATCTACCTCACAAGGTAAGTGATGTGGGGAGATGAAGGGAAGGCAATTGCAAGCCACTTTGAGACTCCTTAAGCTAGAGAAAAGTGAGGTATAAAAATCAATTCTCTAAATAGCTCCTGTAATTGACTATTTGTAACACAAAATATACTAATAGTCCTACTTAAGGCTCCCCTCTACCTAGCTACCTGTACCCTAATGTTAGTCTACCATCCAAGGGAGCTTCCCTATCCAATCTCCCATTCCAAAACAAACTATTAAAATACATCGGTATGCTTCATGAATTGAATAACCATTTCCCACTGGTGAATGCAGGCCTGTTTGGTATGTGCATGAGGTTTTTTTTTTGCAGTTTAACAGTTAACTCCAAGTGAATTTAGATAATATTTTATACTTCTTGTAAAATGCTGGAAAAGGACACAGGAAGACTGTTTACTAGATCCATATTAATTCCAGAATGTTAGTCTATTGCAGCCAAAATAACCAAGAGGTTGGCCATTATATGAAAAAGGATGCTGGACTAGGTGAACCACTGGTCTGGTCCAGCAGAGTACCTCTTATGATCTTAAGACTCTTGCAGCACCTTAAAAAAATTAATTTGTTAAGACTCTGCAGATTTATAGAAATAACTGGGGGGGAGAACAAATGTAATTCTCATGCGAAAACAAATGTCTGTGTAGATTTTTTTACTTACTTCCTATGTAATTAACAAAACATTACACAGATTACTTCAGGCAAGGTATTCTGCACCACATTTACTATGATTTTATAAGCACATTCAATTACTGGAGCCTTCTGGAATATATCAATGAAATTCAGAATTTATAACTGAATGTATTAAGATCCATATAGAAGATGTGGCCAGATCTCATATGAAATTCAATTTCTTTTATTAAAATATACTAAAAAGGAATTTGCGACTCCTACAATTTCAGAGCACCAGAATCTATAATGCAAGAGATTTTTGTGGTGGTCAGTGAAACGTCCAAAAGTAATTGCCTGAGCCACCTGATCCTACAGAACATTCATGAACATTCACTGAAGGAATCCAGTTTTTAGAAATAGGATGTTGGCATACAGATCAGTGTCTATGACCTTGGCTGAGAAAGCTGTTCCTGATATGCTCTACAAAAGCAAATGAACTCTGGAAAGAGAATCATTTCCATAGTCCTGGGCAGAGAGTTCTATAAATGGTAGTATCACAGACAAAAAGGGACCACATATTTCAGAAGGTACAGCAAATGTCTGCAGAATGGGTGTCTTTAAAGGAGAAACATCTGTCTAGCATCACATTATGAGTGGCTCCGTACTATAGTACAGTTTCCTGCGGCAGTATAGACATCCCAGGACATAATATGACACAGGTATAATAAGCCAGCCACAGCTGAGGGCGAGGAATGACACTGATGAAATATTCTGCTGTCTGGGCCTTGTGCATGTGATCTCTTGCTCTCATACCCTTAACATCTACTGAAAGATTTTGACCATTGACAGCAAAGAATCTCTTGTCTCTTATAATTGAGCGAAAAGTGCAAGATCATGCCATGAGTTCCTCAGCATCCAATCTGACTTCAAGCAAAACTTGCCTCCAAGAAACATAAATTTATACGCAGCAAAATAGATGTACTTAATGAAAAAAGATCTGTGCTCTACTTAGGAAGGCCAGTGGGTAAATGAAAGATTTTTCAGATTGAAGGGAAAAAGTTCCAATCCAATTGCCTTCTTAGACAGATGCCAGCAAGTAGAAGCTGATTACACGGCAGTGTTCCGATTCAGTTTAATTTTTGAAAAGGAGTTGCTTCACAGATACACAGAAATTGCCCTCTTATGACTTCCTTTTTTTTTCTTTTGATAGAACATTTTCTACTTTCGTCTCATGTAATCAAAAAGGAGAGAGAATCATTAAAGTCCCCAGACTGAAAAACCACACAGAGGGTTTATGTTCACTTTACAAGGAACAGAAACTGGCTACAGTATTTAGCTTCGGACAGACACCTCAGGCTGTGGTGAAACATGACCTTTTTAGATATCCAACTCAAAACACAGAGGGAGCAAACAGAACATCCTGACCTTTTTTCAATACATATAAAAATGACTGTGGGGCAAATGTCTTCCTCTCACTTACACCATCACCCAACCATGCTACATAGAGCGTAGTAAGTAGGAGAACTGTTATAGGACTTTACCTTGGACAGATACAGGAAGAGAAGCATTATAACAAAACCCTTTAGTCTCTCTTATATGGTCAGTCTTTGAATCTTGGTGTGGCAAACACATGAGTTGCATAGAACACACCTGGGAAACATGCCTGGGGTCATCCCAAAATTTTGGAGGTACACAATTATAGTTCTTACATTCAAGAAGTGTCAACACTAGGACCCATGTTACTATTGTCCAATCAGTTTATTATCTTGCTTGGGCAAATTATACTCTTCATATTTGCTAGATGGCTTAACTGATTGGTTTGAACAGGGTGACATTCTGGGCCAGGAGCTGATAGGGTTTAGGAGGGGTAGTTCAACCTTTGACCATTGTCTAGTTATACATAATCTGATAGAAAAATACATCAGTTTCCCAAATGGCACCCTTTACATAGAATTTATTGATCTGAAAGGGGCTTTTGATATCATCCCTGGAACATGACTCCGGGAAAAGCTGCAACACTCCACAATTGATTAAAGGCTGCTATGGCTCATGCAGCAACTTCATGCGGACCTTACAGCTCAGGTCCACTGTAGCTATGGCGGTGAGCTGACTGAGCCATTTAACCTTGATAAAGGGGTTAGATAGGGTCGCCTTTTGGCCCCTTTTTTGTTCAACCTATTTATGAAGGATCTCTCAACTTGCTTTAATGAGCTTTGTTACCCACCCCATTTGGCCAACTGCAATATTCCAGTTCTGCTTTACACTGATTACACTGTTCTTGAAAAAGAGCAGTTTCTGTCAGAGCTTCTCAGCCCCACCTACCTCACAGGGTGTCTGTTGTGGGGAGGGGAAGGGAAAGGAGTTTGAAAGCTGCTCTGAGATTCCCTTGGGTAGTGAAGGGCGGGGTATAAATCCAATCTCTTCTTCCCTTCTTCTAAACTGCTGACTGGTTGCTGTGGTTAAATGCCTAAGAGCGAACAAATTGAAACTACACCCTGGAAAGACAGAAGTAATGCTGGTTGGGAAGGCAGAGGTCTTGAAAGACATTATGCTTTCCACTTTCAATGGGGTTAAGATGATCCACT
Organism: Lepidodactylus listeri; assembly: GCA_029233225.1. Classification (NCBI taxonomy): domain Eukaryota; kingdom Metazoa; phylum Chordata; class Lepidosauria; order Squamata; family Gekkonidae; genus Lepidodactylus; species Lepidodactylus listeri. The sequence goes on from JARCFY010000012.1 coordinate 15,631,219, forward strand.
TCAGAGCCTTGAGGTTGTATTGGACCCCACATTATTTCTGGAGAAGCAAGTTAATGCAGCTGCCAAAAAAGGCTTTCTTCCAATGCAGCCTAGATCAAAAAATAGCCCCTTACCTTGATACAGCTGATCTGGTCACCTAGATCCATGCCATGGTGACACTGAGACTAGAATACTGTAATGTTCTATATATCGGTCTCCCTTCAAAATCACTTCGGAATCTCCAGTTGGTGCAGAATGCCACAGCTTGGCTATTATTGGGAGCTAGATGAAGCATGTATATTACTCCTATTCTATAGTCAGTCCAGTTATTGGGCTCAGTTTAAAGTACTGGCTGTCACATAAAAAGCCTCCATGGCCTTGGACCATCATATCTGTGAGATCATCTCTCCCCCATGCTCCACCACAATAGTTCCATTCATCCAAGCAGGGCCTTCTGAAGGTGCCAATCTGCAAATGGGCAAAATTAACAACTGCCTGTACATATACCTTCTCCACTGTGTCCCCCTCTTTGTGGAATGTCCTAAATGAAGAGGCCAGGAGAGCTCCCATTCTCTTGGCTTTCTACAAACTGTGCAAAACTGAATTATCCAAGAGGGGTCTTCTGCACAGGCAATATGGTAGTACTGTATAAAAGTCTTCACAAAGTTATTCAGATAAATTATTGAGGATTGTGGTTTGTATTACTGTGTATAGTTGCTGTGGGTTGGATCCCATTTTGTTATTTTGCATCATTTAATGTGTCATGTTCACATTTATGCTTTGTTTCAGTTCTGTTTGTAGACTTCTGGTTGGTTCTACAACCCACATCCTATTTCATTGCCTACTGAATGTCCAATCTTGATTATTGTATTGACTCTCTGTGCATGGTCTGCCTTGAATTCCAGTGAAAAAGGTGAACTATAAATAGGGTAAACAAATAAATATAAATCACAAAATAGTACAGTCAATGGTAAGAAGTTCAAGGGAAAGACTCAAATGAAAATAAAGCTCTGCAGTAGATCCCATGGCCTTAGTAAAAATTACTGATTACCAGTAAGCAATCTTGATTATTGTTTTTCTTCTATAGTCTAATATTTCTGATTTTTGTAAAAAAAAAAAAAAAACAACCCCTCCCCATTTTCTATTTCATTTCTATCTGAATGAAAAGGCAGGATGCATTTTTCCAATTAATGTTTTGAACTCAATGAACAATAAGGGCATATCTGGTTGAGGTAATTTTCAAAGATTAAATATTCTAATTAAGCGCACATGGACTTAATTTCAAATAAATATATGTAAGATTGGAGTGTTAAGAGAGATTTTGTGGTTACATACCCTTGGGCATTCTTGAAACAAAGCAGGGTATGCCATATGCAACTAAGCTAATGGAAGAGGTCAGAGGTTCCAAGAAGAGAAAGAAGTATGAGTCCTCCCTGTTTGTTGAAACAAAAATAAAGAAGTACTTGCTGCTGTCTAGTAATTTATTTGGTTTCAAGACTATTTTGTTTGCTTCAGAGTTCTGAGAATGAAGCAGATCTCTCCTTTGAAATTCCCAATCCTGTTGCTCTGCTATCACAATACTAGGATAAAAGAAATCTTCCATGAACTATATGCCTGTCCTTAATTAAAGAGAGTTGGGACTTTGATCCTCAAAACATGAGTTCAGGTCTCACCTCTTCTGTGGATATTTAATTGTCTGGCCTTCTTAAAGTCAGCGCCTCTACATTTTTGTTTGTTATCTGGGATAACAGTGCCAGACAGACTGAGACAAGTTTTTCTAAGAGCAAACATGATAAAATGGAGAAAGGGAAAATGATGTTGTAAGCTGGGGAGAAAAGCAGGGTATGCATATGAGAGTATAAATATCTAAAATAAAATTTATATACTGTGTGTATGAAATAAATATATAATGTGCATTAAAAGTGCTATATAAATTATTTAAATTGTAGCAAGAGGATTTATTTGCTTCTTTTAAAAAATATCATGTTCCATGCTGGCCTGTTACATAAGAGTCAGCTTGTTCGTCATTTCTGAAACAAAGTGATCCAGGGGTGTAGACTTTCCATTCTCCTGGGGGGGGGGGCTTTCTTGTGTGTGCGCACAAAGTGCACTGCCGCCGAGATGATGTCACCGCTGCCGCCGCCTCTCCTCCCGCCTGACTCCCACACACCCCTCAGACAGAGGGAGGGAGTGGGTGTGGGGGAGCCAGGCAGGGGGTCTCTTGCGGCAGTGGCCGGGGAGGCTTGCAGAAGGCGGGGAGGCGCAGCGGCAGTGTTCCCCCTCGCCGCTCTCCGGGAGGGATGGGAGGGAGGAGTGGGTGGGGAGGGCGGCTCTGGCGGTGGCACAGCTCTGGTGGCGGTGGGGAGGTGGGGTGGCAGGCGCTCCATTTTGCCAGGGGGGCTGAGTCCCCCCCTAAGAAATTTTGGGGGTGGCTCGAGCCCTCGAGCCCCCCTGTAGTTTACACCTATGAAGTGATCCTGTATTCCTTGTATATTATATATACATGTGTTCATTGTATATTATATATGCATGTGTTCCTTGTATATTATACATATATTTTCTTTTCTTTGGCATAAGCAGAAAGTTGTCAAGTTGCAGACATCACACAGCAAACATCTGTTGTTTTGTAGTGTTACTTAAGGTCAGCAATTTATGACATTGCGTATGGAAAAATTATGACTGTTTTCTTTTGCTGATTTCCTCACCCCACCCCAAAGTATACAGAAAAAGAAGAGTCACCACGCAATATTCCTAAGCGTCTTCAGAATAATAAATAAAGATAAAGAACTGATTAATAGCATGTATAGAAAGTGAGATCACAAATGCAGTTCTGGCTGTGAAGCTTTCTTCAGGTTTGCCTACAAACACATATCAGAAAGCAAAAGGACAATTCCATTGCACCCCATTAATAGTTACAAATGGAACAATGGCCGAGGACAGACTGGCAATGTAAAGCGGGGGCAAAGTGGAGGGAATTGGTGCGGGGGGGAAACTCCACGGAGCTGGCCGTTCATACTGGCCAGAGCAATGCGCAGTGGTGCCTATACGAAGCGTTCAGACTGCCACGGACCCGGCGCACGTGGCTCGCGCAGCTCGCGCGCTGTTGCGCTTTTTTTTGTTTTCTCTTTGATGTGTTTCGCACATGCGCACATGCGCATTTGCGCATAACTTTGTGCTGGCACGTTCACACTGCCGCCTCCGGATGCCTCCCGCTTCTTCCGGTTCACACTATTTGGAAGCGGGAGGCATGCGGAGGATGGCCCCTGAACACCGGTTTTACCCGGTGTCCTGTTAAAGCAGATGGAAAGCGACTGGGAGACGGGTAAGTGCGAAATGGAGCTGAGGGACAGATGCGCATGTCTGAACGGGCTCTTTTCTTCCACTTCCGACACGGGGCTGCCCCGCTTTACATTGCCAGTCTGTCCTCGGCCAATGATTCTAACTCTGCACACAGTGAGTCAGTGAGGAAGTCAACACAAACAGGGGAATAGATCAAGATGGGTAGCCGTGTTAGTCTGTCTGTAGCAGTAGGAAAGAGCACGAATCCAGTAGCACTTTAAAGACTAACAAAATTTGTGGCAGGGTATGAGCTCTCATGAGTCATGGGTCACTTCTTCAGATACAGCTAGAATGTGAGTCCATCTGTCATATCTTGGAGAGTGGAGTGATTACAGATGCTGAATGACATTAGCAGGCAAATAACAATAGCAAGTGAATGACAATAGCAAGCAAGCAAACAGGGAAGTGCTTTTATTTTCAGAGAGTTCTTCACCGCAGCCCTACTGTGAATGAAGTCTGAAGACTATACTTTGTTATTTAGAAAAACTAACATATGCTCTTTTCTCTGTATGTTCATAGCCTGCCGCTCTGGGGACTGAAGCACTGCCATTTTGATGGAACTTTGATAATAAAAGTTAAAACAGATGGTCCAGGAAGAAGTTCACATAGCCATTTTTGTATGGTAGTTCTTAACTGAAAGACAACAGTGCCACTACCCTTAAATTTGCCAAGTCAAAGATCCAAGATGGGAAAGTGAATGATCAGAGCCTTTATGTGGCTTGTAAACATCAGGTATGATGGATCACTGATTAAAATGTGGAATTCACTGCCAGAGGATGTAGTGATGGCCATAGGAATAAACAGCTTTAAAAAGGGTTTAGATTGATTCATGAGGATAGGTTTATCCGCTGCTACTAGCCATGGTGACTGAGGGGAACCTCCACATTTAGAGGCACTAAACCTCTGAATCCCAGAGCCAGGAGGCAACATCAGGGGAAGGTCTTGGCCTCTATGCCCCATTGTTAGCTCTCCAGAGGAACTGGATGGCCACTGTGTGAGATAGGCTGCTGGACCATTGGTCTGATTCAGCAGGGCTCTTCGTATGTTCTTAAGCTTGATGGGTGACACACTGTCAGTCTAACTCTAACCTATTACTGGGGTAAAATGTTGGAGAGAAGGATGGTTTAAGCCACTTTGTCACCACTGGCTATACATGAAGTAAGTAAATAAACAATAAACAGTTACGGTACCAGAAAAAATATTCCCTCTTAGAGCAAGTAAAGGAGTGAATCTTCCAGGCAGATTTGAGTCCCAGCACCCTATATTTCAGAAATCAAGAATGGCAAATAGCAGACTCCTAAGCTTGCAGCTCAGTGACATTGTATTCAGACAAGCACAGTGGAATGTCCTGGAAAATGCCCGATGTGTTCTCCATCAGAATCAGCCTCATATTACCTATTGCAAAGACAATCTACATCCCAGGTTCACACAGCTTCACACAGACCAGAGGAGGGTCCAACTTACCAGTACAGGGTCCAACTTACCAGTAAATTTCCCTGCATGTGTTTCACTGCTGTGTAATTTCCATGAGGCCCGAGCAGGAGAACTTCCCAATGAACTGTGCCAGTGGGGTACAGCACCCTGCCTGTATATACTGAAGAAACTAGAAACACTCAAACATCATATTCATTCTTTCTAATTTACAGCTATCTGCAGATGTCCTATGAGCTGATACCAAAAAACCACTATACTGATAAACCAACCGAAACGGTGAAATTTTAACATTGGAAATCTTCTCTCATTTTGGAAAGTTTCTAGTTACATTGCTGCTGTGAACTGAATAGCCTTAGTGTATCCTGAGAACCTGACCAGAGACTTGAATCTCTCAAACTATCGATTTCAATCATAGCTCACTGGTCTGAAGTTATTGCAAACAAACTGTATATTATAATATGGAAATTAGACAGAAACAAGTTGGGGACCCGCGATACTCGCGGGGGGGGGGGAGAAGGAGCTCGCCCCCTTCCCTCCCCCCACAAAGAATCCCGGCGAGCCTCGCCGGGCCCGCCACTCGCCCCCTTCTTCCCCCCCAGATCGTCCCGGCGGGACTCACCAGGCCCACCGCTCGCCCCCTCCTTCCCCCCCAGATCGTCCCGCGAGCCTTGCCAGGCCCGCCGCTTGCCCCCTCCTTCCCCCCCCAGATCGTCCCAGCCGCTCGCCCCCTCCTTCCCCCCCCCAGATCGTCCCGGCGGGCCTCGCTGGGCCCGCTGCTCGCCCCTTTCTTCCCCCCCCGATCGTCCCGGCGGGCCTCGCCGGGCCCGCCACCGCTTGTTTGTTGCCGCCGCCGCCACTCAGGTAAGTCGTTCCCTGCGCATGCGCAGGGAACGGTTCTTAAGTTTTCGGGGGGTTAAAGTATCCCCCGAAAACTTCTTTTAACTTTTAAGATTTTTCTGCAGGCGGGGGGGTCACCCCCCACCTGCAGAACCCCCCCTCTGCCCCCCAAGTGCCCCCCCGGCGCGGATTTAGGTATCCGCACGGGGGTGGGCCACTTGGGAATTAGATATATAGATAATTGTTTACAATCTATGTCAATATTTATGAGATCAAAAAATACCATTCAGACTACATTCTGTGATTCATGCCTGTTATATTTTCTGGGAGAGGGGGACATTGTACAGATGCCGTATACCTAAGAAAATAAATAAAACAAGATTCAAGCTTTTGTGTTATTCACCTTCCTCTCTGCTTGCTCATTGTCTTGGCCTTCCTCCTTCAGTATCACAACTTCTCTATCATCATAGGTGTAGACTACAGGGGGGCTCGAGCCTCCCCCGAAATTTCCTGGGGGGAACTGAGCCCTCCCCGGGAAAATGTAGCGCCTGTCGCCGCGCCTCCCAGGGCCCTTCTGAGGCTGGCAGCTACTGCTGCCGGTGCCTCCCCGCCCCCACCTGGCCACTCTTCCATCCTTCCCTCTCCCTCCCTCTTTTCCCGGCGAAGGGAGAGGGAAGGAGTGGGGGGGGAAGAGGCCCCGGCAGCAGCGGCTGGCAGGCCTCAGAAGGGCCCGAGGAGGTGCGGAGGTTTCCCAGTGGGGGGGGACATCGCTCCAGCGAGCGTGTGCGCTTTGCGCGCATGCTAAAGAGCCCCCCCCCCCCCCGGAATTTACAAAACTACGCCCCTGTCTATCATATTGTATTGAATTCATTTAATACATCTGTAGCCTACTTCTCTCCCAAAGGGACCCAAACTGGTTCAAAACGGGAATTAAAAACAACACTTTTAACAGCAATATTCTAGCCAATAATAATACAGAGCTAGAACAAGAAACAGGAAACCGCTGCTGGTACTGCTAACCAGCCTCTAGTTTTTAAAAAACTATGAGTTTGAATTAGTGCATCTGTGCACTCATTTCACCTAGATATCTTGTTGATTTGGCTTGTTAAACTTGGATACTGTACTATCTCTGAACTTAAAATCTCATCTCAGGGTTAACCAACTAACTCTAGGTTTATTGAAGATACACAAAGGCATTTGCACAGCTTTACAAAATCCCCATTAATTAAGAAAGAAACCCTGTTTTTAAAGCCTCTGTCTACAATTCCAGAAAGTGTAAAGAGCTCTTATTCCTAGTAAGCAGTTAAACAGAAAGAAATACGCACAGTAGTCTGGCTTGTGTACACCTTAAAGGAGCAAACCAAGAACGAGGTCCCACTGCAGCATAGTGGTTTAAGTGTTGGACTGGAACTAGGACAATGTGGGTTTGAAACTCCTGGGCTATGAAATTCACGGAGTGGCCTTGGGTCAGTCACTTTTTCTCAGTCCATCCTACTTCACAGGATCCTTGTGAGGATAAAATGGAGAAAGGAAGAGCCACGTGACTACCGTGAACTCTTTGACAGAAGGGATGAAAATTTAAAATAGCTGGATTGTTTCAAAAAACATCAGTTTTGATCTTCCCTCCAGTAAAAAAAAAAAAAACCCTACAAAACCCCACTATTTTAATTTAAACTACAAGTTGGTCTATGAAATTCAAACCCAGAGAACAGGCAAATCCTTTAACTGAGCAAACTGAGAATTTGTTCTGAATTTTACAGAAGCTGTGAAATCTGAACCCTAGGGAAGACAAACATCTCGGTGCCACAAATTGCCATTTCTACTCTGTGTAGCAGGGAATGACAGGTTTTTTTTTAAAAAAAATCTCAAGCTACAATAACAGAATCTAGGATGTAATCACTTAGCTGCTGCCTCTGACCACAGAGGCACAATACTACTGAGTTAGTCCTGGAAGATCATTAGAAATGAGTACCAATAAACATACACACCACCATCAGATTAGCAGACAAAATGGTAACCATGGCAACCATGGGTCAAGAGAGCTCGCCTGCATTCAACATTAATTTAAATCCCCCCCCCCCTCCTTGGAGTCAGACCTGTGAAACACAAGTACTTGTAGCTCTCTAATCTGTGGCTGCCTTTGAAAACCCATCCAGCATACACTGAAGCCGAGCCAATTAACATTAACAGAATTGGGTGAATTGCAGAGAATATGGCAAGGCTGTGTTTACCAATTAGCCCCCACCCCACTCCCCTGCAATCCAAATCTTGCACACCATGCAACAAAATAAAACAGCTATGCTGAATATGAAACCGTTAATTGCATTTCTAGAGATGCACAGCTACAAGGTGAAACTAATCATACACATGATAACTGAGTTTTGCCACCTACAGTGCCTCAGCACTGGAGTTCACTAATCTATTTCAAAACAGCCCCTGAATCCCTTTTTCTTTTTATCTGAAACCCACACCTCAGCACACACCCTGGAATGAGTGAGGGGGCCACAGCTCTTTAAGAGAAAGCCCCAAAAGAGTTACATTCATGATTACAGCAACCAAGACAAGCATCCATGTGGCAAGACTGTGACTGTTTTTTAATAATATATTTGTATGTAAATCAAGAAAATATTACACTGGACATTAAAATGGCAGCAAAAACCCATCAGTACTTCCCCTTGACTGAGAAACACACACCAAAATGATCAGGTTATTATGATACAAATGCTATATGTATCAGGAATGCTACAGGGAAATGTTAAAAAGCCTTATAAGAAAAAATCACTGAAAAATCCACAGCATCCATTGATGTTTGAAAAGTTATCAAATATAACAGCACTTCACATTTAACTCTCTGGGCTCCTACTTTGCCAGTTCTGTGAGATTCCTCAAAATCATAGTAAATATTTCCCGTTAATAGGACTGGATACTCAAGTCACAGAGACTGGTCTATGACAAAATACAGAAAGGCAGAACACATGTACCCATTCCAGTACACATTTTATTTTCTATCACGCATTACTGGTGCAAATGTTGTGGGGGTTGGTTTTTTTAGGATACGGTTCTATTTCTTCTTCCATAATAAAATGCCTCTGCATAACAGAATCAGATATATTCTGAGATGCATATGAAATACTGATTCCTAGAGCCCTGCAAATTCAACTTGTAAATAAATCCTTTAATTTTAATATTGTGCAATGGAACTCAAACCATCATAGGAAACTTCTCTTGAAAGTTCTCACTTCTGTTTGCTAGCTCTCGCATTTATGTGCATAATTTACTGCCACACATTGATCTTGTTGCCTTGATCCAATCTCAGGTTCACTTATGCATCTTAACTCTGACTGGTCCTTCCTGACACCTCCACCCCCTCTCCCATCTTCCTGTATGTAAGGCCTGAAGAAATTTTGTTTCAGTGTGACTGCGGAAGTGTGCTTCCACACAAAAGCTGACACCTTAAATAAAACTTTGTTGGACTTAAAGGTGCTACTCATACTTTGTTCTCTTAAAACAGTGTAGACTCCTAGGTAATACAGCAGCTAAAAAAATTAACATCTTTATATCCTTTCTAGGAGCAAGGCCCATTGTAGAAAGAATACAACGGGCACTAGAAAGCGGTGAGAGATTCCGCTGTCCTGCCGCTCTCTATCCGCTCCCCAGACCCCTGGGGTCATGGGGCGATGGGACATCCTGACACAGGCTCCCTGCCCAGCCTCCTCCCCCACCCTCCAGGTCACCTCCCCCGTCTGCTGCCCCGGTGTCGAGGGGCGATGGCACAGACTGGCACAGAGAGCCAGTTTGGCGTAGTGGTTAAGTGCGCGGACTTTGATCTGGGAGAACCGGGTTTGATTCCCCACTCCTCCACTTGCACCTGCTGGATGACCATGGGCAAGCCATAGCTCTGTACCAGCTGTTCTCTCAAGGACAGTTCTCTCAGAGCTCTCTCAGCCCCACCTACCTCACAGGGTGTCTGTTGTGGGGAGGGGAGGGGAAAGGAGTTTGTAAGCCGCTCTGAGACTCCAAGTGAGTGAAGGGTGGGATATAAATCCAATCTCTTCTTCTTCACTAGCTCCCTGCCTGGTTCATTAAACTTAGGACGTCCATTAAAGCAACATCTCTCTTAAGTGGGAGTTCAACTTAGGTCTGGTATATCTCAACCAAACTCTTGAAATACGTTGCCTGATTTCTGCAGGCCACTGCGAGTCAGCTCCATCCATGACCCATTCAATTCTTGTTCAATACCCTGCAGCCTTCCAGCCAAATTGATACAGGACTGAAAATTCAAAGAAACGCCATATATGGAAGAAACTGAAGTGGAATCCAGACAAAACAGAAGTGATGTTGGCTGGGAAGGCTGATGTCTTAGAGGAATTGGATCCACTGGTAGTAGATGAAATGGAGCTGGCTTTTGCAGAGCAGCTAAAGAGCTTGGGGGTGCTCACAGCCTAAGCCTTCCTGTTTGAAAAGCAGGCTGGTATGGTGGCCAAGAATACTTTCTATCAGCTGCATCTGGCTCACCAACTTGCCTTGGTATCAGCTGACCGGGCCACAGTCCTCCTTGTTTTTGTAACCCTTTAGATGGACTAGTGTTGTTCCCCTTGAAGACAACCCAGAAAATTTAGCTGGTTCAGAATGAGGCAGTCCAATTATTGTCAGGGGCTAGTGGATGCAAAAAAGCCTTGACTACCTTAAAACAGCAACATTGACTGATCGTTTGTTTTCAAGTCCAATACAAGGTGCTGGTTATGTTCTCTCAAGCCATGGGCGTCAACTACGGGGGGGCTCGAGGGCTCGAGCCTCCCCCGAAATTTCCCGGGGGGGGCTCAGCCACCCCCGGCAAAATGAACACCCGCCGGTGGCCAGTCAGCCGGCCGTCGCCGCCTCTCCTTCCCCCCCACCCCCGGCCTGCCCTCCTGCCTCCCTGGGGCGGGGTGGGGGGGAGAGAGAGGCGGCGATGGCCGGCTGACTGGCCACCGGCGGGTGTTCATTTTGCTGGGGGTGGCTGAGCCCCCCCCCGGGAAATGCGAGGCGGAGCGGGAGCCGGGGGCCCGCAAGGGCGACGCGCCGGCCCCTGGCTGCAGGCAGCAGCGATCCTACCCCGCCGGCGCCCAAGGTGAGCGGGGGGAGGGAGGGGGGCGGGGAGCGCGGTGGGCGGGCACGGCCCGGGGGAGGGAAGCGGCGGCGGCGGCTCCCTGGGGCAGGGGGGAGAGCAGCGGGACATGGTCCCGAGCGTCCTTTCCCGCATGGTCCTTTCCCGCACGAAAGACAGCCCCCGCCCCCCCCAGGGATTGAGAAAGTCTACGCCCTTGTCTCAAGCCCTTCACAGCCTAGGATATCTAAAGGGCCGTCTCCTCCCATATATCCCCATGTGTCAACTACAGTCCTCCCACCTGTTCCCCCACTTAAGGTAGCTTGCCTGGCATCAGTTTTGTACGCACAGTTTATGAAACACTGTTTTATACACTATACTTTGACTTGACATGACTAGCCTCGGTGAGCACACTTAGCATCTTTCTGGCATAGATAGACATACATATGCTACGTGCCATTGATGATCCTAACCACAGAAACAGAAATCAATCATGACTACATATTCAGAAGTAAACTTTGGTTCATTCTGGGAAATGGCAAATGCTGACAAGTTGCTGTTCAGCCAAGATCTGTGGCCTTGTTCTGGCCAGCTACAACTGTGCATGTTTCTGATGTCAGTTAGCTTAGTTGAATGAAGAACATCAGCACTCTGTACCTATATCTGTTACAATAGATACATTTTAGAGCTTCATAGCCTGAGAAGAAGAAAGTCCATTGTTTAGCTAAAAAAAGAAAGAAACATCTTTACTTGAGAAAGCCCTGTTAAAGCCCAACCCTCAGGTTTGATCCCAATCAGAAAGTTATGATGGACGTATGACAAAATGTGATGGAACCAATAATTATGATTTATGTGCAAATGTCATACTGAGTATAAAATCCTATGTCCCCCATTGCAACTTCAGTATAGCCAGCGGGCATTCGAGGGTCCAAAGCCCTGTTGTACCTGTGCTTCCCCCTTTATTAATAAAGTTCTTAGTTTTTCTACTCTACAGGAATTATGCTGTGTGTTTCTTAAAATTGGGCTGGGGAAACACAACCAGAGACAGCATTTCGGTGTTTCATCAGCCACAGCCTGTTTCTTTCCACTGCAGTTGCCACTTTGTGGAACAGACTCCCTGAAGAGGTTGAAAGGGTGTTGTCTTTAGAAATCTTCAGCAGGTGCAGCAAGGCCATCTTATTTGCAAGAGCTTTTAATGGGCAATAAACTTTGGGTATCTTTGGGGTAGGGGTTTATTTGGGGCTTTATCTTGTTGATTTTAAGTCGTTATGTTCCTATATGTGATTTGTATGTCACCTTGAGTCATGAGGAAATGAGGGGTGTAAAATACAAAACAATTATACAGTGTATTCCATCACCTCCTTGGAGGAAGGTAGGATAAAAATACCTGTTAAATAATGGATCTGATAATGCAGATGTTATTTTCTACCTGGAGAGCATGGAGTGAAGATGAAAGCACACATGAACCCTAGACCTCAGTCACTAACTTTTGTACCGGGCATGAGAAATAGGTTACAAATGACTGAAATGATATTTGCTCTAATACATGTTCTTGTCGTATGCACAGCTGAGAATTAGGCGCACTTCTCACATTATGCATTTACAATAGGCTGTTTGTTTAAAAGGCTTTAAAAAAGTAATGATCATCATAAGGGTCAGAGAATACATGTGAGAAGCTAAGCAACAACCACAGCATCAAGCAATAATTACACAGCCAGGCCTCATGGAATGATGAAATGCAACCAGTAATTTAAAATCCGGAACAGAATTTCCCCCTCATTTTATTCACCATTCTCCTCACTATTCCATTGTCTTTCATTGTAGGGAGGGAGGGATCATTATTGACAATTTATATGGCATTTCGATGTCAATAGCATTTTGTGGGGAAAGCTTCTTTCAAAAGATCCTCCGTTGTTTTAAAGCAAGTTTAACTACTTCAGTATGCCAAATGCATATCATGCTGTGAGCCATCACAGCAGTACACTGGTATTGATTTAGATAGAGACCAGAGGATTGGCAAAGATAGAAAGGGCACAGTGTGCTTTCTGATGCTTATGCATTATTTAGCTTTCATAGTTTCATCTGAAGTTAGTGCCCACATAGATTTTAAAAAATGACAGAAAGGGTATGTCTATAGGCAGTAAAGCTATATCAAATGAGAAAGGTAGCCTGCAACTTTCTTGTTTCTCTAGTTCCCAGGAAAATGTGTTTTGAATGGCACATCAGCTTCATTCTCTTGAATAATAGATCCCAAGCTAGTGCCACATTGTGAAACCAAATGAAAATAAAGATCTGGACAATTATATTGAAAATAATAAACCCATGAGAACAGAATCTGGTAGATATATGGAGAAGAGAAAAAAGGAAGGTGGGGTTCAAACTGTATTTACTGGAAAAGGAAGTTCTACAACACGAAGTTCTACAGACAGCAAAAGAGAAGGAAACTCAAAAAAGAGAGAGAAAGAAAACAGCAAAATACCCTCCTCCTTCCCATGCACATCCTGGCTGACATAAAAACGGGCATTAATACTGAATTTATTTTTTTCTTGTTCAGTTGTTTTTTTTTATAAATTAAAGATGTTTCCTCCTCATCTGCTCTCTGTAGTAGAGCTTCCTATTGCAGATGTGCCACTTGGTTTCAGCCAGGTCCCCAGGGTGATACTGGTCTGGAAGATAAGCCCCCAACCAGACAAACAAACATCATTATCATTATCAAAATGTTGGTGGGAATGGGATCCCTTTGCCAAGTGATTTTGCTCCAGCCACCACTGAAGAGTTCTGCATGTTCTTGCTGAAAGGATAATCCATTTGTGCTGCCTACAAACCATGAGAACTTGATAGTACAGCAACATTTTTTTGAGTGCTCTAGCAAGGAGTCTTGCCCTGGAATCACATCTTGAACATGTCCAGGAATTGGCACCGGCATGCAGTCTGGTCTGCAGTCTGGTGTAGTGGTTAAGTGTGCGGACTCTAATCTGGGAGAACCAGGTTTGATTCCCCACTCCTCCACTTGCACTTGCTGGATAACCTTGGGCAACCCATAGTTCTGTCAGAGCTGTTCTTGAAAAAGAACAATTTCTACCAGAGCTCCCTTAGCCCCACTACTTCACAGGGGGGTATTTTGTGGGGAGGGGAAGGGACAGGAGATTGTAAACCATTCTGAGACTCCTTTGGGTACAGGAGATTGTAAACCATTCTAAGACTCCTTTGGGTACTGAAGGGCGGGGTATAAATCCAATCTCCTCTTCTTCATATTACACCCATAATAGGAATTCTTTGTGCTTCCTGCTGGTAGGATGGCCCAGGGGAAAACATTTTTGTTCCAGGGCCCTGAAAATGAGACAGTAGGCTCTAGGGCTTCAGATAGTGGCTGTGTAGAAGGGATACTCTCCTTCCTCCCTATCCACTCTGCCATCCTGGAAAAGGCAGAATCCTCTCATGTCTTTTCTGTTTTAATCTATGTGATCACTGGAAGCGACATAAGCCTCCTGTTAAGCCTGAAAGTCCCACTGCTAGGGGGGAAGCTGAGTAGTTCTTATAGATCTGTGAGTGAGGAAGATGGGAAAATGAGCCCCAAACAAATGATGGTGTCATTCATGACTAACTTTTTTCTGCTTTCCTTTGTTTAATGGAGAAGTGTGTGCCTCTTGCCTTTCTAGGACTACTGGACCTCACTCTGCTCAAAGACCAAGAACTCTGGGGAGGGGGTGTGGCTCAGTGGTAGAGCGTCTGCTTGGTCCCAGGTTCAATCCCCAACATCTCCAGTTAAAAGGACAAGGCAGTGAAAGACCTCTGCCTGAGACCCTGAAGTTCTACTGCCAGTCTGTGTAGACCTTGATGGACCAATGGTCTGATTCAGTAAAAGACAGCTTCATGTGTGTTCATGTGTGTCCAAACAGGTATGGATATGGTGAGGTATAGGTAGGGTTGCCAATCCCCCCACTTGGAGTCAGGGATCCCCTGCCCCCCAGGTTCTACTGTCCACTGCTACTCCAAGTGACCCTTGTCCCAATCTTCAGGCTACCAACCATAGCAAGAGGGCTGGCACTGCGAGACCAGGTAATGCATGGCTTCTACATATTACTGAGCAGCACCTTTAAGGAGTTGCCAGAAGCAGCGGCAGGCAACCCAGACCAGGAGGCTATCAGGAAAATGGGGAATAGGTGTGGGAGGTCAGGGAAGGCTATTGGGCATATCTTGACTATGCCTGGCCCATATAAGGAGCCAAACGGCAGGCCAGAGAAAAGGCTCTAGGGTTTCTCAAGACTATGGGAGAGGAGAGGAGAGATAATAAGAAGGTGCAGTTCAACTCCTCCTGTCCCTGCATCTGAGGCCTTTGCTAGCCATGGGTTCTTGGCTGGAACCATGGGGGTGGACAGGGAAGAACAAGCAAATGTACACCCCCTGGATTCACACAGCTACCAATTTGTTTCTGACTTAATTTCAAGGAGCCACTTATGACCTTTAAAGCCTTTCATGTTCTAGGACCTACATATCTGAAGTACCATCTCTCTCTGCATGTTCTTGTGCACCAAATATGGTTTTGTTTCTCAGCTTAAAGTGCCTGCTTGGCATCTGCTAGAGTTGTTTCTTTTCTGCAGTGGTTCTTATCTTGAGGAATGGGCTCTCTGAGCATGTGGGGGTGCCCTCCTTAGGAGGTGGTATATTGCCCTGACATGGATGGCCCAGGTTAGCCTGATCTTATTAGGTCTTAAAAACTAAGCAGTGTCAGCCCCAGTTAGTTGGATGGGAGATCATCAAGGAAGTCCAGGGTTGCAGAGCAAATGGCAAACCACCTCTGAATGTCCCTTGCCTGGAAAATCCTATGGGGTCACCATAAATCAGTTGTGATTTGATGGCATTTTCCACCACCACCATAAGGTCATCTTATTTTCACAGGCTTTTAATAGTGGAGAGGTTAATGAGGCTATATTATATTTTGTATGTTTTTAATTCTGGAACTGTTAAGTTGTCTTAAATCACAAGGGAAAGCTGGAACATATAATTAATAAATAAACAGGCTGCAACTGCAGTTTCCACCATGAACATATGTACTGCCAATAAGGCAAGCCACCTTTTAAATATCTTGTCCCTTTCCAGAATCCTTCAAATATATGCAGTTCTTAGCAGCAAAGACATATAGCTTTAATAACAGCCTAGACATATTTCCTCCTCACATTTGCTGTACTGGTAGGGTAACATAAGATATATACACTGAAAAAATAAGCATACAATCAACTTTGGGATACACATGTTGGCAGAGTGAAACAATACCAATATAGAATATTATAAAGCAAACATTTCCTGCTACATTTTTCCACAACAAAAGTGTTACCTTTACGACCAAGGAAAGCCATTAGGTATCTTCCAAATTTACCATTATTGTCTTAAAAGATTAAAATATTTTTAATGCATGAACAGAGAGAGTGATGCCTGCTTTTGACTCTAAGGAATTTAGATAAAAGGCAAGCATGTCATTTTTTCCCCTTGGACCCTGACAGACAGCTGTGTGAGAGTGTGTCTTCCAAGTGTTATTTAATCTCAACTGGAGGTGATGACTAATTTGTTAAAGAAAAGAGGTTAAGAAGCACTAAATCAAGTTTACAGAGAGTTTCATAACACAAGCTACTCTGAAACAGCAATATGTGGAAAACAAAGATGATGACACTGTTTACAGTGACAATATTTAAAATGTATTAATTAAAACTAAAGCAGAACTACAAAAGGGAGAGGTCCTTTGAAGCTGGAAAGCTCCGAATGCCACAGGAAGCTTTGAAGTTTCTCGGTTGCCTTTGTTTCTCACTTATAATACATGAGGACACGATGCAAAATCTAAGCTTCAACTTCCAAGGGGCCATTATCTATTGGTTCCACCATTAATGAGAAATTCAGCCTCAAACTGAAGAGCAGAAGAAAGGGTTATAGATCATTTGATGCACTAAGCAGACCTACGGTTGTATGGAAAAGTTAATTTTATCACAGACATGATTTTATTGCAAGCACATTCCTGGCTGCCACAGCAAATCCTTCTTCACCCAGTTTCATATGGTTGAAATGTATGAGGGGAAGCTCATACATCCCTTCTCTCCCACTCCATCCATCCTGTGTCTCTTTTTCCATTTGCTTCTGGTCTTTGCTTCCGGTGAAAAATTACTTTAATTAATGTAACTGACCCTCCTTATGCAATATTATTATATTTATTATTATTGTTGTTGATTATTAAATTAAGATTTCTTATATTTATTTTAAATATATATTCATCACCTTTTCACTAAATGTGCTGTTCAAAGTGACATGCAACAATATTACAAAACTCAGATATGAATTAAACTTACATAGTTGCAACATGAATAAAGCAAAATAAATAAATAAAATAAAATATAGCTGTCACAACTGCATCCTTGTGGAAACAATCTGTGTATTGCCTGGGTAATTACTTCTTAAAACATTTGAAAAGATCTCACCCTATCTCTATACTTACAGATTATGTGTTCATTTTCCCTTTCACATAAAATTACTGGCTCTGGGTAGAGAAATTTCTGGAGATTTGTGGGTAGACCCAGCAGAGGGCAGGGTTTGGGGAGGGGAGGGAACTTAGTGGGGTATAATGCCATACAGTTCATCCTCCAAATTAGCCATTTCCTCTAGAAAAACTGACCTCTGTAGTCCGGAGGGTTACCAACCTTCCTAGGTGGGCCTGAAGATCTCCTACAACTTATCTCCAGACTGCAGAGATCAATTCTCCTGG
This sequence comes from Lepidodactylus listeri, assembly GCA_029233225.1. Classification (NCBI taxonomy): domain Eukaryota; kingdom Metazoa; phylum Chordata; class Lepidosauria; order Squamata; family Gekkonidae; genus Lepidodactylus; species Lepidodactylus listeri. The sequence continues at coordinate 15,648,642 of JARCFY010000012.1, forward strand.
AGAACATGGCTGCTTTCAAGGGTGGACTCTATGGCATTATACCCTGCTGAAGTTCTTCCCGTTCCCAACTGTACTTTCCTCAGGCTCTGCCTCCAAATCACCTGGCAACTCTATCAATAACTGCCAAAGCATTTAATTTACACAACCAAATCTGTGTTGCCATGCAAATGGTACTTTCCAATTTTAGAGGCAACAAAATAACTAAAAAGAGATATGAAAGAACTTTTTTGAACTATGACACTCCAAAATGTCAAGAAATGATCAATAACAACCATACCATATTCAAGCCTGACTTTATGGCCTACCTATTCTTATACTCTATTACATGAAAGAAATAACTGGCTAGTGCCTGAAAACGGTACATGTGTTATTGAATTACATCGTTGCGAAACTATTATAAAGATGCTTGAAGTCTACAGTGTTGGCATAAGACTGTGAGAACCAACTAAAAGAAGACTGGGACCATATATGGGCCTCTTCAAACCTTTCTTCGGTGATTTTTAATATCCGTTTTCAGAATATCAAGACCCTTCGGAGATGGTATATACCTCCAACAACCTTACATCAGGGAAAAAGACATAGATCCACATTGCAACAAAAACTGTGACCAAAAAGCTGACTTTATCCACTGCTGGTGGTCATGCCCTTACATACATTATTTCTGGTCACAAATCAAAAATCACATACAATTAATTACACAGGTAAACCTACCTCTTTTACCAGAAATTTTCCTATTAAACAACTGGTCAGACTCATATGGTAACAAAAGTAAGACTGGAATAATTCACACTTTACTAGCTGTAGCACAAACCACCATAGCTGCTAACTGGCTTGACAAAAACCTACCCACTATAGAATCCTGGCATGATCATTTATGGAATCATTTCATTATGGGTAAGATTTCACTCCATACTTCAAACACACCTTTGCAAAAATCAGAAACCACATTCATAGAGACCTGGCACCCTCCTATTACTTATATGGCTGAGGCTGAAATAATTCGTAAAAATCCTCTCTATAGGTAGCTGATATACTTTTGAACTTAAAAAACCTCTAATAACATACATTCCTTAGACCTGGTAATTCAAACCATCAGAACAATGCTCCTAGTAGTTTATTGAACAAAGGTTTTAAAATTAGTAAACTAGGCTTAACTCTTCTTAGACAATTTAAGAAATGATAGTACTGTATTACTGTTTGTGATTACTTTTCTTTGAAATATTCAATTATATCATGTTCTAAGATTGTGTTATACTTATGCTAGAATAAAGTCATTAATTATAATATTACGATTAAATAATACACAGAAAGTCTTATCTGTATGCTTTTCTGATTACAACATACTAAAAAACTTTGTAATTGTTCAATGTTTATAAAAGAAAAGAAAAAGAAATTAAAAAACCGTGTTGGCATGAAGATTTTATAAAGATGCCATAAAGTAAAGTAAAACACTAGGCAGTGCCTGGGCAGAATCTGTCAGGTCAGAACTAGAGTAGGGTTGCCAACTCTGATTTGAGAAATTTCTGGAGAACTGGCTGTACTGCATACAGAGGGCAGAGTTTGGGGAGGGGAGGAAGCTCAGTGGGTATATGATACCATAGAGTGCGTCCTCTGAAAAGGAACCAATCTCTGAATTTAGGTACAAAAATTCTCACATGTGGTCCACCACAAGTCCTGTGTATCTGTAGTTGTTTTTCCAAGTTTCAATACTGATAATCTGACAGAAAATAATTTCACTGGTTAGACTAGTAAAATAGTGGCTAGTTGACAATCCTCAACATTGGTAACAACACTCATGAAGCTGTTTGAAGGTTAAGATCTGCTCTTTATGCCCTGCTTCTGTTTCCTTTGGAGGCCAGGCTAGATTCTTCAAGAAGCACAGTCTTCTCAGCTGTTGCCCTATAGCTTTGGCACTCTCTTCCTGAATTGTTTATTTGGTTCCCTCTCTCATAGAGTTCTGATAAATATGATTCTATTTCACTGTTATTTTTTGAATTAATCTCATTCTGTGCCAGTGATTTGGGAGGTGGACATGAGCCTCCAGTTGGAATGTTAAAGGCATCTGTAGTTGATGCTCGAGGAGGGAAAAGGAATCCCTTGGAGAGCACAAAGGTATTTGTCTAAACTCTTCCTGAAATGATGAGCTCACAGCGCACTTTCGCCAGCTGTTCTTATGGTTAAGAATTTTCTTTCTACTATAAAATAAAAGCATATTGTTCTAACATTTATATACATTATTTTGGGTCTTATTGATTTGGCAATGTATTTCCATTATTCTCTTTCTTTTTAGTATTAGATTACATTTTCTCCTCATTCTTATTTTCTTAATATTAACTGAACACACAGCTTCTTTAAGGTTTGTTCATGCAATATTTGTTTAAAAGTCTAGGCCTGAGCAGTAACCATTCTCCAGTAGTGAAAAGGTACTTGTTGGGTACTTATTGAAGAGTATGCAAAGAGGAGTGAAAATATTTGACTCTTTAATGTAGCCGTCACCCCTTTAAAGGAGACAGTCTGCATGGCATCTTCACTCCTTTCTTGGCAAGAAAAGAGGACGAATAAAGATTTCCCCACAAGAGATCAACTTTCACACCTCCCATGACACCTTTCCAGCAAAAAACAAGCTCCATAAAAATTAGGTGCAGTTATTATTATCATCTAGTTGTTGCTCCTTTCTAAACCTCCTTAAATTCAAGCACTGTTTCCCACTACTCACTGCTGAGAGTTATCTTTAGAGATAAATAATCACATTTTCATTCAGACATGCAAATCATCACTTCTAGTTGCTATGGTTTCAAACTCCCCCCCCCATCCGCCCCTTACTTCCATTTAACGTGGCCCAGTGTAACAGGATGTTGGTTACTTTTTAATGTGAATGATAGGAAACTCACAAACAGGAGCATACCTGGAAGCATTTAAAGGATTAAAATCCTTAGCAAGATAAAGTTAGAAATGTATACACATTATCTCATGTTAATATAAAACATTTTACATAAAATGGCTTCTCTTCAATCCTATTTAAACTATGTGAAATAAAAACTTTTATTTCCAACCAAAATCTGATAAACACCATCTGCAGAAAGTTATTTATATTTAAATCCCATTTATTTGTAATGAAAATCCAGCATAACTAACTTTCTCTGGATTGCACTAACTATTTAAGAATAAGTCCTTTAAAAAAAACAAACCAACCAGGAACTATCATACTAGTACACAAGTGAAAAATTGTCCTTATTTTAAAAAGCACTACAAAAATTTGAAGCAAAGCCATGTGGCAGACTCCCAAACGCTGAAACTACCTCTGCATCCACCATGCTCACAACAAGCTATAAAAATCTGTGTAGCTGAAATGTAGTGGCTCTGGCGTCTATAATATGTCGCACCATTTTAAAGGTTCCAGTGCAGATTGGTTCAGTGTGGAGAATACTGCCTTTCATTAGAATATGGTTGAAATAAATATTTTACTTTCTTCCAGGCAAATGTTTGTACATTTGGGGCACAATTAGGTTGGATAGGTCAAGGACTAAAACCTCCTATTTGGTGCTTCTTTCTTGACTTGTCTGTTTTTCTGATATGGTGCAGCCAATAATTCTGGAAATCTGATATAGATTGTTTGAACTGGTACATTTTTAAGTGTCATTCCTTAATAGACAACTGCCACTCTCAGTACATTTAAAGCCTGGAGGCTGTGGCAGAGAACTCCGTTTGCTTCCAGTTTATTATAACTTCTAAAGTAGAAGCACCACTAGGATAAGTAGGCTGAGGACAGACTGGCAATGTAAAGCGGGACAGCCCCGCGTTGGAAGTGGAAGAAGGGAGTGCGTTCAGACATGCGCATCTGTCCGTTGGCTCTGTTTCGCACTTACCCGTCTCCCACTCGCTTTCCATCCTCTTTAACAGGACACCGGGAGAAACTGGTGTCCAGGGGCCGTCTTGCGCTTGCCTCCCGCTTCCAGGCAGTGTGAACCGGAAGGCGGGAGGCAAGCGGAGGCGGCAGTGTGAACACGGCGTTTTGCCACTTTGCGCATGTGTGCAAATTGCCGAAACAGCCCTATCACGAGCTGCGGAGGCCGGCCTACGTGGGGCCACTCCGCAGCAGTCTGAACGCTCCGTATCGGCACCGTTGCGCAATACACCGGCCGGTGTGAACGACCAGCCCCAGGGAGTTTTTCCCCCGCAGCAGTTTCCTCCGCATTCATCTCGCTCCAGATTGCCAGTCTGTCCTCAGCCGTATACTTACGCTGTGGTCACACACACTAAATAATCCACTTTCAATCCACTTTCAATGCACTTTCCAACTGGATTTTTTACTTTGTGAACTGGCAAAATCCAATTCGAAAGTACACTGAAAGTAGATTGAAAGTGGATTATTTAGTGTGTGTGACCGCAGCCACTATCTTCTGATTAGGGAACAATCAAGGATTAGTCATGTGGCTACACCCATCAGAAGATTTCACAGAAGATGCTAACACAGTAGATCTTTGTCTACTTTTCCCCTCCTGAAGCATCCTACCATTTGTTCCAAAACTCTGGGAAAGCCTCAAGGTAAAATGTGCCATAGGATGGCGGGGCGGGGGGGGGGGAGTTACAGTGTTGAGGAGGACTCAAGTAAAATAACCTCTTTCACTCACAGCTGGAGTCAGCAGAAGACAAAAACATTAGCAGTTTTTACTAGGGATGTGCAGTCAACTCTAGCCGGAAAATACCTTATCGGTACTTATTGGCTAGTCTTTCAGCTGGATAAAGGGGGATGTCTTTCCAGCTATCAAACATAATCAATCCCAGTTAATCCCAAAATGCCTTTAAATGTCTTTGGCTCCATTGTAGTCTCTGTGGACCATTATAGTCAATGATCCCCATAGGCTATAAAGGCAAATCTATCTGGGGGTATGTGGGGGGCTGGTGCCTCTACTCAAAAGACCCCCCCAAGTTTTAACAGAATTGCATCAAGGAGTCCAATTCCAATGGAGGGGAAAAACAGCAAAAAAGCAGGGACTGATGTCAAACCAGAGAGCCTCTGCAATAGAAACTGAAGGGGGAGGATTTTTGCAGAACCAATGCCATTGTGGCAATGCCAGCTCAACAAATCCAAAGCAAGGGGGGGTTGCAAGCCCAACACAGCTAGCGCATATACAGAGTGTCCAGCAGAACTAGTGCATGTACAAAGTGCCCAGCAGAACCAATGCCACTGTGGCAATGCCATCTCAACAAATTTCTGGATTTCCAGAAAAACCCACATCTGAATATCATACTTGTACTGGTATTCAGGTTTTTTGGAGAATCCCAAGTTTTTTGGGGTCCAATATAGTTGAATAAAAAAAAAATCCCAATTTTTTAGGTGTGCGCATACCCCTAGTTTTTATTTGATTCCCACTTGTCAATGCAGCCACATTCCCCACTTATAGAAGCCTCAATTGTGTGACTACATATACTGTATTTAGTATAATAGGAAATTCAGTAGCAATATTTAGCAATCGTGGAAGGGGGGGGGGGAGATTTCCCACTGGCGACTATTCAGCACTTAAGCATATTTAAGCCCTCTGAAATCATTAACTCAGCGTTGGATTGTGGCCATTATGTAAAGCATGAGAGTTCTTTTGTTCACATTTTTCTAATCATTCCCAAAGACCTGAATGTCTGCAACTCTTTATATTTATGCATTTGAATGAATGTAAAATACCAATTATAAAGCATCTCAGCTGGTATATTCCCTTCATTTCCCCACTCTCTCATCCCCAGTGCTCTTTTTTTTTTAAACAAATGAAGTTCCTAGAAGAATGCAAATTGTATATCATGCTCATGACTTAAGGATGCCTCCTGTAAACCTCTGCTTTAAAAAAAAAAACATGGTACCATAAACAAACAGACAAGGTGCCAGTCTACAATAAACAGATTTTCATGCATAAGCTAATTCAGAAGCACAAAAGCTTAAATTTAAATTCTTCTCAATGACTACCTGAATAAAGATAGAGGAGAGGCAGAAAAGGTAATGTTACTCATGCATGAAGTGAGAGAATGAATATAGACATTTGTCTCTCTTTGTCTCTGAAGAAAAACTATTGACAAGAGATTCCCCCATCTGCATATGCAGCTGTCACGTCAGATTAGCTCATCAGGTAATGGAAATTTGGCCTCTGATCCAGAAAGGGTCCCTTTGCGCTAAAGAATTGAGACTGTTTCAAAGAGATTGTATTATCTTAGACAGCAGGATTAAATTAATATGGGAATGACTGCTACTGTAGGAACTTTTTTTGTTAAATATGTCCTAATGGTTATTATGCATAGCATCCGCTTCTCATAAGTGATCTTATGTGACATTTCCTCGGTGCCTTTTGACCTTCTTCAGAACACAAGAAAAAAACAACAATGCAGAGTATAATATATCATGGGGGCGGGGTCAGCCAGCAGAAGGTGAAAACAAAGGCTTCATACAACCCCCGTTTTCATGCAAACACGTCAGTAAGAGACAGTTGTCCAATGTTACTGAGGCTGGCAAGTAATGAAACATAAAATCCAGACTGCTAAATGGCCAAAGACTGAAAGTGATACCGATGTTCAATGCACAGTCAGCGTCACTGTAATATTGCACAATCTGGGCATTCTATAAAGATTTCTCAGGATGAAATGATTAAAGGGAGTCAGTGGGGCACACACACAGTGCCACCTTCTCCATTGAAATGTTTGGGAAAACCATCACATGCTAGAGTCTGATGGGCCCATATAAGGATTAGGAGGATAGTCTCTGATTCAGATTTTTTGTAGCCAACGTCAGCATGCAAGGCTGAATTATGTAAAGGGAAGCAACACCTTGTAGCCTACTGGGACGTAAGAGATATTGCACACAAAACCAATGTAGAGTCCCCTATAAAAAATAAACAGAAATGTCAAGAGTACTGAAGAGGTTTTTTATGTTGCCAGTACATAAAATGTAACCTTTGTTTCATCTAAAGTAATTGATATGAATCAGTAATTGTTATTAAGCTGCTTTATATATTTTAAAAGTTACAAGAGATTTCTTCGTATTGCATTATCTATGATCAGCAATTTAGAATAATCCTTTGCTAGATTTCATATTAAAGTTTTGAATGTGCTTTAATTAATTTTCTCTGCAAATGAAACAAAAACCGTTTTGCCTGGACAGCCTACTCACTAACAATATTTTGTAATCAATATACAATTTTTTTTAAAAAAGCTGACAGGACCAGCACTGGTTTATTGTTGCTGTTCTAATTGCTGCCAAAAAAACCTGATGAATGTGATAACAACACAGACGGTAAATGATGGGGGCCATATTTCTGTTCAAAATGGCTGAACAACAACAGATCAAATACTGGCCCCAGCTCAGCAAATCATTTCAAGGATCACAAAACTGTGCATTTATTAATATTGTTCATGTAAAGGGGATAGTAAAATGTGACCCATGACAGTAAATATCCCTTTAAAATAACATCTAATGAAGCATGCAGATTTTTCCATCATGGGAGGTATGCCATAGAGGTGCAATCATTTGCTAGCAGAGGCCTAAAATGTTCCTCCCCAGTGCTTTTAATTGCAGAACTCAGGGTACCACCCTGTGCCCATCCATTCAAATGTGTGGTTCATCCTTTCAGAAAAAATGGAAGAGAGAAGACTAATGTAAGGTGCTGTGCTTCGCCACAGGGGAGACAGCAGGAGTATAAATGAAGCAATTAAGTACTGCTTATATTGCAGTGATGGCTAAGGTATCCTGGGGGATGGAAAGGGTTCACAATCCCCGCCCACCTCTAATGATTTCTGCATACTTTCATGCCTGTTCATAGCCATTCCTTCCCCAAGTACTCCATTCCTCTAGCACCCAAGGAAAGAGCATCTTCACTACGTAATCCCCCAAACAGATCATACATTGAATGTAATGACATTTTTCTCTCAGCTTACCCACTGGATACGGCTAAGTGATGAAGGCTCATAAAGAAAGCTCACTGCCAAGACAACTGGACATTCTATTTTATTTTATTTAGAACATTTATTAGCTGCCTTTCTTCCACACATAGCTCTAGGTGGCTTACAATATAGATAAAACACATAAAATACATAAATCTATTAAGAACCCCAAATTTAAAATCACAGTTTAGGACTGCTAGTAAATTAATCAAATGTGGTCCTAAATAAAACCATCTTTAACTGCCTTCGGAAGATCGAAAGTGAGGGGGGCCAGCTTGTTCCATAATCGTGGGAATGCACTGTTCTTGTTTTGCTACAGTGCCTTATTCAGTCACCTGTCTAGCTTCTGAAATTTCAGCAAGATGTTCCCACACACAACAAGATACTCCCACACACTTAGGATGTATATAGGCTGGGGATACAGGTATGAGGACTCAACATGGCTTATAGGTTTGCTAACCCCCAGGTGGGCCCTGGGCTTCTAACAGAACCACAACTGATCTCCAGACTTCAGAGATCGATTCTCCTTTAGAAAATGGGAGCTTAGAAGGTAGGCACTATGGCATCACATCCCTGCTGAGCTCTCATCAATCCTCAAACTCCACCTGCCCTATGCTTTATCACAGGTAATTTTTTAAAACTAAAAGTAAACTGTAAGCAGGGCTCATTTCATAGCAGGAGCTCCTTTGCATATTAGGCCACCCCCCCAATGTAGCCAATCCTCCAAGAACTTATAGAGCTCTTCTTACAGGGGCTACTGTAAGCTCTTGGAGGACTGGCTACACCAGGGGTGTGTGGCCTAATATGCAGAGGAGCTCCTGCTACAAAATGAGCCCTGACTGTAAATAATAAGTGGCTATACTTTATTACTGTACAGGAGGCAATGTCCTAAGAGGAAAAGGTTCTGGAACTACTTCCCTCTGAATTCCACCAAAAAATTACAACTGGGGTAGCTAATTCTCCTCAAGGGTAGGTAGAAGTTAAAAACAAAATCCAGCCAAAGCAAAGTATTTTTGTGGTTCGTTTTAAGAGAAGAGAGCTGAGCACTTGCTCCCACTGAATTCAGTGGCACTTAACATTGGCTGGAGAGTGTCCACAGGAAAACTTTCAGGGAAGCATTGCTTATATGCATGGCATGCCTTTGTTTAACTGAAGTGTTCATTATGATTAGTGTTTTTGCCATGAAAGCCAAATTAATGACTAATAAATGAGATTTTTAAACTGAACTGATATTGTGAACATCTCTAAGTCACTCTTTTTCTCTGTAAAATCAAGTCACAATTCACAAGGACCTTCAGAGAATAACAACTTGTGGATTTAATTACAGATAAAAAAAGGAACTGGCTTCTGTTAAAAACATGAAAAATCATGACCTAATTTTTAAAAAAAAAATGAACAGAGCTTTGGAAACGATGACTGTCCTCAAAAGAGTCAATTAGTTTGTCATTTTCTCCTTCCTGAAAAGGTTTGCCAAATTTATTCATGAAAGGTTTGCTTATTCTTATGGCATACTGGCTATACAGACAGCTATTTTGTAAGCTGCAGACACAGAAGCAGTGAATGCAGCTTTACATATACAGACGGATCCAAATTGCCTCTTGTGTTATTGGAAGGCACTTCTACTCATATCGGAGGGGGGGCATCACTGGTTTCCTTGCTCAACTGCAAGCAGCTCACACGGCACTACTGCGTGTGCATCATTCTGAAGAGTATTCTGATCCTCTGGAGGGGTTAGTGAGAAAATCCCATTGTGCCAGTAGTTCTTTTCTGATTTAAGCCAACATGGAAGAAATGGGTACTCAACATTTCCTGTCCTTCTATGGTATTAGATTTAACTTTTGGATTAGAATACATTCTTATGCAAAAGAAACAACAAATCCAGAATAATTATTTTCACAATTTTACTGAGTGAATTTATACCACAGATTCTCTAAACTAACTAAAATTTAATCAATTATCAACAAAGTCAGTACATGGACCTTATCAACTGTGACCCAATTGTAATAGGAAAGGAAGGTACAATCCTGATCTTCTGGAAGTGATACAAAAAGTGTAAGCTGAGCCTCCACAAAAGTTTTTTCATGCACTGATGAGTAACTTCAACAAGCTGCCTCACACCTTCAAAGCACCAATGATGCTTTCCATCGTAGAACCTGAAGCACTAGGTGTTCAAGGTTTGCTTCCCAATAGAAACAGCAGGATGAGCTAATTATAGCACTAGGTTATGATGGAAATATCACCACTTGGTAGGATGATACAGAAAGCAGCTACCAAGAGGTATATGAACACAGTGGTAACTTATTTATTTATTTCTTGTACTTCTACCCCGCCCTCCCTGCAAGCGGGCTCAGAGTGGCTTACATTCTGGCACACAGTGCCAAGTCAGCATAAAACATTTAAAAATATTAAAAAGTTAAACAACAAATCACAAATTTACAATTAAAGTGCTCACAGTGATGGTAAATTACATTTAAAGTTAAGATGGCATCCTACAAATACCCATAGTGATGTAACGTTAGGGTTTTATAATTCGGCCCGCCATGGCCTCCAGGCCTAAACTTATTTTTGGTAAATATGAATGGAAATGGACAATGAACTCTGTGTTGGTGCAAAGATAACTCACTTCTCTCTCAGCCTTAAGGCTGGATCCCACCAGCTTTTCTGCTGGTGGAAAAGGAAAGATTAGTTCTCTTTGACCACCAAAAAAGCTATACTGAGAATCATGGGTTCTGTGGGGATGGGAGCTGTAGAAAGGGGCTAAGGGGTGAGGAAAAGCACCCCTGGCTCCTCAAGGGTTAATGAGGGGCATGGCGTCGGCTGTCCAAGATGGCGGACGCGCGGCGTTGAGGCTCCGGACCCTTCTCTCTCACAAATACATATATCTGCTCCATTTATATGGCTGACTACTCTTAAGGTATGGAAAAGCGCACCGGAATAAAAAAGCCTAACAAAAACCAACTGAAACCAGACCTAACAGCTTTTTTTGATAAGCCCATTTTGAAAGAGAAAGCGGAGCCCTCACGAGAGCTGAAGCCCAAGATGGTGGACGCGCTGGCCGCTACGGAGGCTTTTGCCTCTCAGCCGCAAGAGGATAAGCTTGTCGCTAGCATCAACGCCTTAAAAATAGACATTTTGGGACATATTGACTCTAAATTTAAGCCCATTCAAGACCAGCTAGACGCAATAAATAATTCTCTTCAGCAAGTTGCCCAAACAGCAAACATGGCAATGGAGGCTAGTGTTACAATACAGGGAGAAGTGCAATATTTACAGAAAAAAGATGACTGGGCTACAGAGAAAATTCTTATGTTAGAATCCAAGCTTAAACAGAACTCACTTAAATTCAGAGGCCTGGATGAGAAAGAAGAAGGCAATACTGAAATGTCTGTATTTATGGCAAGCTGGTTAACGGATGTCTTGAGCCCAGATGACAGAATTGCACCCCTGATTTTAAGAGCATATCCTATTGGCTTTATAGCTAACACTCCACAGAAGCGCATCAGAGATATTTTGGTTGAATTTCAAGACGCTAGAACTGTAAGGGCTATTTTGCGTTTAGCACGGCAAGATGGATTTCTTAAATATAAGAATTCTCAGATAAATGTCTATCCAGATCTACCTAAAGAACCCTTACTGATTCGATCTGCGTTGAAGCCTGTAACAGCACGATTGAGAGAAGCAGAAATAAAATATCGATGGCTGCCATCAGGCTCTCTTCAAGTTCGCCACTCTGGAATTTCTTATGTAGCTCAAGACTTGGAAGCAGGTCAAGCTATGCTGCAACAACTCAACTTGGAAGTGAGAATGGACTCTTCAGAAAAAAAACCAACAAAAAGAAAACTGGACTTTCAAACATCACCATCAAGATGGTCTAAAATTCCAATCCGGGCACAAGAGAACTGAGATTTGTTTATGTCTGTTGCTGTTTTTTATCTTTGTTTTACCTTGATATGGGTAGGGTTATTATCTTAGTACTAGCATTTAAAAGGTTTCAAATGATTGTTTTTGGAGTAAGTATAAAGTATAGTAGTTAGCCAATTTTTGATATATATATATATATAAAAAAAATTATATATACATAATATGCTTATTTGAGGGGGAGGGTGGGAGTTCTGGACGTCATTGGTGCCCCCAGGATGTTGTGGGTATGGTTTATTATTTTGGGTTTATCTTTAAAAGCTAAGGGAATTCTCTGTGGAGGAGCTAGGTCTCCTCGAGCCCCTGTGGCAGAATTCCCTGTTTTTCTTTTTTTGTTTGGTGAAGGGATAGGGTGTTTTAGTGTGGACTCTCATAAAAAAATTTTAAAGTTTCAACAGTCTTTAGGTAAACTGAGTTATATTTGCAAAATGTTGATAAGTAACAGCAGAAAAAATTATATGAACATTTTAAGGGTGAGGAAACCAAAATTTGTGTTTTATGTTAAAGGTATGCTCTATATTTATAGCTTAAGGCTTTTTAAAAAATGGCATCTAAGCTGAAAGTAATTACTTATAATGCAAGAGGTATGAACAACATAATCAAGAGACGTCGGGTCCAATCTGCTATGCTACATTTAAAACCAGATGTTCTATGTATACAAGAGACGCATCTCAAGAAAGGTACGCAAAGTGTTTTTAAATCTATTAAGTTTCCTTTTCAATACCATGCAGCTGGAACGTCCAAATCGAGAGGTACGGCTATCTTGTTTTCAAGTAGAGTTAATTTTAAACTGCACACTATACAGAAGGACCCTAGAGGTCGTTATATCTTTGTGCAAGGCACAATAAATGAGGACTTTGTTACAGTAATTTCTTTGTATGCTCCCAATGATGGCCAAATTTTATTTTTACAAGAGGTCTTGGAAAAGCTTCAGATATTTGCAAAGGGCAGTGTTATTATCGGGGCTGATTTGAACTATATTATGGACCAAAAATGGGATAGGTCTACTAAATGGTTGAAAACTAAACGAAATACAAAAACGCCATTAGCAAATCTCTTAGAGAAATTTGGCTATGTGGATGTGTGGAGAAGATGCAACTCAACTGCTGGGGATTTCACGTATTTTTCAGGCAGACATCAGGTGCACACAAGGATAGACTATATTTTAACTTCTCTAGATTTATGTTCAACATATATAGATTCGCAAATAGGCCAAAAACTTTTTTCTGATCATGCTTGGGTAGAGGTAAATCTTAAATGGCCTTTAAATACTAAACACTCTTTTCAGTGGAAACTTGATCCATCTTTACTTATGAATGATTTCATTAAAAACGACATTGAAAATACTATTCAACAATATTTTTTAGAAAATTCTAATAAGGGTACATCCAATCAGTTAGTTTGGGATGCTTTGAAAGCAGTCTTGAGAGGACACTTTATTTCATTAGCAGCATACGATAAAAAACAAAAACAACTCTTAAGGTCAGCATTAATGCAAAAAATTAAGTATTTAGAGGATCTTCATAAAAAAACAACTAGTAGGAAAATTTATCAGAAATTACAAACTGAAAGACAAAATCTTGAGTCTTTAGAGCTTTCAAAGATCAAGAAACAAATCTTATTATTTCAGCAAAAAAAATGGATTAGATCTCCGAGATATCTTAAACTCTTAACTAGACGAATTAAAAATAAATCTTTATATGCTCCTATAGAAGCTCTCAGAGATGGAAAAGGTAATTTTCATACTAATTATGATAGTATTTTGGCTATATTTAGACAATTCTATAATGAACTATATCAAACAACATCTCCTACATCTGCAAAGATCCAATCTTATTTAATGCATAAAATTAAGCTACCCAAACTAAGCCAAGAACATAAGGATTTTTTAGATGCACCTATAGAACCTACTGAAGTTGAAAAAATAATTAGGAAATTAAAAAATCATAAAGCGCCAGGCAATGATGGCTTCACTGGAGAGTTTTACAAGGCTTTCAAACATATTTTAACGGAATCCTTAACACAGGTGTGCAATGATATAGTAAAAGTGGGGGATTTACCGCCCTCATGGAATGAAGCTACTATTATTTTAATCCCCAAAGCAGGCAAAGATTTACTGGACCCAGGTAGCTATTGCCCTATAAGTTTACTAAACCAAGATACGAAAATCTTCTCAGCTATTTTGGCTACAAGATTGGGCAGCGTTATCGGAACTTATGTGAGTCCTGATCAGTCAGGTTTTATTCCACATCGCAATATGGCTGATAATATCAGAAAATCCTTAAATGTTATTCATTATTGTCGACAACAAAAAATCTCTTCAATTTTATTTTCTTTAGACATTCAAAAAGCTTTTGATTCGGTAGAACCAGGATATATGCACCATTTATTGATTTCTATGAATTTTGGTCTTAGTTTTTGTAAAAACATTGCCACACTATATAAATCTCCTCAAGCTAGTTTGAGAGTTAATGGTTTGAATTCTGAGAAAATATATCCCACTAGAGGCACGCGCCAAGGGTGCCCATTGTCACCTTTGTTGTTCGCTTTATGTTTAGAACCTTTAGCAATAGCAATTAGAGATAATAAACTGATCCAGGGTATACATATTAATAGTACGGAATATAAAGTTAATATGTTTGCAGACGATACCGTACTATTTCTTTCAAATCCATTGGAATCGGTTCAACATGTGATACATGAGCTGGATCTCTTTGCTAATATTTCTGGATTAGTAATTAACCAATCAAAATCTGTGATTTATCCTATAGTGGTTCAAGAAAATTTAAGTATTCAAATCAAAAAATTATACCCTTTTCAATGGGTAAAATCGACGTGGCGTCACTTGGGAGTAGAAATACCTTTAAACTTAGAGGACCTGTTTAGAGAGAATTTCATGGTTTTACAAAAAACAGTTAAGAAACAATTGTATGGATGGCAAAAACTTAACCTTTCTTGGGTAGAAAAAATGGATGTGGTTAAGGTTTTTATTTTACCTAAGTTTATTTTTTTATTTAGGACAATACCTATTTTTTATTCATATAAATATATACATACTTGGCAAGGTATGTTAAATAATTTTATTTGGAGTTATAGAAGACATAGAACGTCTTTTTTTACTTTATGTAGGGAATATAATGCAGGAGGTATGGCATATCCTAATTTGATGCTATACCACGATGCAGCTCAATTAGCAAATTTGATTAGAGTATTTGATGAAAACCTTGCCCCCAATTGGTATAATATAGAACAGTATTATGCTGAACCATTTTCATTGTTGGAAACAGCTTGGCAATCAAAACCGGTCAGAAAAAAGACAGTAAAAGATAATCCATTTCTATGGAATACTTTATTGGTATGGGAGAGATATCGAGGGAGATTGGCACCCTGGCCTTCACCGTTGGCTTCGTTTACAGGACAACAATGGTTTCCGCCTGCAAAATATAGATCAACATATGGTCAATTTCGGTCTAAAAAGATAACAAGACTTTTAGATATAACTAAACAAGGGCTAATATTAAGCAAACTTCAGATTGAAATAATTGTAGGAACACATGTGCCTTGGTTTATGTATCTTCAATTAAATAATTTATTAAACACTATACCATTTAAGTCAGGTTTATCACAACCTTTAACAAATTTTGAAGTTTTGCTTAAAAATATTATGCCAGGTCATAAAGGCTACATCTCAATAATTTATCGTACTCTTTTACAATTAACATATACCCATCCACCAAGTTATGTTGGTAAATGGGCTAAAGAGAACAGTGCTTCGATTTCGTTGGAGGAATGGTCAAGATCGTGGAAATCTGTTACTTTTAATTCTAGTAATTTAATGATTAGGAGCCAATTATTTAAAACTATTTCAAGATGGTATTTGACTCCTCTTAAACTACAATATATTGCTAAGTCATATTCTATGTTGGAGGCCGTGTGGAGAAAAGGGTTCTTATGGACATGTTTGGTGGCATTGTGATCTAATTCAACAATTTTGGAAAAAAATTGTTTTAATTATTAATGATATTACTTCGCTTAAAATCCCTTTAGATTTAAAAATATTGGTTTTGAATATTTGGCCAGTTTTAGATTGTACGCCAGGCACAATGACTTTGTTAGAGTATCTATGTGCAGCTGCACGAATGACTATTGCTAGGTTCTGGAAAAGTGTTAAAGTTATCTCTGTTCATACCTGGATATTAAAAGTTAGTGAATTATGTATGTTAGATAAGATTACGGAATCTTTAAAACAAAAGAATGATGATAAGTATGAATCTAATTTTGTTGCAATATGATTTCCTTTTCTTCAATATCTATTGGAAAAGAACGAATTTAACTCTTTAGTTAATGCAATTATTATAGCTTAATTTTTATATAATTGAACTGTATTATATTTGTTTCTGTAAGATTTAACGGTTTTTCAATCGCTTTGCTGTATGTTGAAACTTTGATTATCAATAAAAACTTAAAAAAAAAAAAGGGTTAATGAGAATGGTAATAGGCTTGTTCCATCCTGCAGGTGTTACTAATTCGTCTCTCAGCCCTCGTAACCTTTATCATCTTCAAGGCCAGAGCTGAAATGTGGTAATTAGCTTCTCATGAGAACCTGCAGCCCCCAGGATGGGAGGGAGGAGGTCAGGAGTGATGAAGTAATTTTCTAGAGGGTTCCAACAAGACTGTGTGCTGACTGGATCACCTGGTGCTCTTTAGCCAAAAAAATATAATTGAGCTAAGGACCTAGAAAAGAGGGCTAGCTTAGATTCTGATGGACTGAAGGCATGGACTGTGATATGCTTATAATTGCAATAGATAGCAATGTACAGAACACATCAGCTGTGACCTTTGATTCTTGGACTTAAGAGTTGTGCCATATAACGCAAGTCATGAAAATGTGTTAGATAGTTAAGCTAGTTTTCTTGTTTTCTCACTGACAGGGGGTTTGGGGGAGATTAATAAATAAGCATGAGTCAGCAATCGGCTAACAGCCATAACCTTAAATTAAGCTCTAAGCCTTAATGGTAATGTTGTCATTTGTTGATACTTTATTTAATGATTATACGTATGGGTTTTGGATTCTATCAGATATTTATCATGTTTTTCATGGTCTACTCAACATTATCACATAAAACAACTGATAGCATTCCATGTCCTTTACAGTAATAATGGATGTTTACTCTATTGCTTGATTTATTTAAGGCAGCTTTTGTATCAAAATTATGTGAAGAAGACTAATTGAAACAGAATTTGTTAGGATGCTTTAATTTTTTTGGACTTCTGTAGTTTTGGCTTCTGGTGGATTTGTATTGGATTCATTTATTCAATTGTCATATATTTAATTCACTATTTCTCAATGTATTTAAATTGTATGTAGTTAATTAGGCTGCGTTCAGACTAGCAGTTTGGCCCAATATAGGCAACTTTCACAAACTGATTAAATGGGCCCGTTCACACAGCCACAGCTGTCAGGCGTTCCCTGGGCGTACTCATCCCGTCAGAGGACGACTTGGAGCCGGGTTAAAAAGCCACCACCTCCGAAGTGACCACTGAGGAATTACTCAACTTTAAGGGTGACAATGAAGAGACTGAAATTGTTAAAGATTTTCTGTTCCTTGGCTCCATCAGCAACCAAAAGGGAGACAGCGACTAAGAAATCAGAAGGAGATTGAGACTGGGAAGGGCAGCCATGATGGAGCTAGAAAAGATCTTTAAGGGTAAGAATGTGTCACTGGCAACCAAGATCAAGCTAATTCATGCAATAGCATTCCCCATTACTATGTATGGATGTGAAAGTTGGACAGTGAAGAAAGCAGACAGGAAGGAAGTTGATTCATTTGAAATATGGTGTTGGAAGAGAGTTTTACGGATACCATGGACCACCAAAAAGACAAATCAGTGGGTTCTAGATCAAATCAAGCCTGAACTATCCCCAGAAGCTAAAATAACCAAAATGAGGCTCTCATACTTTGGTCATAGCCCACAAAGACGAGTAACTGAAAAAGACAATAATGCTAGGAAAAGTTGAAGGCAACATGAAAAGAGGAAGATCCAGCATGCTGATGTGAAAATTCGGAAAAAAATAGTAGCAGTACTATAGTTCGATACCAGCGGAGGTCAGGACGAAAGAGTTGGAATCACTAAAATGTTTTATTGTGTTCTAATTTAGTTTTTATTCTCCTGGTTTTAGTAGTTTACATAGATGTTATTGTTATATTGTTCTGTCATTGTAATGGCCTATGGCCAAAGGCAATAAAAACTGAACCAAACTGAACCCGACTCAATCAAGGAAGCCATGGCCCTCAGTTTGCAAGACCTGAGCAAGGCTGTTAACAATAGGACGTTTTGGAGCCCATTAATTCATAGGTTTGCCGTAAGTTGGGATTCATAGGGTTAATTCATAGGGTTGCCATAAGTTGGAAGTGACTTGATGGCCTTTAGCAGACACATAGACCTCTGCAGAACTGCCTACAGAATCAACACGATTGGGGTAATCTGTGCAGTAGACTCTTCTGGAGACATAAGAACATAAGAGAAGCCAACACTCTGTCACACAGTGGCCAAAAATACCAGGTCCATCAATGGGGCAAAGTTTATATCACTGACCCAATACCTTGGCTGCTAGGTTCCATCAATGGCCCATTATATTTTACCAGCCTCCACCCATAGCTCACTCAGGAATCTGGCTTCTGTCATGAGGCAAGAAGTTTTGTACTCAAAAGCTGGCAATTTATGTCATGTATATGTTGTCAAAAGCCCTCAACCAAGCCCAGGCTAAGAACTTTGGGATGGAAGGGCTACAAGAGACAAAATTACAAAACTTTAGCATAAGGCTGCCCCCACATTAATCAGGTAGGCTACCACCAGCCTGTTAAAGTCTATCCCAACAGCTCATGAGCAAATGGGCAAGTCTCCAAGCCTTTCAAGGAAATTAACAAGAAAGACACCCCTGTAGGACAGGCCTGCAGAATGAGTTTCCAAACACTAAACAGTTACCTGGTAAGTGGTCACTGGATCAAGACACTGGAATTAGATTTGAGGTTAGTGAAGGCAAAAACCACAAATAAAACATAATTATTTTATTAACGTGCAAAAAAATAGTTTAAAAGACAACAAAACTGTGAGGGAAAATAATAAATCTAAAAATTAAGTTACTAGCTATTACAGTAAGACTAGGTTCCAAGTTAACAGATGTTATCTCAGGCTGAAGGTCTCAGCATCAAATCATTTCTGTTTCTCTAGAGTCAGCCTGTGCCAGCAAGCTGCATGGCCCTCACAAGCACACAATCAAGATGGCTGCATGGTGCACCATCAAGCAAGAAGCTAAAAGGCTAAAAGCTAAAGACAAAAAGCAACTATTTTATGAGTGAGGGTCTTTAATTGGCTCCAGGCCTTTTGAGCCAATCAGACCCCTTAGGGGTGATATAACTGTTGCTGGGAACATGATCTATGGGGTGATTTGACCAGAGCAAAAGAAATGAAACTTACTGCAGATTACTCTGCCTCATTCCCACAGGAGAAATCCTTAGCTAGATCTCAATTGCTAGGAAGGTTAATTGGAAGCTGGTGCAAGGCAGATCCTCCCTACATCCAGTGGCATCTTATCTAAGCAAGGTCAACTTGCTCTCTATGTCTCTGTCTCTGGGAACACTCTCTAGGCCACACCTACAGCCTGAACCGAAGATCTTTGCAAAGACCAAAGTTTTCAAGGAACCATTTCCTTTACATATGTGTATTAGCGGACTGGTTGATATGCAACATTCTGAGTGCCTTATCAGCCTTGAAAGACTTCTGTTTAACTTTTCTTCTAAAGCTTACAAATGATTTTATAATTCTTCATTCAAAACTATTATAGATCTCAGCCATTGTTGCTGTTACCAACACCTCCTCTTTATAATGAAAACATAAGGCTCTTTAAGCAGTCACACTTATTGTTACAGGCCCCCCCCCCCCGTTTCTTATTATTCAGGAAAATTCATTAATTAGGAATACAGAGTGTTATTTTATGCCAGGTTCACCTTTTTGTACTTTACAATTGTAATGAGGCAGGTGTTGATTGAGTGCAAAACGTATTTAAATTTAAAAGAAATAATGGCACCATCTACCTTTAATAAGTGTTAAAGTGTCACTACACACTATTCCTCTTATTGATCTGCCTGTGTAATGCAGAGAGGAATACGCATGCTAATGTTACCCACACAGTGATCCCAGCCAACCCTGGGGCTCTCTGATTCATATTACTATGCCTTGGTGGCTTATTACTGAATATATTATATTTCTAATGGGTGTCTGAGAACTGGCATGCCATTCAGCAGAATATTCTAACATATGCTGCTCAATATATTTACTGAGAACTAGAGACCTTTTCCTGCTATAGGGATCCGTTGTCTTAAAATACCCCACTTATGTCATAGAAACAGTAGCCACTTCTTAATGGGCAGGACCTTTACTTGGGGGAGGGGGGAGATTGGATTTATACCCCGCCCTTCACTATCTGAAGGAGTCTCAGCAGCTTACATTCTCCTTTCCCTTCCCCTCCCCACAACAGACACCCTGTGAGGTAGGTGGGGCTGAGAGAGCTCTTTGAGAACTGCTCTTGCGAGAACAGCTCTGGGATAGGGCAGGGCATAAATTAAATACGTAAATAAATAATGTGTGACTAACCCAATGTCACACCAGCAGCTGCATATGGGGGAGTAGGGAATCAAACCTGGTTCTCCCAGATTAGAGCCCATGCTCCTAAACACTGCACCAAACTGGCTCCTGGCCTTTGAAATTAACTCTCAACTTGGAGAAGGCATTTAAAGGACTGCAAGCTTTTTAAATGCCTTTGGAATTCACTCGCAGCTTGCAAAAGGAGTTTAAAGGGATTGTGATCCCTTTTAATGCCTTTTGTGCCTCCATTGGAAACAATGGAGGATGGGGGCACCTTCTTTGGGGGCCCATAGAATTGGATCCCCTGCTCCAATCTTTTTGAAACTTGGGAGTTCTTTTGAAGTGAGGCACCAGCAGCTATGCTGCAAATTTGGTGCCTCTTATCTAAAAAAAAACAGACCCCCTCAGCCCCCTGGATACCCCCAGACTGATTCATTATTCTATTCTATGGAGACCATTGACTATAATAGTTCCCATAAAGCATAACGGAGTCTAAAATATCCAGGACTCCTGAAAAATTTCAAATACCATACTGGTATTGGGATGCAGGAATATTGGGAAATGCTGATATTTTCAGGTCCAATACACCTGAATCCAAAAAAACCCTGAATTTGTTTTTTGCACATCCGTAGTGCTGTCTCATAGAAAATGGAGTAGACTTGCTCACTCATGCTGTAGAACAGGGGTGGCCAACCTTGCTTAACGTAAGAGCCACATATAATAAACATAAGAGCCACATAGAGATATCTGAGAGCCGCAAGACAGGAACAAATATCACACACACACGTTTTTATTTTTAAAAATATGCAAATTTGCTTTTTATTAACGTTAAATGGGACTGCCAAAAATAAAAACAAACTAGGAAAACCAGTTATAAGAAAGAGAGAGAGAGAAACTAGGAAAGCAAATAGATGGGAGGGAGGAGGGAAGGAAGGAAGGAAGGAAGGAAGGGAGAAAGAGAGAAAAAGCATGCCTCCCCTTTGCTTCCCCAGCCGCCCTGCCAGGAGCCGCACAATATGTGTGAAAGAGCCGCATGTGGCTCCCGAGCCACAGGTTGGCCACCCCTGCTGTAGAAGGACTAGAACTGATGGGGGCAATTACAAGGAAATGGATTTTGGATAAATATTAGGAAAAACTTCCTAATGGTAAGAGCCATTCAATAGATTGCTTCAGGAGATAGTGGACTCTCCTGCATTGGATGTTTTTAAGCAGATGCTGGATATCTGTCTATCAGGAATAATGTATTTGTATATTACTGGACTGAGTAACTCTATGACTCTATGATATTATGGACAATCCAATCACTTGCTGCACCTGTACAACACAAAACTAAAGAGCTTATTCCATCTCAAGTATAATCATGCATTATTTTAGTTATTAGAACACAGGAGAGAAGTTTTCCTACCTGGAAACAATGGAATAAAGCGACATAGTGCCAATAGAAATATAAATTGGACTATATTGACAGAAGACATATCAATAAAATATGTGCATTATTAATGTGTTGAATACAATGTCTATGCTTCTTTAGTCATGCAAAATTTAACTGTTATCTATTGGTGTCTTATTTCTTATGATACATAACTCCTGTCACCAAAAACAGAGTCAAACACCATCCTTTTCCAAGTTTTTTACTTCTCATGCACATCCCTCTGTAAATATGAACAATAATAAATTTATGAAGGTGTACTAACCATAACTGTAATTGCTGTAGTACTTCCCTAATGATGGAGGCTTCACAGATCTTATTTTTATTCCTTTTCCAGTTCTGACTTCTATAAAGGACTTTTTAAAAAGCCAAAAGGAGGAATATGAGCTTTCATTGGCTCTTCTCTAATGAATTGGGAATTGGAGAAGTAGCAGGAAGTGCTGACAAAAATGACTGTTCAACGGAGCAAAACGCACGTGTGCCAAGTCACCACATATAGTAACACACAGCTCCCCATGTTTTCACACAGAGAAGTATGTGCTGCTGTAAATAAAGATATTAATTAATCTAAGAAATTTAATCTAGGCATAATATTTAATTTTTCTAATTATAAAATATATTTTAATACAATCCTCTGGGCCCAAATGAAGCAGCCAAGTAAACTATAGCAAATATAATAGCACCATTATTACTGGCTCTATTTTTCACAAGGAAAAGGTGTAACGAAAACTGGTTCCCACAACTTCTAATTACAAAAACATTAGCTACCTGAGTCTTTTCCAGCTGAGCAGATTAGCATAGATCTTATATTCTGACAGTTATGACCTTCTCTCCAGCAAACACTTGTCAAAAGTAATTACCTGGATGTTTAGGAAGGAGTAATGGGGAAGGTGCTTCTGCCCACCTTTTCTTCTTACTGATCGAAAGTAAGCAGAAAGCTTTGCCAAAAGGCACCTTCTTGAATTTGGCATACAAAAATTTGTTGCCAGTCTGTTGCAGTTTTAATGGGGTATTATATATTAGCTGCATGATCTCCTGCCAATCACACCTGCCATTGCTAAGGGAGATGGATAGGAAGACCTACTAGCTGGTCCTTCGAGCTCAAATGACTGTTATAGTTCTCTGACTGCTGTCATCACGTTCCTGCACAATTGATTCAGGCAAGGAAATGAGCCTGGAGCAATTCATGTAATTATATCTTACACTTCTATACTCTACAGACTTCTGCCTAAGACTCTATTTTACAGATTTGTTTTTTCTTCCTCTTATAACACTCCTGTACAGTTTTATCAAGACCATTTTGCAAATTATTGTACTGCTACTTGAAGATAAGCAGTGACTTTCGCAAGAACATACAATTAACATGGATATTTTTATAAATGGAGCACTTTTATATGGCTACACTGAACTGGAGGGGCATCCAGGGAAGTTCACTAGTAGACATTTCAGAAAACTAATTCTGAATAATGAGGGTCCACTAATATTCCAAGCCCTGTTATTCATTTCAGACTGCTGAATGCATGTATCCTACATTTTAAGTTTACCTTGCTAAGCATGGTAAATATTATGCCTTGGACCCATATACCACCAAAAACCAAAATAGCTGCAACGCACTAACAAAAATGTAGTTCACACTACTAAGTGTTAATACAATACAATAAATATAGGTGTCCAATACAGTATTTAGGGGTCCAATACAATATTTGACAAACATCCAGTAATTGTTTCCGTTTCAAGGATATACAGACCATGAGATCAGCTTAGGAAAATCTTGAAAAATGATGTGTGTTCTATATTGAACTTTTGAATTTACTGGAATGGCCTGATCCAAAGGAAAAGTATTTATGCAGTAAGAACATAAGAACATAAGAGAAGCCAATGTTGGATCAGGCCAGTGGCCCATCCAGTCCAACACTCTGTCACACAGTGGCCAAAAACACCAGGTGCCCTCAGGAGGTCCAGCAGTGGGGCCAGTGTTTGGGGCGCATGCAAGGGACACTGAATATGCCGGCCACACCGCTTTAATTATTTCAGCCACTTTTCAGAACTCAACCTTCCCGTTTTCCATGAAAAGCTCTTAGGAATCATGTCCAATCAAATTATTATAATGAGAAATAAAGTTTCATTTTCTCACTTGGTTTCATCACTCTCGTGCCAACTGTTCAAGTAACAGCTTGACTGCAATAAGTCCTTTAGCTAACGGTTGTTACTGAAACTAACACAGGGAAATTGTACTGCAGTGCCATTTAAGGAATGAGGCCAAATTAGGCATCACCACGCGAAGATTCAGCAGATGTTGCCTATGCATGCTTTAAAGCAGCATTTCAATCATTAATAGTTTTTTAATGCCTGTTATTCATCCAAAAAGTTTTGGACATGTTCTTCAAAGATAAATATTTACAGGCAATCCTCCAAATACCTAACAGGTTTAAAGTGCCACAACTTGGCCGACCATTGAGCATCTCTACAGATGAAAACCAGATGAAAGTTCACGGTTCCTTTTAAAACATATATTATCCATGTTTCTTTTAAGACAAATCAAAATTAGACTGACAGTTCAATTCTTACCATATTTACTTGGAAGTATGTACATCTGATTAAACTGATTTAGGTAAAGCTAAAGGTTTCCCTTGCTCGAAAGCCAGTCGAATCTGACTTTAGGGGGCGGTGCTCATCTCCATTTCCAAGCTGAAGAGCCAGCACTGTCCGTAGACTTTTTCATGTAGCTGGCATGACTAAATGCTGAGGCGCATGGAACACTGTTACCTTCCCACTGAAGCGGTACCTATTTATCTACTTGCAATTTCTTGCTTTCGAACTGCTAGGTTGGCAGGAGCTGGGGCCAGAGATGGAAGCTCACTCCGTCACATGCCACTAGGGTCTCAAACTGCCGAACTTCTGACCTTCTGGTCAGCAGCTCAGCATCTTAACCTCTGAGCCACCGTGGCCCCTACTGATTTACTCCTGAGTAAATCCTTAATTACAGCCTGAATTGTTTTGATAGTGAATAGCCAAATCCTTGGCTACCCTGCCACAAGAGCTTCAAATAAACATTGACACAAACATAATAGACTATTCTGAGCATGTACTACATAAGATTCCTGAGGTGGGAGAAGAGGGAAAACTGCACACAGCTTTCATATTTAACTTTCTGAGTGAAATCTGCTAGCACTACTAATGTGGAAATCTCAGTGGTATTACATACAGTGCCAGTTCACTTAGAAGGCACTGCACTAGCATAAAGATCTATGGAATCTCCGGCATATGCCGGGAGTAATGGTTTCAAAGTGGCACCTTGGAATATCAAAAAACATCTGTCCAGAACTTTTTCAAGCTCTGCCAGATGTTAGAAAACTAAACAGAAGACCATCTGCAACACCTACCAGCTCCTCCAAACAGTTTACACAATCTAGCATTATGCAATTATATCCCCTTCTGCTCTAGAATATCAACTGTTAAACTCGAACCTCTGTATAAGAAGAAAAAAATAACATACATCTCCAGTGTTCTTTCCATTTTCTATTTTAAAAAACTTATCCTATAAAGGCTGTCTTGTAGACTTCACTGCTTGGACAATGGCAAGCACAAAGGAGCATCTACATTATCCTTAGGCTTAAAATGGCTACAGTGTATTTAACCTAGATCTCTTACGACATCATATTTTTATTTATTTTTATTTAATTTACATTATTTATAGTCCACCTTTCTCGCTGAGACTCAAGGTGGATTACACGGAGTAAGTCAGTACACAATAACGTAGTTAAAAACATAAGGCCTGAATATCAGGCTGCATTAAAAGTCATCCAGAACAGGGGGACATCTAATAATGCAACAGGATTTGGACTGTAGAAATCTGAAACCAACCAGAAATATGACAGAGAATTGAAGCAAAGTCTGTTAGCTGAAGCAAAGTATATGTATTAACATGATGAGTTAAATTATGCCAAAAATTAGGATCCTACTTATAGCAACAGATAATATACTAAAAAATAAAAAGTAGCATAGTACACAGTCCTTAACCCTTTACCCAAGCATCTTTTAGAACCATTTCATTACAGTACAGCCCTACTGCCTGTGTAGAAAGGCCCTCTAGAATAATGTTATTGTAGAAATCCAGGAGGATGCGAGTCATCCTGACCTCATCAGGTAGGCCATTCCACAGAGTGGGAGCTGCAACACAGGATGCACGTTTACGGGCAGTTTTTGATTCTCCCATTTGCAGGGTGGCTCCTGCAAAAGGCCCTGTTCAGATGAGTGAAGCTATTATGATGGAGCATAGGGGGAGAGCCACTCTTGTGAATACGAGTGACCAAGGCCATGAAGGGCTTTGTAGGTGAAAGCCAATACCTTACATTGAGCCTGGTAACTGACGGGCAGCTAATGGAGTGACTGCAGAATGGGAGTAATATGCATGCTCCATCTCGTTCCTGATAATAGCTGAGCTATGACATTCTGCACCAACTGGAGTCTCCAAGCTGACTTTGAGGGAAGACCTATGTAAAGTGCCCTACAGTAGTCTAGCATTAATGTTACCATGGCATGGATCCAGGTGGTCACATCAGTTGCATCAAGGTAGAGGGCCATCTTCCAGTGCAGACTGAGTTAAAGAAAGTATTTTTGCACCTGCATCAACTTGCTTCTCCATCCATAATGTTGGATCCAGCATAACCCCAATGTTCTTAAGTGAGTCAGCAAATCTCAGCTGAACCCCATCAAAAGTGGGGAGCACCATGTCTTTCAATATCTTTGCCTTCCCAACCAGCATTACCTCAGGCTGAGGACAGACTGGCAAAATGAAGTGCAATTGACCATATCATTTTTCTGTAGGGATTTTTTTTAGTAGCAGTGAATGGATAACTGTCTCTTGAGTGGCCAAGGAAAGAAGCCCTGAGTTAGTGATTGATTTTTAATAGGTGCTAACTGATGTGGTCCTTCCATGATTTTAGCAACCGTGATGGGCAAGGATCCAGGGCACAAGCAGTACCCTTAACAGATTGCAGATTCTTGTCAACATCTGTAATGAAAACTGGGTAAAAATGGTCCATAAATAGCTCAGGTGGCATATTAGGCATTTCTTTCAGCAAACCTATGATACAATCGGAAGCCTGATCAGAGCATATACTCAGTAGTAGCAAAAATTTCTTTGCTGCTATAGCTGCTGCTTTATAGGTTGTCCAACGGATTCTATAGCATGATCTGTCAGATTCAGTAAGAGGTCTTCACCAGCATCATTCTAGATGCCTCCCAGCCCTCCTCAGGACACCCAGCTCTGTGGTAAACTCTCCTAAGGATGGGAGAGGTCAATGAAAGGCAATCCTATTGATAGCTTCAAAGTGCTTCATGTTCCATGCTCCCACCACAGCCTCAACACAGCATGTATCTAAAATCCTAAAATCCCCTGAAGTGCTCTGAAATCCAGCAGGGTGTTGAGACTACTGTCACCTTTGCTTTGAGCAGACAATGGTCAGACCATGCTTCAGGGTGAATCTCCAATCCCAAAACCATACCTTCAGTTAAAGACTCAGCGCATAAGATTAAGTTGACGGTGTGACCTCTTTCATGTCTTTGGCCCGTCATGGTTTGAAAGAGCCGCAAGGCAGTAAAAAAAAACGTTATAAAATTCTGAGCCTGCCCCAGCAAGTTATCCTCGGCTTGAATATTGAAGTCCCCCAGAATGAGCAGCCTAGGCTTCTCTAGCACTACATCTAAGAGTACTCAAAGAGGGTAGCCAGTGAGGAACTAGGCAGCCAGAGGCCAAACAGAATGTCTAATCTAGCCTTAGACCCTAATTTATTATTTTATTTTCAAAATGTGTATCCTGCCTTTCTTCCCTTACAAGGGCCGCCAAGGCAGCTAACAATTTAAAACATATGTGATAAAATTACATTACAAAACCACTAAAAACCAATCCCCCTCCCAAAGATACATCATAAAAACAATTTTTAAAAGAGGTTGTTTTTTAAAAAAAGTTAGGCAATCCTTCATTGTATGCTGGTCCCAAACCATATAGGGCTTTGAAGGTCAAGAGCAAGCCCAGAAACTGCTTGGAAGCCAGCATAGTTGGGCCTAGGCTGAAGTGATATGGTCCTTGTGACCCACCCCAGTCACCATCCTGGTTGTTGCATTCTGTACCAACTGAAGTTTCTGAACACTTTTCAAGAGCAGCCCCACACAGACCGCACTGCAGTAGTCTAATCTAGGTGTAACCAGGGCACGCACCACAGGGGGCAGAACTTTTCTGTGCAGGAGAAGCCACAGCTGGTAAAAGGCACTCTTGGTCACAGCTGCCACCTGCTTATCCAACAGTAGGCCTGGGTCCAAGAGCACTCCCAGACTAGTATGGATCTGGTCCTCAAGGGGGGTGCAACCCCATCCAGAATGGGTGACACCTTAAATCCTGGGTCAGACTTTCCACCTGCCAGTAGCACGTCCATCTTGTCAGGATTACACTTCAATTTAATGCAAGGAGCATACAGTCAATGTTCTCATAAAAACAGTAAACTGCACTCAGCATATTTTGGGAGCACATACAACAAATACTTTCGTACTGGATGGCAACAATCAGCAGGAAAATATTAAAAAATGAATGTATAGCAGTGGCTTTGTTTTCATCACTATCTTCATGCTCTACCACTTTAATTATCAGACTGTACCAGGGCAATCTTAATAAGCTTATTCTCTCCTTGAAAGCAGTTCAAAGTGGTATAAAGAAAACATACCCCTAGGTGACACAAACTTCAATTCAATATAATTTGCAGATAGTTAGACTGTTTAAGGATAGGATTCCCAAATGTAACTTCTATATATGGAGCAATTATGAAAGTTATAATTAAACATAATACATCTGTGGGATATGTAGGGCTGTCTCAAATGGAGAGAAATTTTGTCTTATTGACAATAAGTATCAAGTTACATTATTCTAGCCATCAAGTGGAACAAAAGGAAATAAAAGCCACAGGCATTATCAGAATGTGTAATTATATTTATTTATTTGATTGTTGCAGTTACTCTTGATAACAGTCTCCAATCAGATCTGAGGGTGTCAGGCTCGTGAAGATTTCCAAGATCTGCATTCTTCAGGGGAGCCAGCCCCAAGCCAGAAACATTCTCTTCCTTCCCTACAAAGCAAGGATAGGGCTGCCAACTTTCAGGTGGTGCATTTTCCAGGAATACCAATAGATCTACAGAGAACTACAGAGTTTCCTGGAAAAAAAGTGGTAGAATTGGAAGGCAGCCCCTATGGCATCACATTCCTGCTGAGCTCCCTCACCTCCCCAAACTCCATCCTTCCTGGGCTCCACCCACAAATCTCCAGGAATATCCCAACCCAGAGTTGGCAAGCCTATGGAATAGCAGCAGGGATGGCTCTTCAAAGGTGCCACAAGCCCTGAAAAAAAAAGGTCATAATCCTCCCCACAGCAGCCAATCTGCAGTGCCCCTTGCCAAAATTGGCAGCTGATGAGGCTCTAAGGATGAATGGAGGAGATATTGTTACATTTTTCTCCTGTTGGTTGTCATCTAGTATTAAAATACTTGTCCAGTCCTGAGATATGTTGAATTGTGTGTTTTGGGGTTTTTAACGACCACATCTCCCCATAATATAATGCAAATTATTTTCAAGCATCCACCTCAGTGTCGGCAAAAGATGAAATTTGATATGTTGAGGAGATGAAATATTTCCTGGCACACTTTAAAAATGTTGCCCTTTCCTCCTCCATAGCCTTTACAGTTTAGTGTAAACAACTTTACTGAGGAGCAGCAACCATCCAGGGTTACAAAGTTTGGCCTTTAGGCAGAGAAGAAATTAACAAAGTGCATACAAGTTATATTCAAAACTTTCAAGGGTTTGTGAGCCACTATGCTTCTTTCATCAAATCATTATTACTTTTCTTAAGCAGTATCTACACCAAAACCAATATCAAGTCCTAGAAGAAATCCTGCCATGGAAAGGGGGACATGACTCTGATATAAAGGGGAAAAAAAACTTTCTGTGGTTTCTAAGGATGTGCAACCCCCCCTCCCATATTTTTAGGGTTCGGGTATGTTGAACCCTGCCCAAATATCAGTATTTTCCAATAATCCCGAATCCTAATACCGGTATGGTTTTTTGGATTTGGGAAATATTTGGGAAACTGGAATTTATTCAGCTCCATTGTACCCATTATGCCTCATGACTCTGTGGTAAGTGAACTCTGAAGGTGTTTAAAGCAGGGGTGTCAAACATGCAGCCCGGGGGCCAGATCAGACCTCTGGAGGGCTTCTATCAGGCCCACACTGGACCTGGCCATCTCCTGCTTCCAGTTCTGTTGCTGTTGCTGCTGTATCATAGGTTGCTTCATCAGACTCTCTCAGTCGCTTAGCCATTTCATGTTTCCCCCTGGGTCCTAGACTTAGAACTCTGAGCAGGAGATTTCTGTGGTGAATGTCAATAAATCAAAAGTAGGTTTGCAGCTTACAGATACACACTTAGAACAGCATATTCCAGATTGCAACAGCACAGACATTTTGATGCAATAATTCAGAGCCAGAGCTGTCAGTTATTAGAGACTATTAAATAAACAAAATATTGCAAGAGCGCTAATGTTTTAAGTGTGTTTTTATTTTAAGTTGTGTTTGTTTCCTTTATAAAGTTAATATCTCTGCTACCTGGCATTACATTTTATGACACACATGGCCCAGCCCAACAAGGTCTCATTTATGTCAGATCCAGCCCTCATAATAAATGAATTAGACACCCCTGATTTAAAGGGCTTGCAGTCCCTTTCAACACCTCCAAACAGCGAATTCACCCAATTTAAAGGAATTACGAGCCCTTTAAACGCTTTCGTAGTTCACTTGCCACAGAGTCGTGCGGCTTGGAGAAGGCATTTAAAGGGACTGCAATCCCTTTAAATGCCCTTTAAATTCAACTATCTGGTAGTCCCAAAAATCTCGAATATTTTCAGGATTTTCAGGGCTTGGCCATTTAGATAGCCGAACAATACAACAAATCTGTATCCAGCTGAAAGAATATCTGAAAAATACCAATAAGGTATTTTCCTGATATTTTTGGCTCAGATTTAGCTGAACGCACACCCTTAGTAGTTTCTGTACTTTCATTAGCTTTTAACCAATCTGGAATGCACCATGCCAAACACAAGCCATGTACTACATGGTCAGTTAACTACTTGACAATCCTCTGGTTTTTTTGCCATTCCTGGCAATTGGCAACAGCAAATTAAGCTAGCTCTTGATGGGCTGGTGGGTTAAGTTCAGCTTGATAGATCACAAGTTTTCTGGCCCCACTAGTGGACCTCCTGAGGGCACCTGGGTTTTGGCCACTGTGTGACACAGAGTGTTGGACTGGATGGGCCATTGGCCTGATCCAACATGGCTTCTCTTATGTCCTTAAGTTATGAAAGCCTAGCTGAAGCACTTTGATACAAAAGCTTTTTAGCAATGGGATGCACACACAATATTACAAATATTACATTTGGAACTAAGATAAAATAACTAGGAGGGTCAGGATAGGTAGTGGTGGAAACTATCATCAAGTTGTAACCAACTTATGGCAACCCAATAGAGCAGGAGTGTTAAACGTAAGGCCCAGGGGGCAGATCAGGCCTGTCCAGGGCTCTTATGTGGCTCTTATGTGGCCCATGAGCAACTGATGCTAGGGAGGGAGTAATGGGGGGAGTGGGCAGAGCCACTCCATTATGGCTTTAGCACAGCAGAACAACCTTGCCTGCAGGAGTCAAGCATCATGGGAGCATCTGCCCAGCACTGCACTGCTTTCTCTCTGGTCCGCCTTTGTGTGTTTTTCTCTGCACCCCCTCCTACCCCAAAGGGCCTTGCAGTGAGGACACACCAATTCAGAGCTTACCAGCTGCTGTCCTTTATACAGTTTATATCTCCAGTACTTGGCATTACATTATATGGCACATGTGGTCCAGCCTGACAAAGAGACATTTATGTCAGATCCGGCCCTTGTAACAAATGAGTTTGACACCTCTGCTATAGGGTTGTCAAGGCAAGAGACATTCACAGATGGTTTGCCATTGCATGCCTCTGCGTGATTACCCTGGACTTCCTTGGTGGTATCCAATCCAAACACTAACCAGGGCCAACCCTGCTTAGCGTCCAATATCTGACGAGATTGCTTTAACTGAGCACTTACTCACCTAGCAACAACAACACCAACAAATTTAGATCCCACAGACTTCAATGGCAAAGTGAAGTTCAAGGCTCTCCAGTTGAAATCAATGACAAGTAACAGCATCTAATTGTTTTGCCTTGTACTTCACAATTCTAAGCATCATGGTTTGTGAAAACAAGCTTGTAAAGAATCTTAGAATCATAGAGTTGGAAGGGGCCATACAGACCACCTAATGCAGGACCAGCCTAAAGCATCTCTGACAAATATTTGTCCAACCTCTTCTTGAAAGCTGCCAGTGAAGGGGAGCTTTTGTTATGAGATACACGGATATTAAAAGTTCTGCATACTAGCTCTCAGTTGGTGGCATAAAACGATCCGAAACAACTGCATTAGCATATCATCTTATTGTCTGGCTATGTTTCCATGTACACATACATATAATTTCAGAAGGTAGCCATGTTGGTTTGTGGTAGAACAGCGAGATACGGGTCCGGCAACATTTTAGACACTGACAAGATTTTCAGGGTATGAGTTTTCAAGAGTCAAAGCTCTCTGACATATAGCTGACCTGATTATGATCAATGTTCCACTGTACCCAAATATATTTAAAATTCTGTACTAGATAATAGTACCAATGGATGATTTATGTGTGAGCAGAGTTATCATGTGACAAGACCCATGATTTGCTTTATAAGCCAACATCAAACCACACAATATATGAGATAACATCACCTGGTCAGGTTTAAAATAGATATTGTTTATTTTCTGGATGTGTTTCTAAAAACCATGTAATATGTTTCAAAAAACTATGATAACTGAAGAAGGCCTAAGAGGCCGAAACATGTATGGTCTTGTTAGTCATTTGGTATTTATAATCAACTTTGTATGAGAGATTTATAATAGCTCATGTAAAACTGATTCTGGGTGACTTTTAGTGCAGACTGATATTCAGTCCTTATGTGTTTAACTACATTATTGAGTACATTACATAATAAATGTATTTCTTTTGATATAAATTTTCTCTGCTGTAGCTCGACTTTTTGAGACATTCTCACAAATGCTTGGCAGCCATCTTTTTAGAGTCCAAAAACTCATAGGTGCAGGGCACAACTTGCAACACTGAAACCAATTTCTGAAGTACTGCATGTCTTGTGATACTTTTTCAGTTTTTTGCTTGGGCTAGAAATGGAGGAAGTCTGGCAGCCCAATTCTATGCATGCCTTATGCAAAAGAGAGGTGGATTGCAACCATAGGTTAATAATTTTTTTCATGGTAAATTCCCATATTTATTAAGGCCACACAAATTATAATTTGTTCTTTATTAGGTACTTTAGAAAGGGCTACGTACTTAGGCTCAGAGATGGCCCAGCTACACAGGCCAACAAGGCAGTTGTCTAGGGTGCCAGAATACTAGGGGAAGGGGGCTGGCACAGTAAACAAATGTTGGGGGGGGGGGGGAGTTGCAGCCAATCTTCTTGGAAAAGATCACAGAAGTCGCTTATGACAGGTATTAAGAAGGAAAATATAAACATAATAACCATGTCAACATTTGTTCCTTTAATATGATATTTTTATGTTATTCAGCATGTGTTAAGACACAGGGGGTGGGTGAGACTGGGCCAGCCATGCTTAAACAAGTAGAATTCCAGGCACGATTTCTGGTAGGCACAACAATTTACAATCAAGGCTAGACTCCAGAATGACTATAATCAAATCTACAGTGCTTTACCATCACTGTTTTTTCAAAAAAAACAAAAACAAAACAAGTCTGGCTGTCAATCTATAGTGCTTACTGTCTATGGGTCATGGGAATTGTCAAATTAACTTGACAGTGCAAACTGGTTTACAGTGTGTTCCTAAGTCCAGAAATAAAAACTTAATTGTAATACTCCTTTTGTGCCATACATCTAGCTCGCAATCACTGTTGTCAAATACTCATTTAAGAATATTTAGACTAAACTCTCTCTCTCTCTCTCTCTCTCTCTCTCACACACACACACACAAAACACCATGAGCTCATTCAGTATGAAGTCTAGGCCTTGTGCTCTGTTTAATTCTGTTCTTTTATAAACAAGGAAGTGTCAGACAGTTTTAACTGAGTCAGAGATGTTACACAAGGTTCCCATTGGGCCACCTCCCTTTCAAACATCTATTTCATTAAATGTCAATCTGCTGGTGAGAAGAAGTCTTCTTGTTGTTGGGACTGTCAGTTTTCATTCAATAATAGGTGGAGAAAAGGATGTATTTGACAATAAGGATTCTTACCTGCTGCTTTGGCAACATCAGCAGTGGTGATATTGTGGCCATTTGAGTACATTTTGAAGGTCACTGCAGGCCCCAGAATGCTACAACAAAATGATTTGAAAGAAGAGATTGGTAATAAAGAAACAGCATACGGTATAGAATCATATTTTTCTCCTCACATTTTGCTTTATTGGGCCTTGCTACGAAGTCACGTATTTTTAAATCTCCGTCTCAAAAGTATTTCAAAAGTATGATGGTCTCATTTTATTTTTGTCCAAAGAATTTACTGGCTTCCACTGACATCTTTCATCGGGAGCCGGTATGGTGTAGTGATCAGAGTATCAGTCTAGGATCTGGGAGGACCAGGTTCAAATCCTCTGCCTTGGAAGTTCACTTCTAGGTGACATTGGGCTAATCAAATTCTCTCAGCTAGGAAGGCTCTGGCAACTGGCAGGAGGAACTTATCAGTAGCAGGAGCTCTTGTTGGCCATGCAGTAAAGTCATCAGCGATGTCCAGACATCACTCCCCATGGGCCTGGAATGCAAGTGATGTCAGCACATTGCTGGGGGATGTCAAGGTCACATTGGAATTTGCGCAAAACTCTCTGGTCACTTCCAGGTCACACAGGAACTGACATCACTTCCTGTGTTCCCCCAATCTGCCATAATTTTATCCCTCATCGGTGTTCCCCCAATCTGCCATAATTTTATCCCTCATGAGACAGCTGAGCAGCTGCTGGGAAGTGTCCGCTGTGGCAGGGGAATGGCAGGCTTATTCTCATTCTAACAAAAGACAAAAAAGGGGGGGGGGAGAAACTCAACCCAACAAATAGCTGTGAACCGAGAGGGTCAAGCTAACAACAGAATAATTATAATGAAAAATATAGACATTTATTAGGGTGTACACATAAATAAAACAAAATAAAATTAAAAGAGACAGTCCAAGTATCAGACATATAAAACTAGGTGCATAAAGAACTAATAGCAGTACATATCAAGCTGATGGATAAAACCTTTGACCTAAGGACCATATGCGTTTCGGCCCCTATGGGCCTTCCTCAGTGGGCAATATTCTTTATAAAGTGACACACATCCAAAAATGCATACAGAAATTTGTATTTCACTTGATGGAAGTGACACACATCACTGACGAATGGAACATTTGTTACCAGACTAATTTGGAGAATTCATGCTACTACCACAGGCGTACTTGACTTGTGGTAAGCAAATATATAGCATTCAAGACTGCAACACCTGGTCTTATATACACTCATATATGTTTATACAAATTTCTGTATGCATTTTTGGATCTGTGTCACTTTATTGACCACTGAGGAAGGCCCATAGGGGCCGAAATACTTATTCTCAGTCTAGTCTGTCTCACAGGGGGTGGTTGTGAGGATGAAATGGAAGAGAGGCAAAGGAAGCTGTTAACTGTTTCGCATTATCATAGGGGAGGAAAACAGAGAATACATATCCAGATAAACAGAATCTATGTAACACCATTAAGACGTGTGAAAAATCTACACTCTAACACTGACATGGAGGTGAGCCCTGGCATTTGGACAGATTCTGCACTCATTTTATTGATGTTCCCAATTGGAACATCCTCAGATAGAAATGAATGGTTCTCTCTGACCTTTATGAGATAACCTTATCAGAACTCCTTCAAAAAAAAGTGAATGGTCCACACTGTCTTTCTTGAGAGAAAGCAAAGAGCCTGTAATCATGGGCAGAGTTGAAATGGACAAAAATCTGACCCCAAACTCAGAAGCTGTTGACTCCTGTCTCAGGAGAAGAAAATAAGTTTTGATTTTACCTGTCCCTCCCACATGACAACAGCCTTCTCCACTGCAGCCCAATAATCTTCACATAGAGAAATCAATGAAAGTTATTTCCCTGGCAGAAAAATCAGGCAAATGAGAACTGTGAAACTCCTGTTCCCTCCCCCATCCCCAATCACTATGCAGGAATCAGTTCATACTAGTCTTCTGGTGTGTGTATTACCCTTCTAGAAGGGGTGAATGCATTGCAGCTGCAATCCTGTGTGGCCAGGAGATAACACTGAAGAGGCACAAACACACACATAAGACTTTCATTACACAGATCAGCACTTGCAAGAAAAGAAAACTGCTAAAATGAGTGTTAAAAATGACTATGGGATTATTCACAAAAAAGCAGCTTTCAGGACCGCAGCCAGAGTCAAAAACCAAATTTACGCCAGAATGGCTTATTTCCAGGACACCAAAATTATGTAAAATTGCAAATGCTTCTTCAATAGGAGCTCAGCATCGAAGGCTACATCAAAAACTAATCATGAGCCAGAGGTCTATGCCTCATTTACATGTTTTAGCTATAGCTAACATAATTTGCACACAAGGTGCATTATAATAGTTACCAACCCACAGCTGGTCATTTTCTGGTTACTATTCCCTGGAATTGAAAACAGTAAAAACTGTAAATCAGATTTGGGAAAGTGCTCCAGATATCCTAAATAGGTGCCTCAACTCAACACTTCCCAGCCTGAACAATAAAATAGGATCGTGGGAAGAAGGAGACTTGACTTAATCCCCACTGCCATTTTTAAATTAAAAAATGGGATTGGGAATAATTAGATTTTGAAAAATGTGCTCAATCTTCTCTTTCAAAATCACTTCTGATTTTTGAGTCTTTATACATAAAGTTTTCAAATCACCACAGAAAACTGGCATTGTATTTTGTTTATTAAAAGCCGCCCTGAGACTGCCATAGCCGCCCTGAGCCTGCCATCGGCGGGGAGGGAGGGATATAAATCAAAAAAATAAATAAATAAATAAAAAGGGCTATTTGGGGGCAGGAACGCACAGGAACGGAGTTCCGGCTGGCTCCTTAGTTGGCCACACCCGGAAGGAACTCATTAGCATAATAGGTCACACCCAACGGCAGAAACTCATTAAGATTGGCTACATTGGGGTATGTGGCCTAACATGCAAATTAATTACTGCTACAAAAAAAACCACTGGGTTTTGACAACAAACAAGGTAAACAGAATAAAAAGCAAAAGGTGGGTGTGGCTGGATGACCACTCTTCTGGTAACACGGGGGTGTGACCTAATATGCTAATAAGCTGTGCTGTCAGTGGTGTGGCCTAATATGCTAATGAGTTTCTGCCATTGGGTGTGGCCTATTATGCTAATGAGTTCCTGCTGGGCTTTTTCTACAAAAAAAGCCCTGTATATAAATACGCGCATCCACAAATGTGCACGCATACACACAAGCCCTATTTCTTGTTACCTGTCCATGGTAAGTCTCTGTCCCTCTTTTGTCCCAATATTTGCCCTTTGGAAAGATGCTGGGTGTGCCATGTTAAAACTGCATTAATGTGAGTTGTCAATATTATCTTCAGGATTCTGCTCCCACTCCAGGATCCCTAGAAGCTACATTTTTGAGGGCATAGACAGAGGATGTGCCTTCTTTTTAGCCAACACCCATGCATGCACATGGAACTCTAAGGCACCCATGTACAGCCTGCCACTTCACATGTGGGTGAGGCTGGTTTTTAAAGGACATGTGAACATAAAAGTTTTTAAAAGACACATTTCTTTTCCTTTAAACTTCTAACAAAAACATGGAGAGCATGTTTTTTGATTGGCAAAACTGAGGAGAGGTTGAAGGCTGAATCCCCTCTCCCCTTCTCACATAGCCCTAATCCAAAGGAAGGAAGCAAAAATAAACCTTTCAGTTAAGAATTTGGGTACTGTCAGGGAAACTGTACTTTATATGAACATATCAGAACAAAATAAAATAAATTATAGCAGAAAACACTATTAGTCCTCTTGTGTTTATACATGTATACATTGAATATACATAGAGGGCAGCCCTTTCCCCCACCTCTGCACATTCAGTAACAAGTGTGAGACTCTCACACATTAACTATGTGTTTAGGCTCTGTCGGAGCAAGTGGGAGCCCTGTTTGGGGGGAAGTACCTGATTTCATGGAAGAGCCTTGTATCCTTCCACTGAACATGTAGAGGGCAGGGCAGGGCAAGTGAATAAGATCCTAGCCCCCTTGTATGTGCATTCACCACTCTTGCAGGGGGGTGGGTGGAGTGGGTATCACAATATCTTGCATGCTGTCATAGGTTTTACAATATATATGTTACATAGCAGCTTTTGTTTGTTTGTTTGTTACATTCCTATCCTGCCCTTCAGTCAAGGAGCTCAGAATGGCATTTCAACAGCAATCCTGTGAGCTTTTAAACCACAAGGATGCCAATTCTCCTAGATTCATCCAGTGTATTTTAGAGCAGAGAAGAGATTCCAACCTGAGTTTCCACACATTAGTCTGCCTCATGATAATTCTAGCATTTCTCTCTTTTTGAGATATATGTGAAAAGACATTAACAAAATGATATACCTGAACATTATTTATCTTGGTAGTAAGTGATATGTGAAATACTGCTGTATCACTAGGGCCATTATACCAGTGCGAAACCAGGCTAGTATTAACCTCTTAAATACCAAATTTCCCTTAAACGTACACTACAACACATGACCTGGTGCATTTCATTGCAAACAACCCATCTCCATAAATCATCCATGATCCAGCTGGTTAGCAAACAGCTTTGTCTTGCTTGTGGCAGCCTGTATTGCATAACGGTTCAACAAATTGTGTTGATGAAACAGATTGTAGATTAAAAAAAAAAAACAACCATAAAGCCAAGCTGGTTAAATGAACAGAAACACCCAAAGAAGCATGGCACTGCTGAATATTTGCAATGACAACTAAAGGGCCATAATTATATCTGAGAATTAGATTGCCGTGTCAGATGCATCCATGCACAGCTGCCATAAAACAGTTTTGATTTTCATGAGTTTATACCCATTTAACAAGAGCAAGGTACTCCTTTTCAAAGCACTCCCAGCCTACAAAAAGGTGTATTGTGCAGAGCATCAATCTGACTGCAAGAGTAATGCAGAAGTAACCATTCCTTTCCTAGTCAAAGTGCCAGTTTCAAGGACCAGCTAAAGACATTGCTAGGCATATACAGATGCATTACCCCCTCTGTCGGTGGAATTTCTGCTTTTTAATTTCATTAATGTTGCCTTCAGCCATTTTTTTTTTAAAAGCAAAAACATTTGAAACATATTGTAAATTGTCACTCTGATGCATTGGTGGTTTACGATCAGTTTGTAAAAGATGAGATTTATGGAGAGACTATTTAACTCTAGATGAAGGATATTACACTAAGTCCCCCCAATTTTCTCTCTTCACACATATGGATAAAAATATATAATAGCACTAGTTGCTGTTGTTATTGTTTCACCATTTTTACATGGAATGGAAGTGTATGAAGTCTCATGACCAAATGAACAAACTGGGGGAAAAGATGAGAGAAGTTCTGACATAATCAATAAGGCAATGCCTGCACCGCTTTAATTTGCAGGGTTACAATTACCATTATGTACAAGGACATTTAAATTCTTATAGATTATGGATTGAACTTTACATGACCACAATTTCCCCTCTCATGGATATTTCTTACTTATTAGTAAATTGACAAGAAGTATCACACTGAAACACAGTTACTGACTATTATACCCCTATACCCTCCAGCATAGAAGGATTTTAGACGCAAGAGGAATAGTCACATTTGTTGAAATCACAAGGTATTGAGCAGATGAAAGAAGGAAACAAATTGGAGGCTGTACTAATGTCTCCTAGAATTTTTCAATTAGGGAGACTACCGACAAAAGACAGCAGAGTTCCTCTGTGTTTAAAGTGTTCTCACATCTGGATAGCAAACTAAACATATTAAACAGAAATGAGAGTTCTATTCTGTGTTTATGAGAGTGTATGGAAGGGATCACCTTCAGTTTGCCCAGGCATCTGTATCTGGATATCAAGGTGAGTTGGCCTTCCAGCCTGGAGGTTTTCAATTGCTTGTCAGTAAGGGAAGAGAGAGAAGCAAGGTGAGCACTGGACTGTAGGAACAAGCTGTGTTCATACCCAAATCATGGACAAACTGCTGTTTGTCATGACATCTGAATGTTACTGTAGGAAAGAGTAGTTTTATAAGCTGCCACTTTATTAACTGCAATGATCAGTAATTGTCAATGTCTTCAGTGCTCTTGCACAGCCTCCTTTCATTTCCAAGGGGCTTGCTCAGAAGACTTTCTTAATGCCAGGATGGTGTGAGGGATAGAGTGTCAGTCTAGGACCTGAGAGACCCAGGCTCAAATCCATACTCCACTACAGAAGCTTGCTGGTTAACCTGGGGCCAGTCATATATTCTCAATCTAACCTACCTCACAGGTTGTTGTAAGAATAAAATGGAGGGAAGGAGAACAATATAAGCTGCTTTGAATTCCCATTAGGAAGAAAGGAAGAGTATAAATAAAGTCTGTCAATAAGTAAATAGGGCTCATGGTGCTGTGTGGACATTCAATCTGTCAAATGGACTGTACAAACATATCATAAAACTTTGAGTTCAACAGCACCTTTTTGACCAACAAAGTTTAATGAGAGCCAGTTTGGTGTAGTGGTTAAGTGCGCAGACTCTAATCTGGGAGAATCGGGTTTGATTCCCCACTCCTCCACTTGCACCTGCTGGATGACCTTGGGCAAGCCATAGCTCTGTACCAGCTGTTCTCTCAAGGACAGTTGTCTCAGAGCTCTCTCAGCCCACCTACCTCACAGGGTGTCTGTTGTGGGGAGGGGAAGGGAAAGGAGTTTGTAAGCTGCTCTGATTCCAAGTGAGTCAAGGGTGAGATATAAATCCAATCTCCTCTTCTTCTCTTCTTCTTCTTAATTCTGGGAATAAGCTTTTGTGTGCATGCACATGTCTTCAGATACATGTCCAAAAAAGCTTACACCCAGAATTCAATGTTGTTGGTCTTAAAGGTACCCACTGGACTCAAATGTTGTTCTGTTGCTTCAGACTAACACGACTACTCACCTGAATATATTGTAAAACTGGTCTTGGACTGTAATACCACAGTTGTCACATAATAATTGAATGTTACACCAGATGTTTAAAATCTATGCAAATGGAAAACTAGATGTCAGGAGTCTATCCTGTCTTTTTTTTCTCTAACATGCTAGTTTTCTATATGGGAAAGCATTCAACCCACTATCCCCTGTAGTTTGAACTGCCACAAAAATTTGGCAAATGTCTGAAATTTTGAATCTAACTTTTTGCATTTACTAATATTTAAAGTTCATTTTAATAGGATTTTAAGTGCAATCCTAA
The DNA here is from genome assembly GCA_029233225.1 of Lepidodactylus listeri. Taxonomy (NCBI): domain Eukaryota; kingdom Metazoa; phylum Chordata; class Lepidosauria; order Squamata; family Gekkonidae; genus Lepidodactylus; species Lepidodactylus listeri. The sequence continues at coordinate 15,690,166 of JARCFY010000012.1, forward strand.
AAGTGAATTCTAAAGTTTTATAGATACACTCTTGATAAATATTTGAGATGACAGATCCAAATCCAAGCAGACTGTGTACTGTAAAACTCCTAAATCAAAAAACATAAAACTGTGAATACTGAAAGTTTAAATTTTTAAAGTAATTCCAATCAGAACTGTTTGACTATTCTTCCCCATATACACACACACTGTTCAAGGTTTAGTTATGCCACTGTACTATTTATCAAACACAACTACAATTCTTTAAACAAAATAGGTTGATTAATTCCAGTATGGCAGCCACATAACATTTTCCACAATTTTCTTTGATCATTAAAATTATTTACTATATCCCTACACTCTTCTTTCAGATCCCTGGTTTCAGCCCCAAGTGATCTTCTTCCCACCAGTTAATTATTTCTAGTTTATATTCAAAATGTTCAACACCATGTCTGAATGGACTCAGAAGGGTGTAATTCTGCTCAGTATAGCACTGCAGGTGGGTTTTCCTTATAGTCTAAGGCATTTTTTTAAACCAGTAAGCATCACTTACATGTTCAGAGTCACTAGCTGTTTTGGATAACTTTGCAGTTCTCTTACGATTCAGCCCTGCTTTAGCACATTCAGATTGCACTGGCTATGAGGTACTTTCTATAGAGGGGCAGGTTTATGTAGTCTCCCTGTTGCTCCTGCAGCTGCTGATACAACTCATAAGCTAGGAGGCTTCCATATGGCTGATTTACCCATAGTTTCCATGCCCCCGTTACCAACACCCACAAACACACTTAGGGCTTTTTCATATTTAAAAAAAAATTCCAAATGAATACCATCATAGCAGTATAATGGTATAACAATTTATATATCATTTTCTGTGGATTTCATCTTTCATTTAAAAACAAGCAAATCTGTAGCACCTTTCCTTGTGGAGATATAAGGGGGGAAGCATATTTCCACAACAACGGGGGCTAGAGTCGGGGGGGAGGGTAATGAAAGAGGGGAATGCATTGAAAATGATACACAGATTGTTATATTATATCGATTTGCTGATAAAAACAAAAAGGCCCCCAGTAGTGGAGAGAAAGTGGCTACCACAGGACCAGGAAAAATGGCTGTCATGTGGGTAGGATCAAGGAAATCCAAACTTTCTCACCCACATAGCAACCATTCAGGCTTTGCTGCCATTTTTTCCAAAATACTGCAACAAAGCAATTTTGGTAAGATGCAAGAAAAGCCATGGGAATTCCAGAAGATGCACAAATGCAGGACAAAAAACAGGAAAAAGACCACTTCCAACAGTATCGACTCAGGACCAATGCTCCCACTAAGCTGTGGAGCCTTGTGGGCAAAATTTCTACTTTGTGAGCTACTGGTATTAAAGTTATGAGCAAGTGATTTGGATACTGCGTAAATTAGTTTGCTCCGGAGCGATCCTTCCTGAGCCAAGACAAAGATGTGTGAGCCAGAGGCTAAAAAACTGTGAGCTAGCTCACACTAACTCAGCTTAGAGGGAACACTGCCCAGGACCCATGTGGAAATGGCCTGACTGAACCTCTCATAATATATTTATATTGCATAAATTCACAACTCTGTAAAACAATTAGAAAGGTCACCAATTCAAGGAAGTCTTTGCAGTATCAATTTCCCTCTCAGTCATGCCTCTGAGATTCCATTTTATGATGGACTAGTCTTCTCCAGTCCTCCTACCTTTTCACAATAGAAGTAATCACCTTGGAAAGCAATTGTAGTATTTGAACAGATCTGTAATCCCTTGAGTCTGATATTACTGCACTTTCTGCAAATGAGTTCCTCAGAGTGACCTATAAAACAGCCCATTAATAAATAATTGTGGCTGTAATTAACCACCTGAGACAATTAACACTTGCCATGTTTTCCTATTATTAGGCTAGCTGCCACAGTTAACACTTTTTTTTGACAACTGAGTTGTATAGCTGACACATAGAAATGTAAAATTTTAATGGTCCAGTTTATCATTTATAGATTGCCATCCCATTCTTCCTGGAGCAGCTTGCAAGGGGTTCTTGGTGGTCAGTGATTCAGGCACTGAGTACGTCTGTACCTACTAAGCTTCAATAATGGTACATCATATGCTCCCAGACTAGACCAAACGTGTTGTGCAATGCAAGTGCATTAATGCTTCAAAATCTGGGGGGAAATCTTTAAGGTAAGTACATATGACACACAAAACAACTCTGTGTGGCGATCTAACAATGCCCATGGTGGGGCAGTCCATATAGCTTAGTAGTTGAGCAGATGCTTTGTATGCTGTTTCAGACCCTGGCATTTCCATTTAAAAAGTATCTCATATAAGTAGTGCTACAACTCTGCCTGATACTCTGGAGAACAGAACATACAATACTTTCAAAGAAGGACCAATTGTCTGACTCAGTATAAGGCAGTTTGATAGTTTAACAAGAAATAGGTTGCAGAAAAGATCCAGCACAACTTGAAATAGTGGCCAGTGTAAGTTTGGCAAATCCATAGGTTAACGTTTTAGGTTTCCCAAACAGGGCATCAGCCATAATCCCTACACAGTTTTACTTATGGTGTAGTTCTCCAGGATACTTTATTGCCAGATGTACCGAGAGTGCAAAGATCTTTGGCAGCACCATACCGAACCCTCGCTGGGAAGGGAACATTTGGATAATAGTTGACTCTGAACTACCTATGAAGGCTGTTCTATACAACTGAAATCTCATCATAAATTGACTGACAGTTAATTCCACATGTTACAAAGTCCACATGGAAGATACATGGCCACTACAAGGGCTCTGGATCAAACTGGACCTGAAGTAGCATGCTAGGAATTCAGTTCCACAGCACAGGGACCCAATTTGGATCAGGTCTGCAGTGCTTAAATTCTCTGCACACACTTGGGGCCTTGGGGAGTGACTATTTGCCCAGCTGGAGAAACATACATGTACTGGTGGTTATGCACAAATTTCCACAATGAGGTATATAGTGACTCCCAATGCTAGTTCAGGTTGAGAAATGGCATGAGGGAAGTTTAATGCCCTGCCCCTCATGTACTGTGATCCTGGTCCGATTCAGTGGAGACGTAAACTATTTAAACTTCTCCAAAGAAACATCAAGGGATTAACAAAGGTTTATTTATGCTTATCAACTCTGTCAGAAACTGGAAGGTAAGAAAATTCAAAACCTGTCCAAGCAGCGTCCCTAAAGCAAAATTATTTCAGGAACATGTTCTTCAAGGACAGATAACTCAAGTATCTAACTTAATACATTTCCAGTTATACATATCTGTTAAATGTTCTAATGTGAGTTTGCAACATACAAAATCAATCAAAATATGAATGCTATTATAACTCAGGTCAAGAACACCTATGATTTCAATAAAGGAAAATATTAATAAAGATGAGTTTATGAATTGAAGCTCTAGTCTAATTTTTATTCCTCTCTAAGTGTAATTTCTTTGATGATCACACAAACCACATAAATAATTTGCAGAGTTTTCAAATGATTTTTCTATTAATCTCTTAACAAATCATAAAACTTGACATTTTCATCACACTGAAAATGTTAAATTTGTCAACACTGCTGTTATGAAAATTAGGTCCCTAACATACAAAACTTAAAGAACAAAACATGAAAGAATGGGCTTTGATACATAATTTATTATCTCTAGAACTTTACAGTAATGGCTCCTGAACAATTTAAGTGGCTTACATTTACCAGAATTGTGGGGGAGGGACTTAATAAATTGTTGAATGAACGTGTACATGGAGTGAGTGCCATCAGTGAAGGAGGGTAAATGCTAAGCAAACATGGCATGGGATCAACATGCACTGGAGGAAGAGAGAAGGATAAGGTTAGGGACTGGGTTGTCCCCTTATAGTTTTAGCTTAGATGAAATCAAATAATCAGACTAAGAGAGTGCTGAGAAAAGAACAGCTGCAAAGAGCTGCAGCATTAATAGATAAATACAGAGTAGCTGTCATAGAATCCAAATGAAGGAATCTAAAAGAGATTCTGGCTGTCACTGTTCCAGCAGTGACAACGATACTCAAACTTACAATTTTATATCAACCATAAGATAAAAACAAGTAGACTAGTATAGTTTATTAGCCTTCAGTTTCCAAGCAAATCTAAGAAAGGCAATGATAGAAGAAAAAGATTTGGTGAATACTCTTGGGGCTGTAGCCAATCCAAGTTCTTGAAAGAGTTCTCTTAGCCCCACCTACCTCACCGGGTGTCTGTTGTGGGGAAGGGAAAGGAGTTTGTAAACCACTCTGAGACTCCAAGTGAATGGCGTGGTATAAAATCCAATCTCTGCTCTTCTTCTTCTTCTATATTAGTAGATCCGACCCTCAAATTGAAAACTTACGTATTTCTTGGAATCAGCATGAATCACCACAAGGAAGTAAGTGTCTTGTAAGTTGATTATTGGGAACCAAAAATTTCTTGTCTATAAAAGGGTATATTTCCTCCAATATTAGCATGTGGAATTTATTCATATTCATAAATTTGTTAAGGTCCTTGAGATCTAGGATTGGGCATAGGCCCCCACCAATGCTCCCTCTAAGCTGGGGAGTCTTGTGAGCAAAAATTCTACTTCATGAGCCGCTGGCACTAAAGTTGTGAGCGGGTGATTTGGCTGCTGCATAAATTAGCTTGCTGTGGAACCATCCTTCCTGAGCCAAAGCACAAATGTGTGAGCCAGAGGCTTAAAAACTGTGAGCTAGCTCACACTAACTCAGCTTAGAGGGAACTCTGGCCCCCACCTTTCTTTTTAATTAAAAAATAATTTGAAAAGAAACTGGTAGTGCCTTGCTCTGAGGGAACCTCCTAAATTGCTAGCTTGTCAAGCTGTTAAATATCCAGGTGGGGCAAAGTGTCAGGCTGGATTCTCCTAACATCAGCAGAATTATAAGGCGGGATTGATAAAAACTCCAATGAATAACCAAAGTGTATTATTTCTAAAACCCAAACACTTTGTGTTATACAGTACCATTGTTCCTGAAACAAAGCTAACTGGTTATCGAACATGGTACTAGCCAGTCATTGCTGGCCTTTATTCTTAGTAGAGGAATCACGGGGTGATTGCCCCTGTCTCCCTCTCTGTCTGGACTGTTGCCTCCTAGATGGGCACTAAGACAGATGTTGAAATCTATATTGCAGGTTCTGGGAGGGCTGGAACTTGTAAGATTTTTGGAAGGACTGGTTCTGAGTATGTCTGGGAAAATACCTGGGCTTGAATTGGGACTGCTGTTGAACAGCGATGTCCAATGATTTAGCTGTAAATTTATCTTTACAGATGTGCTCCAATCCAGAGTCAGTCTGTTTGCTGAACAATGCCTTGATTTTGAACGGTAGGTCTTCAACAGTGGCCTTGGTGTCAGCAGGCAGAGCAGACGTCCTCAGCCAGGAGTGTCTCCTGAGAACAATCGCCAAGGCCATGATCCTAGTGCAGGCATCAGCAATGTGCCTAGAGGCACTAAGTTGTTGCTTTGCCAGTTTTGTGCCCTCAAATTGCACTGTTTTGGCTTGTGATCTTCTGACTTCAGGGAGGGACTCCATATGTTGTGTCACCTGGTCCCCCAAACAGATCTGGTATCTGGCCATGATTGAAATTAGAAATCTGAAGACCTAATGCCCCAGACGTATAAAGCTTTCTGCCTAATATGTCTAACTTCCTCCCTTCCTTATCCAAGGGAGAAGAGCGAATCTCTCCTTACTGCTTTGAAGGAAGGACCTCAGTTACTATAGAATTGGGCAGTGGATGGTGGAAAAGGAAGTTGCAGTCCTCAGTAATTCTATATAGGTTCTCTACTTTCCTAGTAGATGGTTGGGAGGATGCAGGTTTAGCCCGGACAGTCTTAGTGATATTACAAATGCCCTTCAGTACAAATGCCCTTCAGAGCCAGTTTGGTGTAGTGGTTAAGTGCGCGGACTCTAATCTGGGAGAACCGGGTTTGATTCCCCACTCCTCCACTTGCACGTGGCTGGATGACCTTGGGCAAGCCATAGCTCTGTACCAGCTGTTCCCTCAAGGACAGCTTGGGAAAGAGCTCTCTCAGCCTCACCTACCTCACAGGGTGTCTGTTGTGGGGAGGGGAAGGGAAAGGAGTTTGTAAGCCGCTCTGAGACTCTTAAGTGAGTGAAGGGCGGGATATAAATCCAATTTCTTCTTCTTCTTCTTCACCATTGGTATGGCTATACAGCTAGGATCAGAAGAGTACAATATGTCCCTGACCAGGTCTTCCTCCTTTGGCAAAGCAGGAGTATAAATAATGTTCATTGGCTTCACTATTCTTATTAATTGTTCTGAATAGAGCTTAAGGTCTTCAGCTGGAGAAACTGGACCATCCCAACATTGTTATCAGGGGATGGTAAAGATGTCGGTTCTGATTCTTGGTTGGAAGCCTGATCCTTCATGGAATCGACTTCGAAGTCAGGTGAGTGGTGAACTGACTGCAGGCTACCTACAGATTGAGGCTGTACTGGCTCATCCCTGCCAAGACAGCTGTAGTTGGCCCAGGAAACACACGATCTTTCTCATTCCCTGCAACTCCATACGTTACTGACGTCTCCAGCATTCCAAGGGTGTGGGGGAGCCAGGAGGCTTGGAGGCTTCTGGAGGCTTGTTTGCTGATCAGTTGCAGCTGCGGACTGTGAATCTTAATCAGCTGGTATTTCAATCCCCTGTTGATTACTGTGACAGACTCCAGGGCTTGGAATCAGCCTACAAGCAAAGACACCTGCAGTCACGTGACTAGCAGTGGTAATGTAACCCTCAGGAGGGGGGTTAGAATGAGGGGGGAAAAAACCTCTTGACAGTTGGGAGTTTGGCAGTTGAGTCTGGCAGTTGTTTTTTTAGCCTGATGGTACTGTACCAGGGGACTGACAAGTCTTGTTGGCACAAATCTCTATAGAGATTCCCATATTAAGGGAAACCGAGAAAAGCCAAATGTAAAAACTCAAAAGTCTTAACAAGGAAAATAAGCTCCTAGTGGTTAAATAAGAAGTATACATTCCTCTCCCTTAGAAATTATACCCTGCTGGAGAAAGAGCCTGGTTTAGGGGATTTAGTGTGTGCCAGGAGAATTTAATGTGTCCTCTTGGTGGCAGCAAAAAAATAACTGAGGGAAGAGTGCTACCCCCTCACCTCATCACGTGATTGTTTGGGCAGGAACTGAGCCTTGGCTTTATTGTGCTGAGGGGAGGGGGAGCACTCAGCTGTAAATTCTAGAAGCTTGAAGAGTTCTCCCTGTGGCACACCTGCCTGGAGGTAGTCCCATGTGGGACTGCACAGAAAACATGATAATGAGCTCTTGTATTCAGTTACTTGGCAGTGTAATTTCAGGGACTCAGAAAAACATTCTAGTAATGTGATTCCTTATAATTCTGCAGTATCTAATATGCTAAAGACTTTGCTTTACTCTATGGAGATTTTCATAAAGAATTTTTCATTGCCACATCTGCGCATTACTTCAGTTTTTCACAATTATATGCTATTTTTGTTTATTTTTTAAAAATACATTTAATTTTTCCAAAGTTCTTTGTCCAAAGCAGATTACAAGCTTTGGTGAAGCATCTTGAAATCTACCCAACTTTCAGGAGTTTACCCAACAGTAGCTGCAATAACAGTTTATGGAAAAGAGGTTTCCTCAGGTATAGGCATTGCTTTTGGGAAGAGGACTTAGGAAAGCTTCTGTAGGACACTGTATGGCTCAGATGACTTTTCTTCACAATCAAATTCCTGACCATTCCAGTCTTTGCAACCCACCACCAGCCCTAACTCACTAGGCTCTGCTGCTCTGCTCTCCTTTGGATGGATTTCTCCCACCCCCACCCCCTTGTCTACTTCCTAGTTCTCTCCATGAACCATGGCACTTTAAATGTATCACTTTTTGTTACCTTGCAAGGATGAGAGAAAGCATAATTTGTCTGCTTCCTAGTTCTCTCCATGAACCATGGCACTTTAAATGTATCACTTTTTGTTACCTTGCAAGGATGAGAGAAAGCATAATTTACACAGAAAAGGTCTACCGCTACTATTGTTAACAAGAATTTCTTTTTTGGTTGCTTGCCCCGGACTTTTTTTATTTTGTAACCTGTGGATTAAAGGTCAAATGCTATGGAGGTGGGCCTGAATCTTGGGAGTAACAAATAAATAACTTTTTGCAACTGAGTGAACAATAACTTCTTGAATAAAGGAAATGATAACATATATATGGACAGGTTTTAGATTTTTTCTTCTTTTTTTAAAGAATCAAATGACAGTAGAAGTTCACCTGGTGCCTAATGTATAGAAATTCATGAGCCATGTCACATCAATCTTCTGTCTCCCTTTTAGTTTCATGGTCTTATGGCTTCTTTCCACCTTGTTTTTTTATTGTCATTCCTGCAGTTGTACTATTGGCTGTTGGGTTTAAACGGTTTGTTTTAATTTAAATTTTAATTGTTTTATTTGATTTTGTATGTTGTAAGTCACCTTGACCAGTGTGGAAACATATACATTTGCTAAATGAATAAATAAAAAAACCATAATGGAGCATACCTGCATGTGTGTTCATTTTTGCCCATAATCTATTAATTTTGGGGGGTATAGCAGTTAAGACGCTGAACTGCAGGTCGGTAGTTCACCAGTTTGAGATCCAAGCGCTGCATGACGGAGTGAGCTCCCGTCTCTGGCCCCAGCTCCTGCCAACCTAGCAGTCTGAAAGCAAGAAACTGCAAGTAGATGAATACATACCACTTCGGTGGGAAGGTAACAGCATTCCGTGCACCTCAGAGTCTAGTCATGCCGGCCACATGAAAACGGAAACATATTTGGACAGCGCTGGCTCCGGCTTGGAAACAGAGATGAGCACTGCATCCCTAGAGTCATATTCGACTGGCTTTCGAGCAAATGAAACCTTTGCCTTTACCTTTAGCAGTGATTATATATTTAAATATGAATTTGTCATTATGGAAATAAACTGCCACATGTATTAAATACTGTAAAATACAAATAAAATTGTATCAAAATAGATATTATGTTCACATCCATACAAGTTCATAGAAATTTAAAGTGGATCATTGGAAGCATGCAGAACAAAACAGAACACTTGTAAGAAAACCTCATTAGAAGTACAAAATAGGACTACCATGCTATGGCACTGGCTTTTTCCGGTTTTAACAAGAAGATGGTTACAATTCTATCAAACCTGAAAAGGCTCAGATAATCTTAGCTCCTCTAATTCAAAGTTTTGTTTGTAATCTATGACAGCCAAGTGCTGAATTTAGAGGGAGGAGAGAGAGAATTTTCTGCAATCAGCACTCATATTTGCAAAAACAGAGATTAGTTTACCCCCAAAAGATGTTGTATCAATCTGTGTTGAACACAAACCCAAAGCTAAGTTAACTTCAGCATACCCAAAATGTACAAGACTCAGAAGAGATCCAACAAGAAACATTCCTTCCTCTGATTCTCCAAATCTGCATGCTGGTTTAAATAAACTGGTTTCTTACCATTTTGCACTCAAGCTACTGATAATTTCCTTTGATGTTCACCTTTACAACCTACACTGCCTCATGTCATAACCTCTCAGCATGATGAAGTGGAAACACCAAGTACTGTAGCAGTGTTTAGGTTCCAGATGAGTGGGTTTGATTAAATGGCTGATTGGGTTTTTCAGGTGATAGCAACATAACAAGAGGAAACAAAGAACAACAACTACCAAAGGCTTTACGCTTCCATTTAAGACACTGTTGCTGAGCTCCAGTTCAAGAATATGCATGAAAGCAATTATACAATTAGATGCTTTGTTCTGTTGTCCAGCAGGATGTACCAAATCATCTATATACAACATCTCCCCCCAAATCCTAAAGGCAATTAATTAAAAGCAGCCCCCAGCAATTTAAATGGATCTTCCAGATAAGTGCTTACAATAATAATATGAAAATGGTGGCTGCCTCTTTCTGAAAACCAGGCTCCTTAATTTTGAATGTTAGGAACAGGATATTGTTTAATGACTGTGAAGTAAAAGTGTTGTGAACATGCCTGGAAGCAGGGGAAGACAGGAACGCATTAGGTGACTTTAGACAAACCACTACATCCCAGCTTCAACCCTATCTATAATATGGGGATAATTGTCATGACTTCCATATAAACTGTTATAAAAATTTATGAGAAAATTATGTAGAATGCTTTGAACACTCTTAGTGTTACATAAATGCTAAGGATGATGATGATGATTGCTTCTGCTGCTATTATTGTGATGACCATATGCTAAAGCAGCCAAGCATATGCAGCTTAAAACCAAATGCATATTATACTTCCACAAAGTTTCCTAAGGAGCACTGTTCGATTGAAGAATTTTTATAGGGCCATGAATGTTTATTGATTTTTTAATCAGCAAATATGAACTAAATATAAATATAAGAAAACATGAAAATCTTTTTCCTGGCTTAGTGCAATCATAAAATATATGACCAGAAAGGGAGCGGGACAACATAAACAGTTTTTTCCATAAATTTTCTCATGTCAACAAAAAATATGCATGCAGTCATCAGAAATACTGACCACATTATTAAACCCAAAAGAGTATGTAGTGGGAAGGTGAACTCTCTGAACACCTTGGTACGCATATTCCATCAATATGAACCACTTTTGTCAGAATGGTTTTATTACCCCTTAGATAATTTAATATTATGTCAATTTCTCCAGTATCATTTCATTCCACAATCTAAGATTTAGGACTCAGTTTCAAGATCAATGCACGATGATAAAATCATCTACTACATCAGGTTGTAGTAATTCGCAGAACAGACCCACTCAGTCTTAATCTCAACCCCCCAAACTGTCCCAGTACTATTACTATTTATTGCATTTAAATTTCACCCACCATGGGAGATTCAAGGTGAGATACATAGGTTCTCAGGAAAACTTCAGTGCAGGCACTGATCAGACAGAGACCTGTTTAGCCTTAAGTAAGGCTGCTGCAATATGAACCTTCCAACCATATCTTGGGACCATATCATACAGTGTCAGAGGACTTTTATTACATGAAGTTCAAAGCAGGTTCATCCAGTCACTGACTGTATGTCAGACAAGCAATAGCAGCACTTGGAAAGAATGACTGTCCAACACTATTCCAGACTGATATTACAAGAGTTTGATGAGCCTATTGTGAATTTGCAGGTGGCAGAGATAGACTTTGCTTGAATATTCATAACTCCTTGTTCTTTAATGGCTTATCTCATGGAATTCAATTGACTTGATCATTGTATTTTAGGAAACAAAAGAGAACGCAGCCTAAAAGAAATCCTATCACAATAAGATCTAGAAGCCCAGCTCCAACAAAAGAAAATGCAACCTGATTTTGCATCCTGCATACTACACCATTCAATGTTTTACATATATTTTATATGTAATTATACATATTTAGAAGTTCATTGTATGAAGGCTAGAATTGAAAAATACTGAAAAGGAGGAGATTATTATAATGCAAGCTGTGGTGGAAACTACTGAACTAACTACATGAAGTAATAAAATATCTCCTGATACTGCCACCCACCTTCATCCCATATTATATTGGCCCAGCAATCAATCATCAGAGGCCACAGACACTCATAACTGGATTATAAAATCAAACTGATTGTCGCTTTATGTCTGCTTGCATAATTACATCAGCATGTTAATATTCTTTTAATGGTCCCTAATGATGTAATACAAAATAATGGAATTTGTTTCACAGCTACACAACCATTAACAAAACACATTAAGCATAACTAGTACTTTCATTTTTAAAAAACACAAAAACTCCAATATTACCAGAACTGTCACCTAAGATGCTGAACACTTCGTTTCCACCATCTTAATTATCTGGTTATTTATTTCCCAAATATACATTATTTGTCCATAGGACAAAAGAACAAATGCAGTGGAAACCTGAGAATAACCTCTGAGGGCAAGAGCATGCTAGACACATGGTCTAATATCCCAAGCCATCACTTAGATGTTATGTGTGAAGTAGGAGGGAAACATGAGCTCATCACCAACATACTGCACCAGCTTATCATCAAAATCAATTGTGAAAGAAAGAAAGAAAGAAAGAAAGAAAGAAAGAAAGAAAGAAAGAAAGAAAGAAAGAAAGAAAGAAAGAAAGAAAGAAAGAAAGAAAGGGAGGGAGGGAGGGAGGGAGGGAGGGAGGGAGGGAGGGAGGGAGGGAGGGGTGTATTCGCAAACACATGTACTGAAACTGGCTGAAAAATTATTGAACCTTTCATTCCTCTGAAATTACTATATTGTTGGGGGGGGGGCAACACAAACACACAGTACTGCAGGGTTGTATTACTTTAGCCTTCTGTATCAACTTTCTGTTGATTATTTACAACTTTATTGTTCTGTACCACATTTCTCGTTGCTTCCTCTCACCCAAATCTCAGCTCCCCCCCTCCCCCCAGCTGTCTTCCTACTGTTAACTGCCTATTGCCTCAAAGAAAATTGGCAAAACTAAGCTCCTGTTTTCTACTAGTTTGTCTTTGCCATCCTAAATTATTGCTTCTCTTATTCTTGTTATTCTTGACTATGTTCTGTCTCCCAATTTTTTTCTTTGATTAATCTCAGTTGTATAGTATGCCGCAGATTTCTCATCAGCCATCTAGGATAAAGCTATACTCCATGCTGATGCCATTATATACTTGAATATAAGATATCCTTGCCAAGAAACCCTCATCTGACAGTATCTGTCTATATTTTGCAGACATCTGACACACTTAGGAAAAAGGAAATGCTTCTTCTCCTGGTCATCTCCTTTATGCGGGCCTTTCTCTCATGAGGACAGCCATTTTTAAGGTGCACTATGACTTGTAACGATGACAGATGGTGGTGCTGAAGGGCTGTGGAGAGCTTCTTGCACATATGAACCGTTGTGAGAGAGAGATTCTGGCCAGATAATAACAGAGGTGAATTTTTTAAAGTGACCAAAATTTGATGTAGTGACGTTATCATCAACTCCCACCAGGATTATAAGAATATATTCAAACTGGGAAGATCTGGTGACTTCAATAACAGTTCCCGTCAGATGCATTAAGAATTTTAGCCACCTAGCCCTATTGTGTTTAGCCCCCCCCCCCCCGTGTTTTTAGAATGTTACTGTGTTATTTGCAGAGGTAATGTACTTTACATAAGCCCACAGTCAGCATTATACAATAAAAACAAAAAATGCAAGAAGCCTTCCTGGGGCCCTGTGCACTTTCTAAAAACACTTGCTTAGCTCTAGGAAAGTTGCTGGCAGGCACCATGGAGCCCGTGGGCATCATGTTGGGGACCCCGGGTCTGACGTTTTGTCTCTGGCAATAGAATGGAAGCTCATAAGCAGGGCACAATGGCTCTATGTATAAGAGGAGTACTGCCTCTGAACTCAAAGCTTCCATTTTTACCTGTCATGGTTAATAGCTGCTGACAAATTTATCTATATGAATTCTTCTCAGCCTTTTAAAAATCATCTAAGCTTAGGACCATGATGAACATAGGGGGGAATGGGATCACGCCCATCTGTCCTGCCCCTTTAAACATTCACTATGACTCATAAACAAGAGCCTATACATATACAAATGTTAAACTCTGCATGATCAGGAACCCAGCAAAATGAAGGGTCTCAATTAGGGATGGGCACACACCAGAAAAATGGAGGTTCATCCCAGAACCTACATGAACCTTCTTGTTAAATGAATGGTTCATCGTTTGTGGTGTTCGTGATGTGGTAGAATGGCCCCCCGCAGGCTAGAGGACCAAACTCTCAGCGAGTCTCCAAAATGATTCTCCTCTACCTGCCCTCCATGTTTGGTGAGGATTGGCTGTGGGGGGCCAAGTAGTGGCCCCCCACAGCAAGTGCCCCCAGGAAAGTGCTCTCTGGGGAAATCACAGCTGCAGATTCAGGAATATGTTGAATGGCCCCCCCAGCAAGCTAGCAGCATCAAAATCGCGGCACACCTCCCAGGGCTGCCCCTCAACCTGCCCTCCAAGTTTGTTGAGGATTAGCTGTGAGGGGGCAAGTACTGCCTGCCTCTTCATTATAGACATTATTGCTGCAGATGGGCAATCGTTCTCCTCAGACCCAGGAGGCAGTTGTGTACCCACCTTCCCCTGGTGACCAGGTTTTGGGGGGTGGCCCACTGGAAGGCAGTCACCTAGTTGTGAAGATGGATTCTGGGGGTGTCTAGCCCTTCCCTTTGGGCCCGAGAGGCAGCCACCTGTCCACCTCATCATTGTCGAGACTGTTGTTGTGTGATGGGGAAACCTTGGGTGCAGTCAAATGAGCACGCTTATACAGGTGGATCTTTGACAAGGTAGAGGTTTACATAAGGGCATGTCGGACCACGAGGTGGGTGTTGCACCATGAGGTAGATCTTAGTTCATGAGGTGGGTGTTGCACTATTACGTAGCTCTTGGTTCATGAGGTGGATGTTGTCCTATTACCCTATGCTTGGCTGTAGCAGAAGGACAGATGGTGGCTCAGAGACCTGAGCCCTCCAGACACCTAAAACCTTAAAAGACATGTGTGGACTTGAGAGGGAGGCTGGAAGCACCGATTCTTGGTAGAGGAGGCAGACGTGGGGGCAAAGGCCTCCTGGAGGTCCCATGGGAAAGACCTCCTGGAGGGTGGCCTGCCTCTCGGGCCCGAGGGGAAGGGCAAGAGACCCCCAGAATCCAACTTCACAACCGGGTGATTGCCTTCCAGGCACAAGGGAGAATGTGGTGGGCCACCCCCCAAAACCTGGTCACTAGGGGGAGGTGGGTGCACAACTGCCTCCTGAGTCTGAGGAGAAAGATTGCCCATCTGCAGCAATAATGTCTACAATGTCTCAGTGTGAGTCTTTTTTGCTTGGATGGGGCTCCCTCTCCCCTTCTTCTGCAGAGACAAAGCAGGCCTCTTCTTCCTCCTGCTGGGTGCCACCCTTTGCTCTGGAGGCAACAGACTTGAGAGCACCCTTTGCGGGAGCCTGCAGAGGGTGGAGGATGATAAATGTTGAGGGTTTGAGCCCCTCTGGAGCTGGAGACTGCACACCAGGCCCTTTGCCACAGAGGGGTTGTTGGGGAGGGTATGGAAATGTTCCCAAAGTGTGGCCTGAAAACAGGGATGCAAAATCGGGGAAGGCCGGAGGCTTAGCCACTGCGGTGTAGTGCTGGGCTGGGAGGACTGATGGAGGTGTGGACTCAAGGCGGGAATAGCCCCAAGGAGTTGGGATGTGGAGGGGCTGGATGCTTCCCCGCCACCCCCTAGTTCACCACTGCCAGATTCCTCCTCCACAAACAGTTTTATCAACTGCTCTGGTTTCGGCAGCACTAATAGCTCTTCTGCCTCTGAGTCCATACCCAAGAATACATCGAACAAAAGAGGCTCTGCCTCTGAGTCCTCTGGTGACACCCCAGTAGAGATGGGCACTGGTAGGCTGGCAGGACAGGCTTCTTCTACAAGGATAGGAGCCTGTGGGATGGGGGTGGAGGTGGACTTCTTCCTCCTGCAACGAGCATCCCTGTCCCCCACTCACCCACATGGCACTGAGGGGTGTTGACAATTAGGCAGGAGGGTGGGTCCTCAGCCAAGGCTCAGCAGAGGGACAGGTGGTGGCTCAGAGCCCTGAGCCCATCAGACACCTCAGCTGGGGACAGGTGCTGAAAACTGCTGCTGAGGGGGACTGTGTGGGTCCTTAGCCGAGGAACTCACTGGTTCCGCCCCTCTGCCTGGCTGTAGCAGAGGGACAGGTGCCTCAGAGAGCCCTTAAGCACCAGCACTGTTCACAGTACTCTTCCCTCTCTGCCTTTAACAGTTAACTCCTTCTCTAACTTCCTTCTACCAAGTAAAAAGAGCTGTGTGTGAGCTCCATTAGGTTCGTGGTGAGGTTCGTGCCCATCCATAGTCTCAATTGCGCATGAATATACTCATCTATGTGTGTAGATTCTTGCTCACGTTATACCAAATGTGTGTAGAGGAAGGGACAGGGTCCAGCAGTTCTGATTCTGCTGCTCTCCTATGGGCAGATACTCTTGCCCAATTATAAATTATACACTATCCTCTTGTGGTAGTCACTCTCATGACCTTCCTTTCATGACCTGAGCCTGCTGCCAATCAACTTCACTGAGTGGCCCTGAGTTCCAATTTGTACCTTCCCTCTGTTATGAAAAACTTATTTATTGGTTTCATTTATAACATACCTTTCTCCCCAATGAAAACCCAAAGCAGCCTACATAGTTTTTTATCTCCTCCATTTTATCCTCACAACAATACTGAGAAGTAGGTTTGCCTGAAAGTGTGTGGACAGGCTCAAGGTCAGTCAGCAAGCTTCCACAGCAGATGGAATTCGAACCTGGGTCTTCCAGATTCTAATCCAACACTTTAACCACTACACCATACTGCCAAGGAGAAAAAATTCTCTCTCCATACATTTTTGTAATAAAAATGGTTCAGAACAATTGCACGGTGAGCTTTTTGTGTTTCCCACTCCAAACAGGTTCTAGTGTTAAAAGAAAACTGGAAATTAACAGAGGGCTATAAGTCTCTGTGTACATACTTGACATCAGCAAAGGCAGTCATCTGCAGCTTCAGAAGGTCCGCAACTTCCTTTATTAACTCCAAACCTTTTTCCTCACTCAGAGGGCTGTTGAAAGGGAGCAAGAAAACACAGCATTACGAAAATGGAACTCATCAATACTTGAGAGGCTAAAAGTCCCAAAAGAGTTATCACCTTGGCCTGTTAGGTAGTTTGAAAACTAGCGCTTACTGTATTCCTGTCACATAGCAATTGTGATATCGAGGGAAATGGGATCAGGTGCTTCCTCAGGCATGATGAATCACCTGAATTTTCCAGCAATAAGACAAACAATAAGGTGTAAATGGAATTGTTAGGAAGTGTAATGGGCCCAATGATGCAGGGACTGGTTCATCTTGGTCCTCAATAAAAAATGTAATACAGTTTTAAAAAAAATAAAAAGAAGAAAAGGCTAAGGGGGGAAAACAGCAAGATGAGGTTGGAAACAAACAATGAACGTCAAATTGCAAGACTGGACTCAAATGGACATGGGAAAACTTTTTTCTTCAAATTCATTAGCTTCTTAAAAGAATTCTTGCCTAGTGAAAGGAGACAAAAACATTATACATTCAAGAGTAAACAATAGAGCTAACTACCCGCTCCAGAGGAGGAGGATCAAAGAAGGGGAGTTAATTTGTTTCTGTGCATCTATATGCCATTGTCAAGCACTTACCTTCAATCCTTCTAACCCTCCTCTATATCATATTTTCTTTAGTTAATATTTTAATTTGAAAATGAGATTGTGGTCCCAGTATTAGCCCTCAGACATCCCCTTCTGCTGAAGGTATATTTTGGCTTCTGAAAGGAGTAAAGCCAAACACCCTTCATTTTAACAGCACCCCAGAATCACATTCTGGGCACTGCCTGGTCTGCAAAATGGTTCTGGTGCCACACAAATGGATGCAAGCAAACACAGGTCAGAGACACATCTGGGCAGTGATTCCGGAAGGTGTCAAGTCATGAGTTTGTCTCCTAACGACACTGTCAGATACGTTGTTTCACCATAAACTAATCATTTCCCCACATGGCTTGACTTTCCCTGACCTTTTAACGTAAGGATGAAACCACTTAACACCTTTCAGGGCCCCCCCCCCACAACTTCCCCATCCTACAACTGCGGGTCATCAACCAACCATTAGCTACATTCATGCAAAATATCATGAGTTTTCCAAGTCCTGGGAATGCTGTTCAGTCTTTCCCCAACACACTGTTTCACCTCTAGCTAATCCCATCAGGTATTGTTTTAGGGGGCAGTCACGTCATCATGCCCTCAGGTAGCAACTTGTCCTATAACTGGACATGCTCAGCCCCCCATGCAGTGTGTGCGTGTCTTGGGTGCCTACTGACAACTCACCCCCAAACTCGTTTGGGTCTCCTTCCAATTTCGCTGCATGAAGCGCTGATTTGTTTCACAGCCTCTTCTCCGTGGACCTCTCCTCTTCTGGACCGGTAACTATAATTTCCCCCCCAAACCCCCCTCTATATTCCCACTACTTCTTGTATCTCTAGTCACTTGTGTGTATGCTTTATCGTGTGCATCTATTTCTGTATGTGTGCTCCATTTTATTATTTCCTCTTTCAATAAAACCTTTCTTGGTTAAGCTACAGTCTGATTTTTTTCTGAGTTTCTCTAAGGGAAAAATCCCCGTAAAAGTCGGTGGAGATCTTGCTAGTTACCCTCCTCTCACAAAGCTCTGTCTCCTACGCTAATTCCCCCGAACAGAAGGAGACAGCCCCTTTGGGTAGTGCCAGGGGCACAGAGGGGAAGGATGTGCAGACAAGGCAGTAAACAGACCACAGTGATTTGAGTAAAACAGGCCACAGATTTTATTGATTACACCGCAGGAGCACTGGTGCTGCATGGGGACAGATCCTGGATCGGGCAACCTGTTGCCCGATGAACCCTGCTGAGGTGCAAACAAGGAATGGCAAAGCCACCCGCAGGAGCCACGTGGGTGCTGGCTGCTACATGGCTTCCTGTGACTCAGTGGTGACAGTCCCGCCTAGCTGGGCATGCTGATAAACTGGCTCCACCCTAGACCCATTTAGGGAGTCCCCAGAACTGCAGGATGCGGGCATGCAGGCACTGCCTCCCTAGTCAAAGGATCTGTCCCAATGCTCCAACTGCTCACAGCAGTGACTATAAGAAAACATCAAGCCTTATCCAGTTACAACCAAAGCACAGGGCGGGTGGGAGGGGAAAAGGCTGCATGGAACAGAGCCGAGGACCAGGCAGCCACTGTCTTTTAAGGGGGTGGACAGGCAGGCAAAGCACACTGGCCCGCCTACAGCCCACCCCCAGACACATGTCCTGTATGCCAGACCCGACTGCCACCACTGGACCCCACCGCCAGGCCCGACCATGCAGCCCTCCAGATGATGGGCACCCAGGACAGCCGCACTGCTCCCACCCTCAAATCTGGAGCCCACAAAGTGGCATCTGGGTAATTCCTGGCCATGTCTTGTAATCAAACAAAAGAAACATTATTCTATCACCCCTTCAGAAACAGATTTAGCTGCAAAACAAAATGTATATGTGTAACCAACAAACTCAGATAAGTTTGGTGAATGTCCGTAAACTCAGAGGCAACACCAATGAATCCTGACAGTCACCTAAATGGGGTTGCAGAACAGTAGCAGTGTTGCTCGGTTGTAACAAAAACAAAAAAGAAGAAGTCTTGTGGCACTTTGAAGACAAACAGATTTATTGTGGAATATATGCTAAAATAAATCTGTTCATCTTTATGATGCCACAGGACTCCCGTTTTATTTCTTCTAAATGAGATTGCTGGCATTCACCTGCATATGTCTGACAAGCGGGGACATATATAAGCATGTGCCAAAAGTTATATTTTTCAGACATTTTTCCACTTGAATGATAGGATGCTTCCCAAAATTAGCACTAAGCAATATTTAGGGAATAAAACCTTTAACTACTTGAACTACCTAAGGTACTAAGCAGCAGATCTGCCTATCACAAAAATCGGCTGCGGTGTATATTTTTATAACTAGTGAGGATAAAAAACCATGAAGGAAAATATCATTTTCTTATTTATTAACCAAATTACACATAAAGGCTGGGGTCAAGATAACAAAACGCCTACCTTTGCACATTCAAGCTCTTATTTTTAAATTACTGCAATGCAAATACCTCCCACAACACCTCCAATGTATACTCTCATGAGCAAAACCCGTTACATCAACAGCATCATGGGCATTTTCCTTACCAGGAGGCACTGTAAGACCAACAAAGTTTTATTCAAAGTATGAGCTTTTGTGTGCACGCACACTTCTTCAGATACAATGAAACTGAAACAGAAATAACAGTTATACATATAGAGGGTGGGTAGTATATTAGCATACAGAATAATGAGGGTGTTTTTAACAGATTAAAGGATTATAAACTTAGTATGTATGGCTGTCTTCTGTTTGGGTTCAACTGGGGGGACAAACATAGCATAGGTAATAAATATGTCAGAATTGGAGACTGATGTATCCTTAATTAAGGAATGGTGTGAGTCTGTCTCCTCTCAAGCATGGAGGTGACCTTTGTATTTATTACCTTACGCTGTTTGTCCCCTTCCCCACAGTTGAACCCAAACAGATGACAACCATATATATTAATCTTATTATTCTTTTAATCTGTTAAAAACACCTCCATTATTCCGTATGCTAATTTACTACCCATCCTCTATACATATGACTGTTATTTCTATTTCCATTTCACTGTATCTGAAGAAGTGTGCATACACATGAAGGGTTATACTCAGAATTAAACTTTGTTGGTCTTAAAAGTGCTACTGGACTCAAAACTTTGTTCTGCTGCTTCAGACCAACACAGCTACCCACCTGGATGCACCGTGTTGCTCTCAACATTTAGTTTAAGCACTTTAAAATAAACAAATACAGTGGTCAGAGTGTATGGCTAGTTATATAAGAGGATCTTTCATTTGGACCCTAGTTAGCAGAGCAAGACTCTGGCTTCCTTTCAAATCTCATACAGCCCCTTACCTTAAAAATACTCAAGGGACACTTTGTCATATACACAGCCCCCTTCCAGGCATCTTTTTAATGTATGCATATGTGAGTAGTAAAACACAGTGATGTTTGTGCGTGTGTTTTAATAAGGAATTTGAGTATTTTTTTGCAGGAAGGGAGTAACCTGGGTTATTCATTAAAAAGTTACCCTTGAATTTCGGGGGTTGGCAGTGGGTAGAACTCTGATTCTTCACAAGTTACCATGAAAGCAGGCTGTCAAAGTGACTCAGGGGCTTGTGTGTTAATTAGATCCTTCACTCCTGAGGACAGAGGTTCAAATGTGTGGGAGATGAGAGGTGTCAGAAGTTGGAGGGTTTTTTTGGTTTTTTTGCTTAAAACGCTGTAATAGTATTTTTACCTGGAGGTGCAAGGAAGTCATGTTAGTGGAATATCCTTGTTCTCATTTGTACACCATAAAGCTCATAACTATAATAATTCTGCAGGCTACAAAATCAAAAGTGAATGTCAAAACGAGTTGCAAAAGCAACAGTGGCAAAACTGATCAGAGCATTTTGGTGCTCGAATCCACAGGGTTTCAAACACCCTCAGGAAGACAAGCGTGAGGAATTATTACAGCACTACTGCTTCACTACAGTGAAAGCTGTGGTGTCTAGTCACCCATACGGAATACAGGCAAGCGCAAATTAAAGAGACATGCAAGCACATGTGCTGATGTTCCTCTCTACAAAATCGCAATCGAGGAAGGCTACTACAGCCCCTCAGTGCCAGGCAACAAATCCTCAGAAACTCTTCTGTTACGTTTACAATCAAGTAGATACAAAATCCTCATTACACCATGCTACCATTTAACATATACCACAATGCCTGGGTGCTATGCAACTATTTTTCATTTCAACCAGAGCTAATTCCAGGTTTGGAGGGCTCTCACTAGGATGCTGTCCAACAGACTCTCTCCCAAGAAACTCTGGCACAGATAGAGAGGGTTGCAACCAAACTGTGGCTGCTGCTCTTAGTTGCCACTGCCTCTCGCTTGCCTGCCTGCTGACAGAAGCAGCAACAGCTACTTGCTGGCCTGCACTCCCTGGTTGGCAGGAACCATCTGCCCCCCTGGAGGAGCAGATGGGAGAAAGAGGAGGAGGAGGAGGGGAGAAGGAGCAGAAGAAGAAGAAGAAGAAATTGGATTTATACCCCACCCTTCACTCAGAGTGGCTTACAATCTCCTTTCCCTTTCCTTCCGCACAACAGACACCCTGTGAGGTAGGTGGGGCTGAGAGAGCTCTGACAGAAACTGCTCTTTTTCAAGAACAGCTGTGCCAGAACTATGGCTTGCTCAAGGTCATCCAGCAGGTGCAAGTAGAGGAGTGGGTAATCAAACCTGGTTCTCCCAGATCAGAGTCCACACTCAACAACTACACCCAACTGGCTCTCAAAGCAAACACTTTTGTCAGTGGTGCTGACATGTATGCCAAGGGACAGAGGAAGAGTAGGCAAGCCAATGTGAGAGTGTGGCACAGTAGTTAGGGTGTCAGATTACAATCTGGGAGACCCAGTGGTACAAATCTTCACTCTGCCATGGACATCTGCTGGGTGACTTGGGGCCAGTCACACACTCTCAATCAGCCAACCTCATGGAGGACAGGAGAATGATGTAAGATCTGGGACCCCACTGGGATGAAAGGGAGCGTATAAACGAAGTAAATAGTCCTTCCAGTGGGACTCAGGGTCACCACTACCACCACTGAGAGAGCGAGAGAGAGAGAGTTGCAGTTACTGTTGCTGCACAATAGCAAGCCCTCCCAAGGCCATGGGGCCTTGGCAGCTGCCCAGCAATGCCTACACCTGATGGTGACCAAAATTTTAACTCCCAAACAAGCCTTTAAAAATAAATATTGCTCAAAAATAGTTAACCAGACCATATGTTAGGAGAAGGAAAAAGAAGATTTTAAGGGGTTTTCCCCTCAAAAGCCACAGTATTAATATCTATTAACATTGTAGATTAAGTCTGTGGTCACATGGCAAGCTAATGGCGATTTGTTCCCGCTATAGATTAGATCGGAAATGTTTTTTTTCAGGTTGGGATGATCACACATCCCTCCCCAAACCTCAAGCATTGTGCAACGAGGCTCTGGGCACCGTCTAGGTGGCAGCGCGAGTTTTAAAAAAAAATTGCTTTGCACATGCGCATATGCACATGGCCGAATTACCACCCCCACCTGGACTTGCAGGTCCCCCCCCCCCCCCCGAACAGTGAACAAATAAAAAATAATAAATGTTAGATGCTTTTCTGTTTTGCTTGGGGAACAGTTTGGAGTAAGACGATTCCCTGAGTATTTTTTTTTAATGTATACATTCCTCAGCGTTATCTTTTAACTGAGGACCCCCTGGAAATGTGCCAGCAGCTTAGAGGGGGAGAAAGTCTCAGTGTTGCGGGGAGAGCCAGGGACCGAGGAGCGGCCAGGAGAGATGCTCTTGGGGAGGCTTCACCTGGGAAGGTGGTGGCTGCCCAGAGCACAACAG
This sequence comes from Lepidodactylus listeri, assembly GCA_029233225.1. NCBI lineage: Eukaryota > Metazoa > Chordata > Lepidosauria > Squamata > Gekkonidae > Lepidodactylus > Lepidodactylus listeri. The sequence continues at coordinate 15,713,218 of JARCFY010000012.1, forward strand.
TTCCTCCGCCAAACCGGCGTTGCGCAGCTGGCACAGGTCATGAGGCCCCAGGGCGCAGGGCGCCTCCAACAGCTCAACCACCCGGTCCACCTCGGTCATGGTTTGTGCCAGGCTCTGGCAGCACTGGGCCAGCAGCTCCTTGTGCTTGGGCTCCATGGCGCAGCGACCCCGGCCCACCAGGTGGGCAGAATGCAGCCAGCCCCTGCATCTCTTTCCTTTGCTTGCCCATCTGCCAGCCAGCCCACCCGGCCCTTTCTTTCCCGCTCGCCTCCCTCTGAGCAACTTTCCTTGCTGCCTTCTGTTGCCCATCTCCAGACAATGAGACCAGCCCCGCCCCAACATGTCTGGCAAGCTGGGTGTGCTCTCTGGCGCTCCCTCTCTCCCTCCTAACGCCGCAGCTTCAGGGACTCCTCGGGCGGGCAGCACCTGGCAGAGGAACAAACCCAAGACAGTGAACAAAATGAACCCCTGGAATACTACCGAGTGTTGGAGTCTATATGTGCACTTGAACATTTAAATATTGAATTTATTCAGCACACAATTGCTCATGCACACAAAGGCATGAACTGGGGGGGGGGACCTCATCGCGCGAAGAATGGTCAAGCAACCTAATCGCAATCATTGAGGGAGATGGCTGTCCAGATCAGCAAATCATGGATTTAAAGTGCAAAGTACTTGATTTTCCAGGTGTAGGAAAACTTGCTAGGGAATCGGGAGGATTGCGCCTGCTTTTGTGTGGGAGGCCGATGCAGGCATCTGATCAGCGATTTTAAATGCGAGAGGGATCAGCGGTGAAATTCGATCAAAACGACCGTGTGACCACAGCCTTAGTGTCTGGGATTTTGCCCAAATTACTACTGGCAAGGGAATAAACAAGTCCTCTCAGCAGAGAGCTAAGAAACCATCTTCACTTGCTGCCACTTTTGCTTTGTGCCACATTTCTCATCTGACCATTACATAGCACATCATTCCACATGGTATAAAAAATAGAATAGTTTAGTAGGGCATGTTGATAAAGGGAACAGGTTTGTAGAACCTGTTTGGGAGTGCTGTTATAAAGGGAATACGGTTGTAGCTTTTTCCACTGCTTATTGCCTGTATTGTCTTAATTTTACTGCATTGTCTTCTTATTTTTGTCATTTAGTTTCTGCATTTTTAAACATTGTTTCTAATTTTGCAATCCAGTTGTATTATTTGATTTATTGTACATCTTATTATGTTTTTATTGCATTGTTTACAAATTTTGTAATCTGCCCTACGTTTTAGCAAGAAAGATGGATTACAAATAAAGTCAATAAATAAATAATGATTTTTTTCTGAAATGGACTGGATGGAAGTTTGACAGTTGCCTTGCTTTTAATTTCAACATCTGATCTGTTCTTATTATACTGACAAGACCAGTATTCAGATTTTCTTTTAAAGGAAGAAGACAGAGGAAGAGAAAATACATAAAGGGAAGGAAAATAATATTCACATATTGATTTTGTGATACTGTGGAAACTTTACCACTCACTATATATAAGATCACACTTTAGCATGTTCAATAAGAATCTATAAAGTCACCATTCATTTTCTTAAAATACATTTTCCTTTATGCCCAGGGGTTATTATTGTGTAACTCAGTGTTTCATTACAGAAACAACATTTCTTAGCACCACTCCATTATCCTCTAATACATTCCCTCTGTCACCAACAGTCAAAACATATTTCCAGTAGAAAGGCTGAAGACTAGCAAATAATTTATAGTGAACCAACAACGGTGTATGCAGAAGCTTTTATCTCCTATAATTTTTTAATGTATTTGGTTTAAACCACTTAAAATAAGAAAAACAAAGATGTAAAGCAAAACACAACGATTTTCTAACACATACAAGGGAGGGAAAGGATGGGGAAACTGTGACACAGAGTACATTACTTATATTTCCAAGTAAACATGATATTAGAAAGAGGTTCTTCTAGTATTTTTTCCTACTCTGTTGGAAGAAAATCAGGTGTACCTTCTATTTTCATATCATATAAAGCAACTTTTTATTGTATACAGTTACATACTTATACACACACACACACTCAAACACACATATATGGAAAACAGATATTGAAACTTAGATGATCAGGGGAACCCATCTTGAATGGACCTCCTACATACAACATAGCCCAGACAAACTATCAATATATCTAATTCTCAATATGGCCCCACCTGTGAATATTCAAATTTGAAGACTGGCATCATGGACAGAACAGACAGATCTTTTTATAAATCTGAGAAAGTCCCAGATTTGCTGGAAAAAAGCTAAAAAATATCCCTCAAAATAAGAGAAGCAGCACCTGCATCTTTAAGAATGCCCTCTGATGGTCACTGTGGGAGTTACTAAGCAACCACACCAATATTGCCAGCCTTCAAACCTTGGTTTGTGTTAGTAAAATGCAGGGGGAGGGCACAGGGCCTCCCAGTCCACCCTGATTCCCCTCCCTCCCTCCCTACTTAACCTGCTTCCAGCCTATGCATTCATTACACATCACATCTTTCTAGAGCCCGTGGTATTGCTTTTACAACAGACTTTACTGCTAGTCCCTAATAAAAGTCACATTACAAATAGGGAAAGTTACTTATGTTAAAGACTCAGAAGTTCAGAACTGTAGAGACAGCAACTATAAACTCTGCACTAACAAAGTGAGATTGGAAGTACTGTGTAATCATGATATTATAATGTAATCTATGTTTTAAATATTTGAAACACAATATTTTATATCTGTCTCCTTGTACTGCTGAGTTGTAATAACAGCATTAGTTAAATCTATTATATTAATTTTTAAAATTTAAACCAGAAAATGACAAGGAAGTTTTTGTAATGCTGTGGAATAGCCTGCTTTAAACTGGTATAAGAGTAAAGAGGTTCATGAGTTTGTTTAAATATTTACGATTTTGTATTTATTTATTTATTCGATTTTATACCCTGCCCTCCCCGCGAACAGGCTCAGGGCGGCTAGATATGAGCAAGAGTCCAGTAGCATCTTAAAGATTAATAAAATATGTGACAGGGTATGAGCTTTCGTGAGTCACAAATTTTGTTAGTCTTTGGCTGAGGACAGACTGGCAATCTGGAGTGGGACAGCTCCGCTTGTGAAGCGGGGAAAGGGAGCCCATTCAAACAGCCACAGCTGTTCCCCAGCTCCCACCCGTTCCCATGCCACTTCCCTGCCGCTTCAGAAGGACACTGGGAGAAAGTGGTGTCCACGGGCCGTCTGTCACTTGTTTCCCGCTTCCCAGCAGTGTGAACCGGAAGAAGGCGGGATTCAAGTGGAGGCGGCAGTGTGAATGTGCCATTTTGGCAATGTGTGCATGAGCGCTCATGCTCACATTGCCGAAATGGCCCTGCCATGAACTATGGAGGCTGGCCCACCTGGGGCCGCTCCGCAGCAGTCTGAATGCTCCGGTCCGGTATGCTAATGCAGGAGTCTGGCCAGTGTGAACGGCCAGCCCCGGAGCAGTTTTCCCCCCACAATTTTCGACCACGCTTTCCTCCCACAGCAGACTGCCAGTCTGTCCTCAGCCTTTAAGGTTCTACTGGACTTTTGCTCTTTTTTACTGCTACAGGCTAACACGACTACCCATCTTGATCTATCTCCATGGAAAATTGGATATATTTATCAAAATATAATTTATTATTTTTATACTGGTGCTGCAGTCATATATATTGCACAATTAGTTCATCATATTCACTGTGTGCTTTGGAATTTATTGCCCTTCATACACTAAATCGGAGTTTTCTACTGTACTCTTGAAGAAACTAGAAAAGATGTTGTTTTTTATACCCTGCTTTTCTCTATCTTAAGAAGTCTTGAAGCGGCTCAAAATCACCTTCCCTTCCTTTCCCCACAACAGTCACGTTGTGTGGTAGGTGAGGCTGAGAAAGTTCTGAGAGAATTGGTGGGTTCAGTCTGCTTGCGACACAATAAAATATGGGCTTTGTGGGTTTATTAGAGGGTGGTTGATATATAAAGGAGCCTGCTTTCAGAAGCAGATGTGATAGCTTCAAGGACCTCCACTCTGGTCACTCCATTTGGCATTCTGGAGCATCAAGGGAGCACATTCACTCTGTCATACCCTGCACTGCTTGCACTGATATTTTCTTGGCTCTGATATCTTGCCCCTTTTTCTACAACTGATCATTAGGTCACATCAAATGAAGCACTGTTCACAATGATGGGGGTACAATATTGGTGCTTATATTCACTGTTACAAACACTTGTGTGCATATGACAGAAATATTTGGTTTGAATAGCTGGCCCCCATCCTTTTCACAACAACAAAGGCTTTTTGAAAGGACCTCAATTTCAGTTCCATGAAGAGTGCTATATGCTCCTCAGTTCTAAGTGTTCACTATGCTATTCAGTTCTTTATATTCTGGCCAGCTTTGTTTTGGAGACACTTTTTCTGAACTTCCAATTTAGCATCAACACATTGACTTGCCAGTGCAAGACATTCCCAAGTACACGTGCCTGTGAGCAAGCAGTTTTTGTATTGTCCACTGACTATAGCTTCCAGTTAAGGCTGCTGAAAAGAAACCTGTCACAAAACATCAATGCTGAACTCAGGGCTCATTTCGTAGTAGGAGCTCATTTGCCTATTAGGCCACACACCCCTGATGTAGCCAGTTCTCCAAGAGCTTACAGCAGCCCCTGTAAGAAGAGCTCTGTAAGCTCTTGGAGGATTGGCTACACTGGGGGGGGTGGCCTAATATGCAAAGAAGCTCCTGCTACAAAATGAGCCCTGGCTGAACTTCATTAGACAATTAATATTCCATCTAACTCATCTTAACTTACAGCAACAAAAACAAAATGCCAGTGATTCTGAGCTTCATCTGTATACAACCTCATGTCTTCTTCTCTAATTAAATCTTGATACATTTTAAATTAAAAGTTAAAAGGGTTATTGGATGCAGCCATTCACATTTAATCAGGATCTACATTTGATAACATAATTGTGCCACAGCCAGACTGCTATTACCTAAGATCTCAAACAAGGCTATGGTAAAGATTTTAAGAACCCTCCAATTTAGCTGCATTTGACTCCAATCCATTTTTCTCCATGTCCTCTCTAAGGCTTTATTAGCTACTGAACATTCATAAGCTTACTTCTGTTTTGACAAGACAGCAAATCTCTGCTCGCCACATTCTTATGCTTCTACCTTCATTTTCCTCCTTTCCTACCACAAATAGGTGTGAAATCTAAGCCTTTTAACTCAGACAGACTCAAGTCCAGACCAATTTATAAAGCAGATGACACTTTGCAAAAATCAATTTCAGTGGTCAGAGTATGAAGGTCAATGGAGATTACATATCATGGAAAAGGGAACAGGAACGCAGGAGGAAAGGAGGGATCAGCTCTCCTGAGCTATTATGGAAATGTGACACCACACCAAGGCAGGCTGTACTTGGGATTCTCGCTTCAGACATATGCTAGCTGCACCTACAATGCCAGCATGCTTAGAGAAATAAAAGAGGAAATAACAGAGGACTTTACTCACAGCTTTTTCCATTGCATTCTGTGATTTATTTCTATTCATGTGAAGCACCGAGCAAGGGCCAACAAGGCTCTAAGGGCCAATGCACATGATTGCCCTGATCACAGAAGCCACATTTCTCCTGGGCTGAATGGCAGGGTGCACAAACCACAGCTACTGCTTGCAGCAAACAAGTCTAATGAACCAATTCACCACAAAGAGGGATTTGTCATGGATGAAGACAGGAAAAGTGATTTCAATGATCAGGGCAATCAGGTACACTTGCCCTTATAACTTTATGTTATATGTAACTATCACTACTAAAGGAAAGCACAGTGAAAATGTTTAACTGTCCATTGCTCTGTAGGGTATTTTAAAGGGACAGGCTAGCAAACAGTGGCCCAGTTTCTTGGGGGGGGGGCATATGCTTAAGACACCAGTTGCTCACAGGCCCCAGTTGCCAGGGTTAGGAAACATTTAATCAAAACTCAATATGTACACTTTTATATTTAGCAATAATACGTTTTGACAATATAACTGAGACCAAAAGCTTTCTACTTGGTTTCCTATAATGGAAAACTGCTCAGTTACCTCTGGTCCAGGGTACTGCAGGACAGCTAGGCAAATTCATCTCTAGGGTCTCAACCAGCCCCAGGCTGCTAGCTGAGAATCTCTAATTTATCAGGCTAATAGACAAGAAAAATTATCCTTGGTTAAGTTCCATTCTCTTAGTGTAATCTGAGTTGTATGGTCATAATGGGAAATATTTGGGGATCGTGTATATCAAAGGAATTGTGCTATACACAAGGAAAACTTGCTTGGTGGTACAAAAATGACAATCTGCAACTGGGGCAGTTCCCTAAATGTGCATGGATGGGACAGACAGGGAAATCACATGGGTCTGGTTAACATTTGGTTTGTAGCACAGTGGGAGTAAATCTGACAATCTTATGAGGTCAACTGTCCTGAGTCTTCAAAGGGTAGGATGAAAACAGCCTGGAAAAGTTTACATAAATTACTCTATGCTGCAGTCACACACACTAAATAATCCACTTGCAGTCCACTTTTAAGGTACTTTCCAACTGGATTTTGCCAGCTCACACAGTAAAATCCTGTTTGAAAGTGCACTGAAAGTGGATTGTTTAGTGTGTGTGACCACAGCCTTTAAGAGGCTAAGAAAAGTGTTGCAAAGCTGTAGTCTAGGGATTCCCAAACATCATTGCGAGAACATTGCAAAATGGTTTGAATGAAGTGAGGCCCTCAATAACACAACTTCAAGTAGTTCTACAGGCTTTCCGCGCTTTCTGGAAGATCCAAAAAATATGAGTTCTTCTTATTAGATGTTGCAAAGCAAAGTCATAGAATACAGTTCCTCTCTGCCTGTTGTATGGGGAGGGGGTGTTGCTATTTTATCTCATTTACATGGATTTGTGATAAAAGGGTTGATTTACTTTGCTTCTGGTAAACAAGATAACATGCATTCAGCGAACAAAAAAAGATACCGCAATACATTAAAGTACACAGCAGAACACAATTGGAAATGTCTATAGATTCCAGAGGATTAGAAGCTCAAAGGTTCAGTTGGTTACTTCCAATCTATATGGGAATGTCAACCTTCTTTGCTTCTGCAGCCTCCTAACCATATGCACTTTTCTCTACCAGATCTCCCTCTCTGTCCCTTCACCTCTCCATCTGCTCATCCTAACCACTTTTCAGTTCCTCCATTTCTTTGTACTACTTTTCCAACATCTCTTCTCCCTGCCTGCCCCCTTAGTTGACTTTGGCTTGTGTTGGGGCACTTTTCTCCTAGGCCCCTTCTTTTTCTGTCTCTGCCTGCCCTACCTGTAGAATCAGAGCAGCTCAGACAAGATCCTTCTCCCTCTCACTTTCTGTGACATTAGGAGACAAAACTTATCACTGCTGTGGGTTTTATCATTACTGCCATCAAATAACTCCATTATTACAATATAGATATTTGGTTCTTGTGATCAGAAAGCTAACATACACAGTGGCCCTTGCCAGTGACTAAACTAGAGTTGCCAAGCATCCCGCTGCCCACTGCCATTCTGTTGGTTTGTGGGAGAAAAATAAACTTAAAAATCATCATTGGTGCAACAGTAGTACAACACTTCCAAGGAAAATTCATAAGTGACATCATGCCTCTCTAGGAATCACTGGAAACTCTACATGGTTGTGGTCACACTCGCCAGAAAAAACAGAGGGGGAAGTGAGGCTTTTTCCTCCAGAGGAATTTGACCTGCAGTTGAACAATCACACCTCCCTTTGAAGCTGTGGGCGCAATCCGTCAGTGTGTGATCAGACACAACTGCGGGTCTTTTTTTTTTTTGGTCCTGTTTTTTCCCCATGTGTTTTAATGTGGGATTGATGAATCGCACCTACGCACTGAGGGCTCCCTATGGAGTATGCAATGATGTGCACACTGTGAGGGGGGGAAATAACGGCATGGAGTCGGGATGGCCCGATCAGACCATCCCGACACCACAAGAGCACGCTGGAGCAATCAGACACGGGAAAGTCCACCCGTGGCCCATTGCAACTCATTTGCTACTGGATTTTCCCTGGTGTCTTTTAACTTCACTCCTGTGGCGGAGCAGAACGGGTTGCCGATGGCTGCAGGGCATTTCCCAAATGTTGTAGTCTGATTGCGCCCTTTAAATCCGCCCAGCATTCGCACCTACGTTGGGTCTAATTGTGCGTATGATCGCAGCCCATATTTACCAAAGAATTTATGTCAGTTCCTAGAAGGGCATGACATCACTTTCCAGTTTTCCCTGAAAGTGATGTAACAGTCATGCTGATGGAGCCCTCCCTGTCCCCATCCCCAAACTCCCATAGACTAGTCATGCTTCTTGCAAATATCAACAATTGTAAATAGTAAATTTATTTAGCATTGATCATGTATGCATTAAAAGTAGTCTGAACAGGCCTTTAGTCACACTGCAAATTCTGTGGATGCCCCCTAATTTTCCAATGAATTCTAGGATTCTGATCAAAGTTGATACCACATGAAAGCTTTTTTACATTTCAGATTTCTAGTTGCACACTTTGTTGTTGTTTCCACACAACATCATCCTCCACCCTACATAATTCACGAGCAGCCTGCGTTTTTGTCTTGTTTTTTGCTAAACATTGGGGGGAAACCTGATTTTTCCTCACATGGCATTGTTGGGATGGTCTTTTAACATGTCCAGAAGGGAAGATACGCCTTGTGTTTGAATGAAAGAAACAACCCCTTTGCTCCCTTCCTCTGCATTTTCACAGTGAACTATACTGCCTTCGTGTCATAGCTAACAAAAATAAAACTGAGTTTTTATTTTTGGGGGGAGGGGTTTCCATTGGGGGGGATCAGGGCACCCTTTTCTGAAAGACTACTTTTTAATTTCATAGTTATCATAACACACAGAATAACCATACAATGGAAAGGAAAAAAGAATGATCCATTTTACAAAAATGAAAAAATGGCATCTGCAGGAAGCAACATCAAATACAGGAAATTACCCATTTGGAGTGGTTTTACCCATCATGAAGTGCTGAGGCAGCGCCCGAGAGGATTTGCCAGACAATTGCCTACACTGAAACTGTCAATTCATCCCTAAGATTAGTGCTGATGGTTAGTATGGATCTGTATGGATCACGCCGCTCTAAGGATTGGAAAGGTCACTCAGCAAACAGCAGGAATAAAAACAGGTTTCCTACCTGTAACTGATGATCTTCGAGTGGTCATCTGTGCATTCACACCATGGGTTTTCTGCGCCTGCGCCAAAACTCATCGGTATCTGTAAAGCTCAACGGATTTTCGCGCCCAGGGCCTCCAGGCATGCGCGGGGCTCCTCCGCGCATGCCCAGAGGGGACGGGCGCAGACATCCCACCAGTTCCTTCTGGCCGCCACCACCACGACCGAAAGACAGCCTGGCAGTAGAGGGGAAGGAAGGGCGGGTTGTGTGAATGCACAGATGACCACTCGAAGATCATCAGTTACAGGTAGGAAACCTGTTTATCTTCGACGTGGTCTCTGTGCTTCACACCATGGGAGACTAGCGAGCAGTGACACACCTGGAGGAGGGTGCAGGCAGGCTGTCATTGTGTCGTACTCGAAAGGATGAGTCGTCCCAAGGAGGAGCGTTCAGCCGCCCTGGTATCTAGGGCGTAATGTTTGATGAACATATTGGGAGTGTTCCAGGTGGCAGCTCTGCATATGTCAGATAGAGCTGCGCCCTTTAAAAACGCCGTGGACGTAGAAATGGCCCTAGTGGAGTGCGCCCGAAGGGGTCCTGGAAGGGGCGTGCGGGCTAGCTTATAGCATAACGTTATCAGTTCTACTATCCATCTGGAGAGGCGTCTGGATGTGATTTGTGATCCGAGACGGGAGGGCGCGTATGAAACAAAGAGCCGCAGCGTCCGTCTGGTTGTCTTGGTGAGGTGTAGGTAGAAAAGAACCGCTCTTTTGACATCAAGGGAATGTAGTAGCCTCTCTTGTTCCGAAGTGTAGTTCGGGAAAAAGTCCGGGAGTACTACTTCCGAGTGTAAATGGAACTCTGAGAGCACCTTAGGTAAAAAGGAGATGTCTGGTAGTAGGCGAATAGCATTAGGGAGGAATGAGAGGTATGGTGCGTCGTGCCTGAACGCAAGCATCTCTCCAACTCTCCTGGCTGATGTAATTGCGATCAGAAAGGCCGTCTTCCATGACAGTAGGTTGAGGGCGCAGGTTGACAGGGGTTCAAACGGAGCCCTGGTAAGCTGACGTAATACTAGAGGTAGGTCCCATACAGGTACTGGGGTTTTGGATGGGGGGTATAGATGGAGAAGCCCCTGGAGAAAACGTTTAGAGAGTGGATGCGTGAAGACCGAAAAACCATCCACCCTGTTATGGAAGGCCGAGATGGCCACCAGGTATACCCGAATTGAGGAGTGAGACAGGCCTGACTCTCGAAGAGCAAGGAGGAAATCGAATATATGGGGGAGGCCTGCTGCCGTGGGTGAAACTGATGATCCTGTGAGGGAGGCTGCAAAGCGAGACCATTTATAGGAATAGGATTTTCCAGTGGAAAGTTTTCTAGAGTTCAAGAGAACATTGGCTACCTTGCTAGAGAACCCTGTGGTAAAATCCTCCACACCGACAACTTGAGGTGGGGGACGTCGTGGTACAGGAGTGCAGAGTCGGGAAGCGATAGGAGGTCGGCTTCGGGGGGAAGGTGAAGGTACTGACCTCGGCAGAGCGTTAGTAGGATGGGGAACCATGGTTGCCTGGGCCACCATGGAGCTACTAGAATGCAGTCTGTGTCCTCCTGCATTATCTTCCTGACCACTCTGGTGAGAAGGGGGAGTGGTGGAAACAGGTAAAGGAATCCTCGGTCCCATGGGAGGAGAAGGCCGTCCCCTAGGGACAAGGGGTCGATCCCTCCTCGGGTACAGAATAGTGGGCATTTTGCATTGTGTCTGTTCGCAAAAACGTCTATCTCCGGGAAACCCCATAGGTGGAAGATTGGGCGGAGATAATGGCAAGATAGTTCCCAGTCGTGTGGGCGTGCGCCTCCTCTGCTGAGGAGATCTGCCGTCGTGTTGTGGATCCCTGGGGTATGGGTTGCTCAAAGAAATATGTCCTCTTTGAGGCACCAGTCCCATAGACGTATGGTGAGATTGCACATTGACCGAGAGACTGTCCCGCCTTGCTGGTTGATATATGCCACGACCGTGGTATTGTCTGAAAGGATTGAAACACAGTCCCCTTTCACCAATGGGAGGAAGGATCGAAGGGCATAAATCACTGCCCACATCTCCAAGACGTTGATGTGCTTGGAGCGGAGGTTCGGATCCCAGGGGCCTCCTGCTGTGTGGTCGCGTAGGTGAGCGCCCCATCCCCAGTGTGAAGCGTCTGTGGTGAGGGTCCACTTGGGGTTGGGTAGGTGGAAGGGAGCTCCTTGGAGCAGGTTGTCTTGTTGCATCCACCAGTGTAAGGAATTGCGGACCTTGGGAGGAGGGGTGAGATCGATGGATTGTGCGTGGTCCAGCGGGCGGAACGTCCGTATGAACCAGGTCTGCAGTACGCGCATTCTGAGCCGTGCGAAGGGCAAAACCGTGGTGGTAGCCGCCATGAGGCCTAGGAGCCACTGGATAGTATGGGCAGTGGATGTGGGGTGGAGACTGACCTCCTTCGCAAGGTTGGAGATGGGGAACGATCTGTCCTCCGGGAGGTATGCTGTGAGTCAGGTGGAGTCTAAGATTGCTCCTATAAACTGAACTCTTTGAGACGGTTGAAGGTGGGATTTTTCTGTATTGATGAGAAGGCCTAGTTGTTCTAGGAGGGTCAGGGTCATGCAAACGTGGAGTTCTAAGAGGTCTCTGGAAGCCGCTACCAGGAGCCAGTCGTCCAGATACGGAAATATTTGAATGCCGCTGAGGCGGAGACAGGCAACCACTACCACCATCACCTTTGTAAAGACCCTTGGAGCGGTGGACAATCCGAATGGTAGGACTTTGTACTGGTATTGGGTGGAGCCGATTGTGAACCTGAGAAATCTGCAGTGAGGAGGTGCAATTGAGACGTGAAAGTATGCATCTTTTAGATCGAGTGTGGCCATCCAGGCATCCCTCTTGAGGAGGGGGAGTATAGAGCGTAGGGTGACCATGCGGAATTTTTTGTACTTGATGAAGCGGTTGAGACGTCTCAGGTCCAAAATAGGTCGGGTCCCGCCATCCCTCTTGGGGATGGTGAAATAACGTGAAAAGAACCCCTTTCCCCGTTGATGTAAAGGGACTGGTTCTATAGCCCTCTTTTGGAGGAGTGAGGATACCTCCTGTAGGAGGGGTGGAGATGGTGGCGTGCTGACAAATGCCACTCGTGGAGGTTGGTGTGAGAATTCTATGAAGTATCCATGGTCGATGATGGAGAGTACCCATGTGTCTGTGGTAATTTGTTGCCAAGAGGGGAGGAACGGTGTTAGGCGAGTGACATAGGCCGGGGACCGGGGGGAGTCAAAGGCTCTGTTTCTGCTGACGCTGGAATTTGTGGCGAACTGCTGGTTGACCTGAGGCCATTTTTTGCTTGCTCGAAAATTGTTGTCTGCCTCCATTTGGGGAGGCTCTTGGGCGCCAGGTTCGTTCTGGAGAGGAGCGAGAGGAAGGTCTGCGTGACCATTGTTTCGGCCAGGAGCGTTGCTTGAATTGTCTGGATGGTGGGAGGGATACTCCTAGGGTACGAGATGCCTTGATGCTTTTATCAAGGTCTTGTAAGACCGAATCTGTGGAGGAGTGGAAGAGCCCTTGGCCGTCAAAGGGGAGGTCCTCAATGAGTGACCTGGTGTCCTGCTGGAGGGTGGTTGTTCTTAGCCAAGAATGACGCCTTAAGGCAATGGCCGATGACATGGTCTTTGACGCTGCATCCAGAGCGTGTTTTGAGGAGTTTATTTGCTGCTTCCCTAGGAGCAGGCCCTCCTTTTGGAGTTTACGGGCCATTAAGCGTTTTTCTTCCGGTAGACCATTGATGAATTCGGACATCTGCTCCCAGAGAGCGTATTGGTATCGGCCCATACAAGCCAAGTAGTTGGTAGTCTTTATTCCAAGAACTCCTGTAGAATAAAGGCGACGGCCGAAAGCATCGAGTTTCCTGCTTTCCCTATCAGGAGGGATGGATTGTGATTTCTTGGTCCTAGTGGACGATGAGACCACCATAGAAGTAGGTCTAGGATGGGTATGTAGGAACTCCAGTCCAGTCTCCTGGAGTCGGTACATGTGGTCCAATCTCCTCGTGGATACTGGAGCTGTTGCTGGCTTGTCCCACTGCGATTTCGTGGCTTGAAGCAGGACTGCGAACATTGGAAGAGCAATGGACGTGGAAGTGTCGCCTTGAACCACATCGAAGACTGGGTCTGTGATCTCCGGTGCCGGTTGTGCTATGGCAATACCCAGTGTATGTGCCATGCACTTTATAAGGTCACCATAAGTTGGAACATCTTCCGATGGTGAAATCGGTAGATTCGGAGCAATTGGTTGGGAAGGGAGATCAGGAGAGCTATGCTCAGAGGAGTCATCTTCTTCTGATTCACCTTCTGATGCTTCCGATGTATGATGGGACAACGGAGGCGCTATTGGGTCTGGAAGAGGCTCTGGGGCCGGTGTCGATACTGTCTGTCTCGGTGACGGAGGCCGCGAGTGTCGATATTGAGGCTGGTCCGGTATCGGGGATCTGGATCGATGGTAATCCTGGCGTCCGACATAGAAGTCTTCCTGGTGTCTCGCTAGTGTGGCTGAGTGGGAAACTAACCTGGGTGATCGGGATCGATGCGATCTGGGTCTGTCCCAAGGTCGATTGTAGGAAGATTGCCATGGTGTCGGTTGGGCTGGGTAGTTACCATATCGATGGTGGACTAGATCCCAATGAGGGGATGATGCGTACGCCCTCCGGCTGTGTGGGGATGCAGTCTGTCGATCCCGGTATCTGTCGAGGTCGGCGTGGGGTCTATGGTGCCTCTGGTCGATAGGGTGGTGTTGAGGTTCCCTGTCGAGCGTCGACCCCGAACGAGATGAGGCTGGAGAGCCTCGTCTGGACCGATCCCGACTCGGAATGTCCTCAGGGTATCTCGGTCCCGAGAATACTTGAGTGTCCAAGATGTCATGTGGGGGTTCGGGATCAGGCTGTCGTATCGGAGAGTCCAGCAGACGGATGATCGTAGGTTGCGTGGGCAGCGGAGGATTCAGAGATTGATCCTGTTGTGCCACTTGCGCTGGAGCGGTATGGGCCGTGCCCTTAGTGCGGGACTTATCGGTTACCGATTTTTTAGGTCGTTTATCTGACTTATCTTTCTTCTTCTTCTTTACAGGTGATGAAGAAGAAGATTGCAGCGGGGCTGGTCGTTTCGATGCCGGGGGTCCAGTGTCGGAGGCCGCCCTCGGTATGGGAGGTTTGGTCGATGTCGACGCCGTCGTCGATGCAGAAGGTAAAGTTTCCATGATTTTGGTCGGAGTCGCTGCCTCTGGGCGGAGAGCAGATTCTAATAGAGCGACCTTTAGACGAGCCACTCTGTTTTTACGTGTTTGGTTGGAGAAGCGGGCACAGTGGGCACACGTTTCCGGACGGTGGGATTCCCCCAAGCATAAGATGCACAACGAGTGGCCGTCTGCAGTGGCTAGCTTGCTCCCGCAAGACGAGCAGCGTTTAAAACAACCCCAACGCCTCATAAATGAAATAACTGAGGGGTCTGAGGGGGGGGGGAGAGGGGGAGAGGAAGGGAAACTTTCCTGTTCAGCCAAATCCAAAGGATGTCCGTGAGAATAGTCAAATTTACAGTCCGTAGTTGATAGAAATAAGAAGGCTTTCCAAAGAGACTTTTAGGAGGACCGACGAGAAAGAGCTGTTAGCTGAGCGGTCAGAAGAGAACTGGTGGGATGTCCGCGCCGGCCCCTCTGGGCATGCGCGGAGGAGCCCCGCGCATGCCCGGAGGCCCTGGGTGCGAAAATCCGTTGAGCTTTACAGATACCAATGAGTTTTGGCGCAGGCGCAGAAAACCCATGGTGTGAAGCACAGAGACCACGTCGAAGATCCTATTGTTCACACCGACAAGCAGGCTGCCATTTTGACAAGCCTTTAAACTATCACAAATCTTTTCTTTGAGAACTACAAGAAAATATTTATCTCTTTTCCATGACACAATTAAAATCTCTGGTCTCTACTATACTGTGAAGCAATCTTAAATATCTCCTTCGATCATGACTCTGGAGCTGACACAAAAGACTGAGAATCCAACAGTGAATGAATCACCTCTGACATCTTTCTAACTATACCGCTGAGCGCAATTTTTTCAGTCACATCTGAGCTCACAAGGTAAAAAGAACTCCATGCTATTAACCTGAGTACATGAATATGTTAAACCCCTTTTACCAATAGAGGACTGGCTTCTGCAGGAAAGGTTTAGTTTCTTTATTAAAAACAGCTTTGTAATAAAATCTTGAGAGGCAGCAGAATCACAGTGCAGTTTCAGCAGGGCAACAGGAGATGATTCCAGGAATAGTGTTAAACAGGGGTCATTTTGTAGAAAAAGAGGTGCAGGAGCTCATTAGCATAACTCATTAGCATAACTTATTTGCATATGCTACACCACCTGACATCACTAGAAGTATGTCAGAAGGCAAGAAAGAAAGGAGAGAGAGAGAGAGGAAGAGAGAAAGAGCTGGCAGAGAGGGAACAGCTACTAATCCAAGCCTCAGAAATACCACTATTCTGGGAGGATAGGTTCAGTGGGGGCTGAAGCCTTCAGAAGGCTGGTCGGAGGAAGAAGGACCTGGGCCACCCTCCCATTCTTGTAAGTCCCCCCATCCCCCACCAGTTTCCAGGAGGGACCTGGCAACCCTACTTATGGCCTACTTAACATGCACAGTATTATTAGCTAAACAAATACTGGATAATAAAAACTGAGAATTCAGTATAACCCTTGTATGCCTGTAAAGTGTTGTCAAGTCAACCAATTTATGGCAACCCTTCATGGGGTTTCCAAGGCAAGAGGTAAACAGATTGCTACTGTCTGGCTCTGGGTAGCAGTCTTGGACTTCCTTGGTGGCCTCCCATCCAATGACTGACCAGGGCTGACCATGCTTAGCTTCTGAGATCTGACGAGATCAGACTGGCCTGGGCCATCCAGGTAAGGGCAGTATAATCCTTAAAACAAAATAAATCCTTTTGCCACATTTTATCATTGCAACCTGTTTCAAGTACGTTAGGTTCTTACGAGTTCTCTGTTCAGAAACTGTGCGGAGTATTCCCGCTACCACAGAAGTGTTGTTTACAAAAAGGCATTCAGAAAATGCAGGGCTTATTCAGTGGTTTCTTGGGGTGGATCCAGCCATCCTGCAAGGAGCCGTCTTCCAGCCTGAGGAGCCTTCCTCCAACTTATGCAGAGGAGGAGCCACTTTGCCAGAATAATCACAAGTAGGGTTGCCAAGTCTGGGTTGTAAAAAACCTGGAGACTTTGGGGATGGATCCAGGAGAGGGTGGGGTTTGGGGAGGGGAGGGGTGTCAGCAAGGTACAGTGCCATAGAGTCCACCCTCCAAAGCAGCCATTTTCTCCAGGGGAACTGATCTCTGTCAGCTGGAGATCAACTGTAAAAGCGGGGGATCCCCAGGCCCAACCTGGAGGCTGGCAACCCTGATCACAAGCCCAAAGCAAACTCTACCTGAAAACAAAACCCAATTGTGTGTGATGTCTGAACGCACATGACTGTGCAAAATGAAAGGGTTTTTGCTTCCCAGGAACTGAGATTCTAAGCCAATCTTCAGCCTGTGTGGGGCAAACAAACTCCAGTTTGCCTAAGTGTTTCATTCAGATATCATGGGGAAATGGAGCTTGTTTTCAATTGGAGTTTTTTTCACTCTGCGCAAGGAGGGACAGGAGGGGAGAGGGGAGTAAAAGGAATATGGAGGCAGAATGAGCTGCATCAATCTTCTTCACAGCAAACTGAAGTTTGAATTAGATGGCAGCCCTTATTTCTGGTTCCAACATCCTTCACAGTAACATCCACAGAACAGCCACATAACCAGGGGTCATTTGGGGCTGGAGCCTGCCGGAGCGCTGCTCTGGGAGCTCAGGAGCCGGCACAAATGGCAGTGGCAGCAAGCCCCGCCCCCGGCACTTCTTCTCTCTAGAGTCGCGCTGCAGCTGTGGTACAACTCTAGAGAGAGAGAAGAAGCCCTGCAGAGCCCCCACGTGCGCTGTCCTCCTCCTGGCTTCTTCTGGCCACCCGCTGCAGCTTGACTCTTGAGAGAAGGGGTTTAAACTTTAAACCCCTTCTCTCTTCACTTCCCCACCAGCCTGCCTTGGCAAGCCACCTGGGGAAGGGAAGGGGAGGCTTTTGAAGATGCCTTCCCCCATTTTGCTTCCTTCTGACACACTTTTAGTGATGTCAGGGGGTGTGGCATATGCTAATGAGTTATGCTAATAGCAGGTATGCTAATGAGCTCCTGCACCTCTTTTTCTATGAAATGACCCCTGCACAAAACAATTAATATTTTTCCAGTAACATCCACAGAACAATTAATATTTTTCCAGATGCACTATTTGGGTCACAGGACCATCAAAGGTCTATGAGAAACTATTTTTTCATCCCAGTATAATTATTTTAATTGTACTCTTTACTTTCTCATTCGTGCGGCTATTAAACATTTTCTACAGTTTTAGTATTGGGATCTTTAACTGCTTTTATTGTGACATCAATGTTTCTAACTTTTTTATATATTACTATAACAGCCTTGACAACCTATCAGAGCTAAAATTAGTAGCATATAAATCTGACAAACAAAATCAATAAATACAGTTGTAGACATCAAGATTTTATATTTTACACACAGGCACACTCAGTTCACTAGGACACTTACTCTTTTTCTGTCACAATGTAGCCATATTCCTCTTCTTTAGACGACTTTGCATCTAACTGTAGGTCTCCCATCTTATTTTGCATTTCTTCATAAGAACTTTCATCTTGGATCAAAGTATTCTTAATCCAATGATGACGCTCCATCAGCTCTTCAGAGTTTGGTTCCAACTCAGCTTTCTTTTCAGCTATCAATTCCCTTGAGAATGTTTCACTCTTTACATTTTCAACCCCAGCCTTTACTTCTTCAGAGGAAGAAAATTCTAAATCCTCTGACTTCTTGATTTCTGTTTTCACAGATTCATTGGGCAAGGGTTCTTTAGGCAGATTTTCCATTGCCAGATTCTTTTTCAGGAAACGGAATAGTTTTGCATCCAAATAGTTTTCCTACAACAGAGTGAAATTTCCATTTTTTTCTGAACATATATTCAAGGGGATACATATGTGTAATTCATGGAATTGGTCCTGTAAAACTCATAGAATCCTAGAAGTATATGGATATTTATTTATTATTGCAATATATACTCTTAGACTAGGGTGTAGATTTACAGATTTGACAACTGTTAGGTTCACCATATGAATTATGACATCTATATTTTCCCTAGTTTTAGAACAGAGAGCAAGGACATCTGGTAAAGCATGAATATTAACTCTCTTCTTGTCTGTTCTTGTTTACACAGATATATGCAGGAGTCCTTGACTTCCCTGCTTGATCCAGATCCAGTCCTGCTAAAGCCAGTGGTATGAGCCCCCGGCTTTCCAGAGTTCAAATTCTAGATTTCTCAGTCTATCTTATCCTGAGTTTTGGTTTTCAGCCCTGACCTGAAGTGAACTCTCAAACCTTCCCTCATGGGGGGAAATACATAAGATTAAACTCTGGTTCTTTCTTCCTTTACGTGCTTAAAAATGATTTAAAAAACAGTAAAAATGTAGTGAGAAGTTCCACCACACAGAATTATGGTGAAACCAGACTACTCCAAGGTGGGGCTAGGCATAGCATGGAAAGACTGACCACTCAACAGCCTGTTAAGAGGCCTTGTAGATTTCATGATCTGTTAACATTTCCTATCATTCTCCATATTTATTTACTCCCCAAACTAGGATTTTTCATAGAAATCCACTGCCCACGGATGGCTGGGAGAAATCCTCCTTCACCAACAAATGTAATCTCTATTTGTATCCCATTTACATACAAGAAAGCAAACGAACGCAATGTAACTTCAGTAAAGAAAGGGTCAAAAGCCTTCCCTGTGCTATTTTCCCAATCTAAAGCAGACCTCAGGAGCTGCTATTTGTCCATTGGAGTAAACATACGGGCACTCATATCCAATGTTCCCTCTAAGCTCCATAGAGTTGTGAGCAAAAATTCTACCTGATGAGCGAAAAAAGCTAGTAGCATTAAAGTTGTGAGCGAGTTTACATTTGACTATTATATAAGCTAGTTTTTAGAAGATTATTTCCATAACTATAATTCTTTTAATCTATATTTAAACTATATTTTAAGAATAATGTAAATATTATAAGAGAAAATAGAATCAAGTCAAATTTTGTTACAGAAAATGTTGTCCTCTATGTGGGTAGACCAGGCCTCTGGAGAACAGGTGTACCCTCCCCTTTCCACTATATTGGTAGACCTGGCCTCTGGAGAACCCTCCCCTTTCTGCTATATTAGTAGACCTAGCCTCCAGAGAACAGGTCTACCCACCACAGTCCACTATACTGGTAGACTTGGCCTCAGACCGTCACCCTGCACTGAGCCTTAGAAAACATACCAGCACTTAGGAGGGAGGGGAACTCTTGCAGTCTACTTTGGGGGTTTTTCCAGTGAACTATGACAACTAGCATTACAGGTCAAGTATAACTGTCAGAACCCTGCCTAACTTAACAAACAGGAAGCTGCTTAAATGTTATCAACTAGCCCAAACTACTTATTTATTCAAATATTTATATCCCACTTTTCCCTGTAACTCAAGATAGCTTACAAATCACACTGAAAAGCACAATAGGGGTGTGCAATTTTTTTTTATTTTTTCCAGCTTTATTATAGGCCATGGGAACCTTTATATTCAATGGACCCCATAGGCTATAATGGAGAATTATTCAGGGGGTATCTGGGCTCTGGGGAGGCTGTTTTTTGAGGTAGAGGCACCAAATTTGCAGAATAGCTGTGCTGGTGCCTCTCCTTAGAAAAAAACCCAAGTTTCAAAAAGATTGGACAAGGGGGTCCAATTCTATGGGCCCCAAAAGGAGGTGCCCCAATCCTCCATTGTTTACAATGGAGGGGGGGAAAATGCCTCTCAGCTGCCAGCAGAGAGAATTCTTACTGCACTGCTGGATAAAATTTTGTGCACCAGCACCCCCTAGCACAGTTTAGAGGGAACTCTGCTCATATCTATCCTTATGATGTCCCAACATGGCAAATAGCAGCTCCCCTGGGCCACTTCAGATTGGAAAAACACTGTCCTTGTACCATGGTCCCAATCTGAATTAGGATCCCATGATCCCATGAGTCAAGTGAACTTTTTAAACAGCCTCACAAGACTTGCAAGACCAACTATTAACTATGAACATATACATTACCTTCTTTTTATCCCTGACATCGTCCTTCTGTGTTCCAGCTCCTATGAGAACATTGAGAAAGCATTTATTATAAAGCACAGCACATTATGTTTAATACAGACACTAAGGATGTTCTGTTTTTTTATACTTTATGCTTTCCCCCTGTACATTAAACATTAGGAAGTTGTAACCAAAAGATGAAAGTAAAAGCATAGATCAGGTTTGTCACTTTGACTCCATTTGGACAGCTTGCTAATGGAAGATCAATGGAAACTGTACAGTAAGAGTGCATTATATTAATTAGTTCAATAGCATGGCTGACAAATTTACCTCTGTTTACCCGCACCTTAAAAAAAGATCAATACCATGTTTTCCACTAGCAAAGAAATAATGTTTACACAAATAAATGCAGAATGGCAAAAGATCTGCAGCTCTGGCAAATTGCAGAAAAATGAGACTGTGTGTGTTTTGACCATCTTTTATTTTAATAAAGATGGCATCTAAAACAAGAATTAGGCTACAAGGATTATACAATGTTAAATACTGAGACACTGCCAGTGCAATCCTATACATAGTTAGCAGTCTAAACCCATTAATTTCAGTTAGTTTCTTTGAATTAGATTGCAGTGTGAATCACCTATTTCAAGGTAAGAACAGCAAAACTCTGCAATAACTACATGTAATAAATATGGATTTTATCAGGATTCAATATACTTCCATGGATTCCAGAATGACCTAACAATGGCACTCTTCAAATCCCATTATATATGTATTATTTTATTAGTAACAGTAATAATAAATATTTACTGAATGTGGTCACTGACCACTACCATGTTCATCTAAATAAAATACACATAAAACATAGGAAGAATAAAAACAATCACCGACATAAGATGCCACAGAATTCTTCATTGTGGGGGGAGGGGGGGAGGCCGTGATATTGGGCAGGTGAGAATGTGCAGAGGAGCATTTAATTCACCTTGCGCACCTTCCAGATTGGGGGTGAGGGGGTACAGAAGTTGTATCCCAGTGTGGCAATGCATAATTTTAGACCAGAGAAGCAATTTTTATCTGTCTCTTTAGCTAGGGCTGCAATCAGACATGCTGTTTGATCTGGTGTCGTTGCTGTTTCCTTCTGGATTTAAAATGCACATCCAGACAGCAACATCTGTCTTAACGTTCCCCAGTTGTGGGCACCCAATTCTCACCTGTCTTCGAGTCAGAGTTATTTGGCACCAGGGAAAGTCCAGTCCTTCTTGGTGTCAGCAGTCTCACCCTGCATCTCTGGAAGTCTGATCAATCCATTGTGCTCTCCAGCTGTTTGGGAAGTCTGAACACTCCTATCCAGTTTGGGGCTTTTTTGAGGCAGTTAGCGAGGTGCACATAATTGCATATTCGCACCCTCTGTCTCTCTCTCTCCCTCTCCCTCTCCCAGGAGCTTCTCAAAATTGTGTTTTCTTTTTTTAAAAAACTTCCAAAGAAAGATGCCTGTGTATTTCAGCTTTTTTCTGTGTTTTGCAGAACACAGGGTAGGGAAGGGGTTACTTGAAAATATGAGTTGGGGGGGAGGCAGTTTGAAAACAATGCCTGTTTGAAAACAATGCCAGCTTTGTTCGAAGCTTTTTAATAAAAATGCCAGCAGTACACAGGACACAGGATGTGACTTCTCTATTCTCTCTCCCCAGCTTTGAAAAATTTTAAACCATGAATTTTTCAAAAGCACAGTTTCAAAAACACATCCCTATGCTGCACTATATATCCCAGCAACCTCCTCCAGCAATCCTATTGGCCACCAGCTGCCGCCATCCTGCCAGGAGTTTGAAGTGCTGCTTCCCGTAAGTTCTTATGCACATGTTCAGAGGACAAATAATTTCTAAAAGCTGCCCAACTGCCCCACTCTGTGGCTTTTGCATCTGTTCAATCAACTACAGGGTGAACATGCGGTGAGGTGGGTTAAGTGGGGGGATGTCTGATCAAAACTCTGCATTACAAAAAAGCCCAAACAAATTAGAGATGGTGTCAGACCGCTCTAAGTCTGTCATCTGATCACAGCCTAGATTGGCAAGTGCAAGTGAATTGTACCCTGCCTTGGGAACACAGCTCAGCAAAAGCCAGGAGTTGCTGGCAGGCAAGAAGGCAGACAAGAGGTCAGCAAGCTACAGGAGAGAGGGCCAGTGAGGAAACAGTGAGAAAGATGACCGGATAGGTTTTTCTTGTTTGAAGCTGTTTTAATGATTTTCAAACAACTTTATTTTTTTAGAAAAGCAAATAAAGGAACTCTACCCTGTTAAATCTAGTACCTTGCATCTGATAACCTTCTTCCATTAATCCTGTCTCATAATCAGTTTTTCCATCTGCATTTACACCCTTTTCCAATGTTTCTCCTTCAACAATCCCAGAAGCATTTTTCTTTTCTTCATCTGCATCAACAGCCTCAACGGCATCAGCGATAATATCAGCCATCTCATCCAGCTCCAGTGGGTTCAATTTATCTACATCCACATGATGTTTCTTCAAGTCCCTCAGTACATCTTGGATAAATATTTCTTTAAAAAGAGTAGGGGAGGGAACAGAGAAACATGAACACTTGATTACTCATAAAAAGTATGTGCACAGAAAAAAAGAAGCAAAGCAAAGTTTCAGTCCAATCTGATTATCTATAAGGTCTTCTTGACTACATTCAATATATTCAGACATTTTTCCTTGGAAATATATTTTTAATTTTTTCTATTTCTTATTTAAATGCACTGAATGTGTTCAATTATTCAGTGCATACAAATGTTATTAATTCATGGAATTATCTTCTTATATAAATCTTATACAAGTAATTGGGTAAGTTATCTCATTGGACCAACCATAGCCATTGGAATGACTGATCTGAGATAAATTAGTGGGGAAACAACAGTCCTTAGATAAAACGTCACAGACCAGTACTTATCTAGATGTGACTATATCTGTGGGATAAAACTGCTGCATTTAGTATTGTCACATAACTGAAGTCCCTTTTTCACCATATGTCATGACTTGCAAACAAGATTTGCAAAAGCAGCAGGGATCAGTTACAACAACACGCAACCAACTTTAACATTGCTAGTACAGATTTAAAAGTAAAAAATGTATTAGAGCAATTACATATAAAGGAGATGGCCAAACAATATACAGATTAACTAAAAAATAATTCCAAAATCCACGCTACGTCAGTGAAACAACCACCCAAGATCTCCTCCAAGTTGCCAAGTATGGACACAAGCAGCACAACAAAAAACCATTCAATTGAGACTGACATGCTTTAACCTCCTTAGAGGACTGTTTAGTCTGGAGAAGAAGAGGCTGAGGGAGGACATGATTGCTCTCTTTAAACATCTGAAGAGCTGTCACTTAGAGGACGGCAGGGAGCTGTTCCTGTTGGCAGCAGAGGATAGAACTTGCAATACTGGGTCTAAATTAAGGGTGGGAAGGTACCAGCTGAATATTAGGGGAAACTTTTTTATAGTAAGAGTTGTGCAACAGAGGAATCAGCTGCCTAGGGAGGTGGTGAGCTGGACAAACACTTGTTAGGGATGTTCTAGGCTGACCCTACATTAAGCATTGTATGGCCTCTTCCAACTCTGTGATTCTTTGATCCTATGATTCTAGAGTTTCTAGCAGTCATCATCAGGCTTGCTCAGAATATATTTGGAGCACCTTTGGAGCTATCCACAGAGCTCTCGCCCAGCACTCTCCCAGGTGATGAAGACTGCACTGTTGACTGTGGAATCAGATACCCTTTGCAAAGTTTTGTAAACATCTCTGCCTGGTCACCAGGAGTCAATTATTTATTCAGCCTAGAAGAGCAGTTATCAGCAAGCCTCAGGTAAATAACACACTGCTATTGAAAGACTATGTCTCATAGAAAGTATTTAAATCAGGCTCAGTGTAGAATTTGCTCTTTATATCCTGTCAACAGTAAAACCATCAAGGCCAACAAAGCAACCAGCTGTTAAGTATGGATAGACAGTCTAAGAGCAACTTAATCTACACTTGAAGAATGAACTGAGCCAGGCCACAATCAGTTTTGGAGGACCAAGCGAAACTGTATTGGCCCCTCGTGTTATCTAACTTGAGTTCTAGTTCTGTTTATCTGACACATCTGTAGCCTGCCTTCCTCCAAATAGCTCAGTACAACATACCTTACTCCATGTTATTTTCACAATAACACAGTAAAGTAAATTAGACTGAGAATGACTTGCCTAAGGTTACCCAGTGTGCCTCATGGTTGAGTGGGAATTTGAACCTGAGACTTCCAAGACCTAGTCTGACACTGAACTGGTAGCATCAAGACCATCCTCAGGCCATCTACAGTAGTGCTACTGAGATGCAGCAGAGAGCACCAACCACTAAAGTGTCTGGCACCAACCACCGGAGTCCCCAGCTTGAGACTCAGAGTGCCTTACACATCTTACACCAAAGACTAAGAGTATACAATGGTCAGTATAGAGAATGGTGCAGTTTTTTGTTTTTGTTTTTGCATTACTGGGTAGTGAGCTTTCCCCCCTGCAAATTGGTTTCAGGAATGTTGCACTGGCAATCCAAAAACTGGATTGCTGGTGAAAAAGCTATTAGTACAAACTTGCCATTTCAGTTTCATTCATTTTCAACTTATATTCCATTCTTTCTATCAGGCTTATCTCTCCAGTCTACTTCCTCAGGTTCCATAGTCTAAAGCAAAGCGCGGTCACCATCTCAAGCAAAATGAAAATAAGGGAAAAGAAAATCACACAGGAGAAAATGAATTGCCAACGGCCCAACTTCAGAGTCCACTAAAAGACTCTTGGCGGGTCTTTCTGGTTCATTAAATAAAAAGGAGATAGAGAAGCTGCCTGCCTTCTCTGAAGTGTGCTTTTTCTCACTCCGGGCAGCTGCCAGGATTCTGCCTGTAAAAGAAACACCCTCCTGAAGATAAGCTCCTTGTTAAAGGTGACTGACATCTTAAAGAAAACTAGGACTAAAATACCAGAGTGGTAGCCATGAGCCTATTGCAGAAACAACAAGGAGGAGTCTAGTGGCACTTTAAAGACCAACATGTTTATATCCTAGCATAAGATTTGTGGACTAGAGCCCATTTCCTCAGATAAAGTGCCACAAGACTCTAAAGGTTTTACCCTAAAACCCTAAATATTGTAATTTGCAGGGCAACCACTGTTTATGATCACTGAAGGGATAAGAGAAACCAAATATGCACCTGGGAGCAGTTCTGGACAGTGGAGTAAATTAATTGTGTCGGGGAGGGGAAATTGATGAAAAGAATTCAAAGGAAAAGAAACCATTCAGGTATAAAAGATTAAAAATCCCATGTGTTTTTGTAGCATTTTCTGCAGATGATTTGTCAAGAAATTCCTTGGGGGATTTGATTTAAACACAAGCACCACTGTTTATTTTAACTATGGCTAGGTAACTATGAAACAATGATTCATTTTGCAGATAATCACTCAGTATGTATACAAAATGGACCAGAAAGGAATTGTTCCAGAGTGAAATTACTAGGCATAGAATGAGAGTATAAATGAGGCCTCCCAAGATCCAATCATATGCCAAATGACATTTTACTGATAATAATTTCTGGTCCAGAATGTGCCTTTCAATAGCTGTTCAATCCAAGCCAAAGTGTCCTCAGCGAGATTGTCCCTTTGACTGCTCTTTGCTAAAGGGACAATCTAAGAGACATTTCAACAGCCAGAACTACCCACGCTCCCTATTTTCTCCTATATGTCCCACTACTTGATAGTTCATTGTTTGAGTCCTCATTGCTCTATCACTCAGTGCCAAGCATGTGAACTGATCTCCACTGAAAAGTACTTTACTTCAGAGGTAGTCAAGTGATTTTTAGTGTTGTATATAGTCTATGATGGTGGTTTCACATGTGCAAGGTATCCCTTAAAGTGAGCAGCTTTCGGAAGTAGTTCTTGTAATTTTGACTGTTCTTTTGCAGTGTAAAATATACTCTAGAATTTGTAATTCATCCATCTGTATAGCAAATCCTGTGGTTTAGAGCCAATGAAAATGTGATGACAGAAGATACCACAATGGTCCCTCCCCCCTTTAAACTTCATATTACAGGTATGTGAGGACCTGATTTGGATCAGGACCATGATGTTGGGAGACAGGTGTGAATGCTCCTGCATAGCTTTCACATTCTATATGCCACAGAGAAAAGCATATAGGTTTCCTTATAGTACCAGTATCTTTTCCAACATCAGGCAGCCCTAAGCGGATTCAGATTGCAAAAACAATATGGGAACAATGACCTACTCACTTCTCTCCAAAAAGCAGCCTGGTATGTTTTCCTCTGCAAAGAAACAATCTGGAGGGAGGGCAATTCAGATGGTGAAATCACTGCAGGAACATAGATTTAAACCTCTCTCCCCCACACACACCATGGTCCTGCCTGGGCTTGGAGCCCTTTGCAGTAGAAGGGAAAAAAATTTAAGACAGCAGAAGCTCTATTCCTGGATCTCCCGTTGTCACATCTAGCTTGGCCCACAGAGGGAGCCATCTGGCCAAGGCTACCTAATGCAAATACACTCTTTGCTTTAGGCAAAGGAATCATAATGAAGAAATGTGCCCTAAAACAAAAGCACTGCCCATCAGCACAATGTTGCACACACCTCCCAGGAAGGCTCTCAAAAACGAGTTCCCTTTTGACATCACAGACTTCAGTGTCAAATTATGGGCATTTAAAACTGCAATCCTAACCATAGTTTCACCATTCTAAATTAATTTACTTTGATGGACTTAGAAAGGTATAACTTTGCTTAGGAATGTACTGTTAGTAAATAAGTCTGATTTTCCTCTTCCTGGAACAGCAATTTTCGAACTTTTTGCTTGCAGTTTTGTCATTCACTTATGTCTGCCAAGAAAATTTGTGAATCTATCATATATCCCTTCTGGCACCTCTTATGCTCTGAGAGATGGATTCATGGAAGACCAGTCCATCAATGGTTACTAGCTACTATGACTAAAAGGAACCTCCACATCCAAAGGCATACCTGTGGATGCCTCTCAGTACCTGCGATGGGAGGCAATATCAGGAGGCCTTGGCCTCTATACTCTGTTGGCCATCTAGGGCAACTGGTTGGCTGCTATGTAAAACAAGATGCTGAATTAGATGGATCATTAGTCTAATCCAACAGGACACCTCTTATACACTGTTATACTCTGGGAAGTTCACAAGAGGCATTGGTCAGACCTGTTCGGTATCACTATTCCATGTGGATTGACAGTGTACTCCAGCCCACACACTGTCCCTCCTGTAAAACTGTGCACTGAAAGGGAAGTGTACCCTAAATCACACACTGTCCCTTCTGTGCAACTGTGCACTAAAGAGGAAATATTTCCCAATCACACACTGTCCCTCCTGTGTAACTGTGCACTGAAAAGGAAGTGTACCCCAAAGCACACACTGTCCTTCTGGTGCAACTGTGCACTGAGAGGGAAGATGAACCATGATGACAAACTGTCATGTGTTTGCTATTACTGATCTTCAGAAATCACCTGTTAAACTGTCAAGAAATCACAATATTCCCTACAACACAGTTTGAAAACACCTGGCCTAGATCTGGGACATCAGATGAGAGATTAATAAAGAACTGAATTAAATCAAGCCCTTACCATCCACTGTGGTTAGAGGAGTCTTCAGATCACTCTGAGCAGAGCCAGGTACTACCAGTGCAAACCCAGGCCTTTGTTGGAATGATGGTCTCATCTCAAAATCTCCTGTTTTCTCCTTTGGCAATGTCCCATCAAGATGGTCCATCTGAGGAGGCTTGAGCATACTGTTATAGGAGGAAGCTCCTTTAGTCCTGCTAAGAGAAAAACTTCCATCTAGAGTGTTAGCTGCCACCTTTTGAGCGATGTATGCATTTAATGCTGCCAAGAGAGCCTTTCTATCAAACTGTTCTTCTGACTTTACTGGAAATATATATTTTGGAGGTTGGTTGAAGGTTCTCATTGGAAGGTTTTCAGTATATTTCGAATGGGCTGCTGATGAATGTGTCAAAGCAGATGCTCTTCCTTTAGAATTCTGCACCATATAGTTAATTATAGAGTCAGCAGGGATGGTATCAACCTAGAAAGAAAAAGGCAAGTTTAATTTTTCGTATGCTAACCATTTCTAATTAGTCAACATGGGAATGCCACAAGAATATGTATCAATGATGTTCCTGTTTTAACTACATATTTAGGCAACGCCTAGTTGCATCAGTTTCAGTGCAAAATAAAGCTAGATCCTGCAACCTATCAATTATGCAAATTTACAGAGTTGGTCTTAATTTGCAGTGGATCACAGAGATTTTTTTCTGCTCCTCTTCTGCAAAGGACATCTTCCCTGTTCTCTAGCCAATAGAAATTTTATTCAGTCATTCCTTTGGTATCTTGAGATACCATCAGGTTTTTTACATAAATTTCCAAGCCTACTTTGGCATCCATACAGACTAGCAAGTTGCTTTAGAAATAATGAAAGATAAGCTTTGCAATGGTCATGGCCACTTCCCTTAGCACTGAAAAACACAGCTGTAAAAGGCAAGGACAGGAGAAGAAGGAAAGCATTGATATCCTGGCTGAGTCCCAATGCTGACGACATACAATCCCTGTGCACCAATACTACAAGGATCCTTACAGTAAGCTCTACGATCACTGCCTTACTATTTTCAGCAATTTGCCAAGAAACCAGAAGTTCAAGCAAAACATCCCAATAGCTATTACTGTGATAAATAATACATGATTTATAATGATAAACAATTTCTCAGTGTTTTAAGAGTACAAAGTGTTTTCTTATCTCTTTCATCTCTATTCTCAAATGTTGTTTTCATCTGTCAGTTGCGTGAGGCAAAGGAGAACTAGACTAAATGGTTTATCCAGTATGCACTGTACATTATAAAGTGTTGGGGGACTATGGCAATGAAAACACATCACTATAACACTTTCAAGCTGAAGATCCAAAGATTATAGGCATTGGAAAACAATTCTAGAAGTGTAAAAAGTAAAGATGTCTAAGAAGGAACCAAGGGACTGCATGTAGAGTTCCACATGTATAACAGAGTATCTCTAATCCCCTTCCCAGTGTAGCTCCACACTGTCTAAATGTTCAGCATGAAGGTCAAGAGAGCTTCCAGAAGGGTAGGGGTCCATTGGAGCGGGAGCGCACAGGAGCGCAGCTCCGGGAGTGAGGAGCCCAGGGGGCGGGCACATAACCAAGCCCCGCCCCCTCCTCGGCTTCCCCGAGCAGTGCAGAGGCGCAGCACCCCGGGGAAAACCCTGCTAGGGTCTTTATTATTTTTAATGTTTTGTTTTAATATTGATAATTTTATCATTGTTCCTTTTATGACTGTGTGCTGCTTTTCCAGAGACTTGCTCAAGGTGGCATATAAATTTTCTAAGTATACCATTTTTTATCCGGGCACATGGCACATAAGTACTGGAGAAATTTCACCAGCCCTTCAGCAGCTTCCACCCCATCAGTTTGGTGTAGTGGTCAGGAGTTGGACTCTAATCTGGGAGAACCAGGTTTGATTCCCCACTCCTCCACATGCAGTTGCTGGTGTGACCTTGGGCCAGTCACAAGTTCTCTCAAAGCTGTTCTCTCATGAGCAGTTCTCAAAAGACCTCTCTCAGCCCCACCTACCTCACAGGGTGTCTTGTTGTGGGGAGGGGTAGGGAAAGGGATGGGTGGTGCACATGTCCTGGGTATCTGAAGTCTACTTGAAACCTGGTGGTTTCAAGGGAGCAGGAAGAGAATGAGGGTGTGTTCTTTATGCTTATTTTTATTGCACAAAGTATTGGATGGGGAAGGGAATGGAGGAAGAGCAGGTCAGTTTCACTCACCTGTGGAGTGGAGCCTGAGGGGTGGGTGTTGCCTTCTGACACACTTCCAGTATGTTAGGGGGTGTGGCATATGCAAATGAGTTATGCTAATGAGCTCCTGCACCTCTTTTTCTAAGAAATGACCCCTGCAGAAGGGCATTCAGTTCCATTGGAAAGGAAAACTGGTGAGTATTTTTACTCACCCACGAGTCTTTTTGGATCCTCTCAACACTCTGAATGCACAACAAACAGCTAGCTTAAGATGTGGACACAATATCTTAGCAGAGAAGTTACAAAAGATATATGCTAGCTTGCCAATGATGGATTTTAAGTAAGCATTTTTTTCTCTCTGAATGCTCTCAAAGATGGGGGGACTGGTGATTTCCCTGCCTCTCTAGTAAACAAACAAGTCCATCAAGAAAAACAACAGTCACCTTACACAAATTGGGTACAATTGTCAATCGCAGCCCATATCACTATCAAGAGAGAACCAGCAGTTTCAGCAGCTTGACAAGTGACAACTGATGTTCTTTTTAAAAATCCTAATTAAAAATATGGCAACCAGATCAGTAACCCTAGTTTGAAAGCATCATCATTTCTAGTCGCCAATAAAAAATCACAGAGGTAGAAAGAGTCTACATACAACTGGAACTTGCAGTATTAAAGTTGCCACTAGGCATGACTCTCTGTGGATAGTCACATTGCTCTTTTCCTTGGCACTTCTGTGATGAAAGCTCTAAACATTCTGAATTTAAAACAAAGTGGAAATCCAGTTCAGTTGAATTCAAATACGTCCCCAAAAGCTTTAATTGATCATACCGCCTCATCTGAAGTTAGCCAACTCTGACTTATTAGGATAGCCAGCTCTGGATTGGGAAATACCTGGAGATTTTGGGGGTGGAGCCCGGGGAGGGTGGGTTTTGGGGAGGGGAGAGACCTCAGCAGAGTATAATGCCATAGAGCCCATCCTCCAAAGCAGCCATTTTCTTCAGGGAAACTGATCTTGGTTGTCCAGAGATCACTTGTAATAGTGGGAGGTATCCAGGTGACACCTGGAAGTTGGCAACCCTATGACTTATCTAAATCAGAACAGTCTTTGTTTCACAGCAAACCTCTTCAAGACAGAAGAAACTCCTTGGATAATAGGACAAGATATCACGGGAGGTATAAAAATAGAAAGGTATGACCTGAAATCACAGTTAAACCCAGCATAGGTAAATGATGCAGTACTAGAGTACTGAGTCCATAGAACAGTAAGAACAGTTACGCAACATGTTCATTAACCAGCATTTATTAGAATTTAGAACCACATTTCAAGCCAAGAGGACGGTGAGTGGGAACCACTGCATGGAACCTAGAGTCATCTTCCAAACACCATTATTTGTGTTTGGGCCATTTCAGTGGTAGCTTTATGGTAGTTGAATACTTCTGGACATTATTATTCTGTCTTACTTCAAAGTTAAAGGGTTTTCACAAGATAATCCTGCAGCAGGCCTTTTTTTTTTAGTCCTGAATTGCCACTGAGGACAGAGATTTTTAAATTCCCTTTGCTGGCAACTCTGGTTGCATGACAATGGCAGTAGCTAACCCTACCAGATAAGGAAGCAAAGACAGGCTGGGGGAAGGGAAGGAGGGGGAAAGCAAAGATATACTCAGTGAGTAGGCATCAAAAGAGTTTTGATTTTTGAGCCAGAGAGCAAAGATAACTGACAACAGAGGGAAAAAAGTAAAACAGTTCTAGGCTTTCAAGTGACACTGAAGCTATTCCATAAGCGACTGCATCTAAACAGAAACAACATGCAGGTTCTTGTTAAAGGAAGAATTTTTTTTTTTTTGCAGAAAAAGCTGCTATTCAATCACATTTTGCCACCATTTTAAGTTTTTTAAACAATTTATTACTTTCCAGTTCTTTGTTGTCTTTACCAAGGGTAAATTTTGCATCTTCCATTCTACAGAATGGTTCATTTGGCTCATAATGATCTCAATAATGTACTGGACAAACAAACACAACTACTGTAGGGCTTGTACATTAGCTTAAAGTCAGGCTGACTATGACATCCAGACTACTGTAGTTTGGTTAGGTAACTGAGCTTCAGAACGATAACGTATTGAAGTGCACATTATTTTATCCCTTGCAGACTATTGGACATTAAAGTAGGAAAATGGACTTTCCCCCCAACTCCACCAACTAAAATTACAGTTCACCAGATAAAAACTGTTATTAACAACAGTTTAGCCATCTAAAGTCTCTACAGACCACAGAAGCCAATACACTTCCATTTTAAAATGGTATGAGTTAGAATCATAAGCATGCCTGAAATCAGTAGCAAGTTAAGAGCAGAGAATCATACAGCTGTGACAACACACTCTCCTATTAAAGCATATGCATCAAAAATTTCAAAAACATACAACAAATTGCAAAATATGATTAATTTAATATAATAGGTGATGGGGGTCCAAAGTCATCAACAACACTGTAAAGCCTTTGAGTGACATGCATTAACATAGGAGTATTCCAGACATGCTGTGAGTTGAAAGTTGCCATTGTTGAATCAGCCAGATATGGTAGAAGTACCTTTATTGTGTTTGAAGATATTCTAATTGTTGGTCCACACCTGATGAAGACTTTTGGAAACGAATGTATCTACCGGATGTTTCGTTGTTGATGACTTTGGACCCCCATCGCCTATTATATTAAATTAATCATATTTTGCAATTTGTTGTATGTTTTTGAAATTTTTGATTCATATGCTTTAATAGGAGAGTGTGTTGTCACAGCTGTATGATTCTCTGCTCTTAACTTGTTCCATAGCTGTTGTTCTCATAGATATTGAAATCAGTAGCAAGCAAATGAAATCAATGCAACTTCTGAAAAATCACAGTTAAGATATTCCTGTGGTCATGAACCAAAAGATTAATCCAGACCCACAAATGTGGGCTTTCCATTAGTTCCTATGAAGATTCACTCAGAGTGCTTTATCACAGAAAAAGGAGTCCCATGCACACAGGCCATATTCAGATATCATGCACAAATTAGAGATTATTTCTGATAGGCAAGGATATGGTTAATTGTTAGGCTTGAACATAAGAGAAGCCAATGTTGGATCAGGCCAATGGCCCATCCAGTCCAACACTGTCAAAGAGTGGCCAAAAATACCAGGTGCCATCAGGAGGTCCACCAGTGGGGCCAGGGCACTAGAAGCCCTCTCACTGTTGCTCCCCCCCCCAAAGCACCAAGAATACAGTGCATCACTTGCCCCAGACTTCCTATCTATACCTTGTGGCTAATAGCCACTGATGGACCTCTGCATGTCCCTTGTCCCTTCTCTCCTGTTTCTGCATGGCAAAGCACAGTTGAAGACAAAACAAATTCGTCCAAATGGTTTACCTTAACAAACTGAGGCTTTTTTTCTTTCCCAGTATATGGGATCCTGGTTAGAAATCTTGGTTACTAGAGGAAGAAACAAGCCTAACAGATGTTATGACCAACTGGAAGCAGATTGAGCACTTCCACTTTCGGTCTTGGTGCACTATGCAATAGGAACAGAGAGTACACAAGCCCCACAATAAATCAGTGTGTGCTTGTCTCAAACCATAACAGTTGACTTCAGGTGAACTAAACTGATTTATGCAAACATCATGTGAATCACAACCACAAGGACCTAAAGTTGTCAAGCTACAACTGGATTTATTAATAAGGGTCTCATAAAAGACTGCCCCACTGCAGGTGGATAATTAAAATTTCATCTGAAAGGGAAAGTATAGAACCAATAATATGTTTTCTTTTATTTGACAAACCATGAATCTCTATTTCTGTGGGACCAGCATGATCACCAGCTCTGAGAAACTCTGCTTCTCTGCTAGCCTCTTTTATAAATACACAGCATTCAGAATATGGTAGATGTTCACTTACAGGGATGCGTTAGCCATTCTTCCATTTTATTTATTCAGATACTTATACCCTGCTTTTCTCCCCAAAGGGGAGTTTGCTAAATTGTTCTCCCCTTCTCCATTTTATCTTCACAACAACAACCCTGTGAGATAGGTTAGTGAGAGTGACTGGCCAAGGGCACCCAGCAACCCTCTGTGACTAGGGCTGCCAAGTCCCCCGGTAGGGCGGGGGAAACACCGATTTTTAAAGCTTTCCCCCACCTTTTCAAAATTGGCCACCGGGGGAAGCAATGGCTGCCAGCAGGGAAACGTCGGAGGCTGCCCTGGCCTCTTAAAAGGGAAATGTCTGCAGAGAGCCTGCCCTGCAGTAAAAAGCCTCAACAGACATTTTCCCTTTAAGAGAGAACAAGAGAGCCCCGCCCAGAGAGGCTCTTTCTGCTGAAGGGCCTGCTTTTGCATGTGGCCTGCTGCTGGAGTAAGCTGCTTGTGGTAAGCTGCTGGGGTCTGCCAGCTCTTTTCCTTCTCTCTCTCTCCCCCTTTCTTTCTTTTTTCTGTCTGTCTGTCTGTCTCTCTCTCTCTCTCTGTCCCCATCCAGCAGAGGTCTATCAGTGGCTATTATTAGCCACAAGGTCTAAATGGAACCCTTTGTCTGGGGCAGGGATGCTCTGAATTCTTGGTGCTTGGGAGGCAACAGTGGAGGGCTTCTGGAGTTCTGGCCCCGCTGCTGGACCTCCTGAGGGCACCTGGTATTTTTGGCCACTGTGTGACACAGAGTGTTGTACTGGATGGGCTGTTGGCCTGATTCACTGTGGCTTCTCTCCTGTTCTTATGATATGAAAATCATATTTAGCACTTGTGTAGCACTTAGTGCTTCATATTCTGCCGAGATGAGGAAGGATTTAGTAGGGCCGTTGCTCAGTGATAGAGCTTCTGCTTGACATGCAGGAGGTATCAGCCTCTTCAGCTAAAAAAGGATCAAGTAATAGGTGACATTAAAGATCTCAGCCTGAGACCCTGGAGAGCCACTACCAGTCTGAGTAGTCAGTACTGACCTTGATGGACCAATGGCCTGATTCAGTATTAAATAAAATGATTCCATGGCACTGCAGGGTTTTGAGCCAGGCTCTCCCAGATCCCAGCCAAACAAACTGACTGCTACATAACACTGACTCTTGTTCAGCGACAAAAAACAGTGGCATAAAAGTCACAGTCTGGGTAATGCTGCTTGCAAGCCTATAAAGCTCAAAGCAGCAGCAGAAGCTCAGTATTAGGAAACTTCATGAGTTCATGTGTCAGCATGTGGAAGCAACATCACAGGATGTGACATCACAAAATGATGTCACTTCCTTTCTCCTGGCTCCACCCCCAAAGTCTCCTGGCTCCACCCCCAAAGTCCTCAGATATTTCCCAAGTTGGACTTGGCAGCCCTATCTGTGACAGAGTGGAGATCTGAATCCGGACTCCCACAGCCTAGTCAAACCCTCTAACTAGTACACCATGCTGGCTCTCACCTTTGCGTGAGGAGCAGAATTACCATATACTCTGTTATGTAGTGTTAGATGAGAAAACCCAGGAAAATATATGCTTAATTGTATTTTACATTTGCTTCCTGTCCTACCACCACACTGCTCAGAACAGTGTCTCAGTCCCGAAACAGCCCTGCACAGATCATACTCCAAGACAAGAACAGTCCTAAAAAGAGGACTGAAGATAATGGGTTAGAAGGGTATAACTCTGGCCGAGTTCAGACTGGGAGTTTGGCCCGATATAGGCCCGTTTTGCAAGCAGTTTAAGAGAGCCCATTCACACAGCCACAGCTGCCTGGCATTGCCATGCCGCACTCACCTCATCCTGAAGCGCTTTCATCCTGCTTTAAAAAGGTACCTGGTGAAACAGGTGTCAAGCCGTCTGGGTGCATGTTCATCCCGCTTCCTGGCAGTGTGGACGCAAATAAGCCGCACATCAAGCGGCGCCGGTAATGTGAACCCACTGATCCGGCTGCTGTGCCCATGCACCGGACCAAAGCCACGTGCCACCGCAGCGCCACTGCCAGTGGCTGCCCCACAGTGCAAACGCTCCATTCTGCCTCCTTTTTGGTATGGTCCTGCATCAGTCTACGCAGTGCGAACGGAAAGCCCCGCGACAACTCGGCCCAGGTCTATTTGCCCCGCTTCCCTAGTGCTTCATTTTGCCAGTCTGTCCTCAGCCTCTGTTTAGGATTACACTGTACTTGACCATGATCACATAGAGAGCAATCCTGCTCAACCCAGAAGCAGGATTCAATGAGGGCTTATTATTCCCACAATTAGTATTCTCAGGGCTGGAATCCTAACAAGATTCACTGTTGATCACATATTTGAGCCAGTGTTTCCCACATCTAAAGAAACGTTTTAGCCACTATACCATAGCAACTTCTTCCTTTTTTTAAGAGGACCAATACAGTAATCGATCATTCAGCTCCTACTATTCAAGTGAATCCTATGGAAGACATCAGCCTCCAAAGTGATTAGCTCTGCCCATGCAATGGGAACTGCTGAGTAGTTTCCCTTTTGCCTCAGTACACTATGAACTGCCTGGTCATTACCTTCAACAGGGGACAAGGATTGTGAAAAAAGGATTGTTCGGATCTGAACCACAACTAGCATTTTGCAATTTCAAGAACTATGCATGGATTACTATATTCTGTAAATGAATAAATGCAGTTTTTACCACATGTGTGAACTTTCATGTTTCATATGCACAGGTTTGCATTGGCAATTACTGAAGCCCTGTAAATCTTATATAACATGCAATCATTGATGCCTCATGCAAAGTTTCCATCTGAAGAACTAGACAAAAGAGAATATAAATTGCATTCTTCCATATGTTTTATTTTTACTGAACTGCTGCTGTGATTCTGAGAACTGTACCTTATATGGTTCATAACTCTTATTTCATATTCATGGGTATATATGAAAATGCTGATTGCATAGTCTCGACTAAATTTTAATTAAGAAGGTTTCTTACTATCTCTAATTGTTTCATGCAAACTTTAGGGAGTGGTATAACGTTAAACAATGAACAGTCATATTGAGCGATGGCAGCAGGGAGATCATTAATATACGAAGAAACCACTAGTGGTTTAGGAGAGAAGACAGATCATCATGCTAAGAATCTTGCATAACCTTTCTCTGCCTAAGATGTACTGGAGCTTTGAAATATTTTAAAATCTACTTCAGAGAAGCCTGCATGATGAAGGTTGTTAATTAACACCCTCAAGTTAAAAGTGTCGCAAAGCATATAGATGATCAAGCAAAAAATGGGTCTAAAGACTCTCTTTTGATCAAAACTAGTAATGGTTTTGCCTCTGAAGCCTGATTGTGCCAATTGCTATATAATGGGATGGACTGGAGGCTGATTGCTCATCACTTGGTAATCCACTCTGCTATAAAATGCAGTTAATCTAAGATTCAACTGGGAACCACTTGTTCTATCAGGAAAGGAAAGCACACAAATACAGCTTGCTTCCTATGGCACTCCCACTACATTCTTGACCTGAAAAGCCAATATATCAAAATGGCTCTTCATACTATTCTTTCAGAATTCTGGAATATTTGATGCAATCAAATTCTTCTGGATTGCTAGGTATTCACCTCTGGAAGTCTGGATTATTGCTACTGTCCAACCCCCACCCAGCCACCATTTTTTACTGGGAAACAGGTTTACTGCATGAAGGATTCACTGTCCATGTTCTTGACCCAGCACTAGACAGACAATTTATATAGGACTGCTATAAACATCACTAGAGAACTGGGAGGTGTTTTTTGTCCTTTTCAAGTTAGTCTCTCACCAAGTTCTCCAAGTAATTTACCAGATCTGCTATCTGCACATTACTGTGGGTGGATATGTATAAATGTTCTGTTAGCCAAATTGCCTTGATTTCTTATCAATATTGGAGAGAGGGGCTGCTGGTGAACTGCACATTTCAGCTGTTTATCAACTCTTAGGATCCTACTCCTAATTGAGCTAGGTTTAGACACCTGGGTAGAGAATAAAATTTTTAAAGCAAGTCATTACAGATTAATATTATCTGGGGATATACTGATCATTAATTAGATGGCACTTTTAATCAGTGCCCTAAGCTACTACTTAGCACTTATCATACTTAGACTGTGTATAACTCTCTGTCTTTAAAACATTTTACAAACTGCACTTCACAAATTCCCTGTGAGCCAAGGTATGTTATCACCCCTCCTTTATGTCTACATAAAGATTATCTTACACTATGTGTATCATTAGTGCCAGTTAAGTCCCAGAAAATGAATTTTTGAAAAATGTATATTGAAAACCGAACCAATGCTCAGTCTGGACAGAGTTCTTCTGGCGGCAGGAGAAAAAAATCTTGATGCTTGAAAATTTGTACACAACCACACCAGTAGATGTCAGTCCTATATTAGGCCAAGGCTTCTCTTCTGCATGCCTCTCAGAGTAG
Organism: Lepidodactylus listeri; assembly: GCA_029233225.1. NCBI lineage: Eukaryota > Metazoa > Chordata > Lepidosauria > Squamata > Gekkonidae > Lepidodactylus > Lepidodactylus listeri. Next base: position 15,751,859 of record JARCFY010000012.1, read on the forward strand.
CTTTCCGCATCAAATGCCAGGATTTCAACAGTCCCTGTATGCATATGCAAGGTCTTGCATATACTTACCAGGACATCTCACTTTTTCAACTCACCAACAGCAGTTCCTTGCATTGGGTTTGAAAACGCTTGCAAGACTGCCCCAAGTTCTGAGGGTGGCTTATTATATATTCGAATCGTTTCAATTCCACCCTCCGCACCAAAAGTGCTGAAGCGGGCTTACAGACAATTGAAATAATACAAAAAAATTAAAACACCAGCATAAAATAGTCACATATTAAAATAAAACTTTTAAAAATCATATTGGGATTTGATGTCAAGTGGAGGGGGTCTTCAAAGTATATGCAGAGCTGAGTCCAGTTCTCTGAATCTTAGCCAAAGGATATATACCATTCACAATGTTTCCTAAACACACTTCCTTGACACATTTTGCATCAGCTGTCCAAAAGTGGCAAGGGTCGCAGGAGGTGCTTGCATAAGGAAGGGGGAAGTATTGTGTTATGACATCATTGATAGGTGCTGGGACGGTCACGGCTGCCTCCTTTACTGGATTCACATGGGAAGGGTAAGTAGGAACTGGGCAGGAGGAAGTAGGAAGGGGGCTGGATAAAAGAAGAGGAAAACCAGGAAAGAGAAAGAAACAGACAGAAGATGTTAAGATGCAGACAGGTTACCTTCCACTTCAAAGTGTCTGAGGAAGTGTACGTGCACACAAAAGCTCATACCTTGAATAAAACTTTGTGGGTCTTAAAGGTGCCACTGGACTCAAACTTTGTTCTGCTCTGCCTGTGTTTGCTTATGCTAACCCTCCTTTTTCGTTCCTGCTACTATGGACCACAGTTGAAATTATGATCTCCATGTCAGGAAAACATGCAGTCTTATCAATTGTAAGTACAAAGCGAGTATTTATTTTGCAGCAAAACCAAAGGTAAGGAAGCTTCAAGACAAGAACCAAGAGGTAAAAGGTTTTCTGTCACAATTGCGGGGGGGGGGGGGGGGAGGACCTCAGCTGTTGCTCTGGCTTGCCAGATCTGATGATTAACACAGAACGTTTCCATTATATCCAGGCAGTGTGCCCAGCTTTATCTTTTTTGCAAAGCCAAAGCCAAAGTGGCAGAAACGATATTTGTGTAGCCTTGGGGAAATTCTCCTCTGCAATTTGGGTCAATAATATTTATCATTCCTGTATTTATTTTATGCAGCGTTTTCATTCATTAGTACTCCTAAGCAACTGCAAGCAGAAATGGATATATTTGATAAATAAGAACTTCTGGTGTGGAAGATATCTGATGCAGGCATTTACCAAGAGACAATCAACCTCCAGCACTATCAGTTCTGTTTCTGTGATCAGTATTAGATCACGTAGAATAATGCTGCTTTACCTTAACATTCTGGATTTTAAATTAGCAATAGTTTCTATTCCCTGTTCTTCCTTTTCAGGATATCAGGATAAATATCACTTAGAAAAAAATACATTCAGAGTGCATTTCAAACTAGAATAAAATGCACTCTGAATGTAAGGGGGAAGAGAAATCATGTCTGCATCTCTGGGAGGGTTAAACAGATGCACAGGAACTTAGAACGGTAATATGGCAAGGCTTCCCTGAAAGGCAGCAATGTTTTGGTAAAATCTCAGACCTTGCAAACTTTCAGAGCATTTTGTACCTCTAAATTAAGTTATGTGAAAAGAGAAAAATTAACACAGAAAGGTTAGACAAATAATAGAAAAAGTCTGATTTTCTACAATACAGTGCTATTTTCAAGAGAGTCTTTTTATTTTATTTTTTTCTTCCAAAGCCTTTGTGTCCCAGCTGCAGCCACAGCTTCCCAGTCATCCATGTTCGAGGGAATTTTGCCCAAAGGCTTTCCAAAAAAAACTGCAGCAATGAGACTCATTAGCCATGTCACAATACCACAGTAACACATCAGGATGGCTGTTGTGTACAGCGAAACAACAGCATGAAATTTTTCCTTTAGTGTCAAAAATAGCTTTAACATCATTCAACATGTCCTGGATTCTCTAACCCAGCAAAATGAATATCCTGTCTATGATTCCAAAGGAGGCTCATTTCAAGAAAGGGGCAAAACTTTCATACCTATTTTGAAAATATGGCAGAATCTTCAATCTGACCTGAGATATCATCCAATGCTTTCACATGCTTCCCATAACGACACTATAATGGCCCCAGATAGCCTAGGCTGCTTTAGGGTCAGCCAGAGGCAACACAATAATGTTTTCAATTGAGGCCTTGCTACAAATGCTCCAAGTCCTTCCTTTACATTTACAAAGGTCTGTTTGCAGACAGATATGGGAGCAAAGGGAACCAACCCCAATAGCTGGGATAATCCAGGGGCAAATGTATTTATTTTACAGCAATATAAAGATCTGCAGTGTCCAAGGCCAAAACTCACCTAATCACAGTGTGGGCAACCAACAGGATGCAGAAGAGCCAGGCCTCCTCTGCCTGTGCATCCCTGTACTCCAGATGAGGCCACCCCAGCTCTGAGTTGTCAAGCTGTAAACTGCCCAGGCTCCTCCTTGCCAAGCCATTACTGATGCATGAGTACCATGCCCTTCCTCCAAAATCACAAGGTCTTTAGCACCCCAGTTTCATGAAGGGAAATTTCTGGTCTGAGGAGTTACCCCTTTAACTGATGCCTCAGCATGCTCACTTAAACTATATATATTAACACACTTTTCCTTTACTGATATTGCCATCAGATAAAATTGATACCTAAGGCCCTGGTGGGTCCACTCTCATAACCATTAGAGTAGAGTAGGTGAGAAAAAACCCTGGCTAAGAGAGGCAAAAAAAAAAAAGTCCCCACTGAAAAAATTCCACACTCAAAATGTTGGGAGGGAGGGAGGGAACCTCATTTTTTTCTTTAATTCTCTACTCTTATGACAACAGTCTTGAGCATTAACAATTCAACATAACAACAACAGAACAGCAATAATAATTATAACAGTAAGCCCACCTATAACAGGGAAAACATAAGATTATCCAGCTATAACTATCTTTTAGATTTAATTACACTGGGGGGGGGGGGGGACCTCAGCAACACAACCAGGGAAATGATCGCCACATTGGGTTCAGGAAGCAATTTTCCTCCAGGCCACTTTGGCTGGAGAACCTGGAGGTTTCTTTGTCATCTTCTGGCCATGGAATAGTGGTCACTCGGGGCATGGGGGGAGGGAGGTATTTGTAAATTTCCTGCATTGTGCAGGGGGTTGGACTAGAGGACCCAGGAGATCCCTTCCAACTCTATGGGTGCATTCAGACAGAGTGCTGGAGCCGACTGGAGCCAGCTCAAAACACCCCATCGCAATTACACTCACCCCAGCTCGAAGCGCACTCAAGCGGCTCTCCGGCGTCTACACGGGAGCATGTGTCTGGCCCCTTTTTTTATTTTTCGCTGCTTGCACATGGGCATAAGCAAACAGCTGAAAATACAGCCTAGCACATGCGCAAAAGCAGGAGAGCAAAGCCTCTCAGTCACACAAGCTCCGTGACTTCCTTGCCTTGAAATAACACATCACTTTACACTTGTACCCCAAAACTGGTCTCCTTCACATCCCGGACAGAGAAGTAATGGCCATTAAAAAAAATAATAAAGGAAAGGCAGAGAAGCGCCTATGCGCATATCGCCAACACACACAAAAAAATGGTGGGCAAAAAGGGGGGCAGGCCTTAAAGACTCGGAAGTGGCTTGACGACGGCTCCACGATTAGACGGGGAAAAGGCGGCTTGAGCCAGCAGAGGACAGGAGAAACCACCTTGGGATCTGGTCTCAAAACTGCGACGCTTGAGATGGTATTTGTTTTTTTTTTTGTAAGAAAGTTTTTATTTTTCAAAACATTAAAATTAATACATTTGTTTTATACAAATCCTTTTTTCCATATTATATAACATTTTGTTCTATTTGTATAGTCTTGCTTTTATCTTGTATTGGTGGTTTCCCACCACATCTGAAGCATAACACATTTTCCACTTTATCCAAAATAGTAATATTTATCTCTATGTTTACATTTCTGGTAACGGTTATATATCTTTAAAATACTTATATACCAATTCTTATTTTCTATATTCTTATATAATTCTAAAAAACAAGTTCATTATCTAATTATCCTTAGTACATTCATATACTCAATTTCTATTCCTTTATGCTATTATAACCATGTATAAATGTAGTTTTTCATGTCCCAATATTTTTCAACATATTCTTTCAAATCCTCCCAATCTTCTAAAAAAGTCTCTGAGTACAGATTATTCAACTTTCTAGTCCATTTATCCATTTCAGCCATATATAACAATTTTTTCAACTATTCCCACACTTCTGGTATTTTTTCATTTTTCCAATTTTGTGCATACACCATTCTTGCTGTTGTAATCATATACCATATTATTGTCCTTTTCTTTACATTTATCTCTTCTAGTTTAAGTCCAAGCAGTAACATTTCAAGCAACTTCTTAAATGTACATTTCAAAAATTTTTCCATTTCTGCATGTATTATAGACCAATAAGTCTTCGCTTTATCACAAGTCCACCACATATGATAGAAAGAACCTTCTTTCTTTTTACATTTCCAACATTTGTTAGACATATTTTGATTAATATTTACAATTTTTTTTGGTGTCATATACCATCTGTACATCATTTTAAAACAGTTCTCTTTTAGATTATAACATGTAGAAATACTCATTGCATTTTTCCATAAAAATTCCCAAGATTCCATTTCAATGTCTTTGTTTAGGTTTATCGCCCATTTTATCATTTGTTCCTTTACCATTTCATCAGCATTAAACCATTTTAACAATACTTTATACATTTTAGAAATCATTTTTTTCCCATCTTCCTCCCAAATTTGTTCTATTTCACTGCTTTTTTCTCTAAAACCAGATTTTTTATCACTTCTGTACATATCATATATTTGTCTGTACCTTAACCAGCCATAATCAAAGTCCATCTGCTGCTGCTCCTTCAATTTAAAGTCTTTACCATGTCTTGTTAACAGGTCTCTATATTTCAACCAGTCTTGTCCTTTGTAGTGAGATGATGGATTTAAAACTTCTGCAGGTACAATCCACATAGGTATTTCTTCTGGAAAAAAGTTTTTATATCTTGTCCACGTATCAATTAATGTTCTTCTCAAATAATGATGCTTAAACATATTGTCCATTTTTGTTTTACCATAATACAGATATGCGTGCCACCCAAACCTACAGTCATGACCTTCCAGGGACAATAACTTTCTGTCTTGTAACATAGTCCATGTCCCTATCCAAGTCAAACATACTGCATCATGATATAGCCTTAAGTTTGGTAACTGAAACCCACCTCTCTCTTTAGCATCACACATTATTTTCATCTTAATTCTTGGTTTTTTCCCTCCCCACACAAACTTAGTCAATTCCTTCTGCCAGCATTTGAATGTTTTTACATCTTTCACAATTGGAATAGTTTGAAACAGAAACATTATTCTTGGTAACACATTCATTTTAACCACTGCAATTCTACCCAGCAGTGACAAATTTAATACATTCCACCTTTTAATATCTTGCATAACTTGCTGCCATAATTTCTCATAATTATTCTTATACAAATCAATGTTTTTCATTGTTAGGTTTACACCTAGATATTTTGTCTTTTTCACCACTTCACATTCTATAAGATTTTGTAATTCAATTTGCTTATTATTTGGCATATTTTTACACATCACTTTCGATTTGTTCTTATTTACATAAAACCCAGCCAAATCACCAAACTCTCTTACTTTCTGCAACAAATATGGTAGTGTAGTCATAGGGTCTTCAGCTATAAACATCACGTCGTCTGCAAAGGCTCTATATTTAAAAGAGAAACCTTTTATTGTTAAGCCTTTAATTTCTTTATCTTCTTTCAAATTTAGTAACAAGACTTCCAAAATCCAAATAAATAGCAACGGCAAGAGTGGGCATCCTTGTCGTGTTCCTTTTTCCACTTTAAAGTAATCCGTTTTTTCAGTATTAATTATTAAAGAGGATTTCTGTTCTCTATATATTGACTTAATAAGATTAAGCATATAGTCTCCAATTTCAAGATGTTCCAACACTTCAAACATAAAATCCCAATTTAAATTGTCAAACGCTTTCTCCGCGTCTAAAAAAAGAAAGCCCACTTCCTTCTCCGGATGTTTATCATAGTACTCTAGAGCATCCACTACTACTCTTATATTGTCTCTTATTTGGCGATTAGGTAAAAATCCTGCTTGTTCTGTCTGTATAGTCTCTTTAAGATGTTCCTTAAGCCTATCAACTATAATCTTGGCAAAAATCTTATAGTCATTGTTTAACAAAGAAATTGGTCTATAATTTTTAACATTGGTTAAATCTTGACCTTCTTTCGGAATGAGTGAAATGGTTGCTTCTTTCCAAGTCTCTGGGACCTCACCTGTCACTCCTATGTCATTCATTAATAGCAATAACACTGGTGAGATCGAATCCTGTAGTGATTTATAAAACTTAGCTGTAAATCCATCTGATCCAGGTGCTTTCCCTAATTTTGAATCATTTATTGCATTTTTAATCTCTTGTAGTGACATTGGGCAGTTAAGTAGTTCTTTGATTTTCTCCGTTGGTTTTGGTAATTTTAATGACTATAGGTATTCTTTAATCCTTCTTCTATCTTTATTTTCCTTCTTAAAAAGCTTTGCATAATATTTTAAAAATTCTCTTTTTATTCCCTTATTGTCTATTAGCTCAATATTGTCCCGTATCACTTTAGTAATAAATTTATTTTCACGTTTTTTCTTTAATTGCCATGCTAAGTACTTTCCAGGTTTATTTGCACCTTCAAATGCTTTTTGTTGCAATTTTTTCAGGTTCCAGTAAGTCTCTTGATTCAAAATAGCTTTTGCTTGGTCTTGTAACATCCAAATTTCCTTTTGCAGTTTCTTTTTTCCTGGTCTTTTCTTCAGTTCCTTTTCTTTTATTTTAATGGCTTGTACAATGTTTTCATATTGTTCTCTTTTCTTTTTATTGTCTTTAGCGTTCAATGATATCAATAATCCTCTCATAACTGCTTTGTACGCATCCCACACAGTTTGAATTTTTACTTCTTTTTGTATGTTCGCTTGAAAATATAAATCTGTCTCTTCATGTAATTTTTTAACTATTTCTTGGTTGTCTAATAAGTCCTCATTTATTCTCCATCTCCCTTGCCTTTTTATTTGCCCCGAAGTCCATAGACAAGGATTGTGGTCTGAGATTATTCTAGGTAGAATTTCAACTTTTTTTGTCTTAAGTGTTAGATTAATAGACATCCAGATCATATCAATTCTTGAATGTGAATCATGTCTGTTAGAGTAAAAAGTATAGTCTTTCCCTTATGGGTTAACCTTCCTCCAAATATCCTCCATCTTTTCCTGTTTTATCAGTTCAAAAAAATTTTTTGGAAGTTTCCCTAGTGTGTCGTCTTTTCTCTTTGAGCGCCTATCTATTTTATTATTCACAGTCCCATTAAAGTCTCCCAACATTATGATTTGTTCATAGTTTACACTGTCCAGTTCCATTTGTAGTTTTTTAAAAAAGATTTCTTTAGCTCCGTTGGGGGCGTAAATATTTACAATCAAAGTCTTCTGTCCGTGTAACAGAATTTCAATAGCTAAGTATCTTCCTTCTTTATCTTTAAATATTAGTTTAGGTTCCAAGTCTTTTTTGGCATATGTTACCACTCCATTCTTTTTATTACTTGCCAATGAAAAAAATTCTTCTCCCAACTTTTTTCTTATTAAATATTTGTAGTCTTGTTTCTTAATATGGGCCTCTTGTATACAAACTATACTACATTTTTGTTTCTCCAGCCAGTGTCCTACCATTCTACGTTTTTGGGGTGAATTAAGTCCATTTACATTCCATGAGAGTACTTTGTAATCCATCTTGTTGTAGTCTTAAATATCACCAAATTCTTCCTTGTTCTCACCAACAAAGGCATACATTTCGGCTGAATTTTTAATCACCATTCTGTTGTTACCATAATAAAAACTCAGTCCTTGTGGTATTTCCCAACGAAATCTTATTTTTTTCTCTTTCAGTTTGTCTGTCAGACGCTTGAATTTTTTCCTGTCTTGCAAAATTGCTCTGGGCAATTCTCTCATTACGATAACTTTTTTCCCACCTATTTCAAAAGAGTCTGTAAAACATTTCTTGTAGATTTGTTCTTTTGTTCTCTTCATTGTAAACTGAACTACCACGTCCCTTGGTATATTTTTGTCTCTCGCGTATGTAGAATTGACTCTGTAAACAAGATCCATATGTTCTTTAACAACTTCCTCTTCCTCTTGTAAAAAATCTGCTAATGCTTCTTGCATTCTTGTAAAAATGTCTTCACCTAATTTTTCCTCTATACCTCTAAATCTCAGATGGTTTTGCATGTCTCTATAGTGCATCATCTTTTCCATTCTGTCATTTTCCTTCATTGTTTTTTGAGTATTTTCTTCCAGTTCTTTTACTTTAATTTCTATGTCTTGTGTTCTAGTGGTTAACTTTTGTAATTCAGCTTTTAAATCTATAAAATTTTTGTCTGCTTGTGCAGCTATACCATTCATTTTAACATTTACCTCTCCTATAGCGTCTAACATTTTTTTTCCATTGTTTCCATAACAGCTAGTAATTCTTTTCTTTTTTTGCTGCCATTGTAGGAGAGGACCATGTAGCTGCTCTCGATCTTAGCCTGCGATCCGTCTTGTCTCTTTAAAAAAGATCGATTTTATTTTATTTTCCAAATCAAACACCGTTTAGTGTAATCACACAAGCTAGTCTTGCCAAGTCAAATTTCGTTGGTTTCAGCCTTCTAAGTTATATAGTTTATGAGATATTACTGTTTAAAAATTTTATAAATCCAAAATGGCGGGCGCAACTTCTCTATGGTTTGTGTCAAAGGTTATAGTCTTTTTACCTTGCTTCTGGCTTGCCGTAGTTTCCTTTTGTCCCTTCCTCTTGCTTACTAGTCTGCTCTCTGCACGTCACTTCCTGTTGTAGTCCTTTTGGTCCGGCAGTTTTTACAGTCCCCTTTGCTCTCTTCCGGTTTTTCTCCGCTTCCCTTCTTGTCTGCTCCTCAAGCCGTCACTTCCTGTCTCAGTCCTCACAGCTTGGTCTCGCGATGCTTGGTTCCCTCCTCCCCTCTTTGTCTCGCGATGCTTGGCTCCCCCTCCCGACTCTTCTTAACCACAGGAATGTTAAACAACTTGTTTTTTTGGCTTTTTAAGTTCAAATTCAGCTTTTTAATGTTTCAAAACTGCACTCATCCAATCTGCAACAGTCTATTGCTTCACCAGATCTGCTTTTCGTCTTTCAAAACACGGTAATGGTAAGGCAAAAGTTTTTTCCCATTACCTTATGTTGTTACTTCTCTTCAGATGTGGTCCCAACGTTTAAACTTTGTCTTCTTTGTTAAGGAATCAGGGGAATTGGAGATTTTATGCTGATTAATCAGCCCAGCTTGGCTCCTTAGAGATACTTGCAAAAATCTTCTTTGGCTGCAGTGCTCAAGGTGTTGTAAAAGTCTCCTCCGAGGCTTTTCCTTCACCGAGCTTGCTCAAACCTGGATTATATTGCTTGCTGGTCCTCACACTACCTGTGTGAGGTTGCGTCAGGTGGATTTATCCACCCAAGCTGTCAAGAAGAGCCACTGTCCGCCCTGCGCATTTGCAAAGCGTGTCAGACCTCCATTCCTCCGACCGGAAACCTCCGTGACTGCCGCTTGAGATGGTATTTGGTCCGATAGGTGACGGCTGGGGACGGGAGGCAGCTGTGGCTGTCTGAACATGCAGATTTGAGCAGGCTCTAATTGTTTCAAAAAGGCTCAAATCTACGCATCTGAACGCACCCTATGAGTCTATGATTCTATGAACAGCCAGAGTAATATCATGGTCACTTCCAGCCAAGAGGGTCTGTAACTTGCACTGGTGAGGGTGGGTACCATGCTAGAGATGGGTCAGAGAAGAAGAGAGTAGCATGCTGATGCTTTAAATAAGGCTTTGCCTACATGAACCTCATGTCAGGCACTTGTCTGCACTGGTGTCCATAGGCTTGCAGCAAGAGGTGAGATGGAGGAATAAGCTGGTAAATAACTGTATCTGAAGAAGTGTGCATACACACAAAAGCTTATACCTTGAATAAAACTTTGTTGGTCTTAAAGGTGCCACTCAACTCAAACTTTGTTCTGCTGCATCAGACCAACACAGCTACCCACTTGAATCTGGTAAATAACAGTATACTTCAGACATAGGGATGAGCAAAACCAAGAGTTGCTACTCTGAAAAATAACTGGTAGACGTAGGAATGGATCAATTCTACTCCACCAAAATTCTAGAGAGATTGTGAGGTCTGAAATAGATCATGCAATCCACTCTGGTATCTGGTGTAGTTGGGAGGTTTTGTTTGTTTGTATATATACACCAAAGCAATGGATCAGCAAAGGATCAGAGAAATCTTTAATTATGCCTCACAGGAGATAATAATTATTACAAATGCAAAGTTTGGCATTTCCATAGGCAACCCCAGTTCTCTACCACATACTTTTTTTATAATGAATCCAGAGCTTGCTGGAGTGTGGAATGCTCTGGTTCTATCACAGAAGCAGTTCCATTGGTATCAGAGGACAGACTTCTATCATTTCCAATCTTAATTCAACACATCTGGAACCTTAAGGGAGATGACAGATGTACAGAAAGGCAGAATTGGTCTGGAAAAGTGTCTACACTGACTTGAGTTCAAATGTTCCTATTCCTCTCAAAGGCTAAACTCTGGAAAAATCACTGCCCCATGTTTGCAACAAAAGCTAGCTATGCAGAGTACTTATTGCTGATCCCCTCTTAAAAATTTCAAGAAAACTGTCCCTTCTCCCTCCCAATTTTTAAAGTTTTTAACTTTAAAAAATATTAAAATATAGTAATATTTTAATTAGTAAGGTGATGGATGTATGGGTAAATGTGTGAACCAGCTTAGTATAATAGTTAAGAGCAGGGCTTTTTTGGTAGAAAAAGTGCAGCAGGAACTCATTAGCATAATAGGCCACACACCCAACAGCAGAAACTCATTAGCATATTAGGCCACACCCCTGACAGCACAGCTCCCTCCCAGGATTGGCTTCCCCAGGTGCCACACGGCTTGAGGGGTGCATGGGGAACCCGAGGGAAGGAAGGCAGTTTCTGGATTGACTTCCCCAAGCACCCTGCAGGAAGGGGGAGGGAACCCAAGGGGGAGGGAGGCTGTAGGCGTGGCCAACTCAGAAGCCAGCCAGAACTCTGTTCCTGTGTGTTCCTCCCCAAAAATAGCCCTGGTTAAGAGTGTCAAATTGGGCCTTGAAAAATTCAGATTCAACTTGTCGCACAACTTGAAGCAGACCTGTCATTTTTTCTCGGTTTAACCTGCCTCACAGTGGGCTTTTCTGCACTGGGTATTCATTCCAGCTTGGCTTCTTAACAACATTGTTTTTCCTCTCCCTTACAAACAATGGGGGGGGGGGCAGCCACCTTGAAACAGCCTTCGGTCCAGTGATGTGCACATCTGTCATTTCAGTTGCACAGTTAGGCTCATCCTACGGCTAACAGTAGTGCTATAATGCTGTGAGCTCTCTCTCTCTTTCTCTTAACTTCACTCTAAATGCAGAGTCCAATTAATTAATGATTTCCTTGGCTTTCATTATCTCATTGAAAAGCCCCAGAGTTAGTGTTGGTGAGAGCAAGAGTTTCACAGGAGCTTATCCTTTACACTGTTTTATGCTTTAATTCCACTCTTACCCATTTTATTTTTACAACTGTTTTCACATCCACGTGCTATGAATTAGAAAGCAAGAAACCAAAAATCAGCCTGAAAAAGAAAGATGATTTTTGCATTATGGGATTAAAATCTAGAAAATTCCTTATGAATCCACCATTTAGAACATTTTTCTTTTAACTGTGGTGGGGGGAAAGGTGGATGATCCAGTTCTCAAACAGATTGCTTTATTCAAAGCATAATAAGTAGTATTAACTTCTAACATATTTTCTCTTGTTTTCATTTAGGTTATTATTTCTATTACTAATGCAAACATTTTGGGCATCACATTGTCCATGTATTTTAAAATGCTCATCAACAGAAAGAGAAAAAAACATACAGTTTGCTTCTATGTGTGTCGATTCTAGGTTTTTTGCTCTTTATTCTCAAGCCTTCATGCTTCTGGGAGCTTGTCTCCACGGCAACACACAATAATGCTGGTGAGTGGTGCCATCGCGGCACTCTTCCCCACCAAAGACCTCAGTCGTATAGATTATTTATGAATTCATATGACATCCCCAGCATCATTGAAATACCTTTTGGACAAATTCTCACTTTCCAATTGCTTCAAAAGAATGACATTCTCAGTCAGTGCCTCGCTACTGAAAATCAGCGTTTCAAAAAAAAAAAAAAAAAAAAAGCTAAGCAAAAAGCACTAGAGGCAAATGGCACCATTAATTAATTCCTTTTAAAAAAAAAAGACTTCAGTGTTTCTCAAGTCTCTTTAAGTATGGTAAGCACACCTGTTGTCTTGCTCCAAAGCTGTCTATGCAAGCTGTTAGAACCTTTACTGTACCTAGCAAAAACGTCTTGTTATGCCTAACTTGTTCGTAAAGGCATTTGCACATAGTAATACCATAACAAACGATAAATATGAATATGCCCTCTCCCTATAAACCAGATCCAAATCATCTGTGTTCCAGTTCCCCTCTTCATTCATTTGGCCTAGTCCTTTTCTCTCCCCACTGAAGCCTACTACATTCCCTTAGTTTATTTAGCACCCAACTAACTCGTCTCTGCTCACCCCTGCTGTGATGCGAAAACACCACAAACAACAGATTCTTCAGTATTTAACTGGGTATTATTTATTTACTAAAAGCTACCTGGAAGCTCTAGGTCAAAATCCAGAATGTGAAAGAAATTATAAAACACTCATTTATTTACAGCTTTACCTTTGGGCCTTGCTCAATCCTGAGACCTAAATGAATCTAACAGCTAGCTACTAACTGGAAAGCAATGCTACTCTTGCAATGCTGCAAAACTGCTGTAAAGTAGCCATAAAGCACTCTGTTGGATCACAGAGCATACTTCCATCCCTCTATGGATCTTGACAGAATACAACAGCTCATGTAATCCTAGGGTTGCCAAGTCTAAGTTGGAAAATACCTGGAGACTTTGAGGGTGGAGCTGGGAGAGGGTGGGGTTTGGGGAGGGGAAGGGCCTCAGCATGGTACCATGCCATAGAGTCCACCCTTCAAAGAAGCCATTTTTTCCAGGAGAGCTGTTCTCTGTCAGCTGGAGATCAGTTGTAAAGGCTAGAGATCCCCAGGCTCCACCTGGAGGTTGGCAACCCTATGTAATCCTCCCTTAAGCAGTAGAAGGAAATAGGGTTGCCAACTCTCCAGTGGCACCTAGAGATCTCCCACTGTTACAATTGATCTTCTGGAGAAAATGGCTCCTTTGGAGGATGGACTCTATGGCATTATACCCTGCTGAGGTCCCTCCCCTCCCCTCCCCATACCCACCCTGCCCAGGCTCCACCCCCAAAATCTCTAGGTATTTCCCAACCCAGAGTTGGTAACCCTAGAAGGAAAGAAGGACTTAAAGGTCAGTAATATGTAGCTGGTAGCTACTGAGAACATAAGAACATAAGAGAAGCCAATATTGGATCAGGCCAGTCGCCCATCCAGTCCAACACTCTGTCACACAGTGGCCAAAAACACCAGGTGCCCTCAGGAGGTCCAGCAGCGGGGCCAGGACACTAGAAGCCCTCCCACTGTTGCCCCCCCCCCTCAAGCACCAAGAATACAGAGCACCACTTGCCCCAGACTGAGAGTTCCTATCTATACTTTGTGGCTAATAGCCACTGATGGACCTCTGCTCCATATGTTTATCTAATTCCCTCTTGAAGCCATCCATGCTTGTAGCTGCCACCACCTCCTGTGGCAGTGAATTCCATGTGTTAATCACTCTTTGGGTGAAGAAGTACTTCCTTTTATCTGTTCTAACCTGACTGCTCAACAATTTCATGGAGTGCCCACAAGTTCTTATATTGTAAGAAAGGGAGAAAAGTACTTCTTTCTCTACCTGCTCTATCCCATGCATAATCTTATAAACCTCGATCCTGTCACCCCTCAGCCGTCGTTTCTCCAAGCTAAAGACCCCTAAGCGCTTCAACCTTTCTTCATAGGGAAAGTGTTCCAACCTTTTTATCATTCTAGTTGCCCTTTTCTGCACTTTTTCCAGTGCTATAATATCTTTTTTGAGGTGTGGCGACCAAACTGTACACAGTACTCCAAATGAGGTTGCACCATTGATTTATACAGGGGCATTATGATACTGGCTGATTTGTTTTCAGTTCCCTTCCTAATAACGCCCAGCATAGCGCTGGCCTTTTTCAGTGCAGTCGCACACTGTCTCGACATTTTCATTATCTACTACGACTCCAAGATCTCTCTCTTGGTCAGTCTCCGCCAGTTCGGACCCCATCAACGTGTATTTTATAGGTAGGATTTTTGGCTCCAATGTGCATCACTTTCCACTTGGCCACACTGAACCCCATTTGCCACACTGATGCTGAGGGGAGGGAAATGAATAATCCTGTGTACGAGTGGTGAGAAACAAAACTAAAATGGTGACACTAAGGCCTCATTTTCTTACTCCAGTACTTGCAATTTTATTAGACATTACTTACATGCTGTCCAGCTTTTCTCTGTAGCCTTTATAACTACACATTATGCTCTTCACAAATAAATGAAAACTAAAATATGAAAGGTACCAAAATTTAGCAATATTTATAAAGCATTTTTCATGTGAGAGCACTTATCTACTTAATCTCCTTAATTTTTCAAACAACTGTTTTTTCCTCTGTGCAGCTTATTCAAGTTTACTTTGATAATTGCAGAGCTATCTCTAGTGTTTTTGCTGAGTTTCACCCAAAGACTTTCATTTCAGAACTCATGCTCTTAACTACTGTGATATGCCAGCCTTATCGCCTTCTCCTTTTTCAGTAGCTATTGTTATTTTATTTTATTTTTATAGCTTTACATCAGTATCAAAATCTAACAGCAGAATGAAAGAAGAAAGAAAAAAAATGGAAAGAGGAATGGGGGGGGGACATTCTGAAACCTTTAAAAGAACACTTTGAAGATTTCACCTTAACAGTGGCTTTGTTGCCCTTTATCCTTGAGTATAAGTTTGGAGTTCCAGACTGAGACAGAATATCCAGGTAAGCAAGGTATTGCTGAGGAGACTTAGCAAAGTTCACATCTTTGTCCAGACCCAACTTCCTCCTGTTGCTATCCACACTCTGCTTTGAGGTCCTGCACATCAAAATCAAAAGGAAAAAAAGTTACTTATGTAATAAAAATACAGAAGTGCATAAACTAAAATAATCACCACTTTAAAATCTATAGGCTCTAGCTGTTTGTTACCAATATTTTTATATTTCATCAATAACTACTGTATCAATTAACTACAAATTATTCAGCAGTAGGCAATTTAAGAGAAAAAAACTGGACATGTTTTAACACTGAAGAGAAGATCATGGATTTTCTTAAATGCAAGAAGAACAATTTAGTAGACCCTCTGCGATGAAAGGTATTTGTACTTTAAAAGGATTGTGGTGATGCTTGTAATTTAGACACACATCCTATATAAGGGTTTGCAAAGGATCCTTGAAGGCTGAAGTGAAAGGAGCTGAGGCAGTAAAAGTTGGGAGCATCTGGGGAAGCAGGGGGATACAGTTTGGCAATAAAACTGTACATTTACCTTTTTTTAAAGGGTGTCCCTTACATGATTGAACCCCTCATTTATCACAAGAATTTTTGCTGAGATTTAGTTCACACTATGAATTTTTTTTTAACTTCCAATAGTAGCAAGAAGAAATACCTACTAGAGATGTTATATCCTGGAGCTATACTCTCTTTTTCTGAATGGAGATGAAGAACAGAAAATGATATACAAGTGTGCTGAAAAGAACTGTTGTGTTGCTCCTCTGTGACAATACATATATATATAGAGAGAGAGAGACAGACAGACAGACAGACTCTGTCTTTTATTAATCATGGATTTCCTACACACCCTCTGCTCTAGGAGTCGCATACTATGAAGAACCCTTATGTCAAATTGTTGGTCCAATTAGAAGGATGGAGCAGGGCCTTCTCTGGACTGCCTTTCCCCATGCCACAAAAGAACTCTGCCAAATTCCTTCATGGCTAGTGTTGCCAACACCTAGTTGCAAAATTCATGGAGATTCTGGGGGTGGAACTTGGGAGGGCAGAATTTGGGGGAGGGGAAGGGCCTCAGCAGGTTATAGTGCCCGAGAGGCCACCCTCCACTTTTTCCAGGGGGACTGATCTTTGTAGTCTGGAGGTCAGTTGTAATTCTGGGAGATGTTCAGGCACCATGAGGAAGGTGACAAACCTATTCACAGCCCATCTTTAGAAGAAAAGTAAAGACTTAAAAAAAAAATTCCAACAGACATTTGCAGATCTTTTGAACAGGTGAGTTTCGAATCTCTGCTGATGATGGTAGGGTTGCCAGCTCTGTGTTAGGAAATTCCTGGAGATTCGGGGGGGGGGGAGCCTGGGTAGGGCAGATTTTAGGTTGGGAAGGGAGTTCAGCAGGGATGTGATGCCTCAGAGTCCATATTCCAATGCTGCTGGCAACCCTAGCTGATGGAGATTTTACTGTGTATTTATTAGTTCAAAGTTGCTTTAATTTTGATATTGTATTTTTTCAAAAAAGATACATAGTGCCTTCATGTTCATTTTGAAGGAAAGGTTAAAACCTTTTCAGACAAATAAAATGAACGAATTCCAAGATGGCATGATATCCTGAGAAGAAATCACTTGAGGCCAGAAAGAAAACATATTGCACCTAAAAGGCACTTTTGAATTCCCAAACAAAAACATCCATCCTCTACTAAGTTTGTTGGTTATAATCACGCATGATCATTTAGGAACAGTGGTTGGGTTTTGAAAGATTTCCATCCCCCATAATCATCCTCATAGTACAAGTCAGAAGGGCTGGCATGGTGTAGTCATTAGAAGGTCTGTCTAGGACCTGGGACAAGCAGGTTTGAATTCCCCAGTTAGCCATGGAAGCCTACTGGGTGACCTTGGGCTTGCCACAATCGCTTAACCTATCCTACCATCACATGGTTGTTGTTGTGAGGGGGGTGTGTGTGTGTGTGTGAAAAGCTGCTTTGGGTTCTCATCCTGATCAGGGAGAAAAACAGGATAAAAATTAAAAATAAGGACAAAATGTAAATAAGAATGGTACACAAAATAACTGAAAGTTTACCTTGGTGCATCTGACTCCTCTGATGAGAATGTCTCAGAGTGCCAGTCATGGATCTTATGGAGATTTGAGAGCTCACGGGCAATAATGTGTTGTGTGTAATCATCTTGCCAGTTAAAACCTGGAAAATAAAGCCACATAAAATACTGTTTTAGAAACTTGATATCTGGGCAAAATACATAGAATTTTTAAAATCCCAATCTTGTATTACATATGGAACTATACTGACTACAAGTTTTGATGGTTAGAGTATTATTTTTGACTTCCTACTTCTCCAAAGAAGAGCTACAGAGCTCCCTTCTGCTGCAAGCACTGTGTTAATCAGACCTTTTAAGTACTGTGCTGAACTCATATACTGATTCTTTTAAAATGCTCTTCCAGGAAGACAGTGGGTGCGTGATGAGGATTAAAAAGGAGATTATATTTAATGGAATGTTAGTGTTTTTTACTCACTGAGGACCTATAAACCACCATTACAATTTTGTTTAGTTACAGAACCATTTGACAACAGCTGAGCCAGAAAAAAGGCAAGGAGCTTCAAAACTGACTTGTGATAGGTAACAAACTTACTTTTCAAAAGTGACTGATACATTATCAGCCTCGTAAGATAAATTTCAAATATTGTCACTCTTTATGTGGCTTGCTCAGGAAAAGGTGGATACTTTTAATAATTGTGTATGGGAAGCATTGTTCTAGTGAAAACAATTATAATGGGCTGTAACATGTTGTTATCTGGGGACCAATTTGAGTTTCCTTTACACTCAACTGTTATGACAAAAAGCTTTAAACAAGGGCAAGGTGTTGTCGTGAAAGCAAATTCCATGCAATTACGCATTAATTACATGCACTATTGCTCACATAGTAATTATACTTAGAATAACACTATAGCTCTAAGAATAATTGTTAGATTTGTAAATGTTATGATTAATACTTTTCCTTTATATGGGCTTACTGCCTTTGAATTATCCGTAGTTATTTCGTACCTATCTATCTACATTACATCACATAATTGCAATTATTGACATTCTACTTCTTTGTCCATGGTAAATTATTATTCACTGCTACAGCTATTTGAGGGTTAATTTGGTTTTGTCTATTTTCACTTTATAAAGAATTACCACATCAGCAGTGCTACCATTCTAGTTTAATTGTTTTGAACAGGCACCGTAGATTACCTGGAAATCCATCCCATTGATTCCATTGGGATTTATTTCCTGGTGATCAAAAGACTGTTCTATATACTGTGGCTTGTATGTTAAACGATGGCAACAGCCATCTCAATGTGCCCCCTCCTTATAAAATGTGAGCCCTGGGCAGTACATGGTAGTATCATTAATATCATCTATATCCTTTTGTTGTTTCAGTATACATGCAAGTACAAATAATTCAGGCAGTAAATTCAGATTGTGGAATCCATGTGTTTCAGTTACTGTATTAATACATAAGTATACAAATACTTTTAAAATGTGACTTTCGTTAGATGAATTGTTGGAATCATATTTGGATGATGCTTTTTGATGATATTTATATCCTGCTTTTCAATTAAAATCTTCATGGTGGTTTTAAAAAGTTCATGAAGAATCAAAATACAAATTAAACAATGTTAGCAAACAACAAAAGAAAGCAGCATGGTCCAGTCAGAACAGAAAAACATATTGTATTGATACTAAAATGCTGCTGGAATTAATATTGCTAAACAGACAGCTACCACTTCTTTATCTTCCCATTTTTTTAATTCAGCCTTTCCTCTGAGAAGCTCAGAATGATATACAAGTCATTCCATTTTATCATCACAAAATCCCATTAAGGTTTGCTACTGTGGCTGACCAGGGATTTCCACCAAAACTATCTTGGTCCCCATCTAGCCACTACCCCAATGTCTTGCCTGTTGCTGTGATCTTCTCTTTCTACCAGTGATACTACTATCCAGAAAAACTATTGACATAAAAATATTTCAAATGCAGGGTTGGCAAAATCTTTTTAATTTTTTTTCTGCGGATTTTAATTACTATATACAAAATTATAAATCAATGCAAAAGTAATCCTCCTTGATGTGATAAATATATTTCTGTAAGCATTACTTTTACAGTCCAGTCAACGAAATATAACTTGAAAGCTTAAGTTCCACTGAAAATATCACTAGGATTGCAGCAACGCCTAAAAGCTATTGTGAATGTCAGCTACATCCTTTCATTGTTTCAGTTAAGAAAAAAACCCCAAAACTCACCCACGCAGAGCACTATAACAGCTCACACAAGGGCATTAATACCAAGTTGACAACTGCACTCAAAATTAGCGCTGAGAAACAACAAATGATGCTGTTTGGCAATTTCCTGTACCCTTTGTCTAAGCTACTACTCCTAGTGGCTTGCTCCTGGCCCAGAACTCAATTATAACAATTTAACTCCAATGGCTGAGCAAGATCACAGTAGTGCTGTTGTACACGTATTATTTCCATGTCACTAATGTGGAACTGTACTGTGGGACACATAACTACCAATTAGCTATCCCTGCAGGAGTTCTGCCTGCACTATACATTTCCCAATTGGGAATTCCCACAGATGAGCAGTGCAAAACCACATACTGTGGGATGTAGTTAAGACAATGGTTCTGACAAGTTATTAATTGTAACAAAAAAGTATAAATCAAAATATTGCATACTTAAGTTGAGAACCTGAACAAGGGAAAGAAGAGAAGGATGTTAACACCTCTGCAAGGGAAAGAAGAAGAAGAAAAGGTTGGATTTATACCCCACCCTTCACTACCCAAAGGAGTCTCAGAGCGGCTTACAAACTCCTTTCCCTTCCCCTCCCCACAACAGACACCCTGTGAGGTAGGTGGGGCTGAGAGAACTCTGAGACAACTGTCCTTGAGAGAACAGCTGGTACAGAGCTATGGCTTCCCCAGGGTCATCCAGCAGGTGTAAGTGGAGGAGTGGGGAATCAAACCCGGTTCTTCCAGATTAGAGTCTGCGCACTTAACCACTACACCAAATATGGTGCTTCTTTCGTTGAACATTCACATGTGTAAATAGTAAATAGTGCCTGTATTCTGCTAGTATAGATACACATTGCTGATTGATAATGGAAATCCTCCAACCTTAAATCCAAGCGTAAGCCAGTGTGCAATGCTTCAATATAACTTTCACCGCCTAGTATTCTGTCTTATGTGTCCTGGCTTGCTCTGTGGAGGAATATTGATCTACATTATGGGGCATTATGCCCCCATTCATGTATCAAATTTCAGTTGTGTAGCCAGTGTGGAACAGCTTATCTGTTGGGAGGGACTGTGACGAGCTGAGGCCTCAGGAATGGGTACTAAAATATGTTTGGTGGGGAAAACCCCATTCAGCCCAGCAGGCCCATAGCTATGATGAGTCATCTCGGGGACAAGCCCCATTAATTTATAGCCATGCCCCACAAGTTTCTCCATGAAAAAACATGTTTTTAAAATAATTATTTGTGTATCAATCAATTCTGCTGTGCCGCACCATGCCCTGTGATTAGCCAGCTGCTGGCCTGTCCTGTGCCACCTTCTCCAGTCCTCAGTCACTGCGCCCTGCCAGGCTCCCTTCTCTTCACCCGATGACTCAAAGGGAACCAGTTTGGTGGCACTAGGGGGAAGGTCTGGTGCTGAGCTCAACTCATGCCACCCATCCGGCTGGGAAAGCTGCCTGCGAGGCAAGCGGGTGCCTGAGCCAGGCTAAGGGCGCAGCAGCCACTCACCTCAGCAACCTGCCACCCACACCCCTCTAGGGCCTGGCACCAAAGAGGGAGGAGGAGGGGCCAGGCCCCCATGGATGAGCCAGAGAGAAGAGCGTGCTGTGTGCTCCAGCCAGAACGGAGGGAAAGGCAGCAGGCATCACTGAGGTGAGCAAGCACTGCCTGAGAGGATTTGAGATGCCGAGGGCAGGGGGCTCTGCTTAAAGCACCTGCACCAAAGAATGGGGGGACTGCGCCAAAAAGCCCCCCATCCTTTTTTTTTAGCACTGGCTCACTGGCTGGGCTGGGGGAAGCAAAGGCAGAGCCTCCCAGCCATGGTGGTCTGTGGCACCGGTGCGGTTCCCCCAAAGAGCCCCCCTCCTCTCTCCAGCTGGCATGAGGAGGTGCACAGGGGGGCTATAAGTGGCCTGGGTGCAGAGTTGCCTGTGCGGTGGAGGCGGGCAAGTTGTGTATGGACAGACAGATAATGGCTGGCCCACAAGAAAAAAATATGCCCCACAAGCCAAAAAATTGTGGCTACAGGCCTGCAGCCCAGTGCCACTGTCTTTACAGTGGTAGTGTACATTGGTTCTGGAATTAATTGAAGACTAGCGCCTACATCACACTTTCCTGTCACACCACCAAGCACAGCTGTGAAAGAGGCCAAATAAATATTTATTTACTGGACACCCAGTGCTTGGTACTATTTATAACAAGCCACCCCTGACATAAATCTTGATGGTGTTACTGAAGTACCCTTTCCCCTGCGTTGATAAAACCCAGTTATAATCTTGCTTGCCTTTAATACCAACGAGGAGAACAGAGATTGAACACAAGAGAAAGGTTTATTTTACAGTGATGGGGAAAATAAACTCTGGACCAACTTTATACATATATACATACATACATACATACATACATACGTATACACACACACACTCACACACACATATATAATCAGGGCTTTTTTTGTAGAAAAAGCCCAGCAGGAACTCATTAGCATAACAGGCCACACCCAACAGCAGAAACGCATTAGCATATTAGGCCATACCCCTGACAGCGCAGCTGTCTCCTAGGATCATCTTCCCCAGGTACCCCGTGACTTGTGGGGCTCATGTGGAACCCAAAGGAAGGAAGGCAGTTTCTGGATTGGCTTCTCCAGGCACCCCGCGGGGGGGGGGGGGGGGGAGGCAGTTTAAACTGCCTTCCCTCCCTGGATCAGCTTGGCTTGTGTGGTACTTGGGGAACCTGAGGGGGGGGGGAATTTAAACTGCCTTCCCTCCCTGGATCGGCTTGGCTTCCCCAGGTGCCCCACAGCTTGCAAGGCACCCGGGGAACCCGGGGAGAGAGGCTGTAGGCATGGCCAACTCAGAAGCCAGCCAGAACTCCGTTCCTGTGCGTTCCTGCCCCAAAATAGCCCTGTATATAATAAAGCTGATTTGGAGTGGCCACGCTTGATGCGCTGAGGTTCTGGATGCATTGCAGTGATCAGCTCTAGTTTATTTAGTGATTTCAGGAACGCTACAAGGACAAAAATCCTTGGCTGCCCTGTTTATAAAGCATGCAAAGACCACACCCTAATACACCCCACTCCCAACGGTTCTGGGTTCTGGGTTCTGGATGCATTGCAGTGATCAGCTCTAGTTTATTTAGTGATTTCAGGAACGCTACAAGGACAAAAATCCTGGCTGCCCTGTTTATAAAGCATGCAAAGACCACACCCTAATACACCCCACTCCCAACGATAGACTATTTACATAATACTACATCTCTATTGGCCCACTCCTGAATCCTGGAAAGCTATTGTTCTGGGATAACAAGCTCAACCCATTCCAGTTGCTATCTCAGGAATGACTCATGCCATAGACATCAACTACAGGGGGGCTCAAGGGCTCGAGCCACCCCCGAAATTTCCCGGGGGACTGAGCCCCCCTGGCAAAATGGAGCACCTGCCGCCGCGCCTCCCCGGGCTCTTCCTAGGTCCACCTGCCTGCCACCGCCGCCTCCCCCACCACCTGGCCACTCCTGCCTCCTTCCCTCTCCCTCCCTCCCTCTGTCCAGGGACCAGCTGGGCAAATGCCCAATGTGATGGCATTACCCGGAAGTGATGCTATCACGCTGGGCATGTTGCCAGGACAACACTAGCAATCGCCCCAAACTCTGTAGCACCATAGAGTTTCGGGGCGATTGCTAGAGTGTCGCCCCAGCAACATGCCCAGCGTGATAGCGTCACTTTCGGGTGATGCCATCACACTTGGCATTTGCCCAGCTGGCCCCCGGACGGAAGGAGGGAGGCAGGAATGGCCAGGTGGGGGGGAGTGGCGGCGGCAACAAGCCCCCCCCCGGGGATTTTAAAACTCGATGTCCCTTACTCATGCTCAGTACACAACAGGGGGGGACATAAGAATATAAGAGAGAACATAAGAGAAGCCAGTGTTGGTTCAGGCCAATGGCCCATCCAGTCCAACACTCTATTGCACAGTGGCCAAAAATACCAGGTGCCCTCAGGAGGTCCAGCAGTGGGGCCACAACACTAGAAGCCCTCCCACTGTTGCCCCCCACCCCCAGCACCAAGACTACACAGCATCACTTGCCCCAGACTGAGAGTTCCAGGGCAAGTGATGCAAATCCCTTTTCTTAAAGCATTTACCATATTTTTCGAACTATAAGACGCACCTGACCATAAGACGCACCTATTTTTAGAGGAGGAAAACAGGGAAAAAAATATTCTGAACCAAATAGTTGGTAGTTGGGGGGGAGAGAGAGAGAGAAGAAAGAAAGAAAGAAAGAAAGAAAGAAAGAAAGAAAGAAAGAAAGAAAGAAAGAAAGAAAGAAAGAAAGTAGGTAGGTAGGTAGGTAGGTAGAGGTGAGAGAGAGAGAAGGAAGGTAGGTAGGTAGGTAGGTGGGGGGGAGAGAGAGAGAAGGAAGGAAGGAAGACAGAAAGGAAGGAAGGAAGGAAGAAACAGAAAGGGAGGGAGAGAGGGAGGGGGAGAGAGAGAGAAGGAAGGAAGACAGAAAGAAAGACAGACAGAAAGAAAGGAACATGAAGGTAGGTAGGTAGGGGGGAGAGAGAGAGAAGGAAGGAAGGTAGGTAGGTGGGGGGGAGAGAGAAGGAAGGAAGACAGAAAGAAAGAAAGACAGACAGAAAGAAAGGAAGAAACAGGAAGGTAGGGAGGAGAGAGAGAAGGAAGGAAAAAAGGAAGGAAGGAAGACAGACAGAAAGAGAAAGAAAGAAAGACAGAAAGACAAGGTGTTTCCCTCCCCCCCCCTTGCTTGGGCCCGAGTGGCTTAACGCCACTCAGGCCCAGCTCTTACCTCCCTACCACCCCCCCCCCCGCAGCCCAAGAATGGTGAGGGGAAGAGGAATGGGGCAGGAAAGGTGAGCAGGGGAGGGAGGGGCTTCCTCCCGGGGAGGGGGCTTCCTCCTTCCTTTCTGGGGTGGGTGGGTGGGAGGGGAGCTTCTGAGGGGGGTGGGTGGCTTCTGAGGGGGGTGGGTGGGACGGGGGCTTCTGAGGGGGTGGGAGAGAGGGGGGCTGGGAGGGGAGCTTCTGAGGGGGGTGGGTGGGAGGGGGGCTTCTGGGGGAGGGAGGAGGGCTGGGAGGGGAGCTTCTGAGGGTGGTGGGAGGGGGGCTTCTGAGGGGGGTGGGTGGCTTCTGAGGGGGGTGGGTGGGAGGGGGGCTTCTGAGGGGGGTGGGAGGGAGGGGGGTGGGAGGGGAGCTTCTGAGGGGGGGTGGAAGGGGGGCTTCTGAGGGGGGTGGGAGGGAGGGGGGCTGGGAGGGGAGCTTCTGAGGGGGGTGGGAGGGAGGGAGGCTTCTGAGGGGGGGGGTGGGAGGGGAGCTTCTGAGGGGGGTGGGTGGCTTCTGAGGGGGTGGGTGGGAGGGGGGCTTCTGAGGGGGGTGGGAGGGAGGGGAGCTGGGAGGGGAGCTTCTGAGGGGGGTGGGTGGGAGGGGGGCTTCTGAGGGGGGTGGGAGGGAGGGGGGCTGGGAGGGGAGCTTTTGAGGGGGGGTGGGAGGGGAGCTTCTGAGGGGGGGGCTTTCTCCCGGGGCCAGCGGCCCCGGGATCTTCTTTGGGAGGGGGAGGGGGGTTGCTTCTGGGGCTGCGACGCTTGCCGTGGCCCCGGGATCTTCTTTGGGAGGGGGGAGGGGGGTTGCTTCTGGGGCCGCGGCGCTCGCTGCGGCCCCGGGATCTTCTTTGGGAGGGGGGCGGTGGGGTTGCTTCGCACCATAAGACGCAGGCACTTTCCCCCCCACTTTTTGGGGGAGAAAAAGTGCGTCTTATGGTGCAAAAAATACGGTACCACCTGAAATCATAACCATAAAATGTAATTTCCACATTAAATAACAAAACAATAATTTAGTTCTTCAAAGTTTAGACCAATATAAAATATCCCAAGTATGATCTAAAATTCCTGAATGCAAAAGTTGAAATCTCATACATACAGCACTGTCAGTTTTTTGTTTGTCATTGGGGGGGTGGGGGGGTTTGACATAGCAAAACTCATCACAAATCTTTGTGCATCACCAAAACACAACAGCAGCCTTCTGACTCCAAAATAAAATAGTTCATGTTCCCCATTTAATTTATTTTTGGAAACTGTGCCTTAAAATTAATTCTAGCTTTTTAATATGGTTTTCCTTTGCATCCTGGCTATAGCACATCAGAACAGGATTTTTTCCCCCAGAGTTTTCCCCTTTCTCCACCTGCTATTTTATTTCATACAGAAACCCTCAGTTGTGAAGCTCAGAGTTCCAGCCCCTATGCCGTGTGTGTTGCGAATTGTTAATGCTTCTGTTAGCTGTCAGAATGTCTGCAGAATTATATGTGATTGGCTCTCTTTTCTGTTTTCACAACAAACAGGTCAACATATAGATGTGACTTTCTGCAGGTTTCCTTCCCAGATTCCCTAGAGAAGCAACATCTATTCTAGTCTCCAGTCTCCATTTTTAGACTTTAAGAACAACAAACCCAGTCGTGGTCAGATACTTGTAAATGCAGCTCTTTTCTGCCTTAGTTATTTCTCAGGTGATGTGAAAAAATGGTGTTAAATTTTAACACAAGTCCAGGCCAAATTCTCTTTGTTTGTATTCTTTGAATATTTTCCAGGTCTGCCATCAAACCCTCAGCACAGGCCACAGAAATAATTATGGAGATGCTGCTCATTCGCCAGGACAACAGTTCCGATACATAAGAATATTATATTATTTACATAGAGAGAGGAGTAACATGCAGGACACAATGTGAGTTGGATAACAAGATGTTTTGAATAACTGAGCTGCTAATAATAGGGAATTTCACTATAGGCTGCTAAGAGTTCCTTCCCATTTCTAGTCCAATGTGCAATCTTACTGAAACTCCCTTGTCACTTTGGCATAACATCTGCTAGCTTTGCTCTATAGGTAATGGAGAAGATTTCTGCACAATTTGTCAGCATTCTTGAGTTACAGCTTAGCATAACATTATCCTAATTTGAAATACTGACCTTTACATAACATGCTTTTGCCTTCATTTGGGAAAGACAGAAAAAGTATGCGTCTTGCTTGAGCCTCTGTATTTAATGAGAAGCTAGTCTACACAATTATTGTGGGGCACGGAGCTCTTGTTTCCAAATAAACCCACAGCTTGTGGTTAGCAGGTTCTGCCAGGCATCCTTAGATGAAAAGCTCTGTTTTTGGGGGGGGGGGGGGGTTGGTTTGTTTTTTTACAGAACATAAAAGTAAACACAACCAGGAAATCAAAACACAGCCTTTCTAGTTCAACTGTGACGGTTCAAAAGTCAAAAAGAAAGCATCCACATTTCCATAAAATTCAGTGAGCAGTTTAGTTGGGGTGAACTGGCATCTCTTTAATAAAGTGCAGTTGGGCATCAATAGAGTGATGGATTTCTCACCTGAAATGATATGGGGACATGAAGAAAGTCTGAAGAAGATGCTGGTGAAGGGGAGTAGTATTGTACTATTTCAGGTGACAAATCTAGCAGTCTGCAAATGTCTGCTAACTTCTGCTTAATTTAAAAAGAGAGATGTGCTAGTGGCATGGAATGCAGCTCATGCATGCAACAGCAAAGTAAAAGAAGCCATAGTACACAAGTGCCTGCTTTAGGCATACAGACTAGGTAGCTGTGACCATCCTTGCATTTAATGGTTGTCATACTGAGATAAATTTTTAGTGGCACACATAGGAAAATAAAATAAAATTTGCCGCAAATAAGTTAGGAATAAATATCGGACACATCACTAATACTATATTCCCTCCCCCTTCCCCTTTTTAGAATTAGCCATTCTAAAAAGTTTTTAAATTTTGACCACAGGAGGAACCTGAGCATCCAGTGTATATGTGTTTTAGCACACACACCAGTACTTTCCCATATCTACAGAAAGTACTTCAAGTTGTTCTGACCTCAAAATATACACATTGATTCCTGCCTACGTTTGCATTCATACAACCAGCAGCCTCATGTTGTAACTACTTAAAAGTAGCTTATATCATGGCCTCATTACTGCAGCTTTCTGAGGTTTATATCCAGTTTATATCTGAGGTTTATATCCAGTATTAAATCCTTTCTTTAGTTGCTTGGAAATGGGGGAGGGAAGCAGTTAGAACATTGGACTTGCATGTACTAAGACAGGCTACCAACAACCACATCCATATGCATTTAAGCAGCTACATGGTAAGTAGTTAGTGGCTGCTGTCTAAATCCACCTTAAAAAATATGTTCAATGATTTTTGATGCCACTCTCTCATGCACATAGCAAGATGCAGTATTTTTAAAAACATTACTGCAAATTCAATAGTAGAAGACAGCACAAAGCATGCTGTCCCCCCCTCCCCGGAGGAATTCTTATGCCAAACATCAAATGATTTGAGACCCTCTTTAATGTCAATTTTCTTTTCTTTAAATTGAGTACAACTGGTCACGTGGTAAGTAAGGCACAATCTCTCCCTTCTGGCCCACTCTGAAGATGTTGATTTATTGAGTGGCACTAATACTTTGTCACGAGAGCACTCCATCTGGTCCCCAGGTAGCTGCCTCATTTCTAACTTCTATATTGGTTTTCAGCTAGCTACTGTCTATTCCAACTGAGTACTAAAAATAAAATTGGACAGTTGCTTTATAGCTGTTTAAAAGGGTTCTTTGTTATCTTCATGCAACAGCAGCTCAGAGAATAATTTCCCACTATACTCTTTCAGTCCTGGGTTAAGCTGACCTGAACTAGAGCATACTGGCTGCAGTCCTATAAACATTTCCATACGACTAAGGTTCCTTGAACTCAGTGGAGCTTACTTCCAAGTAACTATTCAGTGGACAGCAAGACACATCACTTTGGACTAAGTTTATAA
The DNA here is from genome assembly GCA_029233225.1 of Lepidodactylus listeri. NCBI lineage: Eukaryota > Metazoa > Chordata > Lepidosauria > Squamata > Gekkonidae > Lepidodactylus > Lepidodactylus listeri. Next base: position 15,780,218 of record JARCFY010000012.1, read on the forward strand.
GGGGGACACGCTTATTTCTAACACATTTTTGGACCAGATTAATTACAAAACACATTCTGTGCTGTTGTTCAGTGGTCAAATTGTGCTTAACCTGAGTAGGACATGACTTTTAGAAAAGCCATATAATTATGGGCTCTAGCCATCTGGCCACAGTTAAGGGACTGTTGAATGTATCTGTCTCATTGAAATTAAAAGGTTTTAAGAATACTTTGTGTTTTAATGGCACACAGGCTATTTAAGAAGCAAGTGGTTTGGATAATATATCCTAACCTGGTGACCAAACTGAACATTTTAAAAGGGGATGTGGGTTCAGTTAAGTGCCACAGCAAATGATTCTTACAGAATGGGAGCCAACAAAATGTGAATACTCCCCATGGAAACTGTAGAAAAGAGAACATATTGTAGGCAAACTCATCAGATCATCATGCCAAAGGGCCCTCAAAGCCAGGCAAGAGCTCAAGTTCAAGGTTAATGATATAATGATAGCAGCAAAAAAACAGAAACATAGAGCTACAGCAATTACATATAACAGCCTCTTCCTACATCCTTAGTTGTATATGGAAAACAAGCCAGAGAGGATGCCATTGGGCCTTATTACCATGACGATCCCTCTAGCACAGGTGAAACAGGTGAAACTGAGCCCTGACAGTGTGGATGACAGAGCTAGCACATTCAAGACCTGGCATATATCAGCACCCTATTTATGCTGGTTCCCTATGATAGCTTCTTGCTGGTGGTGAAAAGGTTGCCTGACTTGTTTGGTATGAACAAATTTACCAACATGCACCAGCTCTGTGAACGGCTTTCCTGTAAGGTTGGCTGAGCCTCATTCAAATTCAAGTAGCTCAACCTGTAATTCCAGAATAAAGAAACAAGTGTGTGCTATTATGAACTCATAAACTTCATGCTGAAGCTTGAGAATTGTGACTTACTGCAGCACTCATGATCATAAAGACATTAAAGAGTACAATCATCTCTATCAACAAGAAATTTAATACTGCTTATGGTTAAATATAGTTCTGCTTCCAATTTCTTCAGCAATTTCCCATAAATTTGTCTTATCATGACCTAGAAACAATAACTGTTCAAATAATGTACAGAACAGATGCAGGTATAATTCAATCTTCATGCCCCCTTCTGTATGCTGAGACTGCCAGCAATGAAGCCAATTAGCCACAGTTGGTGTGGTGGCCTTTGAAATGGGCACCAGTCTTCTACAAAACTGACTGAGGCCACTGGCTAATTTCAAACACTTTATAAATATAAAATGGAAATTTGGCAAAGGCCTAAAACCTAATAGACAATTTCTGAAATATATGGCTTGGAAATAGCCAGATATCTTCAGAAATGGCAAGCATCATTGATTAATAAATTTCAGCTAAGAATGTACAAAGTGTATTTTTTCCTTTCTTTCAATTTTCATGCATGATTGGGAACATCGATTTTATCCCACATACTGACTTTGAAAAAAATCCCGTTTTCATTTGTTCCTTTCAAGGAAATTATAGGGGTATTTTTATGCAATTTTAATAGGTTTTATATTATTCCATTTATACATTGCATACCATTTATATGCCAAAAGAACACAAAATTATGTGGGGAAATGAACTAACTTTAACTGAAAACTTCTAAGGGGAGAAAATGGCACCAAGAAACTCAGGAGTTCAATGTGACCGTGGGAAAAACCAGACTGAAACAGGAATGTTCTAATAGAGCAGTCAGACTGAAAATTTCAGTAACATCCCTAGTCATAATAGAAAAGAAACAGCCATCATCCAATGTTATCATGTCATTCAATTTCTCATTCAGATCAGGACTTTAAAATTGCTATTTTGGCTAACAGGTTAGAAAAGTTTATTCTAACAAAAATGCATACAAATCAACCAGGACTTAATTTACATGCAACTGTTGGAAAGTTTTAAAGGTAATATTTCTAACAAATTTTGTTAATACGGTTGGAAGGAAAGAACAAATGTAGTTTTGTCCCCAGTGTGAAGAAACCATAAAAGACTGTATTTTCAAAGTGTATCAAAGATGTCTCAGAACTCATTAGATCATTAGAGGGCTGACCCTATAGAAGGCAGACAAGATCCCTCTGGGGCTTGCTCATGGTGCTTTGAACAGGGCTTCTAACAGGGGAGTTGAGTTTGGGAGTTTAAGGGGGAGCAGGAGAGAACCCCTCTAGTCCCAGTTTACTGATAAGGGACATACAAGCTCCAGTGTTCCCTCTAAGCTGAGTTAGTGTGAGCTAGCTCACAGTTTTTTAGCCTCCAGCTCACACATTTTTGTCTTAGCTCAGGAAGGATGACTCCAGAGCAAACTAATTTATGCAATAGCCAAATCTCTCACTCACAACTTTAATACCAATAGCTCACAAAGTAGAATATTTGCTCACAAGACTCCACAGCTTAGAGGGACCATTGAAAAGCTTCACATCAGCAAGGAGGGTGGTTTGCTGCTGTATCCTTCCTGCCACAGAAATCCTCAATAGTTCAGGTAAGCACCCTATTTCACTTTAAGATACCTATAAATGACTAACAAGTTATGAAGGTAGAAAGCCAATGGGGGAGCAGGGACTACCCAATGTTTTGTAGAGAGTGCCACGTGCATATATGATTATCTACCCACTGGGCGGAAATCATGGGTGTGTGCTCACTGCATGGAGCTCTTGGTTCTCAGGGAGCAGGTTTGTTCATTTGAGGCTAGGGTTGGCAACTTGGGGTGCGTTCAGATGGACAGCTAATCCTGCCATTGGCCCAGCTGTAATTTGATCTAGATCTTTTAAATCCAGCATTGCACGACCAGACAGCTCCCCCGTGAATCGCTTTACCACACGTGACTCCACAGTGGACTGTCTAGACGGCATCCACCTTAAGGAGCCGTGCAGTTGGCTTTTTTTAAAAAAATCCTGTTTGTGCATGTTCATATGTGCATATCTGCTTTTCTGCATGTGTGCTTCTCTGTATGTGCTTCTCTACATATGCACATATGTGCCTCACCGTCTGCGGACGTCGCATGTTTAAGCGGTTATGCACGCATCGCTAGAGTTTTTTAAAATGGTGGTCCTTTGGGATGGTCTGGAGACCATCCCTATGGGCTGATTGCACACTGCTGGAATGACCTGACGGTGGAAAGTCTGGCACTGGCCCCTCTGACAGCTTTAGACTGGACTTTAAGCACTGTCTTTTAAGTACGGATCCCCAACGGGGATTGACAGGCTACTAAAGAAAGCGGCACAATTCCCAGATGTTGAGGTCTGGACGTGCACTTTAAATCCAACAGGCACTCATGCCTGGCATGGCTCAAAAGAGCCATATGAACACACCCTTGGAGAAGCTGAGGCAAAGAGAAAGGTTTGGGGAAGAGGTGGGCTTCATTTGAAACAAAAGGGAACCAGGCTGCTAGCAATTAATATCAAAAAGTTGGCAGTGCAACTTGTAAACTTATCTCATGGGGGAAGCTGACAGAAGCTGGAGAACAAACACTCAAGGTAATATTGATAGTGTTAGATTCACTGGTATAGTAAGCCAGTAATCTCTATCTTATTTAGCAGAGGGCACAAGGGCTACACGCAGGAGTGGCTTCTTTGTTCTGTATGTGCTAGCAAAGTTACAGAATTACCACTTGTCAGTTTCAAACTAATAAGAATCTTTTATTCAAGGAATTACATTCCTTGAGAAACAGGGATAGCAGGTTGAAAAACAGGGATAGAATCTAATCTAACTAGCTGGATGTATGTAGATGCACCATCCATGGTGCCAAACATGGAAACCAATGTGCTCCTTCTTTGTGTGTGTGCGTGAGAGAGAAAGGGGAATGGAAGAAAGGAAGCAATTTCCTGAGAGTATCAGCCTACACATCACAGGGACAGAGGCAGAAGAGTAAAGGGGAAGGATGCACACAGTTTGCCTATCTATCTGACTCTCTCTTGTAACCCCCCTCTGGAGGGTGAGGCTAACAGACAGCAAATGTAAGTTCAGCGTAACAGAACTTGGGAGTCAGGGCAGGATGGCAAATAAGGTTGTAAGCCAACAAGGTGCTTTTGCACTCTTATGAATGATAAATTCATAAGTGATAAATGGACTGTTGCTAATTGTGTGAGAGGAACTAGCAGGAATAACCAAGGAGAAAAACCAGCTACAAATGACTCCAGCAAATGCTTGAGACAGCGGTTTCTAGGTTGCCAACTCCAGGAGGCTTCTCTTAATACACAAAGACACTTACACAGGAAATGGCCATCTTGTCATTTTGGCTAAAGACATGTGCTCACAGACTCCATTACAATACATGTTCTCTACACATTGCAGGCTGCAAAAAAAAACAAAAAACCCAACATTCCTTGACCAGTGAAACAATGGACTTGACCAGCTAAAAACCGGTTTGGCTGCCCAGAGAGGTTAATCCCATCTACAAGACAATGCTCCTAGCCAATGATGTCAGCTTCCGGCCCCAGGTATTCCTCTGACCATGCTAGGTAGAATCTAACATTGCCCAACCCCCCTTCTCCTACTGGACAAGAGCTAGTGGGTGGACAAGCAAGGGGTGGTCTCAAGACAGGCATCTGGCCAAGCCTGCCCCCAGAGACCACTCCCCCTATAAAAGATAGCTCCCAGCAGCCAGCTAGCTCTCTTGCTTCAATGATCTCCTGCCCTCCCTTACCTTCAAGACTCTTGGTCTGCACAGCCAAGGGCCTACATGTGCTGCTGCTGGTTCAGCACATGTGCTCCCCCCCCCCCCCAATCTTTCTCCCAGCCTATCATTTATTTTTCCAGACGGATCACACCAGCTACTGTAGAGGTAAATATTGCCTTCTACAGGAAACCAACAATCTCCTGCTCATGCAAATGTCTCTTAATCCCTCTAATTTCCTATAATCTGTATAAGTGTGTGTGTGATTCTGTATTGTTTGAATGAGATATAATTTCTCAGTAAAGAAACACTGTTTTATCATTTAATTCAGTCTCTGTGTCTACTCTTTGGTTTGTCTGGAAAGAGTGCAGCCTCTGTATACACAGGTGATGATCCGTTTTTGCCTATTGCCAGTTTATTTAAAATTCATAATTCCCCAATATTAATAACTAATTAAGGCAATTGGGCTAACAAGGGCCACGTATGGCATCTAAGGGGCCAAGGGAGGTGAGGGTTTCTGGAGCGGGAAACACATTATAGATGTCTATACGCCAATGCTAGAAGTCTGTGAGCCAAGATGGGGGAGGTAGAGTGCATGGTGCTCAGTGACAATTTAGATAAAGTAGGTATCTCAGAAACATGGTGTAATGGGGAAAATCTATGGGATACAGTCAGTCTTGGGTATAAGCTCTATAAGCAGGATGGGGAAGGATGGGGAAGGATGGGTTTGTGGAGGTGTTACATTGTATATCAAATAGAGGGCATAGAATCAAGTAAGTCAGAAAACATCAGGGGAATTAACTCCCCAACAGAAGCAATATGGGTGGAAATCCTGGGCCCTAAGGGTTACTTAAAAGTGGGGGTGTACTATCACCCACCTGATCAAACCTTTGAGGCTGATCTCAAGATGGAGAAGGAAATACAGGAGCTGACTGAAGCAGATAACTTCAACTACCCTCACATTGACTGGGTAAACATGTATTTGTCATGCTGTAGAAATGAGATTCCTTGACATCATAAATGACTATACACTGGAACAGTTGTTCACAAAGCCAACCAGAGGGGTAGTGATCTTGGTTCGGAGTGGGTCTCAAGACCTGGTGACAGATGGAGAGGTCATCACACCAATTGGGGACACTGACTACAATACTATTAAGTTCAGCATTCATGTCAATGGAAAGTTACCCGTAAAGTCCAAAACTGTTAAATTTGATTTGAAATGAGAAAACTTTACAAAAAGGAGGGGAATAGTTAAAAGGCAGCTGAAAAGGGAACACAAGAAAGTCAAATCCTTAAAGGATGCTCAGAAGCTATTTAAAACAACCCTAACTGAAGCCCAGATAGAATGCATTCCATAGGTTAGGAAAAGTGCTCCCAAGTCTAAAAGAAGGCCTGTGTTGTTAACAGTGCAAGTCAAGGAAGCTATAAAGATTAAAGAGGCTTCTTTTAAAAAATGGAAGGTCTGCCCTACTGAATTGAACAGAAGGGACTACAGGCTCTGGCAAAAGAAATGTAAGTCAATAACTAGGTATGAAAAAAGAGATTTTGAGGAGTGGGTTGCTGAAACCATCAAGACGAACAATAAACATTTTTAAAAATATATCTGGAAAAGAAAAGCAGCCAGAGAAGCAGTTGGGGCTTTGGATGACAAACAAATAAAGGGATTACTAAAGGAAGATGGGTAGATGACAGAGATGCTCAATTATTTTTTTGTTTCTGTGTTCACTGGGGAAAGTTTGGGGCATGTACCCATGCCACAACCACTATTTTCAGGAAGGGAGCCTGAAGAACTGAGCCAAATTGAGGTGGCAAGAGATGAAGTTCTAGACCTGTTGGGGAAATTAAAAACCAGTAAGTCTCCAGGTCCTAATGGCATACAACTGAGAGTTCCTAAAAACTCAAATGTGAGATAGTTGATCTACCAACTCGTATATGTAACCTATTACTTAATTCAGCTGCTGTACCAGAGGACTGGAGAGTAGCAAATGTGACACCAATTTTTAAAAAGGAGGTCCAGAGAGGAATCAGGAGATTAGAGTCCAGTCAGACTAACATCTGTTACAGGCAAATTAGTAGAAACTGTAATCAAAGATAGAATTATTAGGCACATAGAGGAATGAACCCTGCTGAGGGAAAATCAGCATGGCTTCCGCAAAGGGAAGTCCTGCCTTACCAACCTTTTGGAGTTCTTTAAGAAGGTGAACAAGCATGCAGACACTAGTGACCTGGTAGACATTATATACTTGGACTTCCAAAAGGCTTTTGACAAGATACCTCACCGAAGACTCCTGAGTAAACTTAGTAGTAATGGGATAAGAAGATAAGTTCTCTTATGGATTAAAAATTGGTTAAATGACAAGAACTAGAGTAGGAATACATGGACAGTTCTCACAAAGGAGAGAAGTAAGCAGTGGGGTCCAACAAGGATCAGTATTGGGGGCGGTACTATTTAATTTATTTATAAATGGCCTGGAACTAAGGGTGAGTAGTGTAGTGTAGTGTAGTGACCAAGTCTGCAGATGACACAAAATTATTCTGGATGGTGAAAACCAAGACTGACTGTGAAGAGCTCCAAGAGGATCTCCACAAATTGGGTTAGTGGGCGACAGTGTGGCAAGTGAAGTTTAGTGTTGACAAGTGTAAGGTGATGCAGATTAGGACAAAATACCAGCTTCAAGTATAGGCTAGTGGGGTCTGAACTTGCTGAGACTGAGAGGGGAAAAGATCTTGGGGTTGTAGTAAGTAGCTCAATGAAAGTGTCAATCCAGTGTGCTGAAAAAGACAAATTCTACGTTAGGAATTATTAGGAAACACATTGAACATAAAACAGCTAATATTATAATGCCCCTGTACAGATCTATGTTGAGGACTCATTTGTAATACTGTGTACAGTTCTGGTCATCATATCTTAAAAGGGACACTGCAGAGCTGGAAAAAAGTAGAAAAGGGCAATTAAGATGATCAGGAGGAAAGGCTGAAGGGTCTGGGACTTTTCACTGTAGAAAAGAGATGACTAAGGGGGGACATGACAGAAGTTTATAAAATTAGGCATGGAGTAGAGAGAGTTGACAAAGAGAATTTTTTCTCCCTCTCCCAAAATAGTAGAACTTGAGGACATCAGATGAAGTTGATGGATGGTAGATGCCAGACAAACCAAAGGAAATACTTATTTACACAGAGTGTAAATGTGGAATTTACTGCCAGAGGATGTAGTGATGACCACAGGACTAAACAGCTTTAAAAGGGGACTAGCTAAAGTCATGGAGGATAAGTCTATTAGTGGCTATTAGACATGGTGACTGAGGGGAATCTCCATATTCAGAGACCGTCAACCTCTGAATCCCAGTACCAGGAGGCAACATCAGAGGAAGGCCTCAGCCTCTACACCCTGTTGTTGGCCTTCCAGAGGAACTGGCTGACCATTGTGTAAGACTGGATGCTGAACTAGATGAACTACTGGTCTGATCCAGCAGGGTTCTTCTTATGTTCTTAACTTGGTAACTGCAAATCTACTGCACAATGGGAATGTGATCCTTCAATAACAGCTTTGCATCTGTCTAATAACATTTGATGCCAATCATGCAGCAGATTTCAGTGCTTCATAGTAAAAAGTGAATTCCCTATTGTGCATAAATTAGTTACCATGCAAACAACTGGTAACTGACCAAATGAACAACCATGCCAACTAGGCTAGAAATATGCAACAGAAGGTAAAGGGGCTGATTCCAAGGCTTTCAACATGGCGATCCCATCTGACAGGGGACAAATGATTAAGCACATTTTTAGCTTTCTCTGAAGCAAAGGGCTCTAATCCCCTCTCCTGTGCTGTGAACTGTAAAAGGGGTGTGCACCTCATTATGTACCTCTGCTGCTCACACCTGTGTGCAAGCAAAGATAGCAACGGTAGTGGAGTTAATGCTTTTGGATACACTGGGGAAGGCAGGACTTAAAAAGCCCCTTGCCTGTTTCTTCAGTAATGTGGGCAGCACCAACACTGCCAACTTTTAAATCCTGGCTCAATGGAAAATATGTCCTCTCTTAAAATTAGTTGCCAACCAGGGAGTAGGCAATTGCTAGTTGTTTGGACCCATTCCCATGAATTTAGCAGCCTGGGAAAAATACCCATTATTGATGAGAGACAATGTTGTTCTAGAATGCAGTAGGGGAAAGAAACCATCTGTTCCACTGCAAAGTTGCTTGTATTTATGCTACATCAGAGCACTGGAAACCTGCAAATGAATGGGATGCAGCAAAAAGCTTCTTGCATTTATGTTTCTACAGAAGCAGCCAGGGAAAATAGAGTGGATTAACATATTTTCTAAATGCACATTTACCTGTCACAGGGTGAGGCAAATTTAGTGTTCTGCCAGGAGTGCTGGGTATTTTTTATTTAAAAGCCAGTTTGTTCCCACGCATTTAAATGCTATAATTAGGCTATTCATTCTGTATGGCTTTTATTACAATGGCTTTAAGTTTTAATTTTAAGGGTAGCAAAAAAGTGAAGAACTCTCATAAAGGTGTATAGGATCCTGTATGGTCAAAACTGTTTGAAAACAAACCCATTCCTTCCTGAAAACAAACCCTCTATATTCTCGGGAACTCACATAAGTAAGTAAGTAAGTACGCAAGCAAGTAAATAAATAAATAAATAAAAGGTCAAACAAAGGTACAGAAGTTTCCCACTGTCAGGTCACCATTCATTACTTTCTTGCGATACATCAGAGGTTTAAAAATGAATATACCAACATTCATTTATGACGTGGCATTTTATTTTTATTCAAACGATACCTAAAATTTATTTTACTTATTTTTAAAATGTATATCCTGGCTGTAACTGCACATGGTGGTTTACATAATGTATCACAGTATCAACACAAAACATAAAATGACATTTAAAATTGACCAAACCCCCAAGAATATGTGTAGGTTATACATCAAAACAGCAATATTCAAAACAGAATCTACAGCCCCAAACAGCAAGTACTGCCAAACATCAAAACACTGCCCACATAGTTCAGCACAAGAAGGCTTATTGGAATAACACATTCTCACACAATTTGCAGAACCTAAGCAGAGATGGCACACTTTGCACCTCCACTGGAAAGTTATTCCATAGGGTAAATGCTACCACAAAGGAGGCTGAGGCTATGACAGGGGCAGGATGGATCTGATGGAACATTATCCAGTGCCAGTAAAAAGACAGGCCAGTGAAAAAACAGTAAAAAGATATGCTGCCCAATTTGAAGTTTCTGAGTTACTTTCAAGAGCAATCCCAGTTGGAAAGGGTTAAAGAGAATGGCTATACACAGCCACCAGGGATGACTGCCCCACTGTTTTTGTATCCTAATGCCATAATACATGACTGTCATAATGCAATCCTCCTGCGTTCAGTTGCATGTTGTGCAGGCTTGCATCCTACCATCCATAGCCTGGGAAGCAAACAATCAAGACACAAAAATGTCATAAACTGAACCAGTCAGGTGAGAATCTCTCATATGCCCTTTTGGCTCTGAACTCAATGCTCACTGCATGACACAAGGTGTATCTTAATCACAACTGCAATTCTCTTTCCACTAGGCAAGAACTACTATGACTATACAACAATGTTGTGGGGATGAATAAGAACTCTGAGCAATCAGTGGCTGCTCTGGGTAACTACCGACCTGTCAGCGTGACATCTATACTTAGAAAAGTTTTATAACAAATCATCAAACAATCGGTCTTTGAGCATTTAGAAAGGATGGCTGTGATCACTAAGAGCCAGCATGTTTATCAAGAACAAGTCATGTCAGATTAACTTTATCTCTTTTGTTGAGAAAGTTACTACCTTGCTCGATCAGAGGGATGCTGTAGACATAGTTCATATTGATTTTAGTAAAGCTTTTGATAAAGTTCCACATAATATTCTTGTTGACAAGCTGGTAAAATGTGGTTTGGATCCTATTACTGTTAGGTGGATCTGTAACTGGTTGACAGATCACACCCAAACAGTGATTGTTAATGGTTCCTCATCCTCTTGGAGAGGAGTGACAAGCGGAATATCTCAGGGATCTGTCCTGGGACCTGTTTTGTTCAACATCTTTACAAATGATTTGGATGAAGGAATAGTGGGAATGCTTATTAAATTTGCAGATGACACTAAATTGGGAGGGGTAGCAAATACAATAAGAAGACAGAGTCAGGATACAGGATGATCTTGACAGGCTAGAAAACAGATAAACGTACAGTTCCGCAATTAGGTAGGAAAAATCAAATCCATAATTATAGGTTGGGGGAGACTTGTCTTGACAGTAGTATGTGCAAAAAGGATCTAGGGGTCTTAGTAGACCATACCCTGAAGATGAGTTGGCAGTGTGATGTGGTAGCTAAAAAGGCAAATGCCATTTTAGGCTGTATCAACAGAAGTATAGTGTCCAGATCATGTGAAGTGATGGTATCACTTTGCTCTGGTTAGACCTCACCTAGAGTATTCTGTTCAGTTTGGGGCACCACAATTTAAGAAGGATATAGACAAGCTAGAATGTGTCCAAAGGAGAGCAGCAAAGATGGTGAGGAGTCTGGAGACCAAGTCCTATGAGAAAAGGTTGAAGGAGCTGGATATATTTAGCCTGGAGAGGAGATGACTGAGCGGTTATGATATGATAACTAAGTACTTGAAGGGCTGTCATATACAGGATGGTGCAGAATTGTTTTCTGTTGCCCCACAAGGTCGGACCAGAACCAATGGGTCAAAATTAAATCAAAAGAGTTTTCGGCTAAACATTAGGAAGCACTTCCTGACAGAACAATTCCTCAGTGGAACAGGATTCCTCAGGAAGTGATGGACTCTCCTTTGGCGGTTTTCAAACAGAGGCTAGATGGCTCCAGAGAGAGAGAGGCTCCAGACTGCTGCACACTTGATTTACAGCAGCAGAAGGACACAGAGATTTTTGCACTGGGCAAACGGAGCACAATGTACAACTCAAGCCCACTTGAGCGGTACAGGATCTTACATTAGTCACTGTCTACACTGGACAACTGAAACAGTAAAAAAACCCACATAACTACTTTCATTCCTTGGAAGCTGGAGTGGCTGATTGCCCTGTTCCAAGTCATGGCCCGCAATGAGAAAGCTGGATACTAAAGTAATAATTATCCATTTCCAAAGACATGAACATTGCAGATAGAGCATCAAAAGTAGCTCTTACAATGCTCCTTTCCATCAGTACAGATGAAGAGCCCACTTGAGCAGGGACCAAATACCAAAGAAAGGTGATCACTTTCTAGACAATGAAGTACTATGGTATTATCATACTTTTCATGCGTTAGAAAAGCTGGAATCTTATTTTATTGTGCCCATTCACAATGACATATGGACTGTTTTCTCTGATTTTTAGCAAAAACATTACTGACCTGAATTTTAATGACATTATAAGACAGAAGAAGGAAGAGAGAAAAAAGTATACTTGTGATTTAACCAGTTTAAACAGTTAATTCATTGGCCAAAAGTTATTCCAACACTTTACATGCTTGGACAGAAATGTCTACTTAAGTGTTGGGAGTAATTTAGGAATTTCAATTCACATATAAGAGCTGTGAAAAATATATTGCACTATCAGCACTATCAGGAGTGTGTGTGAAAGCACTCAGGAAGCCAGTTGGGCGTCACACTGGCATATCTCCAAGATACTCTAGTGTAACCCAGGGATAAGTCTGGTGCTGCTGCAAAACAAACCCACCTCCAATGAAATGGCACCAGTGCAACTATCTGCGCTGGTGGGAGAAGGGGCAGGTCTAGAGATGTGGCAGGAGTTGGTTGGCTCCCTAAGCCTCTCCAGCCCAGAAATGTCCCCTGGAACTGGAATTATACTAGCAAAATCTGTGGTGTGGCCAGTAGATGCCCATGGAGTCTAGAAAAAGCAACCCACTTCTCAGCCTTCACATTCCTGGTGTCCTAACAACCACAGGAAACCAACAAGCACCATGTTCAGCCCCTAGCCAAAGTCCATCCTCCCAACATTGCCAATGGCAGCCCCTCAGTATATATATATGTACAGTCAGCCCCAAAACTGGGGGAGTCAGCTTCTTGAACTACAGTGGCGGTTCACACACACTTGAGCAGTGGGGGCACCATGCAGGAACACGAATCACCAGTAGTACAGATGCGGGGAAGCAGACACGGAGGACCAGCAGAACCCTGCAGTCCTATCACCCCCCCCCCCCCCCAACACAGGAGGTGCTCCTTTTTCTACTACAATGGTGCACCCTGGCTCTCTCTCACAGGCATGCATGTCTGGAGCACCCATGGCAGTGCTAGGGCTCTGTGGTCATGCCACGGATATTCCACTATGAAGCAAGGTAAGTTCACCACCCCATGCCCGCAGGTTCCCTTCCCACACTCCAGGCCCCACTCCCAGCCAGGGGCCATACCCAAATTGAGGAAGCCAGCCCGGGCAGATGGTGGCATGGCACATGACCAGCCAGGGCTGCTGCCAACCATGGCCCCCGGGGTGCCACCTGAGACCCAGCCACTGCCAAGACCAGCCCAACAGAACCCAGGCAACCACCAATGTATACAGCCATGTAGTCACACAGCTCATTACTGTGTTTCTCACCCCCCCCCCTTCACCTGCCACATGAGTGGCCAGCTCTCCGGTCAGGCAGGCTGTCCCCAGAATGCAGACAGCAGAGACTATCTACCGCTTGAGAGATGTCCAATCTCTTTGTTCTTTATACTTCAATGACAGAAAAGTTTTTATTGCCTTTAGAAATAATCTCCTGCTTGGCTTTGCCTTTTTGCTACATTTAAAATTAAGCATCTACTATCAAATTAAGCACTTTCCCAACACACAACACACAGTGATTGGGGCCCATGAAAATTTAGTTGGACTAAAGACTGATTTACTGTAATAGTGTTAAAACCTGCCCATAAATTCTATTTTTTCAATATATTCCTTTTGTGGGCCCAGGGGCATTGAGGGTCGTATGTGGGGAAATGAAACACACCACATGGATTTGGAGGAATAAAGTGGACACACAGCTTTTATTGATTACACTGCAGGAGCATTGACACAGCATAAGGACAGTTCCTGAATCGGGTGACCTGCCTGCCATCCAATGAACCCTGCACCCTCAGTCCACCTACTAGGGTGCTACCAGGAAGTGGCAAACACCAAGGAGCCGAGCCCCATGGGCGCCAGCTGCTGCATAATCCCTCGCCACCTGGTGTTGAGAGCCCCGCTGACAGCCCCTGAGATGGGCATGCCATTGAATTGGCTTTTCCCAAGACTCCTTAAGGGAGTCCTCCAAACTGCAGGATGCGGGTATGCAGGCACCACCTCCCTAACCAAAAGGATCCATCCCATACCCAAACCGCTCCTTCTGCTTTTGCTTTTTCAAATCTTCTGTCAGACAAAGATCATTTGTAGCCATTCTGATTTTACTGCTTGTATGAAAAAAAAATCTTAATATCGTGCAGCAAAAAAATGCTAAAGGTGTTTATGGCACAGAAAGGTGTTTATGTCTGTTCATCTATTTTTTGTTATGGCATTAACTTTTGTCCTACATCTTACTGAACACTGACATTTATATTACCCATAACTATTGTTGTTTATCTCTACTTAACATTTTACAAGGGCATAAACAGAGCACACTTTAATCTGGGATTGTTTATACTGTGTGTCCAAATAGGGCAATGCTATATACAGTCACCAGATGTCACTACAAGTAAAGCACCACTGCAGAATATTGCTGCTGATGACCTAAACATCTTCTGCACTGAACTTCAGTAGTACCAGAAATGAAATCAGAATGGCATACTGGTGATCAGGGGTCATTTCGAGCAGGAGCTCAGGGGAGCGCAGCTCTGGGAGTTGGTGCCAGCCCCCCCCCCCCCCCGCGGGGGAATGCCTGCTTGTGTCATGGCTGCAGCAAAATGACCCCATCCCCTGGAAAGGTCCTTGTTCCTTCGACCAGCCTTCTGAAGGCTTCAGCCACCGCTGAAGCTATCCTCCCAGAATAGTGGTATTTCTGAGGCTTGGACTAGTAGCTGTCCCCTTTCTGCCACCTCTTCCTTTCTCTCTCTCTCTCTCTCTCTCTTTTCTTTCTTTCTTGCCTTCTGACATACTTCTGGTGATGTCAGGTGGTGTAGCATATGCAAATAAGTTATGCTAATGAGTTATGCTAATGAGCTCCTGCACCTCTTTTTCTACGAAATGACCCCTGCTGGTGATGATAAGTTGTTTAGGGACTCAGCAAAATGTTACCATGACTTAAGGAGAAAAACAAGTGAACCCAAGGGAAAGTATTTTGAAATCTTCACCGTGTGAATTAACTAACAAGAAAATGCTGCAAAGAGGTCCATGTTTTCTTAAAACAAAGTTTGAGTTCAGTGGCACCTTTAAAACCAACGAAGTTTTATTCAACACATGAAAACGCATACCCTGAATAAAAAAATTTTGGTCTTAAAGGTGCCACTGAACTCAAACTTCGTTCTACTGCTTCCAACCAACACAGTTGCCCACCTGGGTCCATGTTTCTTTCTTTAAAACCTTGAGATAGTGCTCTACAGATTTCAAACTTGTCTTTCCATAAGTCACATCAGGATCATTTGAGAGGGTGAGCACTTGTACAGTACAGGCCTTGGGGCTATATCTTCCTATTAAAGAAGATAGTGTCATGGCTCCCGTATATAGCAGTAAATGTATTGTTCATGGCTATTGGCCTTCACAATTAAAATGTATTTGAAACATTAAAACATCTGAAACATATTTACAAAGTTAAAATTCTAAACCCAACTCACATTCAGCTCAATACAATAAGAACAATTCAACTGGGGACATTCTAAAAGACACTATTTGCTCTGATCTTTCTGGCTGCCAGGACAAAAAGAGCCAGTGAGTAAGAAACAGAAGGCTCCACATCAGAGAGCATAAAAGCTAGTTTTTCTGAATCAGAGAAAAACTGCAGATCAACCAGAATCTTAGCCAGGAATTTATTCTTGGACCCGAATGCAGAGGGCAGGACAAAACATAATGTGGCAGATCTTCCACAGAGCAGCCGCACAGACAGATACACTGGTCAACTGAAGTGTTGGTATAGGGACTTTTTAATAACTCAGTTGGCTGCAGCCTTTGATTCTACTGATAGAGGCCACCTTTGGGAAAAGGTGGCAAAGACTAACATTGATAAAAGACTGCTGTTCTTAATATGGGAGCTACATTCTGGTACATATGCACAAATTAAGGTAGGTAGGTCCTGAGAATAAATACCTGGCTAAGATTCTGGTTGATCTACAGTTTTTCTCTGATTCGGAAAAACTCTTGCTGCCTTGCTTTGTTCAGAGCCTGGCCTGCCCTCAGTTAAGACCCATGCCCATTTTACAATCTTAAAATCATGGAAGAAAAACCAGCTAACACTGTCTTGCTTAGTAACTCTAGCTTTCATATTCTGTTAGGCAAGGACAAAGCTTGTCTTGATTTCCTTTCTGGCATTATCACTCGTTATACCATCCCCAATGATTTGCTCCAGCTACCATGGAATAATTTGGATTTACAGGAATGCGTATTTAAAGGAGACTCTATAATTGATAATTCTTCTATTTTCATTATGGTGTTATCCCGTGGTATAAAACCATAATGAAAGATTATTCCAGAGCTTCCTACGTGGTCAATTTAACAGCTCATAACTTTAAAATGTCATTTACAATGTTGCACTTCCAAGCTATGCCAACTGAGTATACAGATAAGTAGGAGGAGGGCTTTTTTTCTGGGGAATGTGCCAGAACGGAGTTCCGGAACCTCTTCAATAAAATTCTTTTTAAAATGTTTAAAAGTTCATGAGTTTTCAGTATGCAGAAGGAAAACTTCATTTCCCTCTTGAGAGTTCCAGCACTTTTTTAAAGCCCTGAGTAGGAGTCAGCCTTCAGTTTACAGGATGTTGACTAGGCTTAGAACCAACTACAAGTATCCATCACCATTCCTATGCCCTTTCAGGTTGCATATCAAGCTAGGACGTGGAAGTCGCCTGGGTCTTTCCTGTCCATACAATGTCATTGTCAGTGACAAATAGTTGTGAGTCAGGCCATATTAGCGCCATCTCAGTTAGCTCTCTGACGTTCTTAAAAGGTGTACCAGCTTCCTAAAAAAGGCCATCCATACCTGAAGAGCTATAGCTGAGCAGCTGTGTTCAGCTAAGACTGAAGACCAAACCACCTGACTACTTTGGGAGCTTTTTTCAATTTATGGTGAATTTTGTTTGTTTCCATTGCCTGAAATATTGATGAGGAAAGTTTCATTTGACTGTTCCACCACAAATCCAGATACTAATTTAGCTTCTCTGATTTTTTGTTTAGCCTCAGATTACATATAACATGGAGTTATTTTATTTTATTTTCTTGGATTTTCAAAGAGAAAATCAGTCTGAACAGGATGCAAGTCAAGGTGGTCATTTTCTAACCCAATATCACTCTGTCATTCCCAGTTGCTTTCTCAGCCATAATGGAATGATATACAATCTAGGGTTGCCTGTTCTGGATTAGGAAATACCTGGAGATTTTGGAGGTGGAGCCTGGGGAGGGGAGGGTTTGTGGAGGGAAGCGACCTCAGTACTGTACAATGCCATAGATTCCATGCTCCATAGCAACCATTTTCTCCAGGGAAACTGATGTCTATTATCTGGAGATCAGCTGTAATAGCAGATCTCCAAGTGCCACCTGGAGGTTCGCAACCATAATACAATCCCATAGCAGCTTCTGAAGTCTGGTTTTTAAACTAAAAAAATAACTAGGAAAGCATTCAGCAGCCTTTCCATGGCCGTCCTTCTTCCTCTCCATCTCAAAGCCTTCCTAGGTGAATTATTGTTTTTAAAATTACAGAGAAATAAAATGGAGATACTTCTAACGGGTACTTTGAGCCTTAGAGAAACATTCCAGAAATGTCTTCTCCTTGAGAAACTGCATGTCAAAGAGAAAACATCTCATGCTGGAGATCTAAAATTGTTATTGCTTTTGATGAAAAGTAATATTTTACACTTATGTCAGCAGAGCAAACTTTCTGTGCTTCTTTAATTAAAAACAGTTTTCACATTGTGCTTTTTCCTCTCTGTTGGATTTATATATTGGAAATTGTCCTTATTCTTTTCCTCTTTCAAAATATTTAACATTCCATCCTAGTTACTTCATAAAGTCTATCAGATCTGGTGAACTACATCAGCTCTATAGTGGTTTATTCAGATGCCCACTATATCGTCTGTAGGGATGAATCAAAATTATATAATTTCAATTTTGTTTTCATTTGCAATTGTGCTTTTGGGTTGCTTTTATGTTCTACCCTCTTCTAAAAAAAAAAGCAAATATTTTAAATCTCTTCTTAAATGCACAGGCCCAGCACACTCATGGTCAGTGACAACCTCACAGGTGGTGGTGCTATGTGATCTGTGCAGCTATGTTGACACACACCATTTTTATTTATGATGGTTCAATGATACCTAGGGGTGCAATCATAAGCTGTATGCCTTAGGACACTCAATGAGCCCTATACTGGCTCAAAATGTGAAGGCTCTGTGGGAAAGGGGGGTAAATTGGGGAAAAGGTTCCCCCCCCCAACTTTTTTCCAAAGGCCTTTGGGAAATTTGGGAGAATGCTGGAGAAAAAACTCCTGCGTTTTATATGCTAAATTACAAATGATGCATTTTATGTTGTTAAATCAGTAAGATAAGTTTAGATTTGATATTTAAAAAGCAAGTATTGTATATATTTCTATTTTTCCAGGGAAAAAATGTCTTTGTGGCTTCAAAATTTCCAGAAATTTTACATTTCCAATACTGCCATAGTATCAAGATATGTTGACATAACCAGTATATCTAGAGCCAAGATCTGCTGGTACTATGCTGATGTAACCTCATGCTGGTACTATGCTGTGCGTATGTGCTGTCAAATTGCAACTGACATATAGTGACCCCAGCAAGGGGGTTTCAAGGCAAGTGAAAAGCAGAGGGAGTTTGTCACTGCCTTCCTCTACACAGTCTTCTTTGGTGCCCCGCCAATCCAAGTACCAAACTTACTTAGCTTCTAGGCTATATCATATCATTCCGCATTCTTTAAATCCAGTACCAGCAAAGAAATGGGAAGTGTCAGGGATGTAATGGAGGGTATCAATCTATGACTGATGCAACAAAGAGCCAGTTTGGTGCACTGGTTAAGAGCGACAGACTCTAATCTGGAGAACCAGGTTCGATTCCCCACTTGAAACTAGCTGGATGACCTTAGGCAAGTCACAGCACTCTCAGCCTAAAAAATAAGCATAGCTCGCCACCTAGTGTTGCCAAAAAAGAGCTACAGCTTCGGCACCCAAACAATCCCTCCAGGATCTCTTGGCTATTCCACACACAATGCCATACGATAATTCATTAATTTTTAACTGATGGAACTATTTCTTAATATCCTTCTGTGCCTAGTGTTGTGTATTGCTCAACAACCCTCTTTTTGCTTTCTTTCCAGCATCGCCTTAGGTGGGATTCAAACTCCACACATGGGTGTTTTTCTCCAGAGAGTTATTGGGGAGATGTCAGAAATGCCTTCAGTGCATATGTAGTTCATGTTCCCTTGTTGGTGCCTTACAGTCTCCATCTCCCTGGCCGGGCAGAAAGAGGGGAAGAAGGTGCAAGACACAAGTGTGAAGTTACTGTTAAAGCAGCCTGCAAACTATGTCCACAGTGGGAAATGAGCTATATTAGGAGCATCACAATAGCCTTTCATTGCTCTGTATGCCACACAGTACACAGCAAGCCACTTGTGCTACCAATCCTACTATGCCAACTATCATAGCATGAGCAATCAAAGCCTGAGGTGGATTATAGGGCAAACGTTCATCCCACCCCACCATGGGAAATCTGGTTTATATCACATGATGGGAGTCTAATCCCTGTAGTACTCCAACTGACAACCATCATCTGTCATCCTGAGGTGTGTTTTACTGAAATGGCAGCCCAAACTGCAGACCACAAGCTGATGTGAGTTGCAGTTTATTATGTGTGACAGGATAACCAACTGGTATGGGGATTATTCTTCTGCGACTTGAGCAAACAAGATGACCTGAATGCTCCTAGAATTGTCAGATGAGTCACAAGGTGTTATTTATACAGAGAACTGAAAGAACTAAGGCTATATTCCAGATACAGTCAACAATATGTTATATTCAAGGTTAAAAAATACACCCTTAAACATATGAAGAATTAAATTAAAACCATTCTGATTACCCTCTTAAACTCTGCCTGATATCAGAATTTATCAGATTCAACAGATGTAGAGAATAAAAGGCTACTAACATGCAATTCACTAAATAATGTGTCATGGATTTACTCTGGCTGAGGACAGACTGGCAATCTAAAGCGGGGCAGGCACGCTTCGCAAACGGAGGAAAGGAGCACGTTCAGACATGCGCATCTGTCCATCGGCTCCGTTGCGTACTTACCCGTCTCCCAGTCGCTTTCCTTCCGCTTTACCCGGACACCGGTTTTTCCTGGTGTTCAGGGGCCTTCCTCCGCATGCCTCCCGCTTCCAAACAGTGTGAACTGGAAGAAGCGGGAGGCATCCGGAGGAAGTGTGAACGCACCGGCAAAAAGTTTTGCGCATGTGCGCACATGCAAAAAACATCAAAGGAAAACAAAAAAAGTGCAGCGGCGCACACGAGCCGCGCGCGCTGGCTATGCGGCAGTCTGAACGCTCCGTGGCAGTCTGAACACTCCGTATCGCCGCTGATCCGCATTGCTCTGGCCAGTGTGAACGGCCAGCTCCGTGGGTTTTTCCCCCCGCTCCAGTTCCCTCCGCTTTGCCTCCGCTTCAGATTGCCAGTCTGTCCTCAGCCTCTGTCCACACAGCAGATGTCAGTGGAACTGAGGAGAAATGAAGGCACACCCCTAATAAAATGTTTAGTGAATGTCTGCTTTCTCTTAGATGACTAAGTGCTAGTGAATCTTTCTGCACTTAAACTCATGGTTACGTGTTAGAGCATAACATTTACTGAAGCAGCTATTCTTGGCAAGGATATATTGTGTTAATAAATCTTCCAAACAAGCCCTAGTAAATGTCACTTCTGCTTAAATGTTCAGCAAAAATTGGTGACAAGTGACGTTTTCTTTGCCCTTGCGGAGCTTGGGTGTTTGGATGTGAATTCTAATAGAGTTCTTGCCAGAATCAGCCCTAAACATCTCTCACCCACCTGGCTCAAAACACACACAAAACAAAATAAGAGCAGCTCAAGAAATCTCCAGCAAAAACAGAACCAGCAGACCCTTTAAAAGGGCAGAACTTGCAGTAAACAGACAAAAGGAATTACCTTGCTCAGTTTTTTACAGCCACTGTAAGACAGCGCTGGGTGGCTCAACGTTTTCAGTAAGTAATTTTTTTTTTGCTGTTATAACCATTGTCTGTAACATTTATCTGAAGAGTCTGCAGGGCATCTAAAACATGCTGGTCCCCAAAGTTCAAGCAAACAGGAGTACAAATTGCACAAAGTTGCACAGCTATTAAAGTCACATGGAGACACAGAGTGAATGCTGATAACAGAGCTTAAAATAATGAGGTTTCTACAGTTCTGCAAGACCTGTCCTTAGTGAGTATTATGTTAAAGATTTTGTTGTAAACTTAATAAAGATAATATGATGGCTAGCACAGCCTAGTGTTAGAACTGCAATCTATTTCAGTATAATAGGAGGAAATGAAAAATGGGAACAATTTAAACTGTCCAGGCATTATGTCCTTGTGATATGATTATTTTTTTTATTTATATAGAAAGGAGATGAAAAATGAAAGTTTAAGGGGTGGGGAAGATAAAGTTCCATGAAAAAGGTTTTCAAACCTATTTCTTCTTGGGAAAAAAATCAAAATCAACCCACTGAAATAAATTTCATAAATCATTCTTAAAAGTACCATACAGTGCAAATGGAAGGGACCAGTCTGAAATTAGGATTATCCATATGGAAAAAATAAAACACCACACTATCAAAGTGAATTGAAAAGATCACCAGGTAATCAGACTAGGAAGAGGAGGAGGAGGAGGAGGAGGAGAAAGAGACTGGATTTATACCCCGCCCTTCACTCAGAGTCTCAGAGCGGCTTACAAACTCCTTTCCCTTCCCCTCCCCACAACAGAGACCCTGTGAGGTAGAGCAAAACTAGAACTAGTGTACTCTGTTTCTCTCTTTTTCACAGCAAATACTAATGTTTGGACCAACTGACCAATTCCCATATTGTTTTTGAATCTTAGACTTCTTTCTATCTATCACAGTTTATCTCAGAGTACTGTGGTTTAGGGAGGGAGACACTGTTGTGTATTTGTATAAGACAGGGGCAGGAGACACACCTTGGACTTATGCACACCATTTGTTGCAGCTTTGGGAATAGCTTGGAAAGAGTCACCAAGGAGGCCCCATTAGAGCTAGGCAGGAGTGTCACAACACACCAGCCACGCTGCAATCTAGGCATGTCAGCAGCTGGTCCTTGAGAGCACTTTCTTCTCTTGTGGAGCCTGGACTATTCCTTCGTTTACCCAGGAGCTTAGAGTGATGAAATGTCAGGGCAGACTGTTAGACTGCAAGTAGAGGAAAACTGGGATGAATCTGAATGAACATAAGTCACAGTACATTCTTGCACTTATTACTCTGTATTGGTGATGGTGGCAACATGAACATGAAACATGAGGAAAGGTGGGGTATAAATGTTTTAATAAATGAAATTTAATAAATAAATAAATAATCCGCCACCATTGTGTCTACAGGATGCTACTCAGCACAGCTTGTATTTCAGGTTCTTTGAGATGTAGACCCTGAAAAGGCTCCGGGTAAGGCCTTTTGCCTACAAAATCACTGGTGAGGCATTTTACATGCATGGACACCTCAATTCATCCAGTTCAGTCTCAGGATGCTTTCTAAATATAGCTGGATGATTTTCAACTGGTGAGGTCTGATGAACAAACAGCTGCTTGGGAGCATACAACCTACTGTATCAAGCCTCATCCCTTGCCCTTCTCTTTGCCGCTAGTTGCACACTGGCCTTGGTTGGCAGAGTAGATCCAGGAGGTTACAAATGCCTCCTGAAGGGTGTCAGCTGCCTTGAAGGGACCCCTTGGACCTGGATGACTGCAATTATTGCTGAGAGTCCCATATTCCATTCCTGGGCAATGTGCTTCAACCATGCAACTTCAAGTGCTCTTGGAGGAAACTAATTATCTAGATGCATTTCAGTATGGATCCAGCACATGGTTTGGGGTGAAAATAGCCTTGGTTGTCTTGCCTGATAATCTTCAGTGGGAGAGTGACAAGCGAAATGAATCTCTGTTTGTTATCCTGTACCTCTCAGTGATATTGATACTATGACCACAGTATCCTTCTGAAACAGCTGGCTGAGCTTGGAGTGGGGTGCAATAGGCTTCAGTGGCTCCTACATGGCTAGCTGCTTTCAGAAGTGTCACTGGGAGACCAATGCCATCCATGGGATCCTGCAAGACTAGGGGGAAAAAGCCAGAAAACTTTCTAGGAATTTCCTTGTCTTTATGTTTTTTACCTTAGGGGAAATTGACCTAGAAGTGTTGCCATATCCTCCCAAAATTGCACCTTTCCAGGCACCACACTCCAAATCTCACAGCATTTGCCATGGCAGTGCTGGCTACCCTAGTGGTTGCTAATCAGCGGTTGCTGGGAATGGCATACAGGATCATATCACCCCTATGCTCAAAAATCTACACTGGCTGCCTGTTGATTACTAGGCATAATTCAAATGCTGGTTCTTATCTTTAAGCCCAAAATGGCTAAGGACCATGGTGCCTGAATGACTGCCTCTTCCTGTACTGTCTAATGTTCCAGTTAATATCCTTATCTCAAGCACTACTCTTGGTGGTCCAGCCTATGATCAGGGTCCTTCTTAGTAGGGGTGTCCCACCTGTGGACTGTTTTCCCCCTCAAATAATGCCTGGCATCTATATTACTGTTCTTTAAACACCTGGCTAAAATGTCCAGGCTTTTAATTGATTTTTTTTGTAATCTTGTCCTTTCCCTGCTTTTAAGTTGATGTTATAGTACTGGTTTTACTGCCTGGCATTTTAAAATAATTAATTATTGGTTTTATTATTGCTATTTTAGTTTGCTTAGTTATTGAGTTATTTTGTTCTGTTTTGGTTTTTTATTCTGACTTCTGTTTTATTGTTTTATGTCATTAGACATTTTAGGCAGATTATGGAGTGTGTGTGGCACAAATCTTTTAAACAAATAACAGTGAGGTCTCTTACCATTTTGTAATTACCTGATTCAGAATATGGATTTATCCAATTCATAATATTGGATTTAATCTGAATCAAACTGCATTTTCTTGAGAAGTTCTTGCATAGTTCAGAATGCACAAAGGACTCCTGTCTAACCTGCAATTTATTTGGGTTGTTGCATTTTCCAGGGATAGTTGATTGAACAAGCTAATATACTTGTTCCCAAGTACTGGGACCCAGGGGCATCGAGTTTTAAAATCCTGGGGGGGGGGGGGGGGGCTCGTGTGCGCATGCAAAGTGTGTGCGCACGCCAGGACCATGTCCCTGCCGCCACTGCCTCCCCCCTGGCCTGGCCACTCCTGCTTCCATCCCTCCCTCCATCTGTCCAGGGGCCAGCTGGGCATTTGCTTAGCTGGCCCCTGGATGGACGGAGGGAGAGACAGAGGCAGTCAGGTGGGGGGGAAGAGAGAGAGCGAGAGAGATGGCGGCGGCCCTAGGAAGGGCCCGGGGACGCGTGGTCGCAGGCACTCCGTTTTGCCGGGGGGGGGGGGGGCTCAGTCCCCCCTGAGAAATTTCGGGGGTGGCTTGAGCCCTCGAGCCCCCCTGTAGTTGACGCCTATGCTGGGACCTTCCCTGAACTTGCGTACAATTCCCTGGATCCTTACACATCATTCTTTGTGGGCTTTTACTCAGACTAAGAAAAAAAGAGAAATAAAGAAATGTTTAGGGACAAACGAAAAAGGCAATACGATAAGGTGTTCCTTTCAGTTGCTTCAAACAAAAACACAAGGAGTGAGATCTCCTATCCTTCTTCAGTGCATGTCACTGGGATTTATGTTTGCAAGCAGAAGAGGTGGCATAGTTTGCTGGCTGACGAAAAGGATCCAGAGCACTTCATGAAGTCCTCTTCCAGCCCTGGTGTTAATTCAGGCCAGAGAAATATACAACCTCTTCTATCTGCAAACATAAATCCTAATGACATGCACTGGAGAAAAAAAAAACAGGAAATAGTACTACTAGTGTTTTTGCTTATTGCTGTAAAACAGGAGACAGCTTAAAACAATTGAAGGTTCATATAATCAGCCTCTGTTGCCCCTTTTCCACACAAAGTGCTATCTGATGGACTTTAAGTTGTTATGCCTCTGTACAAAATATAACTTTTTTGGTTTATAAAATGTTTCATTGAATGAGTGTGGTAAGCAACAGCAACATTTCAAAGACCTACTATTAATTTTCTACTTCTGTGCCTTAAATATTTTTGCACTGTTTCATTACTGGAGTATAATTTTGAAATGCCAGAGATCACTGTCAACTTAAAAGTTGTGGCTACAAAGAATTAAAAAGGATGTAACTAGCTGTATTGGTCCATGAAAAATACAACACTGCCTCACACCAAAATCCTTGTATTATCTTTTAAGTCCAATCAAAATGATACAAAATACTGTGCAAGCTTTCAAGCTCAGCAGAACTCTTCATTAATTACTTCATATGAACATTGTTTGAGATTAATTCAAGATGATTCACAAAGTATAGTCAGTTGAAGCCAAACTAGACAGTTGAATCTCGTGTAAACAGCATTTTCTTGGGTTTGTTCCCATCCTGTTGACAAATTCCTCTCTTTCTCAGCTGGAATCTAATACTGAATGCTGAGGCACAGGGCTATTTTGGGCTGGAACACACTGGAACAGTGTTCCAGCTGGCTTCTGAGCCCGCCGCTCCTCTCCCTGTCCTCTCTGCGCTGTTTTAGTCTTTTCGCCACCAGCTGCTGCAAGACAAGGCAGGCAGGCAAGGGACCAAGGCAGGCAACCCAGGTGCAGGCAGGGCTCCAGTGCCCTCGGCCCACCTCACACCCGCAATGAGCCATCTGGCTGTCCCTGCTGCAGGGGGCTGACAGGAGATCAGGCGTGTGAGGCCTTCCAGCTCCCTGCACTTAAAGGGGGGTGGGCCACAAGGGGTGGCAGGGGCTTGATCCAGAGGTGGGCTATGGAGGGGGGGGTGGCGGGGCCTTGATCGGGGGGTGAGAGAGCCTTCCTCCATCCCCATTTCTTTGACCTCTTTCTTTCCCTCTTTCCCTCCTTTCCTTCTCTCTTTCTTTCTTTCCCTCCTTCCCTTCTTCTTTCCTTCTTTCTTTCCCTTATTTCCTTCTCTCCCTCTTTCCTTCTTTTTTTCCCTCTTTCTCTCCATTCCTTCCTTCCTTCTCCTTCTTCCTTCCTTCTTTTCTTTCCCTCCTTCCTTTCCCTCTTTCCCTCCTTTCTTTCCTTCCTTCCTTCCTTTCTTTCTTGTTATAAGAGAAAGCTCATGTACTGAAGGATTATTGTGCAATAGCAAAACATTGTGAAATATTGGACAATTATTATTGTACAGTAAGCTGCTCACTTAACACTCCCCCCTTCCCAAGTTTACTAAAGCTCATCCGAAATGTAGAAGTTGCAGACCTGTTAGTCTCTGTGCTGCTGCTGAGTGATGGCCCAATAATCTGAGGTACTTTACCGTGTGGTAGAACCACACAGCGATGTGACCAGAGCTCTGAACTGATACAGCAGCCTTCTACTTTGCAGGAACTTGTTGCGTTTCAGTGGGGAGTACGTACTTTGCCACTCTGAAAGTTAGTGCCACTGTGTCAGATGGGTAGGAACTGAAAGCCTCACAATCCAGGGATGCTGCAAGTTGTTAACAAGGGAAGTTTTGATATTTGGCAGGGTGAAAAGTATATCCCTCACAATAAGAACTGCACACTTTTGCCTTCTTAAATTATTGGGCAAACTAAGTAGGATTGCTGAATGGCACGAACTGAGCTGCTTAAATATGGAGAATCTTTCTTCCTGAGGGTTTTCTTAATATTAAAATCAGAAAACATGAGGTGTTTATTTAGGTAAAGGTAAAGGTTTCCCTTTCTCAAAAGCCAGTCAAATCCGACTCTAGAGGGCAGTGCTCATCTCTGTTTCCAAGCCAAAAAGCCAGCGCTGTCCGAAGGCTTTTACGTAGTCATATGGTCGGCTATGAAGAAAGGTTGAAGCGCTTGGGGCTCTATAGCTTGGAGAAACGATGGCTGAGGGGTGACATGATCGAGGTTTATAAGATTATGCATGGGATAGAGCAGGTAGAGAAAGAAGTACTTTTCTCCCTTTCTCACAAGACCAGAACTCGTGGGCACTCAATAAAATTGCTGAGTAGTCGGGTTAGAACAGATAAAAGGAAGTACTTCTTCACCCAAAGAGTGATTAACACGTGGAATTCACTGACACAGGAGGTGGTGGCAGCTACAAATATGGACGGCTTCAAGAGGAAATTAAATAAACATATGGAGCAGAGGTCCATCAGTGGCTATTAGCCACAAAGTATAGATAGGAACTCTCAGTCTGGGGCAAGTGATGCTCTGTATTCTTGGTGCTTGGGGGGGGGGCAACAGTGGGAGGGCACACAGTTTACATATTTTGTATGCCTTATCTTGCTCCCACATGGGCTCGTTATGCTCCTGATGGCAAAGTGGTTCTTACATACACGAACTCAGCTTGCATACTCAAAGCTAACCATGCCTGAACCATTTCAGATTACAAAATGCATTTAAAGTCACAGAGTATATTTACCACAAAGTACTTTGTAAACTGCGTGGGTAAGTTGGGTTTCAAATTGTTAAACAACATGGTTTTAAAGTGTTGTGAATATCTATACACTAGATGTTTGCTTGCTTTATTATTTATATCAGTTCCATAGAATATTGGCTCTGAAGAAGTGAACTGAAACTCTCTCGGCCAAAGGAAACATCAGCCTGGTGTTTAGCCTCCCTGCAGACCTGAAAATTGGCAACTTAGAAACAGCAAAGAAGATCACAGTGTATACAAGGACTGTGTACTGCCTATTTAGGTCTTGCTTGGGAAGGTTTTTGGACATGTATATTTGTTTTAAGCATTAGTGCTTTAATAAGTTATATCAGGGCTCTTTTTCAGCAGGAATGCACCGGAACACCATTCCGGCTGGCATCCGAACCTGCCCCACCCCCTCCCTGCCGGGCCTGAACTTTACACTTAAAGGAAAAGTTCCTGCAGACAGCCGGCAGGAAAAAGCTCCACCCGGCGCTTTCCCTTTAAGTACAGAGAGCCAGCAGGAGAAAGCCCTACCCAGAGATTAAGCACGGGGCTAGGCTCTTTGCACTGAAAGGGCTGGCTCTGCTTTTGGCTTGCCGACGTCGCATCGCTCTCCCTGCTCCGGTAAGTGCCTCCCCCATCTCTTTTCCTTCTCTCTCTCTCCCCCCCCATTCTTTCTGTCTTTCTTTATCTGTCTGTCTTTTTCTCTCTCTCTGTCCCCACCTTTCTTTCATTCTTTCTTTCTCTCTCTCCCTTCCCCCTTCCTTTCTCTCTCTCTCTCCTCCACCTTCCTTCCTTCCTTTCTCTCTCTCATCTATCTATCTATCTATCTATCTATCTATCTATCTATCTAATCTATCTATCTATCTATCTGTCTCTCTCTCTCTCCCCCCACCTTTCTTTCTTTCTCTTTCTCTCCCTCCCTCTTCCTTTATCTCTCTCTCTCTCCCACCTTCCTTCCTTCCTTTCTCTCTCATCTATCTATCTATCTATCTATCTATCTATCTATCTATCTATCTAATCAGTTTGGTGTCGTGGTTAAGTGCGCGGACTCTAATCTGGGAGAACCGGGTTTGATTCCCCACTCCTCCACTTGCACCTGGCTGGATGACCTTGGGCAAGCCATAGCTCTGTACCAGCTGTTGCCTCAAGGACAGCTTGGGAAAGAGCTCTCTCAGCCCCACCTACCTCACAGGGTGTCTGTTGTGGGGAGGGGAAGGGAAAAGGAGTTTGTAAGCCTCTCTGAGACTCCCTTGGGGAGTGGAGGGTGGGGTATAAATCCAATCTCTTCTTCTTCTCTTCTTCTTCCTTCCTTCCTTCCTTCCTTCTTTTTCTCTCTCTCCCCTACATTTCTTTCTTTCTTTCTCTCTCCCACCTCTCTCTCTCTCTCTCTCTCTTTCTTTCTGTTTCATTTTGTTCTTTGTGTTTTTATAAAAAAAATTATTGAAAAGGGGGGGATGTAAAAAAGCAGAGAGCCCAGGAAATGCTGCTTTTGACAATTTCTTTAATTTTTGAGAATCTCTTTAGTTTTCTCATGGCATCTTCTGCTTAAGAAAAGTACGTTTGAAGCCCGAGTTCATTGTTGTATCTTGTTGGGAATGGCTTGCAAATATATGTGTGTCTAAAGTCTGTATTAAAATGGTTTGGTGCTTACTGCCATGCAAGAGAAAACATCTGAAAAAGTAGCTTCATTGTTGTGTGTGTTGGCAGAACACCTGACTGTTGCATGGGAGACTTTGGGGGACATCTGCAGAGAAACAGAGATGTAACTAAAAATGAGCATGGTCAGCAGCACTTTGGAGATTGCCTGTTTTGTGAAATTTAAAAAGTGGGCAGAGTTTCTGATGAAGATGATTGTCCCTCTTCTCCTGCCACTGGGCTGACATCTGCCTTTAATGGGCCAGCAAAGTTGATGTTCTTAAACCTCCTAATAAGAGAGATTTCTGCTTCTGAGGAGTTGACTTCCAACGATTGGTGATCTTGTGATGGTAGTGATACTTTTATGTGGTAAAGACCACCAGTTCACAGGATAATTTTACCTGTGGGACAGACTCTGCATGGTAACCACTCCACTGGTACTTAATTGCTTGCAAAAAGTATTATAGTGTAATAATTCAGGTGGGTAGTCGTGTTGGTCTGAAGCAGCAGAACAAAGTTGGAGTCCAAAGTTTCATCCAAGGTATAAGCTTTTGTGTGCATGCACACTTCTTCCATCTGAAGAAGTGTGGGTGGCACATGAAATCTTATACCTTGAATAAAATTTTGTACCTTGAATAAAATAGTCCACAAACTACTCCCGTCCAGTGCATCCACAAACCTAGAACAAGAAGAGATTGGATTTATACCCCACCTTTCACTATCCAAGGGAGTCTCAGAGCATCTTACAAACTCCTTTCCCTTCCCCTCCCCACAACAGACACCCTGTGAGGTAGGTGGGGCTGAGAGAGCTCTGAGACAACAGCTGGTACAGAGCCATGGCTTGCCCAAGGTCATCCAGCAGGTGCAAGGGGAGGAGTGAGGAATCAAACCCGGTTCTCCCAGATTAGAGTCCGCGCACTTAACCACTACACCAAACTGGCTCCTAGCATTGTTCTGCCAGTGAACTAGGATTGCCAATTCCAGGTTGAGGAAATCCCTGGAGATTTGGGAGTGGAGGTTTAGGGAAAGGAGGGACCTAAGGAAGGCATAATGCCATGGACTCCACTTTCCAAAGCAGCCATTGACCTGATCTCTGTAGTTTGGAGCTCAGTTGTAATTCCAGGAGATCTCCAGACCCCACCTGTAGGTTGGCAATCCTAAAAAATCATATTCAGCATACTAGTTTTGCAGGAAGGCAAGCTGATTTCCATGGGAACCTAACCTTTAGGAATTGATTCCAATCCAGTGTGGAAATAATTGTTGAACATAAGATATTGGTTCAGGCAAGATTTTGTATAGATGGGACCAGGGCTTTTTTTGTAGAAAAAGCCCACCAGGAACTCATTAGCATATTAGGCCACACCCATGACCACACAGCTCCCTCCCAGGATCGGCTTCCCCAGGTGCCCTGCAGCTTGTGGGGCATATGGGGAACCCGAGGGAAGGAAGGCAGTTTCTGGATCAGCTTCCCCAGAGGAGGGAACCTGAGGCCACACCCATGACCACACAGCTTCCTCCCAGGATCGGCTTCCCCAGACACCCCACAGCTTGCGAGGTGCCTGGGGAACCCAAGGGGGGAGAGGCTGTAGGCGTGGCCATCTCGAAAGCCAGCCGGAACTCTGTTCCTGTGCGTTCCTGACCAAAAATAGCCCTGGATGGGACAGAAAATAATGTTTTTATTGGTTTTGTCAAAACTGTTTTGACAAGAAGGTAAACAGAATAAGAAGCTAAAGGTGGATGTGGCTGGATGACCACACTTCTGGTAACATCAGGTGTGGCCTAATATGTTAATGAGCTGTGCTGTCAGGGGTGTGGCCTAATATGCTAATGAGTTCCTGCTGGGCTTTTTCTACAAAAAGCGCCCTGAGTTATATTGAGACACATACTTTTAAATAAAACTTTGTGATTTAAGCCATGCCTGAAAGATGTGTGCCCCGTTAAGTAAAACTGAGCAAATCAGCTATATTTGTGGCCTGCCATATGCTTGACAAGATCCCTGTTTTTGGACTCTCAGGCTGAGAGAGATTAACAAGTCATTGGTAGGCAATCATATATGGCTGCTGGCTGGGTTTGGTCTTGTGGGTCACAGCTGTAGAAGCCTACCTTAGCAGCTCCCCTTGTTATGCATATAGTTAATAATTAGTTGCCCTATGTTTGAATGAGAATTCTGCATAACTCAAACACTGGCATATTTCTTCACTGCCACCAACTGGCCAATAAAGAAATTATCTTATTTTCCAGTGCCTCTCATTCTTTGGGACCAAAACATCAACCATTTTCTAAAAAGCAGACGATTCTATTCAGCCAAGACATCCTATGAAGACAAAGGTCTCTAATGGAGATACTGAGAAACTCATCAGCGCAGCAACAGAAGGGATAGTTATTAAAGTAAATGCAATATTGTGCTTTCATCAGCCAAAGTGACAAAAGCTTCTGCTAATTTTGAAGGCTGAATTCATATTCAGTTCAGGAAAATAACTGGAAGTATCATTGCCCGACACCATTAGGAAATGGAGGTCAAACGTGCCAAGTTGGGAGAAAATGCATTCAGTGGCCACACAAAAGAGAAAATGGGATCAGATCATTACGGAGTGCAGCGACATTATTTAAATATCTTTGTTAATCAGGTTCCTGAAAGAAGATATTGAGACTTGGAGAATGTGTTCCTCAGACTCTTCTCAGCATGGGCCAAATCTGCTTAATATTCTAAAGTTGCTGAATGCAGCTGAACTGCAGCGCCCTTTTGCAAGTCCTCCCTCTTTTTTTCCCATTTGCCTTTGAATCTGAGATGCACTGGTACTTCAAGCTTTCAGAGCTTATAAAGGGCAGGGAAGCTTCAGTATAAACACCAGGTTTCCTTTCAAGCCATGTTTATAATGATTTATACATTATACAATGGCTATACCTGCAAAAGCTTTTACAGAAAAGTCAGGTTTTGCTTACTAATTTAAAAGAAGCTTGTTATCAGCATTCACTGCAGAGTTAGAGTGCACAGCATTTGGTTTTTCCTCCATTTAAGCACTCATAAAAAGAGAGTATAACACATGTAAATAAAAAGTGGGATCAGACTAGCCAGCCTCAAAACCCCCATGCCACTATCCAACAGAAACGTATATACACTTGAAGCCCATTGAAACATATTGGTTCAAACACACTTAAATCTGCATTGAACTGTGGGCTCTGTTTAGTGCTATGTTCCTAAGCAAGCTAACTTAGAAGTGAGTCCTACTGATTTAACTAGAACTTGCCCTCTACTTAGGAAGTATGCTAGATTATTTAATGCAATTTGTGGTTTTGAAAAATATTAAAGGTATGTATGGTATATTTGCTGGCCCTGCACTTGAAAATGCCTACAGATTTTTTGAGTGGTGCCTGGGGATGGTGGTGTTTCAGGGGATGTGATGTCACATCCTCTGTGACACTCTAGGAATTCCCCAATCTCTATGGTAAAGGCCACAGAGATAGAAAATTCCTAGAGCATCACAGAGAACGTGACATCTCTTCTGGGTGGAGGTTTGAAGGCTGTGATATTACTTCTCGATGGCACTGTAGGAATCTGTCCAGTCTTTGTGGTTGGGGAAATTCTTAGAGTATCACTATTGCTATTCCTCCACTATGTTTTTTCCCAATCCTCATGACATGGAAAGTGAGATGGGGGGTGGGGGTGGAGATTGCCTGCTGCTAGCAGACAAACGGGAAGCCTAATGCATGTCTAGCACAGGGAGGAGTCAAAGTTCAGTGGTAGATAAGAAGGCTCACATGCAGAAAGTCTCATGTTCAACCCCATCATTTCCAGTTAAAAAGGATATCAGGTAGCAGGGCAGAGAGTCTCTGGAGACCTGCTACCATTTAGAACAGAAAATAATGGACTAGGTGAACCAATGGTATGACTCAATATAAAAATGTTTCAGAATAAGAATGAATAATTAACTAACTTAATGAGCAGTCTAACACATGCTCTGCATGTGGAAGGAACCAAGTTCAATATTTGGCATCTTTAATATTTCTGCTCGCGATAATGAAGAACTACTGCTTGTCTGCATAGACATTACTGAGCTTTACAGCTTCAAATGTTCCGTTGCTTCTCCCATTGCCGGAGAACTGACTTTATCATAGAAAAGTGTAGCATATAGGAAAAACCACGAAATAACTAGTACAGCACAAGCTTCCCATGTAAAAAAAATTCCGCACTTAGATTCTGGAACTTCCAGTTAAAAGGGCCTCTAGTAGCAGACCTAAAAGAGGAGACATGGCCGGTCATCCCATACTAGAACACCAAGTTGTAAGACAGCTTCATTTATTTGTGTATATCAAGTTTTGTGATTCATTCATATTATCACAAGTTTCTGTAGATTATAAAATTCAAACCAACATCCTTCAGAGTAACAGGTAAGATCAAGGCAAACCTAGTACAGGCAATTCTCTGATTTTCAGCTCTGTAGATAATGCACATATTCCATCATGGAAACATAAATAAGAAGATTCCTTGCCTAAAATGTTGAGCCATTGACTTTTTTTTTAAACTTACAGATTTTTGATTATTTTGTGAATTTTCAGACACTTAACTACAATAAGATACAAAGAACCCCAGACATATCAGACCAGGACATTCAATAAAATTAAAAATAATTAATTTACTATGGTTTCAAAATGTTCACCTATGACATCCCAACAGCAGTTTAATTTCATAACATCAGCCATTCAGCAGCCAATCTTCATGAAATGCAATCACTAGCTGGTGTATTTTATTTTATCTTGTATCCTGTCAGGCTGTATCGGGGTCCCCAACCTTTTTAAGCCTGCAGGCACCTTTTCAGCTCTGATACAGCATAGTGGATGCAGCCACAAAATAGCTGCTACAGGAAGTGGAACAAGCCACAAAGTGCCTGCTGCAGCTTAACTTCAGTCACACAGTCTTTTGTTTTAAATTTATTTATTTATTTATTTATTTATTGGGATTTATATCCCGCCTAGCAAGTGTTAGCCAGCTCTAGGCAGCTCACAATAATAAAACACAACAGGTAATTACAATAAAATTGTGGCATAAATAACCGCAACAGCAAGCTACAATATTTCACAGAAATTTCATGCATTAATTGGCGGCCATCATTCCATTCCAGAACAGATACAGCAATTTCTGAGCCCTTGGCCAGGAGCTTGCACCAGGTGATTTATCATGGTGTTATCCCAAGGCCCTCCACCCCCAGCGGTGGCTCCTAATTGAAGGCCTGGCGGAAGAGCTCCGCTTTGCAGGCCCTGCGGAACTGCAGAAGGTCCCGCAGGGGCCTGATGTCATCCGGGAGCTCGTTCCACCGGTGGGGAGCTGCCACTGAGAAGGCCCTGGTGGTTGTCAGCCTGGCCTCCCTAGGGCCGGGGAGGGTCAGGCAATGTTGGGTGCCTGACCACAGTGCTCTCTGGGGTATATATGGGGAAAGGCAGTCCCTTAGGTAGGCAGACCCCTGACCACACAGGGCTTTAAAGCTTAAAACCAGCACCTTGAACCGGATCCGGTACACTATAGGCAGCCAGTGCAAAGTCCTCAGCACAGGCTGGATGTGGTCCCACACCGAGAGACCCATCAACAGCCTGGCTGCAGCATTCTGCACCAGCTGCAGCCTCTGGAGCTGAGACAAAGGCAGCCCTAAATAGAGAGCATTGCAGTAGTCCAGCCTCGAGGTGACCATAGCATGGATCACTGTGGCCAGGTCATTGCATTCGAGGAAGGGAACCAACTGCCTAATCAGCCATAGACGGTAAAAGGCTGCCTTGGCAGTGGCTGCTACCTGGGCCTCCATAGTTAAGGAGGCATCCAGGAGCACTCCCAAACTCTGGACCCTCGCCGCTGGCACCAATGGTGCCCCCTTGAAGGCCGGCAATGGGGTCACTAGCCCCGGTCCACTCCGACCAGACACAGGACCTCCGTCTTCGTTGGATTCAATTTAATTTTTTTATTTTTACTTCAAACAATTACAGAATTCAACAAAACATCAACTAATAACTGCAACAATCAACTTTGTGAGAATAGTCATAATCCGTGCAAGTTAGTAAAAGCAAGCTTGATATGAATGTGAACGATACAAATATGAATTATTACAATCATAATATCCATTCTTTGCTAATAAAAGAGTAATATTGGGACCTGACTGGTTGTGGTTCTTTCTAAAACATATTGTAAATTGTCCAGAATTGGATGCCATCTGCCATAAAAAGCTTGGGCAGTCGCACAGTCTGATGGATATTTTCCATCCTTTAAATAAGTTGCAAGATATAACGTCTAGTTCCGCCTGTCGGAAATGCCTTGTGATTAAAATTTATGAGATCTTAGTAGAGGCTGAAAGTAAAACTTAAGGATATAATAATAGATGAGCAAATGAATTATTAAGGTCCTGGAAGATACTTGGGCCAAGTTACAAACAAATATTCAGATGTCTTTACTAAATACTGGTATTAGAGAAATGATAAAAGTAACGTACAAGTCGTACTATGTGTATAAAGTGCCATCAAGTGTCAGCCATCAAGGCGCCCCCAGCATGGGGCTTTCAAGGCAAGGGGAGAAGCAGAGGTGTTTTGTCCTTGCCTTTCTCTCAGGGGTGTTGAGTTGTCCATTTCCTGGGGAGGTGAGAGCTCCTGTGCGCGTGCAAAGTGTGCACACGCCGTGGGACAATGTCCCCACCGCCACCTCTCCCCGCCACCTGGTCACTCCTCCCTCCCCCTCCCTCCTGCGTGAATGCCCAGTGTGATTGTGTCACCTGGAAGTGATGCCATCACGCTGGGGATGTTGCCAGGGCGATGCTCTGGCACTCGCCCTGAAACTCTATGGTGCCTGAAAGGGGCCTGAAAGGTGTGGCGGCAATGGTGGGCAGCCCAGTGGGCCGGCCTACCGGCCTAGGAAGAAAGGAGGCCTGAAAGGGGCCTGAAAGGCATGGCGGCAGCGGTGGGCGGGTGGGCGGCCTGGTTGGGTGCTCCGTTTCACCAGGGGGGCTCAGTCCTCCCCGGGAAATTTCAGGGGAGGCCCGAGCCCCCCCGTAGTTGATGCCTATGCTTTCTCTGCAGAATCTTCCTTGGTGGTCTCCCTTCCAAGTACCAACTCTGCTTAGCTTCCAAGATCTGACGAGATCAGACTGTGGGTTGAAGGCTGGGAAGGGCTTTAAGAGTTCATACCAGCAACCTGAATGGTACTGGAAACAAACAGGCAACCAGATCAGCTATCATAAAACTGGTGTTGTACGTGCAAAGTGCTTTATCCCTGTCAAGAGGCATACCTCTGCATTCTTCACAAGATGAAGTTTCTGAGTTATTTGCAAAGGTAATCCTACATAAAGCTTGTACTATCTGAAGTGTGCTTGCACATGAAAGCTTATACCCAGAATAAAACTTTGTTGGTCTTAAAGGTGCCACTGAACTCAGACTTCGTTCTGTGTTGTAGTAGTACAAGCTGGAGGTTATGGAAGCATGGCACCACAGGCTTGGCAGGATCATTAATTGGAGAGGACATCAAATCAGATGGAAGTGACAGAAAGCACTTCTGGCAACAACAGTTTTAAGTATTGAGCAGGAGGCGATGAGTTCAAACAAACAGGCTTTTATTCAGTGACATTGTTCAGCTCAAAAGACCACTCTATGAGAGCAGCACTTTCATTTATACTGTTCCAACACATAACTTTCAACAATGTAACTATATACAGGCAATACTATTGGACCCAAGCAGGGCTCAGTGATTGGGTATCTAGATTGGCTTCAGGACCAATGGGAGTCTTTATTAATCAGCCAATAGGAATTGAAGCATTAGAATACTAGAGCCCTTTTCAAGCCATTACTGCTTCTAAACAAACACAAGAAACACCAACCTCTTTTTCAAAGAACAGGCTAGGTCCAGAAGCATTCCCAGGCTCATACTCTGGTTAACTTGATCCTACTGAGCCTATGTAGAGATCAAACTCCTCACAGACATCTGCCTTCCCACCTAACAACACTGCCATCATAACTGAATTCCATTTCAAATTGTTCACCTTCACCCTCACAAGAAGGGCATATTCAGAAGTAGTATACAAAAGCCATTAGAAATGTTACATTTCCCAGCCCCAGACTGGAAAGAAGGAACTAATATTTTCAGATCAGTAATTCCCAGATTCATTAGGCATGAACACCTAAATTCAGAGATCCTGAATGTTTCTTGCCAAACAAAAAGAAAATAATTACAAAATTACAAATAATTACAAAACAGAAAAGTAATTATCTGAGGAAACCATCCCTAGTTTCCATGTAAGGAAAAAACAGTAGAGCATGGAATGGGAGAGATTATGTTGCAGAGAGGGAGAATTTAGAGCAGGACAATATGGTGAAAGGAAACAAACTGAAAGATAATTCATTATATTCCCTCCCTCCCTTTACTTTCTTCCCCACCTCTCACTGTTTTCAAGTCATTCCCCCCCTCCCCCAGTGGCTGCTCTTAATGCAGAACTGAAGTAGCAGAGAATTAGAGGCAGTCCTCCTAGTCATAGTGGCCATTTCGCCTGGTGAAATGTTGACAGGTGCTGCACATTTACGACATGTATTTGGGAAGACACAATAAATACAAGCTGAAAAGGTCATGTCTCACACAGGTACCTTTGATGGTTCAAGCAGAACCTTCTTTAAAATATAGCTCAGAAATAGCTCTCTCCCCTCCAGCATACAGGGGAGTGGAGTTTCAAGGAACATTTTAATTCCCTGTTAAAGATCTTGACTGGAGAATATCTGCTGCTTTATTATACTGGCACCCAGAGAGGCAGTTGTCATACTGTGAGGAATATGCTACTGACTGATCCATATGAAAAAAATGGAATCAAGGAAATATGCAATTATTCTTGTTTTCATCAAAAGAATTAGAAGACCAGGGTTTTTTTATGAGAAAAAAGGGAGCAACAGCTTAGCTGTAGCTGCAAAACTGCACCCACCTTCCTTCATTTCCATCAGGGTATTTCCTATTAGCATAATAACAGAGCATTCATACACCCAATACAAAAAGGAGGTTAAAGGTTAAAATAATCCCAAGAGATTAGTACAATTGCATTCTATATTGTCTTGTTACATATATGTGGTATGAGATGATGCAGGGTACTAATTAAAACTCTCGCATATAGCTTCTGCTCTCATTAATTATCTTGGTATTTTCCTCTTTCAACAGTGAATATTTCAGCAGTTAATGACGCTTCATCTTCTGTGTACTGATTCACTCATGCATATGACCACTTGATTACCTAGTATAGAATGTTTAATCTAATTACTGTTTAATCCAATGTTAAAATAGGCTTTGCTTTTTAGACCCACATGCTAGGGCCTTCAGTTTCATTGTGTCACATGCTGGTGTCAAGTCTAGCCCCTCACACGATTGTGAAGCACAATAAACAGCCTACCTCAGACTCTTTTATAATATACTCTCTGACCTAGGGGCTCTTCCAGTGCCAAATGATTCTTACACTTCACAAAACTACACCTTCTCCAGATTTACTAGATCTTCATTGCTTCCTCCTGACTCAGAATCCTCACAGGATATCAGGGCTGAATTGGTAAAGCAAAAGAGCCCTGGAGACCATGCCATATGACTGGCCCATACCGCATGATGTACCACTTTTAGCCCAGGCCATGCATGATAAGGTGAGGTAGCACTGGCTGCTGGAGCATGGAGGTGGTGATAACCACTGCCATCTCCTCACAAAGAGGGTCTCAAGGCTAGGGAGCAGCAGCCACTGTGTTCACCCTTGGACTGCCTTCTCAGGAGGAAGCAGCAGCAGCAGCCACTGCCTATTCCTCATTGCGAAGAAAGCTGTCTAGGTACAATCAACTCCCACCCCCTCCTCCTCTGACCCTGGCCTCCTTTCTCCTTGTCCTGAGCCAAGAGCAATGATGACAGGTGTAGGCTTGCATGTTGCCTTCTCCCAGGCCATTCTGCCAGTCAGGGGCGAACCAAGTTCCAACAACAGTGGACTGTCCCTTTTACAACCATTTCTGGTCCCAGGAAGTTTTCTGGCAAATCAAATAGCCCAGTACATCCAGGTGTCATAGTGCCTTGAACCCAGAACCCGTCCAGAGACTTCCTTCTCCCAGCTTTCAGAGATAACTGCTGGCCCAGTCTCCTCTACAGCACTACACCCTCCTCAAGACGGCCAGCAGAACAAGAATATCCTGCCTAGAAAGATTCCATTAGATCAGCTGACTAAAAGGCCCAATAAGATTTAGCTTAGATGTATACAATGCTGTCTCCAGCCCTTTAGTCTGAACAGTTTGCCCCTAGTATGAAGACTAAGCTGGTTCTGACCTGTCTGTTTGACCTTGTGTGGATTCCTGACTTCCTGACACTATCACTGTTTATTTAGAAATAAGTTCCACTGAGTTCAGTGGCCTTAGACTTGCTGCCAACAGCAAGAAAACAACATTAGTTTAAAAAATGTCTCTTTACTGAATGGTTTTCATGAAATATACTGATAAATGCTTTTGGGAAGGTGATGCCATAGTTTTCTTCAACGATTTCCCCCAAGAATCAGTTGGCTGATATAACTGTTTGGCCTGCTGGAACACAGAAAGAAATGCATTCTCGTGCAAGACTTGTTCTTTGTACCTACATTACCTTTTTATAATTTTCTACCTTTAGTAGCATGTGAGCATCACCGGTCTCCAATTGCAAGTCATCTCAGCTTTAGACTTGCTGACATTAAGCTTTAGACTTGCTGACATTAAGCACCACATAGCACCATTCCACACTTGCTGAGCCTTCTTTTTGATAAGATACTCCTGCCACCTACTGGTAATTAGGCCTTATCCTGATCAGAATGCCTTTTAGTCTGCCTTGACTTACCTAAGATTCCTAATACCACATGAATGACTTTGGCAAGCACATGCTGATATCACAGTCTATTACAAAGTAACCACTTTGCTCCGTCATCATGCTGTCCCTCATCTGACCATGCTCCCTAAAATATTATTACTGCCTATTTCTTGCTATGTTCAAACCAACTGTCTGAAGGGGGATTTCTTCATGATTTAAAAGGCGTCATATTATGAAACAAATTCTACTACTTTACAATGAGAAAATGCCTACATCAAAATCCATTCTTGAGTGAGTTATTATTTGGATGGCTTCATACATGAACAGACAACTACACTGACTTTGAAAAAAGCATTACCCTGCCCAATAGGCAAACAATCAAGATACCTTGGTAGAGAGGCTAGGTCTCCTGCAAAAGCAGGAGATCTTCCATCCTGGGGCTCCTATTCCCCACCACCAGTTGACAGGCCAGTGGGGTAGAAACTGGGAGGCCCTTTGATGTTGAACCAATTCACTTCCAGTGTGAAATCGGAAGTAGTCATCATGTCAAGGTGATACTCTAGGATTCATCCAAACTCTATGGTTAAACCACAGGGTTTTGGGTGAATCCTAGAGCACTGCCCCACCAAGATAACATCATTTCCAATTTCCAGTCAGGTGATATTGTACGTTGGTGCAATGCTGAAAAACTTGTCCCTAC
Source organism: Lepidodactylus listeri (assembly GCA_029233225.1). Classification (NCBI taxonomy): domain Eukaryota; kingdom Metazoa; phylum Chordata; class Lepidosauria; order Squamata; family Gekkonidae; genus Lepidodactylus; species Lepidodactylus listeri. The sequence continues at coordinate 15,820,805 of JARCFY010000012.1, forward strand.
TCCCCAAATTCTCCCATCAGGATGCCAGCTATGGCTGGCAAACGTATATCTTACCCTTCTGCTTGAAATCTTCCAAAGAAGCCCTAACCTCAGTGCCCAAATATTTTGGGAGACATATAAATATAAGAAGACTACAGATATAAAATTTTATTCCCAACTACCCCCTGAGTCTTATTTTTTTTAAAGCAAATGCTCTGTAGTATCTATGGAACTCAGTATTAATGCATCGTTCAGCTATTCTTAAATCGTGCTTATTTGTATATAAAACGTCAGGTCTTTTCTCCCCTGTATAACAGGAAATAACATTTTATCACAGCAGCTGCAAAAGGTGAAGACAGAGAAAGGTTTATATCTGAAAATGCATTTCTGTCCACTGTATCATTCCCTGGCTGTTGTATAAACTATTTCTTAACAGGAAATAAATATGTAAAAAGGTGACATCAATTATTAAAAGTTTCAATTACAACAGAAAAAAGGCAGGAGAAGCCATGCACAGCGGAAATGACTAATTTGAAAAGGGAATAAAGTGTATCTGTTCAGATAAACTGAATGCCATTTCATTTCTGGAGAATTTAGGCAGGATATTTATTCACATCTCAACAAAAGAGAAGCCGGAATTTGTATATGATAAAATCTTCTCGCTTTCTCTTTCCACACAAAGGTTTAGTGACAGGGAGGCTTTTCATATTCAGATCCCTCTGTTATGAGCTTTACTAACCCCTTCTGTGTTTGACATTGCATCAGCTCTCAGATATTGCTCTCTACAGAACAGACCCACTTTCCCCCAGCATTTTGGCCTATTTAAGAGTATAAGACAAACAATAATTTATAATCTCCATAACTCTGAAAATTAAAGGGAACTCTAACATACTTTGGCATTGATATTTTGATTGTTAACAGAAAGATACGAGAAATCTCATAGGTACATATATGGTAAGAGATTCTAAACTACACCAGTAATAGTCTCTCTCATAATACCCAGTTTGTTTGTTTGTTTGTTTGTTTATAATATTTCTATGCCACTTCTTCGAAGTCCTGCTCAAGGCAGCTTACAATTAAAAACCACAGTATAAAACACTAACACAGTCCACCAATAGAGACTGTTCAGAGTTTAGAATTCCATCTGGCTGTGTGTGTGTGTGTTCCACCTGGTCTAGCATATATGGGAGTTAGCCTATACAATAATTGCTCCTTCCCCCCTCCCTTTGGAGCTGATACAAAGTCCAAAGAGGCCTCTTTGCCTGAGGCTACTAGCTAAGGTTTCCAGACCCCCCTCCCCCGGGTCTGGCGGTGTTTACCTGCTTTTGGGGGGGTTCAACTCACTGCCGGGCCAGCTGGCTGGCGGGGGAAGCCTCGCCCCAAAGCCCAAACACCCACAGCCACCCCCTCCCTTCTCTCTTGAGAGAGGGGAGGGAGAGGGGCAGCTGTGGGCTGTGTGCCTGAATTTCAAGCGAGGGCCATCAGCTCCTGTCTTGCAAGAGGTGATTTTACCTCTTGCATGGCAGGAGCACTTCGCCCTCACTACGTCCCCAACATTTAAAGGAAAGTTTCCCTTCAAATGGTAGGGGGGAAAAGTGGGGATGCAGAGTGATGTCATCGCCCTGAGGATGGCTACGCCCCCTCCTGGAATGCCACATAATCCCCCCACTGGGAGAAGATCAGACCTGGCAACCCTACCATTAGCTAGCAATTCTGGACATTAAACACACTCTCTTTACTCGGGTATGCATTTCCGTCCCTTTGGTATACTTCCTAAACCTTGGACTCAAGCAGTTAAGAAGTTTTCAATCCTAGCCATATGAAATTTGAAACAGCATATAAATGTATGCATATACTGCAACAAAATACTGTACTTCCAAACCTACCCACTGCTAACAAAAACCAGACTACATTTCAAGAGACTGGTGTGGTTTCGTTTTGACTACATACACCTTCCAGTCTACTTGTTCATCAAAAACTGGTCCCATAATTGACATGAGAGCATACTAGGACAGAGCAGATATATCTGGGAACAGTCTCACACCCATTTTCTCTTCAAACACAAAATACTCCAGACTTATTAATTCCTAGCAATGTGGCCTTAAGGAAAAATAGGTAGTCAATCCTTTTCTTCCTTATAAACCTTTAGTTGTTAACACATTAATCAAAAGAATTAACTTCAAAACTAATTTTCTCCTGGACTGCCACCAAACATGCAAATGACACTGAAGTCCAACCCCAGACGTTTGAATGACCAAAAATTACATAGAAAAAAATCTACCTAAATTATGAAGTGTGCCTGCCCACAAAAGCTTATACCCAGAATTAAACTTTGTTGGTCTTAAAGGTGCCGCTGGACTAAAACTTTGTTCTGCTGCTTCACAGCAACACAGCTACCCACCAATGCTCCCTCTAAGCTGTAGAGTCTTGTGAGCAAAAATTCTACTTTGTGAGCTACTGGCATTAAAGTTGTGAGTGAGTGATTTGGCTACTGCATAAATTAGTTTGCTCTGGAGGCATCCTTCCTGAGCAAAGACAAAAGTGTGTGAGCCGGAGGCCAAAAAACTCACACTAACTCAGCTTAGAGGGAACACTGCTGCCCACCTGAATCTGTCTATTTAAATGTGGGATATTTTTTGTAAAACAGACTCCCCCATGTGTAAGAAAGAGGGAGAGGGACAAGAAGAGATTACCATTGTGAGAAAGATACTTTCCATTATGATTCATCACTACATGCCTATCCACTTTATAATATCAATTAAAAGAGTAGGTATTGGCTGCTTTTGTAAGGACTCCACCTTTGGGGTAGGGTAATAATTAGGCATGTCCAAGGGAGAAAAAATTAGAATTTTTGGGATTCAGATATATCAGACCTGAAGAATATCAGTAAATACCAAATTCCCCAGTATAGTATTCACATTGGGGAAAGATTCAGTATTTCCAAATATATTTGTGTCTATTATACCCATAGGGAGGAAAGCGAGAGCAAAAAGGCATGTTTAAATGCTTTCCCTTCCCTCCCTGAACCACCAGCCACTTCCACTGGAAGTTTGTGTGTAGATCTGCCACCTCTGTCGTTATATTTTTATTCCCCTCCTCTCTATATAAATGGTGTCTCCCCCCCTTTTTTTCTTTTATTTAATCATTACTGGGTTTTGAGCTTTCCCCCCCTTCTTGTTCTTTATGTTTTAAGAAAAAAATTTTTTTGAAGACCTATTTTTCTTATGTATGTTTTTAATTTGTTAAGTTGATTTTTAATGGTATATGGCCTATGGGCTATTAAACCCAAATGAACTTTGAACTCTGTTAGCTGCCTTGGGGGCCCTGATGAGGGCAGAAAAGTGGGGTAAAATTTTTGTAAATAAATAGCAATGGAAAAAAACCCAGAAAACCTTTTAACTCCACTTTTCCTACATGATTTCACAGGTACTGTACACTCACTGTAATGCTACATTTATTAAAGACCAATTTATTTCCGTAGACTTTAAAAGGTCACTCAACAACAGTCAGTTAGGTTTAAGTTAATGTGTCAGTATGAATAGCTGAAAATTAACATTTTTACATAAGTAATGCATTATAATTATAAGACATAAAGATGTAAGTTAACTAGACACCCATAAATGCCACAAAGCAAATATATCGCATGGTAAATGAGCTAATTAGTAAGTAATTACTGTCTATTACCAATTGCTTCAGTGGGCTTTTTTTGTGTGTGTGGTGTATCTGTATGTGTGCTGAATGAAATACTTGTTTGTTGATTTGAGCTGTGTACATTACTTCCATTACTAAAACTGTATAATTCTAGTGGAGGTAATTAGGTGCTTTCAGGCAGAAATTGAGTGTTCTGTTATACATTTTTAGGTTATGTCTAGGCCAGATTAGGAGATTAGTAGAGTCTGATCTATTTTGGTCAATTTGAAGCAGGCCTACTGGAGGTAGTTGTAACAGTGCATAGTATGCCCTATGATGCTCAAAGTCCAATTTATTCTTGTTCTTTCTACCATTCATTTAAGGCTAATACAAATGAACAGGGAAAAAATATCAGTTTTCATCTTGGGCTTGTTTACACCATCACAAATGGACAAAATTGTGTTAGTTACTCACAATATAATACTAAACAGTGCTGTACTGCTCTAAGTCCACTGCAGTCAATGGGCACAGAAGGGTATTCTGTTTAGGATTGTTTTTCATGGGTGGGAACATCCCTAGTGAGAAAAATAGACTGGAACAGATAGGGTACAGAATACTGGTAACATGTTATGGAGTTTCAGTAAAGCATTTGATCTGGATTCATGACAGCGCCTGAGCTCCATCCCTTGGGAGTCACAGCCTACAATAGATGGACAGGCTCATATGTGAGCATGCAAACCTTAAACTACCCTACTCCCAGGCCACTTAGGGCTCTAAGGATAAGAATAAGCATTGTAAATTGCATCCAGAACTGAACTGGCAACCAATTAAGATTGGCACAATATGTTAATTGTAACATGGCCTAGTTAACAGTCTTGCTGCTGCATTTTGCACCAGATTAAGTTTTCAGAATGTTTCCAAAGGCCAGTAGATCACATTACAGTAACATAATCTTGGACCAAAGTCTAATTTTACTGAAGTCATAGAACAAACAATGGTACAGTCTTAGTATTTGGTATTGATAAAGGTGGCACATTACATATTGACACTTTTTATTTACTGTGTCACCTAATACTATAATTGCAAGGTGTTAAAGCATTCTAAGGCACTTTGGAACCTCCTAAAATATGGTACTATTGATGTAACTATAGAACTACAATATTTTTTGGTGTTTGTTTTGGCCTCTAGTTCCAGTTGCACTGAACTATGTTTTAGTCTTGTTGATGGAACTACCCAGCTGAAAACATACATTTCCCTTTTCTACAGTACAGTGTCCTTCTTTAACACCATCCTGCCCCCCTTCTCGTTCCATCACAGAATCCCAACTAAAGAGCTGCATTACTTCTCATTTGATGACATCTCTCTTAAGAAAAGCCTGTCATCTTTGTTCTCTTTCTCTCTCCCTCACCCAAACATCAGCCATCTTTATTCACTGAAGCCATTTTCAACCTCAATTACTTCCCATTTAACAAATGGTTTGGATATGAGAGCTGCTGCAGCAAGAATAAAGGTTGGTGTTCCATAACTATCTTTTTAATTCTGTCTTGAAGAGGGATTCTCAAACAGCAAAGCTGCTTCGCCTCAGTTTTTCAGACACGACACTGCTGCTATACAGCTAGTCCTGAATTCATAGGGCTCGACAAGCTCTTGAAAACAAAAAATAATAAATCAACAGGACCTTTCAGGGGAACATGGCTCAAGATGGAAAATGGCCCTTTGCAAATGTTAAGGCTGGTATTCAAGCCTTGAAACTTTCAAGGGAGAAAAATATATGACTCTTTATCCCTCGTGACTTGCTAACATTGTCATTATGGAGGGACCACAACAATTCAGTTCATTTATCGTATTTTTTGCTCCATAAGACTCACTTTTTCTCCCAAAAAAAGTGGGGGGGAAAGTGTGTGCGTCTTAAACCCCCCTCACCTTTCCCAAGCCACAGCACCGAGCGGAGCTAGGTGCGTCTTATGGTCAGGTGCATCTTATGGAGTGAAAAATACAGTATTTGGATACAAAGATAACTTGCAGAAAGGAGTTAAAAAACTGGGGAAAGTCCCTTGGAAATCAAGGAATTTCTCGCCATCTCTGTAATTGTGCAGGTGGACCAGGGGTCCTTTGGGGCTGGAGCAAGGTGGAGCGCCGCTCCGCCAGCTCAGGAGGGGCAGGAGGGCAACCACGGGCTGAATCAGATTCTCTGATCTGATTTGGCCCGCTGCCGAATTGCCGCCGAAATCCGGCGGCAACTTTAAAAGCAACTGGATGGGAGGCGATTTGAGGGAGAGGCTCCAAACTTGCAGGGTAGCTGCTGGGGCCTCTCCTCGAAATAGCCACCAAGCTTCAAGAAGATTGGACCAGGGGGTCCAATTCTACGGGCCCCCAAATAGGTTGCCCCCATTCCCTCCATTGTTCTCTATAGGAGGAAAAAAGTTAACATTTTTTCCCACCATAGAGAACAATGGAGGGGATGGGACAACCTGTTTGGGGGCCCATAGAATTGGACCCCGTGGTCCAATCTTCTTGAAACTTGGTGGGTATTTCAAGGAGAGGCCCCAGCAGCTACCTTGCAGGTTTGGAGCCTCTCCTTCAAACCCCCTTTCCTCCAGCCCCTCATATACCCTATGACTTTTTGCCTTTGATTTCAATGGCCCATAGGGTATAATGGGGCTGAAACTGACATTCCCTTTCTGACACACTTCCAGTGATGTCAGGGGACGTGGCATATGCTAATGAGCTATGCTAATGAGTTATGCTAATGAGCTCCTGCACCTCTTTTTCTACGAAAGGACCCCTGAGGTGAACTATATACAACACTTCATAGGGTACAGTTAGAGGTGAGTAATTAAATGGTACAGGAGTTGGGTGAGGAATGTAGGGAAGCAGGGGAAGGGGACAAAAAGGAAAGCTTGACAGAGCACTTGAATTAGTATCTCTCGAGCACAAGGCAGCTGTGACAGTAATGATGCTGCTTCATACTGCAATCACTGCAATGAAACAGTGTTAACTGTGCACAATGTGCTATTGAATATAGAAAAAAATTACATAGACAGGGGTTAAGGGTGGGGCGAGAGACCAAGGAACAAAAAATTGTAAGCTACCTTGAGCCCTGCTTGCAGGGGAGAGAAGCCTAAAATTTTAATCAAATAAATAAAGAGTACATCTTGGGAGACAAGAGAGTAATGAGAGTAATTAGTAATCTTTATGTAATTTTTAAAATATTATCTGTTTAATTCAGACTTATAATTTAAGGGATACTGATCAGATTACTACCAGCCATGGACATGACCTTGATAGCCCAGGCTAGCCCAATCTCCTAAGATTTCAGAAGCTAAACAGGTTCAGCCCTGGTTAGTATTTGGATGGGAGACCACCAATGAATACCAGGGTCACTATGCAGAGCCAGACAATGGCAAGCTACCTCTAAATGTCTCTTGCCTTTAAAACTCTAGAAAGTTGCCATAAATCAGTTGTGACATGAAAGAAAAAAGAAAAAAAGGACATTTACTGTTCCAAAAGGCAGAACAGTAAAGGCAGAGACACAGATATTACTGGGACACCTGAAGCTAAACACAGAACTAGATCAAAGCAGTTAGATGACAAATCACAGGTCCTGAATGCTTACGAGGGGTTTCACAGCATGATGAATACTAGTATGCTGACTGACGCCCTTGACAATTACACAAAGGCTCCCTGAGGTATTCATCTCTTCTTTATTTCAAGCACTGACCTTGTGTTCTCATCATACTTCTGATGTTAACCCACCCACCTGGACCCCCACTTATGGTCCCTGAGCAAACTACCTCTCTACATGGTTAAGAATGACACAATGCTAGCACTGTTATTAACAACAACTGTTTGTATCTGAAGCAGTTCCCAGAGACCAAGGGTATAGATGACATAAATAAACAAATAATTAACCCCCAAATTCCTTGGAGCTCTTCAGTTTGAGACTTCGCATGAAATATCTGAAATGTTCTCTCCCAAGCCTATTTAAGCCTTATTCTGAAGATGAGGCCACTTCAACCTCTCTTTTATGCCAGCCAAATGCCTACACTTGGTATCCCTTGCCTCTATGTAGCATCATTTCTGTTTCTGAGCAAGAGAAGCATTTGCACCAAGGCAAGGGTAGGGAAGGATTTGATGCTGCAGCAAAACTTCCTCCCACAGAGGGAGAGCCACTGCTAATCTGAGTAGACAATACTGACCTTGATGGACCAAGGGTCTGATTCAGTATAAGGCAGCTTCATGTATTTGTGATAACCTAGGACTGTATGGTCATTACACTCTTGAAGCATCTCTCCCAGAAGACAGTATTCAGTTCATTTCTAGTCACTATACTAATTCCAAAATGGAAGTGGAGTCCTGCACTTTAAAACTTGTGCATCAGGAAAGAAATCTTGAAAGTGATGCTTCTCCTACCAGAAGAGATAGAAAAAGCAACATCATCTGAACAAACTGACTTATAGTTATTAAAGGCATAGTAAGTTGGAGAACACTGCGAAAAACATTATGACAAATAATTAGAATTTCTTTTAATTCATCAGAAGGAGTCAAAGAAGCGGGTCTTTGGACAACAAAGCTGTGATGGAATTACTAAATAAATACAGGGAGACTGTAGAAAAACTGAATGAATTCTTTGCATCAGTTTTTACTAGAGAAGATGTGAGCAGTTAGCCACAAAAGAGCCCCTATTTCAGGAAGGGTGCATGCTGGGAAAACTTAAACAGGGATAACCAGAGATGAACTTCCAAGGCTGATGGACAAATTAAAACTAGCGAAGCACCTGGAACAAAAATTCCTATCTTTAAATATATACTGATGGGATCTGAACTGGCAGTGCACGATCAAAAAAGAGCTCTTGGGATTGTAGTAGGCAGCTCAATGGAAATGTCAGCATAGTGTGTGGCATCAGGGAAAAAGGCCACATCCATGCTAGGGATTATTAGGAAATGGGTTGCAAACAAAAAGGACACTATAGTAATGCTTATATATAGATCCAGGGTATAGCTGCATTTGGAATCCTATGTACAATTCTAGTTGTCATAAAAGGAATATTGTAGTGCTGGAAAAGATTCAGAAAAGGACAACAAAAATGATCAAAGGTTAGAGTACCTTCCTTTTTAGGAAACGTTAAAGAGTTTGAGGCTTTTTAGTTTAGAGAAAAGATACCTATGGAGGGACAAGAAAATTATGCATGGGACAAAGGTTTATAAAATTATGCATGGGACAAAGGGATAAAAAGAGCTTTTAATACCATACTAGAACTCACAAATACTTAGTTAAAAAGATTCTACAGACTTTTAATTCAATGTGTCATTAGCCTGTGGAACTCATTGTCACAGGGCATATGACAACCACTGGTTTTGTTTGCTTTAAAAGGGGATTAGACAAATCCATGGAGGATAGGTCCATCTAACAGCTGTCTCAGTGACATCCGTTGTAAACTCCTTTATTATGTTGCTACTATTCACAGGTATTACCAATCACCTTCATCCAGTCTTAGGCCGTGGTCACATGTGCCAGTTGAAACGAAGGGGAAGTGAGGCTATTTCCTCCGGAGGAATTTGACAAGCAGTTGTGAGATCACACATCCCTTTGCTGCGAGCTCAGCCTGACACTGTGTGATCAGACGCAACTGCAGGTGAGTCTTTTTTTGCCATTTGTTTCCAATGTGCATAAACAAGGAATCACAGCTCTGCACTGAGGGCTCCCTATGGAGTATGCAATGATGCACATACTGCGAAGGGGGGGAACGACACTGAGCCGGGATGGAATGATCAAACCATCCTGAGAGCATGAGAGCATGCTTGCGCAATCAGATAGGGGAAAGTCCGTCCATGGCCCGTCGGAACCCATTAGGGCCAGACTTTCCCTGGTGTCTTTTAACTCCGCTTCTGCGGTGGAACAGCTCGGGTTGCCAATGACTACGGGATACTTCCCAGATGCTGCTGTCTGATCACACCCTTTAGATCTATCAGGCATTCGCAGCTATGTTGGATCTAAAGGTGCGTGTGATCACAGCCTTAGCTATATTTACTCCAATGGCCCTTCCTGGCAGCACCCTCTTCAGCCTCTACCTATATGTAATGGTTGCTGAGATTTATTTCAATGTATCTATACACAAAAACTTATACACAGACTAAAACTTAGTTGGTTTTAAAGGCAGGGGTCCGTTGGGGCCGGAGCGAGGTGGAGCGAAGCTCCGCCAGTTCAGGATTGGCCACTAGGGCAGCCACGAGCTGAATCAGATTCTCTAATCTGATTCAGCCCGCTGCCAAATTGCCGCCGAAATTCGGCGGCAACTTTAAAAGCAACTGGAGGGGAGGTGATTTGAGGGAGAGGCTCCAAACTTGCAGGGTAGCTGCTGGGGCCTCTCCTCGAAATAGCCACCAAGCTTCAAGAAGATTGAACCAGGGGGTCCAATTCTACGGGCCCCCAAACAGGTTGCCCCCATTCCCTCCATTGTTCTCTATGGGAGGAAAAAAGTTAACATTTTTTCCCACCATAGAGAACAATGGAGGGGATGGGACAACCTGTTTGGGGGCCCATAGAATTGGACCCCCTGGAACAATCGTCTTGAAACTTGGTGCGTATTTCGAGGAGAGGCCCCAGCAGCTACCTTGCAAGTTTGGAGCCTCTCCCTCAAACCCCCTTTCCTCCAGCCCCTCATATACACTATGACTTTTTGCCATTGATTTCAATGGCCCATAGGGTATAATGGGGCTGAAACTGAGGCTGCAGTCACACACACTAAATAATCCACTTTCAATGCACTTTCCAACTGGATTTTGCTAGTTCACACAGTAAAATCCAGTTGGAAACTGCACTGAAAGTGGATTTAAAGTGGATTATTTAGCGTGTGTGACTGCAGCCTGACATTCCCTTTCTGACACACTTCTGGTGATGTCAGGCGACGTGGCATATGCTAATGAGGTATGCTAATGAGTTATGCTAAGGAGCTCCTGCACCTCTTTTTCTACGAAAGGACCCCTGCTTAAAGGTGCCACTGGACTCAAACTTTGTTCTGCCTTAGTGATGAAATGGAACTGCTATGTTCAGAAGCTTTAAATACCAGGGACAGGCTTTGGCTCTCATCCCATGCTTATAGGCCTTTCAAGGGCATCTGGTTGGCCATGTTATGAAACTGGGTGGTACATTAGAAGGAGAACTGGTCTGATCAAGCACAGCTCTTGGGCAAAATTTAAGGAGAGAAAATTGACTGTAATTCTGGTAGGTTTATCCGCATTTGATGCATATAAAGCAACAGCAGTTCTTTCAATCACATTGTTCTGTATGAGCTATTTCGGGGGGGGGGGACTTATTTTTCTGAACCATTTTCTCTGTAATTACAAATGTGGCTTGCAACAGGGTAGCATGAAGAATGTTATCCCACAAATCACTAACAGAAAGAATGATACAAAGGAACAGGAATATTTAAAAACAAAAGCCAAAAAGCAAAATATGCCTATCAACACATACTTCCCATGCTTTTCAAATGAGATTTTCAAACCCAATTTTAGTTTCATTCACATTGCTTTTATGTATATAAATGGACACATCAAGGGCTTTCCCCTATTTTTTTCTTTGTAAGCAGGGCTCTAAGAATTTTCATTATCTGAAATGAATGAGAAAAAAAAATTAGCATTGAAAACAGGTTACCAAAAAAAGGGGGGGGTGTAAACCAGAGTAAAGAGGAGATGTGAAATGCAGAAAATAAAACAAAGATATTCATGAATGATGCAGGGAAAGGAACACATTTCTTTTTTTGACTGATAATTTCTATGAGGTCCATGATCAAGCTTTTTACTCCTTGCATAGTTTTAGACCATTTAGAAAAAACAGTAATTGGAACAGTAATCTTGGAACATATAAGAGGAGAGGCCTGGAAATAACCCTGTGAATGCAGCACCCACCACAGTATATGCTGTCTCAGAATTTTGAGAACTTCAGATGTGATACTTCACACCAAGAGAACTTTGACTGACTAATGCCATTCCTAGCTGACACGTGAGAAACCTTTGGAAAAATATCCGGTGAGCATGGCATACAGTGAATTGTACTTGGCATACAGTGAATTGTACTTACTCACTTTGTGTAATTGGTTTTTAAGACACAAACACAATTAGTTTTTATTAAGACACAGTGTGGCAGAATCACTGAGCTGGATGTAATCTGTTCAGGCCATGTTGAGAAAGTGCGAGGAAACAGCTTCATAAACTATTTTAGGCGTGTGGTCCAATGTGCTTCTTGATCTGGTGTCACTGTTTCTCCCCTCCAGTTATAAAATGTTAATCCAGGCATCACGTAAGGTATCCCATACTGCAGTTGTCGGCCCCCCAGTCTCACTGCCAGCTTTCCCGACACCAGAGAATGTCCGTGTTTTGTGGCTCCTGCTGGTCTCACCATGCGTTTCCAGACGTCTGACGGCTCTAGTGCAAAGTTAAGCCCTCCAGGACTGTTCTTTTTCTGTGCCATTTTTTTAGGCAGTTAGTGATGTGTGCATAAGCACTCAATTGCCCATGATTGGCCACATCAGTGCAGACACGCTTAGACTCCCAATCGGTCCACTGGGATCACGAGGTACCATTGGAATAGGGTTTTTTGGTCAGAAAATTTCCCCTAGGAGAACTCCTCCCCCTGTTTATCCCCAAGGTTCTCAGGCACAAATAGTCCCGATTAAGGCAGACCTAACCTAAGCTAGTTTTAGATATCCAGCAGGACGTATACTGTAGTGGGGAACAAGCCAGCACAAGCAGGGTCAGTTGCTTCCTGTCTCTCCTTACCCACCACCCACCCTTGCCAGTAATCCAGCCTTCCTTGTCCAGGTTCGTGATATGGATTTCTTCCTATCTGCAAGACATGTTTTCTTGGGGAAAAGGGACTCCCATTGCACAAGTACATGCATGAAGTATTGGAGGAACAGCTGTTGGGGCTGAAGTGGACAGACCACATTACACAAGGGGGAAGAAAAAAAGGCACATGTGGAGCTTTTTCAGGGGGTGGAATCTCTACTTAAAAGGAATCATCTCCATCACAGATTGACACTGACACTGCCTGACTGTCCTATTGCTCCTCTTAGCAGGTCTGAAAAGAAAGAAGGCTGCAAACATAGCAGTCATGGGATAAGAGGATGGGTTCTCTTACAGGTTAAAAATTGGTTAAATGACAGGAAGCAAAGAGTAGGAATAAATGGACAGTTCTCACAATGAAGGGAAGTAAGTGGTGAGGTCCCACAAGGATCAGTATTGAGGCCAGTACTATTTAATTTATTCATAAATGGTCTGAAACTCGGGATAAGTAGTGTAGTGGCCAGGTTTGCAGATGACATAAAATTATTCAGGATGTTAAAAATCAAGGCTGACTGTGAAGAGCTCCAAGAGGACCTCGACAAACTGTGGGAGTAGGCAACAACGTGGCAAAAGAAGTTCAATGTTGTTAAGTGTAAGGTGATAAACATTGGGACAAAAAAAATCCCAATTTCGAGGCTAATGGGGTCTGAACTTGCTGAGACTGAGAGGGGAAAAGACCCTGGGGTCATAGTGGATAGCTCAATGGAAGTGTCAACCCAGTGTGCTGCAATGGTGAAAAAGAAAAACTCTGTGTTAAGGATTATTAGGAAAGGGATTGAGAATAAAATGGCCAATATTGTAATGACCCTATATAGATCTATGGTGTGGCCTCATTTGGGATACTGTATACAGTTCTGGTCACTGTATCTCCAAAAGGACATTGCAGAGCTGGAAAAAGTACAGAGGAGGGCAACCGAGATGATTAGAAGGTTGGAGCACCTTCCCTATGAGGAAAGACTGAATAGTCTGGGACTTTTCAGTTTAGAAAAGAGATGACTAAGGGGAGGACATATGATAGAGGTTTATAAAATTATGCATGCGGTGGAGAAGGTTGAGAAACAGAAATTCTTCTCCCTCTTGCAAAATATTAGAACTTGAGGGCTTCCAATGAAGCTGAATGGCAGTAGGTTTAGGACAGACAAACGGAATTACTACTTTACACAGAGAGTGATTAAAATGTGGAATTCACTGCCAGAGAATAGCCACTGGAATAAACAGCTTTAAAGGGAGACTAGATAGATTCATGAAGTCTATCAATGACTAGTAGCTATGGTGACTGAGGGGAACTTCCACATTCAGAGGCATTAAATCTCTGAATCCCAGAGCCAGGAGGCAACATCAGGGGAAAGCCTCATCCTCTATGGCCTGTTGTTGGCCCTCCAGAAGAACTGGTTGGCCACTGTGTGAGACAGGGTGCTGGACTAGATGGACCACTGGTCTGATCCAGCAGGCTCTTCTTATGTTCTTAATTTTTGTTCTTATAAAAACAATCTGTAATCTCACTCCATGATCCCATTTAGCTCCCCCCCTCCAATATTTATCATAATTACATATCTTCCATGTATTGTCTATGGTAACTCAAAAGCTTGCAGCTATGCCCTGTAGAAATGCTGAATGATATAAAATTGCATCCTATGCCTTCTCTAGTAGGCATATAGACAACAAGAGGGTTTTTATACCCTGCTTTTCTCCACCCAAAGGAATCTCAAAGTGGCTTACAATAGCATTCCCTTCTGCATGACAGGCATCTGGTGAGGTAGGAGGGGCCGAGAGAGCTCTGAGAGAACTGTGACTGGCCCAATGTCACCCAGCAGGTTTCATGTGGAGGAGTGGGGAACCTAACCTGGTTCTCCAGATTAGAATCTGCTGCTCTTAACCACTAGACCACATTGGCTCTCATGACCAGCCTAGGATGGAGTTCATTTAGGCTGAGGACAGACTGGCAATCTGAAGCGGAGGCAAAGCGGAGGGAACTGGAGCGGGGGGGAAAACCCACGGAGCTGGCCGTTCACACTGGCCAGAGCAATGCGGATCAGCGGCGATACGGAGCATTCAGACTGCCACGGAGAGTTCAGACTGCCGCATAGCCAGCGCGTGCGGCTTGCGCATGCCGCTGCACTTTTTTTTGTTTTCCTTTGATGTTTTTCGCATATGCGCATATGCGCATATGCACATATGTGCATATGCGCAAAACTTTTTGCCGGTGCGTTCACACTTCCTCCGGATGCCTCCCGCTTCTTCCAGTTCACACTGTTTGGAAACAGGAGGCATGCGGAGGAAGGCCCCTGAACACCGGGAAAAACCGGTGTCTGGGTAAAGCGGAAGGAAAGTGACTGGGAGACGGGTAAGTACGCAACGGAGCCGACGGACAGATGCGCATGTCTGAACATGCTCCTTTCCTCCGTTTGCGAAGCGTGCCTGCCCCGCTTTAGATTGCCAGTCTGTCCTCAGCCTTAGACTCCTCACCCCAAAAGATTTGCTCTGCCACTTCCAGCATCAGAGTCTGGCAACATGTCCAAAATATTCTGTTAGTTTAGTCAACTTCTTTAGTCTAAAGCCAACAACTACCCTAATGCCTGGTGGATTTGGCAGTGTGAGACCTCTAGGCAGATGATCATGGACAGAGATCACAGCTTCCACTTGGCTCACCTAAGGTAGACAAGACCCTGTATCTCTAGCCACTGCAATATGGTGGCTCTAAAGACCAAGAATGTAAACTGCTGCCTAAGCTGATTTGAATGGCTTTTGCCAGTCTAGAATATCTTCTGAACACTTTCTTTATCTCAACAGTTGACCCCATGCCACCTTACAAAATACATGCCATGTGGCATGAGTGGGTTGCTGTTTGGAGAAAAACAAACCTAAATCTCCCTTCAGCTCACAGAACTACTTTCGTAGATCTTTAGATTCCAGCCACAGAAAACTTGCCACATATTGATTATTTTTAAACTTTTAAAGTCCATTTATTAACAACTCCTCTTTTGCACTGTACTTTGGTATTGGAAATACACAGTGGGCAAATGCACCAATGTGTGTTCAAACGCTCTGTGCCAACAGCATTTTCCATTGCCATTATACAGTTCATTTCAATTCTAGCTTTTGTACTAGGCCTTTCTTTTATGTAGCCTTGTGGCTCAGCACACCTGAACAGCTCACCATAATAGTGGTTCTTCAGTAGGGTACAGGAGAAAAAAAAACATAAGAGGCTTTTAATGGGGGTAGACAGTTGGGGAGGGGAGGAATGGGGAAAGTAAAGGTTTTCAGAGCCATTCCCAAAATGAGAGATCAAAAAAATCAATTTGTAATTATCTGCCAACACAAATCTAAAGGCTTTTCTTTGATAAGGGTGGTAATACACAGAGCTGTAATGTGAATTATTTCAAAGAATAAAAGACTGATTGTCTTCATGACCTATATAGCTTTTAGTGAGCTTTCAATCAAAATTACATTTTATACAGCTCATGAATGGCTTTCCCTTCCTCTTTTAAAAGTAGGGAAAGGGTTGTTCCATTCAGTAAGCTTTCGGGCTTAAACAGGACTCAGGCTTCTTCCTATGTTGATACATTTTGTCCTCCTGAAAATGAAAGTGTTAGCTTTGCTAGAAAGATAGAGCTTTGGCTAAATAAAAGGCTGCCCTTTCAGATATAATCTAAAAGAGAGTGTAAGTTGTCTAGGTATTTATTTTTCTGCAAAAGCTCAACACTGTAAGGAAATTACTTTTTTGAAAGGGAAAGTGTTGGCACTTTTAAGAATGTGATTTAAAAGAATTATTTACAGCATAAGGTAAAAACAATTCAAATGAGCAGCGGATAGAAAGCTCAGCAATACAAAAATATCTCTCTCTGCATATACCCAGTGGACTTTTGATCATTACAGGAATATAGATGGTGCAGTGACTAAATTCAAGGTTTAGAGTATTGAAGCCTAAAGCCTTGCTATAATGACCACTTATGACATTTCCTAACAAACACAATGACAATTCCAAACAACCACACCAGTTGACCACCACTGTTGTTACATTTGCAATTCCTGTAATGAAGCAACTGGATTAGTCTTTCCTAACTTGAAGTAGAAGAGAAGTACAGGAGGTAGACTGAAATTCTGAACAGCTACGAATATGCCATTTGGCATGCATTCATGTCCTCTAAATCTAAAAATCTGATTTTTCAGCCATTTCGGCTGCTGACCACATCCTGATTCCCTAAGTGACAGTAACTGAACAGAAGCAATCATACCTGCTCAGAGACTGTATATGGGATCCCAGATGATATGAAATGCTAAAGCCAAAGCTCCTGAACCAGAGACCTCAGTGTATGCTTCAATGAACACACAGAGTTTGTGCGTAAAAAGATGCACATACAGAAAAGCCCCTTTTATTTAAGTGATTAAGGAAGTCTTATACGGGAGCCCATATGTAGTTCATGCTCCTAATAGAGTCAGGCTGGAGGGAGAAAGGCTAGGAGAACTAGTTTTGTTTGCAGTGTGGGGGGACTAGGGTTTAGTGTTCCCAACAAAAGGAAAACTGCGGTCTAAAGAATATCCCCATCTAAACTCACCTGCTGTGGTCATAGTGGACACAGTGATACATCCACAGATGAACCAGAACAATAATTAGAGCCTGACATAAGTACAGATATGGTGAGAATACCAAGCCAATGTCAGGAACCTTTTAACCTTTGAGTCATATGTTGCCTGTTGTCTCAGAGGCAGCTGCAAGAAGATTCTGAAAACAGTTTTGTCTGATTATTTTGGGTATATTTTATTATAGTATTCATAAACCATCTTTTCTGCAATAAGGGGCAAAGGTATGTCAAAATACAAAACCTATTTAAAACTTTTTTTCCTCCCAGTGATTTTGGTTTAATTTGGCTGTGTAAAATTTTCATTTCCATTGCCTCTAGAGAAGAAAGGTCTGAAAGCTTATGCTGGAATTCACTTTGTCAGTGCCACTTCTGTTTTACTTTAGTTGTACAAGATGTTGGTTTACCACTAGTGCTATGAAGTGTCAGCCAGTGGACCTTTTTTGTGTGCTCTATCACACATTATACTATACCCATAAAGATAGTTAAATTGAACATACGGTGTCCTACTATGACACTGGCTGAGCATTTGACAGATAAAATCACTTACATTCAACACCAACTTAGGTGAAACTTTAGTCATAGTTCTGACGTAGGAGATATGGTCTCTGTACATTATAGTTGCTTGGATAGGTCTCTGTTAATTTCACATGAAGTTATGAATGTATTCTTGGAAGTACTTGACATGTAACACCATTCATGGATGGCTGTAACTTACTTAGTCAAGAGTATAATCAATGCCAGTTTTTTGGAAGGGTTATTGTATGCCTCCTTGAAGTAGGCAATTGGAACGCTTCTTTTGAAAAAATCTTTAGAGAGTCTTGTCTAAATAATTACTAGTTGATTTCACATCAACTTCACTGGGGCAAGGTTGATGGGTAAGCTGTGACAAAACTTCAACATCTTTGGGATGAAATTGGTTATCTAAACCAGGGATAGTCAATGGTCAGCACACATGCCAACAGAGGCACATTTGTGCACCAAAGCAACTGAGACACTAGCAGCATTGCTGGGGCAAGAGAGGGCAACAGCCAAGCGTAAAGCAAATCCCTGACCTGCTGGGTCAAGCATGCCTAGCCAAGTGCCCCCTTACATCTTGATAGTTTTTGCATTTTTTCCAGCCCTTTGCCCAAAAAGACTGCCTATCCCTGATCTAGATCCTACGTGGTCCACTTCAGGCCTGCTTCCAAAACAAAAGCTAAAATGGTCACACTGATGGTTAACCAACACCATGTGATAAATAGCAGGTGTCTAGTTGTACGAGGCAATATTTTGAAGTCATTTCATTTCTACTTGTCAGGTAGGGGATGCTGGGCAACAGTTGATCAAGATGATGTTAATGGCAGGCAATGTAGGTATTCCAGTAGATGTGGATGGTTTGAATAGGGTTACATTTCCTTTAAATAATTTGGTGTGTTTTGGGGAGTAGTCTTGGACTTTCCTTTTAGATTCCCACTCAACAGTCATGGCCTTTTAACCAGCTTGGGATAGTTTGCCAAATCTTGCCACTTCTACAGAAGAACAAGCTGAATATATGCTTTAATAGCCTAAAGCAGAGGTGTCAAACATAAGGCCCATCCAGGGCTCTTACCCAGCCCACAAGCAACTAGTACATATGGAAATATAAGGTACTCTCCCTTTTATAGTATTCCTTGGAAAAAACCTAGTCTTGCATATGATCAAATACATTTATTGGGGCTTTTGTGGGTTTCATTGCTAGGAATCAATTGCTTTTGTTTATATTTTTAGTAAAAAAAAAAAAGTTAATTGGATTTGCCTGTGTCCTTTATAAGGTTTAGATCTCCGGTACCTGGCATTACGTTTTATGACACACATGGCTCGGCCCTAGGGTTGCCAGGTCTGGGTTGAAAAATACCTGGAGAAATTGGGGGTGAATCCAGGAGAAAGTGGGGTTTGGGAAAGGGAGGGGCCTCAGCAGGATACAATGCCATCGAGTCCACCCTTCAAAGCAGCCATTTCTATCAGCTGGAGATCAGCTGTAAAAGCAGGAGATCTCCAGGTCCCACCCAGAGGCTGGAAAACCTACCCGGCCTGACAAAGTAACATTTATATCAGATCCAGCCCTTGTAACAAATGAGTTTGACACCTCTGGCCTAAAGGATAGATCAGTGGACTATGCTCCAAGTAGATCTGTCATTAAAAAAAACACCTGCTTAATGTTGGGAGCAGACTAAAGAAAGAGTATTACAGCTATACACGAACAGCTGCACTACATTTTCTTCTTTCTGGAATTCCCTCTGTAAACCAACAGGCTAGAGCTCTGTCCTCACATTACAGATATTAGCTGAGACTTCTTTTTAAATTTCAGCAGACACTGGGGAAGTGAGATAAATAGTATTTTGTTCTTCTGTGATGTTTATTTTTCTGCTCTGTGGGTGTTATTGTTTTATAGTTTTAATGGATGTATAGTTAAAGTTTACTATTATTGATACTTGTTTTTTAGTCTTATTGTTTGTGGGCTACCTGGAGGGCCTCCTAAGGCTGTGTGGGATATAATCAGGAAAAAAAAACAAATAGTAATACTCTTGCTTTTGCCATCTGTTTTGTAAAATATTTCTTGCAACCATGACAGAATTTAAAAGTTGTCTACAAGAATTGTTTTAAATGAGCATTTAATATTATTAAAGCCTCGTTCAGTGTCAGGCCTTGTAAACAGAAGACACTGGTGAAATCTGGGCAAGAGTGAACATGGATCTAACCTTTCCAGCATGCAGCTCAGGATCCTGATACTGTAACTTTAAGTACATGTGTGTAGATATATGTGTGTGTGTGTGTGTGTGTGTGTGTGTTTGTATAACTTAAGAACATTATGTGTAAGCATGTAAGAGGACCTTACAATGTCCCCTCAAGGCAAATTATGTAAACTCTCATTAAGTAATATTGATGATGGATGCAGCAAACAGCTTTAGGCCTTGGGAGCATAATCTATGGCTAGTAAAAACTATTAGTGAAAAAGAAAGCTCATTTACAGCTTTCAGAAAGCAGCAGCTATCAGTCTCTGCCATGTAAATGATATGAAAATAGTATTCTGGGATACAGAACATTCTGCAAAGTGTAAATGGTAGTGTATTGCTAATCATTCCTTTCCCCAATGTGTACTTTAGTTTTGCTGTGAATGGTGTGTAGAGTTGAATTAGTTATTTAGTAATAACACTTTATTCCTTTAGAGACACAGAGAGTGGGGGAAGGGACATTAATCATTGTCACAACTTTTTAAAATTCACATTTTAAAAACCAGCATTATTTCCTCTCATGTTAAATGTTTCAAAAATCACAACTAGGAATTTAAACTCACATTTCCACATCATCTTCAGTAGATGGTATTGTGTACATAATTCTGTACAATGCCATTCTCCCTCAGCACAGAAAGGACCAGGATCCATGGCCAAATTAATATTAAATTTATTACAATATTTATATCCCACTTTTCCTCATGGCTCAAAGTAGTTTACAAATTAGAATTAAAAACATTACACTTTAAAAGAAACAGACTAAAACCCCCAAATAACTCCTCTCCAAATTAAATAAGAACTGAGGTGGCAAAATGTTGAAAGTAACATGGAGAATGTTGAGGAGGCAAATGTTGAAACTAACATCGAGAAAGATAGGGGAAGAGAGAAACATTACATATTAGGGTCGCCAGTTCTGGACTGGGGAATACCTGGAGATTTGGGGGGATGAAGCCAGGAGATGGCAGGGTTGGGGCCTCACCATGGTACAATGCCATAGAGTCTACCCTCCAAAACAGCCATTTTCTCCAGGGGAACTGATGTAATCTAGAGATCAGTTCTAAAAGCAAGAGATCTCCAGGCCCCACCTGGCAGTTGGCAATCCTATTACATATCTGTTATGTATTGACCATGCGGTCGCCATGTGCTCCCATAATTGCGACCGCATGGCCAGAGCACATGGCCAGAGCATGGCCAGAGCACATGGCCAAGAAACTACCTGAGCTTCAGCCAGGTAGAACAAAGGCCAGGTGGATTCAAACCGGCCACCAATCCTGTACCTAGGTTTCTCCCAGGGAACCTATGAAATGTAAATAGACTTCTAATAGCCTATCAGGCCAGTTGGGTGAGGTCAGGGGATTGTCCCTGACCAGCATAAAAGGAGGGTTTCGAGCCCTGGGTAGTATGCTTCATCTGGACCAGCAATAAAGATCTAGCTGTTTCACTATTCCATGGACTCCCAACTCCAATACTTATCAATATCAATACTTAAATCCAGAGACTGGAACCACTAACCAACAAGACAAAAATGACCCAAATTTGCAGGGAAAAAATCTGAAATCTTTAAAAAAGGGGGGGGGGGGTGTTAAAGCCTCCATACATAATATAAGCAATGCCTGTAGCTGTAAGAAATGAATGCTCTCAGTGGCCATTGCTAGGCAATCACACAGTACTGCCCGCCTTCAAGCCTTGGTTTCTAACAGTAGAAGATATGGGGAGGGGCCCTTGTTTGGCCTTTGAGAGAGAACTTGTCAGGGCCAGTCCCACCAGCAACCACTGGCAGCTATGGCTGCTTGCTACTATTCAACAACAGCCACTGCACCAAGTATAAAATGAATCTGTAAACTCCTTTCAGTACCCATTTTGGAAAAAGGTGGGGTATAACTGAAGCAAATAAATAATAAATACAACTGAAGATGGGGGGCAGATAAAAGTTAGGTTGCTGGGTGTATGGGAAGGAGTTAAGGAAGCAGGGAAAGGTGAGGATATGGAGGCTGCCAGGATGAGGAAAAGAGGAAATCATACAGGAGAGGGATAAAGTAAAATGTCCCGTACATGTATTTGTGGGTTCCTCACTGCATAGCTGGGCCCAGCCCAGTACTGTGCAGGTTTCCCAGGGAGAGGCTGCCAGGGAAAGTGAAGCAGGAAAAGCAAAGATCGGGGCAGATAGAGGTAGGTTGGCTGGTGGGTGGGAAGGTCAGAAGGAAGCAGGAAAAGGGGAGTGGTTATAGGGGCTTTCAGGAAAGGAAATAGAAAATGAGATGCCTTCTGAAAGTCTTTGCAGGTCTCCTGCTTGTACCTTATATATGTTGTAGCCAGCGGTCATTTCGAGCAGGAGCTCGGGGGAGCGCAGCTCTGGGAGTTGATGCCAACCCACCCCCCCGTGGGGGAATGCCTGCTGGTGTCATGGCTGCAACAAAATGACCCCATCCCCTGGAAAAGTCCTTGTTCCTCTGACCAGCCTTCTGAAGGCTTCAGCCACCACTAAAGCTATCCTCCCAGAATAGTGGTATTTCTGAGGCTGGGATTAGTAGCTGTCCCCTCTCTGCCAGCTCTTTCTTTCTTTCTTTCTCTCTCTCTCTCTTCGTTCTTTCTTGCCTTCTGATATACTTCCGGTGATGTCAGGTGGTGTAGATTATGCAAATGAGTTATGCTAATAAGTTATGCTAATAAGCTCCTGCACCTCTTTTTCTATGAAATGACCCCTGGTTGTAGCCATTTCAGGCTAAAAAGACAACTTCTTTCCACTTTACCATGAAAATGTCCCATGTACTCAGCTTTCCTGAAGTAATTGCGAAGGTGGGATTGAGATATACTTCAACAAGGTTTTTAAACCTCACCTCCGATTTTCACTTTTTGCAAGAGGTCACATGTCTTGATCTTCCAAAATATCATCTACCTGCTATGGACTCAGGAAACTCCTACTCTATGAATTCTGCATGAGTAGACGCTTTAAGTGCCAAACTACTAACAGATTAAAAAAAGAAACAGTGTGAATAAATGGATTGTTCAAGAACTGACAGCCTGCTAAGAGTTTAATTACTGTAAATATTGCTGGAAAAGTAGTTTAATCCACTTGGACCACAGGGGGAGCTGTGGAGCATTCTCTACTGAGTTTATTTAATGTTTTTCTCTTGTAGTTCAGCCTACCTCTTGTTGTTTCTTTCTCGACTAGGCTTCCCATCCTCCAGGTGGGGCCTGGGGATCTCCCGCTTTTACAACTGATCCCCAGCTGACAGAGATCAGCTCCCCTGGAGAAAATGGCTGCTTTGAAAGGTAGACTCTATGGCATTGTACCATGCTGAGGCCCCTCCCCTCCCCAAACCCCACCTTCTCCTGGCTCCATCCCCAAATTCCCCAGGTATTTTCCAACCTGGACTTGGCAACCCTATTCTCAACGATGTGTTAGTATGTATTAGTGTTTGTGCTCTGAAGACCTCTCTGTTGTATTAGTGGCCTGTAGTCAGTTATTCTTTTTATGTAAAAAATCTTGTTGCAGTAAATTCATTGAAAGCAAACTCCAAAACGTGGATTGGATTATTCCTGAACTCTGCCAACATGGACAACATGGCTGGAACATCACTTGATATTTTCCCATGGAAAACCCACAATGTTTAAGAGCTGGCTGCCTGTCCAAGTATTGATTTTTCTGCAATGATTAACAACACACAAGAGCTGACATAAGCTTTCCATGTTTTTCTCCAATATCAAATAACAACCCACATCAGGACAGATCTGGGAAAGACTTTTATTAATTTTCTCCTTGTAATGGAGCAAACCATTTGATAGTCACAGATTTAGTTCTCCCCTGTCTAGCGTGCATTTGTGTTAATGGACAATGTTAATGATATGTAGGATCAGGCATTGTACCTGACCTGGGTGTGTTTCCACACACACACACTTCCACGGTTCATTAAAGATAGTTTTAACTGACTTCAGTTCTCCTCGTAAATAGAGGAATACATTTCCTGTGGTACTGACATTCTATAGCAAAATATTTCATGCTCATTTTGCATGATTTGTCGCAGTTGCAAAATGTAGGCTGCCCTCATCATGTCCAGTATTATCCCCCCCCCCCCCAAAAAAAACTATTGACTACCTTCCTTTAGCACTGACAGGTTATTCAGAACACTGGTTCATCTTGGCCACTGTTATCACACGTATACCTATTTCAGCAGGATTTCTAAAAGGTCTGTTGTGGGACTTGACAGGATATCTGAACATAATCAGACAGGAAGAGAATGTTGCTGCTGAAAATCTTTTAAGACACTCCGATGCACATTGAAATGCTGTCACTCGGCTATACAGCTACTCACCAGCTGTTACTACACATGCACACTTATACAACAATCCACAGAGACAGAGAAAAGGAAAGAAGGGAACTATAACAATCTGTCAAGGGAAAGCATAGTTTATCCAAAAGTTAAAATATAAGTTATCACTTTTTCTGACATTATGGTCACATGACAGTCACTTTGCACTATTGGTTACATTACAGTAAATAATTATAAAAGGAATTATCATCATAACTCACAATGTCCTATAAAGATAGATTCTGGTGGGTAGCCGTGTTGGTCTGAAGCAGCAGAATAAAGTTTAAGTCCATTACAGCACTCAGGACAATGGAGTCCTCAGGACTTAACAGAGACATTGGCTTCTTATCTCACTACACATGCTAAGTCACTAAGTTCTTGCTTGTACCCAGAATTAAACTATGTTGCTCTTAAAGGTGCCACTGGACTCAGAGTTTTTACATCTGTTGTTAACTCTTTTATTATCTGCATGCAAATTTGCTGCTATGCACAGATCGTACCAAATATGTTATTCCAGTCTTAGCTGCATTTATTGCTCAGTTACTTATGCATCTTAACTCTAAGTAGCCCTTCCTGGAAACTACCCCCTCTCTACCTATAATATTATAAAATGAATTATCATCATAACTCACAATGTCCTCTAAAGACAGATTCTCGTGGGTAGCCATGTCGATCTGAAGCAGCAGAATAAAGTTTGAGTCCATGACAACACTTAGGACAATGGAACCACCAGGACTTAACAGGGATATCAGCTTCTTATCTCACTACACATGCTAAGTCTCTCAGTTCTTGCTTGTTAGCCGAATTGCTTTAATGTACGTTTAGCAATCAGCAAAATACACGGGTTCTTGCCAACTATACCAGGGTCCCACCCCTCCCGGGAGATCTCAAGGAAGGAGGCACGTGAGGCAGGTTCCAAGTTCAATGTTGTTTACTGGATCATGTAATCAAGCATACAAAAATCGTAATCACACACACACTCTTACAGGTCTAATAAAATAAAGAGAGAAAATAGCACTTTTGCATGAGCAGGTTTCGTTGGTGGGGAAAGCACGTTACCTTAGATGCGTTGTCCGATGTCAAGATGAATTGGATTTGGGAAGAAAGGTATAAAAGCTATGGGGCCACGAGGCTTGAACCGGCAAGACCACGTGGTTCTCCTGGATCGCGAGTCCAGAGAGAGAAAAAGAGTTTAAAGATGGAGGCAAGGGTTGGGGATAGAAAGCTGGACTGAAGGGTCAATAGGTAAGATAGAGGGCGATGGCTCAAGAGGCCGAGTGACTCTCGGTTTGGACTTTTATTGGGGGTCTTGGGGCGGGCTTTGCAGACCACAACCCACTAACACTCCTACTAGGCGGTCCGTCCCTGTTGGACCTTGCTATAGGTTAAAGGTGAACAAAGGGAGGAGGTCCAGGGGTTTGGTCAGTGTTGCAAAAGTATGACTTCACCAGGAAACAGACACTGAGTCTGGGGTCCGATGACTCACCTGGCCATACCTATTGTCAGTTGATGGTTTTAGCCAAGTATCTGATGGCTGGCACATTAGTTGCTAGGCAGTCTCGTTAGCATAACTATCCAGATGTGTAGTGGGGGAGTGGGGGTCAGCCAGCGGATGTCTGACAGAAGGAGGCCTCATGGCAAGAGGAATCCTTTGTCTTTGCCTTGGGTGAACTGCTTGGGGTGTCAGCCTCCTGGCTTGGGCTGGAGCTGGCTCCTATGTGAAGAAGAAAGCGCAAGTCCCTACCACTGCTGGCGACACAGAGTTCAAACTTATGGATAAAAATCCATAAGAGCACAGAAAAGTGCCTTGCTGGCTAACATGCTTATACCCATAATTGAACTTTGCTGGTCTTGGAGGTACCACTGGACTCAAACTTAGTTCCCACATCTGTTTGTTAACTCTTGTATTTCTATCCTAATTTACTGGTATTCCAAGATTTTACCAACCATTTTAATCCAATCTCAGCTATAATCGCACAGTTACTTTCTTACTTGACTCTAATTACCCCTTCCTGGCAACTAACGCCCTCCTTCTACCTATATGTAGTGGTTGAGGAAGTCCTGTCTCACTGTATCTGAAGAAGTGTGCGTGCACACGAAAGTTTATATCTTGAATAAAACTTTGCTGGTCTTAAAGATGTCCTATATAATATCATCCCTCCAAATGATCTGAGCCTGATATGATAGGTCGCAATGTACACTGGTACATTGGTAGGTTCACCAAGACAAATTCTACTGACAAGGGAACTTGTGGTTTCACCAGAGCTTACTGTATTTCAGTATTAATACTGCCCACAGCAGCAAAGTTTGGTAAATGCTTGGCAAAGCTTGACCAGAAAGCTTCATCCAAGTACCCACTGTGCCCTGGATAGAATCCAGGTTAGAAAAATACCGTATGAAAACTGCGTGAAGTGCAGAAAGTGCAGGAAATATATCTGTTTCCACCAGTTTTCCTCAGCTGTAATTTTTACCTTAGAGTGACTCCAGTTTTCATCTTCAACTTGAACTTTCCACCACAACCCATTCAAAACAAACTAATTCTATCTTCCCTACTGTGCATTTTATTTCCTAGTACTTGCCAGAGGTTTAAACAATCAGTGTAACACATCTTGCACTTCAATATTCTGCTCCATTTTTATAAAATTATACATAACTAGATAGTCAGACAGATAGACAGACAGACGGATGGACAGATATTTCAATACTTTATGAGAGTCTTGCCTGGGAAGAAATCTATAGTTGTTTTCTTGACAACAAATTACATGTCAGCATGACATTTAAATGCTGAATTTTAATGGCTTGCCAAATGAAGTAATTGGGGGGGAAATACATGAGAGAGCAATGTTCTGTTTATAAAATAATACTATTCATAGTAGACATGAATAGTAAATACAGTAATGAACCTATTCTCTTTCTTATACTACATCTAAACACTATTTTTCACAAATAAGAGAAAATCCTCCTTTCCTGCTTACATGATAGAAATCCCTTTGAGAGTGGGCACTATCCTCTCAGTATTGAGCTGCACACAAATGCCAGAAATTTCTGTTAAGTTTCAATGTGTGAAACTGATTATTCAGCTGTGAAATAATCAGTCATGTGAACAGAAATTTCAAGGACAGTTTCAGGGACTGTTAGGAAAGGGAAAGGGAGTATGCTGAAATCAAAGTCAGAAAGAAAAATAGTGGCATGCACAATTTGAGCACAGCAGAAAGAAGTAGATAATTTTTATTCTGGGGAAAAGAAAACAAGATGGATGGAATGAACTCTGAAGAAACATAAAGGTAGGGAAAGGACAGAAAAACCACATGATGCAGAAGAGAGGGAGCTCAGAGTCTGAAAGTCAATTATGAAAAAGAGTGACCACAGGGAGTGGCGCAATGGACACAAGATTCGGGGCGATGTGATTCCCCCAGGCAGATGATACACAGGGAGTGTCCGTCTGGAGCTACTAGCTTACTCCCGCAAGAAGTGCAACGCTTAAAGCACCCCCAACGCCTCATATAGGGACTTGGGGGGGGGGGTAGGAAATAAGGAAAGAAGACTTCCCTCAAGTCCGATGTCTCCAGATCCTAAGAGATGTCCATAAAGAGTGGTCAAAACAGTCCGGTAGGTCGAGTAAGGATGAGAAAAGGCTTTCCAAAGAACTAATCTGGACCAACGAGAAGAAGCTGTTAGCTGCGCGGCAGTCAGAAGAGAATTGGCGGGATGTCCGCGCCCGACTCCTCTGGGCATGTGTGAGGGTGCTCCGCGCATGCCTGGAGGCTCTGGGCGCGAAAATCCGTTAAGCTTTCCAGATACCGACAAGTTTCGGCGCAGGCACAGAAACCCATGGTGTGAAGCACAGAGACCATGTCGAAGATCAGAAAGATGCTGCAAAAGAAGTTGGACAGCTGACGGGGTGTCTGTGGGGGACACAATTCGGGGGCCCAAGTCAACTGGAGGGCTCCTTAAACCAGTGTCATGCTGTAATCAAAGAATACATCAAAAAAAATCTAATGCAGTCCTGACTGCAGCCACTAAGGACACAGAGATGGCAAAGCACAGTAAAGAGCTCTATCTGACTTTGGGGCTCAATTTTTCTGCAAAGTTTCCAAAGAGGCTGAAGATAACCCTTGCTTCTCAGATCCTGCCAAACCCATCAGCCAAGCAAGCACTAGAGCAAGGAAAGACCATCAGGACAAGTTACAGTCCTTGCCAGGATGCAGCCTCCTAACAAGGTCTATGGTTACTTTTTCCTTTAGTTCCACCCAGCGCCTGCACAGCCAGATCTTGCAAAGGAGCAGACAAAACAGGGATCCCTAGTGTGAAACAGCAGAGAAACACCAAAGGAAGACCATAAAAAATTAAATGCACTTGAAATGTCTAAGATATATTAAGTAAATGTTTAAATTGCCAACAAACGTCTATAATGAGTTGGTGGTCCACAGCCCACAAAAAATACAAATACACTGTGTTCTCATGGCATATCATACATCAACACTGAGATACAAATAAACATGAATAAACATAACAGTTTGGGCTCACAGGCACTAATAACAAGGTATGCACATAAATTCAACCAGTCGATTCTCCTTGCTTAAATGTAATAAAAGTGTCCAAAGACCTCCTGCAATCATAAATCAAGCAGAGGATGACCAGTGAAAAATCTTCTATCACCGAACCAACATCTTTCCTAGGTATATAGATCTTGCAAAGGGGTAGCCTTGTTAGTGTGTAGTAGCAAATCGTTTGTTGTCTTTTCCTACCTGTCTGTTTTCCACACTGTTCTCTTCCTTCATTTTGCTCTCTTCCTTCCATGAACTGCCATTCATCTATCCCTACTTCTAACCACCCCCACCACCAATTTTTCAGTCTCAGCATCTCCTCAACCATCCTGGTTGGCAACCTAGAATGTATTTAATAGTACGGCAGGAGCAAACTTTTGTTAATACTATGAACAGAAGTGGGGAGGCAATATTTCCCCATAATCTAGTAAAAGAGTGTTCCCCCCTCCCCCCTTAACATTTATGATAATAAATGTCAATCTGCCTCAGTGGTAACAAATGAGGAACAGAAGTTAGGAGGAGGAAGAAGAAGAAGAAGAGGAGGAGGAGGAGATTGGATTTATACCCCACCCTTCACTACCCAAGGGAGTCTCAGAGCAGTTTACAACTCCTTTCCCTTCCCCTCCCCACAACAGACACCCTGTGAGGTAGGTGGGGCTGAGAGAGCTCTGACAGAAACAGCTCTTTTTCAAGAACAGCTGTGCCAGAACTATGGCTTGCCCAAGGTCATCCAGCAGGTGCAAGTGGAGGAGTAGGGAATCAAACCTGGTTCTCCCAGATCAGAGTCTGCACACTTAACCACTACACCAAACTGGCTCCCACCTTTCTCTCCAAGGAAGATCCAAAGCAGCTTACATCTTCTTCTGCCCTCTGTTTTATCGACTATCCTGTGAAGTAGGTTAGGCTGAGAGTGTATGATGGGTCCAAGGAACCCAGGAGGCTTTCATGGCAGAGTGGGGATTTGAACCTGGCTTTCCCAGATCCTAGTCTGACTCTTTAAGCACTATACAAGCTCAGCTTCCCTTGCAAATAGCATGGGGAGGGGATCTCAAGATAACCTGGGCCAGGATATTCCAGTTCCTTTCATTTTTGGCCCTGGAACTCTCACGATCATCCTGAAGCTGGTGGCCAATTTTGAGATTTCTAGTGTTATTTTCTGAATTATGCCTGCCACAAATGGACAGACAGATGGACATGTGGATCTCTATAGGTGCAGAGTAACAGCCAGCCAAGTGATTTGTTTTGTTGTATTTGATTTGGATTATGTGGGGGCGGGGGCAGATGAAATTTTTGCCAAGGGGCCCATGGTGGCTCTTGGCAGCCCTGGGTGTAAAAGGGGAGATGAATAAAGTTTGGCTAGGACCAGGGAGGTAGATGGCAGGAAGAAGGTCCATGAGATGACAACATAAACACAGAAAAGATGAATGATGCATTCAAGGCAAATGGGGAGAGAAAGCAGAGCTTTTGTGGTTTATGTTGAGAAAACATGTAGGTTTAGCAAAGATGAACATAGTTTTACCTTATAATTCAGTTCTCAGTCTTCTGGGAAAATATCATTAGCTCCTTTTAAACCAATGCATTTAAATAACGAATCACCTTGAACCATTCCTTAAATTAGCAAAAAAAAAATCTAGTTAAGAACTAGACTAATTAAACCAAAGTTCATTAGGTTCTGTGGATGCAGGGTTTATTTCACCATCATTCAAATTGCAAACTATGTTCCAGTGTCATCAGCCATCATTCGGCTTGATAAGTTCAGCTCCTGATGAGAGAATCAAGCCAGGGCCAGCCAATTAAAGCAGCAGTGGCCTGACAAAAGCATCGTCTTTACAACCTCAGCCTCAAGCATTGTTTAGTGAGGTTTTGTTTCCTGTTGCACTGTAACCCACACAAAGGCATTTCAGCAGGTTGGAGGAAGCGCTGTCAGTACAGTGACATTTGAAAACGTTTTTGATGTGTTCACTTTTCTCTCACTAAACACCATCAAATGGGGTTTATTAAAAGTGGCTTTTGAATCTTTAGTGTTATAAATAAAGGGTTCATGTTTTGTTTTGTATTTTAAGAAAAAAAGCATAGAAGTGTACTATTAAACTCGCCATCCTCCCCCCCCCCCCAAAAAAGTATTTAGAATTCTTTTTAATTGTTTTAGGATACAGAAGTTCAGAGTTACAGAGTGAATAACCTTCTGCAAGATACAGTAGACAACTTATACACAAGGCATAGGTTATATAGTATTCCAGGAGTCTCATGATCAGCTCTCCCATGATTACTGAGGCTAATTTAATAGAAGATGGAGTTTACATTGCCTCCAGGCTTAGACAACAGGTAGAAGGCACATTAACACGGTATTAAGAAAAGAGAAGAGATTGGATTTATATGCTGCCCTTCACTCAGAGTGGCTTACAAACTCCTTTCTCTTTCCCTCCCTACAAGACACCCTGTGAGGTAGGTGGGGCTGAGAGAGCTCTTTCAAGAACTGCTCTTTTAAGAAGAGCTCTGATGGAACTATGGCTTGCATAAGATCATCCAGCAGCTGCAAGTAGAAGAGTGGGGAAATTCTCCCAGTTCTCCCAGTCTAAAGTCAGCGCACTTGACCACTGCACCAAACTGGCTCACTTGCAGACTGGAGTTAGCTAGGACCAAATCTTCCTTTGTGCCACTATAATCTCTATAGAGTTTGCTATCACTCAAAAAATGAATTCCCATAAGAAGGTATTGGCATAGTAAATACAGATTGTAAATAATTATTGTGATTCCTAAAACTGCACCCTTTGTCAAAACATTTCTTTATATTAAAACATTTTCTCAATATAAAAATATTTCATAATATCAACATCTTCAGAAATTAAAAAATGGATTTTAGATAAGGAGGATGTACAGGGAGCAGTATTTCCTTACAACTTAGCTCCAATTGTGAAATAATGATGAATGTGTCAAAACTGTGATGCTCCTCCAAACCTGGAGTAACAGTCTGGCTTTCACAATAGTCCCAAAAGGAATTAATGTCAATTTCAATGTGCATTAACTGTCCTCTTTAATTACTCAATGAATTCCCATGACCTGCTATTCAAACACTGAATCATGTAATCTTTTATACAATACAGGTAAAGTTTTAAAATGTGCATATTTTGGTTAGAGTGAGAAAGAAAGTGGGAGGAAGAAACACAAAAACAAGGACAAGGGGGAAACCAAACGGCTTCAGCCATTGCCCGAACTGTAACAATGGTATTTTCCCATGTGAATCAGAGAAATGTGTCAATATATATGGTCCAGATCATTATAGGTGACCCACATGTAACATAAAAGCATTTTTTGTTCTCAGAGCTGGCAATGCAAATGTAAAGCCTATGTATATGATTTAATAATTATTGTCTTCCACTTATTATACCTTAGCAACAGTTGCACAAAATGTACAAGTGGGACTAAGTTGGATGTCAGTGTCCCATGTGCCTTAGGCCCACATGGGTTGTGGATGAAGATGCCAGTCATTAGAAAACAGAAATGCAGAAGCATCTTCATTTAGCAGGTTACATTTTGGAAAATGGAAGGATTTAGCTATAGTCACAGGACACCTATGAAAACCTTTGGCCCACGTAGGCTGTTGCCTACATCCTGTGTTTTTATGCATAAAAGACAAGAGTGATGGTCTGGAAATATTTTAATAACTCCGTAACAATGTTTTTTCATATTATAAGCAGAGGTTATAAACGATACCAAAAGGAAAGGCAAAAAGTGAGAGCAGATATTGTGGAGTATGCCCCTGGAGAATCGGAGAGCCGGTGCCAATACTTCCCTCAACCTCCATCGGTTGGGACTGTGCAACAGTACAAAAGGAATAATAAATATTCAACAAATGCAATTCCTTTCCCTCCTCCTTTTACAAACAAATGCATAGGGCATACATATGCCTTATCTTTCTCTCTCTCTCCTTTATTCTTCTATTGATTCTTGTAGCAATAAACACAGCAATTTTACTGAAATATAGCAATTGTACCGTTAAACTATGTCAATTCCAGCTTTTGATTCAGCAGCAATGAACATCTCTTCAGTAGTTCTAAGATGCTTTTATGAGACCTCTTATTGTAAGATTTTACCTTGGCCATAGCAAACATGCAATTCTATTTGTACAGGTGCAGAATTTGGCCCAAGCATCCAGAGATTGTAAGGCAAAAAGGTAATGTGAAGTAGGTTTCTGGAAGGGCAGGCAAATAAGAAAGATATGCAAATTGAGTAAGAAATATGAACCACAACAAAAAGTTCATTGGACAGAGCTCCCCCACTTTTCCCTTCCCCCAACAGTGTGCCCATGAGAACTCCTCCTAAACAAGGGGCCCTTAACAATGAAGTGGGGAGCTGCAGCAAGTAAGGGAAATTGACAGAAATGCATGCACTCACTCATACCCTTGCACAAATTTGTTCAACATTTGCAAGAGTCTGCATGAGTGGAAGGAGAGATTTCTGCTGACTTCCCCATTCTACACCCCCTACAATGACATCCGATTCTGTTCCTAAGGGACTTCTAGCTCTCAAAAGCAGCTTTACTGGGGGAATTGGTGGCAGCAGGAGGAAAGGCACCGTGGGAGGATTCATTCCATGAACACCTACCATTCGCAGCTTAAAAGATCTGATTCATCGCAAGGGTTAGGGCCATAATACATGTTACGTTTGACATTTGTCAGGACACAGGTGTCCGATTTGACTTGTAGTCAAATGTTCAAGCAGAGACAAATGTTTAAAAACCTTTGAAAATGTCGTCATTGCCCTGAGCAACTCCGAACACTGCGGAGGAGAAGGAGGGGCTTCATGCTTCCCTCCTGCACCACATTTGCCAGCTGGAATGGCCAGGGGGGCTGTACACCCCTTCTTGTGTGTCCATTCCCAGGGCATAAATAAATGCACAAATAAATAAGGCAGACTACTACTCTTCTTTGTTTATACAGCACCATCAACATACTTGGAGCATTACAGAATAACAAAAAGGTACCTGCCCCAAGGAATTTACCACCAAAATTTCAACAGTGGGGAAGACAGTGAGACTTACAGAGACAGTGCAGTAATGGAAGAGGCAAAGTAAAAAAGGAAAGTGAGTGAACGAACCATTGGATACTTACCGTGAAGGGTCCTTCTCCTCTGAGGAAAGGAGGACATCTTGGTGGGTAATTCCCACTGTCCAATCAGGACAGTGATTTTCAACTTCCTGTCTGCAGCCCATGGAAGTCCCTCTCTTCAGTTTTGGCAACTATGAAAGCAGTTAACCTATACTGACAAGTATAGAAGAGATAAAAAGCAAACGAGCAGAACAGCAACATAGTGAAAAAACAGGTAAATTATACTGCTGGAATAAGAAGTGAACCAACCTGCTGGCCAGGGGCGTCAAGTTTTCAAAATTGGGGGGGGGGGCTCTTCTGTGCGGGCGCGCAAAGCACGTGTGCCCGCCGGGGCCATGTTCCCGCCCCCGCCCCCTCCCCCCCGGCCTGACCTCTCCTGCTTCTGTCCCTCCCTCCGTCTGTCCAGGGGCCAGCTGGGCATTTGCTTA
Source organism: Lepidodactylus listeri (assembly GCA_029233225.1). Lineage (NCBI taxonomy): Eukaryota > Metazoa > Chordata > Lepidosauria > Squamata > Gekkonidae > Lepidodactylus > Lepidodactylus listeri. Next base: position 15,854,983 of record JARCFY010000012.1, read on the forward strand.
GCTGGCCCCTGGACGGATGGAGGGAGGGACGGAGTGGCCAGGCCGGGGGGGGGGGGGGGGAGAGAGGCAGCAGCCCTAGGAAGGGCCCTCGAGCCCCCCCGTAGTTGACGCCTATGCTGCTGGCCAACTATTTGATGATGACTTCAGGAGGGACAAGATGTCCTCCTTTCCTCAGAGGAGAAGGACCTTTCACAGTAAGTATTCAATGGTCCATTCTCCTTCTGAGGCAGAGGACATCTTAGTGGGACCTCCCACAGAAGTACCCCTATTTTCGGGGTAGGTCATAGTCTTCTGTTTCCATAACGTGTTGTAGAAGTCTTCTGTCAAATGCTACATCGACTGAGTCACAGATGTTCATCTTGTAGTGCTTTATAAATGTGGATATTGTTGATCAGGTGGCCACCTTGCAGACCTCTTCAACTGTGTGCTTGTAATTAGGGAAATTTTTCAATAAAAATTATTTAATTTACTCTTCAAATCTGGAATCTTCCTACTGTACTGGACCTTGGTATAAACAGATGTGTGATCCTTGGTACCCTTCTGGCCTCCCCTGCCGCATAAGCTATTCCCCAACATCAAGGTAAAGCCTTGAGAATGCAGAAGTTGTTCAAATCAGAATGCAACCCAAAATGCCCTCCATGCCATTCATTATGCCGTAATAACAAATATTTCTCTCTTCTCCAGATCCACAGATACACTTATAAAAAGATGTATTGATTCACTTAAGAGTTTTGCATTTTCGCCACTTCATGAGTAAACAGTTAGATGATTAAAACTGCAATCCTGTACACACTTACTTAGCATTAAGCCTCACCAAACAATAAATGGGCATGGTTTATAAGACTGTGTTATAAGTCGGTGAGTCACTTGGAGAAGAAGTAAATAAATCAAAATGTAATATGAGGATCAGGTCTGCTACTTAGACAGCACCAGAATCATTTTGAGGAAATCTGAGAAGCTCTTGATTAATTAGTCTGGTTGCATTTTTTCCCTTTAAGATCAAGATCTATATTTCTGTTATTAAATGATTATAATAAGCATTTCCAGTATTTTGAAGAATGTAAACTGTCATATAATGATGCTTTGAATTTAAAACAATGGATAAAACAAGATGAACAGAGCATAAACCCATCAGCAGGCCTGAAAACAAGCCAGCTATTGAGATCGATTGTTGCTTACTTTCTTCTATTTGAGTTCAGTATCTTCTGTTTCACAGAATATATTGACTGCTCACTCACTCACTCACACAAATGGATTCCTGATGAACTCTGATAAAATGCAGAGCAAACATGAAGAGCCCACCGCTTGTAAACCAGGCCTCACAGTAATTTAGCATAATAGACGTCGGTTGCATAAAAGGAAGGAAATGTTTTGTGATTTGATATTAGGAAATCTAACTGGAAGAATAACAGGAAGCAAATGTGAAGTACTAGTTCTGTGTTCAGGTCTTGTGTTAAAAGTCATTGTACAAAACTACATTGTATTTTAGAGTTGCCAGGTCTTAATTGGAAAATACCTGGGGACTTTGAGGGTGGAGCTGGGAGAGGGTGGGGTTTGGGGAGGGGAGGGGCCTCAGCATGGTATAATGCCATAAAGTCCACCCTTCAAAGCAGCCATTTTCTCCAAGGAAGCTGATCTCTGTCAGCTGGGGATCAGTTATAACAGCGGGAAATCCGCAGGCCCCGCCTGGAGGCTGGCAACCCTATTGTATTTTGATCTGTTGCCGAAATATTTTTTGAATTGGTTAACCTGTAAAGATATGTTTCTCCACTTTATTTTATTTTCCATTTTTCTATTGTTTATACTATTTCTCGTTCTTTTTATATATGCATGACAAACTTTTAATAAAAATAGTTTTAAAAAATGACTTAGACTAGAAATGGGAAGATATGTCACTTGATATTGCAGAGGAGATATCTGGAAATTTCAACATCCTCTGGTCAGGAACCAAACAACTTTCCAGCTACTCTAGTGAATCCTAGGAGGTATAGATATTTACTTCAAACAGCATCCTTATTCTGTAGTATTAAATATTGAGACAAGGCAGTTCTTTACAAAACAACATGCTTCTTTATTGAACTGTGAACCAAAGAACCAGGCTCAACAGGAGCCAATTTATACTACTGCAAAACCACACCCACCTCAACAACAACCAATAACAAGTAGGCAGCCAGCATCCTTCGTTTGCATGAACTATATACAAAATAACTTTATGCCCTAGCAGCTATTAAGTTATATTCCATAGTTCTGATTAGCTGTTGCCAGTAAAACCACCAATAGTCTTGTAGGCTTTTGGAGCCTTGCTGAGACTGAAGCTCCACCAGTACATAACACCCCTCCCCCCTAAGTTTGCGATACCCCATTGCAAATAAAGTCTCTTAAGGTATGCAGGGGGATGACATACCCGCCGTGACTGGCGCGAGCCATCTGGTGTAGAAACCCTGCTGATAGGTGCCCTGGGGTTGGCAGCGGGCTCTACCTGACTAGCAGGAGTGGAGGTACTACCTGGAACCTGTGGACTGCTCGGTGCAGCTGGACCAACCCCGCTCCGCTAGGCCTCAGTCCTTGGTTCAGCCCGCGGTTGTTCTGGGCCAGGTCCTATGCCAGCGGTGCAGGGTGTATAGTTGCTGTCTAGTCCCTGTGACTGCTCTGACCAGTGCTGCCACAAATGGTAGATGTGTCTCCTGAGAAGCCGGCCAGCAGCATCGGCCATCTCATAGGAGACCAGCCCGGTTGCCCTTAGTATGGAAGCTGGGACCCAGATCGGCCCCTCCCCATAGTTCTGGGCAAATACAAGGTCACCCGGCTGGAACTTCTGTGGTGTCCCTGAAACCTCCGGTTTCTGCTGAGTGTCCGTGGTGAAGCAGGATTGTCAATTGCCACCCCATCAAGAGTTCCGCAGGGCTTCTTCCAGTGGTAGAATGGGGAGTAATGTGTTAGAACAGCAAGAAATCTGCCAGCCGCCATCCCAAGTCCCCCTGGCTGAACCTGCGGAACGAGTCCTTGGTGGACCTCACCATATGTTCCACTTGTCCATTCGTTAATGGGTGGAAGGGCGCCGAAGTGACGTGTCTAATGGCGTTGTCCTCAAGGAATTTCTAGAATTCTACCACCACCACTACCAGTGCCACATAGCAAACTGCTTCTGAAACCGATGGGTTTGTGATCTGGCAGAGAGTCAACTGATCAAAGAAGCAAGCTCAAACATTTTGCTGGACTATCACAAGCACCTGGTCATGAGCCTAAGCAGCTCTTCAGAACCCAGCTTTTGTCTGCTGGAGGTCTATACAGTAGGTCTAAAATTCTAGCTGATCCTGAATTCACCTTGCAGCAACACTCCTCCTGGCTACTCTACAGCCAGAATCTTCAGCTAAATTTCATGCAATAGTAGCAATGTGCTGAACAATTAACTTAACTGAACAATTCCCCTTAGATGGGGATTAAGCTTTTTCCAGTAGACCAAGAGTTTGGGGTGCTTTTGGCACAAGCCCTGCCAATGGATAAAACAGGTCAGCATTGTTGTTAGCAGCACTTTCTTTCAACTATTCTAACTTGCAACAAGCTGGCCCCTTATTTAGATTCTGCCTACCTAGCCATGCTACATCACAATACCACAACCTCCAGATTGGATTACTGTAATGTACTCTTTGGGGGCTGCACTGAAGACATCTTGGAAATTTCAATTGGTTTAAGATGTGTCACCGAGACTGATGTCAGGGTCAGAACATATAACTCCAGTAGTTGTACTGTTTACCTATTTGCTTCCAAACCCAATTCAAAGAGCTGGTTATTAGCTGCCTTGAGTCTAAGAAGGTGAAGTGGGATATATCTATTTTAAATAAACTATATGTGTTCTTGCTATAGTGTTCAAAGAATTTTATTTTTATTGCTTCACTTTTCAAAGATGGCATTTCCAAGGAAGTAGTATAGCATATAGAATTTACCATGTGGTGTCTTTATATAATGTGGAGCCCCCATCCCACATGCACACCCCACGGCTGGAGGAACAAAATGGCCAGATTTTCTATACATTATATTCCTCCCTTCTTTCCTGACTCTGAAGAAGCTGCTACAGATAAGTAAGTATTTTTCAGGGGCCTCCTGCAGTGAGAGCTCTATGCATACATCAAAGTTTGGGACAGAGCCTGCCATCATAACCTGTCCACATAAACGCACACTAGTGTTTACTGGGCACTTTGAACATCTGGAGGGAACTCATGTTCCTTTCAATCCTCACCCTCAAATATTTGAAACAACTAATACTGTACAGAGATAGGAAATGTAGAGAGATAACTGGTTGCATGCTTGATTACAGAAAAAAATCTAATTTAGTATAATTTTCAGATTCCTATAAACCCCTTTGCCTTAATACGGGAAAACAGCTGTGCTGTGGAAGGAAAGGAAAAAGCATGGTGTAGCAATGGCTAGCTATTGCGCTAGAACTCAGTCTGGGATTCATTATCTGTGCTGCCGTGAAGAGACAAAGATGGTCCTTAAAGTGGTACTTGGCTTTCAGAGCTTCGGTCAATATTCCATTTTCACTAAAACGTGTGTGAAACAACTACAGAGAAAATATCCAGCTTTGTTTATTGGGGGAGGAAGAGGGATCACGTGGTTTGTACCTTAACTGTAGGGAAAGCACTGAACTTTAATCTTTAAAAAGATAGGAGTGACTTGTAAGGAAAAAAAAGAATTATAATAAATACATATTTGCAACACTAGATGGTAGGAACGGGCAAGAAAATCTGACCAGAAAATCCTCCATCCTAGCTGCAGCTGGAATTAAGTGTAAGTGTGTGTGTGTGTGTGTGTGTGTGTGTTTGTATGTTTAAATACACACACACACAAATCTAGTGTTTAAAGAGGAGACATATTGGCCTATATCCAAACACTCTGGTCAACAAAGTTTGAAGCTCTCCTCCAGGCTAAGGAACCTTCCTCCAACTTAAGAGTCACTTAAAAGTCTGAAGAAAAGCTTCATACTTAGCTGAGTAGAGTGGTGGGATACAGGCTACTCTATATTAGATGACACAAGGGAATATTATATATAGCCATGTTGGTCCATAGAAAAAAATCCCAAAACAACAGTAATGTAATTTCCCCCTCTGTCAAGTTACACTTGCCTTATGATGACCCCAGAGGGTTTTCAAGGCAAGACATATTCAAAGGTGGTTTATCATTGCTTACCTCTGTGTCATGACCCCAGTATTCCTTGGAGGAATCCCATCCAAACACTAGCCAGGGCTGACCTGCTTACCCTCTGAGATCTGATGAAATCAGGCTAGTCTGGGCTATCTAGGTCAGGGCAATAATGTGATTTTTATTATGACCAATTTTATTATGACCAATTAAAATATCGCAAAATAGTGTGACAGCAAAAGTTTTCACCTTCTCCAAAACAGTACATTAGGCTGGAAGTTACATATTAAAAAAAAAGTGTGGGGGGGATATCACCTCATGATCCAGAAGAACACCACTCAGTACTTTTTGATCCATCTAGTGCGCGCCCTCTCTTTGCTGATTATGGTCCTTTCCACATTTGCCTGCCATTCTGGATTTTCTCAGTGTTCAAGTCAAGGCAAGTTAAATCCATGGCAAAACAGCATCCAAATAACCCAGGGCAACAGCAGGCTGAAACTGAGCTGACCATTGAAGGGAGTTATTATAATGCAGAATGGGGTGGGGTGAGGGAACCCCAGAATAAAAAGAAGAATTGAATTAGATTTTAGTGCAGAATTGCTTGGAGGACACTGCGGTGAACATGGATTAAAAGGAGAGTGCAGAAGGAGCCTATATGGGCTTATATTTGCATTTAAACTGCAGTGCTAATATGACTAATCTTTTATTTATTTTTATGATTTGTATGGTTTGTTGTTCTTAGAAGCAGCAGTGAGAAACTGGTTAGTAAATGGGTTATAAAATTTAAAAATAAATAAAAATGAAGATATATAGTGGGAGTCAAGTCTCAAGCAGTCAACGAATTCTGGAAGATTTTTTTTTATAATGCAAAAATCCACAAGACAGCAGAAGCATCAAAATCATAGCTGTCACATTTCCAAATGTGAGACGCTGAGAACAGGTTCATCAATAGTTATTTGTTGACTTTAAGAAAAAAGTTTATGTAAAACTTTGCCAGATTCCTACAGCAGCAGTCTTGCTTAAGATACACGCAGGTGTAATTCAAGAATGTCTCAGGTGGGTAGCCCTGTTGGTCTGAAGAGGCAGAACAGTTTGGTGTAGTGATTAAGTGCGCGGAATCTAATCTGGGAGAATCAGAAGACGGAAGAGATTGGATTTATACCTTGCCCTTCACTACCCAAAGAAGTCTCAGAGCGGCTTACAATCTCCTTCCCCTTTCCCTCCCCACAACAGACATCCTGTGAGGTAGAGCCAGTTTGGTGTGGTGGTTAAGTGTGTGGACTCTAATCTGGCAGAACCGGGTTTGATTCCCCACTCCTCCATTTGCACCTGCTGGATGACCTTGGGCGAGCCATAGTTCTGGCACAGAAAAAAAAAAGTTCTTGAAAAAGAGCAATTTCTGTCAGAGCTCTCTCAGCCCCACCTACCTCACAGCATAGGCATAGACTACGCGGGGGCTCGAGTCACCCCTGAAATTTCCCAGGGGGAGGACTGAGTCCCCCCCCCGGGAAAATGTAGCACCTGCCGCCGCGCCTCACTGCCGCACCTCCCCGGGCCCTTCCGAGGCCCGGCAGCTGCTGCTGCCGGTGCCTTTCTCTCCCCCCCCCCCCCCCCCCGCCGGCCTGGCCACTCCTCCGTCCTTCTCTCTCCTGCTCCCTCCCTCTTTTCCGGGCAAAATGCCCAGCGTGGTGGCGTCACCTGGAAGTGACGCCATCACACTGGGCACATTGCTAGGTGACACTCTAGCAATCGCCCTGAAACCCTATGGCACCATAGAGTGGCATTATGGCACCATAGAGTGGCATTTTGCCCGGAAAAGAGGGAGGGAGAGGGAAGGAGTGGCCGGGGGGGGGAGAGGCACTGGCAGCAGCAGCTGGCAGGCCTCAGAAGGGCCCGGGGAGGCGCGGCGGTTTCCCAGGGGGGACATTGCCCCAGCTAAAGAGCCCCCCCCCCGGAATTTACAAAACTCTACGCCCCTGCCTCACAGGGTGTCTGTTGTGGGGAGGGGAAGGGAAAGGAGTTTGTAAACCACCCTGAGACTCCTTCGGGTAGTGAAGGGTGGGGTATAAATCCAATCTCTTCTTCTTCTTCTTTGATTCCAGTGGCACCTTTAAGACCAACAAAGTTTTATTCAAGGTATAAGCTTTTGTTTGCAAGTACACTTCCTCAGACACAGTGAAACAGAATTTCCTCAAGCCCTACATGCAGGAAGATGGGTAGGCAGCTGGCAGGAAGGGCCAGTCAAAACCAAAATGTATAAGTAAGGCTGATTTTACACCTCCCCTCTAAAGTAGTTTGACTGCTGTCTTTTCCTGTGCTGATTTCACAGTGGTGTGAAATTTCACTCCAGGGGGTTTAAGTGCACTAAGAAACCACAATTGTTTAAAGCAGAATAAAGCGGTATAATACCAGCTTGACCACAGGAGGGCAATTAGTAGATATGGACATTTCAGTGGCAGCACGGTTTCACACTACACAGAGGTATGGGCAGGTTTTTTTGGAACTAGAATGATTCCAGCGGGAAAGTCAGATGTAAAATCAGCCTTAAGCTGAGATTGTATCAAGGTGGCCGATAATATCAATGAATGGCAGCAAATTAGCACAGAAATGCAAGAGCTAATGAACAGATGTGAGAACGAAGCTTGAGTTCGGTGGCTATCTTCCTGTATGTAGCGCTTGAGGAAATTCTGTTTCACTGTATTTGAGGAAGTGTGCTTACACAACAAAGCTTATACCTTGAATAAATCTTTGTTAGTCTTAAAGGTGCCATTGGACTCAAACTTTGTTCAAGAATGTCTGTTACTGTTGGATGAAAGTTGGCTGAGCAACCAACACAGCTCAAATATATAAATAGATCTTCTCTAATAATGGAAAATCCTTTCATTTAAATGAGGGCAGACCTGCCTTACAACAGCCCTACCCACTTTCTGAAAAGCTTGGCAGGTGTCAGGGGAAGTACTGGTGGGCGCCATGGATTGGGGAACCATGATATAAAACATAGCAAATGTTTTACAATTTTGTCCATGGTACTGTAAGAAGGCTAGAAATGCAAGCTAATGTCACACTAGCCTATGAATTCGGCTTTGCCTGCTTCAGATCATCTTCTTACACAATGCAGCATCCAGTAAAGACTGTTGAACCAATCACTATATTTACAGTTCAATCCTAAACAGCATTACCCCCTTTAAAATCCATTGAACCAAATGTGCTTAGAAGGATGTGAACACATGAAGCTGCCTTATATTCAATCAGACCATTGGTCCATCAAGGTCAGTACTGTCTACTCAAACTGGCAGTGACTCTCCAGGGTCTCAGGCAGAGGACTTTCCCATCACCTACTGCTGGATCCTTTTAACTGGAGATGCTGGGGATTGAATCTGGGACCTTCTGCATGCCAAGCAGATGCTCTACCACAGAGCCACAGTGCTTAGGATGGCATTGTTAATGTAGGATTGAATTGCACATACAAAACCTATGTGTATCAAAGTGAACAATATGGCAATAATCTGATACCTGCTATTATCAGAGGTGTACCTGGCATGTAGGATAGGTAGAGCAGTATAGCATGCTCTCCCCTTTTCCTGTTTCCCATATGATTGCCATATGAGCCCTGCCTGGCAGGAAATGCAGTGGCATATAAGTCTAATAAAATAAAAGTATGGACCAGTCTATTATGGACAAGCCAAAAAGAACTAAGCAACATGGCAGCATGTGGCTGTAAAAAGCCAGACATTGTAAATACCCTAAGAATTTGTTTTAATTGCTGAACATACAAGTGAATCTACAATGGTTCAAGAAAACATTTATGTAGGGCTTTTTTTGTAGAAAAAGCCCAGCAGGAACTCATTAGCATAATTGGCCACACCCAACAGCAGAAACATATAGCATATTAGGCCACACCCCTGACAGCACAGCTATCTCCCAGAATTGGCTTGCCCAGATGCCCCGCGCCTTGTGGGGCGCATGGGGAACCCGAGGGAAGGAAGGCAGTTTCTGGATCAGCTTCCCCAGGCATCCCGCAGCTTGCAAGGTGCCTGGGGAACCCCAGGGGGGCAGTTTGAACTACCTTCCCTCCCTGGATCAGCTTGGCTTCCCCAGGCACTCCGTGACTTGCGAGGCTCCTGGGGAACCCAAGGGCGAGGGCAGAGGCTGTAGGCGTGGCCAACTCAGAAGCCAGCTGGAACTCCGTTCCTGTGCGTTCCTGCCCAAAAATAGCCCTGCATTTATGGAAGAATTTGATTTTAATAAATGTTTTTATTTTTTAGAAAGCTGGCTTGATGTACAAAAAGGGGGAGACTGTTCCAGTCAACGGGAGAATCATAAAAGAAAGAAGAAAAGAACAAAGGCGGTTAAAGAAACGTAGTATTCAAAGAAATTTTTGCATTTACACATTGATTAAAATATTGCAGGATAAGTCAGGTACAGTACTATAATAAGTGAAGGAGAACAAAGAGATAATGTATAAAGAGAAACAACTGGCTACTGAATGTTTGGAAGAAAATGAAACATTTCACACACCATGGTGAAAATCCTTTGATGGAAAAAAAAAAGGCTTTATAACAGCAGGCAGTATCAACCTTATATTCTACTTTGCAGTCTCCTTGTGTAACCTACCTAGCTCTTTTGAATTAATACATATGTTGTAGTAATATTTTTACTTTATTTTATTGATACCAAATCTAACACCTCTTTGATCTATGCTTTGATCACACAGCTATAATTTGGAAGTAATCAATGGCTGTATAAAATAATGAAAACCACAGATGAAAACTGTAATAGTAATAAAGCAGTAGAAGTGAATATGTGATCATAGGAGAAAAATGTCCAAATGGCAGAGAATGAAGCAGGCTGAAGAAAAAAAATTGTTACAAAAATAGACATTTGCTGCATAATATTTTGATGATCTAACACCCTGCATGATGTTTTCTGCTGGCTGCGTAGCATCCTTATTTCTATTGTACTTGATAGCCCAGTTGAAGGAGGTTTCAACTGTAAATGGGGATGGAAGCAAGGAATTGCTCCCACAAGGCCAGAATTAAAGCACTATAATGGATTGAATTAATATCACAACTTTATTAAATACAAGAGTAGTATAGGACATGATTAAGTCTTCAAAGCAAACGTCTCATAAATATATTTTCTATCTAGATGAGAACTAGGAAAACACATCTTTTGTTGTTTGCCTTGTTTGGGCAACCCCACAGCAGCAGAGGTTTCCTCATTGGCTAGCACCCATCTTCTCCCCCTCCCCTTTTTTCTGAATTCCCTTTCCCCCTGACTTGAAAATTGGCCAGCAGTCCAGAGTTGGGATGAAAAAAATATTATAGGACACCATCTTGGATCTTTTACTCTGAATTTAAATTTTTATTAAGTTGTATATTGAATTTGTACATCAGCCAGAGCCCATGTAAGCTGAAATGGTACGATTAATAAATAGAAATGATGATGATGATGATGGTGGTGATGATGATATCAGTAATCTCACTCTTTCTTACCCTTCATATGCCAAGGAAACCCTATCATCATAGTAGGCTGTCCTTGACACATGAAGTCCTTAACATATGAAGAGTAAGAAATAGTGAGATCTCTGGGGTCTGGGCCCAAGAGGGGGAGCTTTCTATCCCAGGTCTCCCAATCTGATAACTGGTAGGAAGTCTGAGGAAGCCTCAGTTCTCCATATAAGTCAGAAAGTGTTCATCAGTGTCACCTACTTCACATGAACACACAAAGCTGCCTTGTACCGAATCAGACCATTGGTCCATCAAGTTCAGTATTGTCTACTCAGACTGCCAGCTGCTCTTCAAGATCTCAGGTGGAGGTCTTTCACATCATCTCTTACATAATCCTTAATTGGAGATGCTGGGGATTGAACCCGGGACCTTCTGCATGCCAAGTGGATTCTCTACCACTGAGCCAAACCCCCTTCCACAAAGGGCCCCTCTTCCCCTGATCTACAATGAAACCACGTCTTCTTAAAAAGAATATAGACAACCTGGAACGTAAGGCATGGGAAGAAAATGACAATGAATGCAGGAAAAAGAGGAACACCATTATTTGGATTATTTATCCTCCAAAGTTGATCTCCTCTTCATTTGCTTTTTGAAGGGGTCCTAATACATCCCTCACCCTTTAATTTTGGTTTGAAGGCCTAAATGCCTTGCTTTAATGTAGGATATTATAATTTATTTCTGTTACATTGTTTTTGTGTTTCACTGTCATTAGTCATTGCATTATAATGATTTTGTAAGCAATGCTCCCTCTAAGCTGTGGAATCCTATGAGCAAAAATTCTACTTTGGGAGCTACTGGCATTAAAGTTGTGAGTGAGCGATTTGGCTACTGCATAAATTAGTTTGCTCTGGCGCCATCTTTCCTGAGCATTAACTTAGGAGTATTCCAGATATGCTGTGAGTTGGTGAGTTGTACTGTTTGACTAATATTAATATACTATTAAAGTTGTTTGATGCATGCTTTGGAATTTTTAAATATTGTTTGACCACAGAAAAATTGCCATTGTTGAATCAGCCAGATATAGTAGAAGTACTTTAATTACGTTTGAAGATATTGTAAGTCCTCTCTAAGCTTTATGAATATAATATATTTTTGTAAACTGTAACCTGTATTGGTCTTGTAATCTTGCATATTGTATATTGTCTTTTAATAGCTAATTGTTGGTCCACACCTGATGAAGACTGTTGGAAACGAATGTATCTACCGGATGTTTAGTTGTTGATGACTTTGGACCCCCATCACTTATTATATTAAATTAATTATATTTTGCAATAATTTTTGTATGTTTTTAAAATTTTTGATGTATATGCCTTAATAGGAAAGTGTGTTGTTACAGCTGTATGATTCTCTGGTCTTAACTTATTCCATAGCTGTTGCTCTCTTAGCAAAACTGGCATGGGGTTGAACTGAGGAGGATGTTCAAAGCAGTGTGGTAGTAACAGTGAAACATATCAGCAGCATGAATACAGAAAGAGATAGTGGATTGTCTGGTCATATGCATACACAACAACAGAAAGCTAGGAAAGCAAAGGCATAATTTCATTGGATAAACTAAAGAGGGAAAAATTGTTTGATATTGGGGCTAGAAGGCTTAAGAACTAGGGCTTTTTTTTCCCAAGGTGGCTAGAAGGATGTGCTGCTGCACTAGATCATGGCCACGGTCAGGATATCATTCAATAAGCATGGCTATCAACGTTTCCAGAGTGCCACAGTAAAATTATACTCTGCCCAAACATTGCTGAACCCACACTTCTTTTTACCATTTATACTTAAATGAATTTTACAAGACTCTTCTCATTTTCTGATTTTTTTAAAGCCATGGAAAGCTTAAACAATGGAGTAATGGCAGCCTAGTACTTTATTGTCTTAAAGAAACAATATGCCTGAAAAGGAGGAAATGCCAAGCTGGATTCAAACTTCATCAAATAATAATAGTGCCACCTTGTGGACAAACTATGTAATGATTATTTCACCACATAATCTCCCCGTTATAGTAAGCAACAGTTAAACAGAACACAATCATTGTACACAGCCTGGCAGAACAGTGTCATGGCTTCTAGATAAAGCAACAACAATAAGCAAAAAACTGTGTACAGTTATAAATCCAAAGGGGGGGTAGCTATATTACAATTATCATGGTCAGACTTGCCATGACTCTAACATGACTCATCTGGTGATTGTTTCTTCTAGAATGAAGATGTGAATGACTTTCAGTCCTGACTTACTATGATCTGGGAGTTTTGTTCCTTCCTTGTAGTGTAACTGAGGTCTGCCATGTCTTTTGGAATTAACAGCTGTTCCATAAATTGTTAAAAGTTACGCTCCATGACATTTCAGTGTCTTTGCAAACAATGGAACCTCAGAAAAACAGTTCACTTTCCCACCATCAGAGTGTGACATACAATAGCAAGGTGCCACCTCTAACTGGGCAAGCATCTCTGAATATTACTGATTTTTTTTTTTTAGTATTTTGTGTATACAGTCTAAATTTTAATAACCTGTAACTGCCAAGTTCTAGTAAGGGGTTTATTTATTTGAATCATGAAGACAGGTGGGATATAAATATTTTAATAAATAGTTTATTTTATCGCCTACAGCCACACCACCCTGAATGTTCCCGATCTCGTCTGATCTCGGAAGCTACACAGAGTCGGGCCTGGTTAGTACGTGGATGGGAAACCACCTGGGAATACTGGGTGCTGTAGTTTGTTTATTTATTTACCCACTAAGGTGGGTAACAAATTAAAACACGCATAATTAAACAACATTTTAAAAATTATTTATTAGTCTTATATCCTGCACTACCCCATGAGTGGGCTCAGGGTGTTTACAACATATAAGAAACACAATAAGATCACACACACTAAATAATCCACTTTCAATCCACTTTCAATGTATTTTACCACTAGATTTTACTGTGTGAACTGGCAAAATCCAGTTCGAAAGTGCACTGAAAGTGGATTGAAAGTGGATTATTTAGTGTGTGTGATCACAGCCTCACATTAAGACACATAATCTAAAAACCAAATTTAAATTAAATTTGGAATTTAGAACCATCAGAGCAAGATGGCAACTAAAACAAACAACTTCAAGGCAGTCCACAATGCCTCCTGCAGGATGTTAGTCAGATGATAATTAATAGCATGCCATTTTTGCTACAGTGCCCTGTTGACATTCTTGGAGCAAAATAGCACAGGAGGGCACCGAAGCAGATGTTATAAGCAAGGGAGGCCGAGATGATGCCACATGTTTTACCAACTAAAAGAAAGTAAAACAAGGCAAAACTAGCCATTTCAAGACATTTTAAGAGAGAAAACAAGATATAAGTTTTTTTTACAAATGCATTCAAGAAATACATAACCGCCCTCCCCCCCATTTAAGCCTCAATGCAGGTTTATAGAGCCAGTGTGGTGCAGTGGTTAGTGTTAGATTAGGACTTGGAAAGTCCAGATTCAGATCCCTTCTCAGCCTTGAAGCTCACTTGGTGACCTTGGGCTGACTCTTAGGACTGTTGTGAAGATTAAAAGAGGATTAAATAAAGGGTGGGGAGAACTATGTATGCCACCTTGAGCTCCTCGGAGGAAAGACTGAATAAAAATGCCACAGACAGAGGTGTTGGAAATTGTGTCATTGTTGCTCTTTCAAAGCTCCTGGAATTTAAAGCTTAACATCTCATACCATTGTATGGAAAACCTCCATAACATTGTCTTAAAGGAACAAGAACCATACAGCAAGAGGAGACTCGCCTGATCAGTCCAACCTGCAATAGCTAAAAAAACCCTGCTCCTAAGTAACAAAAAACCGTAACATTATTTTTTTTAATGCATCATCGAAACCATCAACCTTGTTAATTTTTTTAATTCAGTCCAATATTACAAGAAATTCAAATGTGCTCCTTGCAGCAGAATCACATACCAGTGGCAGATATATCTGTGGCCAAATATTTATTACAGATGTATGTATTTATGTGAAAATAGTGCTGAATTCTAAGAGTTAGAAATAAAAACTCCCATTCATGAAAAAAATATGGTACTCCACTGAAATATTTCATGAGCATTCTACAGAAGATCCAGATTTAACACAACATAAATTTTGTCAAGCCTCTTCACTATATATACTTCAGCTGTATGAATATATACAGTATATATAGCACAGGAGATAGCAGGGTTACAAAACAGAATTCTGCCTCCAGCCTCTGCAGATTCACTGCCTGGACAATCTCTATGTGCATACAAAAATAGACAAGCATGCACAGAATTGTGTGATCTTATGAACAGAAAAAGGACAATGGGCATCTTGGTGGTGTGAGTCCTCTCCCAAGTTCCCCCTCCTTAAGTATGCACTCACTGTGTGCCCTTCAGTCATGTGAAGAAGGCTCCCCCCCCCTCCCCAGAATACCACTGACTTCATTTTTTCTCCCTCAACACATCCATGTGTTATGGACCAATTCTATTCTGTACCATACCTCTGTGCAACAGCTTCTCTAAGACAATTCTCAAGCGTTGATAGATGGCTGGCGAAACTTCGTATTTGTATACATCTATCACTGGCACCTGCTGACACCTCCCAAATACTCCATCTGAAGAGGAAAAAAGTGAGGAATTGGTAACAAAGGAGAGACAAAGGAAAGCACTCTAGGAAATATCTAAAAGGACCAATAAGATGTGTATTACTATTTTCAATAAGTCCTCATTACACGACCATTACATTAAATGTGTTCACGTGTGCACAGAAGAGCTTTTGCACACCTTCCTCTCTTGTAGACAGCTTCTCTGCACTTGTTGATCTTAGGCAATGTTAAGAGCAAATACATAAAATAAACAGTCCTCACGAATAGCTGAGAAAGTAAACATATGAATATTCAATTGTAAAGGCAGTAAGGTCCCCCCCCCCCCGCCAATTTTCTTCTTTTAATATAGGAGCCATGTAGTGGTAAATGGGTGTTGAATCGATAATGGGCAGCAAAGGCTAGTTTAATGCAGTACCCTCTAATGAATGCAATAAAAGAGCGCTGCTTGGGCAACAATGAGATATTAATGGAACCTAATTTATTTAGCTCCATTCCATTCGTCTACAATGACAGACTCTTCTCATCAAGCTCTTTTCATATCACACCTTCTAATTAATTTAGGTCCTAATTAGTCTTTATTTAGAGAATTGTTCATTTCAAGGCAAGCTTCCTGTGTGGGAAGAAGGAGACAGACAAGGGAGGGGGAGTTCAAACATTCAAATTACCTATCTCCCTTCCATACAAAAGACTAATTCAGAACGTAGGTGCTTATAATGCCCTCTGACCATCTGCAGCTCTAGGCTTCAAAAAATAAATAAATAAGAGGGGTGCATTTATTGTTGTTCTCTCCTGTACACAGGATCCAAAGGAAACCATTCAAATGCAACAAGTTTAATTAGCATACTAGTCTTCACATTGCTTGTTTTAATTCAGTAATTACTCCAGATATTGCATTTATAATCAAAAGGGACAGTGCAATTTGACTAGTAGAACATAGCATTAAGAATTAATTTACAAGCACCTATTTATGGGGTTTTAACGAGATTAAAGAATACAGAGAAAAACAGACGCTCTCCAAATTTGTACAGTATTTGTGTGGCATAGGTTTGACAAACTGCAGTGTCTTTCTTTCCATCATAAATTGTAATATTAACTTACATTTTTCACTTTCATCTGTTTAAAATTAAGAAAACAACCGACTTTCAAGTGTCACTTCTGACCCACTGTTTGAACACAGAACAGCATATGCTAAAGATTATAATCAAAAAGTAAAATATTATTCTGAAAGACATTTGGCTGTTTTATCTGAGATCCTGTCATGCAGCCATATTCTTTGCCTGCAGTTTCATATTTCTATGTTCTATGAAATAATAATACAATGACAAGAGAAACACCACAATATAACAGGCAACACTGGCCCAAATAGCTCCATATTGCTCCATATTCTGCTAATGGATACTCTGATTTCTACAAAATGGAACAGTTTACACGCTTACATCAACTCAATTTTCCCAGCTTATCCAGTTGCATACCTTCCTTTAAAAAATATAGTATGACTTGGAACAAGTATGAAATAGATACAACCTTTTTATTAACTAGGAGAATTTCAAGTGCAATATAAAAGTCAATCACTTGTTTTTATCTTTTTCATACTGCCTCTAAAACAATGTATTTCAACAGTCAGCTACCAAAGAAATCCAACTGATGCACATGTGCAGATAAATCAGCCCTTGGTTTGGATCTCTTCCTTGATTTGAAACATTGGAAACAATGTTCAGAGTTGCCAAGGATCTAGGTACCTATTACCAGACAGCCCGTCAAACGATAGACATAACTACCTGGAGTTCTTTGCTTTTCAGACAACTTGCTTTTTCTTACAGCAGTTAGCAAAGTGTAAAGTATGGGCAGGTTGGTGAGAGATAGCTGCTATATGAATGGCCTAGACTTCAGAATCCATGAGCAGAAATCCTTCTGCACATGGAGAAACTCAAGGGGTATAAACCTCCATGTTTGCCACTGCATAAACTGTATAAAATATGAAGCAATCATTTCAATGTGAATGGCATTAGAATTTTTCTCCTTTGTTTCCATGAGGGCAACAGTTCTGCTCACAAGTCAATAGAGAGAAATGGCAGATATGATGGCCCTCCTCTTGCCTTTGCATCTTGAGGCTGGAAAAGAGCTGCCTTTTTATCTACAAAATGGGGGAGAATAGCACACAGTGCATGCTATCTCAAAAATATGACTAGAACCAATATAGAAAATGTACTGTGAAATGAGCACCCAAACAATATATGCTCTGCAGATTTCAATCCCAGATTCTGAAACAAATTGCAATATCCTTCATAGAGTTAGAACAAAGTTTGAGTCCAGTGGCACCTTTAAGACCAACAGAGTTTAATTCTGGCTGTAAGCTTTTGTGTTTGTTTCAGACCATGGCTACCCATCCTCGAGGTCCTTATCAATACTGTCCTTATGTTGCATGCACCCCTATTTGCCGTGACTGTTTCTGCCCAATAATTCAAAATTGTATAAAAACATATTTTCTTACCTGTAGAGTTGTGCGATTGCCCATTCACACCAGCAAGTGGCAAATTTTCAGGTGTGAACCAACCCTAAGATATAGGCTGACTTAAGGTGTGCAGCAAAAGCAATTAAACTACTTTAGATCTTGACAAGAGCAGTGTCTGAAACCTATTAAGGTGCACAATGTGGCAGACTTAGTACATTCTTCTTTACATGAGCTTCAACACAGTTACAGCAACAAAAGCTGATCTGATAAAAATACTTTATCTGTTTTGTTCTTCTTACACTTGAGAACTAGCCCAGCAACAACTGTCTTTAGTTGCTATCAACAGCAGATCTCTATAGCATGGACCCCAGAAAAGATATTTTGACCCAATGATGTACCAAACCCCCCCGAAACAAAGTGAATTCCTATGAGCATAATATAAAATTTCTTAAGGCTAACTCAATCTTCCCATCTTTGATGGTAAATACTCTGCTGAGCAAGCTGGATCTTACAGAGACTACTGACTTTAAAAGACACCCTACTGTTTAATTTTGTTTTCTCCATGATCAGCAATATGCTGGTTACATTTCAGCAGCAAAAATAACGACACCTGATTGCCAAGATTGGTCATAACAACAATACAAGGCATTTTAAAGTAGTATATTGCTGTGGAGATGGTGGTCTTGAACAGATGTGCCTTGAACAACATAAATCACTCACCACAAAATAAAAGAAAAAGAATAAACAAATTTATTTTCAGGGAGGGTCTGAATTTATATGTAGGAAGAGAGGAATTCCTTGTATATGCCAATAAATTTGAAAACACTCCTTAGTGAAGGAAAAAAAGCATTACGGTCTCCAGATAATAGAATACTTGATAGGAAAGAATCCATTCTGCAGAACATGAGATGAAATCTAATTATGAGAACGCCATTTCCACATATGAGAACACTATTTTGACTTATCTTCTTCCATTTTACACATTCTGTTCTAGTACAATCTAGGCTTTTCTCCTTAAATCTCTTTCTCCATCTCTGTGCTCTGTAAAATAATCCAAAAACAAACCAGTTAAAACACCTGATGCCATTCATGTCTAAGATGAATTTGATGCTTCCTCCTTATCAAGCTAAAGCAAATGGGACCACGGAGTACAAACAACAGAAAGCTGAAGACTATAAACACCATGTATGTAAAATATGACAAAACTCAATATTGGATGTAATGTATGGAATAAATGAACAAACCATTAATAAATTCAATATGTCTACAGTATTGAAAAGGGTTACAAAATAATTATCCAAAGTAAATGCCAAAAATGTTGTACAATGACAGAAACGTACACAAAAAATTAGAAATCACAAGAAATCAACACCAAATTGGAAAGATAAATGCACAAGGAGTCCAAGTAAGATCACGGACACCAGATGCTGCAGTGCAAGAAGACTGTGGGAGACCTGACAGCCGTTCTGGTAAACACTGTTTCCATTCCTTCTTCAGAAGTCCCAGTTAGTGAGTTCCAAATGCACAGACTGGCAAACCTTACATCGGTATTCTCAGAGAGCAACTCTCCAGCCTAAAAGGCCTCCTGGTAGCCATCCACGATTTTATGCAAGGGGGAAAAAACCTCAAGCAAGATTTAGCTTCAGTATCAAGAAAAGGCTGTGAGAAAAGGTCTTTTAGGCTGGAGAGTTGTTCTCTGAGAATACCAATATAAGGTTTGCCAGTCTATGCATTTGGAGTTCCCAGCCTTTTCCAGCCTGTGGGCACTTTTGGAATTCTGATACCGGGTGGTGGGTTACCAGGTTAGGAAGCACTGGAAATGCAACAGTGTATTTTCTCCTATCTCACCATTTGCATTAGGCTTGACTGCACTGTTCATTTCCGTGACATTGCAGTGTTTGGTCATAGTTTATATGTGGTATTATGGGGAGCGGGAAGCAGCTGGAGTCACTGAAGAAGAGCTATGTAAAACCTCTGTGGCTGCTGAAGCCGGGGGGAGAAAGGATTACAAAGCCTTTGCCTGATTCTTGGGTTCTGTTGTCGTGGGCAGAACCCAGATTACCATTTTTCAGCTCAATGTGTGATCCCTCTTAAAAATGAAGCAATGTCTGTGGTTTACAGCACATTAAGATGTGGCCAGCATGAGATCAAATCAGCTTCAATCCAGTCTGCCATCAATAAATATTAGTAGCCATTCTCTTTAATTGCTCACCCAAGTTTGCCCTGTGGAGTCTCTCTATTAGTTTGTTGCCAGGAACTCTCTTCATTAATGTTAGTCATGATTTTTTCTTCAACTTCTCATACTCATTAGGTTGTGCTCTTTTCATCTTAAATTTAAGCATTCCAGACAACAAGAAGCTCATTACTTTCCCTGGGAGACAATTCCAGAGCTCTTAACAGTAGTCATTCCCACAAAGTTGATACTTATATTCTTATTATGTTCTATTTGCAGCTTTACCTAATTTCTCTTAACAATGTTGCAAATAAACTCTCTCAAGTGTTATAATAATTCATATAATAATTTTGCAGCCCTCTATTCATCTATTGTTAGAATCTTTAGAAACTTCTCACACCAGGATACCCCCCTTATGGGTCCAGGTTGGAGACCGTTATACCTGTGGGGAGATCAACATCTTTTCTTTACTGTAGGTATAGATTAGTATACTTTGAGAACCTCCACTGAAGATCTCAAAGAATATACAATTTTTCCTGAATGATGATTCTTGAATAGAGCACAAGGCACATAGTACATATGCATAACACATCCCTTACAACCTTACCTGGAATAAGTTCTTATAATGTGGTTTTATTCACTTGTTTCAATAGGAGGGTTGCAGGAGGGGTTCAATAGGCTGCAGCTGATAATGCTGAGTGTTTATAATCCCGTGCCTTATTGGAGTGCACCACAGTTTTCAGTGTGATGATGGATAAACTGAAGACAATCTTTATGCTGCCATTTTGTCCCAGAACTGCAACATTTGGCATGTTGTTTTATTAAGATACTTTAACCAGTGGCAAAACTGAATGTTGTATGTTCATTGTTTCCTTCCTTCATGTGTTGCGCCAACATGAATCAGAGCCAAGTGTTGTGTTATTTTCTTCCTCAGCTCTGCCTCAACCTTAACATCTATTATCTGGAGTGGCACCAATAGGACTACTACCCTGAAGTTAAATGGTTTTAGGTTTCAGGTTTAAGGCTGTAAAAAGGCAGTAGGGCATAACTGTCTTATCGTGAGTCTGGATGAACATCCTTCAAAAAATAAATGTTTACTGTGGTGCCAGGGAAGAAGAATTTCAGCCACAATGCATGCAATTTAATGGAAGGAAGGAGTTTTAAGGCACTCCCCTAAACCTGTCATGCAAACTTGGTCTGTGGTGAAGTTTATTCTTCCCAACTGCAGTCATATTCGGAACTACCTGTTAAGGTTGGAAAGATAAGCAGCAGGGCAGCAAAAAGGAGGAGGTTTATCTATGGCAGCTAATCTCCTCAATCAACAGCACTCAGCTCTCCCCAACAGCCGTTGCCAAGTAACAGGCTAGGCTTCTCTTATCAGCTTCCTAATGTTTCATTGACTATTCAGACAAGAATAGAAAGCTGTGACACTGAGGGTTATAAGCAGAACAAAATGAAAATGGCACATTATGTGGGTGGAAGAAGGAAATCTCTCCATCCTCTTTTTATCTGGACAGTCAGCAGCTATTGCTCGGACACAGAGAGAGTAATTTTCTGCTTGGCTCATTTTAATACCACAAAAAAACAAACAAACAGGGAAAATATATAAATTAGTACAAAGATTATTGTAACCTTCTTTAATTACTGCTTAGCTCACTGACACCACCAACTCCCTTTACACCAAACAGCTATTTCTCAGTTACATGTGTTACCTTGGCGTACAGTAGTGTTTGGAGAGGAGCAGGAAGAACTAGAACCTGTGTACGTTTTATACACTGCCTGCAATGCATGCCAAATACGGCTGCCGTCTCTGGATTGGTACGTTCCTGGAGATTTGAGGGTGGAGCCTAGAGATGGCTGAGGTTTGGGAAAGAGAGGGACCTCAGCAGGGCATAATGCCATAGAATCCACCTGCCAAAGAAGGCATTCTCTACAGGGAAACTGATCTCTGTGGTCTGGAGATCACTTATAATTCTGGGAGATCCCCAGGTCCCACCTGGAGGCTGGTAACCCTAATGCCAACCCAGCAAACTTAAACTTTTATCTACAGCAGCATTCTTTACACACAAACACAGAATGTGCAGATAAGTAAAAGGACAGGTATTTCTCAGTTATCATAACTGAGACAGTCAACAACCTTTTCTCCTTTCATACTCTAGGTTAAGCATAGGAAATACCTTGCTTTAATTTTTAGCACATAATTTTCAGTATACAAGCATTTATAAATAATCATCAATATTCCTGGTACATTCTTTTTGCTTAATATGGTAGTACAATGAACACTTTTTGGTTCAGAAATCATATACTGCAACATTTAATACACATCATAGTCGGATTCTCTGATTATATGGTAATTTACTCAGAAATGGTATTCCTGTAAAGGGGGGGAAGCTCCAGAATGTTTGATTAATGATATGGAAGCTGTGTGTGTGTGTGTGTGTGTGTGAGACACACATAGACAGAGAGAGAGAGAAAGAGAACACAGTAGAACTGCCATCTAAAATAGCCCTGCTATTTTACAGGGAATTTAAACCAAATTCACTTCCCTTATGTTAAAGTTGTTGATGCAAATTAATTTTGTCATTTTGGCAGAATTAAAATAATATATATGTGTAAGATTTACTATGATTAAGCCAGCAAGAAAGATGACAAAACCCAGTAGTAATTACCTATAGTTCCTAGTGTATCTCTGAATAACCTACTGAGACTAGAGCAACCCATAAGCCATGTAACCCATTTTGTAAACCTTTTTTTCCCCCTGTCCATCTGGGAAAACAAAAAACAAGGGGCTTGTCAAACATCTGACAAGCCACAGTGTGTGGCTATTGGGGCTGCATAGATTGAGCTCAGCAAGTCATAAGTTGTGCAGGCCAATCTGAGCTAAAATCCATTCTGACACATTTTAAGTAATGTGAGATGCCTGCTAGAATATAATGGCTTTCTCAAGTTATCCTTTGAGTGAAGTAATATCCCGGTTTATGGATAGCCCTAACCCATCATGAAGAATCACGCTCTGAATCGACAGTTGTGGATCACCCACCACAAACAATGAGAGCTCAGTGGTAACGCTATGTGTCCCCAGTTCCATGGAACCTACTTGTGCGCGTGGTTCATGCAATGTAGCTTCTACTTGTCCTGGCCCTACTTATGGACCTCCTGATGGCACCTGGTATTTTTGGCCACTATGTGACAGAGTGTTGGACTGGATGGGCCATTGGCCTGATCCAAAACTGGCTTCTCTTATGTTCTTAAGAAAACTGGTTGAGAACAGAAATGTTTTATTTCAGTCTTTCATCATGCACATGTCTTTTAGCAAACAAAAACTGTTAGTATGGTATGCCAACATCACAATATTTAATATTTCTTCAAAAGATGAACATGCCAAAGAGGTGCCAAGTACTGTATAAAACACAAATGGCATATATGTGAATAAGACTGGGTTGGGACAGATATGGCAGTGGGATAAGGGATGAGTTAGGGTGCGATCACACGGACGTTTATTGCGGGCCTCACGGCTGTTCCCCATCGCAATTAAAGGGGCTGACTAGACGGGCCGCATCTGTCTCCCGTCTCGAAGCCGCCGCCCCCCCCCCCCCCGCACTCGAGCCCGCTTTTCCAACCACCAGGAAAAACAAGTACCTATCGCGCTTGAAAGAGCAGCGCGGGAGAACCCGGGTTTAAATGCCCGTGTGATCGCACCCTTATATGAAGTTATTGATGTCAATTCTCATTAATTCAGTTTATTTTCCTATTCTACTTCTTTCTCACAGTCCAGGAAAAAGTGTTCATGAGGAAAAGCTTGTAAGTAGAAAATGAACAGTCAAAAGACTAAAAATGCATAATAACACATTCTAGTTTCTCTAACACCACTGACATGGTGAGATTATGTGCCTGGGACAAGCTTCTGCACCGTTCACAAAAGAAGTATAACAAAACATTTTAACTTGAAAATCTAGAACATTCACAGAGAAAGCATGAATTGCTCCTTTGATACCCAGGGTAGTTCCTGATGGGGCTTAAAAAAAAAAGAAGAGGTGCCGGAACTTTCAAGAGGGAAATGTTTTCAATCTGTATACTGAACACTCATGAACTTTTAAACATTTTAAAAAGAATTTTGTCAAAGAGGTTCCCTTTAGTCATCACATATACAAGGTATCTTCCATGAATATGTCCAGTCCCCTTTTAAAGACATTTATGCAAGTGACAATCACTAAATCCACTCGTAGGGTTGCCAGCCCCAGGTGGGAGTGGGGGATCCTCTGATTTTGCAGGCTCCTGCCTGCTGCTGGCCCCCTGGCCAATGGGGGGGGAAGCCCTGCCCCCAACAGCCACAACCTGGCACAACATCCCCAATGTGATTTCCATGGAGAGGAACATTTATGAGTGTTTCGTGAATTTTTTGAGGCTCCGCTTCGGCAGAGCTGGAAAAAAAAACATCCCCGATGTGATGATGTCACTTCCATGTGACAGCATCATGTCAGGGATGTTGTATGCAGCAATGTCACCCCGCCCCCACTCCTGGAAAGCTCCCTACCACCCCCCACCAGCGAGGAGGTAAGACCTGGCAACTCTAATCCACTGGCAGTGAATTCAACAATTTAATTATTTATCAAATGACAAAATAGTTCCCTTTGTCAATCTACTTCATTGAGTACCAAGTTCTATTATTATGGAGAACCACTGACTCAGTTCAAGAAAATGGTACAAGGAGGAAGTGTTCATGCCTCCTCTGGCTGCACCATGGTCCTGAATCACACTGGGCCCCAACACACTTGGGAACTTTGGTTCCTCAACTTCATCTCTGGCATTGCAAAGATCAGAGCCAGGTCAGAAGGTGAACTCAAGGCAGACTTAACATCTAGTCTGAACCCAAGTGTGTCTTTCTGCAAGGCATCACTGAAAGCTATTTTATTAATGACATTTTTTATCTTGACCTTCCTCCCCATAAGGGATTCAAGGCAAACTGCAAAGTTAATTTTTAAAAAATACCTTGCCTTATAGCAATATACAAAGACCAATCCTGAACTATACTATTTCAGGTAAAACCACAGATTCTCTCAAAATGCAATGTAGTTATCTAATTTGTAAGGTAATTTGGGGAGGCCTGCTGCAAACTTCAATATGAACATGATTCACCAGGAAAACTTATCTCATTTGAATTCCCTCGATTACATAAATTTCCTCAAAATTCCCCATGCTATGAACTTTGCCTCAAGCACAGCACCATGCCAAGCAGGTTTGTACTTGCACAGTAGCTGCTTGGTCCAATAACTAAACAATTGCAATATCTTCTAGGGTCATGCACTTCTAGGGTCACGCACTGACATCGTTAAATTGACCAATGAAACACTGAAATGTTTGCACCTACATAGGCAGATACATCCTATAAAGATCAGCGTAAGATAGATTACGTCTGCTTTTTGTGCCTGTGTACTTCAGTGACATCTATTTGAGAAGCAATTACATGGTTAGCTGAGTTCATGGGCAGACACTGACAGCACAGAAAGATACTTAAGCAGTAAATCTCAATTCAAAAACTTCACACTTTTTTCCTTTTTACTGTGCACCTTTTAAAATTGCAGTGGCAGATGAGTGGCAGGGGATGGCTGCTGACAGAAAGAAACCCAGTCAAACAAGAAAACGGGTAATGGTGCAAATTAGGCACTTCTGAATTTGCTTGGAGGCATCCAACAAGCTTGCCAAATTACCGGCTCTTTACTAGCAACTGGTGAGCAGAATGTGAGCCAAACTAGTTTCAAAATACTTTCAGCTGCTTCTCCCCCTTTATGGCAACTCTTGGATAAAGTGGAAGCTGTATACTGTGCTGTCTGAATTATTAAACAAATCCAACTGGACATCATACAGTTTAGGGGAGATCAATATGTTCTTTTAGCAATATTTTTGTGGGGAGGAGGGGGATTCACAAGGGCCACGAATGTTTTCTTTTATATATACAAAACATGGCTGTGTTAGCCAGACATCTATTATCCATCTCAATTATCTAAATTCCTTGTACATTCACATACAGCACCGTGTCAAGACAAATCCATCTAAACATCATCCTTGCTTAACCAAACGTCTAATTATCTGAATGTTTTCAGTTGTTTTCCAGACCATTTGGATAAACTAGACTGACTAATGTACAAATCTCAGTACCATGAAGTTAAATCAAGAACCGAGAACCAGCAGGTCTGTCAATTATAACAAAGTAATACAGTTTAATGGGAGGATGCAGAATACTATTAAGCCACTTTCCTCTTCATAAACAAATCTAAAACACTTTCCATATATGGGGGGGGGTGGCGAGCTTCCATATATTTCAATTTATTCTAACTGCACTAGGTTTCTGGCATTTTTAAAGGCTTCAGAATAATGTTTGGAAAACCAACATGGATCATCTTTAATTACTGTGTTGCAACCATGGTTATTTAGAATCCCAGTCTCAGAATACTAGATGACAAACATTAATGAGCAGTAATGCACACATGGTATTGTAAATGAAAGGATAATGAAAGCAATTTATTTGAAAATTAAAATATGATTAAGAATGGCAGACTGAACTAGGGCCCAGATGTGTGGGAAAAAAGCAAGCAACATGCGACCAGACTCTCATTAATTTAGGGACCTTATGAAATTGCTTTTCTTTCTCTGACAGTTTTTAATATACAGTAACTTAACTAGCAGACCACGCATGTAGTCCAAAAGTCCTAACCTCCTTGGAGAAATTCAGAGAAGTTGGGAGCACAATACTAGAAAATTCTCTGAAGAACCCAGGCGGACGCTTCAGTTAAAATAAATCAACTGGCACACAGCCATCTGCCATTTATGGTGTTGTAGAGGTTGTGGTATCTAAGAGTAATCCATAACATAAACCCGGTGAGCTCAAGTCCTCGTTTTTAAACTAGGACGTTGTCAAGCCAGCACATATTTCTGGACATTTCTAAGGCTAGTCCAGTTCAATTTTGATTCAGACCGGTTCCAGTTTAGTAACTGGCTTGGTAGGCCATTAACTTGTTTAAATATTTTTAAAAATAATATATTAAATTATGATTTAGTTGATGAATCTGACAAAATACACTCTTGGCTCTAAGAAAGTGAGAAGACTTCTGCATTGGATCAAAGTTCTATCTAGTTCAACAAGATGCCGCAGGAGACTTCATTATTGTTATTTCGATGTATTTTGGTACTGAAATATTTATTGTTTTTATTGGTTTTATGTGAGCCACCCTGAGCCCGCCTCAGCGGAGTGGCCAGGGTAAAAGTCAAAATAACAAACAAACAAACAAATAAATAAATATTTCACCACATGTACTTAAAAGGAAGACAACTCTGAATGTAAGATGACCCCCGCCCCAAAAATGTTATGTACAAAAAGGTTTTTATTATTATTATTGGACATAACTGTAACTTGTATGCAAATTTAAGATGACTCCCTCTTTTTTATAGGAGACTTGGAGGATAAAACTAGTTTTATGTATTTAATTTATACTCTGCACCCTCTCCCCATAGGGGACTTGGGATGGCTTACAATAAATACAAATACAATACAAAAATAAATACAACAAACGGAACAATAAAACCAATTAAAGCATCAATGGAGAAATTAAAACAACCAGCCAGCTCCCTGTTTTGTAACATTAACCAAAGGCTGCATGAAACAAAGCAGCCTTACATGCCCTATGGAATGTTGGAAGATCCCACAGGGCTTGAACTCCCCTGGGGAGTTGACTCCAAAGAGAAGGGGCAGCCACTGAAAATGCCTTGCCCTGGTGGTTCACAAGTGGGCAGTTTGTGGGCCAGGCACCTGTAGGCCCTGAGATGATATGCTAAAGAGGTGGGGTCATTCTGGGAGAGGCAGCCCCACAGGTACAACAGATTTTTAAACAAAAATTACATTATCTGACTGTAGTCCACTTTTCTTACTGGGACTCAAGGTACGTAACACAGAGTAAGTCACTACAATCAACAGGATGGAACATTCAATGAACAATTAAATAGGATTTGGACTGTAGAACCAACTATAAATATAAAAAACAGAACTGATGAAAAACATAATGGTTAACAAAGTAAAATTAGTTTCACTGAAATTACTTCTAAATAAACATGCCAAATGAAGCATGATCTACATTAAGAATGGCCTACATAAGGAATCTAAGGTGTTTTAAGCAATACACTGCTGCTGCTCCAATAAGAATGATTATTGATGTAATGAAATCTAATGTCTTATACTATTTGCTAACTCAAAGGCTGATCACAATATCATTCAAATCAACAGAGAAGAAGGATATATGACTACCTAACTGATACCAAAGCATACTTCTGGGAGAATCCTTCAGCAAACACTGACATGATAACTGTTTAGCCTTGAAAACACTGGAGGCAACTGGTATATTTCTTCACATTGACCTTTTTAAAGTCATGTTCTGTCAATTTAAGTTAAAGCTGGGAGGTGTACTATTCTAGTGCATCATTATTTCTGTCCTTGCTGCCCCAAATCAAAGCATGTTTAAGATATTTATGAAGAATACCTTAAACATTACCTGGGATATTGTTTAGCAAGCCAGTCTTGGGGTTGAAGCCTACACAAACCTCATGCAAATATTTATGTTCTGAAAAAAGTTTAATTTTTGGAAAAATTCTGAAGTCTGTAGACCTGTCCACCATATTTAACTAGTGTAAATTTCTCCTAAGGCTATTAGTGGACATGTCCATCACACAAAATTAGTCTATCTTTAGAGAACAATAGTTAATAGCCTGTAAATGATGTTCTTTACAGGGGTTATAAGCTTTCTTTTAATAAGCATCAGTACGTCAGTACTCATATGCATGCCCTGATAGACTTTATAGACTTGAACCAAAAGGAAAGTTGGGATATAAATGTTTTAATAATTAAGTAAATAAAGGGTGGGCGAGTAACTGTCCCAGCGCTGAAATTGTGGGGGGCTGGAAAGAGGACAATATATCTACCTTTGAGGTAATCCAATAAATAAGTGTGAGCAAGATGCAATTCAACAAACCTTCTCCGAGTGGTGGGTCCCTATTTTGGCTAGAGTGTTTACACAGATTAACATTTCAGGCATGACCCCCGTGGGCTGGAAGTTAAGTATAGTTGACCATTTTAGAACACCCTACCTATTCAATATCCCCAATTATAAAATATCTCCAATTTTAACCTCAGGGTGTCCTTCGCTGCCTTGCGCTGCATTGTGGGAGGGTCAATACTTTCAAATTCCAACAGAACATAGTATATGTTCGCTTGCCATCGAGAACCTTCCCCACTGTATGCTAGCTTGCCCGTTGTACAATGCACCCAGAGTGTCATGAGTCCTGCTGAGTATGTGGCTCCAGCTCCAGCTCAGCCTGCACTCCCGGCTTCAGCAGAGCCCACACTTAACCCTGATGAAACCTCAGAGCTCACCAGCATATCCCTACCACCTGTCCCAGCAACAGCAGCGGAGGAACAACGCTTGACAGGCAGCCCCCTTAACTCGCCTCCTCCAACGGTGCATTTGTGGAACCAGTTCAGGCAAGACTTAGTGTCCCAGTGGAGGGAGGCACGCCTTCGCAGCAGGCGGTCCCTCAGCCCTGAGTTCTAACAGAAGCCAGGACACACACACTGAGCACTAATTAACCCTGGCACCTGAGGGGTATTTAGCTTCCCCTCCTGATGCTGGTTCCTCATGCCAGCAACTAGTCAGTTTGACAATGCTCTGCACCTCCCTCGCCTGTGCGCCTGATTCCTGATTCATGCTTTGAACTCTTGGCTCCTTGACTCCGGCTTCCAACGACTATGCTCTCGGTTTGTACTTCGGACTCTGTTCTTTTGGCTACTGCTTGCTTCCCCCTTGATTCTGACCTCAGACTGGACTTGGACTTTCGCCCTCTCTTGCCCTGCCTGCACAACGATGAGTCAATTTGCTATTGATGGCATAACTGAATAATGTTGAGTGTTTTCCTGGTGTTATCTGAAATATCTCTGTTTGGAATAAATCCCATTTGGTCTGGATGAATTAAAGAGCTTATAAATTTGTTGAGTCTCGTTGCTAAGGTAGCGGTAAAATTTTTATAGTCTGTATTTAGTGTCTGGGGCATGACTCCATCAAACAAGATTTGATTACAAGTTGAGGTTAGGTGGTTTGCCAATAAAGAGCTGTACTTCTTATAAAATTCAGCTGTAAATCCATCTTTTCCAGGCGATTTGTTGTTTTTAAGTCTTTTGATTGAATCTTGGATTTCTTGAGGTAAGATTGGACAGGCAAGACGGTCTTTATTTTGAAGGGTTAGATGTTTTTCAATAGGATGTTGAGAAAGAAAATTTTTGATATCTTGAATTTTAAGACCATCCAATTTGTATAGTCCTTGATAGAATTGATGGAAGAATTCTAAGATTTCTTTGGTCGAAAACTGAAGAGAGACATTTTTGTCACAAATTGAAGTGATTGAACAATCAATTCATTTCTTTCTGAATCTCCATGTGAGTAATTTGGTGGGGTGAGGGTATTTAAACCAATAATGCTGCTTACGGTATAAAATGTTCTTTTGGAGATTTCCAGTGAATAAATTTTCTTTTTCTAACAGTAGTTTCTGAAAAGTTTTTTTATGACCAAATTTTTGAAATTCCTCATTAAGGTGTTGAATATTTTTCATCATATATGAGTTAAGTTGTTCTTTTCGTTTCTTGCAGGAGGAAGCGAGTGCAATCAGCTTGCCATGAAGGACTGTTTTAAAGGCATCCCACACCATGTGCTGAGAGACACCACAAGAGTTATTGTGTTGGAAATAATTAGTAATACTTTTTTTTGATATCTTCAGAAACTAAGGCCATTAATAAAATATTGTTGTTTAATCTCCAATTAATGTCTTGTGTGGTCTTGTTTTTTACATACAGCCCATGAGTTTTTTACATACAGCCCATGAGTGTTCAGACCATAGGTGAGTGCCAATCTCTGATGAAGTAAAAGTTGCTGATTGAATCTGAGACCACAATGTAATCAATTCCCGTGTGTGTGAGATGTTTTGGAGAAAAGTAAGTGTATTCTCTTTCGTTAGGGTGTCTGGCCCTCCATATGTCACATAAATTGAATTGTGTGAGAAGGGTCTAAAGTTGAGTAGGAGAGCTACTAATTGATTTCAAAAGTGAGGCTCTTTTCGATCTTGGGTGGAATCTATCCAATGTAGAGTCAGAAATGAAGTTGAAGTCAGTGCCTATGATGAGAGGACCATTACTGAAAGAGTCTAGATTATCCAGAGTTTCTTTAAGAAAAGTTATTTGCCCATTGTTGGAGGCATAAACTTAGGCAAGGGTCAAATTGCTGCCATTGAGGGTGCCTTCTAAAAAAACAAATCTAACCTTGGAGGTCTTTTTTTGATTTTGCTGAGAGTAAACCTTTTTGCTAATTAAAATAGCCACACCTCTGGCTTTTGAGTTCCCAGGAGCCAAAAATTGAAATGAAAAATATTGTGTGTTAAAGACTTTGAATTGCTTGTTGTTTGAATGCATCTCCTGTAGAAAGATTAGTTCCGGTTTCTGGGAAAGTAAAGCCAATTGAACTCTTTTCTTTTAATAATGTTGTTCAAGCTTTGGCGATTATCCAAGAGAAATGCAATTTTTGGGATGTGAATCATATTATGTTATGGAGAGGTGGCAAGATATGGCTAACAGAATACAGTGGAAAATCATTATACAACATTAAAAATGAACAGTTGATTAAGAAAAGATTGTTAAAATATAAATTCATTTGAAGTAATAAAATAAATGAGAATGAAAACCTTGGGTGAGCATTTAACAGAGAGGAAGGTGTGCATTTAGATATTAGCTGTCTCTTTGTCCAAAAAAAGTAGATATTCTGTGTATCCTCTATAAAGGTAGTGAAAATTCCAATTTTATCAGCAGCAAGTATGACATAGTCTATATAAAAACTGTATTAACAAGTCAATTAACAACAAACATAAACCAAAACTGTGCAGAACAAGCAATGATGTTCTGCATTCCCTTTCAGTCAGAGAGTTATTGTGAATATCCGTCTACAGGGAGGGAGTTAAATAATATTTAAAGATAAGGAGCTAGAACATAGGTACGCTTCGTCCGTCCTTCTGCAGGACCACTCAAATAGTGGGTTACCAACAATAGTTACTAATTAGCTTTATGATATGGTTAAGTAAAACATTTATGCAGTGAGCTTAAGATGTAATTGACAAGATAGGATAAAATCAAGATCAGTTATTTCAAAGAATTTTAAATTTGTAATAACAATAATATCCTAAGAATGAGTAATGTTACGTATTTGAAGGACTGTTGAATTTT
Source organism: Lepidodactylus listeri (assembly GCA_029233225.1). Lineage (NCBI taxonomy): Eukaryota > Metazoa > Chordata > Lepidosauria > Squamata > Gekkonidae > Lepidodactylus > Lepidodactylus listeri. The sequence goes on from JARCFY010000012.1 coordinate 15,887,131, forward strand.
TTGCAGGCAGCTATGCATTACGGTAAAGCCTTCTAAAGAAGCATAGACTCAGGTGTCTCTCTTAAATGTAGATTTTCTCCACTGGTTAAGAGGTTGATGGTCTTTTCCTGGGTTTGATGGTCTTTTCCTGGGATGTCTTGTGGAACAGGTAAGTTTAAGTCAGCTAGAAGTTGTAAGCCCAACTCCAGATCATTAGCAAGGTAAACACAAACTTGGTGAGTCACTTGGAGTTTGCAGAATGCAATCCATCTATACTTGACCTTCGCAGATGTAAGGGCTGATGTTATGGGTCTCAGTTGTTTCCTTTTTAGTAGTGTTTCAGATTATAAATCTTGGAGGATGGAGATCTTGGATTCCTGGTAGTGGAGATGCCCTTTCGCCCGTGCATAGGAGACTATGGCTGCTTTTGTGCGGGAGCCTGGAAATTTTGCTATGATGTCCCTCGGCGTTGCTTTTTGCTCATACCTTAGAGGACCTGCTCTGTATGCCCAGTCTATTAACGGTGCCACCCTGTCTTCTAGATCAAGGACGGTTGCTAGCCAAGAGACTAGCAATGATCGTAAGTCAGGTTGTCCTTCCGATTTCTCTGGGATGCCTTGGAATTTCAGGTGGTTGGCCCAGAGTTGATTTTCAAGCGCCAAAATGCATTCTGTGGCCCACGCTTCCTAACATTAAAAATAGCACGAGTCTTCCTGGAGCACAATGCTGGCCTCGAGTGGTATTGGCAGTCTACTTTACCTTGGTAAGTGTTTCATTTAGCTCTGTAAGTTGGGCAGTGACAGGCTTGATTATATCAGTGATATTCTTTTCTAAGTTTGGTAGGGACAAAAAAAATTGTGGTGCATCACAGAGAGGTCTTCTTCAGTCGAGTTATCGTTATCTGTCACCATTTTGTTTGCTTTAGAGAATTGTGCGCCTGAGGGAGAGTCTTTTTGGTTTGGTGGGGGAAATGGCAAAATCTGCTTCTGAGTAGATTTCAGAGTTTTGTTTTTAGGTCCTAAGGGTCTACCCATTCCGTTTTTAGCAATAGCTCTTGAGTTTATATGGCTAATTTTGATAAAATAAGGAGGGTTGGTAGCGGAGCTTACAGTTCAGGCGTCCATCTTAGCCGATCGCAACACCATGCCCCCCCCCATACACATCACTGAAGAAGTGGCAATATTTTTTGTTGTAGCCTTTGAAATAATGTCAACCATAGCAAAGTAAGTCTGTTAATCAAATTCTAATAATTGCTGAGTAAATCTGATAATCAAATTTCAATAATTGGAGGGCCAGTTTGCTGTAGTGGCTAAGAGCGCAGACTCTAATCTCCTCCACATACAGCTGCTGGCATGACTTTGTGAGTCACAAGTTCTCTCAGAGCTGTTCTCTCAAGAGCAGTCCTTCAAAGAGCTCTCTCAGCCCCACCTACCTCACAGGGTGTCTGTTGTGGGGAGGGGAAGGGAAAGGAGATTGTAAGCTGCTCTGAGACTCCTTTGGGTAGTGAAGGGCGGGGTACAAATTAATCTCCTCCTCCTCCTCTTCTGTTTTAATGATATCTTAAAAGTCTGTTGTTCACATAATAAACTTCACTGCTACTACCAGAGTTCCCGTTTAGCTGCGCCAGGCTGCGCCAGCGCACCTATCCCGCCCCTTTAGCGCAGTTAATTTCAGCTCAGCGCAGTGGCGAGAAATCCCCTCCCCAATCATCAAGTAGGATCCATTTCGTCAGCAGAGAAACGCAGTACTATTCCTCCTTGCTAATCTGGCCCCGCCTCCCCTCAGCTGGGGTTTCCTATTTGGGAGAGGGAAGTCTCTGCCTCGTGCTGCTGGGAAGTTTTGCCAGAGGAGCTGAGCTGAGCGTGCTGCCGCCGCCGGAGGTATTGTTTCCCCCCCTTCTCCTTGGGCTTCGTTTGTGCGTCTCTGTGAGCGTGAGAGTTTTGCTGGAGCAGCTGAGCTGAGTGGAGGTATGAGTCCCCCCCCCTCCCTGGGCTCCGTTTGGGTGTCTCTGTGAGTGTGTGAACGTGAGAGTTTTGCCAGGGCAGCTGAGCTAAGCAGAGGTATGAGTTTTTTCCCCCCTCCTTCTTGGGCTCCATTTGTGTGTCTCTGTGAGAGTTTTGCAGAGGCAGATAAGCTGAGAGGAGGTATGAGTTCCTCCCCCCCTCCCTGGGCTCCGTTTGTGTGTCTCTGTGAGTCTGTGAGAGTTTTGCAGGGGCAGCTAAGCTGAGCAGAGGTATGAGTTCCTCCCCCCCTCCCCCGGGCTCCGTTTGTGTGTCTCTGTGAGTCTGTGAGAGTTTTGCAGGGGCAGCTAAGCTGAGAGGAGATATGAATTATTCCCCCCCATCTGGGCTCCGTTTCAGTGTCTCTGTGAGTCTGTGAGAGTTTTGCAGGGGCAGCTAAGCTGAGTGGAGGTATGAGTTCCTCCCCCCCTCCCTGGGCTCCATTTGTGTGTCTCTGTGTCTCTGTGAGAGTTTTGCAGGAGAAGCTAAGCTGAGAGGAGGTATGAGTTCCTCCCCCCCCCCCCCCCGGCTCCGTTTGTGTGTCTCTGTGAGTCTGTGAGAGTTTTGCAGGGGCAGCTAAGCTGAGCGGAGGTATGAGTTCCTCCCCCCCTCCCTGGGCTCCGTTTGTGTGTCTCTGTGTCTCTGTGAGAGTTTTGCAGGGGCAGCTAAGCTGAGCGGAGGTATGAGTTCCTCCCCCCCCCTCCCTGGGCTCCGTTTGTGTGTCTCTGTGTCTCTGTGAGAGTTTTGCAGGGGCAGCTAAGCTGAGAGGAGGTATGAGTTCCTCCCCCCCTATCTGGGCTCCGTTTCTGTGTCTCTGTGAGTCTGTGAGAGTTTTGCAGGGGCAGCTAAACTGAGAGGAGGTATGAGTTCTTCCCCCAATCCTTGGGCTCCGTTTGTGTGTCTCTGTGAGTGTGTGAGCATGAGGGAAGTTTTGCTCTGTGTGTCTCTGTGAGTGTGTGAGTGAAGGGAAGTTATATGTCATCAACTCAGTCATCTATGGAACTAACGGACAGCTGAATTATTAGAATGCAAGTCCCCACCCTTCATTACCCTTGTGACTTCCCTGGAAACTTGAGATGATGAACATTTTTAAAATATAGTTTGTAAGAGTTATAAGTAATACAAATATATTTTATATAAATATATGGCTTTTAATATCAATGATAAAGGTTTAAATGTTTGTATCTTTTGTGTTTGTACACTGAAATAATTTTTTTTTTAAAAAAAAAGGCCGGCCTGCTCACAGTTTTAAAGCTAGCACCATTTTTGGCTCACAGGGTAAAATTTCTGCTCACAAGACTGCCCGCCTTAGAGGGAACATTGGCTACTACTACTACTTCCAAGCTATGTCAAATAAAGCAAATCACCCTCTTTGGCTTCTGACTCAGAAAATTTGGCAGATCTTTACATTTCCCAAAGGAAGAATGATTGACAAAAGAAGGTGATGTGACCATTGTCTTTGCCTACTGTTCCTAGGCTTGAGAAGTTGATTTTGCACAGAGGCTCTTCCTACATTTTTAATCTGCCTGGAAATAATATATGCTGACTCAGTTATAAATTATTCTGTTTGCATAGCTCCATATCAGTCCAGTCAGATGAATTAATTGTCTGAGATGGAAGGCATCACAATGCAGTTTTAGGCTGTGGGTCTCCTATTGGCAGTACTGATGCTGTTCAGTAATAAACTAATAAACCCCAAATATTTCTGGTTTGACCCAGCAATCACCCATATGTCAACAGTGGAAAAATTAGTCTGCTGCAGCACAGAACCTTGTTGTATTTAAAGTTAAATGGCTAGACATTTTAAGTAATCAGCCTCTTTGTGAAACAAGGATAGATCTTTCTCCTCAGATGTGCTTGAAAGAATCTCTGCTTTTTAGGAACACTGGTCTTAGTTAAAGACAAATTGGTCCTGGGAAATTATCCCCCCCCCTCCAGCATATCTAGAAAAGAGGACTTTCTGTTCTTTACAAAGATCCCCCCTTACTTAAAATAACTAACAATTTAACTTACAATTTAACAGACTTAAGCTACCACTCCTTGTTAGAAGGAAAAGCTACCTCCAATATTTTCTCTTTTGGCAAGTTTTAAAATAATATACCAGATCCACAAAACAACCAAATATTTAAGTTCTAAAGCATTTTGAATCTGAGATCTACAAATTATAATTTGCACTCACCAGTTAATCATTTAAGATTTAGCTGACTAGTCTACTTTTTAAGTCCATTAAGACTTGCTATCCAAACAGAATGTCTTCTTCAGTTATATTTAGGCCTCACCTTGTCGACATGTTTTTTCTACCACAGGAGTTGAATACATAGGCTACCTACCATCTTTTCCATCCTCTTCAAACATACAAAAGGAGACTCATCTCTATCTCATGCCACAACAAATAAATTAACCTTTGAAGTACCACATAATTCCTTGTCTCATGATTTTATTTCCCTGTGACAAAAGAGTAGTATCTATACAGAAATATGTAGTACTGTCCAGTGTTATATGATATTCCATTCTGTGGCATGTGTTTTTACAGTGTCCCTTTTATAAGGTTAAGAAAAATCATTTCATATCAGCATTTAATATGCAGACTTCTCACATTTACATATGGAGGAGGGAGAGTAACATAAGAACTCCAGTCTTTTAAACAAATAGTTCTGTAGCTTAAATCTCCTAATGAAGGCTATTTCCTTGGCAAAAACCTTTTCTTCATAGGCAACAAGGCTCTAATTATTTTCCCAAGATGTTTCCCCATTTTAAAGCTTTATACAAATTTGCAGATTCTAATCATCCACAAATATTTTTTTCCTGTCATTCAAGGCAGTCACTCAATGGATCTGCTCCATTCTTCAGCTAAACAAGAACAATGTCTTGTTTGGGTAAATGTTGGGGAGCAAGCATTAATGATAACGATGTAAAGTGAATCTCAGAATTGCTTAAACAATGCATTTTAATTTTTAAGCATACCCCTGCGGATAGTAACAAAGGATGTATTTTGTCTGTAAGGAACGAATTAACACAACTCTATGGAAAAACTCCTATGAGGAAAAGATGACAGCTTCAGAAAAAATGCCAGCATGCTGCGGAACAAAATTGTTGTTGTTCAGTCACACAGTCGAGTCCGACTCTTCGCGACCCCCATGGACCACATCATGCCAGGCCCTTCTATCTTCCACCGTCCTCCAGAGTTTGCTTGGTTTCATGTTCGTTGCATCAATAATACTGTTTAACCATCTCATCCTTTGCCGTCCCCTTCTTCTTTTGCCTTCAGTTTTTCCCAGCATCAGGGTCTTCTCCAGTGAGAGCTCCCTTCTCATTTGGTGGCCAAAGTATTTGAGCTTCAGTATCTAGCCTTCCAGGGAGCAGTCAGGGTTGATTTCTTTAGGGTTGACTGATTTGATCTCCTTGCAGTCCAAGGACCTCTCAAGAGTCTTCTCCAGCACCATAATTCAAAAGCATCAATTCTGTGCCACTCGGCCTTCCTTATAGTCCAACTCTCGCAGCCATACATTACTATTGGGAATATCATTGCTTTGACCATATGGACTTTTGTTGGCAGGGTGATGTCTCTACTTTTTATTATGCTGTCTAGGTTTGACATACCTTTCCTCCCAAGGAGCAGGCGTCTTTTAATTTCATGACTGCAGTCATCATCTGCAGTGATCTTGGATCCCAGGAACGTGAAGTCTGTCACTGCTTCCATGACTTCCCCTTCTATTTGCCAAGGAGTGATGGGGCCAGATGCCATGATCTTAGTTTTTTTTTTATGTTGAGTTTCAAGTCAACTTTTCTGCTCTCCTCTTTCATCCTTAGTAAGAGGCTCTTGAGGTCCTCTTCACTTTCTGCCATTAGAGTGGTGCCATCTGCATATGAGGTTGTTGATGTTTTCCCCAGCAATCTTAATTCCGTCTTGTGATTCATCCAGGCTGGCATTTTGCATGATGTACTCTGCATATAAATTAAATAAGCAGAGTGACAATATACATCCTTGTCATACTCCTTTTCCTATGCTAAACCAATCAGTTGTTTCATATCCAGCTCTAACTGTTGCTTCTTGACCCTTATACAGGTTTCTTAGGAGACATGTGAGGTGGTCTGGTACTCCCATCTCTTTAAGGACTTGCCATAGTTCGTTGTGATCCACACAATGAAAGGCTTTAGCATAGTCAATGAAGCAGAAGTAGATGTTTTTCTGGTACTCGCTTGCTTTCTCCATAATCCAGTGAATGTTGGCAATTTGATCTCTAGTTCCTCTACCTCTTCGAAACCCAGCTTGTACTTCTGGCAGTTCTCTATCCGATAGCAAGTTTACTGAATGGTAATTCATCAGGTCTGTTGGGTACCCCTTTTTATAAATTGGAATAATTGCTGCACTACGCCAGACTTTGGGCATATTTCCCATCTTGTTTGTTTCAGTGAACACCATCTGTTTTTATCAACTACTGTGAGCACTTTAAATTGTAATTGTTGATTGTATTGTATTAAATGATTTCAACTGTATTGATTTTAAGTGTTTTATGAATCTTGGCACTTCATGCCCAGCTGTGTGAGCCGCTCTGAGCCTGCGTGCAGGGAGAGCGGCCTATAAATGCTATAAAATAAATAAATAAATAGCAGTCAAAATCTGTGCCCACCAGTTTGGGTCAATTTTGAATAGTTCTGCTGGTATTAAATTGGGCCCAGGTACTTTCCGCCCTTTGTTGTTGCTGTTGTTTAATTAAATTCCTAATCTCACAGCTGTAACCGCTAGCCATTCCTTCACATACAATGGCAATATTGGCCTACCTTCCTGGGTATCTGTATTTCCATTTGCAAAAATAGAGGTTAAAAAAGCTTCCCAAACAGTGGCTGTAATATGACAGGGTACAGGGAGCCGTGTGTTTAATCCTTTTGCAATTGTGATCCAGAAATTTTTTTTGCACACTGGCTCTTATATAACTGTGTATTCCTTCAGTATTTGAAGATATGAAGATAAATCCATTCTAGCTGGCAACCTCTAACAAATTTGGGGCCCATCCCACAACTGTGTTCCTCACATATCTCCACCACATAGCAGCACTGCTTAATGCTATTTTGTGCATTATATTTTTACATATACATCTAAGATCCTTAAAAGTGTAGGCCTCAAAAAGTGAAGTGTAAATGTGAGAAATGTGCACCATACTAGTACACTCATCAGAAGGCCAAAATTGGCCATAGCTCCTTGTTCACTGTATATCTAGTGGCAAATGTAAATTTCTTACCAATCTGTGTGTGAAATGGCTGTATGTAATATCACAGTATAAACAGTAGATGCTGATGCTGACATAGCCATAAATCACACAATCTGTTGTAAGAAGCACCTGCCCATAGAATGTGCACACTACATAAATAAGAGTGCACTGAATTTAATATGGGGGGAAAAATCTTCTGTTAAGAAGAGTGCTGTTTATAAAGTTGCCTCTACTATTTCAAGTTTTTGCTACTTAATTGAAGCTAGCTTTTAAAGTAAAACAAAACTGATAATTTCTAGAGCAGAAAAAAATGAGAACACAAAAATTCACAAAATGAATGGGACTGAAAATGAAAGTCTCCATTCTTTTTCCTACTCAGAATACTTAATTAACATATTTATTGAATTACATTGGCAATGAAGACATGAATTGATTTGTCCCCCTCCCTCTCAACTTCAAAGCAGCGCAGATGCTTATTACAAAACAGCAGTTCCTCTTGTTATTATCATCCCCTTTTAGAAAGAACCCCCGACATTGACAATTTGAAACTTATTAATTGTATATTCAGCATATACCGTCAATGACATTAGCTAAATAGATTGCATCAGAATGGAGTGAGTTCAAAAGGAAATCACGTGCTCACCTTACAAATTTAAAATCAAACAAGAAGCTCTGTAGACCCCCTGACTTTTCAAGCTGTTTATCAACTATGCACTAGAGATCACCCTGAATGTCATTATATGTTAAAAAGATGAAAGATGTGCCTCCCCTGTCATATCTGATGTACCATTTACAGAACACAATTTAATTGTACGTTATAGCAAAGTCTGCCAAGAACCACTGTCATTGAGGATACAATATATTGATACTGAATGCTACATCAGAAACAGAAGAGGTACAGAGGATGGCAATGAAAATGATGAAGAGCTTGCAGCACGGTATCCCCCCCCAGGAGAAAAGGCATACATATTAGGTCTCTTCAGTACAGAATGAAGACAACCTAAAGATGCATCAAAAAAGCATGAAAGCTTTGGAAGAAGTGAACAGAGAACAGTTGTTGATTCTGTATTTCCCTCTAAAGCATTAGCAAGATGGCACCAATGAAACACACACAGTGGGCTTATAAAAAGCAAGCAAAAATAATTGGCCTTTTCCATCCTCTCTTCCCTAAGCAGACTCCTTGGAATGTGCAGTTGGTGTCTAAGAATACAATTTGATTTTTTTAAATGTATTTTAGCAAGATTAGACAAAATGATCACAGGACAGGTCTCCTACAGTGTAATAATAAAGAAAGCAAACCCTTTTAAGCTTATTGACACCAAAGGATTTAGAAGGGTTAACTCTACTTAGGACTGCACTGTTAAAGCAGTTAACTACTGGAAAATTCTGCTGTCCTGAGATATAGACAGCATAAGTCAGATAATATGCCTGTTTGGCACGCAACCTGTTCACAAGTAGGGCTGCCAAGTCCCCCGCTAGGGCGGGGGAAACACTGATTTTTAGTCCTTCCCTCCCGCTTTTCCAAAGTTGGCCACCAGGGGGACAAAATGGCTGCCTTAAAAGGGAAATGTCTGCAGAGAGCCTGCCCTGCAGTAAAAAGCCTCGCCAGACATTTCCCCTTTAAGAAGTCAGCAAGAGAGCTTCTTCCACAGCAAGCGAGGTCCGCCCAGAGATTAAGGAGGGACTGAAGGAGCTGCTTTTGCATGTGGCTGGCAAGGTGAGTTTCTCTTCCAGCTCTTTTCATTCTCTCTCCCTCTTTCTTTTTTCTGTCTGTCTGTCTGTCTGTCTGTCTGTCTCTCTCTCTCTCTCTCTGTCCCCATCCAGCAGAGGTCTATCAGTGGCTATTATAGCCACAAGGTCTAAATGGAAGTAAGTGCCTCTGCCAGTTTTTTTCCCTTCTCTCTCTCCCTTTCTTTTTTCTGTCTGTCTGTCTGTCTCTCTCTCTGTCCCCATCCAGCAGAGGTCTATCAGTGGCTATTATAGCCACAAGGTCTAAATGGAAGTAAGTGCCTCTGCCAGTTTTTTTCCCTTCTCTCCCTTTCTTTTTTCTGTCTGTCTGTCTCTCTCTCTGTCCCCATCCAGCAGCGGTCTATCAGTGGCTATTATTAGCCACAAGGTCTAAATGGAACCCTTTGTCTGGGGCAGTGAGGCTCTGAATTCTTGGTGCTTGGGGGGCAACAGTGGGAGGGCTTCTGGAGTTCTGGCCCCGCTGCTGGACATCCTGAGGGCACCTGGTATTTTTGGCCACTGTTGTGACACAGAGTGTTGTACTGGATGGGCTGTACTGGATGGGCTGATCCACTGTGGCTTCTCTCCTGTTCTTATGATATGAAAATCATATTTAGCACTTGTGTAGCACTTAGTGCTTCATATTCTGCCGAGATGAGGAAGGATTCAGTAGGGCTGTTGCTCAGTGATAGAGCATCTGCTTGACATGCAGGAGGTATCAGCTTCTTCAGCTAAAAAAGGATCAGGTAATAGGTGACATTAAAGATCTCAGCCTGAGACCCTGGAGAGCCACTACCAGTCTGAGTAGTCAATACTGACCTTGATGGACCAATGGCCTGATTCAGTATTAGGAAACTTCCTGAGTTCATGTGTCAGCATGTGGAAGCAACATCACAGGATGTGACATCACAAAATGATGTCACTTCCTTTCTCCTGGCTCCACCCCCAAAGTCTCCTGGCTCCACCCCCAAAGTCCCCAGATATTTCCCAAGTTGGACTTGGCAGCCCTATTCACAAGTAACAATCATGGGCACCAAACATTCATCATACTGTATGTGTAAACTGGTCAAACATGTGAGTATGAAAAAGGTAACGGCACAATGAAGATTACACAGTACTTTGCTGCAATTCCCTCCCCCATTTATTAGGGTTGCCAGCTCCAGGTTGGGAAATACCAGGAGATTTTGGGGATGGAGCCTGGGAAGAGCATGGTTTGGGTAGGGAAGGGACCTCAGCAAGGTATAATGCCACAGAGTCCACCTTCCAAAGCAGCCATTTTCTCCAGGTGAACTGATCTCTGTCGCCTGGAGATCAATTGTAACCCAGGAGATCTAGAGCCACCACCTGGAAGCTGGCAACTATTAATGTATGCAGCAGCTTCCAATTATTAGAAGACACATTGTTTCACATTTTGAGATAGATCTAGGTGGGTAGCCATGTTGGTCTGAAGTAGAAGAATGAAGTTTGAGCCATGTGACACCTTTAAGACCAACAAAGTGTTATTCAAGGTATGAGCTTTCGTGTGCTAGCACACGTCCTCAGACATAGACACTGTGTCTGAGGAAGTATGCATGCACATGAAAGCTCATACCTTCAATACAACTTTGTTGGTCTGAAAGGTGCCACTGGACTCAAACTTTGTTCTACATTTCAAGATAGTTTCAGAGGGTAGCCACATTGGTCTGCAGTAGAACAGCTAGATTTGAGTCCAATAGCACCTTTGAGACCAACAAGATATTGGAGGTATAAGCTTTCAAGAGTCAAAGGTATCTGATAAAGATATCTAACCCCAAAAATCTTGTTGGTCTCTAAGGTGCTACTGGACTCAAATTTAACGTTTTGAGATGAGATTTAACACTTAGATGTCTTTGTTTCCCTTAACAGTATATGTTAACAGTTGCTGACTTATGTGGATCCAGGTCATCCACACATGGATTTGCTCACACTGCCACGAGAGAACTACAGTTCCCTCCATGTCTGCAACCACCTTTCCTCGAAAAATTTTAGACTAATAAACAAATATGTGTCCCAGGGTTTGCTTTAATGCAATATCCGGAAAAGCAACCAAACTGACATGGTTGGGAATTGATTTGCACAAACATAGGGTAATGCATCCATTGTCATTTAAACAATGCTTCCATTTTCACTATTCCTGAGAGGCACAGAATTCTGAATCAGATCAGAGACCCACTTGGGTATTAAAGGGGTTTAAAAATATATTGACACAGGTACCCTTGGGGGAAGGGAGTAGATGATTGAGGCAAACGGGTACAAGGATGTGGGAGTTTTTGGACAAAAAGATTTGGTTTTTAATGAACTGGATGCACCCTACTCGATCAACCAATTGTATAGTTATGGAGATTGGTACTCCAGCTATAAGTTTACAAGGTCAGTGACCAGAAATATAAACTTCACAGAGTTCTGTTTGTAACAAGCATATCAAACCTCAGATCAGAAACCAATGAGGAGCTGAGACCCCTGTAGATCCCTCCAGAAGGATAATGCATTTTTATATTATTTCTTAATTCAGTCCCCTTCCCAACCTTTGGAATATAGAAATGCATGTATTAACTTAATCTGGGAAGCAAAAAGGAATCTCAGTGCTCTACTTCAAAAGGGAGGGAGGAAAGTAACTGACAATTTGCCTGAGAACGGACACATCTATCTACCCCCCCCCATCCTTACAAAATGATAGCAGTGCCTCAGTTAATTGATTTCTGCATAGTCCAGACACAACAGGAATTGTTGGTTAATTAATGGTAACATGTAAATATATCCATCTCTCAGGTTGATATTTTTATTCCCCTCGCCATTTTGTCCCCTGGAATTCAATTTTACCAAATGGGGATACTATAACTCAGTTTATTATTCTGTTTTAGGCTATAAACTTCATCAAAGAGATGTCATCATCCTAATGTCCCCCCCTCCTTCAGACCATACCTTCCCACCTTCCGTTACTTCTCTGATTTACCAATGAGGTGTAAAACTTTTGGCTCTAAGCAAATCCAGTTTGAGAAGCATCAGATTTCCCCCTCTATTTTAACACTTTTTGAGTATAAAGATATCCCCTGGAATCCAGGTACTTTGTTGGAGTGTGTGGTGGGAATGTGTGTCTGACCCTGTATCACCTTTGTGACCCAGCAAGTGTGTCTTAAAAATTGCAATTTGGTTCCTAATTCGTTTCCTTTTTCTTTCCATTCAATGAACATTCCTGGACTCCATTTGCCTAACAGAGTCATCTGTTTTACTTCCTCCTTCTTTCCTTCCCCCATCTGTCTTTAGAATAGTAAAACTGGCTTAGGTTAGAATTCAGTAAAAGTTGGGAGTTACAAAACTGTAACTGAATGTGTGTGTGTGTGCATACTCTTCTTATTTGTATTCTGTTTGCTAATTCCCTGTACAAGTAGTTTTCTCAGTAGATGTTCAACTTTAAACATAAGCCTGTTTATTTCTGAGAATCTCCACACTTACGAGGCGTTGCCCCAAATCCAGCAACCTGGTATATACCTTACAGAAAATCCCAATAATTTCCCCAGATAGCTATGTGCACTGGACAATTAAGGGGGATGCTCCTATAGTTAAGGGACATTCCAGTATATGTTAGTTGAGTAACATGTTTGCTCCAAAACCATCTGGACAAGTGAAAAAGAGCAAGAGTCCAGTAGCACCTTATAAAGACTAACAACATTTTTGGCAGGGTATGAGCTTTTATGAGTCACTGCAGTGTCTCATGAAAGCTCATTCCTTGCCATAAATTTTGTTAGTCTTTAAGGTGCTACCGGACTCTTGCTCTTTTCTACTGCTACAAACAAACACAGCTACCCATCTTCATCTGGACAAGAAAACTCTGTTCCATTGAATGTACTGAATCAGAAGTTTTAAACAGGCCCTCGGAGGATCAGGCCCTCAGAGGGCTCCTATCTGGCTCGCAAGGAACTGGCTGTCTCCTGCTTCTTTCTATAGTTCTGATGATGATGATGCATTGCAGCTTGCTCTACTGGAATCTCTCAATCTCACAGGAGAGATAGATACACAAGTTTTTATTTCCTGCACTGACTGAGGCTCCTCTCCCTCCTCCCAGGGGGAGGGAAGGAACAAGCCAGAGCTTGCTTCCTGGCCAGACTGCCTCAATCGCACCCCAGACAAAGGCAAGCCTTTCCTCTCCTCCATTGGCTGAGGCTCCTCCCCTTCCTCCTGCCTTGCTTTGCTCAGCTACCTTAATCACACGGGAGAAATACAAAGCAAATTTAAGACCAACAAAGTTTTAATCTAGGTATGAGCTTTTGTGTGCCTTGCTACAGTGTGTGTGTATTTTGTTGGGCTCATTATGCCAGGGCTCTCCTGGGTTTGCCTCTGCTTTATCACTGTATTCATGCCCTTGTGATCCAGTCTTTCTCAGTAGGAAAGCAATGTGAACTATTTAGATGAGGAATAACAACAAGCCAGTGAGGTGGATTAGGCCGAGAGTAGGTACCCAGGCCAAGTTCACCCAGCACATTTCCTTTGTAGACTGAGGGTTCTGAACCTAGACTTCCCAGATAGTAGGCTGATACTGACCACTATACATTGCTGTCTCTCTATTCTTGCACTGCCTCACAGGAGTTGTAGTTATTTCTCTGGAGAAGACTATAGTTTTGTAGACAAACACATAGCCCTTAGTCTGTGTCAGGATGCCTTCTCATGTTCTTGACCAGCACACAAAGCAATTTATGTACAAAAGCTTGGAATGCCCAGGCATTTCGTGTTTTCCCCTGGGTCCTAGGCTCATGGTGATTCTGCACTAGACCTTAAATCATGGTTCAACCCTGTCCCCAAACTTACATTCTACACTACAGTTGAGTTCACCCCTGTAATCATCTTGGGGTATTTTTTTTTGTTTCCACATTATATCGAGTTCACCCCGGTTTTGTCCCATGCTTGTCCCGGGATAAACAGATGCTATTATAACCAGGGATAAATGCAAAGTATTGTGTTGCGAGTTGAACTATGATAAAACCAGGGATGAGATCCAAGTGCGGAAAGGACCTCAGAACACTAAGCATGAGATTTCTGTAATGAATGTCAATAAATCAAAAGTAGGTTTGCAACTTACAGATATACACCTGAACAGCATACTCAAGATTGCTACAGCACAGACATTTTGATGCAATAATTCAGAGCAAGAGGTGTCAGTTATCAGAGACTGTTAAATAAACAAAATATTGCAAGAGTTCCAAAGATTTTATTTAAAGTTTTAAAAGATCTTTAACTGTGTCTGTGTCCTTTGTAAAATTTATGTCTCTGCTACCTGGCATTACATTTTATGACACATATGGCCCGGCCCAACAAGGTCTCATTTATGTCAGATCCGTCCCTCATGAGTTCAACACCCCTGTACTGAATCATTTTAAATAACCACTAAAATTGTGGTTATGTAAAAAAAATATGGTACGTGAGAATTTATATCAGAAATTGGACAGAAAAGGAAATGAAACAAAGTTTGAGTCCAGTGGCACTTTTAACAACAACAAAGTTTAATTCTGGGTATAAGCTTTTGTGTACATACACACTTTATCAGGTGAACATTTGTCACTCATGTTTCTCATCATCTTCTGATCTGTCTCATTGGGCTCAAGAATGGTCTGAAAGCATTCAGTGCAGGTTCATCTTTGAAACTAAACATGAATGCGCCTGACCAGTTCCTGTCTGGGCATTACATGTAACACTGAGATCTTTGGATGAAAGTGATATACAAATCAATACTAGTTTTAAGGTATTATCTTTTAACTTTATAGAATACCTTAAAATCTACCCTTCAGTATCTGGCATATAACTGGAGTCCTGCTTGCAGATTTGGAGAGCTTGCTGTACACTTGTGAATTGCTGTCTCAGATAGCAGGGTGCCAGCATACATTTTTTACCTCCTGCAGAGGGTTGAAAATTGCTGTATAATGCAATCTAAAAAGGCGTAACAGCTAAAGGTAAGCTGCTTAAATTGGGAGCTACTAATATATTTGCAAGGACATGGTAGCAATGGAGCATGCTGGGAAGGGCACAAGAGTAGATTGCGATGATGTTTTGTACCATTTTTATCATCTTCTTTTGACACATAAGCTAACAATTAAATTTCTCATTAGCTTACATTGCTGTGTTCCAGTATACCACTTCCTAATTCATTTGTACAGTTCAAGTGCTTTTCATATGTCAAAAGACACAATTTTCTTTATTTTACACTTCTCCACAAGTTCACCTGCCATTTAACATAGTCTGTACTTTAAAGTCATCCTTTCTGCATCTATAGCTAACCAACTACAGGTGAGATGAATCAGGAAAGGCAGCTTAAGGAATCTTTTTGATAGACATCCTAAAATTAGTGTTACATATCCATAGCTATGATTTATCCAAGTTCTTCATTTGTTATAGTATTTATACATTACTTTTACACTATATGTATAGCACCCAAGGTAACGAACAAAACAAAAAAATCTGTCATATATCTTTATATTTATATATAATTGCTTTTCTCTAAAACTACAACAGAAAATAGGAAGGGGGAACTACAAACTATAGGAGAAAGAAAAGAAGGCCACTAAAAGCCCAAGTGGCAGGGGTCATTTTCAGTGTTACATAGCTTGGTTGAGATTTCATTTACAATACATTTTAGTAAGATGAAGCATAAGAATTATGTTTATATACTATTTAGTAATACAGAAGGTTTTTTTAAAGACTGAAATAGGTATGTCAGACAATTTATGGTTCCAAACAGATAACTGGATTCATGTTTCTTATTTTTTCGGTTTCTTCTTCAACAAACAGATTAAAAAACTTTTAAAGAGGTCAAGTGGTAATACACTTAAAATAACACATAGAGTAAAGAAGTACAACTGTCACATAATAAAAATAACAAACAGTAAACATATAAAAAAGACTAAGCTGACCACCAGTGCCTTCCTGAAGAGAAACATGTTAATTGAATGTCAAAGCTGCAAGGTAACTATGTGGGACTCCAAGAGCAGCAGGATCCATAATTTGGCTCCACCATGCATTCCTCCCCAATTTATTAGAGCACAGAGAGTTTTGTATTGGTGGACATGGTTCTCCAGATAGCATTTTAAAGGTCATCACCAGCACTTTGAACTAAGTTCCGAAACAAGCTGGTTAACAATATAAGTAGAGCTGCCAGCCAAAGGCTGGAACTGAACAAGAAATTGGGGGGGGGGGGGGGGGGCGCAGAGACATGAGGGTATAGACATGCCATGCAATATGACATCACTTCAGAGGGAAACAAGAGGTGACATTACATTACTCTAGAAATCCTAGAGGGACTTGATGTCACTTCTGGTTTTCCTGAGAAGTGACACCACATGCGACTCTGGCAATTAAAAAAAAAATCCTGCCATCTGTAGGAGTGGTAGAAGAAGCAGGATGCTAGCATGAAGTCTTTCACTATGGCAGGTGACCTGGCAACTCTAAATATAAAGTTCACATTGGTGAGGCCCAGATTATTAATTTATTTATAAAATTTATACCCCCCTGTCTGCCCCCACCAGGGCCACCAAGGCAACTAACAGATTGAAAATATACATACTGAAAACACATCTTAAATATTATTAAAACCAAACAAAAACACATAAATAAAACAAACTAAAATTTAAAACATACAAACATACATTAAAATATAGAGCAGGAATGAGAGATCACTAGGGGAATGGCAGACGAAACAAAAAGGGTCTCCAACTGCTGGCAGAAGTTGGCAATAGAAGGAGACAGACCATAGGCGTCAACTACAGGGGGGCTCGAGGGCTCGGGCCACCCCTGAAATTTCCCGGGGGGGACTGAGCCCCCCCCCCCGGCGAAAAGGAGCGTCCGCCCACCCCCGCGCCTCCCCGCCTTCCAGGGCCCCTTCCTAGGCCCGCCTGCACTTTGCCGCTGGCACAAGAACCACTCCCCCCCCCGGCTCCCCTGCACCCTCTCTCCCTCTGTCCGGGCTCCCCTCCCTGGAGGCAGCAGCTGCAGGCAAATTCCCGGGGAGCTGTTTCGACGGGGCGGGCGGGCTCCTTGGATCCCAAAAGCGGCGGGGGGGAATCCTTTGCAAAGAATCCCCCCGCGAGCAAGGGGGCGGGGCTGAGGCTCAGCCGGTGGAGACGGGGGCATCCAGGAGCCTCGGGAGGACGGGCAGGGCTTCCTCTTCTCTCCCAGGGAGGGGGAGGGCACGGGAGCAGTGCCTTCCGGGGGCTGCTGGGACTTGCCGTGCTGGCCCCTGGGCTGGAGCGTGCCCGGCGTGGGGAGCCCGCGGCAGCCAGGTAGGCGCCCGGCCCGGATCTCGCCCGCTTTGCCTTGCCTCCGGGGCGGCCTCAGCCAAGCGGCTGCTGCTGCTGCTGGCAGTCCCACCCAGGTCTCCAGAGTGCAGGAGAGTGCAGGAGAGGCCCGCCGGCGGCGGCTCCCTGCTTGCCTTGCCCAGCTTCTGACAGGAGGGGGGCGACCCAGGCCACGCTCCTCCGGCCCTGCCTTCATCCCCCGGGGGCTCTGGGGGCGGCCCTGGCTGGGGCTGCGCGGGCGGCCTGCTTGTGCGGGAGACAGCAGAGGAGCGCCTGGGCGAACCGCGGCAGCAGCGGCGGCAACATTGTCCCGGCGCGCACGCGCTTCGCGCGCGCACAAGAGCCCCTCCCCCCCCCCCGAAAATTTAAAAGTCTACGCCCCTGAGACAGACAGTTCTTCCTTGGGAGAGAGTTCCAGACTTTCAGTGCCAGGCTGAGAAGGCCCTCTCCAGGGTACTCACCCCCCTAATCTCAGAAGGCAGAGGCACCCAAGGCAAAGCCTCAGAAAATGATTGTAGTAGTTGGGTAGGTTTGTAAGGGAGTAGGTGGTCCTTCAGGTATGCTTGTTCCAAGCCATATAGGGTTTTAAAGGTCAACACCAGCACCTTGAATTGTGGGAGACTGGGAGTCAGAGTTAATGGGCCAAGACTAGAGTGATATGTTTCCTAAACCCAGTTCAGACAATATCCTGGCTGTGGCATTCTGCACAAATTGAAATTTACAAACACTTTCAAGAACAATCCCACATGGAGTGCACTGCAGTCTTAGCAAGAAAGGCATGATATTAATGAAGATGCTGCCCATGGTAGGTCATAATTGTTACCACATTCTGCATGAATTGCCAGTTCTGAACATCGTTCAAAGGTATCTCCAGGTATTTCAGACAACAGTTTAGGGTTTCCACTGCCTCCCTGGAATCCAGTTGAAATGAACTACTTTACTTTATTTTAATGATACTGTTCTTACAGCCAACTCACGCTGAACAGTATCACACAAAGACTAAATTTTAAAAAAACAAAAGCATGGGGTACAATACTGTAGAACCCAATAAGCAAGGGCCACAGAATAATGCACTTTCTGTCAACCAGGAACAACCACTGCAAAATACTGATGCACATCCCAGCTAGCTCCAGAAGGATGTCATGGTTTTTAAAAAGCCATGCACTCCCCTTATCTGTGGCAAAGCACAGATCACCTGTTTGGGTTAGAAACAAGACTGAGAGGAATCGATCAGTGCTGAACAATGTTTAATGAAATTCCATAGAATTTTGGAACTTTGGCACTTTGGCAAGACATCTGGGATATACTGGCTCCATCCACACTGTCACTTTTGTCGCTCATTTCTCCCTATTGCTTCAGGTTCCCCCACCCCCCATATGTTTTGCTCTCTCTAGTAGTCCCAGAGGGAGCAAAACACATGTGGAAAAGGGGGGGACCCAAAGCAATAGGGAGAAATGAGCGACAAAAGTGACAGTGTGGACGGGGCCTATCTATATATCTAATTCCGAAGGCGCCCCCTGTGTGAGGATACCTAAATCCGCGCAGGGGGGGCACCTGGGAGGCAGGGAGGTTTTCCTACACATGGGGGGCACTCCCCCCGTGTGCAGAAAAATCCAAAAAGTTAAAAAAAAACTTCAGTGACCGTAGAATCCCCCAAAATACCTTTTGAAATGGCCTCAGCTCCAGACATCAACTGTGAGGAGATTAGAATGTTCGGGGGAGGGGGGGAGGCTCTAACTGTTTTTGTCAGTAAAAAGCAGGGTTTTTACTGGCAGCAGTCTAGGGTTGCCAAGTACCCCCCCTGGCCACCAGCAGCAGATCCAGATCCAGGCTGGGAAACTCCTGGATATTTGGGGGTGGAGCCTGGGGAGGACAGGGACCTCAGTGAGGTACAATGCCATAAACTCCCCCCTCCAAAGCATCCATTTTCTCCATGGAAAGTTATCTCTGTAGTCTGGAGATGAGCAGTAACTCCAGGGGATCCCCAGGTCCCATCTGGAGGCTGGCATCCCTAGACAGCACCCTCTGGGTGACTTGATACCACCTGATTTGCATGACTTAATTAGGCCCAGCTGTTCTGCTATAGTTCATCAGCAGCCACCGTATGAAAGCCATTGTGGTGCAACAGTTCGAGCTTCAGACTGGGATCTGCGAGACCCAGGTTCAGATCCCCATCTTGCAATGGAAGCTGACTGGGAGATTTTGGACCAGTCACATACTTTCAGCCTAACCAACCTCACAGGGTTGTTGTGCAGATAACAAAGAGGAAATAATAATGTAAGCTGCTTTAGTCCCCATTGTGGAGAAAGACTGTAATTTTCCTAGGTAGAGGCTGCAGGGGAGGGGGGTGGAGATAGAAAGCTGAAGACAGATAAAGGTAGGTTGGCTGTTGGGTGGGAAGGAAATAGGGTTGCCAACTCCAGGTTGGGAAATTCCCAGACATTTGAGAGGTGGAGCCTGGGGAGGGTGGGATTTGAGGTGAGAGGCAGAAAGAGAGAGAAAGAGTGATGAGGGGGGGAGGCAGAAAACCAAAGGGAATGATGACAGGTCAGAAAGAGAGAGGAAGTAACATACATGGAGGAGAGCGAGAGAGTAAGAAAAGGGGGGCAGAAGGGAGAAAGACTGTGAGAGAGGTAGGGGGAGAAGGGAGGAAGCAAAGGTGTGAGGAATGGGATAACTATCCTGCAAGTTTCTTGCAGGTCTCCACTTGTATGTACTATTTCCAATGTACCAGTTTAGAACAACACAGGACTTGCACAGCTCACATGAACACACACATGGGGTTGTTCACATGAACAACACAGGACTTGCACAGCTCACATGAACACACACATGGGGTTGCCTTATACTGGTCCATCAAGGTCAGTATTGTCTAGTCTACTCAGTTTGGCAAAAGAAGAAGAAGAAGAAGAAGAAGAAGAAGAAGAGGAGGAGGAGGAGGAGATTGGATTTATACCCCGCCCTTCACTTGTAGTCTCAGAGGGGCTTACAAACTCCTTTCCCTTCCCCTCCCCACAACAGACACCCTGTGAGGTAGGTGAGGCTGAGAGAGCTCTGACAGAAACTGCTCTTTTTCAAGAACAGCTGTGCCAGAACTATGGCTTGCCCAAGGTCATCCAGCAGGTGCAAGTGGAGGAGTGGGGAATCAAACCCGGTTCTCCCAAATTAGAGTCCACGCGCTTAAACACTACACCAAACAGCTCTCCATGGTCTCAGGTTGACAGCAAAGAGCATATGCAAACCAAAGCAAACAGTTCAGATGGAAAATAAGGAGTTGCAAATATGAATTTATTAAGTACAGTGCAACACAGAAATTATATGAGCAATGCCTGCTTCAGCAAACAGCCAGCATGGTACAGTAGTCAATGTGTCAGACTACAATCTGGGAGACCCAGCTATAAGTCACCACTCTGCCATAAAGCTTGTTGGGTTGACCTTTGGCCAGTCACTCTCTTTCAACCAAACATACCACACAGTGTGGTCACCAGGATTAAAAGGCGAGAACAATATACACTGCCCTGAGCTCCTTGGAGGAAGGGCAGAATAAAATATACTAAATTTAATATATAAATCCATACAGAGGACTCTCCCACTACTAGCCTGATACTTCAGCATTAAACTGAAAGCAGGGAAGAAATGTCCTGCTCTTCTATTTTAGTGTGGTATGCACTCACCATGCTATTATCTCTATCTGCAGTGCAAAAGACTGGCTATCAGTGAAAAGTGAACTTGTTCAAGAGAATGGGAAAACTATACTTCTAATGAAATTGCTAGCTCCACTAAAATAGCATGTTTCGATATCTGGATAATGGACAAACAATTTTCTTTTTTTTAAAGATAGATGTAGAGCAGTTAAGTAATGCATAGTCAGATTAATCGTTTTATTCTGAACTTGCTGAAAAATGCATATAGTCTGTGGGACATGAAAGGGCCTAGAGCCACAACTTCTACTAATAATAGGGTTATTTAAGAACAGTGCCTTCAGCTCAAAGTACTCTTGCTTAAAAAAAATAATTCCAGCCCAGCTTTTACTTCAAAAACATTTTAGGAGTGATCAAATCAGGAACAAGCCAATTATGCATTCTTGCGTGGTGACAGGGTCAGCCACAAATGAGGAACATCCGCAATTTTGCACTAAATTGGCTGTGTGGTTTTGAGAACTAATGTCAACGTCTTGCAAAACTGATCATCAGACTGAAAGGACAAATGCTTGCTTACTGTAGGAAATAAGTATCTGCATTTGCTCCCATTTCAATATAGTGTGCATACATGTGAACAGAATAGAAGATAATTTACATGTTCTCCTTAGGGTTGCCAGGTCTGGATTGGGAAATATCTGGAGGTTTTGGGGGTGGAGCCTGGTGAGGGTGGGGTTAGGAAAGGGGGGACCTCAGCAGGGTATAATGCCATAGAGTCCACTCATCAAGGAAGCCATTTTCTCCAGGGTCTGGCAATCATCTGTAATTACAGGAGATCTCCACCTGTCATCTGGAGGTTGGCAACCCTAGTTCTCCTCCATCTTTGCAATTGAAAGTTTCTGTAAGAAACATAGCACAGAACACAGCAATAAGTGACCTCGGAAACTCAAATTAATCTTTGTTTGTACCTTTCTGCTAAGAAACAGGAGGAGCTATTAAACTGGGCAGTTGGGAAACTGTTTTCATATGCCCCATTTTTTGCAAACATGCCCTTTTGCACAAAGTGTCAGTGACTGCCATCAGAGTGAGAGGAGGTTCCCAACATGATATCATACCAGCACCACTATATGTACCTCATGGTAACTCACTATGGTAAACTAGAGTGATCCTGAATAAAGCCTCATGTAGCAACATAGTAACACAAGATGCTTTCATACAGCATCAGAAGTCAGGATTATCAACCTCCAGGTAGGGCCTAGAATTAGAACTGATCTCCAGATAACACGTATTAGTTCTGGAGAAAATGTCTGCTTTGGGAGTAAACTCTAGGGCAGGGGTGGGCAATTGTTTTGGCTCGGGGACCACTTTGTGGGAGTGGAGGTTAGCGGAGGGCCGCACCTTTTAAAATGATTGCATTCATTAGTTTACTTTGCATTTCAGAAAAAGTATAAATTGTATCATAAAAATCAATAAATATAAATTAAATAAAATAGTGGTAGTTTTATTCAATTTATTTATTGTGCTGATTTCATACCATCTATAGCTGCAAGCACATTTAATTTTAGAATCAGTTTAATGAGACAAATGTACCCTATCACACTTTTCTACAATTTTTTTGAAATCAGGAGTGAGATTGCTTGTTGAGATTCTCCTCACAGCCTGCAAGTTAATGTCTGTCAAAGAGCATCTATATTTACTCTTGTTGATCTTCATGCAAGAAAAACTTTGCTCACGAATATATGTAGACCCAAATATAGAGAACAGTTTCCCAGCAAATTTCTTCATACATGGAAATTTTTTCAGCAGACAAAGATTTGTAAAAGTCAACTAATGTCACAGCACTAAACATTTCTTTCACAGTGTGATCTGACTGCATATCAATAATTTCAAGCTGCAGCTCCTCAGGTGCTGTATCAATATCAGCAGTGATGGGATAAGAGAGCAAATTGAATTTAGGCTCAATTTTCTTGAAGTCCTGAAATCTTCTTGGCGGGCCGCAAAAAACTCTGTGGCAGGCCGCATGTGGCCCCTGGGCCGCCATTTGCCCACCCCTGCTCTAGGGCATTATACCCTGCTAAGGTCCCTCCTCTTCCCAAGCCCCACCTTCCACAGACTATATACCCTCATATCTCCAGGAATTTCCCAACATGAAGTTGAAGTCTAAACATATCTATTTATATCTAAAAATATCTATTTAAGGTCTAAATATATCTGAACTCATAGAACCATAGAATTTAAAAAAGTCGGAAGGGGCCTAAAGACCAGCCTGTCCAACTCCCAGCATCATGCAGGATGACTTAGAGCATCCCTGACAAAAAATCATCAAACCTCCCCTTAAATACCTCCAAGGAGGGTGAGTGCACAACAAACCTGGGCAACCTATTCCACCACTGAACTGCCCTTATTTTGAAAAAGTTTTTTCTAATGTCCAGCCAATATCTTCCCAGGTCCCACCTGTAATTTTAAACCCATCATTATGAGTCCTATCTTCCACTATCAACTTAAACAGCTCCCTTTGTGTATGTAAAATGCCATCAACTTGCAGCCAACTTATGGCGAGCCTGGGTTTTCAAGGCAACAGACTAAAAGAGGTGGTTTGTCATTGCTTTCCTTTGCATAGTGACCCTGGAACTCCTTGGTGGTCTCCCATTCAAACACTAACCAGGGCTGACCCCACTTAGTTCCCAAGATTTAACAAGATCGGGCTAGCCTGGGCCATCCAGCTCCCTACCCAGGGTCGCTAGGTCCCTCCTGGCCACCAACGGGTGATGGGGGATAGGTTGCCAGATCCAGGTTGGGAGACTCCTGGAGATTTAGGGATGGAGTCTGCTGAGGACCGGGTCCTCCATGGGGTGCAAGGCCATAGGGTTCACTCTCCAAAGCATCCTTTTTCTCCAGGGGAACTGGTCTCTTACCTCTGGAGATGAACTGTAATTCTGGGGGATCCCCAGGTCCCACCTGGAAGCTGGCAACCCTATCCCTACCCTCCTCTAGATGACAGCCCTTCAAATACTTAAAAAGAGTAACCATATCCCCTCATTCTATTCTAATACCTGATCTGCAGTGCTACAGTTGAAATCCTCTGACAAACAGCAGATAGGACAAGTTTCCAGTGTGACTTACCTCAGCATGGCATTAGTACATCATCTCAAAATCAAATTTAATACATTGGTAAGGGATACTAAAAAGAATATTCTGTACAATTGCTAAACAAGTAAGCCTACTCCCCACTGGGCTACCCACAGAAACATACCAATAAGTTAGGGGTGGTTTTAGATTCTATTCTTTAGTGCAGGGGTTCCCAACTTTTTGAGACTGCAGGCACTTTTGGAATTCTGACAAAGTATGGGGGACACAGCCACAAAATGGTTGCCAATCCTGAGTCAACAACAGTGGATGATCCAAGACACCACCTGGATGCTGTGCACAGCTGTGACAGGCTGAACTTTTAAAAGCTTAGAAGTGCTGTGTTTGATATTTTAATCTAATTTTTTTTTAAAGAAGTGCTATGTAAACAGCTGAAGGACACAGAAATAGAGAGCCCTGAGTGACAGGCTGCTCCAAGCAATCTGATTGGTTAGCATGAGCTGAGCAGAGAGAGAGACTTAAGAGCTGAATGCTGAGGAGGAGAATTTATTCAAAATTCAGCCCTGACAGAGAGCAGTTTAATGCAGACAAGAGATCCGAGGAAAGTTGGCAGGGACAAGTGGGTAGTTAGGTGGAGAATCCCATTTAGGCCAAAGAAAAGGGATAGATCTAGTGAGAGGAGAATTTCCGAGTTAAATAGGGACTTAGCTCTGAAGAGGACAGAGATACCAGGTCTGTTGTGTTTAAAAACTGCCTTTAGAGACCTTAAGAGTCAGTTAAAAACCCATGGCGAGAACCAGTGTTTCAAGAGAAGGGGTTTGGGTACTGGAAAGAGTGCACTAGCCTTCTGGAAACCAAAAGAGTCTGAGAAAAAAAGTGTACTGGAGTGTTTGAGAAACAAAAAAGACTCTCAACTGTTAGCCTTACTGCTCGTTTATGTTATTAATATTTGGGGAATATTAGCTCTTAACAATATGCAGTCGGCTTACAGGACCTTCACCAGTGTATACAGAGGCGGCGCTAACCGATACTTCTGAGAAACTGACACAGACTCAATTTAAAAGTATAAGAATGATTTGTTTACTAAAATATAATAAAAGGTTGTACAAAGCAACATTATTCTGTCATTCATACAAGCATACAGTACTAGGAAATTAGATAGGAATTGCAGAGACGTGTGCATGAGCAGGTTATTGATGGTTTCCGTCAAGGGTGATATTTACCTCTATGGAAGCGGTGAAATCCGGCTGGAAAACGAGGATGAGAAGTCCTTGGGAAGAAGATAAAGGATCGCGGCTCTGAGCCAGCAGAAAGCCACGTGGCAGACCCCAGTGGTGCACCCAGGAGTCCGTGAGAGAGGATGGGAGACAAGAAAAGAACTAGAACAGGAACTAGACCAACTTGTAACTCTTGAGGAGCAGTTTTTATTGGGAGGTGGTACCTGGGAGGATGGCATGATATGATGCCATCCCTAGAAAACCTATAGAAGGTTCGTTTGCTATCTCTAGCCACTAAGGGGGTGTTAAAGGAGTGGTCAATATTCAAATCTATCTGATGGCCAGGGCAGGATGTCACTGTCAGCGGGATCTGGTGCCGATCTTCTGGATCACAGGAACGCTGGCCATGGGAACCGATCTTCAGGAAGCATCCCGGCGTCGTCACACCCAGGTGTGAAGTCCTTTGATGTAGCAAATGGGGATGAAGGCTGGCAGGAGGGGACACAAGCAGGCATACGTGCATGGAGTGTATATCTGTATGGAGTTCCTGGTGTAAGCCTGTAACCTCATGGCTTTGTGTGAGAGAGTGTCTTTGTCCTCTGTGTCAACCTCCCGCCTGGAGGTGGCAACCTCAGAAAATGGTACTCTGATCCTATAGTGTAGGCATCTATTCCCATCTTCCCACTGGTCACCTAGTGTACTCTCATGTCCCACATAACTGATATCATAGTCCATTCACTACCCCTATAAATCAGAAAAGTTCATAAGGATGCTGCGCAGCCTTACACAACATAAAGATTTTAAGTAACTCTGAATAACTTAAGAAACTCTCATTAACATGAAACATAAGAACTAAAGTCTGTGCATGTACTGGTTTTACCTCAGGAATTTCAAACCCTGATTTCAACTGACATTTCCCCTTGACATGGGCTGGGTGCAGGCAGGGCGAGAGACAGCAAAAGTCCAAGTACAGTCCGAGGTCAGAATCAAGAGGGTAGCAAGCAGGAACCAAAAGAACAGAGTCCAAAGTACAAGCCAAGAGCATAGTTGTTGGAAGCCGGAGTCAAGGAGCCAAGAGTTCAAAGCATGAATCAGGAATCAGGCACACGGGTGAGGGAGGTGCAGAGCATCGTCAAACTGACTCGTTGCTGGCACAAGGAGCCAGTGACAGGAGGGGAAACTAAATACCCCTTCAGGTGCCAGGGTTAATTAGTGCTCAGCGTGTGCATCCCAGCTTCTGTTAGAACTCAGGGCTGAGGGACCGCCTGCTGCGCAGGCATGCCTCCCTCCGCTGGGATGCTAAGTCTTGCCTGAGCTGGTTCCGCAAACGCACCGTCAGAGGAGGTGAGTCAGGGGGCTGCCTGTCAGGTGTTGTTCCTCCGCTGCTGTTGCTGGGACAGGTGGTAGGGATACGCTGGCAAGCTCCGAGGTTTCATCAGGGTCAGGTGTATAAAAACATCTTGAGTGCCATGAAAAAAACATCTTGAGTGCCATTAAAGCTAAAGGGGGCTACCAATCCTTCCCTCAGGTTCATGGGCTGAGCAAATGGCCAAAATATTATACTGTGACAGCCTGTTCCCTCTAAGCTGAGTTAGTGTGAGCTAGCTCACAGTTTTTTAGCCTCCGGATCACACATTTTCATCTTAGCTCATGAAGGATGGCTCCAGAGAAACTAATTTATGCAGTAGCCAAATTGCTTGCTCACAACTTTAATGCCAGTAGCTCACAAAGTAGAATTTTTGCTCACAAGACTGAACAGCTTAGAGGGTGGGACAGCCAGAGTTCCTCAGCCAAGAAGAAAACACAAACATATTATTAGGGTGGCTCAATCAGTAAAAGGAAAGAAAAATGGAGGGATGGAAATGGATGGGGGCCGACATACATTAGAGCCTATTGGCATACCTCCACCTTCTGCCCTGTAGGGTATCAACTAGATGAGCCTAATGGATGGGCCTGCTCTGGCCACTTGGACTTCTGTTTTGTTTACTGTCACCCTACTCTGCAGTCTTGGCAACTGTATCACACCACAATTAATCTCCCTATAGATATGGACCTGATATATTTAGTCCTCTGAGCAAGCGACCCCAACTTGGTACCCATGTGCACCATGGTGTCCACCAAATTATTTAAACAGTGGGTGCAGCCAAGTGGGCTTTTGCCCAGCAGAGCTTCTGGTTAGCCACTGAAGATCTTATTGTCTGTGCAGATTTTTTGCTTCAGCAGCAGTTGCATCACAGCACAAGGCTCTTTACTGTATGACTGAAGGTAACTTGTAGGTATGCAAGAAAATATTTTAATCTATATGTTAATTTTAAAAGGCACCCTGTTAAACACAACTTCTTCCTGAAACATTGAAGAATTACTATTAGGGTTATGCACGACCTTACTCCCAGGCATTTTGTGGCTGGCTCTGCCTCCTACAGCAGCCATTTTGTAATTGCACCCACCACCTTGTGCCAGAATTCCAAAAAAGCCTGCAATATGAAAAAGCTTGAGGCGCCCTGCCTTTAGGGGTTGTTATGCCTAACCGAAGAATTGTGTCGTGGCAGTGAGTAGTTGATACACTCTTCTGCAACAACAGGCTTAGGCAACCAATACCCCCCACACACAGTTATATTTACTTTTTAAAAGGCAATCTGATCCTGTATATTTTCTCCAGTTTGGTTAATTCTAAGATCTATGTTGATCTTGCATTACACTAAATCACATACATATTGCCCTGATGCCATATGTTAAAATTGCCAGCCTCCAAGTGGGGCCAGAAGATCCCCCATAATTACAGTTAATCCCCAGACAGCTGATATCAGTCCCACTGGAGAAAATGGCTACTCTGGAGGGTGGACTTTATGGAATTATACCCCACTGATGTCCCTCCCCTCCCCAAACCATGCCCTCCCCAGCCTTCACCCCCAAATCTCCAGAAATTTCCCAACTCAGAGTTGGCAACCCTACAAGTTTTAAATGCTACCTTGTTGATCAGTTGAGCAGTTTCACAGCCTCTTCATAAAAACAACTTATCAAATTTAGCAAACATGATATGATGCTGGTTATCAAATATGATATGCAGTTAGAAAACATAAAGCATTGCAATAACATAACTGAACAAGAACCTACAGCAGCCACTTGAAGAGCACCAACATTGAAGTAATGGCAATTACTACGTTGTTTCAGAAGACATTCACAATGTTTAAAATGCATACAGCTACAGAAACTCTGCACTCTGTAATGCCAACTGTAATAGCAGTAACCCTGGTGGTGACACCATTAGTTTAATCTGTTGTTCCATTCAAGCAACTTAGTGACCCATTAAAGAACACAGATGATAGTGAAATCACAACCTCCCTAACCCTCTATACCAGGGGTGGCCAACCTTGCTTAACCTTGAGCCACATAGAATAAATGTAAGAGCCACATAGAGATGTCTGAGAGCTGCAAGACAGAAACAAATATCACACACACGTTTTTATTTTTAAAAATATGCAAATTTGCTTTTTATTAACGTTAAATGGGACTGCCAAAAATAAAAACAAACGAGGAAAACCGGTTATTGATAATGATATTACTTGTTTGCTAATGATATTGAGAGAGAGAGAGAAAAAGAGAGAGATGGAAAGAAAGAATTAAAGAAGTGGAAAGAAAGAGAGAGAGAGAAACTAAGAAAACAAATAGATGGGAGGGAGGAGGGAAGGAAGGAAGGAAGGAAGGAAGGAAGGAAGGAAGGAAGGAAGAGAGAAAAAGCATGCCTCCCCTTTGCTTCCCCAGCCGCCCTGCCAGGAGCCGCACAAGATGTGTGAAAGAGCTGCGTGTGGCTCCCGAGCCACAGGTTGGCCACCCCTGCTCTATACCATTGCTTCTAGTATTCATGCATTTGGAACCTTTTGACCAAAAGACAAAAAAAAAAATCTTTGTTGTTGATCAGTGTCTAATTTGTTTTCTTTGGAAGCTTTCCCTTTGCAATATGGTTTTCCCATGTAAACTTTGGTCTTCCAAGGCTGAAGACAGACTGGCAATCTGGAGTGGGATGAATCCAGAGGCAAAAGCTGCGGGGGGGGGGGAATCCCCCGGGGCTGGCCGTTCACATTTGCCAGCGTATTGCGCATGTCTGCCGTTACGGAGCATTCAGACTGCCGCAGAGGCTGCTGCGCGGCAGCACGGCGCTGGATATGCGCAAGTGCGGTTGAAATAGGAGAGTAGGCAGGGTCAGCTGGGCACCTCAGCACCCTCTGGCAGAGCAGCACACCAGCACAGCTCCCTAGGAAAAGGGCACCGTCCTGTAGGCACCGTGCAGCAGGCGTCACTGGCTATGGATGAGCGCAAGAGCAGCAACATATATGTGCTCATGCACAAACCTCAGTGACGGCGCGTTCACACTGCCGCCTCTGGATGCCTCCCGCTTCTTCCGGTTCACACTGCCTGGAAGCGGGAGGCATGCGGAAGACGGTCCCTGAACACCGGTTTCTCCCGGTGTCCCGCTAAAGCGAAAGGAAAACGGCTTCAAGACGTGTAAGTACGGAAGGGAGCCAACGTACAGCTGCGCATGTCTGAACCGGCTCCCTTCCCCCGCTTCCCATGCGGACCTCTCCCGAGGCAGATTGCCTGTCTGTCCCCAGCCCAAAATAAGCACATAAGCAAATTATCTGGCAATAAAATTCTTTTGAATAGTTTGCCACAACATGATGCAGCCTTTCATATAAATACAGAAGCAATGTTTTATTAACTCTGTACATGAAAAGTCTTTATTTCAGATCTTGATAAACATCTTAAATCATCTAGAAACAAAACTACTACCTTGCTGGATTTTTTCCAAATAGTCACTGCAAAATGTGAATATATTTCATAAAGCCCAGAAAAAAGAAGGGGTATCCATTGCCGCTTTTGTCCTGCTAGTGGGAAAAAAGAAATGCTTGAGCAAAGCAAAACAGCTCAGCATAGCAGCAAAAGTGGTATTCAAGATACTGGTTTTTTAAACAAAAAAAAATGCATTACACATTTTACATAGAATATCTATTATCAGTCATTACTCTGACTGCTTTACAATTCACTAATAGGAGAAAATAGCATTAATTCAGAGACAGAAAAGGATACTAATTTAAGAACACATTCGGATTTCTGCCTTTACTATTTGATTTCCATCATTTACTTTCATGTTGTATTAACTTACTGGCTGGTGTGGTGCAGAAAACCACTGTGTGGTACAATGACTAAAATGTCAGATCTGGAAGGGAAATATTAAAGTTCAAATTGTACTTTGTCATGAAGCTCACTCAGCGAACTTTGGCCAGACACTATCTGTCAAGGTAACCCACCTCACGTGACTACTGAGAAGATAAAATGGTGGGAACCATATATATTATTAAAAGATTGAGAAAACAGTCCACAAATAACCTTACAAATAAGAAGTCTTAAGCAACTGGTATAAAACATAACTAAACCTAAGAACGTACAGAAGCAGTATTAGAACAGCTTAAGAAAGTGAAAGTATCAGATAGAAAATAAAAATGTCATCATGAAACCTAAAGTCCAACCGGGCATTTTTGGGGAGATAAATTCTAATTATTTATTTAGTTCATTCATATCCCGACTTTTCACCTACACCCTGGCACTTGAAACCAATCTTGTACAAAGTATTTTGTATGAATTTATTTATTTGTTGTTCAGTCGCACAGTCAAGTCCAACTCTTCACGACCCCATGGACCACATAGGGTTTCCAAGTCTTACCCAACTTGTGGCAGGGGATTCCTGGTCCCTCTCTGGGACTTCTTTGGTGCACACACCGCAACAAATCACCCAGAAGTGACATCATCGTGTCAGGCACAATGGGGGCGGGATACTGCCATTTGAGGGAAAACCATAGTTTTCCCTCAAATGTTAGAGCATCCCCCGCAACGTGCCCCAGCGTAATGATGTCATCTCCGGGTGACATCGTCACGCCAGAACACATTGCTGTGATGCCAGCACTTTGGGTGTGGCGTTCCCCCTGGCAGCTGGTTCCAGGCCAGCAAGTAAATGGCTTGTCAGGCAGGCTGCCTGCCCTGCCCAGGGAACCTGGCAGCCGTAGGACCACATCACGCAAGGCCCTCCTGTCCTCCACAGCCCTCCGGAGCCTGCTCAACTCCATGTTTGTTGCATCTATACCACTGTCTAACCATCTCATCCTTTTCTGTCCCCTTCTTCTTTTACCTTCAATCTTTCCCAGCATCGGGGTCTTATCTTATCTGATTGTCAACAACTTCAGGAGCACTTTTTGGTGGAGATATAAATGTAAATAATAAATTTTATCTCCTTTCTTTTTTATCTTTTGACTTCTATGGCTAGAAGTTATACTAGAACAATACTGCAAAGAAACAACTGTTTTCTTTATGTTAACTGGTGCTGCTGGTGCTGTAGGCATTGCTTGTAGTCCATAGGGTTCTATAGGTAGGATAGCCTCCTTCTGCGCATGCAGAATGGCTACCTGGTTGCCACCAGGATGTTAATAGGTAATGGGACCTTGAGTGAGAAAAAGTGCAACCCACTTATTTTCTCACTAGCCCAGTCCCCTTGACATCTACATTTGAGGAGCAAGATTTGAGTCCAGTAGCACCTTTAAGATCAATATTTCCAAGGTATAAATTTTTAAGGGTAAAGCTCCCTCCATCAGATAAAGGAGCTTTGACTCTCAAAAGTTTATACTCTAGAAGTCTTGTTGGACCCTGGACTTGAATCTTGCTCTTCTACTGAAGACCGACATGGCTATCTACTTGAAACTATATTTGAGGAGTTAACTTTAAGAAAGTAATAATTTAGACATCAAAATAATACTTACCAATCCAGTAACTGAGTGGCAAGTTTATTTCAGGTGAATCCTCAGAAGCTATGGCGATATCCCATCATATACAATTTAGAGCGGTAGACAAATGCTTTGATAAGCAGTCACAAACTGGATATTTATGAAGACACACAATGAGAGGAGTACACTGTTCCCATTTTTCCATTGAAGACCTGTTTTCTAAGTATGCAGACCAATTTTCCAAAAGCTTACGTATGCAATTTTAATTTAGTCACTACAAAGATAACAGCATTCATTATTCTTGATTAACTGTCCCTCATGAGAGAAATAAGCAACACAATTAAACTTTTCACATATTAGAGAAACTTTCATTTTACCTTCTCCCTTTGGAAATTGCTATATTTTACACAGAAAACCTAACAACCAGATAAAATCAGGACACAGCTTTTACTTAAGAAAGTCATTCTCAGTGTAATTCCATTTGTTTATTTGATATTGTAGTAGGACGATTATTACAGTTATGAATTTAATATGTGTTTTAAAGAGCAACACCATGTGTTCTGTGATACCATGACAAATGCCTTCTATTCCTGACAAAATACTCCCTCTACTGTACAATGCACAGTGTTACAAAAAAAAGATATATACAATCACAGCCTATAGAAAGAACTACTAATGTAGCAAAGGAAGATCACAAATACTGAAATACTACTTAAGGGCACTTTGCAGATCAAAAGTGTGTGCATTTAGGTATAAGCAGGAAATGAACATTGTATATCAGATGAACAATATCAGATTATATTTTGTTTTTATTTATTACATAACCTTGATACACGTTAGACCTAAAACTGTGAAAACATCTGTATATGTTAGAGCAAACACAGAACTGTCCTCGAGGCAAGTGCAGGGAGGGAAATACTTTTGGACTTGGTTCTCAGTAGGCATTTTTTTTAACAGCTAAGTCAATTTTGTCTATGCTGATCGGAAAAAGTAACATCACTGAAGAACTTTGAGTGGGCCTCCTTCATTCATTTTGACATACACACAGAACTCTCTTCTCCCTGTAAGTGTATGGGTAAGGATGCTTGCAAATGAACTCCATGCGTACATAAAAATTGTCAGGACCACAAAAAAAGAGTCAATGTGGAACAAGAGCAGATTCAAGTCCAGTAGTACACCTTAAAGACCAAGAAGATTTCCAAAGTATAAGCTTCCAACACTCAAAGCTCCCTTTATCTGATAGGGACCAATATTTCTAGTGGGACTAATATTTCTAGATATGCATAAATGCAATTCTATTTATTCTAGTCATGCATAAATATATCACTATATCAAATCAGAAAATGACTCATGACTAGAGATAGACTTGAACCAGCTGACAACTCAAAATTTGGGCCAAACTTGAGCCGGGGCGGAGCTCGGGAACCGATGTTTGGGGAAGACACCTTTTTGCCAGTTCAGCTGTTCAGGGCCAGCCATTTAAACCTAACAGCTGAGAGGCATGGGGTCCACCGGTCAGCTTTTAGATTTAAATGGCTGTGAGTTGTTAAACCTCTCGGTTTCACTCCCTCCTTCAAAGGGGGGAAGCAAAACCAATGGGCAAAAGGGCTGCCAGCCATTTAAACCTAACAGCTGACTCATTAAACCCCTCAGTTTTGCCCCCCCCTTTAAAGGGGGGAACAAAACTGAAGGGGGGGAACAAAACCGTGAGCCATTTAACCCTTTGATGGCCAAGGGTGCAAAACTGAATAGTTAAATGGCTGGCAGCCATTTAACCCTACCTGGGTGTTCCCCACCTTCTTTCTCCTGGCCGCGGTGAGTTGTGGCTGGGATAAAGGGGTAAAGGAAAACCGTTCCCAGGCTATTCCCCCTTTTCTCCTGGCCCCAGTGAGCCACGGCCAGGGGAAAGATGAACCGAAATCACTGGACTGGTTCGGTTTAGGTGGGGCCCTATTGGCTTGGTTCAGTGTTCGATTTGTAGGCCACCCCAAACGGCCTTTTTCAGTTTCATGCCCATCCCCATTCATGAGTAATGGAAAGTCATCATTGCCTCTCCCTTCCCTGATACCTCATCCTTATCTCAATCTCCTTTGCCTACCCTCTGATTGCCATTGCCTCCTCCAGTCTCTTCACTGTTGTGATCTTCCTCTTCTACCTTCTTGTCTCTGGCTGCCTGCAGCAAATACTCCAGGCATGTGCCTCAACATGCATTGTGTGCTGGATCCACCGGAAGAGGTCACAGAAGATGTTTGCAGAGGAGATCTGTCCACTCATTTGCCTTCCCCAAGCAGTCTCTGAGGTCTGGGAAAGCCTTACAATGACAATGAGCCATGGAACAAGGGTGCTGCAGCAACAATCAATTATCATTGCAGCTTCATTTGGCTTGCAAGGCTTTCCTGCTCCTCAGAAAGGAGATGCATGATAAACAGCAAGGAACTCCCGGGGATTTGGGAGTAGTGCCTGGATAGAGGAAGGGGTTTGACCTAGAATCAATGGTATACCAGAAATTTGCCCTCTGAAGCTGCCATTTTCTCCAGGGGAGCTAATCTCTGTAGTCTGGGGATCAGTTGTAATTCTGAGAGAACTCCAGGCCTCACCTGGTGGTTGGCAACCCTAGGCAGGCTGCTTGGCGAAGGAAGAGGAAAGATCCACTCTGCTAATCGCTTCCATGAATTCTTCTGCTGTTACAATGGAACTGCTGTTACAATGGAAATCCACAATAGTAGACAAATGCCAACCAATGTTTTTTCAGTGTCTGTACACAAGTAAGTTGAGGTGGGTTACCTTGTACCTTTTTTAACCACTTTTTATTTCTTTTTTACAGTCATAGCCAGTCCTACTGTGCAAATTCCACTAATGCATTAGGGAGGCAGACCTTTGTTTTTATATCCTGTATAATGATAGTAAAGTGTATGGCTTGTGCCCATCTTGAAAACAGCAAAACTAGGCCACCAAGAGGCAAGAGAGGGATTTATACCCTTTCATGGCTGTGGGAAAATACCACTTTGTAAATTAACCAAAAGAAAAAATCCCCAAAGACTGCCTAAAAGTATCGTACTGGCAGGCACAGAATGTTGAAAGCAGCTGAGTGCCAGTTAAAACAAAAAAAGAGGGAGATGAGGGAATTGACCTGGGTCAACCCCCTTGATGCTTGTAGAAATATAAAGCGTAAGATCTACCTGGAGGACTTCCAAACAATTCACCCCTGCAATACCTTATAGGGCTTCAAAATTCTTCCCTCTACTGTCAATACCATGGATGAATGCCTGTCACAAAGGCAATGAAAGAGCACCCCTGCAGGCAAGGTTACAGTTTCTACATACTCAGGAAAATACCTAGATATGCCAAAACCCTGTAAATTTAATAAAAACACCCCCACCTCCAAATGGGCAAGGACTTAATCAACACAAACTTATGACTTACTGGGAGTTCTTACTTTCTCAAGATAGACATGTTTGACCACCCTCTCAGTGCTCTGTTATGGTCATGGCAGATCCCATTTGGGCCAATCTGAGGACCTCAATAAACCATCCAGTTGGTAGTAACCCGAGAAGTGACCCTGTGCCCTGACCTATAACCTACAGCCTATGCCCACTGCATACATAATTCAGTCTACTGAACTGGTGTGAGATTGCCATCATGACTGTCACCTAAGTAATACTGTTTAATCTTGAAACCTTTAAGACAACTAATATTTAATTGTTGTGGCACTTTTATGAATGATTTTAATTGTATTTCTATATGTATTTTTATGTAAGCTGCCCTGAGCCTTGGCGGGGAGGGCGGGGTATAAATTGAACAAATAAAATAAAAAAATTTAAAAATAGTAATGATGGGCAGGTGCATGAAAAATACCGTAGTGTGGTCTTCAACCCTGCTGATGCAGAAGGCACTTTAAGAAAGGACAGTGGGCACCATCACAGAATGGCTGCCATGAAAAATCAGTTAACCACAAAATGGCTACCATGCGAGGGGAAACAACACAAAGTTTGGCAGAACTATCCTGCTATGATAGCTTATTTATTAATGGTGCTCCCTGGAGACACACCTTCTGAAGTGACAGAAAATCAAGAGTAGCTCATTGTATTAGGGAAGAGGCATTGTGGGAAAGAAGCAAATGGACACCAGGAAACACATCATGGCAGGAACTATGGCCCCCAGTGGCACTACACTGGGGATGAGAGATGCAGCAGATAGAAAGCCCAAGTTATGTTTGTTTCCTGTTTCCCTCACAAGTCTTTGCATCTGAAACCATTCTACATCTCAGATGTACGTACTAGGATCTTAGAGTTAAGTCACCCAAGATAAATCAAGTCCAACCTCCTATCCTAAGGTAGCCTAAAAAATATCACTAACAAATACTCATAACTCTTGGGCTTTTTTCCCATTTATTCCTGAAGAGATTTTTTTTACCTTCCGGTTCAGCCTGATTCATCGCTAATTACTTCATTAGATAATTATCGCTAATTCTTTAATATTTATAATGGGAAACTTTTCTTGGAATTTAAGTATTTTCAGTCTTTATCCTTCAGTTGGACAAGATAAACTATTATTCACCTTTCTAAAGGATGGAGTAAAATGATGGCATAGGAACCTCAGTTTGCAGTGTAGCAGAGGAGCAGAGGAGCTAAAAGCTTGTACAGTACAGTGTTAAAAAGACTTAGCTATGAAACAGGAAGTCTTGAATTTTAATTTTGCCTCTGCCATGAACTCACGGTATGCTCTTAATAAAGCCACTCTCTCTTGGCCTCATTCCCTCCCCCTCCTCTGCAATTTGGAGGTAAATACAGGATCTTGGAAGGGATTCTCCTCTGTCTGAGAGCTGTTGACAGTCAGAATAGACATTACTACACTAGACGGACTAATGGTCTGCCTTAGCATGTCAGTCATATTACAAAGATAAGATGTCTATTTAACCGCCTGAGATTTACTTACCTTTTCCTTTCCCTGCATTCAAATATGTAACTTCAAACTTTAACTCAGAATGGAAAGGGAAGTAAATCTTACAGTTGTTTTTAAGTACTGCATAGGTTTGACCTTGTCAAATGTTACCTTGGCAGTAGCAGAGGTTACTCCTATAAAAGAAACCATCTTATTTGTGCTGCATTTATAAGCTGTTACATATGTCATTAGGGAAAAGAGATTTATACAAGCAGTTATCAACCATTGTTTGCCAAAGAACCTACTTAATTATTAACCCCCTTTCAGGATTAAATCCTTTTCTTCAATGTGCAAGTTTTCCTCCTTTTGTCATATACAGGGAATAAACACACTATCATTGATGCAAAACACACCACCATCATGGTAAAATTTATATAATGTTCATTTTAGATAAGACTTGATAAGGTCATACATATGCAGTACTTAAAAACAACCACAGGATGGCAGAAAGAGCAACTGTTAATTTCTTCTGCCTCATAAACTCCCAGGATGCTAGTAAACTGTTAAACCAGATGAACCTAAATATAGCTGTGTGGAGTTACATATGAATTGCAAATGCCAACTCTATGGGGCCCTCTGCTGTGGAAGATGAGTGAACATTGCAGAAACCTGGATTTTAAAACACCACTGAGTATTTTTATTGTTTGAATTCTATCTGAAGGCATTTTCATTGGGTTCTCTGCCAACATTACTTTTCAGCTGTTTGTCAAAGCCAAAGCCAAGAACAACCCACATGAGGAAACTTTTGCCCTGGATACTAATTTATGAAGGATCAAGGTAAAAAAAAAATCAATGTTTGAATGATCTAAAAAAAAAATTCAGAGCTAGGGTGAAGACAGCTCTATTGGATGTTTGGAGATGGATTCGATACATGGTACATTGCGTTCAGTGCAGATAATATTGTGAACTTTATCTTTCTCTCACAAGTTCACTTGTCATCTGTGTTCGTGGTAAAGTAAATAACCACTTTATCTCTAAACTGATTTCATGTAGTAGTTAAGAGACTGAGCAGCAAACCAAGGAAGTCCTCCATCTGACTCTCACTTCTGTCATTAACTCATTGGCAAGCAACTCTTGTCCTAGCATCAAATCCCTATCAGCAGTAGGAGTTACAACAATACATCTACCCTGAAGGGTTGTTGTAAGGATAATAGGATCATATAATTATCATATAACTTGGAAGCACTATATACATGCTGGCTATTATGACCACAAATTCTTTTAACTTCACAAAGATAAATTCTGTGACAGTCACATTCTAATGTTTGAATTCATGAGGGGCTATTCCAGGTTGGGGTGGCTGCCCAGGCCATCATCCCAACAGGCCATCATCCCTCTGTGGTTTTGGAATGATTCACCTCTGTTTGTCACAATTCACAATGAAAAATATATTTCAGTAGGGAAGCATTATCACATTCATCTTAAAATAACACAAAACAAGATCAGAGCCAATAAAAGTCTTTTTTAATTGCAAATTTCCATTTTTGTAGGTGCGTGTTTGCACTTACAGCATTAGACTAAAGAAACTATTTTCAAATAGTATCAAGAATGTGTTTGTACATTTATGTAATGGCTGATTAAGGCATTTGCAGAATTTGCCATCCATCCTTTCTAAAATGTCTGCCAGAGTCTGAAAAGGGGTTGAAGGACTTTGGCACTTGAGGTAGACAGAAGAAACAAAGTTCATGACAGTATGCCTGGCTCAGTGTACAGTTCCCAATCCCCAGTTGGGAATACAACAAGAGGACCATGGTAGAAATGGTAGAAATAATAACACTAAAGCACCCCTTTAGAAAATGGCCGCTTTAGATGGTAGATTCTATGGCATTATACCTTGGTTGTTTTCATGATATCAGATAATATACTATTCATAACAAAACCTTACTATTTTGCCCTAGTATACCATTATCAAAAAAGGTTAGTACTAATGCTTTTGTAAAGCACGAGTTTATACATCCTTCCACTCTTTCTTTCATTTCCGTCCTTCTCTTCCTTTACTTTCCTTACTTAACTGGATTGTCTCTAGGTGGCTTTTAAACACACAAGCCAGTGCATGTTGATATGAGCAGATAGCTGCAAAAGAAAAGGAAAAATGACACTAGCTTAGAAATGCAAGCCTCTGTTGGAATAAGGAGGCTCAACGGAGGTCTAAATGGGCTAAAGAATCTATTTCAAAGAGTACAGAAGTCTGTTATTCCACTTACTGTTCTGTAAATTCTTTAAATGCAATGACTGAAGCAGGGGGATGGGACAAACAGATTTTTTAACACATTGTTCCAGATGGTATAGTGCAGTGTTCCCTTATGCTACCATACTGTGTGGAATGATGGTACATGTTTTCCTGCTGCAAAGTTCCCAGCCATATCAGCACCATTGTCCTGACATCAGGGACTTGAGGATACCATTTTTGCAACTTTTTTCTTCCATGCCACCACAGAGACTTTGAAAGATTTTTTTTAAAATGGTAGTTCCTCTGACAATACCGCTCAGTTTAAAATTTTAGTCCCTCTGAATCTTCTTTTAAAAAACAACAACCCCAAAATGAAGCATCTGACCCTATTTCAGAGACATAAGAGGAAAAGTACAGGCAGCTTTTGTCTCAACTGCCTAGAAAAGAATGCGGGGGGGGGGGGGGGGGATGCTGCAATATGGCTGCAGGAATATTATTTGTATGTCAATATTTCACTATACAATACTGGACTATAATGATCTATTGCCACTTATCCATCTAAAATTGTAATAGAAACCTTAGAGCACTATAGCACATGCATGAAGAAAAGAACAAAAAAAAAAAGACTGGCAAAATGGTGAGTGAGTCACAACATCAGCAGCAATGACCATGCCCCTGAGAAACAAGTGAGTTGCTGCAGAGCACACATGGAAGGGGAAAGTCGGGATGAAAAGACAGAGGGCAGCACACAGACAACTCCCATATGCAGAAGCTCCATGGCTAAAAGTCATGCAACTGAGAGTGAAAAGCAATGTGGAAAATCCCTGTCATGCGGAAGCAAGCAACAGCTGGAAAGATTTGTACAGTAGATGGCAGTCCCTGATTTCATGTATTCTATTTATATCCCACCTTTGCTTTTCAAAAGAAAACCACAAAACAGACGAAATATGAATGGAGAAACCATTCTGGCATGTATCACCAAGACCTGATTGGACAAAACAGATAGCAGTTTTTTTCTCTTACGTTGTTCTGAGTTCCTGATATAGAATTAGCATAAACTCAACAGTCAGGGAGGCAGAGATGCTATAGAATTTTGGAGTTCTATTTCCATTTCTTCCTTTTGCACATGAACACCATCAGAAAGAGAAGCTCAAATGCATTTTAAATGGCCCATGTGAAATATGCCTGAGTGAGTCTGAGAAATTTTATCTACCTCTCAATTCCAGTCACATCGAAGTAGCTTTGTAATTACTGCAAAAAGGCAGATAAAATTCAGGCTGCTTGCAACTCAAATTACTTTGTCACGTCCCCATTCCAAAAGGATTTCTATGAGGTTATACAGACAGGCTCCCTTCAATCATGCTTCAGCCTTCAAAATGTATTCAGTACAGTCAGCTCTAGCCATTATACTGTGCACTTAACGTAGAAGCATAATTACAAGAGGAAATGGGAAGCACGTCCTTCTCAATGCCATTTGCTAGATTCATGTTAATATTTGTGAGCTTAAACCTAAACAATGAGAATTTCCACATTTGAATGTAAGATTTATTCCAGTCTGGGGTTTTTTTATGGAAGCTTTATGTTCAGTGTACTTTCCCATACTCCGTTAATTGACAAGCAATTTGGTCCTAGGAAGTTTTCCCGGTAACAACTATTGTAATAGTCATTCCCTATAAGCTATAGTTACCCTCTGCACAAATTCTAAGACACTTCTGGAGATTAACCACTCCTTAAAGTTTAAAAGTATGCTTACAGCTATCTAGCAGTAGTGGTTACTTCTTCATACAGGCAAATAAGGGGTAGATTTCATATATGCAAAAAGTTCACTATACTTTCTAAAAAGTCATTTCAGTATTTTTGCACATGTGAAGTTGCATGATTTGACTATGAATTCACAAGGAACCTTCTCTATCCTTCCGATTTTGGTGCAGGGAACTTGCTAACTGTGAGCTATTCCATTCTGCAGTGTGTCACAAATCCATAGTTGGCTGTTTGCCAGTGGATATCAAGATACATAAAGTTTTAAGGACAGTCTATGACTACACTGTGTCATCATGATTCATTTTGCCAATCTGCCGACCCCCAAAAGCAAAAAGTTGACTGATGGGTAAGTTTCAGGGAGGTTAGGTCACCTAGGAAAGATTATTACTTGAGGCTATTAAATGGGACTTCCATGTTAAAGGCAGTTTGTCTCAGAATACCAGTTGCTGGGGGCAAGCAAGCAACCAGAAGGGCTACTACAACCTCCTCAAAAACATCTGGCTGTCCACTACGACAAATAGGATGCCAGAACAGATAGGTCCTTTGTTAACAGATTGGTCCCCTTCTATCTCAGCTAGAAATGCAAACTATAGATGAAGTAATAAGTATTAACAATACATTCCTTTTAGGGTTTTGAGTGTCTGATCACACTAGAAAAGGAAATATGAATTTTTACCATACTGTTATCCTATAGCCAGTACACTCAAAGTAAAATCTAGTATAAGGGAACCTACATGATCAATGCAAATATGATGTAAAAGATTTTCACAAGCTAAAAAAATTAACATAGCTTTAATAATCGTTAATTTCCCCCACCCACCCCAATTTAAAACTGCTGAAAACTCCTGTTTTCCCCTAGCTTATAATGGGTAACTTTAGTTACATTTGCACAGCAAAGCTAATCTGTTCTTTTGATATACATAAGTAGTACAAAAACATTGAAAGTACATCTTAACTATCCAGTGTCATAGCATCATGCATTAGCAGAGGAAATCCATGTAATGCAGAAATACTGTTTTAGTGTTTCTGTTCTGCTCTGTTCTGTTCTGCTCTGCTTTTCAATGGAGTGAAGACTAGCAGGTGACTGGTGACTGCATTGAAAAGATTTCTGTTAACTCATTGGGTAAGAACTTTATTATACCAGTTGGGGATGATTATGTAAAACTGACATGTTTGCAGCTGCATGTGATGGAACGGTTCTGCTTTGAAGTTGATTAACAACTTTGGGAAGTGCCAATGACCAGGAAGAATTTGAAGCATTTGAAGCAAGTGTACAACCAGCTACTCGTCACCATCGTTGCTGTACTTTCAGGACATTATTGTTTCCCACTGGTTGAACTTTGTGAAATATTGGAAATCACGGTTGCTTCTCCTTGTTTTGTTAAACATTTGAAATTATGACATGCTACTCATATATTATGGAGTAATTGTATAACATTGATGGAATAAGGCTTTGAATAAGGCACTAATGCAAGATTTTTTCTCAACGTATTTATTCATTGTTTGCAGCTTCATTCTTTGTTTCTCTTGACTGTGATCCCCCTTTCACTTTTTTGGAGGTAACTAACAGCATGCTTTTCTTTGAGGTGGGGTGAATGGTTGTGCAGTGTTATGTCTCCTCTGCACACGAAAGCTCATACCTTGAATAAAAACTTTCTTGTTTTTAAAGGTGCCACTGGACTCAAACTTTGTTCTACTGCTCCAGATCAACCTGGATCTATCTTGAAGTAATCCAGTACACTCAATCCTCTGCACCTTGTGAGAATCAACACTGTCCAATGCTGTCTGTGTGGCTGTGAGCCTCCATTCCCCATTTGCAAGGTGCTTGGAAATAAAGGCCACTCAGTGCTGGGAGTTGCCTTTCCCCCTCCTCTTTTCTCCACAGCCACTTCCTGGTTGCTATTTGGAGTTCCCTTCAAAGCACCTGTTCGTACCACTTTCAGTCCAGGTCAGCCTAGAAGCCACACCAGACACACAGGTCCAGTTGTCCATGTCCTTGATTTTAAATAAATACAGGAGAAGAAAGAGGGCTTTTGCCTCTTATAAAAAACATGCCAGTATTAGTGAGGCAAGAAACCATGTCCCCAGTCTTACATAAAATCAGAGAATAGGTCTGCAGTACAAAGGGAGAAAAAAATCCCTCTTCAAGGCAAAGAATTCAGAAATAACCTAAGAATAAAATATCATCAGTGGCTTTAAGAAATGGGACACTTTTCAAAGGCAACAATTCTATCTACAGAGAAGAAAAGGTAAGCAAGAAGATCAAACACTATTGAAGACAGATATAAGTAATGCATTGGAGCTATGTACTGAGATTTTCCATTAAGAACCCCTGATCTCAGATGTCGTGGTAAATTATTACACTGAAACTAGCAATAACCTAGTTTTCCTGCAGAAGTTTGTTTCAAAACAGCAGCATAACAGTTTCCCATTACTAGTTGCCATTTCTGTGAAAGTAAAATCAATATCATTACCCATTTCAACTCTCTAGTTAACACATTTAATATACAAAACGGAACGTTTTTTTTAAAAATGCACAGAGAGGATCCAGAGAAGATATATGTTGTAGGGGTAAGGACCATTCCAAACAAGTTATTTTATATGGGTCAACAACAGCAGTTCTCGTGCCTTGGGAGAATGCTGTGAACAACCCTGATCCTAAAAGACAGAACAAGCTATGAATATAAAATAAGATAAACAGTTATGCAGGATACAGTAGTGAATGAAACAACCAACAAAATTATTCTTCTCAAACTTGTTTCCAAAGCATTTAAGGTATTTTAATTATATTCCATTCTGGATGCTGCAGTTCTATTAAAATTCTTCATAGATTATGAGAAAATCTAAGAGAACTCCATTTTTAAAGTATATTTTCAACCATACACTTTAATAAGCAATACCAGCACTCCCTAACAAAACATTAGAACAAAAGTCTCCTGAGATTAATACTATTCCATTTATAAAGGCAATGAAATGAAACATTTTTATATCCACTCAAGCTTGTTCAGATAAAAAAATCTTGTTCCAATTACCAGATAGGGATCA
This sequence comes from Lepidodactylus listeri, assembly GCA_029233225.1. Classification (NCBI taxonomy): domain Eukaryota; kingdom Metazoa; phylum Chordata; class Lepidosauria; order Squamata; family Gekkonidae; genus Lepidodactylus; species Lepidodactylus listeri. The sequence continues at coordinate 15,930,974 of JARCFY010000012.1, forward strand.
AATGCTCTAAAGTGAAGCCTTTAGCCTGCAGAAGATTACTGGGTTTTCTCCATTCAAAATGTGAATTGTACAGGATTTAGTAGACATCGTTAGTGATTTTCATTCCAGTGGTGCTTTTCCTGAACTTCAGAAAAATGAGATCTGAAAAGTGGGCTTTGATCACTAGTTTAGAATGCAGCACTTCCTTTAATACCTTTTGGATACTACTGTAGAAACTCCTTTTTGGTCTTTCTCTACAGAAAATCCTTTAAGCAGAAGCTATGCTGCAATTTGTTCCATTTCAGAAGAAAAGTGCAATGTAAACAGATGGCCTGGGTTACATCCGAACAAGCGTTAATTATGGAGTATTAAGACAGCTGGGGCACTATTTCAAAAAATAAAAAGTTTCAACAAAAGCAAAAGTGGAAGCTTAACCTTTTTCTTGTTGTTGCTTGTTTTCTGATATGAGTATCTGAATGTGTTTCAAATGTTTCATCAAAATTATATGAGTAACTACAGAAAGCTCAATTGTTCCTTCACAAAATTAGAGGCAACCAGAATGGTTTCAAGAGGAATCTCAACCAAATGTCAGTTAATTTGCCAAATTTGTATCCAATTTTTTGATCATAGTATCCAAAGCGACTCACAATAGTTATAAAATGCAATGGATTTTCACTTAAAAATAAAGGGGGGAATCAGTTGAAAATTAAAATCATCAAATTAACAGACCCATTAGAAGATATCTGGGTGGCAAGCGGGGGGGGGGGGGATTGAAAAAATGAATTATAAAACACTCAAAACTAAACTTAAACATTTTGCTTTTCTAAATATGCTGAAGGAAACAAGAAGGGACAACTGTGGAAGCTTTACATCATGGGGTCCAACATTTATAAAATCACTTGACTAACTATGGCTCATCTCCTGGTGCTTAGCTTGTGTTTTCTCTCTTTGAGTACCTTGGTCTGCTGCTTAAAGTCTGGGTATGGATGACACCCTCCAGGTGGGACGTGGAGATGCCCCAGAATTACAGCTCATCTCCAGACTACAGAGATCAATTCCCCTGGAGAAAATTGATGTTTTGGAGGGTGGACTCTATGGCATTGTGCTCCACTGCAGTCCCTGCCCTACCCACGCTTCCATAGGCATCAACTACGGGGGGGGCTCGAGCCTCCCCTGAAATTTCCCGGGGGGGGCTCAGCCTCCCCCGGCAAAATGGAGCGCCCGCCGGTGGGGGAGGCTGATAAAATCAACGGCGGCTGCCCTCCCCTGCACATTTACTGCCCGCCACTTGGAAATGGAAAGGTAGAAAGGCAGACGGGTCCCCAGAGGGCTCAAGGCCGCAAAAGCGAAGAGGAGGGGCGAACGGGGCGGAGGCGCCATTTTTAAACGGTTGACAGTTGGTGTCGTTGCTGGTAGGTGAGCGGAGTAAGTGTGCGGGGCCGCACGTTGTCGAAGGGCCGTGTGGCTCTTGTCCTCCTACCCAGAATGTCCCGCTGAGGATCGGGGCTCCCCCTGCTCCCCTCCTGTGCCAAGTCTGCCTCCTTGGGGCCGGGGGGAAAAGCGGCGGGGACACGGTCCCGTGCGCACGCGCACGAAAGAGCCCCCCCCCCCAGGATTTCCAAAGTCTACGCCCCTGCACGCTTCACACACAAATTCGCAGGAGTTTCCCAACCTGGATCTGGCAGCCCTACCCCCCATCCTCTGCCAGTGGCCAGGGGGACCTGGCATACCTAAATCTGATCCCTGGATATGGATTATCCCTGGATAATGTTGTGCCTCTCTTCTTATAAACACAGAGCTGGAAGGGATCTCAAGGGTCATCTAGTCCAACCCCCTGCACAATGCAGGAAATTCACAAATACCTCCCCCCTCACTCCCTTAGTGACCCCTGCTCTATGCTCAGAGGAAGGCAAAAAAAAACCCAGAATCCCTGGGCCAATATTGCCTGGAGGAAATATCCTTCCTTGAAAAGCACTGGAAGCGGAGTCCGGTTGCAGTGAAATCAGCATACATTTTATTGAGCAGGATCAGATGAGGGATGAGGGACGGAGGTCAGGGGGCCTGCTTATATGCACAGGTAAACTGCACCCCCTGACCTCGCCAGAACAAGGTAATTGGATAAGTTTCCTGCCAGAGACTATCATAGAACTATTTGAATATCCTAAGCCTCTGATAGGGGGACATTTAGGATCCTATTGTTCTCTGGCCCCAAGCTCAGGGCTTAACCAGGCCATGTGCTCTGTGGGGCCATGTGGTCGCCGCCATTACATACATTACACTTCCTAACCCAAAAGTGGCGATTGGCATTCCCCTGGGCATGTAAGAAAGGGCCACAAGAGCCAAGCACTGACTCATCACTTCCTGCCTTCCCTCTCATGATCTGCCAAAGTTCATAGAATCAGCATGGCTGTCAGATGGCCATCTAGCCTCTGCTTAAAAACCTCCAAAGAAGGAGAGCCCACCACCTCCTGAGAAAGCCTGTTCTTGTCACATGACTTCCTGTCATGAACTTGGAGCTCAGTGGGTTCCATGTTCAGCAGGTTCCCATGCCTAAAACAGCTGAATATCACTGGGCTAGACAGACAGAAAGCAGTCACAATTCTCCAGGAAGTTCCTACACAAACACTTTCTTAAAGTCCTGCAGTGTGTTTGTTTACATTTTATATTGTTCCCCCAGGTTCATAGCAAAATACTCCCTCTCTGTAAATGACCCCATTGTGCAGACTTTTTGATCCACACTCTGAGGCTATTATTAGATATAATGGTGCTCACTAGATGCTCAAAATGGAAGTTACAGCTCAGATGACTTCAATACATACCCAAAATTTCAGTGATATGGAAAAGACAGCTGATTTTTATTTCACACCAAATGACTGAAACGTTAGGGCATGGACAAAACTGCGCTTTGTTCTAACAGAATACATGTTCTGAGCTGCAGTTGGAGGGGAGAAATGACTGCCACAGCCTCCAAAAGTTGAGGTACAGCCAATGTTATATGCAAAGTTAACTACCTCAAGTTCTCATATGAGGGCTAAGGCAGTGCTCCAGAAGTTCTGCAAAATGTCTTTAGGGCACTGCCTATCACTTCTGTGACAGAAAAATGCAGATAATGCTAGTCCCTAGCTTGCAGAAGACTGGGCCCTTATTTCCATTACTTGCTGCATGGGACTTTCTGCCAGTGAAACCTCATCCCACCTCAGGTCTACCCAAGGCAGCAAAACAATGGCCTCTGGCCCAGATATGCCATTGACTGACCCTCCTCCCTAAGGATGAACATGAACCAGGAAAATGCAGTTCGTGGTTTATGACATGCCCTGTTTGCAAACCATGGACCATCATGAATTTTTAGCCACCTCACAAACAGGTTCGGTTTGTGAGATGGTAGAACGCCCCCCCCCCCCCAAGCAGGCTAGAGGCACCAAACACACTCTGTAACAAAGAATAGGCGGCATGGAGGAAGGGAATAAGACAGAGGGGAGGAGTAAGGATGGGCATGAACTGGCTCACGAACTAAAGTTTGTGATGAATTTTGGCCAATTCGTGTTTCATGAGTCAAGTTCGTGACGGGTCATTCGGCACAAACTTTCTACAAGCTTTCAAGCTGTTCGTGGAGGTTCATGCCAGTTTGTTCTATACCGCCTGTCGTTTCCCCAAAAACACTTTCCTGGGGGCACTTTTTTTGGGGGGGGCTGTAACCCAGACCCTGTAAATCTAATCCTCACCAAACTTGGAGGGCAGATCAAAGAGAGTTAGCCGGAGAGCCCCTGCAAGTTTGATGTCCCTAGCCTGCGAAGGATCCAGCTGTCAGCTGTCATTCTGAGAGACACAGGTTCAGGAAGTTTAGGCATGAAGCTCCACGAACAGCTTGAAAGTCTGTAGAAAGTTAGTGCCGAGTGACCTGTCACGAACTTGACTTCATGAAGCACAAACTAGTCAAAATTCATTCGTGAGCCAGTTCATGCCCATCCTTACACCTCCCCTCTGTCCCATTCCCTTCCTCCATGCCACCTATTCTTTGTTACAGAGTGGCAATGTGCCTTAGAAGAGGTGAGGAAGATCGAAGGCAAAATCCAGTGGAGCCACTCTCAGATCCCTGGCTGGGCCCAAGTAGTTAGACTGATGCTTCCTAATGTGGCATGTAATGGTAACACTGCATCCCATCCTGGGTTGCTCAGATCCTATTTCTCCCATGCTTCTGTACTTAAACCTGGAAGCAGCAGTCTGTATGCATATAAAGCCAAGACAGAATGGGAGAGCAGAGCAGCCATCATTAAAGGAAGGGCTAAGCCTATGATTCATGAAGTGCTGGGCTAGTCACAGTGCACCCTGTTCAGGCCAGTAGGTGGCAAAATAACTATCTGTTTTTTTCGGCTGTCTTTTTGCCACCGTGTTTATGCCTCAGGCACTTTGCAAAGAAAGGGGCAAAGATGCAGCATCTTCTCTTCAAAGGGATGAGTGTGTGTGAGAAGGCTGCCCATTCAGCAATACAGAGTGATATGAGACTCCTGTTTCCTCTGATATGGGGGAAAGTGGTATTTGGGAATAGGACGAGTGGTCCCTTTGACCGTTTTTGTGCTTCATAGACAAAGTTGCACCCTTGTACTTCACATGAATTAACCTGGCATAGCTGTCATCTCTTGTTACTGTATGCACAATCACATGGATTAGAATTCCACATAAGCAAAATGCACTAAAAAGGCATTTCTTCAAAAGTAAATAAACATCAATAGGCTTTGGAGAGGGAGGGTTGTCTGAAAAAAAATAAATCAAAATAAGGGTCATAAGGGTGTGACAGTCTGAGAATCAATGGTTTAGGCTATATGAATATTTATTGGTATGGCAATCTTTTCCATCATTAGTAGTTCTGAATTGTGTCTCACTAGGGTAATATATGCATGATTTACTTTTATTAGATCTCCAAGTGTCCATTACCCTGGTATCCCTTTATTTAGTATTCCCCAACACAATGATCAAGAATCGAATAACTGCCTCCCCCCAATCCACCATCTTTTATGTCAACAGACCTATTATCTTTCAAAAGTTAACCTTGAAGAAATACAGCCAAACACTTCTACGGTACACTTATAACCAAGCTGGAACAACCATATATTTAATAAATCCTCTTCTTTGTTATTAGCAACAAATATTCTTTACTATTAGCAACAATTATTCTTGCTTATAGAGCAGTAGACTTTTAAATAAAAGGTCAACTTGATTTCCCTCGGTTGTAATGGAACTCAGTTGAGGAACAAAGTGCAGTGTCATTTTCTGTAATGCAGTCTATTAATTTTTGATTGCACTTGAAGCTACTAATTATAACATTAGCAGCAAATGTCTCACTGAGTAGCACTTTTAATTCAAACAAAAACAATGTTCACATTCATAGGAAAGGAATACAAATTAAAAGGACTTAGGTATTCTGAAGGCTTTTATCAAATGCTTCCTGATAAACAACCAGCCATATTAATATGCAATACCTATCTGACAGAGCCCACAGCATACAACAATGCTATGTACACATATAGCAATTATGTTAATCTGTAGCACAGTCTTTCAACAAAACTGTGATACTCCTATGTCACTGGAATAATGGACACACTCCAGCAAAATATGTTAAAATTCCTTTGATTTAATTGGGAAAGTTAAACACACACTTAAATCTACCTGGTTTAAAGCGAGGAGGTTTTACTTAAATTTGTGCTGGATCACAGCAAGTGTTTTTAATTGAGACATGCCAATTTTTTGACACCCATAGTATCAAAACAACCTACCAATTGTGTATTAATTTAATTATTCTGAATATTAGGAGAATCACTGAAAATAAGAACAAGGATATAAATATCAAATAGTAATGACCTAAATTATCTCTAGAAGAATCGTTGCTTCCTTTAAACAAATGTATGTGCATGACAATTTGCTTTCTTGAGTACAGGTGAAGAATAATGGGAAAACTGAATGGGATTGGCAAGAGGGAGATGGGGGAGGTGAAATGAAATCTGTCCAAGTCCTTGTGGGTGCCCCCGCTTGTTATAAATAATTCTGAAACCAGTCTATTTAAAACAATGACTTGGGGGGGGGGATTTTTTTCAGGCGCTGATTCATTGCTACCTAGAGGCGATAAAACCCCATGAATCATGAAGAGATGTAACTGCAGCTGTCCTGACTGTTGCCTTTTAAATACTTGGTTAACACTATAGGATATGCTCATTCAGTGGTATCTAGAAACAAGCCATAACAACTATTACTGTTTGTGTACTCTATAAAAAAAATCCTACAATGGCATTGCTTTCACTTCAGCACATTTTCATTGCTGTTGTAAATCGTTCTTTTGTTTCCTTAAAGTAATTTATACATCATTCAGTCACAACCAATGGAAACACAATGTTGGGAAATGCATTAGTTTTAATGGGAAATATTCAGCATGAGGAAAGCATGACTTGCAAAAATACTCTCAGGTTAATTTCTCACAAGGGAGAAATGATACCACAATGGGAATAGTTGTACTGAAGCACTCAGAAAATTCAGTATTATTCTTAGTGATATCCAAACTGTAGTGCAAATTCATAAGCCATACACCTGACCAATAAATATTTACATGCCTGACTAATAAATATTTACATGCTGCTTGGAAAAGAATTAAATTCTGTGTCCTAAAATGTGCCTTACATTTCTGTCTCTTTTAATACAGTGGTATCTTGGGAACAAATAAAATACATTATCAGCCACTGTCCACTTTTGACAGGAGTATACTGCCTACTTTTTAACACATTCCTTTATAAGGTCTTGCCCTCTCAATTACTGCTCGTTTGAGAACAGGTGCATTCTGCCTGTGTGTTTCTTTGGATAAATGTGGTGGATGAAAAATGGCAAGCTGCCCAGGAACAATGCAAACTTCCATAATAATAGTTTATTAAAAAAATCCCCAAGCAGGAAGGTAGCGACAAAAAAAGAAAATAAAAACCAAGCATCGACAGAACATCTTGAAGCTCTAAAGCTGAACTAGAACTGCTGGTACAATTTTATAAGATGTTCATAAAGTGCTTTGAATAAATGTAGAAATCACAACTTTAGAATATACATAGTGTCTGAAGGATTAGAACAAACAAAAAATAACTTGCAAGATCCATACCTGGATATAATGAGTATTCAGGGCTGGCACAGAAAAGGGGAAAAGGTGTCAGGATGTGATGTCACAACAGGACTTGGACCTCTGTAGCAAGACCTGGAACTCCAGGTGGGACCTGGAAATCTCCCAGAATTATAACTGTTCTCCCGACCACAGAGATCAGTTTCCCTAGAGAAAATGGCTGTTTTGGTGGAATTATATCTTGCTAAGATCTGTCCCATCCCCAAACCATGCCCTCCCCAGGCTCCACCCCCAAATCTTCAGGAATTTCCCAGCCCAGAGTTGGCAACCCTATACCTCAAGAATGTGAAGCAGGGATTTAGTTAGGGTTGCCAGATCCACTCGTCTTGCCAGCAGGGAGATCTTGGAGGCATTCTGGGAGTGAGCAGGGACATCCCTAACACACTGACATCACCCGGAAGTGACATCACTGTGTCGGGGGTGACGCTCTTGGTAAAATCCATGGTAAAATCAGGGTCAAACCATAGACTTTTGCCCCAAAACTAGAGCATCACTGCGCAACATCCCAAATGTGATTACATTACTTCTGGGTCACATCATCATCACATTGGGCACATTTGCTGTTTGTGGGCAGGGTTTCCCCCGCTGGCCAGCTGGCCGCAAGTGAAGAGAAGAACCCAAAACTGGGGGATTCCCTGCCCGGACCTGAGGAATGGCAACCCTAGGTTTAGTCTGTGCACCAACAACAACCTTTGGCTGAAAGAGTTAAATAGAGGTTAAAGAGAAAGTGTTCTAACAACAGTAGGCCACAGTATGCCACATGGGACTGCCTGATCTCCATAAAAGCTTCCAGGTAAGGTTTGCTCAGTGATTTGTACATCTGGGGGATTCTACTGCTCCCCACTGACCATCTTTGCACCTATACCTTGCTTAGGCTCTCACTTACTTTGTCCTCCTCTCTCCCCAATTTGACAAGGGAGCTAAGACATGGGCCTGAAAACGAGGCAAGTCATGGATATAGGGTTACCAGTTCTTGGTTGGGAAATGCCTGGAGATTTGGGGGGGTTGAGCCTGGGAAGGGTGAGGTTTGGGAAGGGGAGGGACCCCAGCAAGGTATAAAGCCATAGTCTGTCCTCCAAAGCAGCCATTTTTTTTCCAGGTGAACTGATCTTGGTCATCTGGAGATCAACTGCAATAGTGAGAGATCTCAAGGTTCCACGTGGAGGTTGGCAGCCCTACATGGCTAGCATCAAGCCAGATGATTAAAAAGCAACTATGTCCATAGCTTATGTGACTTAACACACTTCTCAGAAGAATCTGCGTTAAGTGAGGCAAGAGCCAATGAAACTGCAAAAACTGTTCAATCGAGGGTTTTTCCCTAAATTAATGGCTAGGTATTGATTATCTATCAGTGATACGTGGTAATGTCACAGTATAAGTGCTCAAAGTTTTGCAATAGCCGCTGAATAACTGTGAAGACTGGCAACTGCTTGGTTAAATGTGTTCATCACAATCCCCTTAAATCAGTGTGCATTTGTTAACAGCTTTATCATACTGGGAAAAATAAATATCCATTAGCTATTTTTATTTTATATAAACCAATTTGTTTTAAAGACAGAAAAGAGTTATTTCAAAAAGCTATCATGAAATTCAGGGAAACTGTACTTTTTGGTATCATAGAAAATGTGTGATATGGAGAAAGAAAACCCAGGGCATTTTTATGAAAGAAAATAAATGCCATGAAAATCTGTTGAGGAAACCAGCTGGCACGTCCTCCTGCAATGAAGAACAGTTTCTTCCAGCAATAAACTGATAGTTTCACACATCACATAATCTGCCCACCAAAGCAATCCCAGAGCCAATTGTGTCACATGCAAAAACAGCTGTTCCTTGACAGAAACTGGGCATGGGTGAAACCAGCAGAGGCAATTTATCCTAATTTTTCAAGTGCACTTGCCCATATCCAGTAATGTCAATGCCCTCTAATACATTTGTTTATTATTAAGATCCTCCTGGTAATAATCATCCAGTATGTCCCATCAACCTGAACATATCCAAAAGGCTTGGACAATCAAAGGTTTGCACACACAGTAATTTGCATGCAATTAAACAATGATAATAACTGTCAGATATTAATCAGCATTAACAGATAAATGATTTAATACCTCATTGCCCTACATGTTTCAGACAGTTTAAAATTCAGCAATGCCTCCCAGCCAAGGAACCCTGTTACCCAATAGCATTTAGAGAAAGGGCAAAGAAATAAGATGTGCCTACATCACCTCTGGGTGACATATGCATGTCACTCAGTGTCCCCGCCCATTCACAGAACACACACCTCAATCCCCCCTCAGTGGGATGATCAGACCTGGCAACCCTAATCCAGCCAGCTGTAGTAAGGACACTTCCACTGGTCTTGAACTACCCAGCAGGAAACCATGAAGAAGAAGAGGAAGATATGGGTGAAGCAGCATCCTCCCGTTTTCTGAAGCTGCCAACAGGGTTGCCATGATTCTGATACATTTACACAAGATTGAGCAGGTGGGTAATTCCTACAAGTTTGTTGTTTTCTCAAAGATTTATATTTCTAACAAAGGAAGAAGAGGAGGAGGAGACTGGATTTATACCCCTCCTTCACTACTATAGGGAGAAAATTCCCTACCCAGTCAAACAGAGTTAGCTCTGAAGAGTGCAGAGATCCCTGGTCTGGTGTGTTAGAAACTACCTTTAGAGACCTTAAGAGTCAGTTAAAAACTCAAGACAAGTACTGGTGTTTCAAGAGAAGGGGTCTGGGTCAATGCTCCCTCTAAGCTGTAGAGTCTTGTGAGCAAAAATTCTACTTTATGAGCTACAGACATTAAAGTTGTGAGCAAATGATTTGACTACTGCATAAATTAGTTTGCTCTGGAGCCATCCTTCCTGAGCTAAGACAAAAATGTGTGAGCCAGAGCCTAAAAAACTGTGAGCTGGCTCACACTAATTCATCTTAGAGGGAACACTGGTCTGGGTACTGGAAAGAGTGTACCAGCCTTCTGGAAACCAACAGTCAGAGAATATTCAAAGAAAGTGTACTGAAATGTCTGGGAAAACATTGGAACAAAAGCCTCTCAACATAAAGATTTAAGTCACTGTGAATAGCTTAAGAAACTCTCATTAGCCTGAAACATAAGAACAAGAGCCATCTTGGTGTAGTGATTAAGAGCATAGACTCTAATCTGGGAGAACCAGGTTTGATTCCCCACTCCTCCACAAGCAGCTGCTGGTGCGACCTTGGGTCAGTTACAAGTTCTTTCAGAACTGTTCTCTCAAGGGCAGTTCTTGAAAGAGCTCTCTCAGCCACACCTACCTCACAGGGTGTCTGTTGTGGGGAGAGGAAGGGAAGGGGATTGTTAGCTGCTTTGAGACTCTCTGGGGTAGTGAAGGGTGGGGTATAAATCCAATCTCCTCCTCCTCTTCTTCATCTTCTTCTCACATACTGATTTTACCATAGAATTATCTATATTGAGTTACCTCCGAAATTTTCAACCCCTGATTTCACCTAACCTTTACCCTCTCTGTTAAATCCGTTCATGGGGAGGGCGGGGTATAAATATGAAGTATAAATAAATAAAATTAAATAAAATATTTTGTTATTTTTAAATTTCAAAACACTTAGAGTGCCATTTAAGTTGTTTAAGTTAATGCGGGCTCCTCAGCCTTCCCTCAGGTTTCTGGGCTGAGCCAACAGCCAAAACATCATACTCTGACTGAGTGGGACAGCCAGAGTTCTTCAGCAAAGAAGAAAACACATTACTAAGGTGGCTCAGTCACTAAAGGGAAAGAAAAATAGAGGGAAAATCTTGCCTCTGAGGGAGGGAAGTACACAGGGCCGTCATATCTCTTTTTATAATGAACAAACCCTTACTGAAAGACAATCATGTATTTTCCCCAGACTACATAATATGGAGACTGAAAGGAGATAATTTAAAGCTTCCAGGAAAGGCATATTATCAATAATATGTGTTAAGTATAAGAATCCAAAGGTAAAAACATTATGGGGTGGATCATTATGAGAAGAGCATCTAGTGGAATAGTGACTAGAATTTACTTATTATTGCAAAAATTAGATAACAAACTTGCATTATGTAAAACAATGGAACAAAGATTTTAAAACGGTGAATTATTAAATGAATAGTCTTGAATATGGACTAATGTTTTATTAAAATCAATCTCAGAAAGTTTAAAAGAAAATTATGTAAAAGTCACTCTTCGCAGACTAGTTTGTATTCATAGAAACTTGGTAGACTGTTGTTGCAGTGTCAGTCGCCTTTGACACATATGGTTCAAATTTTTTGCATACTTAAGATTTTGGATTCAAATTTCTATATTACTGAATGTAGGGTTGCCAGGGGCCCCTGGCCAACAGTGGGAGATAGAGGGTAGGGTTGCCAGCTCCAAGCTGGGAAACCCCTGGAGAACTGGGGATGGAGCCTGGGGAAAACAGAGACCTCAGTGGAGTACAATACCATCAAGTCTGTTAAAAGTTGAGGACTTTGCGCTGTCTCCTGTCTCAAACTTGAGAAGATGGCACCAAAGAGTTTAGGCAGATAGAGAAGTCAGGACACATAGCGCATCCTTGCTTTCCTGCAATCTGATCCTTTCCTTTGAAGTAGAATGCTACTCTTAGGGGCAGTTTCCTCTGCTTCTGCTCTCACACTCTCCTTGCATGCACAAAAAGAAGGTACATGATCTCCATCTTGCACCATGGAGGCTTCATGTGCATCCACCATCCAACACCTTCTAGTTAGTTAGAATAGGTCATCTATATCTATCTCTTACCTGCACTCTCAAGCATGTATTTCCTTTAATAAAAGTTGCTTATCCGTTTTAGAACTGACTGCTGATTCCATGTAGCTTTGTAAATCTGTTGCCACACCCAGTTCCAAGCTCTGCTGTGTTAAAGCCTTTGAGCACTCTGCTACTTTTCCATGGTTCCCTGGCAGTACCTAGTCCAGAGAATCCAACTAAGTCCACCCTCCAAAGTAGTCATTTCTTCAGGGGAACTGATCTCTGTAGTCCGGAGATGAGCTGTAATTCCAGGGGATCTCCAGGTCTCACTTGGAGACTGGCATCCCTAACTGAATGATATCTCAGGATATGATTTTCCTATGGAACCTAAAATATTTCTTCCATATTATCTGAAGACTCTGTATTGGACACTAACCTCAAATTAATATTGTGATTACTGACAGCTGCTAAAATAACTATTGCAACCACCTGGAAAAATTAAAGTCTCACAACCATTTCTGAATGGTTGGACAGTGTTTGGAGAATGGTTTTAATGACCAAATTAGGTTATTTTTTATGGAAACCAAAAGAACAAATCTTCCTTTAGAAATAGATTTATGGAAAGAGGGATACTGTTTGTCAGATTTTAGAATGCTAAAGTGAATGATGGAGTATATCAGGGGTCCCCAATCTTCTTGAGACTGAGCAGTTTTTAGAATTTTTTTTTTATTGATTTTATCTATTTCTACTACTACATCGCTACTTTTCTAAGCTATATTTACCTTATACAGAGTGTGCTTTAACATTTGCTTAATATTACCTTACCATTAATACATATGAAGCATTTTAAACCTTGGTTAATATTCAATTAAGATTGTTACTGATGATATATGAAAAATAAAAAAGCTGTTTGACAGACATGTTCTTTTGAAGGAATGCTTAATTATACAAATTATATATAATATATAAGTGCGATTTCAAAAAACATTTCAGCCCTTATTTCTTCTTTCGTCCTCTTCTTGTCTTAACAGTCTCTTCTTGTACCTTTGGAGCTGCTGCTCCTTTTTCCGAGTCAGAAATTTCTTCTTCGCTCTTTGAGCTATCAAATCCATACATACTTTCTTGCGATGCCAGCGAACCATCTGAGTCTCTCTCTTTTCTCTTTTCTTTGCTTTTTTCCAAAAAACTTTTTGCCTGTTGAACAGAGTCAATCTTGTATTTTTTGTCTTTGATGCTGAAGCTCAGTCCTTCCAGAACATTCCACCTATAGATAATAGATTCAGACTGTAGCCAAGATGTCAGTTTTCCATAGGCTTTCCTTCTTTTCCTTATTTCAAATGGGATATCTTTCATCACTTTAACTTCTTTTCCTTTGATCTTCAGAACCGCTTTATTTGTGGTCCTAAGCACCACATCTCTTATTGACTTTTTGGAGAACCTTATCTGAATCTCACCAGGCAGGCTTTTCTTTTTAGTATAGTCTGGATAGGTTCTGTAAACCATATCCATATCGCTTTTTATTTCCGCTGCTTTTAAGCCCGTCACTGGTTCAAGCGCTTCACTTAACAGATTTTTAAGGTCTTCTCCTTTATCCTCTGGTACATTCTGAAGTCTTAGGAAAAAATTCGACCTTTCCATCTGTAGTTTCAAAAGCTGATCAGAGTGGAAGGCCTTTTCTTTCTCCGCTTTTTGTAGCCTTGAATCATGATTTTTTACTGAAGTCTTAACTTCCAGAAGTTCTCGCTGCAGCTTCTCTGTAGTTTTATTCGACTCCTTCAGGTCCAGCTGCATCTTGTCAATCTTGACGTTGAGAGCTGTCATTTGGTCCACTAGAGGTCGCAATAACGAGGAGAACACAGTGCTCATCTCTGTGGTATCAACCTTTGAACTCGGAGCTGTACTTCCTAGTTTGGGGGAAGGTTTCGGTTTCCCCGCCATTGTTGAGGCTGCGCTTCTTTGTTGATAGTTAGATAAGATGGACGAAAGAAGCAAATTCTACGACTGCGCTTATATCTTTTTAAAGTTCATATCCTCTAAAGAGCGATGCCGCCATCTAGCAAGCCGAACGTGCGTTTTTTCATGCAGTAACGCCATGTAAAGAGTCCCGTAAGTACGCCAGTCTCGAGGGGGGGGGTTTGCTCCACCCGCCTTTCCCGCTGTGTTCTGTTTATTTTTACTTCAGACTCACGTTTTCTCCGTGCGTAACTATAAGTTCCAGCTTCAACGCTTCGCACTCTCTGCTGCTTCTCGGTTTTGCGCTTTTAGCCATACAGCTCCCACGGACGGGGGAACCTATGGGGGTGATGAAAGGGGACCTCGATCCCTCGATCGCCACCGTAGGGAGAGATTCCCTTCGTGCCACCCCAGGCAGAGCCCCTTCACTAGGGTCTCTGGGGGCTCGGCACCAGTCCGAAGCCCCTTCTTCCCACCGGGTACGGATCGCGCTCCCCGCAGATGCGGAGGAGCGCGTCCGCCATGGTCGCAAGTCTTGCCGGAAGTCAGTTTTTAGAATTTTGAGAAAGATGGGTGACCGCCATCCCAAAATGGCTGCTGCAAGAGGTGGAGCCAAACATGATACACTTCCCTCCTAACTTGCAAAAGAATTGCAAAAGAAGAATAAAGAGACAGGAAGGAAGGCCTGAGGGAGGAGGGAGACAGAAAAAGGAGAATAAAAAAGAATGTGTGAAGGGGGAATAAAGCCACACACTAAGGAAAAAATTATTTTCCCCCTGAACAAAATCCGGACTATTATTTGAATTTCTTTGTTAAATCTGAATTATATCAGAATTCTTAAAAAAACAAAAACAATCAAGCTTCTAATTCAGAACGTTTACAGCTAAACTTACACAGATAACCATGTTGAGAAGACTACTAGAAAAGTGCAGAAGAAACATATTAATTAATTAATTGGGATTATAAAGGAATCAGTGCAGTGTGATACAGTATAGGCTGGATTATCAACAGGGTCAATGTGTGGCATAAATGAAATGCTATTGTTTGCTGTGATCTGCTATTGGCTAAAGATGCAACAATTTAATTACATCACCCTAGTACACAAAGGCAGCATTATAAACAGGTTTCACTAACATGCCAACTAACTGCTTCACAGTAAACACCCATTGCTACTGGCTAAATGGTTAACTGGCTACATTCATTCCCCAAATGACAATTCATTTTGGCATAAAAGAATTCACTCATGTAAACAATAAATAACATCACACATTTTAAGGTTATTCTATTGGATCCTTGTGAGATCTGCCTCCTGAGCTGTTTGTATTAATGCTACCTAACAAGTCTCATCACAGAAATGGAGAATTTTCCTCTTTAGAGCAGCCTGCATATTTTTTAAAATGCAAATTATAGTACTGAACATCTTTTCAATCCAGCAGGTGCTTTAAACTGCAGTTTAATGAAACAGGGACACACATAGGTCTGGTTTTGTCTACTAACATCCCCCTTCCCAACCCTCCCCAATAAATGGAAACCACCTGCTCAGGTGATTAACTGTCTTATAGACCTCTAAGGCATAGTCATTTATGAAGCAAGTCAAGAAGAAAACAGCTCCTCTGAGAAACCTACATTTAGCAGAACAATGTTATGTGGTTAAAAAAGCAAGAATTGCAAGCTGGGACATTTACTGTATACCACATGTCATCATTTTACTTGCAAACCTATATGGCTGCACTCTTACATAAATCATTGAGATTCATGGTACACTGAACCAATCTACACATTTAGTTTCTGGTAAAAGAAACAGTTTTCCACATTTCTTTTTGTTGCCACTACATGTTTCTTGCAGCACTCATTTCATTCATTCTCCTTCATAAAATTCAACATGCATTCTTTGAATGTCTTTTGCACAATTCTTTGGTATGCTTTACAGCAGCAGAACTTTAGTGAAAGAGAAATGAAGGAGGTTCAATTAAGACATTACCTCAAGCCATGGTTAAGGAAGCTTGTGTCCTATGATTTTACAGTACAGAGTGAATGATCATAGAGTTTATCTTGTATACTTCCAAGTTTTGCATAGAAATCTCAAAAACTGTCCCTCTTACATGGCTCTATAGCCCCACTGTTTCATGGTCTTTTAAATGTACTATTCACAACCTCTCCAGTGCTATTAGCTGATATATAGCTACAACAGAAGAACACTAGAACAATTTCTTTATTTGTGTAAACTAACCAGAGCTTGGTCTAGCAATCTGCTTCCACATACAAAGTAAGTACAGAACTTTCAGTAAGGAAAGTGTTTTTTTTTCAAACTCCTATTCTCCTGCAGTATTATACAGTGGTAAGAGAGTCAGACTAAGATGTGGAAGACCCAGGTTCAAATCTCCACTCTGCCATGGAAACTCACTGAGGTGCCTTGTGCCAGTCACTTGTAGGGTTCTGCAGTTCCCCCTTCATCACCAGTGTAAGATTCTGCACTTTATTCAGGAATGTGCAGACAGTCACTTAATCAACACTGAGAAACTTTATTCAGGAGAAGCAAGGAATAGAACCCAAGGCTTAACCAAGTCCTTCATAGCAGTCCTCTGTAATATGTATAATCTCCAGATTCTAATACCCTCAAACTAGTATAAAACATGAAACAGCCTCATGAACATTACATCACTGTGTCTCAGACTAACCTACATCACAGGATTGATGTTGCAAGGATTAATGTAAGAGGGGAAATGATGTCATAGGTCACACTAGGTCTCCTTAGGAGAAAAGTGGGGTATTAAATAAAAAACATCCCATTCCTACAAAATTCCTCTGTAACTCCCTGCTGGCTTCCTTACCTGGGTGGGCTGGAGAAAGAAGCAGCCAATAGTAAATGGATCTAATCTGCATTTAATATTGAAGCTTCTGGACGGAGATAAGCAAATGTTCAGAAGACTAACAGCCGAAGGTGCTCAAGCTCCCAGCCTGATACGGCCTCCAGCAGGGATGGCAGGCTGCTTGACGGTGCGTTGGGTGGTCGGTACACCAGCCAGACAGCTAAACTCTCCCCGGCATCCCAGACAAAGCCAGCACACTCTATGCCCGCAAGATTCCGCAGCGGGAGCACTCTGAAGGTATAACTCTCCCGAATGAACAAAGCCACTCCTCCTCCCTGCCCCTTAGTCCGGGATTGGTGGAGGACCAAGAACCCAGGAAGAGCCAACTGGGAGAGAGCCACAGTCTCCCCGTCTTGCACCCAGGTCTCAGTCACACATGCCAGGTCCATGTCCTGCTCTGACAGGAAGTCATGAAGGATCATGGTCTTATTGTTTATGGATCTGGCGTTACAAAACACCAATATCAGAGAGGGATTTTCTCTCCTAGCCCCACAACCTACTATCTTCGGGATGGGACACAGATTGGAAGGGGACCAAGCCCGTCCATGTCTCCGTTCCCTTCCCTTCCGATTCCATCTGGTCCCACCGCAATACTTTCCCCTCCCCAGGAGCATTGGTATCCCTTGACTGATCATCGTCCACTAATGGCCTTTGCCCATAGGCCTCAGCTGCCACTGGGCTACTGTTGTGTTCGTATTATTAAATAGCCACAGCTTGCAAAGACTCTGGTATGCAAAAGGTTCATTCTTACTGGCTAACGAATAAAGACTCTCATTGGTCCTTAAGCAAATCTTGGTAGCCAATCGCTGAGCCTCGCTTAGGTCCAATAGGATTGTTTGTATATAGTTACATTGTTTGAAGTTATGAGTTGGAACAGTATAAATTAAGGTGCCGCTCTCAGAGAGCTGTCTTTTGAGCTGAAGCAATGTGTTTGAATAAAATCCTGTTTGATTCATCGCCTCCCGCTCAATATTTTAAAGCTACTAACCAGTTGTTGTTGGTTCATCCACTCCCTGGCTTCTCGTACCCACCCGTCAAATGGCAGACACCACTCAGTGCAGTACAGTCAACCAACTTTCCCAATTCCAATTTACAGTAGTCACCTCACAGATACAAATACAACCAAATACAAATCCTACCCACCCCGACCTCCTTTCTAGCTACTCCTCCCCGCAAGATTAAACTATCCTAATCTAATTAATTTAAATAAAGAGTGGAAAATACTATCTAACTACCTATAAGACTACTAATGCAAACTATCCTAACCTACAATATCCTATACTAACTCCTATACTAAACTGAAAAACATAATTTTGAAATAAAGCAATATAGTTGGATATCCCTTTCTTTCCTTCCAATTATTTCTTTCTTTCTCTTTCCCTTTCTTTCTTTGAATGAATGAATATTTATTTGAGGTCAAAAACTATTTACATATAGTTACAGCAATCCCAAGTAAACAAGAGTCCCATTAAATTCCAACATGTAAGGTATAATAAATACATAATACTATTTAAATTTTTCTTTTTTCCCTTTCTTTTTTCTTTCCATTTCCAAACTGAAATTTTTTTAAAATAGGCTCATTTAGAATGTTTATGCTCATAGATTTTTTTGGCTCACAAAGTAGAATTTTTGCTCACAACAGTTGACAGCTTAGAGGGGACGCTGTTGTATCACAATCAGTTCCAGTCTTGTGGTAGCAGAGAGAATAGAGCTTCTCCATCTTCTGGCTTCAATTATGTAATCAATATTTGATTCTACTTGATTATACTTTGTTTCCCACTTTTGAGTTTCAGTCACTTATGATTATCAGCACAACTTGTTTAGGTGTGTGATTGATTTTTTCCTGGATGCTTTCATAAAAGCTTTCAATATCTTCCTCTTCAGTATCTGTAGTTGGAGTGTAAACTTGAATGATGGATATGTTGACAGTCTTTCCTTGAAGTCTGATTGATATTAATTTGTTAGCCTTTGTATTATAGCTCCTGATTGCTTGTGCTTCATCTCACCTTACTATTAGAAAAACTGTTTCTTCTGGGTTTTTTGTCATTTTCCAAGTAAAACATTTTGTAATTTTCTGATTTAAAATGTCCTAAGCCAGTCCATTTAGTTCACTCAGTTGGTATAGAGAGAAGAAATTCTGAAAAAATGACTTATCATAATAATCATTTAGAATTATATTGTATTTTATTTCTAATTAGCTATTTTTATAAAGTGGAAGAAAAAAAACATAGCCTTCCAAATCACCCACTAGCTGGATTATCTTGGTCTCTGTGGAGAATGAACTACCATCTTAAGTATACTTAACAGAATATGCCCTACTGAATACAATAGGGATTACTTCTAAGTAAAAATGCACCACATCAGGCTGCAGAGACAAGCTTTTTGATTTAACACAGGAAAAAAATGCATCCATCAGAACACTGCAAAAGTATAATGGAAACAAAGTAGATTTTAAGTGCAAATTACCTCCAATCCCAACTCATTCCACTGTTACCCTACTGCTAGATTTAAGACACACGCCTGAGTGGGCAACTTGAGTAGCTTCTTTTTCTCACTGATCTCTCTAACATGCTTACTTCTTTGTTGTTGCTGCTGGTACCACTTCTATCAGGTGTAGCAGTTTCCACGCCTCTTCTTCTAAGAAGCAGAGCTCCACATGCTGAATGATGCATTTTTTATTGAAAACACATTTTAAAAACTAGCTGGATTCCATTGTGCAAGCATCAATGGGAAGCTAATGTACATGATTCTCCTGGGAACAGAGCATTACCAAGGATAATCAACCAATAACTTTGACAATCTGGAATGATGTAGAAAAATTGGAGGGTATACCATTGCTTGCCAGTTATAATTTTGGAAAACCATTGTTTCTAGGGTTGCAAACTCTGGGTTGGGAAATTCTTGAAGATTTGGGGGATGGAATCAGGAGAGGGCAAGGTTTGGGGAAGGGATGGACCTCAGCAGCATACAATGCCATACCATCTATCTGCCAAAGCAGCCATTTTCTCTAAAGGAACTGATCTATGTAGTCTGGAAATCAGTTGTAATTCCAGGAGTAGGGTTGACAGCCTCAAGATGGTGGCTGAGATCTCCCACTAACTGATCTCCAGGTGACAGAGATCAGTTCACTTGGAGAAAATGGCTGCTTTGGAAGGTGGACTCTATGACATTACAATCCATTGAAGGCCCTCCACTCTCCAAACCCTGCACTCCTCAGGCTCCACCCCCAAAATCTCCAGGAATTTCCCAACCCAGAACTGGCAACTCTATTCAGGAGGTTTCCAGGCCCCACCTGGAGGCTGGTGATCCTAATGGTTTTGATTCTAAACTATGATTAATGCAAAGCAGTTTGGTGCGACATCTGAACTGAGCTAGAGTCACTCTGAACAAGAGCTCAGCCATAATTATGTTTACTAAAAACAGTACAGTTCCTCTGCAGATATAAACTTTAGATCTGATTTGGTTATAAGAAAGCTATCAATATAGACAGGAAATACTGAACCTGCATGTGGAATAAAAATTATATCATTACAGCTTGCATGATGGCTTTTGATAACAGAATGTACTGGGTTGGATCCAACAACTCTTTCCTGAGGAGTCTTTCTTTGACAGAGGTAGCCTTCCTCCAACAGAACAAAGATCCATCTGCCAGAGAAGGCTTCTTGTTTAATGAAAAGAACACACAGTAATTAGAAAGAGATTAAAAATCACTAGAAATGAGAAATTTTAAGAACAGTACAAACATGCAGAAATAAAACTGCCAGTGCAACAACAAATATGAGTAATTGAATAAAAACAGTTGCATTCAATAAAAAATATTACTGAATGGCAAGAGAGTTTGTAGGTGTATTATTCAACCGGGAAAAAGCATAATTAACCAATTTTTTTTCTAGGATGATAAAGACAGAAGACAAATGGGAGAGAGACAGATAAAATGGAACAAATTATTAGGACTCACTATGGAAATCCCATCACTAGAAAATATATACGATATTGTGAAGAATCAGTTATTTCAATTCTATGTGATAGGGAGGGCTACATTTCAATAGCATTTGTACAGAACTTATTTTTTATTCTGCTCCTTATGAATGAAGCTGTGAAATGATAATTTATTTGACTGATGTCTGAAAGCCCCTGAGTAACCCCTGAGGCTGAGTTAAGCAACATGGGGAGGGACTGCTCTCAGTGTGGAAAGAGGCAGGGAACTGCTGGAAAATGCACTCAGAATTCTTCTGACAACCAGGAAGCAACTGGGCATATGAAGCTGCTTTGAATCAGACCACTGATACATACAATTCAGTCTAATCTGACCAGCAGAAGCTCTCAGTCAGAAAAAGATCTTCCCCAATAATGGCTACCTACACTTCTTTTAACTGCAGATACCACACTGAACCTAGGACCTTCGGGTTCCAGAGCATGCACTCTACTACTGAGCCACAGTCTCTTCACAGAAGTTCAAAGACACAACTTACTAGGGAACAGCAGCAGCAATAAAATCTGGGAGGGGGCAAGAACGCACCCCCTAGAAATGACATCACCATTGCTACAGCAATTGTGACACTGAAAAATGGGAACAGAAATTCTTGCAGGAAGGTGAGGGCAGAGAGAACATCCAGCCTAGAGTTACCATTCCCTAGGTAGGGATGGAGGATTCCCCACTTTTGTGGGCTCCTGCCTGCCAGTGGCCAGCTGGACAGAGGGAGGAAATTCCCCCCACCCCCAAACGGGTACATCGTGTTCAATGCGCTGACATCACCCACAAGTGACGTAGGCACATTGGTGATGTGAGGAGTGATGCTCTAGTTTTGGGGCAAAACTCTATTGTTTGACGCAGGGCTTTTTTTGTAGAAAAAGCCCAGCAGGAACTCATTAGCATAATAGGCCACACCCAACAGCAGAAACGTATTAGCATTCCCTGCCCCATTTATCTTCATGACTACTCTTTGAGACAGGCTAGACTCTGAGGGATCACACAGGGGCTTCATGGCACAATAGAGACTTGAACCCACGTCTCCCAACACCTAATCTGACCCTCTTATCTCTGTAACACACTAAAAGTTTCATATGACGTCAACCCACAGACAGTTGGCAGCTCCCATGGGTTATCAACAAACTGTGTCAGATGTTTCATGGTATGGAGAGAAAAGAGATGTTAAGTTGCACTGGGTTGGAATGGAATGTGAATGCTACTAACTGAATGTGAAAGGAGTGTATGAAACTGAAAAAAGAACTAATGATGTGTTTTATACAATATATACAAAGGGGTTTTACTTGGCAGGGTACAGGATATGCTGTAGTAGCTCTACTGTTTCACAGGATCATGTTCTCTTATTAAACATGTAAAATGTACAGTTTTATCCATCCTATAATACATGAATAGTAAACTGGCTGCACAAACAAACTCAGGAAAAAGAGAAGACAGTGCACTGTGAGTAGGAATGCCCAAAAAGACATTGGTTTCCAACCTTGTTGAGCCTTCCAGGCACATTTGGAATTTTTGAGAAAAGACAGTAGACAGCCTCACAAAATGTGGCTGCCGTGGGGGATGGGATGAATCACAAAATGGCTGTCTCAAGAGTCGGACCAATTCTAGAATACTGGCAAGCCAAGCATCCTCCTCTAACAGAGGATCTCAAAGCACAACAATTACGAATAAAATATATATTCTGTAAGCATGTATCTTCATGACTTGTAATCACCACACGTGCAACCACTATCCTGAAACATACAATTAGTGCAATATCCACTGGTCCACACAGTGGGCATGAACCGAACCACAAACCTAAATTCATCACGAATTTGGTCCGGGTTGTGGTTCATGAACCGAGGTTCCTACCCATCCCTGTTCACAACTCTCCCATGACCCTCAATGTTGTTTTCAGGAGGTTTGTGGGGGGGGGGGGTGGCAGGAAGTGGGGGGAGTGAGAGGAACTGCTAAAATGCCTTCAGCTTAACAGGCACCACCAGCTTGGACTCCACTCCCATACAGCACTCGTTGTTAAAACCCGTTTAAAGAGAACGTGCCCTTTAAATTGGTTTTGGAAGATCTCCCGCCTTCCATTCGGCTGCCTTCAGGGAGCTGCCCCCAGCAAAAAAAGGGGGGGGGGGAGATCCACGAACCTCACAAACCCAAACCAGTTCGCAAAGCAGGAGGCTCATGCCCATCCCTAGTCCACACACAACTTCTTGGTTGCAGGATTGCCCAGAGAAGACTGCATAGGTACCTGAGAGGTGAACAGTCCAATACTTGGAAATATTCCTGAGTTTTTACTGTTATAGTTGGAAGGCTTCTGTATATTGCACCAATCGTCTAAAAAAGCACTGTTGTAGAAAGTATTGATTCACTATTTATTCAGCCTTTGAGGGACACAGTGTCTTTAAATACAATTTCAGACATTAAACTATGTCATCCTACAAGAGGGTTAGTGGTTGTCAACGAGGCTTGACTTAATGATACAGTCTCTCTGCATCAGCCAGTACATTTAATTAACTTTTTTTGCTTGGCTCCCAGAGTTATTTCTGCAATCCGATCCTGGCTACATACGCCTTGCTTTGATTCATACTGTAAAAAAGATTGTCAGCAACTACATCCTCCATATATAAAAACTGTCCTAGAATTACAATAAAAAAAATTGATAGTGTGGCTCCTAAAATATAAGATATTAACTTAACAGCAACAAAAAACAGAAAAGTGAATTATCTGGAGATCAAGAGAGGAAAATCATTACTGTACTCTGAACTGACAGTTCATCTGTCTATACATTCTATTCTTTTTTCTAAAAATTAACATGCAACAAATATTAAACAAACAATATGAAAGAGTTGTACAAAAACCACCTATACATAAATCAGAACAGAAAAAGAAGATAAAATTTACTAAAGCAGTATGTCTTTTGAGAGAACAGAATATACTATCATAACATACCAAATGATTAGACTTCCACATGAGAATATTCTGTCTTTTAAGCACCCTGGTTCCCATCCAGTTAGAACATCAAAGATTATAACCAACATTTTCATCTGTGCCAAGAACCAATTTTGCAGTCAGTATAGAAGATATTCAAAATGCTTATGCCCTACCAAATCAGTGGGATGTGTGATTCTTTTTCAAGCAATGCTCACCCACAAGCAGAATCAAAGCTTGATCCACAGCCTAGTTAAGTCAAAATACCTGGAACTGAATCAGTGAGTCTAAGCTGTTGTAAATTTTTGTACTCATGGTTTAATGAAAGTATGGACAGGGCAGTAAACTGCTTTTGTTTTTGGCCTGTCAAGTCACAGATGATTTATGGTGACTCTGTAGGGTTTTCAAGGCAAGAGATGTTCAGAGGTGGTTTGTTATTGCCTGCCTCCGCGTTATGGCCTTGGTATTCCTTGGAGGTCTCCCATTCAAATATTAGACAGGGTCGACCCTGCTTAGCTTCTGAGATCTGACAAGATCAGGCTAGCCTGGAGCTATCCAGGTTTGGGTAGAAAATTGTTAGCAGCAAAATATTCTGCTTCTTCTTAGAGATCTTCTACAAATGTCTTATTTTTAAAATCACCTTCGCTCCCCTGATAATCTGCGCCCTCCCTTCTTCTATCTATCCCTTCTTCTATCTTGCTATCAGTTGTTCTACCTAGACATCTCGAGGATACACTGTCAAGTTGGTCCAAGCAGGTAAAGTGATATGATGGCAGGTAAAATGAAAAGCGATCACTGGCATATTATCCTTCTACACTTTTGAGTGAGAGTTTAAAGTGTCCCAAGAATTATGCTCTTATACCAATGTATACCAGCTCTTTCTTATTCCTTCCTTCTCCTCCCATTTCTATTAAAAAGTAGCTATTTATATATTTACTATGGAATATCAATTTTCAAGTTTATAACTGCACCAGGGAGTTTTTTTATTAGATCCTGGAACTGAAGGGTATGAAATAAATCTCTAAATGAAAAATCTAGAAACATGACACTACAAGAAATCTCATTTGGTGAAATCTTCCTTCTCTTCAAACAAACATAAAACAATACACCATTCTATACATACATATTTCATAAAATTAATAGAATGGTTTATGGAAGAAAATTAATACCGCATGACTGCTACCACAAGCCATAGGGGACATGTAAATAAGATTGCAGTGGACAAAAATAGCCTTTATGGAAATGATTTCAACATTGCTACTCAACACTTATTGCTATACCCATCAGCTTAAACAAATAAAAGGTTATATGAGGACCAACAAAAAAAAGTATGTTACATTAAGTGAGGTTCTTCTGTTTTGATGAGGGAGGGGTTTTACATCTTTTTAATAGTGTACTACTTCGGAAACAAAGTTTACTATTTTAGAATCTTACCTAATCATGCAATATATGCTTAGCTTAAAATAAACCAAAACATAGTTAACAGAATACAATAGTGTGAGTACTCTCTTACACTATTGGAATAGTAAAGTCGCATCTTTTAAGGCCTTTTTTAAACACAGAGAGCACACTTTGTCCTGTTATCTTTTTTCCAAAGGCCCTATCTCTGTCCACCCCCTCCTTTCCATGAGACATTCTATGAGACTAGCAAAATTAAATCATTTAAAGTTATTTTAACAACTTATTTTAATAACTTATTATTTAAAAGCCTTTCTTTTCTAAATTTAACATAAGTGAATCAGGTTTAATATCATAGGTGTCAACCACGGGGGGGCTTGGGGGCTCAGGCCACCCCCAAAGTTTCCCAGGGGGGTCTGAGCCCCCCTGGGGAAATGGGGTGCCTGCCCCCCACCACGCTGCCATGCCTCCCCGCCTCTTGTGTTAGGCAGACAGGCCTGCCCGCACCCGCCAGCCCACCGCCACCGCTGCAAGAGCCGCCCACCCAGCTGGCTCCCCTCCCCTGAACCCACTGGCTCCCTCCCTCCCAGTGTGATGATGTCACCTGGAAGTGACATCATCACACCGGGCACGTTGCCGGGGCAACGCTCTAGCAATCTCCCAGAAACTCTATGGCACCATAGAGTTTCGGGGCGATTGCCAGAGCGTTGCCCTGGCAACGTGCCCAGCATAATGATGTCACTTCTGGGTGACATTATCACACTGGGGCCCCAGGAGGGAGGGAGGGAGGAAGCCAGTAGGTTCAGGGGAGCTAGCTGGCCAGCCGGCCAGGCTGGGGGGGGAGGCTCATGCGCAAGAGCCCCCCCCCCCAGTAAGTACAAAACTCTATGCCCCTGTTTAATATGGCTGCTGAAATTTTATTTAGCCAAAGTTTGAAATACAGGTTTTTTTCTTTGCAGTACAAGTAAAATATAAATCTTCATATAATGCAGTGCCACATTCACAAATCCAGTGGTGCTACCACTGCTGAAATCTGTAATAATGCTTATGCAGAATGAAATAACCTCAAGATAATGCTACCAGATCAATATAGGATGTATGTGAACTGAGTCCATCTCCAAGATTTACCAATTTCAGTTTAATTTTTTACCCTCCAGTGGTGAATATTGTTATAATTTTATATACTAGTAAAAGAACAAAACTTTTTATTGCTCTTCAAATGTATTTCTGAACATCCAATCAATTCAGCACTCTCCCCCATCACTTTGTAGAATCAGAAGCCTTCTTTGAATTTTCTAGTAATATAATTTTAACTAATCCTTCTTATTTACCCCCCCCCCCCCCCCCAGATACTGAATCCTGCAGATGACCTGATCTGGTAACTGAGTAATGGCATTTCTAATTCGAAAATACCTAAAGAAAGGGATCCATTATGATTTATTCTCACTAACCTTATCTAATGAGAAAAATAATTAAATATACCATCAGATAGGAAGTGTAATTTCATGTGGATAATCCCATATCTCAGCAACAAGAAGTCAGGGAAGGAGGGTTTAGGAATATGTGTACAAGACTGAAAAGCCCACCTACTTACAACAGTCCAATCACCTATCCAGTTTTCTTCATTAACCTGAGTATGCTTAAACTCTATAATAACCTTGCTCAACAGTTTTTCTCCAACCTTCATTATTGTAGGCTGGGGATGCCAGCCTCCAGGTGGGACCTGGGGACCCCCTGGAATTTTGGCTCATCTCCAGACTACAGAGATCAGTTCCTCTAGAGAAAATGGATGCTCTGGAGGGTGGACTCTATGGAATTGTGCTTTACTGAGGTTCCTGCTCTCCCTGGGCTCCACCCCCAAATCTCCAGGAGATTCCTAATCTGGAGCTGGCAATCCTACCCCCAAATCCCTACAGGGGGCCAGGGGAGACCTGGCAACCCTACTATAAGCAGCCTGATAGCTCCCAGCCAGCAAGATCATAAATACAGAAGAAATGGAGAAACAGCAGAAACACATGGCCAAACTAGATGCGACATTGTTCAGGGGCCCAAGCCATGGGTGATGCTGCCATTTAAAAGTAATTTAAAAATGGTGGGAGGGTCCAATCTTGACTGATCTGCAGCACAGCAGGCTGAGGCATTCTAGT
This sequence comes from Lepidodactylus listeri, assembly GCA_029233225.1. Lineage (NCBI taxonomy): Eukaryota > Metazoa > Chordata > Lepidosauria > Squamata > Gekkonidae > Lepidodactylus > Lepidodactylus listeri. Next base: position 15,958,079 of record JARCFY010000012.1, read on the forward strand.
CCACCCTGAACCTTTTCAAGTCCCAAAATGGCTGCACCCGACCCCCATACCCTATGACTGTTTTGGCACTTGAAAAGGCACACGGGGAACAATAAGTGCCTCAACCTGCCATGCTGGGGCATTTTGAAATCACTTTAAAATGGCAGCAATGTCCACAAGTTGGACCCATGGATACCATCACATCTAGTCTGGCCTATAGACTGCCTACTCCACCTCACCCCCAAGACAAGAAATGTCAGTTTGAGATTTCAAGCTTCATTAAATAAGTATGCTAGCAGTAGCAATACTAGAAGGGGGAAGGGGGGAAGAAACAGCTCCTGATTCTATGCTCTGCCACACTAGCACAATCTGGTAGACAACTATTGCTACATAATTCAAGGCACAATATGCCTACTTTACTTGCCAAAGTGCTGAAAATCCTTGAATTTTCTACACATTTTTTCAAAAGAATGAGCCAATCATTGAGAGACTTACCATTTATGCAGATCTCAAAAGATTTGCAAAGGTCATCTTCAAATAAGCATCCTAGAATGTAATGAAAACACAAATTCAGTATGATCTCACACATGCCCACAGTCAAATTATTTCACACTTGTGGATGTCAGATTGGAGGCAGTTATTTGTTTGATGTTAAAATTCTAAAACTGGTCACCAAATAAATAAATTCTAAAACTGATTGACAAAGAAGTCGAAGCCATAAAAGCAATATAAAAACAACAAAGTCAAAGCTGAATGAAAAAAATTATAACACCTGCTATAGAATTCCCAGCCTCCAAAGGCTGATTTCTTGATGCTAAAGTCCATATGTAGCCCCAGTTTGCTTTGCTAGGCACAAATCTAGATGACGATGATGGCCAAATAATGGAAACTGTTTTTATGTAAACTCTGGAAAGTAGATGACCCTTAACTGTCAAAATTTCATTCAAGTGCCTGGTGAATTCATTAGAGCCTGGCATGATTAACCATTTGTGTCCTTTTGTGTAGAAAGACATGTGAAAAACACATGGATTAAATAGCAAGTCAATGTGTTTACAGGCAATAATGTGTACAGTCTTTTATTCTCACCAGTGAAATAAATACACAGGCAATGCCCAAGCTCTACCTGCCTTTACAGTTTCAAAACAGCAGGTCTATAAAGCTATCAGATAAGTTTTGATGACAACCACTGCTACAAGATATCATTCCCCAACAGTCTAGGTTTACTTGCAGCCCAATCCTATAAATACTTACTTAGAAGTAAATTCCATTTGTTCAATGAGACTTATTTCAAGTTATGTACAATAGAGTACAATGAACCCTCAAGTACTCTATTTTAAAGCCTTTCCTAATAATTTTTAATATGGAGTTTGCTTTCTTTCTTTTCTCTAAGAGTCACAGCAAACTTAACGGAACAGACATTTTCAGTTAGCTTTCCTCTAAGATCCTGTATTTTCCCATATGTACTCTGATGCAACATACATATGCTTCCAGACTCAACTTTGCACTTTTTTTGTTGAATTTTGTTGTTCCATTTTTGTTGTTATGCCTCCAAGTTTAAAGAACGTTTTAGAGCAGATGTATAATACAGATTACTCTAGTAACGACTTACAAAATGAAGTTACTGCCCCAACTTCCGTATGGAGCACCAATATGGGGCTTTGGAAATCTCCAGTCTTTAGAAATTTCTCAAAACAAATTTGTACACTGGTTGCTCGCTGTTCCACCATCAAAACCTTCAGCTGTGTTTAGAGTAGAATTATCTCTACCTTAAATAACTATTCTAGTTTATAAAACAACCATTAATTACTGGCTGAAGATCATCTCCTGTACACCCCCAGGCCTTTTGACTTTGGTGTATGGTAGGGTTGCCAAGTCCGGGTTGGAAAATACCTGGGGACTTTGGGGGTGGAGCTAGGAGAAGGCGGGGTTTGGGGAGGGGAGGGGCCTCAGCATGGAACAAGGCCATAGAGTCCACCCTTCAAAGCAGCCGTTTTCTCCAGGGGAGCTTATCTCTGTCAGCTGGAGATCAGTTGTAAAAGCGGGAGATCCCCAGACCCCATCTGGAGGCTGGCAACCCTAGTGTATGGCGAGATGAAGGATAACTCATGGCACAGTTCTGTGTTGAGATTGGTGGCTAGTCTTGGCTTCTCAGTGGAATACTTGAGGACTCTTGGATTCCATGCAGCCAAGCTACTCATAAAACAACGATTGCTGGATCAGAGTGCTCAAGCCAATGTAGGTCTCGTAGGCAACTTGAGAACAACTATACTTTATAGACAGCTATCTCCCTCTCCCCTGACTTTTTCAGCATACTTTACCAGTTTAAGAAATTGCAAGTACAGAAAAGCCTTTACCAGGGCACGCCTAGACAATTTTCCGCTCGCAGTCTTGGAAGGCCGTTTTAATGGGATTCCATATAGGGAAAGAGTTGTTCCTGTGATCCAAAGTCTACTGAGGATCTATCTCCTGTCACATTTCAATGTACAAGATATGAGTTTGAATGTAATACATTTTTGCAGACCATAATATCTCATTTCCTAGGAAGGTCAGATCAGGAGAAATTAGTTACATTACTGACAGATAGAGACAAATTCATTACTGTCCAAATTGCAAGATTTGCCGCTGCCATTGTGAAGAATAAAAAAATGATGGGGCATGCTGACCATAGTATGTCTGACCTGTGACTGCTTCACTCTGGGGAAATTGTTATTTGTCATCGTTTATTTGCCTCTGAATTGTAAGGTCTTTCCCTCTTACTTTTTGATATACATTTTAATGATAACTCTGTATTTGTATTTTAATACAAATTGGAAAATGTTTAATTTTAAAATTATTTTATTATGTTTTTTCCTTTTATTTTTATTTTGGTGGAATCTCCACCTTATTTTGTATTATTGCAATGGCTTTTCCCTTGCTAATGTAATAAAGACTGATTGATTGACTGATTGATTGATTGACTCTAGTAATGTCTATCAGTGTAGCAATGGAATGGGACCATCCACAGACAAGACAAGGGTCTTACACATGCTCTACAGACCTGCAAAAAAATATTATTTTGAAAATTTAAACAATCCCAGACAATCCCAGTAGACCAACAAAAAGAAAAAGAGATTGGATTTATACCCCGTCCTTCAGAGCGGCTTACAAACTCCTTTCCCTTCCCCTCCCCACAACAGACACCCTGTGAGGTAGGTGGGGCTGAGAGAGCTCTGAGACAACTGTCCTTGAGAGAACAGCTGGTAAAGAGCTATGGCTTGCCCAGGGTCATCCAGCAGGTGCAAGTGGAGGAGTGGGGAATCAAACCCGGTTCTCCCAGATTAGAGTCGGCGCACGTAACCACTACACCAAACTGGCTCTCAACCAAGCATGTTCATTGTTAGCCTAGAGCAGTGGTGGTAAACCTATGGCACGCGTGCCAGAGGTGGCACTCAGAGCCCTCTCTGTGGGCACGCACGGCATCACCCCAGCACAGAGTTCGCAAGACTGGACAGCAAAAATCACATTAATTGTTCAAAAGCATGCCAAATGCAAACTTTTACCTTTCAATAAAAAGTTGTTTGTATCACTGAAAGCTCTGTTATTGTGTTTTTCTTTTAAGACAAAAGATGTTAATGTATGAGTTGTTTTTTTTCTAAAACTAAAACCTCAGTATTCAGGTTAAATTGCCGTGTTGGCACTTTGCGATAAATAAGTGGGTTTTGGGTTGCAGTTTGGGCACTCGGTCTCTAAAAGGTTTACCATCACTGGCCTAGAGCCATGGAATACTGATCTCAGTTCAACATCAGATAATTATAAAAACTGAAAAATCAAGTTGAAATTTCAAATGAAACACCCAGGAATATTAGAGAGGACCTGTATTTGCTTTTCCAAGATAATTATGAACCAATAATAGAAAACATTAAGGGAAATAAAAAAATGTTGGAAGAAATTTAAATCCTTATGGTGTTAAGATGTATACAGTTTCCAGGTTACGTTTTCTGTTTGGATGTATCCCGTTCTCTGTTGTAGACAGATGGACGGATGGACAGATAGGTGATGGCTCTACATTGAAGGATCAGAATGTTGGGATATTGGTTTAAAATGTGCAAGAAAAATTATTTACTTCATTTATACTCTGCCTTTCCCCAAAGCGGGGACTCGAAGCAGCTTACATAACTGTCCTCTTTCATTTTATCCTCATGACTACCCTGTGAAGAAAGTTGTTGAGAATGCATAACTGGCCCAAGCTTCTGATCAAGCTTCTTTAGCAGAGTGGGGATTTGAACCTGGGTCTCTCAGATCCTAGGCCAGCACTCTGACCACTACTCCACACTAGCTCTCAAACAATCAGTATAAAAAGGGATATGAGATACATGTTATTACGTATGCAATTTGGAGAGAGAGAGGGAGGGAGGGAAGGAGGGAGGGAGGGAGAGAGAATGTTTATTAAGAACCTGTTGATTGCTGGAAAAGGCTGTTAAAAGAACAAGAAGATTCCAGCCAAATGGAATTTATGAGGAAAATAATCAATACAGGTGAAACAAAAGCTTACCTATAATAAGGAAGACTTGAATGAAGACTGTATATTGCTTTATGTGGACAAATGTTTTATATGGTTATAGGGACAAACTTCACAACATGTACTCAATGTTTTCTGATTAAAACATTTAGTAATAAGTGTTTAGGGTTCCCAGGCCTGGGCTAGCAAATGCCAGGAGATTTGAAGGGTGGTGCCTATGGAGGGTGGAATTTCTTGAGAATGTGACATCACTTCCAGGTGATGTTCTAGGAATTTCCCCTAATATCTGTGGTAAAGACTACAGAGACTAGGGGAAATTGGAAACTCACCATTGATGTTATTCACTCTTCCCATATTTTCTCCTGCTCCTCAAATTATTGACATCAGGGGATTGAGGGTGGGGGATAGTCCACTGCAGTTGGGCTAATGGCAAGCTTACACACACACAATATAATATAAAATAAATATATAGGGAAAAATTTTAAAGATAACAAAGCAGCAAGGAAAAAATGTTAGGGTTTCAAGTTTGCCAATGTATAATATTCTGAAGGAAGTATTGTTAAGAACTGTGTACCATGAAGCACATTTCCAACCCAAAATTCTTATTGATCCATCCACCCACCCATCAGAATTTTATAATCTTTTAAGGGTTTTGATTGTTTTGAAGCTAAAAAAAAGCTTTCTCAGGTAAATTTACACAAATTGGAAGGAAAATGCTCCCTCTGATCCTAAAAAAACCAAGTTCCCCAAAGTCTCTTTCATCTATGGAAGGGCAGAGTTCCTAACAGGTTATCTGTGCCTGGTATGGTGAGCAAATATATCCCCTTCCCCACACTGTGCTGCTCAGGTTTGAGGCTAAATCACTAGATTCCTTCTCACTCCCCGCTCCCCAAAACCCCCCGCAGTAATCAGCATTAAATAGTAATTGCATTAAAATGGTATTTACCAAGTTTCAAAACTAAATGAGAGGAAGCTACTTCTCTAGCCTTGGAGCTCAGCGGTATCACATTACTGCCCTGTAGATACCTGTTTATTTCCCCCCTCCCAATTACTTATGGACCCCAAATTCCAAGGTATTTTAATTTTGCTCATTTTCTTTTGCATTATAATTTAAGATGCACTCAGCAAGAATAGGTACACAGGAAAATCTGATTACACAGTGCCTTATTTTCCATGTTTTAACAGAAGTTGGCAATTATATGCTGATTAGAGTAAGGCCTCTGATGCAATTAACCCAGAGGATCTATGACTCAAATAGCAAATTAATAAATTTGTGTATGGCAAACTGATACTTGATTTCTGTAAAAAGCAGATCAAAAGGACCTCCAAATCTCCTTGAAAAATATCTGATATTTCAATGGAGGTTTTATATTACTGAAGCTCAGTGCTATGCCTGCTTCACCTAGCCATCAAAATGCTAATTTAAACACCAATTTATTTTTTGTTATTATTTGCTGTAACATTAAGAAACATCATATTTCATTTTAAATACCATCTACCTACTAATGTTAATGACAGTAATAAATCATTACTGAACAGCAAAGCAATATCATATCCTACAGAATCTTTATTCACTTCATAGATTAAAAACACATATTCTACCAAACCAATCCTTTCCACTTAACTTCCTGCAAAACAAATTAAAGAGTTACCTAGCTTCCAAAGCATCAGCCATACAAAATTGCTTCCCCAAAAACATTTCCAACATCAAGATATTAAAATCCACTTTGGGATGCTCAGTCTTGAAGAAAGTTTGTTACACGTGGAGCTGCTGATGTGTCTTAGTATATTTTAAACAATTACTCTATGATAGCTTTGCAGAACTTGCTTGCTACCCTGTGAGTCAGCAAATAAAACCATGTCCTATGGTAGCCAGTTGACTAAAATAATCTGAAGGACTCAGGAGTGAGCTGAGCCCTATAAATCGGAAATAGATGGGAATATTATTTCTGAGTTTGCCCTAGATCTTAAATAGAGTATGTCTTTTTTGTAAATATATTATATTTAAGAACAGAAATGTCAGTTTGTTGTGCTGTTCTCACAATATAACAGCTATCACAATATTAAAGAAACCTTAGTCAAGTAATACCTTTATTAACGAAAAATGCATAAATTAGCTTTTTATAGTAGAAAAAAATCCCCCCTTTTGGAATAGGGTTGCTAATGCCATGTTGGGAAATTCCTAGAGATCTGGGAGTAGGGTGTCAGTGGAAGATAGGGTGGGGACAGGGAGATACCATCAGTGCAACAGCATAACATCGCTTTGACAGCAATTGTTAAATTAATTTTTCTCCCACCAGCCAACAGAGGCAGTTGGAAGTCATGGTTGCCAGTAGGAGGTCTCACATAGTACCAGGACACTTGGCAACACTATTCGGGGGTGGAACTTGGAGAGGGAAGGGACTTCAGTGGAGTATAATGTCATATAGTCCACCCTTCAAAGCAGCCATTTTCTCCTGGAGAATTGATCTCTGCAGATTATGCGTAATTAGGGTTGTCAACCTCCAAGTGGTATTATATCAATGCCTTTAAATAAATATTTTGAAATACCAAATGAGTGTATAGTCTTAATATATATTCAATTATCAAAGTTTTCTTATACCAACTCCAAGAGTATTTAATACAAAGTCAAAAGCTCCAAGCCAGAGTTACAGGGAGGGTGGGGAGGATAGGAAAAGATAGGGATAGATAGGGAGAGAGAGAGAGAGAGTTCCCAAACTCTCAAAATGCAACAATTATGAGCTATAAATCAAGGTTACAATGTAACACTACTAGTTCAGAAATTCTCAATATTATAAATTTACATAACAGATCAATAAAAAACAATGTTTCCATTCTCTTTTTCAAAGCTGCATCTCCCTTCTGTTGTGGAGATCAAAATTCAAGTCGGAACCAGTGCTCTAGGAGGACTGATATGCTGTACTGAAGCGCTTGATAGCCGGGAGGCTACTGGTTGAAAGAGATTTCCTAGAGCATTGGTTCCAATTTGAATTTTGATCTCCACATTTTGAGAGTCTGGGAACTTTAGGTGTTACACTGTAACTCTGGCTTGGAGCTTTTGACTTTGTACTAAATACTTTTGGAGCTGCTATAAGAAAACTTTGATAACTGAATATATATTAAGACTATACACTCATTTGATATTTGATGCACCCCACTGAAGTCCCTCCCCACAAATCCCACCCTCCTCAGTCTCCACCCCAAAAATATCCAGGTATTTCTCAGCCCACATCTCACAACCCTACCTAGCCCACTGCAGTTCACCAGTTCAGCCAGCACACAGGAGATTCTGGTAGCTTCAACAAAAGGTCTCTGGGAGACACACACATAAACACAATGAGAGGAATGAACACCAAGCACAAGACCTAAGTGAGGTCCCTCCTATGCAGGCCTTGAGGGGAAAAAGAAACTATCTTGTGAGGATTCACTTAACAGTATATACACACACACATAAACATCACAGACACCATCACAGAAAAGACATTCCCTTCTGTGTTAGAGAGGAGGAATGCCTCATAAGGTTGTGCCTGCCACCTTCAGTTTTCATGAGCACTGTAAGAAAAGCAATTAATTATGTCTTTCAAACCTAAAACCAGGTTAATAGGGGGCATTTTAATCAATCAAAGAGACTTTAATTTATTAATCTGTTTTTGTAATCCTACCTACAAAGTGTCTGCTTTCAGTTCCTTCTGTAATAACTGTAGTTTAAACATGGAAGCAGCACTCCACAGCCTCACACTGTGCCTCATCTGACCCCACTACAGAAGGAAACCAGAAGAGCTCTGCATCTTCAAATCTTTTAGGTTGCTGGAACCAGTATATGTAATCTGCTCCCAGAAGTGTGGTGTGGTTCATATTCTATAGAATTCTGAGGGGAAGAACAGGTTGAGTACAGGCAATTAGTCTTTTACAAAGTTTAGATTGCTAAATTCGTAAGGCAGAAACTACAATAGTGTGACATACAAAGAAATCTCAATAAGGAATTTAGGAAGAGAAAAATATGTTTCTTTAAACTCTCAAGAAGACATCAGCAAACTAGAAACTTCAGCATTTGCTCCTCTTTATTTTTCAGTGGACTGCTTAGGTCTTTAATCTTGTATCGGGATAAATGATGTTGTTAAGTGGACTAGTGCAATTTCAGGGAATTCTTAGTAACTTCTGCTTAGCTGAGTGACAGAGATATAGACAGGCTCCAGGCAATGATCCTTATCGGACTCTTGTCTCTTGCTATTGAGTCTCCCTGGAGTCTATTAAACAGGAACCTGTTATTATGCAAGAAATTTCTCTCTGCAGCCAAGCTCAGAAATTGAATAAATTTGATTGGCATCTCCAAAACTTAGAAAGTCAAATCAAGGGGAGTCCAGTTAAATAGCAGTAGGGGGAAAACAAAAACCTCTTTCTCACATGCATTTACACTCATTCTCATTCTTTCTGTTTTTCCAAAAACTAAGGCATACAACCATTTATTTACTATGGTCACAGGAGAAAAAACTACAGTTGCTGCAACTGGACCATAGTGGCATATTTTTTGCAGTACATCAGACCTTGATAGGATCATGATACCCACTACTGAGGAACAACTATCTGGAACAAATTTTTATTATTTTGGCATGTTGCTCTCTGCTAAAGAATGCTATTGTTCAAAGAAAATCAAGACAGCAAACTTTAGTGCCTCTTAGATACAATAATAAACCCTGCCATACCTCAATTGCTTGTGCATCCATTTCAACTTTCCTGGTACATCAACTTCTCAAAAGTCTCCAGCCTCTGGATATCTACACATTATCTATATAGTCATTTCATGTTGTAATCATAGGGAAACAAATAATATAACAGCTATTTTAGACCTCAGCGCAGTTTTCACAAGTAGCTAAATAAATGTTCCTATATAGGGAAGTAGGTGGAATATCCAAATGAAAACTAACCACTAGTTTTTATACTTGCATTCAGAGGCTGTTCATTGTCCACCCTTCTTCCCAGAAAGCCAAAGATGCAGCCTGATACTAGGTTCACCCAACACCACTATTTGTGACAATCAACCTGATATTCTTCTTAGGATACAGGACCTGAAACATTTTTTTTCTTCCTTCCTTTTTTCCTTTTTTAATGTCCAGCTTGATAAAGAGTTCCAGAGAATGCAAAAGCTTGCACACTGGTTTGTGTTGTCTTTGGTTAGTCTTAATAAAAAGTGTCTTTTTTATCGTACTTGCTTTAAACCAACACAGCTAACTGCAAATTCTGTTGTGTTTGCGGGGAAGGCCGAAGAAACATATTTCTGAATACAAAAAGAATGCAGTTTCTTTCATGCAGTATCAAACTTACTGTTCCCAGGAAAGGTAACTGAGAGAGTGGTAACCAAGCAGCTCCAAAGTTTCCTAGATGACACATTGGCACTGGATCCATTCCAGTCCAGCTTCCACGCAGGCCACGGGACGGAGACAATGTTGGTTGCCCTAACAGGCGATTTCCATAGGCAGCTAGATCAAGGTGGGTCAGCGCTGCTGTTGCTACTTGATGTTTTAGCAGTGTTCGACACAGTTGATTATGATCTGCTGACCCACTGCATCGCCAACGTGGGGAGTCATGGGGTAGCCCTGCAATGGCTTTCCTCATTGCTCCACCATCGGGGACAGAGAATAGCACTGGGAGAGATGTCCTCTAGGTACCCATTGTAAATGTGGGGTTTCTCAGGGGGCAGTCCTTTCCTCTGACGTTGTTTAACACCTATATGCGCCCCCTCACCCAAGAGGCTCGCAATTTTGGTCTTGGGTGTTACCAATATGCAGATGACACCCAGCTGTGTCTGCTCTTGGATGGCCACCCGGACACATCTGGCCGAGGATTTGGAGGCTGTGGCAGGATGGTTGAGGAAGAGCAGGCTGAAACTGAATCCAGAAAAGATGGAGGTTCTGTGGCTGGGGAGCGAGGCTTTGGGATCGGGGTTCAGGCTCCCGGATCTTGATGGGGCACCACTGATACCAGCACACTCCTTCGGGAACCCAGGGGTGTCTCTGGACACCTCCTTGACTGTGGAGGCACAGGTCACAAATACTGCCAGACTGGCGTTTTACCATCTATGCCAAGCACGGCTGCTGGCCCCTTTCCTGTCACACCCCGACTTAGCCACTGTAATCCACGTGACAGTCACCTCCAGGCTGGACTACTGTAACTGTGCCACAGAACTCAGTTTTTTCTCTCTCTCTTTGGCTCTTTCCCTTCCCCTCTGGGAAAGGAGAAAAGCTTGATCTAGATCTTATGCTAGCTCAAAATTTACTTCTACCCCCATTTCAGTGTACCATTAAACTGCAAAACAGAGGTAGTGGGTTTTAAAAAATCCCACTGAACTCAACGGAAAGCCTTCAATGTACCCTCACATTTCCCATCTTCTGCACCCAAATCATCAAGAGAGAATACCACACACTACCAGAAATATCAAATCCCCACCAAGGGATATAATAATTATTGCAAGACATGTAGAACAGGCTTATTTTACTCTGTCCTCAAGGAGTTCGCAAATAGGGAAATGGTGATCTGACCACCAAGAAGCAATATATTTCGTGTCCCAGTTCCCACCGAGCGCTCCCAGGGGTGGGAAACCTTGGCGATGGAGCAGTAGCCCAAGGACTTCCCCTCACCCGGCATCTTATCCCAAGGAAGGAGGCAGCAAGAGGAGAACACGGTGCAGCGACAAAGAGACAGCCGGAGGGTGCAGTGGCCCTGCCGCCAACAAGCAGGGCAAACCATAGCGGCAGGACACAGCCGCGGGGCGAGCAAGGCCCCGCTGGAGGCAGGGGCTCTGAGGTCGGCTTGGGCAGTCAGAAGAGGAGCCGCAGCCCTCGACTGCTGAGGAGGAGACGCGAGGATCACAAGGGCTAGGAGAGCTGCGGCCAAGCGGAGCAAGCAGCATGGCAAGGCCTGCCTGGGCCTCCAGAGGGTGTCCTGTGGGTGGGGCCAGAGTGGACAGCCTCAGCATCTCCTGCTTTGGGCAGAGGCAGGGCCAGGAGGGAGGAGGCAGAAAGGGAATGAGGGGGTAATAAAAAGGGAAGAGCGGAGACGGCTGGGGAGGAGGAAGACTGGGCTGGCTGGGGCAAGTGAGAGACAGAGAGATAGAGCAGAAGAGCCCCAAATTGGCTGGCGTCATGGCCAGAGGCCAGGATCCCAGGACGGGAAGAGTGGTAAAGCAACCCTCTGCCCAACCCATCTTCTGAGGCCTTTGCTCCCTCGACTTAAACCCCCCCCCCCCGACCCTCCAGACCCCACCTAGGAGGCACAGGCGGACCAGGGGCAGTCCAGGAGTGGCTCCCAGGTGACTGGCTTTCGAGAAAGGGAAACCTTTACCTTTACTGATATTTATAACATATATAGCACATTCTGTAAATAAGCAGCAAACTAAATTTTAGTCTGCTATAACAGCTTATTAACTTGCATCAGTCTACACAATTTGGAATTTAACTAGCATTGCCAATTCTATATTGGGAAATACCTCGAGATTTGGGGGTGGAGCCTGAGGAGGGTTGGGTTTGGGGAGGGGGGACTTCAGTGGAGTATCCTGCCATAGAGTCCACCTTCCAAATCAGCCATTTTCTCCAGGTAATCAGATCTTTGTTGCCTGGAGATCAGCTGTAATTGCAGGAAATCACCAGCCACTGCTGTCCACTATAATGAAGCTGGGCGCAACCATGATGAAATAAGATTCTCTGTGTTATATAGATTTCAACCACACCCATATAATAGACTGGATATGGCTAAGGAATTGTTATGCAAGGAAACCGATTTCATTTTTAAATTTCAAACGATATCACCTAAAGGATTAAATTTAGATCTTGATTTATCTTCATTTGTTTAGTTATCTGTATAATTTTATAATTGGTAGCTATGTGGAATAAGATTTGGAAATGAAAACAGGCTGTAACAAGTGTGAGCAATCAAGGCATGGTAGTATAACAGAACAGCTGCAGAGATAGTGAGTAATGACAGCCAGAAGATGCCAAAGGGAAGCACAAGATTAATTCTGAGTAGGAGTCTTAGAGCAGGGGTGTCAAACTCATTTGTTATGAGGGCCAGATCTGACATAAATGAGACCTTGTTGGGCCAGGCCATGTGTGTCATAAAATGTAATGTCAGGTAGCGGAAATATAAACTTTTTAAAAGACACAAACACAAAGTTTTCTTTTTACTTAAAAACATGGTTAAAACATTAGCACGCTTGCAATATTTTGTTTATTTAACAGTCTCTGATAACTGACATCTCTTGCTCTGAATTATTGCATCAAAATGTCTGTGCTGTTGCAATCTTTAGTATGCTGTTCAAGTGTATCTGTAAGCTACAAACCTACTTTTGATTTATTGACAATCACCACAGAAATCTCAAGCTCAGAGTTCTGAGTCTAGGACCCAGGGGAAAACATGAAGTGGCTGAGCGATTGAGAGAGTCTGGCAAAGCAAGTATGATGCAGCGGCAGCAACAGAATTGGAAGCAGGAGATGACCAGTTCCAGTGTGGGCCTGATAGAAGCCCTCCAGGGGCCTAATCCAGCCCCCGGGCTGCATGTTTGAAACCCCTGTCTTTGAGCATTGGGTAAGCATGTCATTAATTACTCACGCTTGGAAAAGAATGAAGGAATATGAGTTGTAACTATAATGTAATTTATTTGTAAAACAGATCCATGTATAAAAAAGCGACCTGACGAAGCATTGGGGGAAACGGAATATTTACCTAGGTAATCTGTAGTTGCATGGTAATAATTTGGAAGCAGTAGCAGCACTGCACGATGTGAAATAAAGAAACAGAGGAAGAAGAAGCAAGTCTGTGGACTGTAATTGGAATTGAATCTATATTTTTCACAGTGAACATTGGTGGGGTGTTCCTGAATAATTAGGTACTGACTTATTACTGAATCATTGAATATGCAGATATGGGAAGTGATCCCAATTCAAGGCAACCAGTTATTGGCATGGCAGTGATCTATGTATGAATAAATAAAAATTCCCTAGTAAGGTGAACAAAGATGGTTGATACAAGAGTTGCGATCACACGCACAATTCGCCCCGACATAGGGGCGACATAGGGGCGAATGCCAGGCGGATTAAAGGAGCGTGATCAGATGACAACATCTGGGAAGCACCCTGCAGCTGTTGGCAACTCATTTGGCTCCGCCACAGAAGCGGAGTTAAAAAACACCTCAGAAAGTCCAGTAGCAAACGGGTTGCTACAGGCCACAGACAGACTTTCTTGCGTCTGATCGCCCCAGCACACTCCCATAGCATCGGGATAGTCTGATGAGGCTATCCCAACTCCATGCCATTGTTTCCCCCCCCCCTTCGCAGTATGCGCATCAGCGCGCGCACACACCGCACACTCCATAGAGAGACCTCAGTGCGGAGGTGCGATTCATCGATTCCTCATATAAGTGCATCGGAAACAAACAGCAAAAAAGCCCGACTCACCCACAATTGCGTCTGATCACGCAGTGGCGGGCTGCACTCGCATCTACAAAAGTCACTGTGATTGTACAACTGCAGGTCAACTTACGCCAGAGAAAATAGCCTCGCTCCCCCCCCCCTTTATCTTGTGTGTGTGACCGCCACCAGAATTTAGTGGGGCTGCCTCTAAAGCTGGTGTAAAAATAGGGCCACAATTCTTCTGGTTTGTGGATCAATAAGAGTATATTAAACAATTGCTTAGAGTTCCCCCTGGTTCACAAATACTACTTGTTAGACTGACCATCAAATTCAAATGATAAGGGCACAGAGAAATGTGTGATTGTTCCACAACAGTGTTATTTACCCAGACATTCGCCAAAACTTATGCATCTTTTATTTTTGCTGTCCTTTGGTGACTAGCATTTAGTTTAATGCAGTTTTAATTGCCCTTGGATTAGAACAGAAAGTATTTCATGTAAACAACTCTCTGAAAAAAACTTGAGAATCCATGGTTGTATAATATATCCTAAGAGAATAGGTATGTGAACAGTGTGCTGAAGATAACCCTGTTTTGTTTAGTTCTGGGGGGAAAGTATCATAGGAATGAATTTTCATTTGACAGATAATAAGATTCCTTACCTCTGTGCCTATACCTGGCTAAACCCTTGTATGGGGCCCAACAAGAGAGCTCATTCTAAATGCAATATTCATGCACCTTGAAAGGCTTCCAAGAGATTGATTGCATCTCATTTCCAATCTGTATGAAGATGATGGAGTTGGATTACCCTTTCAGCTCAACAGCTTCATACAGGTGAACATGACTTAGATGGGATCTGCAATCAATAAGAATATAAGAAGCGCAGTAGCCACAGGTGACCAAGAATGAAGCAGAAAGCCCTTGCTAGGGAAATGGAGGAGGAGAGAAGGTTGCAGAGCCTTCCATCCAGATACCAGAGACATGCACAATTCATTCACATCTACAAAACAAATGAAAGGACTCATGCTTGAACCATGAAGAAACCATAAAGATGGAAATAGGTTACATTTGTTTTGCATCTGACAAAGAGCACAAGGAATTGTGTTTAAAACTACACACACCCATACTTTTACTCACCAACAATTAAAGATATAACTCTATTTTGTGAAAGCAACAGCAAGAATTATTAGCAACAATCCAAAGGTGTAATAATAAAAAGTGTGCTGCTTACACAGGAGTTACTATCAACTTGAGGATATGCAATGAATTTTTGACAATCTGAAGTTGTAGATAATTTGAGTTGCAAATATTTTCCAAATAGTTGTTAAAGATTTATGCTTGTTACTGTTTTCACAAAACTAACTTCCAGGCACAAAACTAAATACAATTTTCTTCAGTGCCATATTACACTAAGATGTTCTCAGCCCACACCACTTTTTTACCTGCACACTCAAAAAGAACACTGAACTTGGTACAAGAGTTGTTTAGAAACTAACTCATATTTTCCTCTAAATATCATTTTATTAAAAATGTCACATAAGATACTGTGATGGACATGAGATTGTCACTAGGTGGCACTATTAATTTTGTTGCCTTTCAGAATGTGCTGGAGTTCCCTCTTATTCTTATGACATTTTGGCATTACACTACTTTCTAGATTGTTCCAATGGATCAGTACAACTGCCTATAATATTGTCCCTCGTTTCTTTAAGGCAATACAGACAAGACGGAGTCCCTAAATAAAACCTTAGACCATCATGGCTTGTACTCCCAAGAGCAGGATGCAAGATTAAGAGAGTTTATTCCCCATGTCCTGAGAATTTATAATCTACCTTGGATAGTCTGTCCCAAATGGGAGTTATTTAGATCTTCCTGCCCCCAAAGGAAGAGTTTACTTTCTCACCATTTGGCTCTCAACACTCTCTGTCACCTTTGGATGTGACCTGGCAACGGGTTGTGAGGTAGTCAGCCGCTGTCCTGTTTTGACCAGACTCATTAGCATAAACAAGAGCATGAGCAGACTGTACTGGTACCTGTTAAATATTTAATGCTATTATACCAAGAGGAGTCATACGTGCATAGGACATGATACAAGACCACAGTTCCATAGTGGTTAGACTACCAGACTAAGATCTGGGGCAACCAGGCTCAAATCTCCAGTATTCCATGAAGTTTTCTTGGTGACTCTGGGCCGGTCTCTGTCTCTCAGTCTAAACTACCTCACAGGATTGCCATGAGGATAAAATGCAGAAAGGGAGAATAATCAACACTGCTGAGCTCCTTGGAGAAAGGGTAGAATAAATACTACCCTTCTAAATAAACAATGTCAGCATAATAAACTATGAACCAGAGCCATATCTATTCTTCTCTTTCCATACCTATGAATTTTAAATGCCCATAGAATCATTTTGCAAAACTCTAAATGATCACCTGTCGTAAGGAAGGGTAGAACTCTTGTATAAAAACTTTTCCCTCTCCTCAGTCTTTGCACTTGGATGCTCTTCTTGTACTGCTACATGCATAAAAACCCATCTGTTGTTTCTGCATTTTTCAATTCGTTAGCCTGATATTACCTTCACAGTTCCAAGCAACTAGTATTCTCTGCCAAAAAAAAAAAAATCAGCCAAGCCTGAGAAAGATGATAGGAGCCACAGGGCTGCAGTATCTCATTATGAGGCATTCTGAGACAAAACAGAAGAATTCAGTACATAATTGTGGTGGGTTATTTCATTTGAACTTTCCAGTTTCTTTTTACCCTTTTTAATAAGTGAGAGGTTAAAGGAAAATCAGATTAGCATAGAAATATGTGTGACTGATAGGGAGAAAGCAGTTGGGCACAAATTTATCACACCTAGAACTAACTTCAGCAGAAGATGCTCTCCCTCTAGTTTCTAACTACAAATGCTGAAAGGAAGGGGACACAGCAACCAGGTGCATCTCCATCATGTCTCCACAGAGGAAGAAACCCACACATACAGAGACTAGCAATATCTGGTTGCTGACTGTAAGCTTGGCAACCTATTTCCAAAGGGAGGCATATTATTTCTCATGGCCAATACAATCTGAAGGGGAACAGCAATCAAAGCCATGTGGTGTAGTGGTTAAGAGTGTTGGATTAGTATCTGGGAAACCTGGGTTCACGTCCCCACACATGCCATGGAAGCTTGCTAGGTAATCTTAGGCCAGTCACATTGTCACAACCTAACCTAGGCCACTTCTGCACTGTCATTTTTGTCACTTGTTTGTCCCTATTGCTGTGTGTGTGTGTCCCGCAACATGTTTTTTGCTCCCTCTGGGACTACTAGAGAGAGCAAAACACATGGGGGGGAACCCTGAAGCAATAGGGACAAACACGTGACAAAAATTACAGTACAAAAGTGGTCTTAACAACAATAACCACAGGGTTATTGGAGAGGAGCAATGGGTCCCCATTGGAAAGAAAGGAGGGATACAAATAAATTAAATAATAAATTAAATCAATAAAGCGGCAGTGGTGAAAGACCTTGAGAACTGGGGAAAGGACACTGAAAACTGTCTCCATTGTGTGTGTGTTTGTAAATCATCTTGAGAACCATATATGGTGGGGAAATTGAATGAATGAATGGTAGCATTGATAAAAGTGTTTTTAAAAAAGCATAACCTGAGGGATTTGCTACCTTTTGTCAGAGTGGGAATGGAGATCACATAATACAGTTCCTTAACTGTGAATTTGTAAGGGTACAGATACAAAAATAATGGACTTAAAGTTGCAATTGAGATAGAATCACAGATCTGCCCTAATATCTTCTTTGTAGGGCATGTAAAGAAAGGAGGTTTTGTCACAAATTCTTAAAACACAGCTACCCTCTGAAATTATACCCAGATGTGGTACTTTCTCAACCCCTGCCCTCCCCAGGCTCATGCTCCATGACCCTCTACTCTCTGGATGCCAACTGATTGGAGCCATTTATTCCAAAATTTTAAAATAGAAATAAAATAACTCTTTAAGGGTAAAGTAGCATGGGCTGCACTATAATTCCAGAAATAATCCTTATTCCAGAAATAATCCTGTCCCAATGGTGCTTGTAGATAAAACCTGTGCATTTAGGAAGGCAGGTATTCACTACAACACAGGGTAAATTGTTAAACAATTGTTCCAATAGTTTTTCCACATTCCAGTTCCCCAAATCAAGCAGAAATGCTGGAGCTATACAATTATGCAAAACAAGCTCAACTGAATTAGCATTAGGGTTCCCAGCTGTGGATTTGGAAACATCTGGGGATTTGGGGGGGGGGGGAGCCTGAGAAGGGTGGGTGTTGTGGACCAGCCAAGTCCAGCAGAGCAAAGGGACACTGAGGACTGCTCTGAGGAAGAGTCAGCCAGCAGACCTGACCTCAACCCACAGCCAGCAGCAGAGGTGTTGCAGGAGGAGACAGTCTCTGAGGGGCCAGACGTAGATCCTAGCCAGGAACCAGTGCACTGACCCCTCAGCCTCTCAGCCTTGAGCTGGCAACAGAGAGCCAGCTGCTGGTCAGTTTACCCCCTCCCTCACCAGAGCCTTTGGAACACTGTAGGAGGAGAGCAAGGAGAGACCTGCGAGACAGAAAGTTAGTGCTTGCCCGGCAGCATAACACCGGCCCAGCACCAACAGTGAGGATGAGTGTTTGCAGGAGCACGACTGAGGCAGCTGACATGTGCATGATGCAATACTGGCTGCTGAGCAGAGAGCTTAAAAGCAACAGAGAAGGAAGCAGCTGTTTGGAAGCAACTTGCTGCCTCTGCTCTGGATTGTTGTCTATGTCCCTGACCCATACCTTTGTTGTCTTGCTCTTGGATTGCCCTTTGGATTTGTAGCTGTGAGTGTTGTCTTGGAACATGAAAGTTGGGACTGGATTTTGACTCCTTGAAACTGCATCTGTGTGCCTGCTTGAAGGCTGCTGGCCAGGATGACAGTGAGATTTGGAGATGGGAGGGACCTCAGCAGGATATAAGGCCAGAGAGTCCACCTTCCAAAGCAGCCATTTTCTCCAGGTAAACTGATCTCTTTTACCTGGAGATCAGCTGTAATCCCAGGAGATCTCAAGCCACCACCAGAAGGTTGCCAACCTTAATTAGCATATTGACTCTGAGTAACTGTGATCAGTTTTGTTTCAGCTCCCATTTGTATAGGACCGATTTCCCATGAGACGCTGCTCCAGCGTCGTTCTTCCCTTTGCCCCAATTATGTGCTTGAATTTCCCACTATTTGCCCAGTGCCACATTTTGACCCGTGGCTTCACCTAAATTCCCCCGTGGCTTCAGTGATCCTCAAAAAACAGGATCACTGAAGCTGCGGGGGAATTCAGGCGAAGCCGCAAGTCAAAATGCAGCGCGGGGCAAATAGTGGGAAATTCAAGCAATCGGGGCAAAGGGAAGAAAGATGCCGGAGCAGTGCCTCGTGGGAAATCGGTCTGGGCAACAAGAGCAGTCCCTTTGTACAGAGGTGATGTTAGCACTCCAAAGATCCTTAGCCTGTGCAGGTGTTACACTGGTGTGCTAACATTGCATGATTAGCTGTTTTGTATGCATAGCAGCCCACCTGAAATGAGGCAGCTGAAGTATGCATACTCATATAGGTGTTCTTTTGTCCCATCAGCATTATGCCTAAATCAGACTTAATTCTAGCATTTTTGCACTAAATGAGAGAATAAATCAATAATCCAAATGCATGTATTGCTAATTTCAGTTTTAAGTAATGGAGAAGCTACTGCACCATCTCCAGACTTGTCAACAGTATATTATTTTGTAACAGGTTTGCTCAATCAAGCTGCTCACAAGCAAACCTGTTATTCTGTGCACTCTTCAAACGCCTACCCATCATTCACACTTTGCTCCAGAAATGTCCTTTTGCATAAGGATTAACATAGAGACATGCTCTAAAAACTAAATTACATAAGACACATTTACATTGCTTGTATTTCATTTACAATACCTGTATTTGAAAAGATGGATCTCCTTGGTAAGGTTTGATTCCACTGGAGGATTTCCAAAAATGGGAGAGAGATTTGCAGAATCCTCCCTCTGGCTACAGACCTCAGACTCCCCTAATGCTTTTCCTGGGGTCCCCTGCCCCCAGGAGCAGAATCTGGGGGACATTTCACGCTGCAGTGGGAGGGTAAAGTTGAGGAAACCTTACTCCACTGACAAAAAATCCTTCTGTCATCAGAAATTAATTAAGCCCCTTTTTTTAAAGTATCCCACAAAGCAAAATCTAGCCTATTTTCCAGATTTTTGAATGGGGAAGGAAATAAGAGCAGGCAGAAAATGATAAAGCTGCTGAGGTAAGCTAAAGCAGTTTACAACAATTCAAACAGGTACAGGAAAATCCACATAAGTCACAAGCACTTATATATGTTAAGAGTTCATCACACTCCTTTCTGTACTTAAAAGAAACACTGAATCTGACTTACTGGGTGCTGGACTTTGTGGCCCAGGCCAGGAGAAGAGCGAAGGAAGAGGTCTGTCAGTTCCTAGGGGCCACATGGCCAATCCAGCTGGGCTGGGAGATCTGTGCCCAGTGGCATTTCCTGGCTGGCCAGCCGTGTCATCACTGATGGGCCGTAAGGCAGGGGCAACGCAGGGTGCGGCCATGACACATGCACCGTGTTGGGCTCTCCCTAGGGTTGCCAAGTCTCCCAGGGGGTGGAGAAACCCCTGCTTGATTGGTCCACTCCCTGCCGGCCCAGATTGGGCCACCGGGGGGAACACCATCCCCAAATTGCCAGGCTGCAGAGACGTGCCTGGCGTGATGGCATCACCCAGAGGTGACGTTATCGCATCGGGCACATTTCAGGGGGGGATGCTCTATCATTTGAGGGAAAACTCTGTGGTTTTCTCTCAAATCATAGAGGTCTCACCCCAATGTGCCTGACGTGATGATGTCACTTCCGGGTGATATCATTATGGTGTGCGTGCTTCGTGCGTGCGCACCAGAAGACTCCCAAGGAAGGCCGAGACTCCCTCGCTGAATTGTAAGTTCGACTTGGCAACCCTAGCTCTCCCTGTGGTGATTTTAACCCTCCGCTGCATGGTGCTCCACCCTGTTTGGAGGTTATTCCAGCTCTGTGAGGATCAGTACTGGGCTCAATTTCCAAGGCTCTCCATGTGGTGGATCATCACAAGCAAATCAGAGAGGCATGCAGTCAAGAGGCTTTTGGAGCTTAGGCATAGCTCAGCACTTTAGTGTTTAGTTAGTGTTCATGAATTTGCTTAGGAAGCTGTCAGGGTGTGCATCGATCTATTATTGCTGGGTGTGATTTGTTTTAGCTGCCTCACTTCCATAGGGGCACACAGCTGGGCTAAGCTGTGATCTTTTTTGTTGCTTGTTCCTTTTAAATTTTGCAACGCCTCATGTTACTCACTGCCACACAGGCTACAGCATTTCCGGCAATTTAATTTTACCTAGCCTTCTGTAATTGTCCCTTGTCCATTACAGCATTGCTACTTTCCCTCTTGCTCTCTCTTTTGGTGACTGAGCTGGAATAGGTTTAAGGGTGATTTATCACCATTTATATTCTATTGTGCATAGCTTGTAGCTTGTAGCTAAAGCAGGTTTTATTTGTAGTTTAAAAAAGAGAAAGTGTTAAAACAAAGTAGCGACTGAATAAATAAATAGGCTATAGTAGTCAGCTAATTTTGGTTAAGCTAATTTTAATACAGTGTACAGATTGTAACTTAATTTAAAGCAGATTTTCATAGCAGTATAATATGCCTCCTGAGTGTGCTGTCAACAAGAGTAAAAACTCCGCAGGCTCTAGCTTGGGGTCCTCCAACAAAAGCACAGCCAAAACCCAGCAAAGCATGAGGCCTGCTGTTTCTAAACCGCCTACAAGTACTTCCCAGGGCGCCCCATCTAAAGAGCCAGTGGACGCCAGAGGCCCAGCTCAGCAGGCCAAAGCTGTGCAGGTTTCTGCCAGGGCAACATCTAACAACAGCCTGGTTCCTCCTCCAGCTTCAGTGCTGGACAATTCAGCCATTCTTTTGGGGATTGCCCAGACATTGGAGCAGCTGTCTGAACATTTTCGGCTGGGCTAAGACTCCACAGTCCCTGAGTCTTCCACCCCTACCAGATCCCCAGGCAATGGTAGGAGGTCCAGCAGCAATGAGCTCATCCTGCCATTCCAGGGAAGGCACTTCGCAAAGCCAGCTGCCACACAAGAAGAGATTCACCAAGCGTTGTAAGTCCCGAAGGGTGGCGAGACAGCACGAATCCTCATACAGGGTCTGGTGAGTCATCCTCTGAGGAAAAATCCACGCATGTGGCCAGGAGTTATTGGGTTAAGGGTGCCCATATTCCAAGTTTGCCAGCGTGGGTGTTAAGGCACAGGAGGGTTGATGCTGGCCTGGGCATGGTCTGGAGTCCAGGAGCGCATCCTGGATGGTCATTATGTAGATTTCCCCCCGGCTTAAACTGGAGGGGGATGAGGGCAAATGGGGACCTCACCCTGCTAAGAAGGGTGGCACCAAAGGTTTAGCTGACAGCACATTTTTAAATTGGATGTCTGGCGGTGTGGTTTTATGGGAGTAGTATTATCTGCCTTCCTGGAGTGAAGATGGCATTTAACTAACCACATGTCTAATGTACTAAGTGCTCTTACCTTGACTGTTGAGTCCAACGCAATTTACTATGACGAGGTCTTTCGCAAGTGGCCCTCCCATAATCAGGTCTCCAGATGGGACCTCATTATTGATAAAATCTGGCTTGTAACTGTTGGTCCTCATATGTGGTCTAGGCCTGAGCCACCTAAGAACAGGATAGTCTTCAGACATGATTCTCCCTGCCGGGTTTGCTGGGAGTATAATCAGGGTAGATGCAATGGTGTTAAATGTAAATTCGACCATAATTGTGACGCATGTTTTGGCTTTCACCCCAGGCCGTCTTGCCTCCACAGTGGCAGGTAGCCATTTTAGGCTGCCTGATCCTCCTCTACTCATGGCACCAAAAAACAGGAAGGACTGGGCACCATTTGTGCCTCTAGCATTGCAAAATCATTTGGTCATTTTAGGGTGCCTGGACCTAGGCCTAGCCCACACACCCATTTGCTCTCAAGTTCTGGTCCAATTGTTAGCCTCATATCCTAACAGAGCTGCAGCTAGACAGCTTCAAGAAGAGTTTACACACAGGTTTCATATCCTTTTCACCAGTTAGGGCTGCCAGCCCCCAGGTGGGGCCTGGGGATCCCCCGCTTTTACAACTGACTTCCAGCTGACAGAGATCAGCTCCCCTGGAGAAAATGGCTGCTTTGAAGGGTGGACTCTATGGCATTGTACCCTGCTGAGGTCCCTCCCCTCCCCAAACCCCGCCCTCTCCTGGCTCCACCCCCAAAGTCTCAGGTATTTTCCAACTTAGACTTGACAACCCTATCACCGGTCCCCAAGTTGCCACGGATTGTTGAAACCTCAAATCAGCTAGAGATTTATCCAGTGTTGTCATATGAAAAGTAGCCAAGGAGTGCACCAAGGGGTGGGTTGCAAGCCCCTTCACGTCCCCTCCCTTCTCTAACCCCTTTAGGGGTTGTCCCTAAGAAAGCCCCAGGAGAGTACAGGTTGATTCATCACCTATCATACCCTAAGGGTTCCTCAGTGAACTATGCTATCCTCTCTGAGTTTTGTTCCGTGAGATATGCATCTTTTGACCAAGCGGTTCACCTTGTAAAATCATGTGATCCGGGCACCCTTATGGCCAAGTGCAATATCCAGTTCACTTTCCGCCGTTTGCCTATTTACCCAGATGATTTTTGCCTTTTAGGGTTTATACTCAACAGTCACTGGTTTGTTGATAAGGACACAGTCATCTGTGCTGCTTTGGAGGCCTTCAGCACATTTTTTGAATGCGTAGTCAATGGCCGGTCTGGCAGCCCTCACACTGCACACTACCTAGATGATTTCTTGTTCGTAGGGCTCGCTGAGTCACCCAACTGTGCTAATTGCTTGTCCACATTCCAGAGTCCGGCATCCAACCTTCGGGCACCATTGTACCAAGACAAAACTGAGGGCCCTACCACCCAGTTCACTTATCTGGACATTCTACTTGATTTCATACAAGGCATTTCTTGCCTACTTGATAATAAGCTGTTGGCGCTCATGACCTTATTGCTCCAGGTCATCAAGAAGAAAAAATTGCACTTTTAAGGAGATTCAGGCTCTCCTGGGTCACATCAGTTTTGCATGTAGGGTAGTTACTCTTGGATGTGCATTTTGTACTTGCTTAGCATGATCTACCACTAGCATCTCTGCCCCTCTCCACCACATTAGAATCAGCCAAGGTATTAGGGATGGTTTGCACATGTGGGTTGACTTCCTGGCCAACTTAAACAGCGTAGTGATCTGGCAATCAGCCTTATTTCCCAATGACGCATTACAGGTCCATTCTGACACAGCTGGCAGCTTGTGGTTTGGGGTCTACTTTGCAGGACATTGGTGCATGTAGCGTTGGCCTTCACATTGCACTGGAACTGGCATTCTCAAGGATCTTTCACTCCTTGAGCTTTTTCCACTATTGGTGACAGTGAGTGTGGAAGGATTATTTCCATAATAAACACATTGTGTCAGTCCAAAATGGATCAGCATGACAAGGATTTCCAGATTTCGCTTCAGTCTGTTCCCACTGGGCTGCAATGTCCAGTTTTGTCCACAGCTGTCTACTTAGCCTTGAGACCCATCTCCCTTGGTCCCTTTCTCATTCATGCTGATGGCTCCTGCCTTTCATGTTTCTAGTTCTCCAGCATCTTGTGCAAGTACCTGTCTGCCCTGGGTCATTTTGCACAGTTGCAGCCACAGTGGCTTCTGAAGTTGGGTTGCCATCTGAGAAAATCAGGGCCATTGGTCACTGGTGCTCTACAGCATAGCTGAGTGTTAATTTGTTCTATTGTAGTATCTAAAGGCTTGTGGAGAACTGCTTGAATTATAGAGCACAGTATCATCTTTTGGGCTGGAAAATACACATCTGCTTCAGGTTGGGGAGAAACACTGGGGCTCAATGACTGCAAATATCCTAGGTGGGACAGAGAGGAATGCACTAAGCCTCTCTATTAGACATCATCGCCACTCTTGTTTTCTACAACAGCCCTCCAGACACACTCATCATTCAGACAGGAGAAAATGATCTACCTGCTAAAAAAAGGTGCTTTGCTACTGTGCTCTGTCACTTAGATCTTCAGATCCTTACTTCACATCTGTCAAACACAAAGTTATTTTGGTCTGAGCTGCTAGAGCATTGCAAATGGAGGGGTGCCATCACACCTGACAGAGTGGACTTAGCCAGGAAAAAGGTCTGCAGGTCAGCATGGAAGCTTATCAGACTGACTCTCAACAATGTGGACATCTCATTTTTTCAAACAGCATTGTTTAGGGACAACAGCATTCACTTGTCAGAGTGGGGAATTGACACATGGCTACACAGCATTCACAATGGCCTGCTTTCTTGGCTACAGGCTTAGGAGCATTGGCTGGAGCAGGGGGGGCCCTCCTGCCTTCTCTGGCCAATGCTCTTAAGCCTGTAGCAGTTTGGGCATTGGGACGAATCCATTTGGGGGACTGGGCCAGAGTGCCCACCCCCTCCATTTGGGGACTCCCTTAAGGGGTCTTGGGGTGGAGCCATAAACTGGCATGCCCAGCTCAGGAGCTGTTGTCTGGCTTTCACTACCAGGTAGCAAGGGAACCATGCAGCAGACGGCACCCATGTGGTCCCTGCTGAATAACCACTCCTCGGTTCCCCTCCCAGCAAGCAAGATGGGGAGGATGGGTTTATCGGGCAACAGGCAGGTTTTCCGATGCTGAATCCATTCCCATGCTGTGCCAATGTTCCTTGGTTTGTTCTCAATAAAGCTGTGGCCATTTTCTTTCACAAAAATGTACTGTTGTACTGTTGTGTTTTCTCACACACGCTTTCTCCTCAAAAGGCCATGGGCCCACAATACTACAATTTAGAAATTATATTTCCCATAGAAATATAATGTTGACTTTTTTCATGATAACTACCAGAATACTGTTTAAAAATCAGAAGCTGCAGTCTCCAGTGCTAGTCCTAGGGTTGCCAGGTCTGTGTTGGAAAATATCTGGAGACTTTGGGGGTGAATTCAGGAGAGGGTGGGGTTTGGGGAGGGATGGGGCCTCAGCAAGGCACAATGCCACAGAGTCCACCCTTCAAAGCAGCCATTTCCTCCAGGGGAGCTGATCTCTGTCAGCTGGAGATCAGTTGTAAAAGCGGGGGATCCCCAGGCCCCATCTTGAGGCTGGGAACCCTAGCTAGACCCATCAGTTTCCTACTTCCTGCACCACCATGACAACTGGCTTATGGATGTGTACATGCAGAACTATACATTCTTCAAGTCAGCTATGTTTAAGACATAAGAGATAAATATCCAAAATCGAGAAGTCCGAAGAGGAAAATGGACTTCAACAATATTCAACAACTTCATTCAGACAGGAGAAAATGATCTACCTGCTAAATATTCAACAACTTCAACAATATTCAGTGGCATACTGACAGAGACAGACAGATAGATGGACACCACCGTAGATTTCCTAAGCTATCTGACTCCAGTCTGCTTCATTGTGAAGTAGGGTTGAAAACCCCAGCTTGGGAAGTTCCTAGAAATTTGTGGACAAGCCTACAGAACACAGACAGAGTTTGGGAAAGGAGCTCAGCCAGGGTATAATGCTATAGAGTCTGCCCTCCAAATCTGCCACTTCCTACGGGGGAAGTGATCTTTGTATTTGTAATTCTGGGAGAACTCAAGGCCACACCTGGAAATTGGTAAACCTAACCTGAGGTTGTTCTGAAACGTTGTTACTTTCTAACAGAACTACAAGGCACAGTTCTAGAGTTTGTGCTATGTTCCATTTATGCTGTGAATTGCTCTAAAAAGCATTTGAATTACAGAATTATCTAAATCAATACAGCGTTCTGTTGGACCTTCAGTATTCACCAATACAATTTGCTGAAAACCTGAAAAGAATGGAGACTACGCTGTTTTCTACAAATGTGCACATAAATAAGGCAATAAGGAATTATTTAGCTATGGAGGTAGGTTTATACAGACTTTGCCATCATATGCACAAGAGGATGGTGTAGATGGGGGAGAATCTTTAATGTTCTGGAGTTCTGTTGGCCCATGTTGTTCTGGGCCTTACCCAGTGGCCGCTGGGAAATTAGCCCTGTGCATCGCGGCCCCCACTCTGCTCGCAAAAAGGGTCTTTTTGCAAGCGTAACATGCAGCTGGTGACAGCCCCTCTCTCTCTCTCCTGAAAGATTTAAAGGGCCCTTCAGCTAATCAGTGGACCACGTGCTCCCCACTGATCAGCTGAAGCCCTTTAAATCTCACAGGAGGGGAGGGAAAGGGGTTGGCCCTAGGGCTGCCAGATCCCCTGGTCCTGCGGGGGTTTCCTGATTTGGGGGAGCTCCTTCCTGCCCCCAGCCAACTGGCCAGTGGGAGAAGCCCCATCCCCAAAAGCGACCACCTGGCAACCCCCTACTACAAAATTTAAAGGGCCTTCCAGCTGGCCCTTTAAATCTTGCAGAAGGAAAAAAAGGGGTGGCTGTGCGTGCCTGCACCCCCCCCCCACCTCTTCCAAACAGTGTTTAAAGAAACACTGTTTGGAAGAGACAGAGGCTCAGGACTTGCAGGGCAGGTGCGAGCAGTACCCGCTCTTTTAAAGCAGGGGCCACTTATGCCTGCCCTACAAGGGTGAGACTGCAACCTGCAAAGCAAGCGTCCACGGCTTCTGCTTCAAAAGAGTGGAAGCCACTCATGCTTGCCCTGCAAGTGGTGATCTTGTGGCATGCAGGGTAGGCACGAGCGGTGGGGGCCGCTCGCACTTGCCCTGCAAGCGGCGATCTCATGGCTCACATTCTTCCACTGTTCTCAGCCTTCTAAGGCATCTGGTGTTAGAGAGACATCTGATCAACTATTGGTTTTTGCATTTTCAGTGGGATTTTGCTTCTCAGAAGGCCAAGGGTACAACCTAACACGAGAACCAAGGGTGGGAGTTTACCCACCGCAGGCAGGCAAATGGCAAGCCTAAATGTAAGAATGTGTACATGTGTAAGAAAGTCTAAGAATGTATACCTGCAGAACATTTTCAACTTGGAAATTTTTTTAAGAAGTTCAGTGGTGTTGCTCATAATTTGCAAACAATCTGAACATCGCTAATGGAGCTCACCATCTATCACCCCATACTGCAAATACCCTTATCTGTCACTCATCCATTCAGCACTGCAGGAGACAATGCATAAGTACTATTGTTCCAGCAATTCAGGATCAGATCTTTCACCTTCATCTATTTTAACACATAATCACTATCTTATTCACTTACAAAGGAGTATCATTTATCGAATCAAAGTTATTGTCATTTGTTTCTCCGTTTGCTGTAGTTGCTCACTTTTTCCTCTACGGGGCTTTTAAAAAACACATACAATGTGCTCTCTTCTGATATCTGTAACTACTACTTTGGTGTAAAATTTCTAAGGAATTAAATGAAATGTGTTGCTGTTTGTTGCAGGAAGTAATGTACCATTCCTCCCCTTGTTTCTTGAAAATCTTTAAATTTATTTCAACGCTTTCTATACCCTTCATTCACAGTGTTACTTTTTTTAGGCTACACAGTCCTGAGGTTTATATCTGAAGAGATGCCATATAATTCGAAAGTATGAGGGAAAATGAGAATTTAAGTGCAATATTTTCTATTTTTTTAATAACAACCCTTTAATACCATAGTGAGAGTTGCAGAGGCCTTCAGAATACATCTTTATCAATATTTTTTGCAGTCAACTAATCCTTTTGTGAAAGAAATAGTATCTTTATAATCTACTCTTCTATGAATCCTTTTATGTATGAGTCATCCAGACTGAGACCTCTTTGAAAGCATAAAAATTATTCATCATCAATGTACGTCAATGGAAAATTCTATACATATTCATATAATAGGTATCTGTGGGTGAACATAATGTAACGAACATAACTGTGTACACATTAAAATGTATATACAATATACATATGCAACACTGTGAAATAAAAGTAATATCAAAACGTTTCTTTGAGTCAGTCATGTTTCACAGAGTAGCCTAAAAGATCACAATCATATGTTAGTATCAAAGTTATAGTTGCATCTGCTCCAACCCCTCAGACAGAGATACTAACTTGAAAGATCTACAGCAGGCATTTTTGCAACTACAATATCCTTCTGATATGGTGGAAAAGATGATTGGAAAGGCCAGAATGATACACAGGGACAGCTTGCTACAAGACAAGCCTGAAGAAAATGACCGCAGAACACCACTGGTGGTCACTTACAGCTCACAACTCAAGCCAGTTCAACTAGGGTTGCCAGGTCCTACTTTTGTTCTGGCGGAGAGCTCCCAGGTCTGCCCCAGTATCACCTGAAAGTGACATAATCCCACCACTGCACGGAAACACTCTAGGTTTTGGACAGAACTCTATGGTTTTGAGCCCAAATTTACCATAGTGTTTTGCCCAAAACCTGGAGCATCGCTGTGCGATGGTGGTGTGATGACGTCACTTCCAGGTGACATCATCACACCCCATTTCAGGGCATTTGTGGGTGGGGTTATCTCTGCTGGCCAGCGGCAGGGAGGAGCCCACAAAAGCAGTGAAACCCCTGCCCAGACTGGAGGGATGGCAACCCTAAGTTCAACACATTATTAATGGCCTACATTAATGGCCTGGATTTGACACTTCCCTCACACAGGAACTGGGAGCCTGACCTTTTCTTTCTTACATACAGCCTGCTAACCTAAAACAACTTCTCACCCGCAATGATAAACTACTTAACAGT
The DNA here is from genome assembly GCA_029233225.1 of Lepidodactylus listeri. Taxonomy (NCBI): domain Eukaryota; kingdom Metazoa; phylum Chordata; class Lepidosauria; order Squamata; family Gekkonidae; genus Lepidodactylus; species Lepidodactylus listeri. Next base: position 15,987,769 of record JARCFY010000012.1, read on the forward strand.
AACATGGACTCTGGCACCAAGGCCAGTAACAAACCAAGGTGCCAACTTTTGCTTTCATATAGATCCTAGCAATACCATCAGTGGACCCAGCAACGTCAGCCATACCATCTCAGGTTCATACTCCTGCTCATCCTCTAATGTGATTTATGCCATCACATGTCAGCAATGCCCTTCCACCCTCTACCTTGGACAAACAGGCCAGTCCCTTCGACGAGGAACTGATCGACATAAGTCTGACATTAGAAACCAACAACATTCAAAAACCAGTGGGAGGACATTTTAACCTTCCAAGACATTCAGTTGTTGACCTAAGAGTAGCAGTGCAAAGGAATTTCAAAGGGAAATTAGAAAAAGAGACTGCTGAACTGATAATGAAGCTCAAAACAATAGTTCTGTAAAAACTCCAAGAAATAGAAGTGGGATTTCATTTAAATTACAAATTTTAATAAATTCTAATCATATGCATACAATTGCAAACCTGATCCCTAGATTTGTGACATGAAAGTATAGTGCTTTATTTTTAGTATATTTTAGTAAATTGGTAGTAATATTTTATAGTATATTGGATAATGCATATTTCAGAGTATTCTCTGTTGTTATTTTATATGCTAATTGAAACCTTGCATTTATCACAGACTGTTTCAATGAGCTAGTGATGTTTCTCAACAGGATTTCATTAGTCACTGATAATGATGGTCAACCCTAATTTCCAGGAATATTTTATATTCAATCACTTTCAGAGTGACTAGCCTCATCTCTGTGGCATGTCCTTTCCCAATTAATCCTTTGGTGAACTTGAAAAATTAGAGTTCTCTAATCTCTGCAGGTTTCATTACCTGCAGTGAAGACAATATGCTCACTAGCATAGATGGGTTTTCAAAGGATTAAACAAATTCATGGAGGATAAATCTATGAGTGGCTATAGGCATTAACAGTTGAAAAATGCAACTTGTATGTTCATAGGGAGTATGTCCCATTATCATATGTTGGGGGAGACAACAATGAATGGCAACCACGACCATGCTGTTTGCCATTGTCGAAGACAGAATGATACACCTTTAATCTAGTCCCATAATACAATTCTTTTGAATTTTTAAAAATCTTGTTTCAGCTATAGATGATCTACAGAATCCTTACAGTTTTATGATTTCAGCATTCTAGGGACCAAACTAGAGATGACAACATCCTTGAGTCTCCCATGGGAATGCCACCACCATTTTAAAGTGACCTAAAATTTCCATAAGGGCTCGATCATGATTGGGAATGAATTGCAGTGGGCTAAGGTGCACTTGTGCCCCCTCTCTGGTGCCTTTCAAGTGCCTAACTGGCAATATATACATATACAGCTGTTTTGGCACTTGGATATGCAAGTGGAGAGGACAAGAACACTTCAGTCTTCTGTCCTGTGGGCCTGATCAAGATTGGACCCTTGCAGAATTTTTAAAACAGTTTAAAATGGTGACAGCAACTCTATGGTGGACACAAAGACACAGTCATGTGTACTTTGGGTCTTACTCTGAGGTATTTAGCTACTTAACTGGATAGCAGGCTGACATTCTTAAGAAATCTCATCAGTTGTTAAAGCTGTTTGAGCCCTTACATCACACTGAATATCCTAATCTATAATATTCCATTTTGGTTTTTTCTTATTGCCTTACAAATAATAATAAAACTTCATACAGAGATTATGAACAACTACATAATTACAAAACAACAAGGACAACATAATTACCATGGAATAAGAACAAAGCCAGTTATAGAGGGATGCCATTCAAATTTTGCCAATTAAAAAGAAGAAGAAGAAGAGGAGATTGGATTTATACCCCACCCTCCACTCCCCAAGGGAGTCTCAGAGCGGCTTACAAACTCTTTTTCCCTTCCCCTCCCCACAACAGACACCCTGTGAGGTAGGTGGGGCTGAGAGAGCTCTTTCCCAAGCTGTCCTTGAGGGAACAACTGGTTCAGAGCTATGGCTTGCCCAAGGTCATCCAGCCAGGTGCAAGTGGAGGAGTGGGGAATCAAACCCGGTTCTCCCAGATTAGAGTCCGCGCACTTAACCACTACACCAAACTGGCTCTCAATATATATTTTCAGAATATATATATTTTTTGAGAATATATATATATTCTCAATATATATATATATATATATATATATATATATATATATATATATAAGGCTATTTCCAAGAGTCAGTTTTGCAAGAGGCTTTTTAAAGCATGAAGATTCAGAACAGCATCCCGTCCATTAATTCCAATAACACCACAAAATGAAAATACTTTGTTGAAGGAAAGTAAAGGGCAGTTTATACTTTATTCTTTATTGAGAGAGATTTGCTATTTGTGGTGGAGTGATGACACTTGTACAATATTAAAGGTAAGCCACTATACACAAATGGCTCACCATATGATACAAGTTCACCCATGAGTTATTTAAGTTAGCTGTCATCAGACAATCATAAAGTTCATATTGCAGAGAGGAAGATTACACTGTATCCTAGGAGGCCCCCATATTATTACTGATGCAGGACTGCTAACAACTTTAATCTGCCTAACTGGAAGAAGAAAAATAGCCTGTGTTCATAGAAGGAGAAGTAAATGTGTAGCCTCAGTAATGAAGAAGATAAGAACACAAGATGGATTTTCCTGCATTTCCATGTTGGATTAGCAGGTGATAGTGCTGCTAGGCTTAGAGGATAGTGGCAAGTTCTTAGCCATCCAAGATGTTTAGAGTAAAATCTGCAACAACCTGACTGAAGCAACTTTTAAGAATTTATAACAGCAAAGATCAAAATGGTTGCCTTGTATTCTCAGTTGTTAAATGAGGTCAGCTTTCACTTTGTTATTATATTGTACAAATGGGAGACCAACTTGTGTGGGGGGGCATCTCATTTTTTCCTCCCTCACTATTATCCCTTTCCTTTTCCTAAAAAAACCCAGTTTCTCCCCTATTCCTTTCTTTCCCAACCAATAGCCACTCTACCTTCCTGTCTTCCTTTCCCTCCCCTGAAATCTCTCCCAGGGAAAACTGGACAAATTGAACAATGCTGGCTGAGCCTGGCCCAGTTGCTCAGTGGGGAGACTGCAAGGACTTTCGTGGCAGGGGAGACCTCACTTTCCCATGTATCCTCTCCCCACACTTTTCCCACTTTCCCTCTTCCTCCCAGTCCCCATATCTTCACCTTTCCCTGCTTGTTTCTCTCCTTCTCATCCACCAAATAGCCTACCTTTTATTTGCCCCCGTCTCCAGCTATGTTTATTTATTTATTTCATTTATATCCTGTTTTTCTCCACAATGGGAACCCAAAGCATCTTATGTCATTCTACTCTCCTTCATTTTATCCTCACAACAACCCTGTGAGATAGGTTAGACTGAGACTGTGTGACTAGCCCAAAGTCATCCAGTGAGTTTCCATGCCAGAATGAGGATTCAACCTGAGTCCCAGAACCTAGGCAGAAACTCTAATCACTACACTCAGGGGTCTGTTGGAGCGGGAGCGCACAGGAGCGCAGCTCCGGGAGTGAGGAGCCCAGGGGGCGGGCACATGACCAAGCCCCGCCCCCTCCTCAGCTTCCCCGAGCAGTGCAAAGGTGCAGCGCCCCGGGGAAAGCCCTGCTAGGGTCTTTATTGTTTTTAATGTTTTGTTTTACTATTAATAATTTTATCATTGTTCCTTTTATGACTGTGTGCTGCTTTTCCAGAGACTTGCTCAAGGTGGCATATAAATTTTCTAAGTATACCATTTTTTATCTGGGCCTATGGCACATAAGTACTGGAGAAATTTCACCAACCCTTCAGCAGCTTCCACCCCATCAGTTTGGTGTAGTGGTCAGGAGTTGAACTCTAATCTGGGAGAACTGGGTTTGATTCCCCACTCCTCCACATGCAGCTGCTGGTGTGACCTTGGGCCAGTCACAAGTTCTCTCAGAGCTGTTCTCTCATGAGCAGTTCTCAAAAGACCTCTCTGAGCCCCACCTACCTCACAGGGTGTCTTGTTGTGGGGAGGGGAAGGGAAAGGGATGGGTGGTGTACATGTCCTGGGTATCTCAAGTCTACTTGAAACCTGGTGGTTTCAAGGGAGCAGGAAGAGAATGAGGGTGTGTTCTTTATGCTTATTTTTATTGCACAAAGTATTGGGTGGGGAAGGGAATGGAGGAAGAGCAAGTCAGTTTCACTCATTTGCATATATGGGGTGTGTGTTGCCTTCTGACACACTTTTGGTATGTTACGGGGTATGGCATATGCAAATGAGTTGTGCAAATGAGTTATGGTAATGAGCTCCTGCACCTCTTTTTCTACGAAATGACCCCTGACTACACTGCTTTTGTGGAGTGACTATTGTTGACCAAGAGCAAGCAGGCAGGCCTAAAAAGAGTCATATAAATTGCATAGTAGCAAGTCATCTAATGGTTGTTGCCAGGCCTGGCACCGATGTAGGGTTGCCAGCTTCAGGTTAGGAAATATCTGGAGATTTTGGGGATGGAGCCTGAGGAGGGCAGGGTTTGGGAGGGGAGCGATTTCAGTGGCATATAATGCCATAGAATCCAACTTCCAAAGCAGCCATTTTCTCCAGGTGAACTGATCTCTGTCACCTGGAGATCAATAGTAGTAGTGGGAAGATCTCCAGCTACCACCTGAAGGTTGGCAACCCTAATTACACATGATTTCTAGGTATCAATTTCCCTGCAGAAAATGGCTGTTGGGGGGCATGGACTGCATGACATTATACCCCTACCCTGAATAGTCCACTCTCAAAGGCCAAAACACTTCCTTCCTTTTCCTGACAGAAACCAAAGCTTTAACAATGTTGTGGTTGCCTAGCAATGACCTCTGAGGGCATCTGTTTCTTCAAACTACAGGAGCTCCTTTTTAGCATTGGGGTTTTTTAACCTCCCAGTTAGGGAAGCCATTATGGAAGTGACATCATCATGTCAGTGACGCAGCAAAGCAGTGACGCAGCAAAGCAGTAACAATAGAGTTTTGCCCAAAATACCAGAGTGTCGCTGCACAGTGTCACTGACGTGATGACATCACTTCTGTGTGATGTCAGTATGTCATGTGCATGTCACATACTCCCCCCACTCCCAGAAAGTCCCTCCCTCTTCCCCAATGCTGGGTCGATCCAACGTGGCAACCCTACCCCCAATGTTGTTTGTTTAGATTTCAGATTTGTCTGCAAAACTGGGGTTTTCTCAGGTTTATACAAAGAAGTAATTCCTTTTCAGCTGCCATGTGGCTGCAGAGAAAGCAAGCTGTATTGGTAGAACCTCAATAAGACTCTCGTATACTGGACATTACATAAGTGTTATCTATGGATTAGGTCACAACTATTCTTTTTATCTTTTAGCTTAAGTTTTATTCCTTCTTTTTTGGTTGTTTTATGATTTGCATTACAGCAAAACTTGTTATTATTTTAGCATCAGAGTGACTTTCATTCATATAAAAAGAACTGTTAAAAGAATAATAGGCCTAAGAAGAAGAAGATAAAGACCTATGACAGATCTTTGAGGAATGTTTGTTAATACTGGACGTCAACAAGTAGGGAGGGTTGGAATCATCATATACACTGCAACACTTTATAAATGGCTTGCCATTTATAGGTACATACAAAGGATTTGTAGTTGCAAAGCTAAATGAATCTGTCCTGGTCACTGGATCATGTACCCCAGTAATGCTTCCTCTAACAGACAGCTGTTCTCCAAGCTTTAGGCAAACTAGACATGCCAAAAATTAAACCTGAGACTGTCTGCACCAAAGTATATGTTCCACGAAATGCCGCCTCCTCTAAGGAAATATACTAATTATTGGAAGACTTGTTCTGGTCTTTCTGGGCCTTCTTTATTGATTGCTGTTTGCTACATACCCGTATTCTCATCAGCTTTGTAAAGCGAGTAGATAGTCCCATTACCATGTTACATACAAAGACTTTAGTTTTATAACTTTGAATTATTTCTGCAGTTGAAATTCTGGAAAATACCATATGAATTCACTTCAGCCTAAAGGAAACGCATAGGGATCCCCTATGTTTTGCTACTAATTTCTTAATTATCCCCAAATATGCAGTTTGAAATAACAGTTTATCATCCTCATAGCAATTTTGCTGACTTTAAAAGATATGAGAAAATGCAAATTCTGCCATTATACAACATTTTTCGGTAGCTGTAAAATGGCATGTTACAAAATTTCAAGCAATTCCTTCTTTTTTATATTGGTATATGAAACTCCATTTATAAAGCAGATTGCCATTTCAATGGCAATGAAAATAAAATGGGTTTCTGGTTTAATGAGAACACAGATCACTAGTGTGCCAGAGCAACTGAAAAAGGAGGCTAGGGCTAAAGGAGCTCCAGTGTTAGCAACCTCTGTAATAATCTTGGGGAAGACATTTATCATGATGACACACTGCTAAAAAACAAGTGGTTTCAAAGGCATCAGTATCTGTAGTAGGACTGCCAAGCCCCCAGTTGGAACAGGGAATCACCACCACCCCTTCCCATTGCCTACCACCTCTCTGAGTGGTAGCAGGAGAAAAAAACTTTAAAACCATGCCATCAACTGCAGTGTCCCATCACTTTGGGTAAAAAAATGGAAGTGTCATAAGTTAGCTTTAGGAATTGCCAGAAACTCTATGGTAAAACTGTAGAGATCACAGCAATTCCTATAGCTAGCTATGTCACTTCCAGTTTTTTACCCAAAGTGATGTGTCGCCACAGCCAGCATCATGCCCCCTATATCCCCAGCCACAGCCTTCCCTCCCACTGTCAGGAACTGTGGCAACCCTAATCTGTAGTGCATAGCAGTGGCCTTGCTCTGCCAAATTTACAGTACGCACTATCAATCACAGCTGGCCTCATTCACTCTATACTGCATGTTTTGTTGTTGTTGCCGCTGCTGCTAGGATCAGGGTTGGAATCACCTAGGAGGCAGATCAATTGTTTCCCCAAATAAAACTGGAAAGTAAGAGACATCTGTGACCAGTATTTCTTTCTCTCTTTTCATTCCCACATTGTGCATCTAAATCCCACCCCCAAACTCAAACTTGTCTCTCATTGTTGGACACCAATGCAGTAGATGTGGGCACTGGTACCTTCTCATAAGAAACAATGCATCCCATTTCTGGAGTGCTTTGAGCTACAATGCAACACCTTGTTAGCCGCCTTGAGCCAGTTCGCCGGCAAGGCGGCATAAAAATGGAATAAATAAATAAATAAACACCTGGGGTTGCCAAGTTACTTACCAGCAGGAGCGGGGGAGTCCCACTCCTGCTCCGAGATCCTTGTGCGCACACAAAGCGCGATGATTTTGCCCGGAAGTGACGTCATCACACCAGGTATGTCACTGGGCAATGCTCTGGTAATCACCCTAAAAACTCTATGGTACCATAGAGTTGTCAGGGCGATTACTAGAGCGTCACCCTGCAACGTGCTCAGCATGATGACGTCACTTCTGGGCAACATCATCGAGCCAGGCACGTTGGCCTGATGTGGCCATTTCAGGGGTGGGGTTCCCCCCACCGGCTGAATCCGGACTGGTGGATTGGGGACCTAATTAGCAAGGGAATCCCTGCCCCCCAGGGGGACTTGGCAGCCCTAGCAACACCAAATTGGGCAGTCATCTGATGCCCATGGATGGTTTAATGCAGTTGGTAGAACAGGGAATGTAGCCATAGTTTAATCAACAACTCCAGAACTACTATTAATTTCACTCTAACAATTATCCCCACTTTCAGAGTCCCCACTGGTACTTCACTGGCTCTGCCCCTCCCAGAACTGCTCCCAGGCTACACTATTTCCTCCTTTTTGCATCCTCTCTCCTCCTTTCCTCTCTTTTTTTTCCAGGTCACTATCAAGAGACAAGGGCTGTTGGGAAATAAAGCCCCTGCATTCATTAGTACTACAGTTGTTAATATTACATACTGAAACCTTCTGATTTCATTAGCATATTCTCAGAATTAGAATTGAAATGGAGGAGGAGGAGAAGGAGGAGGAGGTTGGATTTATACCCCGCCCTTCACTTGGAGTCTCAAAGCAACTTACAGATACAAACAATTTCTAAAACGTAAGTGGATTGAAAGCTGAGGTTTATAAGCAGATATTTTCAGTTTGGGAATTATGGTTGGAAAGATGTGGTCTTTCCAAGAAGAGCCCTGCTTGATCAGACCAGTGGTCTATCTAGTCCAGCATCTTGTCTCACACAATGATACACCAGTTACTCTGGAGGGCCAACATTAGGGCATAGAACCTGAGGCCTTCCCCTAGTGTTGCCTCCTGACACTGGCATTCAGAGGTGTACTGTCTCTGAATGTGGAGGTTCCTCTTAGTCATCATGGTTAGTAGCTGCTGATAGACCAACCCTTCATGAATCTGTCTAATTCCCCTTTTAAAGCTGTCTATGCCATCACTACATCCTCTGGCAACAAAATCCATATTTTAATTACTGGTTGAGTAAAGAAGTATTTCCTTTTGTCCATACTGAATGTGCTCCCTTCAACTTCATTGGATGCCCCTGAATTCTAATATTTTGGGAGATGAAGAAAAAGTTTACTCTATGCACTCTTTATACCCTATGTATAATTTTAGAAACCTCTATCCAAATTCCCAACTCTTTGCCCTTCCCTCATAGTCATCTTGGTTGCCCACTCCTGTACTTTTTCTAGCTTTGCAATGTCCTTTTTGAGGAGCCGTGACCAGAACTGCACGCAGTATTCCAAATGAGACTGCACCATAAAGCTACACTAGTGCTTTATAATATTGTGTGTTTTATTTTCAGTCCCTTTCCTAATAGTCCTGCAGTGTTCCCTCTAAGCTGAGTTAGTGTGAGCTAGCTCACAGTTTTTTTACCCTCTGGCTCCCACATTTTTGATTTAGCTCAGGAAGGATGGCTCCAGTCCAGAGCAAACTAATTTATGCAGTAGCCAAATCACCTGCCTGCTCGCAAGTTTAATGCTAGTAGCTCACAAAGTAGAATTTTTGCTCACAGGACTCCACAGCTTAGAGGTAGCATTGCAACATTGCCTTTTTCACTGCTGTGGCACATTAGGTTGACATTTTCATTGAGCTATCCACTATGACCCCAAGGTCTCTGTCCCTCTCAGTCCAGCAAGTTCAGGCCCTGTTAGCATATACTTGAAGTTGGGATTTTTTCCTCCAGTGTGCATCACCTTACACTTACCTACACTGAATTTACTTCATTTCACTGTTGCTGCCTTACCCAATTTTCTGAGATTGTCCTGGGCGTCTTCATAGTTGACCTTGATTTTTACCATCCTGAATTAATTTGTGTTATCTGTTAATTTGGCCACTACACTGCTCACCCCAGTCCCATTTATGAAGAAATTAAATAGCACTGATCTAATACTGATCCTATGGGACCCCACTGTTTACTTCCCTCCACTGAGAGAATCCTAATCTCTGCTTCTTATCATTTAATCAATTTTTAATCCATAAGAGGAACTATCCTCTTATCACATGACTGCTAACCTTACTCTGGAGTTTTTGGTGAGGTACATTGTCAAAAGCCTCTTGAAATTCAAGTACATAATGTCTCTTAATTTACATGCAGCTCAGGTTGCATGCTAGCAAGAAAATATTGTCATTTCTTATGACAGTTCACTTTTCCTACTGACAACTGACATGAACACTTACGTAGAAAAAGTGTTCTTAGTTGTGCTTTACTTAACTTTTAGCTTCCAAACTCCTGTTGTTATCTTTTAAGTCATGCACATCTTATTGGATCTCTCAACAGAGAAGTAATGTTGTATAATTTTTCAGCAAAGTATGTACCTGTCTTATTCTGCTGCTTTAGAAAGAGTAACAATAAAGCCTTGAATTCATTAGTTATTTTCTGTTTCCTTGTTTAGTCACAGTTGTTTCAATCCAGCACATAATTAAATAGGCTCTAGTTCCATTAATTTAAATCAGACTAATAATCTGTAATGTATATCATTATAAACAGGATATACTAATTATTACCTTACATATTTTTAAATGTTAAAGGCCATATAATATGGTATTGGTAGGTTTACTACCCTTAAAGCATAAAATCTTCTGTAGAGAAGAAAGGGTATCTTTTGTTAAATTCATTCTTTCCAGCATAAAAAATGTCCGTAACATTTTCCATGCCTTTATCTTTTATCATCTGCACTTTCCTTTATCATGTAATCATTTGTACTGTAATCACTACATAAGCATCAGAAGAGAAATTATTTTCCCAAGAAACTACTTCAGCTAAACAAATTACTGTGTATATGGTTTTATTCCAAATAATAGCTCTTTTCCTCCTATCTTTGAGTGATTTCACTCAAGCTGTCTAGTCTGGAATAGAAATAATTCAATCTCTCAGTATTTATGGAGAGTCCATTGCTTTACTGTGTTTTATGTACTGTTTTTACATCTTCATTCACTCATGATCTGAGATGTCATTTTTAACTTAAAGTTCAATTGTACTAGACAAACAAAACCCTATTCAGGCTTTCCTGAGGTACTGTCCCTTTAAATTTTCCTGTGTCTTTTGAAGCAGCTTCTGCTTAATAAATTCATTCCATTCAGTGGAGTGCCACAGTATTCTTCAATGAATCTTTAGTTTGGGGAAGACATTTTAATTATAGCTTTTCTTTATATAATCATAAATGCACAATTAGGAAATTAGGAAATTACTACTAATTTTTCATGTTTGTAATTAGTGATCCATTTTACTGAAAAGAGAAAATGAACTGATCTATTTACATGCCACTGGAGGGAACAGGAAGTAATTAATCAAGCAGAAATAATTGTGAAACTGAAACAGAAAGATAATAGAAGTCACAGAAGTGGAACTTTTCATAATCAGGACCTATACTTCTAACAGTGTGTAAAATGGGATTATTCAGGATGGTACTTCCCTAAAGGGAACAGAACTGTACTGTCTGTGGAATTTTAGGCAGTTCATGGCATTGTTCATTGTGTACAGTGATTCTATTCTGTTTGGAGTGTGTTATTCTTAGTAGGGTTGCCAGGTCCTACCTGGCTGCTCATGAGGGCTCCAGGGTCTGTCCAAGTATCTTCTGGCATGTGAGCCAAGTGGTGATAGGTCATACTGGTGGGCTGGGAACAGCCAATTGAGGTTCATCTGCTGAACTAGGGCTGGAGGTTGTTGGTGGCGCTGCACCAGCTGTTGGCTGTGAATCCTGACAAGCCTGCAACTCAGTTTCCTGCTGGTCAGCTTCTGTTGTCTCAAGGTTGTTTACATGGGGCACTTCTTCACCTGAAAAGTCCTTTTCTCCTGAAGGGTCCTCACTATTGCTGAGCCCTGGCTGACTCATGACATGGAATCTGGGAGATTGCCAGGCCCCCTGGATAATATATAGTCCACCTTTCTCACTGAAACACTATTAAAAATAATGCATATGACAATATTATACTATCAACATGCAGTGAAACCTCATTGTAAGGTGAAGAACTAGGATTGCCAGGCTGCCAGGCCTGGTGGGGGTTCCCACGCTTTTGCAGGCCCCTTTCTGCCACTGGCCAGCAAGGGGAAACCCCACCTGCAAATGCCCCCAAATGCGACATAATGACGTCACCCAGAAGGGACGTCATCATGTCACCAACATCAGGGGCGACGCTCTAGTTTTTGGGCAAATCTCTATGGTTTGAGCCCAATTTTACTTAGGTGGGATGTTCAACTCTTCCTTGTTTTTTTATTGCAGACTGAAACCTTTTAAAATGATATCATCAATTCACTGATATTTCTAAAATGCACTCATTTCTCTTCGAAAATACCACTGAAATCCTTGTTGCTGTTAAAATCTATACTTGATGGTAACAACCTTTGCTGGTCTTCTTTTATCCCATCTAACATTCCCTAGTGCCTTCCTCTTTCCACTTCTTTCTTATCCATAAATTTGATTGTCTTTCTTCTTTATTCTTCAGGTACCTCACTCTTCATTTCATTTATTTAAAATTTTTAAGAGTGAATTAGTGCAGGGGGAGTGGGGTACTTAACTTTTTCCTCTAGTTTCATTTTCCCACCAGAATCTGCAACCCCAACCCAAGAGTAATTTAGAGTACCTGGCTTTTAACTAAATGGGAAAGGGTGGATGGATTAGGGCAGAATGCTAGAGATGCTTTTATTAGGTAACCATTTACAACTATTTACTCACCGTTTATTAAGTACTGTACAATGCATTTTGTCTTTTTCTCCCCCTTATTGTTATATATTTGCTCTCAGTTTTATGGCTCCATTTTATATGCAACTGATTAAGTAATAAGTGGTCCTGTGTTTCACTGCATATATTGGTTCAGTTCGGAGCCTTCATGGACATTATATTCACACTATATTTATTTGTACCTTAAGATACACTACCTTTTTTGTACCTTAAGATACACTACCTTTAGATAAACTACCATATTCCTTAATGGTCAAGTATGGCCTGCTAGGCCAGATCAGGACTCAGATTTACAACTCACAATATAGTAAATGCAACAGAAAGCCAGTGCTACATCTGCACTGGTCCAAGCAAGATTTTGTCACTTGGCAAATACCAAACACTGTGTGTGTGATAAACAGGACTAACTTAATATAAAATGAAGATTTCACTAAACTTTTGTTATATTCCTGTTTCAAAATCAAATCACAATATATGTAATGTTTAGCATAACCTTATTTTCTAAATCTCAGTTATCTGTAATCACAGTCTGGTTCCTAGGGAACTGCTACGTTACATAACCTTAGGTGATCTGCACTATCTGAACTTCTGATGATCAATGAGTTACATACAAATGATAACACTGTTTTACACATAAAGCAATGCAATAATAGATAATAGGTTCAATGAGAGAATACCTCTTTGTCAAATGTTAGGGACAGTTGACTATTTCAAAGCCATTTCAGTGCTGCCTATATGCCATGAGAGTCAATGTGATGTAGTAGTTAGAATGCCCGAATAGGATCTGGATGGATCAGGTTCAAATCTCCACTCTGTCATGAAGGTTGATGGTTGACTTTAGGTCAGTCACTCTTTGCACCCTAACTTACTTCACAGAGTTGTTATGAGGATAGACTAGTGATGGGAGAGCCATATATGTAGCTCTGAGTTCCTTGAAAGAAGGGCAGGATAAAAACATACTAGACAGATAGCTGAATGCTTTTTATCTACAAACCAAACAACTGTTGTCAGTTTTTCAATGTCTTTGTAAAATCTAAATCACTGCAGACTCTTCATAGTCATTTGTCATAGAAATTATATTAAGTAAGAGTATTTCAGGGGGGAAATATATGCTTTCAACTGTACTGTACTTGGTTTTCATAAACTGAATTATTGCTAGCCTTCCCTTAGTGTACCACAATGCTCAGTTCTTCCTTCTATTCAGAAAATTGAATCAACAGAACATGTGACAGTAATAGCAGTGCTTTCAGGTTTCCTTCTTGCCTGCTAACACAATAAATTACTTTCACACCCTCAGCTGCACAGCAAGGAAGCAACTTTAGAATCTAGCAATTCAGCTTTGAAATTAAGAGTATACATGTAGCACAAAAGCCATTGAGATGAGATTCTGAGACTGAACCAAGTTTGAGTGCAGGGCACCTTTAAGACCGACAAAGTTTTATTCTGGGTATAAATTTTGTGTGCCCACACACTTCTTCAGATACACACTGATAGATTCAGGTGGGTAGCCATGTTAGTCTGAAGCAACAGAACAAAGTCTGAATTCAGTGGCACCTTCAAGAAGACCTACAAAATTTAGTTCTGGGTAGAAGCTTTCCTGTGCATGCATCTGAAGAAGTGTACATGCCCACGAAAGCTGACACCCAAAATAAAACTTTGTTGGTCATAAAGGTGCCACTGGACTCAAACTTTGTTACACTGATACTGAGTTTGTGTTAGTACAGAGTCCAAAGTAGAATAGAATGATGACTATTATTGTCATAAGTATAATGAAGCTAAACTTAAGTTAACTTAAGCTAAACAAGTTAACTTAACCATGTGCTTAACTTATATCATAATCAATGGAAGTTAAAAGTTTTTAATTTTGACCGGATTGTTCCCATTATCATTATAACGTATATGTTGCACCATCAGTACACATATCTCTTTATCTTATCTTTAAAAATCATCTTGTAAAGACTCTATTCATATACACAACACTTCTGCAAAAAGGGTATTATCACTAAAGAAAGAAAAAATATTAATATGCAGCCTAGTTCTTTATATGTTTATTCAGAACGAAGGTCCACTTTTCAGTGGGACTTACTCCCAGGTAAATGAGCATAGAATTGCAGCTTTAGGGTCAAGTTCTCACAATTCTATCTATTGTTTTATTTCAAAATAATGTATCTATAATAAATACAAGCTTTGCCCAAAGCATGAACAAGTAAAGCCAGAGTGCTTGGGTTTAAACCCAGCAATCAGCTCAGTCCCATCAGTGTCAATTATACCAGGACAAGGAACATAACTGCCTTCGGATATTTAATTTGACATACTCAGATTATTGCTGCATAATATACTCTGTATGTCAGAATACTATAAAGATACAGAGTACTAGTTCCTGAACAATTAACTAACCTGATTACTATACATCTAGGCAAACAACCACAGGGTTCTATTGTTTTATGTATTTGTTTGAGATTTTCTCCCTGTGTTTCCAAAATATGTTCAAAGCAATTCACAGTATCAAAACAAATAAGAATACCAATCTAACTTTGAATAACAACAGCATCTCAAACCATCAGCAATAGCAATAATTATAACTATCAAAAACAACATCATCAATTCAGAATTATGAACTATACAGAGGGAAAGAAGACTGAATCCTAGATTAATTCCACAATTTGGCTAGGCTGTAAAGGGGGTGTGATGGATCATTACCAGTTCTTCCTTGGCACCTTAAAACATCTTTAATTCAGAGGTCTGAAGTAACTCGTCAAAACACCTGGAGAGAAACTTTGAATGAGCACCCTAAATTATCATTGGTTTATAAAGGGAACTTTCAGGCTACAAGAAAAGCTATAAACCTTTTAACCTGGATTGGAGTTCCAAGTCAAGACTGGACCTGGTCAGGCTGTGCAAAGATGCTCTGTCTTGGACCCCTTTACAGGAACTAAAAAATAAAAGGTCTTTATAATTATAGTATTAGCTAATAGTTGTTTTGATTCTTTTGTTAAGTGCTCTGCCTTATTCCTGCTTGTTGCTAGACTGTTCCCAAATATCCACGATTTCTAGGATTTATATGTAATTATTAAAATATCATTTTACCTGAGATATTGGGGGGGGGGGTGTTTTGTTAAAACTAAAGACTGCTCAGAAGGAGTCTCATCCACATTTTGCCACAAGCTACTTCGTTTTGCTACTAAGAGCCAGTGCTGAAAGGGACAGCAGTAACTGATACAGGGGGTTGGGGGAGGAATGTTGTCCACATGCCTCCATTAGATATTCTGGTTTACAAAAGGGGCCAGGTTCAAAAGAATTACTTTTCCTGAAGGCAGCTTGTCCTAATAAGAAATTTCAAATGGGGGAAAGTTCCTTGAGGGGTTCTAAACTAAAGTTTTAAACACCAGACATCCCCCCCCCCCACCTTGGTTTTCAGCCAACCAGAGCACAAGACTGAATCAGTGAAGGTTCCCCTCAGTCACCATGGCTAATCGATAGATTTATCCTCCATGAATCTATCTAATCCTCGTTTAAAGCTGTTTTTCCTGTGGCCTTCACAACATCCTCTGGCAGCAAATTCCACATTTTAATCACTCTCTGTGTAAAGTAGTGGCTTGAAGAAGCTGAGAACCGAAGAAGGGTTTTTGACAATATGTACAACTGTATAGCCTCTGTAACCCCAATTCTGGAGTCCTGCTAGTTCCTGACCTCTAGTTGCCTGGAAGGATGGCTAGAAGGCCACTCCCAAGAGAATGTTTTTCTTTATACTCTCCCAAGTTCTTATCTAAGAAAGTTGACTTGTTTTCCTCCACCCCTGGGTACCAGGTGCAAGATATGGCTTGGCTTTCTCTCAGTGTCTAGGATGTCACTTTCATTACAATATTCTTGACTTGTAGCCAGCAATTAGGATAAAAGATGTTTAGTTTTAACTATTTGTCTTGTCTCATCACTGTGTGTTTGTGTTTGAAGACCGGCAGATTGAAGTTAGCCTGCTTTTTCTGTAAGTTTGAAGATTTATTAAAATCTCCTTATAAGCAAACCTGGATCTTACATATTGTTTTCTTGGGAAAGGATAAAGAGTCTGGGAATTTTCAGTTTAGAAAAGAGATGACCGGGGGGGCACATGATAGAGGTGTATAAATTATGCATGGGATGGAGAGTGTAGACAAAAAAGAAATTTTTCTCTCTCTCCCTTAATACCAGAACTCAAGGGTATCCAATTAAACTGATGGGCAGTAGGTTCAGGACAGACAAAAGGAAATATTACTTTACACAGAGTGATTAAAATGTGGAATTCACCGCCAGAGGATGCTGTGGCCATAGGAATAAACAGCTTTAAAAGGGGATTAGATAGATTCACGGAGGATAAGTCTATCATTGAGTACTAGCCATGGTGACTGAGGGGCACCTCCACTAAGCCTCTGAATCCCATAGCCAGGAGGCAACATCAGAGGAACGCCTCGGCCTCTATGCCCTGTTGTTGGCTGTCCAGAGGTACTGGTTGGCCACTGTGTGAGACAGGATGCTGGACTAGATGGACCACTTGACTGATCCAGCAGGGCTTTTCTTATGTTCTTATGATTTCTGCAAACTTTGGAGCTTCTGGCTAGGGCTCCAAACAGCAACAAGGATTTTTATTAAACAGTTCTCTGTAATGCAAAGCTGGTTTTTATACTCCACTTTTCACTACCCGAAAGAGTCTCAGAGCGGCTTACAATCGCCTTCCCTTTTTCTCCCCACAACAGACACCCTGTGAAGTAGAAGGGGCTGAGAGAGCTCTGAGCTGTGACTATCCGAAGGTCACCCAGCTGGTTCCATGTGGAGGAGTGCAGAATCAAACCGGGTTTTTCAGATTAGAGTCCACCGCTCTTAACTACTATACCAAACTGGCTCTCAGAAAGACACGCACAGAAAGACAGAGAAGGAAAGACAGCTGGCAAGGGAGAAGAAGAATTTCCCTTCCTCCATGAATCCTCACAGGTCCTCTGCTTGTTTATCTCAATTTGCCAACACCTAAATGTTTGTATGCATTACAAGAATATGGATCATGAGTCCTTTAAAAGATGAAATGCCTCTTCTGTCATAATGTCATAAAGCCAATTATAGTTACAAAACAGTTTAAAGTGAGTGAGAAATAAAAACTCAAACCATGAAGGGGGTCATAGAAGAGGACGCTGCATAATTTTAAAAAATCCTTTGTAGGAAAAATGCAATCTGTGAAAAATAAATCTTCCAGAAGTACATGGTACTTACCCTTCCCGCTCTGTCTACAGGAGAGTAGGCCTGACCCTGCTTGGAGTCAAGGATAACCTCTACCTTCATATTATATAAGAGATGGAATTTTATAACATTCACCTTTAGGTCCTCATAAGAGAAAGTTAAGTGCAGAAGTTGTAAAACAGAATCATGCAAATCTGTCCCTAACTAGCTAGTCATCTGTATAGCGATAAACATCTATACCTAGTCTGCAAAGGTGCACCATCACCATCGCCAGGTTTTTTTTTCTGGGGGAGCACGGCAGAACAGAGTTTCAGAACCTCTTAATGGAAACAAAATTCTCAAAAAAAGTTTACAAGTTCCTGAGGAGTACTGGGGAGTGTGACATTACTTGTGACATCACAAAAATATTAACATTTGAAAAATAAGATTTAAATGAGGGGATGCCTGGTAGCAGCTGCAGGCGAGTGGGGAAGCAGCCAGAAAATACAGGGGACTTGTTGCTCTTGCCAAGGGAGAGTCTGGGGCAGATTCATCCAGGAGAGAGAAAATCAACTGCAGCCTACCCGACGGAGGCTTCCCCCCGCAGCAGCACGCCCCAGCTGCTGCTCCATGCGCTGACTCCCAGGCAAGTGCTGCTTGGATTGCATGATGTTGTACAAAATGTTTCTGGCATCAATAGATTTAAGAGTTTTTTGAACAAGTTATATGTTATGTAGTTAAAGAAGAATTGGGCAGGATGCATAGCTCCAAAAGTCCACCTTCTCTTAGCATGCAGATTGCTACCCACCAGTGGGTAGAATCAACACCAAAAAAAATCCTCTTTAGAAGAACTGGTCCAATTATTAAAATATACAAATGAGTGCACTTATAGATCTATTTTTGAAAACTCAGTACATAATTCTAATTAGTTCTCATATCTTTGCTGAATTTTAGTCTTTGTGATTTATAGAAATCATAAAGGGAAAGCAAATATTTACATCCAGATAAGAGAAAACCTTTTTCATGTTTGTTCTTATTATAGTGGGGCACAGTAAGTAACAATCATGTCTAATGCCAGAGAAAAATGAACTCTAAATTTGCCCTGAAATGTAACGTGATAAAAGACCATCTAGTCCTAACACATTAAAGAATCCCAGAAAACTTCTCCCTTAACCTCATCACCATGGAAGGAGCTAGGAATTAAACTCCAGAAATCCAGGATACTGTTACTTTTAAGATCCCTAAATTTTAATTTGCTATTAGCTATAAATGGATAATAAATTGTCCCATCATCATCCATTCCTCCTTTCGGTACTTATTGTAGAACATCTACACCTAGATACTGACGATGTAAACTGAAAACAAGAAACGCTGGTAGTCCAGCTCACTCATCACTCACTTCATCTTATAATATACTGGAATAACTGGCCCAAAAAACAATGAAATCAGGCCATCTCTATGTGAAAAATACTTTTAGTAAGCATGGATTTGTGATTATGGTATTAAGCATGTTCATAGTAAAGGTAAAGGTTCCCCATGCTTGAAAGCCAATCAAATCCGGTGCTCATCTCCGTTTCCAAGCCAAAGAGCCAGCGGTGTCCAAAGACTTTTCCGTGGTCATGTGGCCAGTGCGACTAAACCCCAAGGTGCACAGAACACACTGTTACCTTCCCACCAAAGTGGTGCCTATTTATCTACTTGCAATTTCTTGCTTTCGAACTGCTTAGTTGGCAGGAGCTAGGGCCAGAGATGGGAGCTCACTCTTGTCACATGGCACTACGGTCTCGAACTGCTGAGCGAGCAACCTTCCAGTCTGTAGCTCAGCATCTTAACCACTTGAGCCACCACAGCCCAGCATGTTCATATTCTTCCATAAAGCCCTAACCTTTGCGTGATCCTATATCATTTATAATACTAATTATGCCATACCAGAAACTTTGATATGCAATTCTGATAGATATTTTACTTGTTCTAGAATATTTGGGTACAGTGAATATGCACTGAAAGAAATGACTCAGTGTAGCCTGGATCTGCATCATCTTTACTCAGAAGCATGCCTAACTATAATGAATCAAAGCACTAATGGATCAAAGAACTTGCTCAGCAGCAGACAGAAAACTTGTAAATGAATGAATTTGAGCAGCAATCCTATGCAACTTGTCTAAGAGCAAGCCCCACTGAATAAAGTGAGACTTGCATCTGGGTAAACAGAATTGCACTATAGTGGGATCCACAGGCCGTTTTGCAGTTCTGATTTTGGACTCTGTGATTGTGTTGTTCAATATAATATTTATCTTCCCAAAATGACAGAAACTGTATTTTCCAAGAAAAATGGCTAGAATGTGATAGTTTTCTTTGATAAAATATACTTCTTTTTCAGAATCCATATACACATTGAAACCCCCAAGATACCTTAGAACAGAAACAAAAATCTGAACCCTAGTGATCAGATTTGGTCTGCTGTGTGAACTGAAGGTAGGTTCCACAACACACAATGGGTTATTTAGACAACACCTGATTCCTCTGTTCATGCAATAATGTATATACTTTGATGGGATGCCCAACATACTCCCTTGCCAGTCTGTGAAACAGCAACAAATTTCCCTGGATAAATAAATGGTTTTTTCCACCCAGATGTTCTGGAAGAACTACAAAAACATACCATCTTGTGACAAAAATATTAAAGAAATGTTAAGAAATAATGATCACTTAAAGAGGCATTCTGCACCACACCACTGTCATTAGCACCAGTCAAGCACAACAACTGCACTCAAGGAAAAGTTCTACATCAAATAGAGCTATGTTTAGAGGTCCGTGAGCATCTTGCTTTAAAGGAAGAATGGATTCTTTAAGTCAACTGTTTAGTAATCTTATTTCTCAATGTGAGAACTGTTTCATGAATTACCAAATTCTGTAACATAATCACTTCCATGTAGGAAATTGTACAAATCCCACATACAAATTGCTGCAAGACATGTTTGTACCTGGCGGTTTATAAAATTGGTTTCTGAATGCCATTGTTTGTCAAAGACACAGTAAACACAAATTAACTTGTTGAAAATATTGTATAATGGATGCTTGCAAAGACAGAGGCCTTAAGTAATTCAGCCTACATATATGGGGGGAAGAGGATATAGAAAATATACTTTTGATGGATAAACAGCTAGCTGTATTAATTGTTCTATACCCTAGTATAGCTTGGTTCACATTTGCCGCAGTCACACGCACTAAGTATGCACTAAGTCAGGGGTGGGCAAATTGCGGCCCGCGGGCCACATGCGGCCCGCCACAGAGTTTTTTGCGGCCCGCCAAGACAGTCGGCCACGTGGTTTCTCAACAAGCAATCTCACTCCTGATTTCAAAAAAAATGTAGAAAAGTGTGATAGGGTACATTTGTCTCATTACACTGATCCTAAAATTAAATGTGCTTGCAGCTATAGATGATATGAAATTAGTACAATAAATAAATTAAATAAAACTACCACTATTTTATTTAATTTATATTTATTGATTTTTATGATACAATTTATACCTTTTCTGAAATGCAAAGTTAAATAATGAATGCAATCATTTTAAAAGGTGTGGCCCTTCGTTAACCTCCGCTCCCACAGAGTGGCCCCCAAGCCAAAACAATTGCCCACCCCTGCACTAAGTAATCCACTTTCAATCTACTTTCAATATGTTTTCCAACTGGATTTTGCCAGTTCACACAGTAAAATCCAATTGGAAAGTGAACTGAAAGTGAACTGGTTATGAACTGTAATAAAGCGATGAGGAGGAGGAGGATCATGATGACGACGACGACAATGATGACTGAAAGTGGATTATTTAGTGTATGTGACTACAGCCATTGTCTCAAGTTTTAAAGTTGTTGAGGCTTGTACTTGGTAAAAAGTTCATGGAAGTGTACCAAAGTATGTTAATAAAAATCATGCAATATTGATTTGGATCTGTCTTTAAATTAATAATAGACACATTACATAATTGACTTCTTTAGGAATGTTTTACACTAGCTGGTGGATATTTCACAAAGATTTTACCTTTGCAGATGGAATTACATCAATAAAACTCTGTTGAAGAATTCTACTAAAAGTCTCAATAATGCTCTACTACAAAAATACTGACATCACTAGTTTCTATATAGTTTCTATCTTCTCTGAGATGAAAAAAGATTATTGAGGTTATCTTAAGATCTAACTAGTCCAGAACAAAATATTCATGCAGTTTGCTTTTTGCATCATAGGTTTCTCTTTCAACATGATTGAATTTTTAATTAAAAAGAAACAGTTTTCAAAAGTTGTTTTCACTGGAAGGGGGCAGTTTCTCAACAAAGACAACTGCTGGAAAACACAAATCTGACAAGGGGAAGGGTCTGTTCACCAACCAAGTATATTGTGCGAAAAATTAGGAGGGTAATGTTATGACTGAGCTAAAGGAGAAAGAGTGGGAAAGGCTAGGCCAGCAGCACAGACCAAGGCTTCCTAAATCCCTGCTGTCCCTACTGATTTCCCTCATAAGGATAACTTAGATGACTCTGGGTGAGACTGAAGGGGACGCTCCAAGCACAGTGAAAGTCACCAGCATTTTCCCAGTCATGGGGAAAAAAAGAAATACACTTAGTAAAGTATTGATCTATGGCTTTGCTCCTGTTACTTCCATGGGGTAGAGAAAATCTGGCAATAAGCCTGAAGAGGGAAGAATCTGATCATGCTGGTAGTAAACTACCTGTTCCCTGTTCCCAACCTTGAAACCACACAACAAGCCTGAAAGAAACATCTTCAGAAAGCTCTTCATTCTTGGGTTAAAAACATGCCCTGATCCCAGGAAGCCCAAAAAGGCTATGCTCAGTACAGCTGCCTAAAGAAATACATCTAAAGAAGCCGTCACTCTTTGACAAGGATGTTGTACTGTTTCTGACAACCAAATTCAGAGAACTCCTTAGTCTCAAGCAGAGAGGGCTATGTACACTTTGAGGTAGCCCAAAACAATCAAACATATAGAAACTCATTAGAAAACCAAGCCAGGGGACAGGTAGCTTCCCTCTACATAACTGTATGAGCCAAGAATTAATGATGGGTAAGGCCATTGTGGGACTGCTAACTATAACATGAGCTAAGTTTGATTGATAAAGAGAGCTCTGGCTTGTTGTTAGAGCCAGGGAACTCCTGCAGTTTGGCCCTTTTGGTATAACTGAACATTTAGAACAGTTGTCTTCAATTCCAGAAGTTGTGGACTTATCCCTTTAATGCTTGTTGAGGACTACATAGCTCTTTCAACTGAGATATGAATATTTCAACAGGCTTGTCCCTCCTAACTGAATTCACAACTTCCCCCTGCAGCAGGAGTTCTCCTCACAAAGGGAGCACCTCCCCAAAAGACTAATCGGGGCCCATGGGAGGAAAATGGTGGCTATGTTCAGGAATTCACATGTACACAGCAGTTAGAGGGGAGGTGGTACCACTGAGAGGACAGATGGAAACCTAGAGCATCAGCATGCATGCACAATCACCTTCTGCATGCCTGCACTGTCCACCCTAGGTAAGCAGAGTAGCCACTCACCTGTGTACTTCTGATTTCAGGCAGTCCACGTGGCAGAAATCTACTTACTGAGAGCCAGTCACACAGTGGCCCCACTGCTAGACCTCCTGATGGCACCTGGTATTTTGGATCACTGTGTGACAGAGTACTGGACTGGATGCGCCATTGGCCTGATTCAACATTGGCTTCTCTTATGTTCAGTTTCCAAGTAAACATTTACAGGATCAGCTAATTTATTCGCTTATTCTAGCCTCAGTGAAAAACATAGTGGTACTGTTAATTCAAACTTCCATTCAGATCTATAGAGTTTAGTTAGGAAAAGTTAAATGGACTTTTACCCCCCCCCCCCCAAAATCCTGGTTGAATACACCCACCACATTTAACAATCATGCAATTCTCTATTTCTGTTTTTAAAACAAATATTAGATATGAGAAGATAAGATCATACCCTTTTTGCTGAAATTGTTGTTGTTGTTTTAAATTCAGTATTTTGTACCCATTTTTTTCATGAAAAATTGTTCCCAGGCAAACATTTTAAATGTCAGTAAGTAGAAGGGCAGAAAATGATATTCTTGTATTCACTGATCTTAGTATCTTATTAAACCACTTTTATGGGTTGCACTTTCAAAGATTTCTGTGCTACATCTGCTGAAGAAATGTGATTAAAAAATGAAAGTTTACTGATCTAATATTTAAATCTTTTTTTAGGTTACCAAGAAGAATGTAGATGATTCTTACTGAACACAAGGGAACAGACTAAAGAGAACTGCTTTATTAGAGCACATACAAGAAAAGCAGAAGAGCATGGTACCTTGAGCTCTACAAGGATATATGTGACTGATTATGAGGTATCATCAAAAAAGTTCTTGAAGGCAAACAACTGCATGTGCATTATTGCTATAAAACACTATTGCTCATGCAGATGCAACCTATGTAACTTTACATGGGAGTAAGTCACAATTAGTTCAATGGAAGTTATCTTCTAGCCTTAAAGCCATATTTATCCTCCCCTCAGGATCTTCCTTTCTTCTTCAGTAATAAAATCAAAGTTATCCTCCATCTATGCTTGTCCTTTCCTCCTTTCCCCCAGAATATCATGCAAGACAGTTAGTCTGTCTTTCTCCAAACTCCTCAGCATAGACCTTTTAACCCTATTTCCTCCTAATTCCTGGTTGCTCTCTCCTTCATCATTATCCCTTCCCTTCACCACACCATTAATGCATCAGCTTCTTCCCAAACACACCACTGTCTCTCCCCATCTATGTTGTCCCTATAACTATCATCCTCTCTCCCTCCCACTGTTTCCATCCTAACTCCCGCAACAAGCTGTTTATTCCTCCTGTAAATTCCTCTCTTGACCTTCTGCAATCTGGCTTCTATTCTCTACACTCCAATAAAACGACTCCCTCTAAAGTTAAACAGCCTTCTACTAAAAAATGGAAAATAGCTGTTGGTAGATTCTCCTTGACTCCATTTGTAATTGGAGTGGTCAAACCAAACTATTTACCAAAAACAGAAGAAACCATCAGAAATAACCTTTTTTTCCCTGGGCCCTCTGGATTTTCTTCTGAATTAGAACTTTGTGCCTGCAGCAGGGACCAGCCAAAGGATGAAGGGAAAAGAAGAACAACACAGACACTCCATGCTGGGAAGAATCAGGCCAAAATTTTAGTGATTATATGTTTCTCAGGTCTTGGTGCAACATAGACTAGGGACAACAGGTACAGTTGACAGCCCAACTGCTGTCATTAGCTTCCCCAACCCACTTTTTAAGGTAACCCAGGGCAGAGGACTGATATTTGTGCTGAAAGGAGTAGTAACTGCTTTTCCTAGCCATCACTATCCTCCTGGGGTGTGGCCAATGCATCAGCCCCATAGTTGGCTGTCATGTACTCTGCTCCCCTCTGAGCCCCTTAAAGGGACCCTCTTTTTGGACATGCAGGGAGCCCACCCTGCACTATGTTCCCCAGCCAATGCCTAGATGCCAGCAGCCAGTTGTGACAGTCATTCTCATCACTGGGCCCATCTGCCTGAGTCATCCTTGCCTCCCCCCCAGCACAAATGGTGATCCAGCTCATAGCTGGGCACCAGACTTCTTGCATTCTTGCTTATATCATTGACAGGCAAAAAAATCCATACAGCTTCCCCAACCCTCCAGCAAGTCCTCAAGTCCCTCTCCTCTTTAGGACCTTAACTCCTGCCCTGCAACTTCTTTCTCACTAAGCTGCATGGAAGTGCTGTCAAGGCAGCACTGGTGGGCATCAGGGAGTTCTCACACAAACCAAGACTTTTCTTTCTCTCACCCAGCAACAGAAGCATCCCAACCACCATGGACACTAAGAAATACAGCTTTGTTAGGATGACTGATTCCTTCATATGGACATTAGGCATTCTAGACATTCTGTCTTGTGGGGTCCCTTTCACCTGGAGTTCTACCTTTGCAGCATTCCAGCAAGTGCCACAGGGAGAGGAATTCTTTGCTCAGAGCCAGAAAAATGCTCTTGGGACTGTAATGGCCACTTCAGATTGCATTAGAATATAACAAGTGGAGACCTGCAAGAAACTTGCAGGATAGTTATCCCATTCCTCACACCTTTGCTTCCTCCCTTCTCCCCCTACCTCTCTCACACTCTTTCTCCCTTCTGCCCCCCTTTCTTACTCTCTCGCTCTCCTCCATGTATGTTACTTCCTCTCTCTTTCTGACCTGTCATCATTCCCTTTGTTTTTCTGCCTCCCCACCTCATCACTCTTTCTCTCTCTTTCTGCCTCCCACCTCAAATCCCACCCTCCCCAGGCTCCACCTCTCAAATGTCTGGGAATTTCCCAACCTGGAGTTGGCAACCCTATTTCCTTCCCACCCAACAGCCAACCTACCTTTATCTGTCTTCAGCTTTCTATCTCCACCCCCCTCCCCTGCAGCCTCTACCTAGGACAATTACAGTCTTTCTCCACAATGGAGACTAAAGCAGCTTACATTATTATTTCCTCTTTGTTATCTGCACAACAACCCTGTGAGGTTGGTTAGGCTGAAAGTATGTGACTGGTCCAAAATCTCCCAGTCAGCTTCCACTGCAAGATGGGGATCTGAACCTGGGTCTCGCAGATCCCAGTCTGAAGCTCGAACTGTTGCACCACAATGGCTTTCATAGGGTGGCTGCTGATGAACTGTAGCAAAACAGCTGGGCCTAATTAAGTCATGCAAATCAGGTGGTATCAAGTCACCCAGAGGGTGCTGCCTAGGGTTGCCAGCCTCCAGATGGGACCTGGGGATCCCCTGGAGTTACTGCTCATCTCCAGACTACAGAGATAACTTTCCATGGAGAAAATGGATGCTTTGGAGGGGGGAGTTTATGGCATTGTACCTCACTGAGGTCCCTGTCCTCCCCAGGCTCCACCCCCAAATATCCAGGAGTTTCCCAGCCTGGATCTGGATCTGCTGCTGGTGGCCGGGGGGGGGGGGGTACTTGACAACCCTAGACTGCTGCCAGTAAAAACCCTGCTTTTTACTGACAAAAACAGTTAGAGCCTCTCCCCCTCCCCCGAACATTCTAATCTCCTCACAGTTGATGTCTGGAGTTGGTGCCATTTCAAAAGATATTTTGGGGGATTCTACGGTCACTGAAGGGTTTTTTTTAACTTTTTGGATTTTTCTGCACACGGGGGGAGTGCCCCCTATGTGTAGGAAAACCTCCCTGCCTCCCAGGTGCCCCCCCTGCGCGGATTTAGGTATCCTCACACAGGGGGCGCCTTCGGAATTAGATATATAGATATGAGACTTCTCAGCTAGTAGGTTAGAAAGTACTTCAGATTGCAGACAAACACTAAAAACTTCATTCACAAGCTTCAGCAGCATCATTACTGTACAAGTAATTTCCCTGACACTACTGGTCCCTTTGAAACAGCAAGCCCACTGCTGTTGCCTGATTTCCTCACAACTTAAGCTTCTGTGACACTGTCCAGGATTCAGAGGGGCCTGAGGATGCAAGCAGTTCCATGAAAGAACTGTACCACACCTAATTTTACTTCAACAGAAGCCCCTTGCACATTAGGGGTACTGCTATGAGGCAGTGTTGGGGTGGGGGTGGTTTGCCCCTTGGAGGGTAAGATGAAAAGTACCTCTGTGCGCATGGAATGCCATTCTGGGTACTTCAGGTCACAGCCTCTGTCTTCCCTCTGCTTGTTAAATCTCGTTTCCAACAAGTGATGCTCCTCCTTAGCCTTCCATCTCTGTACTGGGGTTCTGATATTGGTTCCTGATTATTCTATTCCTGTCTACACAATCCCTGGGTGATTTTATCAAATCTCATGATTATACCCATGTCTCCCACAGACCTTTGCCTTCCCATTCAGCTTCACAACTCCAAATACCATTTCTATGTATGTTTTATTGCCTTTTCAAGTCTGAATATGACTTAAGACTGAACTCTTAATTTTTCTCTCCTTTGTTATTCTGTAAAACTTAATTCATGTCCTGAACAATTCATAATCCCTTGAATCATATGTAAAAATTATTCCTATCACAAGAAGACAAAATGTTTGTTTCCTTGGCCCTTCCTCTCTTTCAAACAGACTTTTGGGACTATAAACTACTCCCGTGTAATAAAAAAGAATTACTGTTGCTCCTCAACTTTTTAACTTTTTTTTAAATTTAAGGGCAGGCTTGTTAATCTTTAAATTGAATTTAATACTTGTTCAAATAAATCCTGAGGGATGTTACTGAACATGCTATTTTTCTAAAACTCTGTGGTGGAAAATCATGTTCTGCTTTGTGTGTGTGTGTGTGTGTGTGTGTGTCTTTAGGATCCCAAAAGTTTTTCCAATATATGTTCAACAGCATGGCTTGATTTCTGTTCATAATTGTTAATTCTACTTATTCCTTTGGAGAAAGGCATATTTTTACAAGATCTAGGTGGAAAAGGAATCAATTTGTGAAATCCTAAGTAGGTCTACTCAGAATCCAACTCAGGTCTATTCAATGGGTTTACTTCCAGGTAAGTATCCTTAGGATTGCACTGTATGTCATTTGTGACTTTGGTACTACTAGCTCCAATCCGCTATTTTCCTTAAAATACCTGCACCTCCTTTTATAAAATGTAATTCCTTCTCTGTTAATCTTTAGTTTGAATCTTCTTGTAAAAAAAAATTACCTTGACTCCATGTCCCTTTCAGCTTTGACAGCAAGCATTGAAAATGCTACACTCACTTTTAATGTGCTCTTATACTCAGAACTTTTACTAGACACTAGTTAGGGATGTTTATCTCTTTACCTACTCTAGGTATCAGTAGTGACAAGTAGGTCAAGGACACAAGCTAAGTAAGGTCAGCTTATAAATTATTATAAAAACTAGAGGTCCTCAAGTGGCATCTCAGTTAAAATAACTGCAATGTAACAGAATAAAGTTAGAGTCCAGAGTCACCTTTAAAACCAACAAAGTTTTATTCAAGGTGTGAGTTCAAACCTTGAATAAAACTTTGCTGGTCTTAAAGGTGTCACTGGACTCTTAACTTTGTTCTATCACTTCAAACCAACATGGCTGCCCACCTGGAAATATAATGGAAGTCTAGGATTGTTCAAATTAATGGCACTCAGATTCCCAGTACAAGGGTTTTAATGGTTTTAGTTTTAAAAGGTGTTTTTCAGTCTCTTTGTTTTATGTATTTCTATTTATTGAGAATGTGGGGATTTCAGCGAGAGGTCCATTTAAGAGACCTTTATCATAATAGTCTTTGTGACAAGAAAGCCTGTTCAGTGACCTTAGGCCAATCTCTCTCTCCCTTCTTCATGTATCCCACAAGGTTGTTGTGAGAGCAAAATGGGGAAGAGAGAACTGTGCATGCTGCCTTGAGTTCTTTGGAGGAAGTGTGGAATAAAAATGCACTAGACAGCTAGATTGGTGAGATAAATGAGTTTGATCTTGTACAGTAAAGCTGAGTTTAGGTCTGCAGGGACACCACTAGTAAAATATACAACATTCATGCCTGAGGTACTTTGAACTTTCGGAGCATGTTTCTTTGAGAAAGTAATGTAGATAATACAGGTTTTACAAGGGTACCAATTACATTAATTGAGAGAATGTCACTAAAAGAAAAGAAGTTAGATGCTTTCCCTGTGTGAGATATGTTTGTGTCTACAAAATTATCTTGAGACTTTGTTTAGAGAGATTATTTGGTAAGAAGCATGAGATCTTTTAGAGTTTCTGATTTAATGGCATTGCTTATAGCAACAAAAAAGGGTTATCACCAGGAAGGTCTCAGCAGACCACTGATTTGACGAGGACCAGCACGTGTGGCCAGATTGTTCACTGAGATGACTGAGGTGATACCAGGAGCAATTTAGCTGGAAGGTTCTGACTTTGACATGGCTTCCAGTGGGTGAATTCGATTAGAAAGAAAAAAAATTAATGGTGTAATTATAACTATAGAAGATGTTATTGGAATACTACCAGTAGGATGGTACTGGAGAAGACAAATTCAATGGGGCTATTTTTGGTAGAAAAAAAGTGGGATGATAAAAGCCTCATTAGGATGAAATTATGATTTACGAGGACAAAACTGTAAATTAGATGGAGTGTGTGACTGAAACTGGGTGACCACCTTAAGAATGGGTGAATGGGGGAGATGTCAAAAGAAGTTTCTTGATGAAGAATTCAGTGAGAAAAGTGTAGAACAAATCAACTTCACTGCAGAGTAAGTGGGTGCGATGTGTGAGATGAAGTGGCAGTAGCAAACACATCCATTGGCTCTAGTCCACAAAAGTTTATGCTGGAAAAAAATGTTGTTAATTTTTAAGGTGTCAAAATAGACCTGTTTATTTTAGCAAATACACACAGCAGTTCAGTGTTGTGAATGCAGCCGACATTAGAAGGCACACGAGCCAGTTGTCTACTTGGGTAGATATCTGACAAAGGTCCCAAAGAGGTTGGTTGTAGGAAGCTCAATTAAGCACATAGGCATGAGCTATGTTAATTAGGGTTCTCTGAGGTAACTGTGGCAGGCCGACATGGGTGCTGCAGGAAGGTGCAAGTAGCACACGTGGTGCCGCCAAGTACAAGCGTGGATTCTCTCTGGCTGTCTTGCGAAGTGAAGTTGTGTGGATTTGGGAAAGTATATTTTAAGAGGTTTGTCTGAAAAAGGGGTCCCTCGGTTCCGCCTTGCAACTGAGAATGAGGACAAAATAATGTGGAGAGGGGAATGAGGATGTGCCTGTGGATTTGGGTCTGGGGAATCAGCAGTCCCCTGTGATGGGCAGCCGGGATCCCCTCAGCCGCATGGGGGTAGTAGCAGCAGATGCTGAAGGCGAACACAGGTGCTTCTGAGGCTTAGCCAGAGAAGCTGACTGGGGACCTCTGTAGCTTTGTGGAGCGCGAGGCTCCGTGGTCCCCAGGAAGCATTTAGGGAGGAAGGCGTTACTAGGTTCGGCAGGGGGAGGGCGGGAAGGGTCTCCTTGCCAGACGGATCTTTCGGTGGCGGGGAGGGGTCGCTGACAGGCCGCTGTGAGGAAGGGCTGCGGCCAAGGCGGCCGCGGTGGTCTGGTCTCGCGCCTCCTCACAAGTTACCTCACGACCTCCGGGATGGCGGCGCCTCTCTGCCCTCCACACTCCCCCCCCCCCCCCCCCACCACCACCACCACCACCAGCGCCGTCACTTTCCCGCCTGCGGGCGGCCCCGGCCAGCTGCTCACCTGTCCATGTCCGGCAGCCTCTCCCCCTTCCCCGCAGCTTTCCTTCACACACACACACACACACCAGCGACCAGGTCCCACTCACCGAATCTGGCCTCTGCTCCGGCGGCGTCGGCTCCGGCTCTGAGGAGGGGTCGGTGGCGGGCGACGACGAGGACCAGGAGCAGCTGCTGCAGCAGGCGAAGCGGGAGGCTGGAGCCGGGAGACCCCATCATGCGTGGCCCATGGCAAGCGCCTGCCTGCCTGCCCGCCTACCTGGCCCTCACTGCCTCCGTCGTCTGCCCTCGGCGGCCTCAGTCCATGCCGGGTCACCACCTGGCGGGCGGGCGGGCTTGCAGGAGCTCCCCCGGCTTCTTTAACACCCAGGACAGCGACCAGCGCCGTCCGCCTCAGCCAGGCGACCAGGCGGCCCCTCCCTCCCCCTCTCCTGGCAGCGGCAGGCGCCTCCTCCTCCTCCTCCTCGCACGCCGCCACCGCCTGCAATCGCGGCTGCTGCCCTCGCCGCTCTCGCCACGCTGCGTCCGTCCTCTGCGCCGGCCGGGGCGCCCTCGGAGAGCGGGGCCAGCCCGGAGCCGCCCTCCCGCCTTCTTCCCTCAGGCGGCGCGAAGGGCCAGGCGGCGTTCTCCCCCCCACCGCCCTTTCCCCTCAGCTGCTTCCCCTCAGAAACGCCGGCCTGGCGACGACGACGACAACGACAGATTCGGAGTCCGCCGCCTCAGGGCGAGTCGCTTCGACAGCCCAAAATGGAAGCGCCCCCTGCTCTGAGGCGAGCAGCAGCACCAGCCGCGGGGAGGCGGAGGCGCGGAGCCGGCCGAGGCTGCCTCAGACGAGCCCGGGGCCGTGAACTTCCACGCGGCTGAGGCGAGCGAGGGCAGCTGGAGCAGGGGGCGCACTGGCGGCCAAGCCGCCGGAGGGGGTTCCTTCGGGGCTCTCTGCCTTCCTTCCCAGCCAGCCGGCCTCGAGGGCCTGAGCTCAAGAGGCGCTTCTTCGGAAGTCGCCCTTGTAGTAGACTCGGGAGACCGACGGCTTCTCGAGCCTGGCGGCTGGGGAGAAAGCCCTTAGGAGCGGGAAGGCATTCTGCACATGCTCAAAGGCTCCCCCGCCTCTTCAGGTATGCCAAAAAAAAAAAAATTAAAGGAGCACCATGCTTCTAGTAAGGGCCCGGAAACTCCTTTTCTTCCAACAACAGCTGTAGGTAGAGCTGCACTCTGAGTCAGACCATTGATTTAACAGGGTCAGTTCTGCCTGCTTGGACTGACAGCAGCTCTCCAGGGTCTCAGATGGAGAGGCTTCACATCACCCACTGCATGCTGATCCTCTGATCCAGAGCGCCCCTGCAAGTTATCCTCTGTGCAAGGGCGTAGATTTCCCAATGGGGGGGGGGGGGGGGGCTGGGGCTGTGCTGAGGGCATTGCTAAGTTGTTAAAAGAACTGGGACCCAGTGACATCATAGGGGGGACCCAGTGACATCACAGGCCTTGTCACTATGGAGATGGAACCATGTGGGATTTAGGGAGGGGCTCCCCAGAAATTTAGGGGGGCCTGGGAACCCCCCCCCCAGCAATGCCCCTGGCCTGGGCTAACCCCAGGAACAGGTGCCTTATTAGCACACTGCTTAGAAACTCCCCCATCTGTTAGAAATGGAAAAGGGATCCATATTGCTCTGCCCCTTCCAACAACACACTTATTCCCTCTCCAAGTATTTTCAGAAATCCACATACTCTTTTCCAATCTCACTTCAGTGCCAGTTCCTGTCCTCAAACTCACAGAGAGACTCCAACACTCTCATTTTTGGCAGAATGATATCCCTCCCCTCTTCCACCTGTAGGAACATTTTAACCTTCCAGGACATTTAGTTGCTGACCTAAGAGCAGCACTGCTCTTACAGAGGAATTTCAAAGGGAGAGTAGAAAGGGAGACTGCTGAATTGCAACAGATAATGAAGCTCAAGACAATGTATCCACCTGGACTTAATAAAGACCTAGGTTTCCTGTCTCATTACCAATGCTGATTTCTCCAAACCTACTACCCCTTTGCATATCACACCTAATCCACTCGCGCCTGCTGTTGTCATTCACCTGCTATTGTCCTTTGCTTGCTAATATAATTCAGCATCTGAAATCTGTCCACTTTCCAATATATGGGACAGATGGACTCACATTCTGTATCTGAAGAAGTGAGCAGTAACTCACGAAAGCTCATACCCTGCCACAAATTTGTTAGTCTTTAAAATGCTACCGGACTCTTGCTCTTTTCTCTAGTTCCATGTTCATAATCACTGGAGCAGGTTAGAACTACTTTACCCATGAACTTCCAGAGAAAGGGTGGGAAAATTCACTCTATTTAAAGTACAGACAAAATTACTCAACAAGTTCAGTTAGTCCCAGTGCACTTTAACTAGCCCTATATAACCATTTCAAATGAAGCACCAGATTATTTTTTGTACTGAGTTTGTGCTGCTATTCCAACCATTCCAATGTATTAATGAAAGCTAGCTGGATAGACCCTTAAGCACCAGCCTCTTTACTACACACACTACAAGCTACTGAAACTTTGGAGTTAGATTTTACCCTTCACAGTAATGACCTTTGAATTATATCACAACATTTTCCCATTTCTCTTTCAGACGCTCATTAAACATCCTTGTAAAATTGAAACACACTGGTTCCATTTATCAGAGGGTCTAGACTTCAAGATAGAACTGGACACCTCTATTAACTGGCCACAAGATGACAGAAGTTGGTAGAACAAAATACTACCCTCAATTAGCAATTTTGCCTTGAAATTTAAAATGTAACATTACATTACATTATAGAAGAGGTTGAAAATAGGCTCCTTAGCTATTTGCTAGACACCTTTGCATCCCTTAGCCAAATATTCCTTAGCCCAGTAGAAAAATAATTGGAGGGAGAGTGGAAAGCCTGGAAGATGAACTAGATGACCTCAAAGTAGATATGCAACCATTATTTTAAATGAACTGCAGCAATTTTTTTTAAGAAGAAGAGAAAGAAACATAGTACAAATTAGCCATATGCAGTCTGGAACTATCACCCTTGAAAACTCTGAAGGAGGCTGAGGGAGAGCCACAAAATGTACCTGTTGCAATCAAATATTTGACAGACAGAGGTAGTTGCTGGCAGATTTTCTTTTCTGTTTTTTGCTGTCAAATCACAGTTGACTTATGGCAACCCTATAGGGTTTTCAAGGCGAGTTGTTCCGAGGTGGTTTTGCCATTCTCTGCCTCTATGTAGCACCCTTGGTATTTCTTGGTGATCTCCTTTCCAAATATTGACCAGAGCCAACTCTGTTTAGCTTCTGAGATCTGACAAGATTGGGCTAGCCTTGGCTATTCTTCTATATCATCTTTGGCTTCATTTGTCAGCTACTGTGGAAGGGCCTTTTTTAAGGCTTTGGTCTTGTTTCCTGTGGTAGTGTTAGAGTATAGTTGCTTAAATTTGTTTTATTGGTATGTAATGTAAGTTGCCCTGAGCCTGCCTAGGTTGGGAGGGCAGGGTAAAAGTTAAAGTAATCAATCAATAAATAAAACTTCTAGGAATACTTTAACACTGGATACGGTCCCAAAAGTAGAGTTTGCAGCAAACAGCTTGGGAAATACAAAGGCAGCTGGAAACAATGTGAAGGCCTCAGAGCTATAATTTATGCATTCATTTATTTATACACTACCTTTCCCATGGGGAACCAAAGTGAGAGTGGGATCTTACTCTCTTCTCCTCCATTTTATCCTCACAGTAACCCTGTAAGGGAGGTGGGGCTAAGAGTATGTGACTGACCAAAGGTCACCCAGCAAGCTTCCATGGCAGAGTGGGGATTCAAACCTGGGTCTCCTAGATCCTTGGCCAGGAACCCTGCCACTAAATCATTCAAAGCCCCATCCCGAGCTATTTGCTTACATGACTCTTATTCCATCTCTGGGCGGACTGGAAGCATCACTGCATGATGGATGACTATCACAGCTCTGATCATTCTAAAAAATATCTTCTGATTAGGATCAAACATATCACTGTTACAAAGCAGTGAGCAAGGTTTTGAGGTCTTCCTAATTGTGTATGGCCCTGACCTGGATTGCCCAGGTTAGCAGGGTTGGCCCTGGTTAATATTTGAATGGAAGATCACCAAAGAATGGGAGCCAGTTTGGTGCAGTGGCTAGGAAAGTGGACTCTAATCTGGGAGAACTGGATTTGATTCCCCACTCCTCCACATGCA
This sequence comes from Lepidodactylus listeri, assembly GCA_029233225.1. Lineage (NCBI taxonomy): Eukaryota > Metazoa > Chordata > Lepidosauria > Squamata > Gekkonidae > Lepidodactylus > Lepidodactylus listeri. The sequence goes on from JARCFY010000012.1 coordinate 16,022,538, forward strand.
GCTGCTGGTGCGACCTTGGGTCAGTCACAGGTTCTCTCAGAGCTGTTCTCTCATGAGCAGTTCACAAAAGAGCTCTCTCAGCCCCATGCCTACCTCCCAAGGTGTCTGTTGTGAGGAGGGGAAGGGAAAGGAGATTGTAAGCTGTTCTGAGACTCCTTCAGGTAGTGAAGGGCAGGGTTTAAATCCAATCTCTTCTTCTTCTTCAAAGAAACTCAAGATTGCTACACAGAGGCAGGCAAAGGGAAACCACCTCCGTTTATCTCTTGCCTTGAAAACTCTATGGGGTCACCATAAATTGGTTGCAGCTTGACAGCACTTTCCACCACCAATTCTTCATCAGGCTGAATGTTTAGTACAAAAGAAAGGGAGGGTGGAAGAGAAAAAAGAAGCTATGTTTCTGGGCACGATGGAAAAGTCTGATAGCTGCAGTTTGCAGCTTCTTGAGATCAGAAGATGTTGCAGATGTCAAGATAGACTGGTGCTTATTTGGGTTATGGGAGCAAAAAATGCTGATTTTCTCTTTGGAAATATAAAAGTTAGTAGTTCTGCCCTTGACAGTAATCAGAACAAAAGGGTCCCTTATAAGACAAAGGAGCTGGGGAAGATGAAGTAGACCTTCTACAAACAAAGCTAGGATTTAATGTTAGGTCATATATTACATGCACAGAATCAATGGAACCAAACTGCTCAGAGGGCTGTAACCCCCATAAGTGACCCAAGAAAATAATTTTTGTACTGTTGAAGAATTTCTGTATTAGATTCAAGAACTTGGGTATTTCCAAAACAAAGGGATAGTGGTGTTGGCCCATTAGAAAAGCTCATTTAAAAAAGCAACATAACGTCTATTTAAGTAGGACCAATTGTATGGTTAAAGCAGTGATCAAGCTTTCAAGATCCCCAGCATTCTTTGTCAGGTTGGAGATGTCTAGTACAAAAGGGGAGGGGGGCAGGCGGGCTGTAGGCTAACACAATTTGTATAAACCTTTTTTTAAAAAAATCTGCAGCAGACACTATTCTAACACCCATACGGTTCATAAGATGCGCATCTCCGTGAAAGTCTAATGCAAGGTAACTACAGCAGTTCATCTAGAATGGGTGGGCAAACTGTGGCTCAGGAGCCGCATGCGGCTCTTTCACATATATCATGTGGCTCCCGACAAGGCAGCTGGGGAAGCTAAATATCATTAGCAAACAAATATCATTGGACAAATTAATATCATTATCAATATCTGCTTTTACCCCTTTTGTTATTATTTTTGGTAGTCTCATTTAATGTTAATAAAAAGCCAATTTGCTTATTTTCCAATAAAAGCAGGTAATATTTGTTCATGTCTTGTGGCTCTCAAAGATCTGATGTTTATTTTATGCAGCTCTTACGTTAAGCAAGTTTGGCCACCCCGTTCTAGGTGGCTCTTACACTGAGCAAGTTTGCCCACCCCTGATCTAGAAAATGTGATCGTATGTATCCACTGACTTTTAAAACCTATGCCACAAGAACTCCAATGCAAACCAATGCCATGCAGGATTAATACCCAAAGTTTTCAGTATCAAAAGCCTACATATGGGCCAAACTACATGTTATGTTTAACCTGAGGACCCAGCAGGGACTTGCAGCAAGACACTGAATGTGAGTTTCTCATATTCCAGATCATATTCAAATCAATCCCCTGCAGCCTTTCTAAATTGAATTGCCACAGGCAACTCCCATAGCTGCTATATGGCTGCAAGTCCCCAGATGATCAGGCGTAAAATATAATGCGTAGTTTGGGCCCTAGTCTTTGCCAAAGCATATGATATTCAGGGGAATATGCTAAAGATATATATTTAGGGTTTAAAGAAAACCTACTATAGGAAGGTATGTAATTTCAGAGAAGCGCATTGAAAGTCATACGACAGAGAAACAAAAATACAAACCTAGGTAATGCAAAAAGGGCCCAATGAAAAATGGAACTGCTGAAAGGTAAACTGGTGAATTCTCCTGGGCTGTGCAAGCCATATGGCTGGAGAGGGAACGGAGGGAAGTAAACACCAAAAGGGGCCATACTGAACATGAGATGCAAAAAATAACTCAGACTAAGACAAGAACATATGGTAGAAAGTGACAGGAGGAGGTAGTGATGGTTATCATTATTTACCTTTTATCAAAATGTATTATTGCAAATTAAATGTAGTCTGCCCGCTAACTATGAAGCTATTAAGCATCAATACAAATGCTAAAAAATATTACATAGAAACAGCACATTTGAAACAACACAGATGCTACGAAAACAAAACAAAAAAATTATAACCTTTGCCTGAAAGGGGAGTCAGACTGAACCTAAAGTAGGGGAAAAGGCAATATTTTGTTTCAAACCTGTACACTTCAATACTATATGTATTTTCCAATCTTACTGAGGTTAATTGTCCTACCGTAGTTCATGTTCCCCATTTATTTATTTATTGTAAATCACAGTATATACTGCTGTGGCACTAGGGTTGTTTTTATCCTTGTTTGCACTGAATAGGAATGCATGCATTGATTGGGAAGTTGAAATTAATATACAGAATGATTATTAACATATGTCATATATGGTGGAATACATACATTCATGCCCTGATCTGGATAGCCCAGGCTTGCCAGATGTTGGAAGCTAAGTAGGATTGGCCCTGGTCAGTATTTGGAAGAAAGACCACCAAGGAACAAGGTATTGCAGACTCCTGGGGACTCCTTTAAGTCTTTGTCTTTCCTCTTATAGCTGTATTAGTTCATGTTTATGTATAACTTCTTTCTTCAGCCTTCCTTTTATAATTTATAAACAGTGTTTAATTCAGCTCTGAGTTGTTTCTGTTCATTGTTGAAATGATAGTACAGAAAGTTAACTGTAGTATTCCCGGACACAGTGTGGTGCATAGGTTAGAGTGTCAGACCACGCAGGGTAGGATCCAGCTTCAGATCTTCCCTCTGCCAGCGCACTGGGTACGTTGGGCCACCATTCTCAGTCTAACCTACCTCATAATGTTGTAAAGGTAAAAGGGAGGAGGGGGAGATCATGACTCAGTGATTAGGAGAGACTGGAAATGAGACCTGAGCTCAGATGTGCACCTGGTGCTGAAGCTCACTGGGTGACACTGCACCAGTATTTCCTGCATCTTTGCTACAGAGGTCTTTTCAAAGGTTTTCGGTTGCAATCCTCAGCATACTCGTCTTAGGGATGGACTGTGGCTCAGGGGTACAGTGCATGTGTTGCATGCAGAAGGTCCCATGTTCAGTTCCTGGCATCTCCAGTGAAAGGTGCCCAGGTGATGGAAGAGATGGAGACCCTAAAGAGTTCCCGCTAGTGAAGAGACAGTGTCAAATTAGATGGATCAGTGGTGTGGCTCAGTATAAGGTGTGTTCATGTATACCTGGATATAAGAACCACTGAAACTGATAGGAGATAGTTCTTAGTATATATGAGCAGGATCTGGCTGTTTGTTACATTTAATTTTTCTGGAAAGCGTGAAATATTCCAGGGCTACCCTATTTGCCTTTTTTGGTATTTTATCTCCTTCAGCCTTTTGCTGATATAAACAAAATGTCAGATTTCGCTTCCAACAGGACTACATCACCAGTCAAAAACAAAATACCCAGAAATTATTCTTGCCATGTAAGTGTTACACAGCATGACTCTCCCGTCTCCCCCCTTCTTGGTTTTGTTCCTTTGAATGACTAATGGGGCCCATTCTGCTTTAAAATGAGTCTATTGTTCATGGTGTCAAGAAGGAGCATTATCGGCAGGTTTGTAGGACTAATCACGCTGTTTCTGTATTCTAAATGGAACCCGGTGGCAAATTCCCCTGGCATTTTTTACTTGGGCTGATGTGGGCAATGAAAGGGGCTTGTTCAAAACATTTGAAAGATTTATGATTTTGTTAATTTTTGCTCAGCATCCATACTTTTTTTGGTAAGTGGTACAGTGAAAGGGGTATTATAGACTCCTCGGGACTCCTTTAAGTGTTTGTCTTTTCTCTTACTGCTGTATATCCAAACCCAATTTCAAACCAACATTTATATCAGTCAAAGCTCTGCACAGAGCCCCTTCATGACTGATGTCAGCACACAGTTGAAGGCGTGAGTTACAAAGTGCAAGCGAGAAAAAAATTAATTTCAAAACCGGCCCCTATATCTCTGAAGTCAATGTGAGTCAGGTCTGGTCATTTAGAAATAGGTGTTGGACCTTGCTGTGACTTACTGAAGCCCTCTAAGATGAGCCGTCAGAGCAATGCAGTTAAGAGGCTGAAGAAGTCAAATAGACAACAGCTGCAATTTTTGAGACACATTGTGGACATCCTTCTTTTGATCCTAATACAGCAATAAGGGTTATGGTGCATACAGTGATACTGTGTGTAGTAGATGGGCCCTCTCTGTAGATCAATTATCTCCCTCACATCCAAGATATAACGCAGCTTGCCCTTGAGTGTATTATCTGAGTCTGTTGCCTGAACCTGCAGGCAGGACGGTGCTACGGTTTCGGAAGTCACCTTGGTCTTGTATATCAGACAACCCAAATAGCAAAGGTTACAAGCAGTTTGTGTTGTAGCACCTTAAAGACTGACAACATTTGTGGCAGGGTATGAGCTTTCATGAGTTACAGCTCACTGAAAGTTGTTCAAAGTATTCATACATTGTCTTTCTGCCTGACAACAGGCAGTTCACCATAAGAGAACATGAAGAGCTAGGCTGCAGTCACACAAGCAGTTTGCGCCGATATCGTTGAGGTACCTTAGTGGATTTAAAGAGCATGATCAGACAGCAACATCTGCCTTCCGTGCCCCAGTCATCGCCACCCCGTTCTGCCCCACTTTAGAAGTGGAGTAATCAGGCACTGGGGAATAGAATCAAAGAGTTGAAAGGGACCGGAGTCATCTAGTCCAACCCCTTGCACAATGCAAGGAATTCACAAATACCCACACACACACATACACACAGTGATCCCTGTTCCATGCCCAGAAGATGGCAAAAGAAAAACAAAAAATCTTCAGGATCCCTGGCCAAATTGGCCTGGAGAAAAACTGCTTCCTGACCCCAAGGTGGTGATTAGTATTTCCTTGGGTGTGTAAGAAAGGGCCACAAGAACTAAGCACGGATGCAACCCTTCCTGCCCTTTTTCTCATGATCTGCTTAAGTTCACAGAATCAGCACTGCTGTCAGATGGCCATCTAGCCTCTGTTTGAAAACCTCCAAAGAAGGAAAACCCACCTCCTTCTGAGGAAGCCTGTTCCACTGAGGAACCACTCAAACTGTCAGGAAGTTCTTCCTGATGTTTAGCCAAAAACTCTTTTGATTTAATTTCAACCCATTGGTTCTGGTCCAACCTTCTGGGGCAACAAGAAACAACTCTGTACCATCCTCTATATGACAGCCCTTCAAGTACTCGAAGATGGTTATCATATCACCTCTTAGTCGTCTCCTCTCCAGGCTAAACTTACCCAGCTCCTTCAACCTTTCCTTATAGGGAAAGTCCAGTGTTTACAGATATCAGCACTTTCACTCCACATTTCCAGATGTCTGAACTCCCCTAGTTGAGCTTGCGGTTGGGAAGTCTGATCACTCTGTTCCATTTTTGCACCTTGTTTTTTTTTTAGTCAGCAATGTGTGCATAACTGCATCTTCATGCACATCAGCAAGCTTACAGCTGTCCTCTGAGGCAAAAAGGGGGGGAAGACAGGCTGAGAAGCCTCCTTTGTCTTTTTCATGCAGGTTCCTCTGCCTACAGCTTTGCAGCACACAGGGTGGGAAAGAGGTTAATTGAAAAGATTAGTTTTTTTCAGAGAGGGAGGTAATCTCCTCCAGCTGTCAAAACGGAGCGGTGTTTCAAGTAAGTGGTTATGCACATATGCAACAGACAATTTTTTAAAAAGAAGCCACCTGACTACCCACTCCATGGTTGTTCTGCAGCAATAATCTGAATGGTTGACTATGAGGTGAATGCATAGTGAGGCCACTTCAGCATGTGCTGTCTGGTCACCCCTTCCCATGGTGATTTAAACTACCACAAATAGAGACACCACCAGATCACGCCAAGCCTCCAGTGTGACTGCAGCCTTAATGAACACAATAATTTTTTTTTTAAGTAGTGATGCCCAGTGGAGGCATGGATTGCTGCTGATGGAAAATGTCTTGTTTCTTAGATCGTAAATGTACATGCAGCTGCTCTCTGAAGAGAGCCTTTGGGATTTGCTTCAGATAGCTAAGACAACTATTAATTTGATATAGTTTGGCAATACTGGAAATGGGCTTAGCAGCCACACACATTCAAGCTAAAAATCTTAGGGCAAAGAATCTATGGGCTAGTGTCTAACAGTTACTACTTCTGTGCCAAAACAGCACTGGAACATAGGATAAACAGGAAGAAGAAGAAGATATTGGATTTATACCCCGCCCTTCACTCGGATTCTCAGAGCGGCTTACCATCTCCTTTCCCTTCCCCTCCCCACAACAGACATCCTGTGAGGTAGGTGGGGCTAAGAGAGTTCTGAGAGAACTGCTCTTGAGAGAACAGCTCTGAGGGAGCCATGACTGACTCAAGGTCACATCAGCAGCTGCACATAGAGGAGTGGGGAATCAAACCCGATTCTCCCAGATTAGAGTCCATGCTCCTAACCACCACACCAAACTACCCTATGCCAGAGGATAAATTGACAGAAATCTGACACCAGGAATCACAAGACTGAGAAACCTGTAGAGAACACTTCAACCTTCCAGGACATTCAATGAATTGACCTCAAAGTAGCTGTTTTATTACAATGGAACTTCAGAAACAGAATGGAAAGGGAAATTGCTGAATTACAAGTTATTACAACACTTGGAATAAAAACCTCAGGACTCAACAGGGATATTGGTTTCTTATCTCATTACATATGCTAACTCATTCAGTCCTCACATATGTATTCTCAACAAGAACTATACATCCTCTGTATTTTAGTGTATTTCTTTTTCAGAATAGTATATTAGAATACTGAATGTAATGCAAGGAATATTGGAATGTTTTGCTGACATACCACTACACCCACCTCAAAAAAGGAAGAGAAGGGTTTCCAGTTGGGAGAATGGAGGTCTGACACGCTTTGCAAATGCGCAAGGCGGACAGCGGCTCTTCCTGACAGCTTGGGTGGGTTAATCCACCCGACGCAACCTCACACAGGTAGTGTGAGGACCAGCAAGCAATATAATCCAGGTTTGAGCAACCTCGGTGAAGGGAAAGTCTCGGAGGAGACTTTTCCGACACCTTGAGCACTGCAGCCGAAGAGGATTCTTGCGAGTATCTCTAAGGAGCCGAGCTGAGCTGAAAAATTCAGCATAAAACCTCCAATTCCCCTGATTCCTTAACAAAGAAGACAAAGTTTAAACGTTGGGACCACATCTGAAGCGAAGTAACAACAAAAGGTAACGGAAAAAAGTTTTTTGCCTTACCATTGCCGCGTTTTGAAAGATGAAAAACAGATCGGGTGAAGCAATAGACTGATGTTGATTGGATGAGAGCAGTTTTGAAGTGCTAAAAAACCGAATTTGAACTTAAAAAGCCAAAAAAACAAGTTGTTTAACATTCCTGCGGTTAAAAGGAGCCGGGAGGGGAAGCCAAGCATCGCGAGACAAAGAGGGAGAAGGGAACCAAGCATCGCGAGATTAAGACGTGAGGACTGAATCAGGAAGTGACGGCTAGAAGAGCAGACAAGAAGGAAAAAGGAGAAGAACCGGAAGAAGGTAAAGGGGACTCTAAATACTGCCGGACCAGAAAGGGGACTCTAAATACTGCCGGACCAGAAAGGGGACTCTAAATACTGCCGGACCAGAAAGACCATAACAGGAAGTGACGTGCAGAGAGCAGACAAGTAAAGAAAAGGAAGGGACAAAAGGAAACTACGGCAAGCCAGAAGCAAGGTAAAAAGACTATAACCTTTGACATTAACCATAGAGAAGTCGCGGCCGCCATTTTGGATTTATAAAATTTTTAAACTGCAATATCTCAAAGATTATATAACGTAGAAGGCTGAAACCAACATAATTTGACTTGGCAAGATTAGCTTGTTTGAATGCACTAATTGGTGTTTGATTTGGAAGACAAGATAAAATCGATCCTTTTAAAGAGGCAAAACGGACCGAGGACTAAGATCGAGAGCAGCCACATGGTCCTCTCCTACAATGGCAGCAAAAAAAGAAAAAGAGCTACTAGCTGTTATGGAAGCAATGGAAAAGAAAATGTTAGATGCTATAGGAGAGGTAAATGTTAAAATGAATAATATAGTGGCTCAAGCAGATAAAAATTGCATGGAATTAAAAGCAGAATTTCAAAAATTATCCACAAGAACACAAGATATAGAAACTAAAGTAAAAGAACTGGAAGAAAACACCCATAAGACAATGAGAGAGAACGAGAGGATGGAAAAGATGATGCATTATAAAGATATGCAAAACCACTTGAGATTTCGAGGGATTGAGGAAAAATTGAATGAGGATATTTTTACAAGAATGCAAGAAGCAATAGCAGATTTTTTACAAGAACAGGAAGAAGTTGTTAAAGAACACATGGATCTTGTTTATAGAGTTAATTCTACATATGCAAGAGACAAAAACATACCAAGAGACGTGGTTGTCCAATTTACAATGAAAAGAACAAAAGAACAAATCTACAGGAAGTGCTTTACTGACCCCTTTGTAATAGATGGAAAGAAAATCATAGTAATGAAAGAATTGCCTAGAGCAATACTGCAAGAAAGGAAAAAATTCAAGCGTCTGACGGATAAACTGAAGGAGAAAAAAATCAGATTTCGTTGGGAAATACCTCAAGGACTAAGTTTTTATTATGGCAGCTCCAGAGTGGTGATTAAAAGCACAGAAGAAATGTATGCATTCCTGGGAGAGAATAAAGACGATTTTGGAGATATTTAAGAATATATCAAAATGGATTACAAAATACTTACATGGAATGTAAATGGACTAAATTCACCCCAAAAACGTAGAATGGTAGGTCACTGGTTGGAAAAACAAAAATGTAATATAATTTGCTTGCAAGAAGCTCATCTTAAAAACCAAGACCATAAATATTTAATAAGGAAAAAATTGGGAGAAGAATTTTATTCTTTAGCAAGCAATAAAAAAAATGGTGTTGTAACATATGTCAAAAAAGATTTGGAACCCAAAGTAATATTCAAAGACAAAGATGGAAGATATTTAGCTATTGAAATTTTACTGCAAGGAGTGAAAACTTTGATTGTGAACATTTATGCTCCGAATGGAGCTAAAGAAATTTTTTTTAAAGAACTTCAAATGGAATTGGACAATGTAAACTATGATCAAATTATGATGTTAGGAGATTTCAACGGAACTGTAGATAATAAACTAGACAGGCGCTCTAAAAGAAAGGATGAGACGTTAGGGAAGCTTCCAAAAAACTTTTTTGAACTGATAAAACAAGAAAAGTTGGAAGATATTTGGAGGAAAGCTAACCCACAAGGAAAAGACTTTACCTTTTACTCTAACAGACATGACTCACATTCAAGAATTGACATGATTTGGATGACTACTAACCTAACCTTTAAGACAAGAAAAGTGGAAATTTTACCCAGAATAATCTCAGATCACAATCCGTGTTTATGGACAGCTGGGCAGATTAAAAAACAAAAGAGATGGAGAATAAACGAGGACTTATTAGATAATCAAGAAATAATTAAAAAATTACTTGAAGAAACAGACATATACTTCCAAGTAAACATGCAGAAAGAAGTTAAAATTCAAACCGTATGGGATGCATATAAAGCAGTGATGAGAGGACTATTGATATCGTTAAATGCTAAAGATAATAAAAAGAAAAAAGAGCAATATGAAAATATTTTACAAGCCATTAAAACAAAGGAAGAAGAACTGAAGAAGAAACCAGGGAAAAAGAAACTGCAAAAGGAAATTTGGATGCTACAAGACCAAGCAAAAGCCATTTTGAACCAGGAGATGTACTGGAACTTAAAAAAACTTCAACAAAAAGCATTTGAAGGTGCAAATAAACCCGGAAAATACTTAGCATGGCAATTAAAGAAAAAACGTGAAAATAAATTTATCACTAAAGTGATAAGAGATAATATTGAGATAATAGATAACAAAGGAATAAAAAGAGAATTTTTTAAATACTACGCAAAACTTTTTAAGAAGGAAAACAAAGACAGAAGAAAGATTAAAGAATACCTGCAAACATTAAAGCTACCAAAACCAACAGAGAAAATTAAAGAACTATTTAATAATCCAGTATCATTACAAGAGATCAAAAATGCAATAAATGACTCAAAATTAGGTAAAGCACCTGGACCGGATGGATTTACAGCGAAGTTCTACAAAACGTTACAGGAGTCAGTTTCACCGGTGTTACTGCTATTGATGAACAATATAAGAGTTACTGGAGAGGTACCAGAAACCTGGAAAGATGCATCCATCTCACTGATCCCGAAAGAAAATCAGGATTTGACCAATGTTAAGAACTATAGACCGATCTCTTTACTGAATAATGATTATAAGATTTTTGCTAAGATTATAGCGGATAGACTAAAAGAGCACCTTAAAGAGACTATACAAACAGAACAAGCAGGGTTCTTACCTAATCGACAAATAAGGGACAATCTAAGAGTAGTAGTGGACGCTATAGAATATTACGACAAACATCCTGAAAAGGAAGTGGGCTTTTTCTTTTTAGATGCGGAGAAAGCGTTTGATAATTTAAACTGGGATTTTATGTTTGAAGTTTTAGAACATCTTGAGATCGGTGAATATATGCTTAACTTCATTAAAGCAATATATAAAGAACAGAAATCCTCAATAATAATTAATACTGAAAAGACAGACGATTTTAAAGTTGAAAAAGGAACAAGACAAGGATGCCCGCTTTCGCCGCTGCTATTTATTTGGATTTTAGAAGTTCTACTGTTAAATGTGAAGGAAGACAAAGATATTAAAGGCTTAACAACTAAAGGTTTTTCTTTTAAATATAGGGCCTTTGCAGATGATGTGATGTTTATAGTGGAAGACCCCTTATCCACATTACCACATTTGTTACAGAGAGTAAAAGAGTTTGGTGACTTAGCAGGATTTTATGTAAATAAAAACAAATCGAAAGTAATGTGCAAAAATATGTCAAATAAGAAACAAAACGAGTTACAAAAACTTACAGAATGTGAGGTGGTGAAAAAGACAAAATATCTGGGTGTAAACCTAACTATGAAAAATATTGATCTTTATAAAAATAATTATGAAAAATTATGGTTGCAAATTATGCAGGATATTAAAAAGTGGAATGTATTGAATTTGTCATTGCTGGGTAGAATTGCGGTGGTCAAGATGAATGTGTTACCACGATTAATGTTTTTGTTTCAAACTATTCCAATTGTGAAAGATGTAAAAACATTCAAATGTTGGCAGAAGGAGCTGTCTAAATTTGTGTGGGGAGGGAAAAAACCAAGAATTAAGATGAAAATAATGTGTGATGCCAAAGAAAGAGGAGGGTTTCAACTACCAAATCTAAGGTTATACCATGATGCAATATGTTTGACCTGGGTAGGGGCATGGACTATGTTACAAGATAGAATGTTATTGTCCCTGGAAGGTCATGATTGTAGATTTGGGTGGCATGCATATTTGTATTATGGCAAAACAAAAATGGACAATATGTTTAAACATCATTATTTGAGAAGAACACTAATGGATACGTGGACAAGATATAAAAACTTTTTTTCAGAAGAGATACCCATGTGGATTGTACCCGCAGAAGTCTTACATCCAATATCAAGATATAAAGGACAAGATTGGCTGAAGTATAGAGACTTATTAATAAGACATGGCAAGGATTTCAAACTGAAGGAGCAGCATCAGATTGATTTTGATTATGGTTGGTTAAGATATAGACAAATATATGACTTGTATAGAAGTGATAAAAAACACGGTTTCAGGGAAAAAAATAATGAAATAGAACAAGTTTGGGAGGAAGGTGGGAAAAAAATGATTTCTAAAATGTATAAAGTCTTGCTAAAATGGTTTAATGCTGATGAAATGGTAAAAGAACAAATGGTAAAATGGGCGATAAACTTTAACAAAGACATTGAAATGGAATCTTGGGAATTTTTATGGAAAAATGCTATGAGTATATCTACGTGTTATAACTTAAAAGAAAATTGTTTTAAAATGATGTATAGATGGTATATGACACCAAAAAAAATTGCAAATATTGGTCAAAATATGTCTAACAAATGTTGGAAGTGTAAAAAGAAAGAAGGGTCTTTTTATCATATGTGGTGGACTTGTGATAAAGCAAAGACTTATTGGTCAAAAATACATGCAGAAATGGAAAAAATCTTGAAATGTACATTTAAGAAGTTGCCTGAAATGTTATTGCTAGGACTTAAACTAGAAGAGATAAATGTAAAGAAAAGGACAATAATATGGTATATGATTACAACAGCAAGAATGGTGTATGCACAAAACTGGAAAAATGAAAAAATACCAGAGGTGTGGGAATGGTTGAAAAAACTGTTATATATGGCTGAAATGGATAAGTGGACTAGAAAATTGAATAATCTCTACTCAGAGACCTTTCTGGAAGACTGGAAAGATTTGAAAGAATATGTTGAAAAGTATTGGGATATGAAAAACTATATCTATACATGGTTATAATAGCATAAAGGAATAGAAATATATTATATGAATGTTTTAGTTAAAATTAGACAATGAAACTGTTTTTATTTAGAAATACATAAGAGTATAGAAAATAAGAATTGGTGTATAAGTATAAGTATTTTAAAGCTATATAACCGTTACCAGAAACGAAACATAGATATAAGTATTACTATTTTGAATAAAATGGAAAATGTGTTATGCTTCAGATGTGGTGGGAAACCACCAAAACAAGATAAAAATAGAATGTACAAATAGAACAAAATGTTATCTAATATGGAAAAAGGGATTTGTATAAGGTTAAATGTATTATTTTCGATGTTTTTTTTTTTTGAAAAATAAAAATTTCTTTACAAAAAAAAAAAAAAAAAAGGAAGAGAAGAATGCTGTTAAGTTACGTCCATGCCTGAGAAGAGACGAATGGAGAGTCTCAGTTTACTTCCCACACTTATAAAAGATACCTTTACACATTTATCTCCTATTTTGATATATTTATTGCTTTGCTGTCCTTTCTCTCTTAAATCAAAACAACTGTTGACCTTATAACCTTAACTTGTTTAGTTTTGTCTTTGCATATCTTAAAACATCTTTATCATGTTACGTGTTAATTTGCTGTTCAGCCTCTGTCTATAAGTTTGAATTCTACCTTCCATTCCAATGTATTTGAAAAAGTGTGCATGGACACGAAAGCTCATACCTTGAATAAACCTTTTTTCGTCTTAAAGGTGCCATTGGACTCTAAATTTGTAGCACTGGATTATTTAACTTTTGCCAGTTTTTTTGAGAGACTGGAAGAAGTCCACCTTAGTTAAAAAGAAGAAGTCCACCTTAGTTAAAAAGCTTTAAAGTGTTATCTACCTTATGTACTTCAATTTTGCCCTTCTTTCCAAGAGTTCAGAGGGGCATACATGTCATCCCCCCCCCAATCTATCCTGTGAGGTAGGTTAGGCTAAGAGCATGACTGGCCTGAAGAGAACATGGTGTTGTAGGAATTTGAATCTGAGTCCTAAGTTCTAGTCCAATATTAACCACACACTCATTGTGTGGAACGCACTCCTATACTTTATCAAGAACTGTCACAAATATCTTGTTTCAACATGCAGGGCTGGTCTCACGAGGGTAAGGTATGACTGGCCATCTGCCAAGACCCTCAGCCTAGCAGAGAATCAACCAGTGACCAGAGAGGTTTGGTCCATCTGCTCATACAAAGAACTGGACATCAGTTACACACGTCTCTGAAGCCATTTCCCATTCTCTGTTTGGAGGCAATGTGGCATGGCTTTCACACTGGAGGGTATGCTCTAATGCCTAATCCAACCATAAAGTAAACGATTGACCCAGAGAAGCTGTACATTGCTACAGGGTCCTCAGAAGAAATCTCCCATTTCTTGTGGAAGGGCATCTGGGGAGCCACGACTCTTTCTTGCTGCTTTAATCCTTAGCGCCCATGGGGTTTGAAGGAACATGAAAGAATTATGTGCCACTTCCAGCTTTCCTGCTACCCTGCTGGCACCAAGGTGGCTTAAAAGAGCATGGAAGAGTTATGCTCTGCTGCCTTGTAGCTTTGCTGGATGCTAGCAGTGTGCAAATCACACTCCCTCTTCCAGGGAAAAAGTCATGTGCACCTGGCTGAGGGACTGGCATATTTGTGAGGCCACAGGGGAGCAGCTATTGCTCCCTCAGATCTGGAGTCTGTCAATGTGTAACTCCCCCCCCCCAACTCAGCTGTTTTCTAAACCAGATAAGTAGGCTGTTCTGAAATAACTTCCAGTGTCAGTTTACTCGTTTTAAGGAGAATTCAAGTTTGGAAAGAAACACTGGTTTCAGCGACTACTGATTCCTGCAGGGTATTTGTTAAGATCAGTTCAGCTCAAAATATGCTGAAGAAAACACTCTTCTAAACAGCTGCTTGGGTCTTCAGGTAACTCTCATTTAGCATTAGCATTTTTATTAAACACAAGCCTCCTCTCCGGATATTCTCTTAAGTAATCTCTAGCTGCATTTCCAAGCTCAAGACTGCAACTCCCCTTTTCTGTTCCTTTCCAGCTGCTCTTCTTTGGCAACGTGTAAAAGCCATTGTTTAGCTAGCACCTTACAATCTACTAGTCATCACCCAAAACCTATCTGTAGTAACTCTCTGGGGCTCAGTCTAGGTGAATCCTTTATTTTCTTGGTAAATTGCAGGTATGCTTGGCTCCTTATGCTGCAAGGGGGGGGGGGAATTAAGTTGTGGTTTTTAATAACTTAAGCAGTATATTAATTGCTGCTGACTTTCTCTCCAAGTATTATTGAACTGACTGCAGTGCTGCTATAACAAAAAAAATTCTGCAAGGTTTGCTCATCAGAGAGATGAATGCATTCATCTTCATTTGTAGCAACACATCCTGGAAGAATGTACAGGTATATAGCTGAAGTGTGTCTTCTTAGTATTCCTCTGGGTTTCATTAAGATGCCCAGACCAAAGATATTTCCAGACTTCCAAATGTGTGCCAAGTGGGCAGAACGTGGCAGTGGCTTAGTCACTCTGCAAATATGTTTAAATACTTTACATTGCTAAGTAATATTGAATCGTACAAACGGAAGTGATGACCGCCCATGGTGGAGAACGTGGCAGGAGCAGAGGAGGAGGAAATATCCTGACAATAATGGAAAGTGCTGTAGCAGATGTCCCACATTCAGTCTGCAACCTAAAAGCATTCTGGTCATCTGCTCCTCTTCCATGGCAGCATTACAACTGAAGAAGCTGGGTTCCTCTTGTACTGTGTGCTTTATCTTCTCTAAATCACACAATTTGTTTAACTTCAAGGGGCGTGCGCACAAGTATCCGTGCATTTGCAATTAATTATGTTGTTGTGGTATTAATGAACATGGCACTAAAGAAAATAATAAAAACAAAAAAAAATCCAGACCCTCAACAGGGCTTCTTGGGTGTGTATAGGGGGACAAATTTGGGGGGTCCTGGTCACCCTGGGCTCCAAGTAGTCATGGCTTGCTTTCTTATGATTGTGTTGCATCTGCATTGTAGAAGAGGGAGCAGCAGGAGTCTTTGGGAGGGTGAAGTCTATGTCATTATACCCCCATGAGCTCCCTCCTCTCCTCAAATGCCCCCCTCCCCAGGCTCCCTCTCAGATTTCTAGGAATTTCCTAACATCTTTCCCTCCTCTTGGCAATCTCCATATCCTATCCCCCCTGCCTCATTCTCTCTTCAGCTATTCACCAACCTACCTTTTAACTGCCTCCCATCTTCAGTTATGTTTATTCTTTATTTACTTCATTTATACCCCACCTTTCTCCATAGTGGAGACCAAAGGAGCTTACATTATTCCCTTCTACTCCTTTTTATCCACACAACAACTCTGTACATAAGAACATAAGAAAAGCCAATGTTGGATCCCGCCAATGGCCCATCCAGTCCAACACTCTGTCATATAGTGGCCAAAAACACCAGGTGCGGTAGGTTAGGCTGAAAGTATGTGACTGTTCCAAAATCACCCAGTCATCTTTCACAGCAAGATGGGGATCTGAACCTGAGTCTCATAGACCCTGGTCTCTAGCTCAAACTGCTACACCACACTGGGTTTCATGGGGTAGTTTGCTGCTGAATAGTAGCAAGCAGCCAGGCCTACTTGAGTCATGCAAGTCAGGTGGCATCAAGTCACCCAGAGGCTGCTGCCAGGTTCTAGGGTTGCCATCCCCCTGGCCACAGCAGGGGACCCAATTTAGCCCCCCCCCCCGAATCACTGCCAGCCAGCTGGCTGGCAAAGCCCCACCTCAAACAGTAACATCCCATGTGGATGCCATTGACAATGATATCGTTGGTAGCAACATCACGCTGAAGCTGTTGCGGGAAACATAAGACTTGGCAACCCTAGATCTGGAAATCCCCCAGAATTACAACTGAACTGCAGACATCTTTCTCCCTGGAGAAAATGGCTGCTTTGGAGGGTGGACTGTAGGGGATTATACCATGCCAGTCTCTCCCCCTCCCCAAACCCTGCACTCCTCAGACTTCATCACAAAATCTCCAGGAATTTCCTAACCTGAAGCTGGCCCTAATGAGTTCTCCCTTAAACGCCAAAGTAGGGCTGGAAAGGGCCGTCCCCCTGCCTTTTACTGAAAGAGCCATGCTTGGAATGCTGTGGTTGCCTAGGAACAGCCACTGGGGGGATCCACTGATTAAAGCCACAAGTGCTCCTTTTATCATTTTTGGAGTTTTTAAGCTGCTCAGTGTTTTTTTTTTTTTTTAGATTTTCAGGTTTTTTTCTGCAAACCTAGGCCCCTTTTCAGGTTTGTAGAAAGAAGTCTTGCCTGTTCACAAATCCAGTCACTGGTATCCAAGATATCTTGACTTTGCTACTAGAATATATGATAGGATGGTGCAGGATAACCTGATCTTGTCAGTTCTCGGAATCTAAGGGTCAGCCCTGATTACTATTTGGATGGGAGACCACCAAGGAATACTAGAGTTGTGATGTGAAGGCAATCAATGGCAAACCACCTCCGAAATCTCCTGCTTTGAAAACCCTATGGGGTTGCCATGTCAGCTGTGACTTGATGGCGAAAACAGCAACAACAAAGGCCTTGAAAAGTCATTTGCATTTGTTGTGTCCGATTAATCAGACAATTTTATAACATCTTTGATATTACCTCTTTCTGTATTCTTGAATATAAAGGCATTTATGATTGTTTCAGGATTCATTTGCATGGTACACTTTGACTCAGAAATAGGTTGTTTTCTCTACAACTATTATTAGTATTTCTTTTATTGGGTAAGGTTTGGTCTTGCTGTTTTGAAACTTTGATGAAGTGTAAGAGAAAATTCTTTGAGGACTCACCACCACATTCAGTGAAATTCAGCACACAAGCAGTTAAAAACTGCAATCTTTTTAAACCTTAATTTTTGCAAGAGAACAGGATTTACTTTTTCAAATAGTGATGTCTGTTGTGAAACAGCCTCACCCAGGAAATATTGTGCACATTCTATTATCCTTTTATATTTGTTATACTCTGTAAACCCTGAACCTTCTCTACACCCTGTAAACACACAGATCGTTGTGTAGTGTTTGCCCTACTCTAGAAGCAAATGGCAGTAGGACAAAAGTTAATTAGAAGTGATCTTGCAGGAAATATAAAAATAAAGACTTACCAGTTCATAGTTCAGGATCCCTAAATTTAAGTTTTATGGTTTCCAAGTTCCTTTAGCTAGAGGTGTGAGCACTTACTTCCTTTTAAATAATTTGATTTGCTACCATTAGTCTGCCCTTGGGTGAATACACTTAACTGTATTCTTTTGTTTTGTATTTTCTGATTGCTTTGATTTGGGTCATTTTTGCACTGCATAAAAGTCAAATATTGATTTTTTTCCTCCCTTCTCATTTTGTTACGAAAGACCAAATCCCTTTCACTGAAGAGCTTTGAATCAAAATTGAGTTATCTATTCTGGCGGTTTAAACTCTGACCCTCAATACTGAAAATACTTGTACATGTTAACATAACTGACATGTAAAATTATGTTTGCTTTCCACAGTTAGTTTCTAAGGCTTATACAGAAGTTTTCTTATTAGCCTAGAGCTCTTTGTTTACCAATCTCAACTTCAAACAGTTTATGCAACTCAAGCTTTCTTAAGTGATTCTGAGGCTGCTTTTTAAACATATTAACTTCCCTCCTTTGAAGGCAGCCTTCACACCCTGGGCTTAATTTGAGGAGCTCTTTATTGTATATGTGCATGCTCAGTCAACAGCATCTCCCCATGGAGACCATGCACGTGAATGGGTGGTACAGCAGCAAGCACACCAAGGAGAATTTTTACATATAAAAGATGATAATATAAATTACCAAAGAAGTGAAGTTTGGGGAGGAAACTTCTTTGAAATTAAAGTCCAACAGTGGAACTAACTGCCTACGTTGAAACAGAGCCATCCCCTCTGAAAGTTTTATAGAGCACCCATCAGTGATGTCTTGGGCACAGGTTAGGTGCCATATTTCGTCCTTAAAGGGCATGTAGATCAGATACAGAATGATAGACAAAGCAATTCCACCCATAATTGCTGCCGCTCTTAAGGGTTTCTCTTTGCAGGTGTATCTATATGAGTTTTGTGCATACACGTTTTGAACATCTAAGGGCATAGAGCTAGGAAACTGGCACTGATACTTCTCTAGGGGAAAGAGAATAAATTTCTGTGCATGTCTTAAACCTGCGCCAGCAGCAGAGCAGTTGTGTTTCTTGCTCTTTAGGGAATTCTGCTTTGATTCCATAGAAGGGTACTGTCATGTGCATCTTTTCTCATACAAAAAGTATTCTGGGTACCCTCTTTGGATGAGACCAGCTGTATTCTCATAAGTTCAGTGGTGGCTTCAGCCAACTATGGTTCACCTGCCTCCCACATCTAGAAATGGTTCCAGTTCCTTCCAATGTCTGGGAAAGCTTCCCAACAGAAAACCTTGCTTAATCAAATTGCTTTTACTCATTTGGCCATTGCCAACACTCTTAACAAGGTCACGTGGATCACATCCTTCATTTACAGGGTGAATTCTTGCTATGCCTCCTTGTGTGTTTGATAGTAATCTCTGAGCGCCCCCCCCCTTGTTGAAAGTTGTGTTATTTAAAGGCCTTACCAATCTGAAACCTACCCGGTAGCCATTTTTGTGGTCATAGGGCTTGCCTCTGGTCTTTCCCAGCTGATCTTTAGCTTATCCCCACGTTTCATCTTTCATGAAGGCCTTTCTGGCAGCCATCGTTCTCTGTATCTGCTGGTGCACTAAGACAAGTTTTGTATCCTGGGGAGCCTTCCTCCCCAAGAACAATCAAAGTTGGATGACCCCTTTGGTACAGTAGTTCTTGCCTGAGGGCACAAGCACTCTCTACCTCCTGCTACAGCCAACTTGCCCATAAGTATGTCTCCACAGAGACCACAAGGAAAAAGACAGTCAGATTAAGTTTCTATAACTGGTGCTTTTCAAGTGGTCATGTGCAAGCATATAGCCCGACCACCTTCCTCACTGCGGGGACACCTATTTTTGGCAGATGACAAAGTAAATAAGTAGGAAAGTAGTCTTCTACCTTCCCAGAGGGCAAAACCTTCCCCCCAGGGGGGTGAGGCATGACCACCCTTACCAAGCTGTAGACAAACACCCCCCCCCCCCCACACACACACAAAACAGCCTAGTCAAAAACTTGCTGACCAAGACAGGGAAGGAAAGGGTAATCTATGGATGTGTGTAGGCGCTCATGCATGCAAGAGGTAGAGAAACCCTATCACAAGTCATTTCTATTGTAAACCTTTGGTGTTTTTATGCTTGTTAGCCGCCTTGAGCCGGTTCGCTGGCAAGGCGGAATATAAATATAATAAATAAATAAATTCTATACACAATACACATGTCATGTATGACATTACCTATTCTGCCCTAACGACGAGCAGGTGTAGATACTTTAATCTTGGTGAAAGGCAGCATGCTAAAAGCAGACCATATCTGAAGGCCTTTTAGGTTCACATTTATATCCCACTTTTCTCCCCATCTGGGACTCAAAACAGTGAAGAACATCATTCTCTCCTCCTCCTCTGTCTTCACAACAACACTGTGAGGTAGGCCAGGCTTACAGTTTGTGACAGGCCCAAGTTCAACCAGTGAACTTCCATGGTATAAGTGGGGATTTGAACCCGGGTGTATTCACAAAAGGCAAATTAAGTTTATTTCAAGCATTTTAAAAAACAAAGTATTCATATTTCAGTATTTATAAAGCACTTTTACAGTTGTTATGAAATTATACAATTCTGATTTTTGTTTTTATAGATTATCTGCAACAGCTGTCACTAAAAAAAGCATTTGAAGGAAGCATCAATCAAAAGCACATTATTCCCTTCCCTCTACCCCATAGCAACAAACTGTACACAGTTAAGTGGTTTGGCTCCTGCTGGAAGGATCCAATGCATCTTCTTTTTGGTTTCCTTGACTTGTAAATACTTTAGTGGTCAAGGACGTAGTATTTCATCCAAAGCAAGCAAAGCAAATTCGTACAGCATTCTGAAAAGAGGCAGCAGTGAAAAGCTGTATGAATTGGACAAATGACTGGCAAACAAACACCACTTTCCATGGAGAGAGAGAGAGAGAGAGAGCGCGCACACACGGTGTCATTTCTGATACTCTCATGCAGAAGGCTTGATGTCAAATTCAAATTAATTGTATACCATTAGCAACATTTTTCACTTCATGTTTATTTATGCTTATCCTCCAGTGTAGTGATTTTCCCATGCAACAGACAGAACAAAACCATTAGGTGAAGAGGTGATTGTACCTCTCAGCTGATGAAAACTGCCTGGAAGAATATGAGGCAAAGAGCATAGTATCTGCAGCCCAGTGTTCCCTCTAAGCTGAGTTAGTGTGAGCTAGCTCAGTTTTTTAGCCTCTGGCTCACATTTTTGTCTTAGCCCAAGAAGGATGGCTCCAAACTAATTTATGCAGTAGCCAAATCGCTCACGCACAATTTAAATGCCAGCAGCTCACAAAGTAGAATTTTTGCTAACAAGACTCCACAGCTTAGAGGGAGCATTGCTGCAGCCCCACATGTTGGAATGTTTCCATCTCTGCCCAGTACTCTTTTATCTTTTCTTTTTTTCACACATGGGTGTTGATCTAGAAAGGGTTCTGCTCAAGACAACATGTTTCCAGAGACTGAACCCTACCTGAATGTGAATCTATTTTAGAAACTTGGATAGCTTTACAATGAGATAAACCTGGGAAAACTGGTCTCAGCTTTTATTACCTAGTTCCGAAGATTAAGATAATCTTTTGTTTATTACCCTCAAGAGATTCAGGAACAGCACTAGTTTGTGAATTGCATTCATTGGCATATTCTTGAATATAAGAATTGGTACATTCATTGATTTTGCTCCATTGTACGTTCTTTTCTACAGCTCTTTTTTATTTATTGTTGACTCAAATACAAGTCAGCCAATAAAAAACCCCTTGCATTTGATTGAATGTCAGTTATATGTAAAGCTGAAAATTGCAATAAAAAGCAGTTCTGTCATACACTCAAATCCGTATATAAGATTGGTTAATACTTGAAGATGGGTCTAAGATCCCGTGGATCTATTCTACTAGCAGAGTGGGGTTCTTTCTGCTGGCAAAAGGAACCTTCTCCTTAAGATTCTTCTAAACCTCTCGTCTCTGTCCTTTCACCAAAGGACAGCATCTAGTAGCAGAACATATCCAAGGGATATAAGCCCACTTGTTCGAGCCAGCACAGATTCTTAACACAAAACTATTTCAAGGAAACAAAACTCCCTTCCCAAAGTTTACCGTTTTGTGCTGCTGATATCTTCCTTGGTAATTTCGCTGTATGTTGTAAGCTTCCTCTGAAGGGCAGATGCAGTATCTTTGATATAAGAAGGCTTATATTTACCTGTTCAAAAACATGAGCATATTGAAGACCTATTTAGCTTCATTTAAAAACAGAACCCAGTCTGTATGTTGCCAAAATTAACATTATACAATTTGGTGTTGTGGTTAAGTGTGCGGACTCTAATCTGGGAGAACTGAATTAGATTCCCCACTCCTCCACTTGCACCTGCTGGATGACCTTGGGCAAACCATAGCTCTGGCATAGCTATTCTTGAAAAAGAGCAGTTTCCGTCAGAGGTCTCTCAGCCCCACCTGCCTCACAGGGTGTCTGTTATGGGGAGGGGAAGGGAAAGGAGATTGCAAGCCGTTCTCCCTTGGGTAGTGAAGGGCGAGGTATAAATCCAATCTCCTCCTCCTAAGTAATAGTTCCAGAATTGAAAGTCACGCCCGCCCGCCCACCCACCCCCCGCCGCAAATGCCTGGCAAATAATTTTGTGGGGGGAAATAGTGTAGTATGTGTTAGCCGCTGAAGTTTAAAACATGACCACATATTTTGGCAGAGAAAAAAAATCAACTGCTGTTAGGAAAAAAATGTTGGCAGCATGTTTCACTCAGGACATATTTTTTTACAGCCAGTGCTAGTGAAGGACTCCCGACATAACAGGGGAACATCACACTGCAAATTTGATAGGGAACACTTCTGATAACAAAATATTTGCACTAAAACAAAGACTGACACTTGTAACTCTGATCTTGCCAATATGAAGCAGCCATGCTCTGTCTGGTCTGTTCTCTCAGGTGGAGACTCAGGCAGAAGAGTCCTTCTCAGTCTTCCTACCAAGACCCTTCTGACTAAAGATGTCAGGACAGAACCAGGTAGTTTCTGCACGTGCTCCATCACTGAGCTATGCTCACTCCAAGATCCCGGCTAAATTTATTCAAAAGCTTTTGTCAAAGCTTTCTGAATGCCCAAACATCAGAATCTGCATACTTTCAGCGGATTAACTTTTTTTTACTCACCTTTAATTAAAGCCACAATATACACAACTGATGTAATGCTATGTATTCCGTCAATTTCACCATTCACAATGCTTTCCATTAACTCATTTAAAAAAGATCTGAGAAAGAACAAAACATGACCAAATATTCAAGACTCAACTCAGCTATCCAAATAGGAATTCAATAAAGAGGAGCTTACAGAGGTTTTACGTTTAATAGCCATTTGTAGAAGAATTCATAAGTTCAAGATTCAGCACAACCCTCTAGGGGTGTGCAGGAAAAAAACTGGGTTTTTTTGGCTTCGGGTCCATTGGACCCGAAAAATACCAGTATTTCCCGATATTCCCAAATATCATACTGATATTGGGATTCAGGTAAATAACCGGGAAACCCAAATTTATTTTGCATTTAAAAATGCTTTCCCTTCACTCATGGAGTTGTGCCACTGCTGCGGCACAACTCCATGAGTGAAGGGAAGTTCAGTGCCTTCTCCCTTTATTTGTGGAGGTGTGCCACCACTGCAGTACGCCTTCGGGGTACTGAAGAGAAGACATTTAAAGATGCCCTCCCTTCACTCCACTTGCAGAGGTATGCCACCACAGTTCAGCTCTGGGAGTGAAAGGAAGTTAAATGCCAGTTTGGTGAAGTGGTTAAATGTGCGGACTCTATTCTGGGAGAACCGGGTTTGATTCCTCACTCCTCCACTTGCACCTTCTGGATGACCTTGGGCAAGCCATAGCTCTGTACCAGCTGTTCTTGAAAAACAGCAGCTTCTGTCAGAGCTCTCTCAGCCCCACCTACCTCACAGGGTGTCTGTTGTGGGGAGGGGAGGGGAAAGGAGTTTGTAAGCCACTCTGAGACGCCTTTGGGTAGTGAAGGGCAGGGTATAAATCTAATCTCTTCTTCACTTGCAGAGGTGTGCTGCTGCCACTGCACGCCTTCACGAGTGAAGGAAATGCCTTCTCCAAGCTGTGCTGCCACAGCCACACGACTCAGCGATATAGCTGGCCTGAATAAAAACCAAATAATATCAGCTTTTATTCAGGCCAGTTATATCGGTAGCCGAATCATACTGTCTAATCTGCATTCAGCTGAATAAACACCTGAAAAATACCAATAAGGTATTTTTGAGGTATTTATTCAGTTCATTTTATACTGAATGCGCACCCCTACTACCCTCTACCCTTCTCTCTCCAACACTCTCACATAGCCACTTTTCCTGTTTGCATTTATTCAATTCTAAAAGAATGATGAAGATCCCAGAAAAATAAGGCCCTGTCTTCTCTGTGCAGATAGACAGTTCATCTCTACAACGCAGCTGTAGATGGATACCAAGCTAGACTCATGACTCTCCAGAAAAATATGCTCTGCAGGGAAACTGGCTCTTTTAAAATAAATAACTTGTATTTTTACTTATTTCTTGCTTTTTATTCCATCCTTCCTCCAAGGAGCTCAGGACGCTATACCCATTCTCTTTCTGTCCCATGTAATCTATATTTGACAAAAATGGTAGTTTCAATAGGGAAAATGAGTTTTCCTCCAACATCTTCAAAAATTAATCACTGAATACTAGAGATACAACTAGTAATTCTTCAGTTAACTTTTTTATTGAGCCTGAAATATATTTTCTTGTATCCCAACAATAAACAGCCATTGACTATTGAAATCCTACAAACCACTGAAGGGGGAGCACTATGTACCCAAGGCGACTCAGTTTCCTAGAGAGGAAAAAGTGCTCTGCAAATACAAGTACCAGATATATTATTTGCGAAGCATCCTCAGTTTATTCAGGAACACACAACATGGTTATCAATAACACATGAAGTACACACAATAATCAACAGAACAAAATCCAGAAACTCACAAAACAGAATCAGATTAAAACCTGCACGGGTAGGGCAAAGAGCCCATTCCCTAGGAGAAGATATCTGGAGCACACCGGTTTCTTTCCCACATGGACAGGGCTGCAGTGATAGGGCAGATAGCGTATGCAGTGGGCCATGTTGTTAGAACTGCTTTTCACAGACGGAGGGAACCTTACCTGATTACATTTGCTGATTTAATCACTATTCTCATTAAAGCATATGAAAGTGGTGGAAGCTCTGAAAAAGTCTTAGCTGGTGTTAGCTCTTCTGAACTGGATGCCTAAATACAGAAAATCGATTCAAACTATGGTAATTACAAAGGCAAACCAGAAGTCGATAAACAACATGTGGAACAATCTTAAGGTGTTTTTCTTAAACCTTAACAGCACTATGGAACAGCCAATCCCTTTTTTTAAAAAGCACAATATTGCAGCCAGGAAGAGAATAATTGAATATATGCCGGATAAAAGAAAGCCACAAATATGAAGGTGAAGCACTGAAGGAGCACTCAGCTTCTCTTGCCAAAACACTTCTTGTGCCATTTGTGAGTTGAATAGTAAGGCCAGCTTAATTTCAGAGAAGAACCAATGGCCATAGCACAGGGAGGGCCACCCACTCCATTTCCCGGGCCTTCTATGCCCATTTGCCATTATTAGTTACCAGCAGCTGATACAACTCTGATTTCTGTTGGTAGCTTTAAGCATATTAAATGGAAAGGTGGACTACAAACTTAACTAACTAAACCACTGGTCTCCAACAGATTACTTGTGAGCTATTGGCAGTTCACCAGCTGCTGCCGAGTAGCTTGTGCTTCCCCAGAAGACCCATGAGAAGATTGTCAAAAAAAAATCTCAAGATTTTTTTTTAAGCTTTTATTTTATAGGATTTTTTTCTGTTCTGCTTAGCAGGTAGGTTCATTTATAGTGCTCTTCCTAGTCTATGCTTTGTTTCCGGGACAGAACAAAACTTGGTAGCATACTGGGAAGGGAGGCAGACACTTGGAAGTAGCTCTCATTTAAGAAAATGTTGGTGGCCCCAGAACTAAACTAAGAATTAAAGGGTAGTGGGAGGGTAGAATACCAGAATACCTTTCGGGTGGGGGGTGGGGTCCACAAAGAAAAGACTTTGGAAACTGTGGCCCACTTGCCAAAGAGCAACATCTTGAAGGTGTATGTCAAAATGAGTAATCAATGTGAATTCTCCCTCAGAAGGCACATCAGCTGGAAAGACTCTGAAGGGGTTATTCTGAGATGCAGGAAGATCTATCAACACTAGATTTAGCTGCCATGACCAAGATAAAAATCAAGGGTTCTGAGCCTTCTTCAAAGCCGCTTAGGAATGAAGGGAAGGAGGAATGCCTACTGGCAACCTCAGCATCAGAAGTGACAGCAAACGACTGAACGGGCCATAATGCCACAATGAAGGAAGTATTACTACCTGCTTTGAAGTCTCTTATTCTTCCTAACTTGACTTATGTTCTCCCACAGCCATAGTTACCTTTTCCTAGGCAGGGGATGACTGGGAGGAACATCTTTGGCAGTTGTAGAACATCTTAGCTGAGGTTTTCCCCCCACTTTCTGTTCCAGGTATGAATCCCAGAATCATAGCCAGTGGAACAAGCTAACGGAGAGAGCTGAAGGCTCTTCTTAGTCTATAGTCTTTGAAGAGCCAGCCCACTAAACCCAAGACCAGCTCAAAATGTAGTTGGTTATGTTGCTTGTTTTATTTATACTGAATTTTTGTACCACTATAAGCTACATTGGGTCCCCTTTTGGGGAGAAAAATGTGGTATAAATACCTAAATAAACATTCTTAAACTTTAAGTTATTGTCAGAAGGTCATATAGTCTTTGACACAGAATGGTTGCTCTTGAGACAATTTCTGTGAAAGCTTTGGAAACCTTGCCAAGCCAATGGTCAACTTATCTAGGAGAGAGGGAGTATGTAACAGTAATATCCCTCTGTTCTCTGTCCCCTTGACAAGAGTCGTCAAAGTGCAACTCTTTCAAGCACACTCTTGAAGTCTGACTTAACGGCTAGTAAGGATGTCATACAATATTTGAAAGCACTGAGAAATTGTCCAGCTAGATGTATTTGGATCACCATTGGACTATAGCTCAGAGACTCATTGGAAGGCATGACATAGTCCATAAGCTGCCCAGACAGAAGACAGCTTGGGAATTGTACATAAGCGGCTTAAGATCTCTTCAGGAAAAACTATGTAAATCAATCAATCAGTATGGGTTTAAGCAGACCACTTCACGATCTGTGATGGTTCCAGAAACACCTTCCATGTGTGTCCAAGGGCGCAGACTTCCCAATTTCCGGGGGCGGGGGCTGGGCCAGAGGGGGGGGGAGAGAAACAGGAGTTCCTCATGTGCCGGGGGCCTGGGAGGCGCAGCAGTGGTGGCCGGGCGCTCAGTTTTGCCCGGGGGGGGGGGGGGGCTCAGTCCCCCTTGGAAAATTTCAGGAGTGGCCTGAGCCCCCGTGTAGTTGACTCCTATGTATGTGTCAATGTTCAGGGGGTCTGAGAATTCACTTGAGAAATACATCTTGCTTGGACACTGGGTGCCTCCCAGCACATTTTCAAAAGCATTTGTAAGACCTTAATGCACTAGATCCAACTGCACTGTACATATTTAAAAAAAGAGTAGAAGTTCTTAAACTCTGAGAAAAGGAACCCATTTTATCTTAATCTTTCTAATAAGATTAAATAGTATTCTTGTTTTTTTTAAAAAAGGTAAGTCTGCAAATAAGAGAGGCAATAAGCTTGAACTTACAATGCTGCTTCTTTATAAAAGACAGTGATGACCTGCATGTAACTTTGAACAGACACTCCGTCACCCCTTCTCTTCCAAGCCCAAACATAGTTGGCCTCTTCCCTTGCCCGGCATGCAAATGAAACCCGCTCATCAAGATCGTAAAATGAAATACTGTACCTTTTGCTGTAATGTATAACCTGTCTCAACTATGACTGCAGCTAACAGGGAAGAAAGGACACCATGGTGAATGACTGGACAAGTCACAGCACAGCCCTGGACCACGTGTATGAATTCACCAAGAGGTTCCTGAACAGAGTGAATTAACTGGAAGAAACAAAAGTTCAATTGTGAACTCTATAGGAATTTTAAAGACTTTTGGATTTTTTGTACTGTTTAAAGTGTGGCATTACAAGTCATTTCTAAGAGCAGAGGAAGGAGGAAAGAAGTATATACTTTACCTACTCATAGCATAGTTAGATATGTAAAGGTCCGGTAAAAAAAAACCCCAGAAAATCCAAAAACTATAATCAAGCTCACACTACAGATAGTAACAGTAAGCACAGAATGAAAAATAACATCTACCAGCTCAAGGGGAAAAAATGGAAGTCTGTATAATCTGGAAAAAAAAGAAGACCGATGGAAAGGACTTCCACTATGAGCTGGAAATACCAAAGCCATAAGAACGTAAGAGAAGCCAATGTTGGATCAGGCCAGTGGCCCATCCAGTCCAACACTCTGTCACACAGTGGCCAAAAACACCAGGTGCCCTCAGGAGGTCCAGCAGTGGGGTCAGGACACTAGAAGCCCTCCCACTGTTACCTCCCACCTCCATCAAGCACCAACAATACAGAGCATCACTTGCCCCAGACTGAGAGTTTCTATCTATACTTTGTGGCTAATAGCCAGATAACCTCTCAAGTGGCTTTTGATAATCAATCATGGTTTCTTTCTGGGCTGGGACTGGGAGGCATTGTTCTGCAGTGGTCCTGATCCTGCCTGGAGGGTAGGTTTCAGAAGGAGGTGCTGGGGGCTGCTGCTCAGCCCTTTGGCTTACGGAGTCCCGCAAGCTTCCATCTTGTCCCCTGTGCTCTTTAACATCTATATGAAACTAGTAGGTGAGGTCATCCAGATATTTAGGCCGGGCTGTCACCAAAATGCGGATGATACTAAGTTCTATCTCGCACTTTCAGCTGATCCCAGGGAAGCTGTAGAAACCCTGAATCGGTGCCTGGAAGCAGTTTTGGAGTGGATGTGGGCTAATAAAACTGAAACTTAATCCTGACAAGATGGAAGTGCTACTGGTGGGTAGAAAGTCTGACCCAAGGTTTAAGGTGTCACCTGTTATGGATAGAGTTGCACTTCCTATAGGTCCATAGTCTGAGGATGCTCTTGAATCAAGGCTTACTACTGGATAAGTGGCAGGCAGCTGTGGCCAGGAGTGCCTTTGACCACCTTTGACTGGCTAGCCAGTTGAGGCCTTTCCAGGGTAGAAAAGATATGGCCACTGTGGTGCATTGCCCTGGTTACATCTAGATAAGATTACTGCAATGTGCTCTATGTGGGGCTGCCCCTGAGAAATGTCCAGAAACTTCATATGGTACAAAATGCTGCAGGCAGGATGTTGACCCTCTCTTTATATGGCCCACTCCAGTCTTGGCCCACCTATACTGGATCCCAGTTTGTTTCTGGGCACAATTCAAGGTGCTGAAAGATCACCTACTCCTCTATGAACCTGGCCAACTGCTAGAATCATCTTTGGAGGCTCTGCTTCAGGTGCCCCCACCTTCTGAGATTAAGTGGGTGCAACCCAGGAGAGGGCCTTCTTGGTTGTGGCACAAAAATTCTGGACCTTTCTCCCAGGGAGATTCGTCTGTTCTCTTCTATTGTCATTTTCTGTCAGCAGGTGGAGACTTTTCTGTTTCCTTTGGCGTTCCCTCAGTGATCTTCCTTCCTGACCAATAACTTTTTTTTTATTGTCTCTGTACATATTTTAGCTCTTTTTTATTTTAATGATTTGGGGGTGTATTTTAATCATTTCAAAATGTGATTTTATCACGTACGTTTTAATTTATTAGTTGCCTTGGTATCCCTTGTGAAGGCAGAAAGATAGGATTTAAATTTTGTAAAATAAAATAATAAATACAATCAGTACCTGAATTCCTTCTTCCTGAATACTTCTGAGTCTGACTGCCAAACATTCTAGAATTCTCTGGAACATCTTCTGAATGTTGTCAAGCAGCTCAGCCACATGCCTGCTGCTATCTAGGTGATGAACTAAAGAAGCTTCAACCATCTCTTTCAGAATGGAAAGTAACAATGGAATGAAGACATAGCCTCCATCTAGACAAACAAAAGCCAAATTAAGAATCAGAATACAGAAAAACAGCCCAGCTGAAACAGACCAGTGGTACTATTTCTCACTGTGGCCAGCCATTTGCTCCAGAGGGCCCTAGTACACATAGAACAGAACAGTTGCTCATCCAGAAATAATGGTGATAAAGAAATACAAGAACTGGATCTTTGTAGCCTGAAAAAAGTGCCATCCAAATTTTATATCAGATAACAGAAAAGCATGTAGAGAACCTGCAGGACGTATATGACATACATTTTCCCACCATTTGTTGCCTTTGGAATGTCACTGTCATTGACAAACTCATCATGTCAGAAGTAATTAACACATGGAATTCACTACCGCAGGAAGTGGTGGAAGCTACGAGCACAGACAGCTTCAAGAGGGGATTGGATAAAGATATGGAGGTGAGGTCCATCAGTTGCTATTAGCCACAAGGTATAGATGGAACACTATGTCTGGGGCAGTGATGCTCTGTATTGTTGGTGCTTGGGGGGCAACAGTGGGAGGGCTTCTGGAGTTCTGGCCCCAGTGGTGGACCTCCTGATAGCACTTGCGTTTTGTTCACAATGTGACACACAGTATTGGACTGGGTAGGTCACTAGCCTGATCCATCATGGCTTCTCTTATGTTCTTAAGTACCTAAATACTTGACATTATACACTTAAAATATTGGCATGGGACTAAAGCAACATAAACACAGTTGTGCAAAGGGAAAGAAACTTTGTGGCATCCCCCCTCCCATTACAGTCTCCTGTGCCCCCCTGAAATTGTGCTCCAGTAGGGCCCCAGGAGCACACTGGGGGGGGGGGGGCAAAATGGAGATCAGCAGAAATTGTCCTACTCTCCTCCACCAATATAAACGCTGTTATGCCAAAAAGAATAGCAACTTAGGATCCAAGCCAATGTTTTAAATAATCTTTTCACAGATTTCATTCTTTGTGAATGGCCTTAGTCCAGTTGCATTCCTAAAGAAAGCAAGACCTCACGAATCCACACAAAAATAGAGACAATTATTGCCTAGCTGGAACTCTTTGTTCTACCTGCTTCTTTAAATTAGTAGGATAGTAACTCACAGTGTAAACAGCATACCTTTGCATGTCATCACAAGTGCCATGTTTAGAAGATGTACTTCAAACTCCAGATCCCCAAGACCAACAGCTATTAAGTCCTTGCACACTGTCAGGTAAGTCTAGATATGAAGGGATAAATGTTACAATATGTTAGGCAACCAGGAATGAACTGCTTTCAAATTATCTACTGTATGACTTTCTGATTATCTATTCTATTACTTTATGATCTGTTAAAGAAACGGAAGAATTCTAAGTAGAATACCAGGTAAAGTTAGTATTAGTTTTTCAACAGCTGTAGTTAACTATTTTTAACAGATCTTAAGAAAAAAATCCTTCATATTCCTTCATGTCAACTCCTTTTTTAAATCTAAGGACACAAAGTAGGTAACAGGATCTTGCTATTTACCAACTGCAATTTATTGCTGCAGCCCTTTGAGGTCGTCCCCCAACCATTCCTGAAGAGGTAATCAGCAGAAACCTCTCCATCTCCCACACCCTTCCAAGCACCGCTCAGTTTGTAGAAGGTGGGTGGAAGTGAGCTCAGCAGTCGCCTTTACCTCCTACTGTCCTCCGGATTTATCTCATTTTTATGATGAATTTAGCACAGAAACTGACCATCAAAACAAAAAGGGGGGAAATAATATGGACTTAATAGACCCTGGGATTTAATTCCAGCATCATAAATCATGTTTAAAGAAACTTGCCTATTAAAAATGTAGCTTTGCAAAATCTGTCAGTAATGTAGAAACAGGCTTGAAATGAGGTGGTATGCCAAGGTTTGATTATTTTGTATAAATTGGCAATCCTTAGTTACAGACATTGCTCCACCTCTAGAGATCACTGCTCCAAACAAAAAGGAGTGCCGAGCAGATGAGAAATAACAAAATACTAGCAGCTACACATTACCGGATTGCCTATATGTTTGGAAACTACAACCATGGTATGCTGTGTTAGCTACACAGCATATGTAGAGGAGATCCATACAACACACACACTACCTGAATGACCAGCTGAGCTGTTTCATTGGAAAGATCCAAGTTGCCTTCCTGTTCTTCTGTTAAAAAACCTGGTAGAACTGTATTCTCTATCCAAGCCCCTGTTTCCTTCAAATCTGAAAGGTAATCCTGTCCTTCAGAGGCAAACTGTTAAAAACACACACACTATCAATGATTATGCATTATTTGAGGCAGTTTAATTAAATGAACAGTAATTCTGAAGAACCACATCCACCTGTATGAGCATGTCTAGAATCTGAGGTCAGCTGGTAAGGCTCTAAAGACAGAACAGTAGTTACAGAATGAGAGGCTAGCAGGAAAGGGCTTTTGCCATTGCTGCCCAGAATCCGGGACACACACACACACTCCCCGTGCAAGAAAGGTGTGTTGGTAAGAGTGTTGGAATAAGACTGGCAAGACCACAGTTCCAATTCCCACTGTGTCACAATTTGTATGATGCCATATTGAACCATTCTGCCATAAAAGTGAACAGGTGGCCTTGGGCCAATTACTCTTCCTCAGTCTAACCTACCTAACAGGAACTGGGAGGAAGGGAAGACTATGTCAGCCACCTTGAGCTTCATGGAGGAAGATTTGGGATAGAAAGGCAACAAACAGAAAATACGTACAATAAGTAAGGTTGATTTGGCCCATTTGGGCCTTCCAACATAAATCTGAGACATTCCTTTTCCGGATGACCTTTGGGAACTGATTTTTACCTGCTGGGTTTAGACTGTTCCTGCTTTTAACGTGCCTATTGCTGCTGCTTCTTGTTTCATCCTATTGGCTTATTATTGCGCTAAACAGATTGTGTGTTCTAACTGATTTCTTTAAAAAACTTTTAAAATTATGTTATTTAAAACATTTCATGCCACCTTTCCATTCAGCTGACGGTCCTCCCAAGGCAGTGAACAAATAAAAAACATTAAAATCAACTTTAAAATGCACACATATACAAAAAAATTAAAAGTTCCACTTTTATACATTATTTATTTTTAGTGGTTTTATGTTTTCAATATTAGTGCCATTACTGTGTTCAATTATAGTCCACTTTTCCTACTGGGACTCAAGGAGAACCACAAGTATGAGAAAAACTTTTCAATCAATCAGTAAGCAAAATACAACAATATGGCAACCTCGGTCAATCAGAAAGTGGATTATATATAAGATTTCAATCTAGTCTCTCATAGCCAAATCCCATTTAATGGAGCCAGGAGTCAGACTAGAAAGCAGAGAAGGCAGTGGCCAACTGAAGAACAAGGCAAGGGGGAAAACCTGGCAAGTCCTTGTGAGTCCCCCTCCTGAATCCATCTATTTATAAACTGCCTTGGGTACTGGCAGGGTATAAAACACAGAAACTTTAAAAAATCTTGAAAGGACTATACCTTGTACTGTAGATGAATACTTAATCTACAATAGAGACTGAAGGCTCTCAGAGCAGTTGTTTGATGAAAGCCAGGAAATCTTGCACAAGTTCCTCTAATATTAGAGTCCAGAACGACCTGGGAAAAAAGGTATTGCACAAATACAACTATGAAGAAAAGAGCTTGTATATTGTTTTTAGTTTAGATGAAAGTGGCATCTCGATAATCTTCCCTTCCTCTCACGTTCCCACCCACAAACTAGGACCTCACTCCTTAACTAAGCAATGGAAATATGATGCATCTAAAGTATTTAGCAGACAAACAAAGTAAGACTATAATCTTACACGTATTACTTGAAGTAAGCACTACTGAAATCAATGGGACTCATTTCTAGATAAATATGGCTAGGGGTCATGCTGCATTAATAAGATATAAGACACAGCAAGAGATAAGACACTGTCCCAATAATATAGACCCAAAATGGCCATTCCACAAGCGCTCCTTATGACCTGTGTGTTGTTTGCCCACACACACCCCTTCCACAGTCGCTCCTGATTGTGGGCCTCCATACTGGGCAGTCCTCAGCATAGTGTGCAACCTGGAAGGAAAATTCCCTTGTGCCACAAGAACATAAGAGAAGCCAATATTGGATCAAGCCAATGGCCCATCCAGTCCAACACTCTGTCACACAGTGGCCAAAAACACCAGGTGCCATCAGGTGGTCCACCAGTGGGGCCAGGACACCAGAAGCCTTCCCACTGTTACCCCCCCCCCAGCACCAAGAATACAGAGCAAACCATCAATACTATCCAGTTTTTCCTTGCCAATACAGGGAATCTGGTCTGGAGCCTTGGACTATGAAACCTGTAAAATCTTCAAATTCAGGGTAGGGGGAACCTGTCCTGTGCTGTCCAAACCAACACAGGCCTTGGGCTGCAAAGCCTGGTTCAGAAAGAGTCTCAGGTTCACTTGTGAGATCCCTCCTCCCTGGTTCTGCATTGCATCCAAACCAGCACATGATGGTTGTGCTTCCTCTGAAAACCAGTATTGCCAAACGCCTCATTCACATAGTGCCAGACCACAGTTTAGTATTACATCCAAGCCAAGACAGACAAGACCATAAAGGTGATCTGTAGACAGCATAAAAAGTCTTTTCTGTGTACACTGGAATAAACTGCTTCAGAGATCCATTGGCAACAATGACAACCAAACAGGTTATCTAAGAGAAAAGCAACCTTGATTTGGAGCAAACATAAAAGCTACTCTTCAACAACAAGTGATTTATAATAATCATCACACAATATTGAAGGAAAAGAAGCTGTACCTTTGCTGCTTGAAGAACTATCAAAAACTGACTCAGTTTCTCTTTGGGGAGTGAGAGAAGACAATCCCGATTCATGTGATGAGTTAGTAAATACTCTGCATAATCAAGGGCCAATTCTGGTTTTGATTCATGCGCTTCTTGGATGCGTACTCGCCGCTCAGAAGTCCCATTACTCTAGGCACAGGTAGAAAAGACCCTTTATTGTTAAGCAGTACAAAGATGCTGAGCAAATGTTAAATAAGGCAATCAACTAAAATCTGCATAAACCATTGAAAGACCTTTTTTTATAGCATACCTCTCTCGTGCTTGGCTCAGCGATTATCCAATCATGAATTAATTCAAGAACATGGCCCACTTTCCCCCAACGACACAGGCAGTCTATTAGAGTAGAGTATTTCTCATCAGTAGCACCATTTGGCAGATTCCTCAGTTTAGAGATCACGCCACAACTAGAAACACAAAAAACTGAAGCACATGAAAATCTCAAAGACTACAGAATTCAATAACCTTAACAGAAAAAAAAATCAAACCTGTGCAGTACATAACTGGCAGAAATTTCCATCTACATTTGCTTTTTAAGCTATGACATACCTGAATGCAGGAATAGCAGCAGGTGGCATGAAAGATGCTAGGATGAGCAGTGGAAAGATACAGCGATCATCCTAGAAACAAGCAAGATGACAAATAAAATGTCACAAGCAATTAATAATGCCTTAATAAAGAAATCTATTCCAAGAAAGAGTAGTATGTTTCAAAACAAAAGCACAGCAATATGAAGTTATGCCATGATCTGGACCCATCAGTTGGGGATGCCTTAAGTATAGTACAAATCTAAACATAAACAATAACATTAGAAACTGCAAGAAAAAAATTGGACACTATATGGGAGATTCAATCTGGCCGAATATCTCCACAACTTAGGAAATACAAGGTATTATTATAGCTTTTAAAGAGTTCTGACTGAGACGATTCACTCATTCAACTCTATGAGTGAAAACAGAGTTATTCAGGATATCTTTAGAGGCATACGCTAAAAGAGCAAATGCCCTAAAATAAGTTGAAGCGAAAGGTGTCCCTGGCATCCTCAATGAGAGGATACTAGAAAAAGATTGTTTCCATGCAGCAGTGTCAACATTCTACATCTCTTTAGCTCAGTTCAGAAAATCCTTCAAAGCAGAACTGAAGAACTGAAAGCAAGCCAGGGGTTCTGATATGGTTGCCTCTGTTCTCTCCACGGGTCTTCACTTTCGTGTTCCTGAAATCATAACTTGCTGCAAAGTCCAAGTATCAGAGTTGAGACCCACTTCAAATTGTGCTTTCCACATCTGACGGAAGGCCAACTATGATATTCTGGAGGACCATCTGAACGGCGCATTTATGTGGTCTACTACTGGTTTGCAGCTATGCAATAATAATATCAATGATCTGAGGCAACATTCTTGAACTTCAAAGAGATGTCATCTTTTTGCTTGTTCCTGCTACTGACTATCCCCCCCCCCCCCGCCCCGGACACACCTCAAATTTCCCATTTCTTACCCTGCTCATTCCTTTCCCTGGCTCTAAACCCATGCCTGCCCTGATGAGGATGGCCCAGGTTAGCCCTATCTCGTCAGATCTCAGAAGCTAAGCAGGGTCAGCCCTGGTTAGTACTTGGATGGGAGACCACCAAGGAAGTGCAGGGTCTTTACACAGAGGCAGGCAACAGAAAACAACCTATGAACATTTCCTGCCTTGAAAACTCTATGAGACTTGGCATAAGTCAGCCGTGACTTGATGACACTTTCCAGTACCAAATCCATGCCTATTTATGGATGACCTAGAACACAGAACAAAGCTTACTAGAAAAATGTTACAGTATACATGTATAGTGTAAGCTTAAAGGATTTACCTTAAATGTTTTAAAATATTCTCCAAGCACAGAAGCAAATTTCCTGACTATGTGATTTTTGGCTGCTTCGTTGCAATCGAGTGCTTTATGAATGCTTCTCCAGAGAATTACAACAACCTCGAGTAAACCTCCCATGGAAGGTGTGTCAGCGACAGACAGCACATTATTTGGCATCTGAAATGTAAATGTTTAAGAATTAGCATGCAGTTTGCTTTGAATAATGTATCTCAGATTAGACTTAAAAGAAACAGAAAGAGGCATTCCAAAAACCTGCACATTTTAATACCAAAGATGTAAATTTAATTTCCAGAAAGAGAATGACACAGAGAAAGAGAAGTCAGTGGGAAAAGAGGTGTATAGACAGCAATAGATGCAGACACTGGCAGAGGAATGAAAAAGAATGTAAGTAGGAATGAATCTGCCCAATAGCTACAGAAGACAGTACATTTACTCTTTGACCGATTTCCCACGAGGTGCTGCTCCACCGCCACTCTTCCCTTTCCCCCGATTGCGTGTGTCAATTTCCCACTATTTTTCCTGGGCTGCATTTTGACCTGTGGCTTCGCCCGATTTCTCCCGTGGCTTCGCAATCCTGTTTTTTGAGGATCACAAAGTCGCAAGGGCAAATGGGCGAAGCCGCGGGTCAAAATGTGGCATTTGAATCCATGTGGCATTTTGACCCGCGGCTTCGCCTGTTTGCCCTCGCGGCTTTGCAATCCTCAAAAAACAGGATTGCAAAGCCACGGAAGAAATCGGGCGAAGCTGCAGGTCAAAATGCAGCCCAGGGCAAATAGTGGGAAATTGACGCACGCAATTGGGGGAAAGGGAAGAGTGATGGCGGAGCAGCGCCTCATGGGAAATCGGTGTTTAACTGATTGAGTCTCACTGGAAGACATCTAGGCCAAACATATAGCTCAGTTTGGGTTTTGTGTATGAGTTGTCAGAACTCAGAGCCCAGGGCCACCTTGGACATTGCCAGCAGCAGCAGAAATGCTACACAAGGTTTAGTGCCTGCCTCAGGACTGTGGGACCACACTAGAGATGTAAAATTTCCAAAAACTGAATCCATGAAAAAGAAAAACATTTGGTATATAGGAATATATGCAATATTTACTTCCCTGTCAAACCTAAATCTCCAAAACGAGGTCTTAATGACTGTTGTACATAGAGAACAAATTCTACAGCAATAAAACCCAAAACATGTTTTTTGAAATGTGTCCCTCTGCATATTTTCAGAGGGGTATGGCCGTAGATAGATTTTTTAAAAAAGATCTGGCTGCAAATACATTTCAAGTGTCTGCAAAATTTCAACAAAATCCACTATTGTGATGCAACCCTGATGTCTAGATTATTTGACAAGGAATGGTCTTGACACAGTCTTCAGCTTCCAACAACCATAATTTATCAAGAGTCAGAAATGGAGGGGAAACAAAAGAACTCAAAAACATTTTGGAAAAACTGAGAAGTGACCTAATCTCTGCTCTGATTTCTTCCAAAGAGAAAAAAATCCTATGCTGACTCCTCAGAACAATTCAACGTTTTTGTATTGGAGAGTGTACTGTTACATTCTTACACTTGTGTTTTCTTTTTCACTGTCTTCATCGTCACTGTCACATGCTTTTAATCTTTCCTGGATGCAGGCATTCACACAGCTCTGAATGGTAAGCATCAACTTTGCTAAAATGAAGGGTACAAGTACAAAATATTACTTGAGTAATTTAAGCAGTGGGCAACAGAGCTATCAATTTATAATAATAAGATTATATTACATTAATTTCAGATAATGCTTCATTTAAAATAATTTTTTCTATTTAACACCTTCAATTAAATAAAAATAGAAAAATAAAGCAAAACATGCTGCTTAGAAATGCATACTTTATTCTTTGTTCTGTGGTTTTAAATTATTCTAAGTGGCCTTCAGCAAGTTCATTAGAATGACAATCTACATACACATTAAAATGTTTAAATTTTATGTGGCCACCATGTAGATGTGGCCACCACTAAAACCCTGTATTACTCAATGGCCATGCTGAACAGGAACCCAAGACCTTAAGGTAGCATCTCTCCCTTCTTCCTTTTGGCACAGAATTCTCCAGATGGCATTACTAATTGTGTAGGCATTTGCTATAAAGTTAGCTAACAGTTTTTTTGCTGTTTATAGAGAACTCAGCAAAGGCAGAAGTGAGTAGACCAACAGACTTGAGTACTCAGTCTTAAATATCCCTCATTCTTAAACACAGTTAAACAGGAAGCAGACTCTCCAAGTGCAGGTACAAAAACTTCTCCAAGATGATCCAACACTGCAAAGG
Source organism: Lepidodactylus listeri (assembly GCA_029233225.1). NCBI lineage: Eukaryota > Metazoa > Chordata > Lepidosauria > Squamata > Gekkonidae > Lepidodactylus > Lepidodactylus listeri. Next base: position 16,061,476 of record JARCFY010000012.1, read on the forward strand.
TTCCAGGGCTCAATGAAGACCTGAAGTTAATGAATAAAGTCCAGCACAGAACATGCTACTTCTACCACTCTGGCGCAAAATGGCTCTGCATTCAACCCTTTAGAAAAGGCATCTCAGAATCTTCTGTTTACACCGAACTGTCCAGTCACTGCAGCACTACGCACACCTCACCATCGGCATGGCTGGCTTCCAATGCTCACCCCACTGTTGTTCCACAGGAAAGATGTATCTGCTTTTCCTGGGGACATTCCCTACCCTCCTGGCTGTACACTACAGCACCAAATCAGGAGTCCTGGAAATACACACATGGCAAGGCTTTATAGCTCTCATGGCTATGAACTAAAACAGCTTCAGAAAAGAAAAGAGATACAGATCTATGCGGTGAATGCAGCAGTTTTTGATATCTCTGGCACACTGTGCACAAGAATGAAGCAAGAACTGCTGGAGGTAGCAAGATCCCACTGCAGTCTTTACTGGAACACCTTTCATAGACTGCAGCTTTTAGGAATTTTGTAGCAGAATAACAATATATTAAAGCAAACAATATGAAAGAAAAGCAGGTTAATAAAACGAGCAGACTGTTTCAGAACTTTACCTATGTTGGCTGGGCTAGTGTACTCGTGAGCATACTGATAAAACTTTCTTGCCGCTGCTGGATTCATTTGGATTAGTGTAACACAGCGCTCACACCACACCTCTTCATGCTGATCAACAGGCAAAAAAGAACTGAACAGAAGATTTACTAGGCGCCGTGACACCGGCCGTGAATCAATCTCAAGGCGAGTCAAGAGATGCTCTATAGGACAGATCTTCCAAAACTGATGGGGGGAATAAAAACAAGTTATCATGACCATTTTATAGCCATCTCTGCTTTTCCCTGTTGATGTACTACCTGTGAGCTTACCAGCTGTTTCTTTTGGCCAGTTCTCACACTGCTCCCTCTAAAATCTCTGTTCAAAATCCACTTCTGTAAATCAGCTTCACCTTTCATGCATTCGTATCAGCCAGTTGCTCCCACTGCCTGTCTTCACTAGTCCTGCATGAAGCCCAGGTGTCCTTCTCTGTATGTGCCCTGTCCCGGTAGCTTAGATGAACAAGCAGGGCACAGGCAACGTCACCTGTGTGCTGTACCAGTGGCCAGCATACCTATGGTATAAAATAGGTAGCAAGGAAAACAGGCTCTTGCTCTGACAACTGCATGTTCTTACTTGGGGCTTAACACAAGCTTGAGAATACAAAGTCTCCTGAGCTTCCATTTCTGTGCCAACCGCCAAGTACTCTGAGCTCTGCTTAGACATTTCCCCCCATCACACTACTCCCAGCTAATTGGAGCAGCAAGACAAGGAGAGGGCCTTCCCACCCCTCTTACCACACACAGGTGAAAGAGCAAAACAAGGACCCCACATTTATGTAATGAAGGGCTCTCCCTTAAATCTGGGTATATAATTTGGATGAGGTTCAGTGTTCTGGATCAAGAGCTTCTGCAGTCTGATAACGGCAGAGCGCTCTGCTTGGGCTTTTACGTCTACATGCAGGGAGGAACAGGAAGGAAGCATCAGAGCCTGAGGCCCACTCCCCATCTCAGCCCAACAGAGAGACAAAGCGAGGGGAATTAACATTCAAATCAGCCCCCAAGTTAGTCGTTCTTTAAAAAGGGAGCCCGCCCCTTGTCTGTCAAGCATCCTATCAACATACCTAGCCATAGCAGCCCAATGCCTGAAAAAGCAATCACTGCCTTTTTTCAAGCCAAAAACACAAATTGACACCCTGTCTGTTTTTTTTTTTTAAACCCTCCCTTTTCAGAACATTCTAGGCAAACACACAATAAAAACAGAGACTTAAAAAATTCACTTAAAAAATTCAACCGGAGGTACAAACCCAAGCACACTTACAGAAATAAATGATCTTCTAGAGTTCCCCCCCAGAAAACACATTTGCATTGCCTTTGTTACTAAGCGATCAGCTAATACACAGAACACTCCATTGCTCACACAAACTCTACTGTCAGTGTGCTACAGTGATCAGAATGAGCAATAGACTGGGGAGATCTGGTTTCAACCCCCCGCCCCACCATGAAGCTGCCTGGGCAACCTTGGGCCCATCACTCTCTCACACCTTCACCTAACTTACAGAGCACAGTTCAAAGGGGCAGGAAAGAACCTTGAGCTCGCTGGAGGAAGGGTGGGGATAAGAATATAACATGCAGAAATTGTCCCTATTAACATCATGCCGTCCCATCTAATTTGCTGCCCTAGGTAATAAATAGCACAATTTTCCTCTGGTGTTTGCTGGAACACTGCTGTTCCTCCTGCTTCCACACCTTTCTAACCAATTCGGCAGTATTCCTGATCCCCAATCATGCACAGTAGGGGTCTCAAATCTTTTCCATTTAGAGGCACTTTATTATTATTATTTTTTGCAGCAACAAACACACCAGCCATTCATGACTTGATTCAGAACGAGGCCTTGCGATTTTTAAAAACCATCTGGTGAATCACTAAATACCACCTCTCAGTTGTTCCTTAATTGAAAGGCTACAATTAAGATAATTATTAGAAAACTTGAGGAAAACATGCATCCGTTTTCTAAAGGCAATGCTCAATTTAAAATGCAGCAATAAGTAAATAGGTGGGAGCAAAACATCTAATGCATTCCTTGCGCCTCCCTTTTCCTCTTAGGATTGTTGCGGTATTGATGAATGCACATTTTGCAAAATAAATTGCCTTGTTCTGTGCAGCCCAGCAAACCTAATTTATCCTACCTTTGCAGCCCTGACAGACTTAATTTTCAGCAACATATCAACAAAAGCCACTCTAACTTTCTCTGAATTGTCATGGAGATTGTATTTCAGAGCTGGCAGGAGCTGTTCCAATAACGGGTGGCTTAGGACGTTGTCCAAAATTATCGGCAAGCACTACAATAGAGAAAAGAAACCACCAGTAAAAAGGTTATCGCCAGAAAACAGGGAATACAGAACGGAAACGATTCTAATTGCTAAGCGCATGCAGCTTAGAGAACTGGCTTTGGAGAACAGGGGGAAAAAGCAAAGCAACACATTTGACTAAAACGTGGTGCTTAATGCGAAGCGGCATATGTCACGCTTAGAAAATTCTCCATTTAATATTCTTTTTATGAAAAAGTAAAGTTGAACTGAAACAGAGACAGAAAAGAATATTTGGGAAGGCATGGAGCACAAGTTTTTTAAAAGTATGATACACCTATTAATGTTTTCATTTCAAATTTCAGGTATTATTAGATTAACCACCGTTTCTGCTCTGGATCTAACATTATCGTCAGTTTCCTCACTTCTACTAGATATAATCACAAAGGGACCACCATCCACATCTGCAGAACAGCACAGTGGTACTTACATGATGTTTGTAGACTATTATATACCTGAAAGCGACGGATTTATTTATTTATTTGTCTTATATGCCGCTCTTCCCGCACACAGGCTCCCCGCACGTCCTGCACCTTTAACCGAGGCTTAATGGGATACTATTTATCAGGTGATGTTATTTACCTGTAGGCACAAAACTTTTCCACACATCAAGCCACTGTTAAAGGACCAGGATGTTTTTCTACAGGCCAGTTGGCAACCCTACTGAAAACTCCAGCCTCCTCTCCCCTCTTAAGATACACAGGGGCTGTCTTAAAAAAATAGGTGGTGGCTGTAGAAAGCCGACGAAGATTAAGGACTGCAAGATGTGCCAGTGGTCTGAGTTAAGGAAGACACATTATTCACACAGCTCGCTTAGCTAATCACCCCCTCAATGGCCTCCACCCAACTGGCTTCTGTCAGCCCAGCTCAAACCCGCAGAGAATGGGGGACGCTGCCTTATACAAAGTCAAAGTGCTTGGTGCATCAACTTTAATGTGGACTGTTTTGACAGGCAGCAGCTCTCCAAGGTCTCAGGCACAGAAAGGACTTTTCCATTTCCAGTACTTGCTACACAGGATCCTGGAACTAGAGATGCTAGGACTAAACCGGGGACCTTCTTCATGTAAAACAGTGTCCTACCACTGAGCCACAGCCCCTCCTCCCATGTGTTCAAGGGGATCACAGTCCCCAATGCTAGCAGCCTCAGCCTCACCAGAGCTGCTACTGCCCTGACATGTGAATAGAAGGCATGAGCACAAGGTAATGTGCACTTTGCCTGTGCAGTGTGTGTGCTGAGCAAAAGGAATGTACAACTCCGATCTGGGTCCCCTGTCAATCTTCACAAGTCCCTGTTTGCCTGTTACATTCAGGAGCAGCAGTCATTCTGTTTCAAGAATGAACTGATGTGAAATGTAATTAATATGCCTTCAAATCAATGAGAAATTAAACACAGCAGAGAGTCTGCATGACTAAATGAACCTTACTTTAAAAACAGAGCAGCGAACATCGGCTGAAGTTGTATCAAAAGCAAGGTCTTTGATTAGTTTTTTTAAGAGGTCAATAAGGACTGTGGCAGGAATCAACTCCCAATATTTGAATGCTATTTTACTAGCACCAAGCACCCCTGTAGAGCGGACCAGAGGATGAGTATCTTCCAGGAGAGCCTACAAACAGAAAGAACAGCCATAAGCAATATGTCATGTCCTTACATACTGCAAAAGACACACTATTCTTACATGTCAGTCACAACCAAAGTAACAAGTATAATCTTCTGTTGAACAAAGTTTGAGTCCAGCGGCACCTTTAAGACCAACAAAGTTTAATTCTGGGTATAAGCTTTCGAGTGCATGCACACTTTTTCATGAATGCTTATACCCATTATTAAGCTTTGTTGATCTTAAAGATGCTGCTGGACTCAAACTTTGTTCTGTTGCTTCAGACCAACATGGCTACCCACCTGAATCAATATTCTGTAGTTATTCCATTAAAATTTCATGTTAGTTTAACAATGCAACCCTGCACTGAGTTAATGTAGCCTAAAACCATTAAAATCAATGGGATTAGTCTAGAGTAACTCTGAATAGGACTGCACTGTTATGCATCAGCTGAAATGAACTGGAACCGCATAGGGGCTCCTTACTGTGTTTTTGGACACCTCACATTCATTTCTACAGAGGGACTGTGCTCTGAACATTTTCAGAACTGTTCACTAATTCTTCCAGGCCTAGAGCATGAGCTTAAGCATTTATCTAGGATTTCATCACCAGTACAACTGTTCATCATCCTACATTATAAATTTATGTTCTGTGCTATAAAGTTACAGTTTAATATCAGGAAGGAGAGAGAATCAATACTCAGTGGCATGTATCCAGCGAAACATCAGTGGTGTTCTTCCCTAAGTAAGTGGTGCTTCATTACCACAAGGACAGAGTTCTCACACTTGTGGCAGAGTGAAGCATGGCCTGATTCTCATGTAGGATGAGCCCTCACCATGTCCCATTTTGAAAATGCATTAACTACATGACTGCATTATAAATGTAAAAAATCATAATGTATTAAAATAAAAGATGCTTCATTTAATTTACTGCAGTGTGTTGAAACGACACTGCTGATGTTCCTTCATTCGCATTCCATCCCATTTCACCCACTAGTGGGACTTTGTGTGGTACCTGTATTCACTCAAAAGAGAGGCAACCCTGAATGTAAGATGATCTCCCTAAAACTATTATAAACACACACAAAATAATTAGTTGGGACATAACTGTAGCTTATATGCACATTTAAGATGACCCCCCTCTTTTTTTGATGGCATACCTAAAAAAATCCTCATCTTGTACTTGAATGAATGCTGTAGTTGATTGGGGAGTTGAACTCCACCCTCCCTGTGTGCCAAGAATGCTATGCCTTTGTGTGAGTGTAAATAAGCCACTGGAGACAATGAGATTTTCCATGTGCAACAGCTTACTGCAACTTTAGGAACACTTCTGCAAATGTAACAGCCTTTATGTTAGCAGAAGTGAATTGCAGAATACGTGCCACTATTTCGCTAGTAGTTATCTTTATAGCACCATTTGGTCTGATACGTATTTATTGTCCCTCCTGCAAGGGAGATATGCTCATACCGCATACGCAAACCGACTCTGTCCTTGTATTTCTGGACAGGTCAAGAGAATTGAGCACGTTCTTTAATCTTGTTAATTTTATCTTGAGATTCATTTTAAATATATTACTCCAATAGTTGTCGCCTACCCCGCCAAGTCTAATCAGTTTTATTCTACTCTTCTTTAAGCTGATATTTGTAATGGAACTACTGCTAAAGTAGCAAGATTTTGTGCTATGGCTATCCTAACCAGACAGAAGATTATTAATTCCTAGGAAATTTTAAAATCTACGTTGTCTTAAATAAAATTTTTACCCATACCAATTGTCTGGCTGTATTTTGTTGTTAACTATATGTAACATTTTAAGGTATTTGCTGATCTTTGATTGTAATAAATTGAATTGAAAATTGTATTTATTGCAGTTTTCATGTTTCTGCACTGTTTTACAAATACAAACAGCGAAGAGTCCAAATGAGGCGGTAGTACTAGTTTACAAAAAGGAATGTGCTTAAACATCTTGAGTTGCCTTACTCCTGATCAGATTTTGCTAATCTTAAAATACCAGTTTGATGGAGAGGATTGGTACGCAGATTAGACAAAAAGAACTTACAAAGAGTTCATCAAACTGCCTTTGAATTTCATTATCAGTATCTTCTTTGCTAAAATGTGGATCCAGAATAGGAAAAGCATCAACAAATAACAGCGCTGCATTTGATCGGACTTCTGAGTTTCTGGCCTGTCACAAAAACGGGGATGGGGGAGGAGAAATAGATCTATTATTATTATAGAAAACTCTTTTTTTGCACATTACTAATCATATTTGTGAGCTATGATCAATCAAGACTTTCTCCACAGCATACTCCCAGCTTTGGAGGCAATTTTTCTGCTGTCTTTTAAGATTTTTCTCTCTCTCTCTTTTTTGGCCTATAGCTTTCTGTTTTAATTTTCCCTGCTCTACTTCTATGATTCAAGTTGCTGTTTTAATTTGTTGCTTCTCCAGTGGTGAACTTTAAAGAAGCTCAGAACCCTGAACATCAGCTAATATAACAAAAAAGCTTCATCTATTCTCTGATGCAGGTTGATTATGAAAGCAATACTTTAGTTTCAAACCTTGTGACAACATTAGATTCCTCTTCCTGCTTAATTGTCTGCTGCCGCGTGAAAAGGAGCACAGATAGATGAACTAGCTTCTTTTAAATTAGCAGGCTTTTGGTATAGCTGTTATGCATGCAATAAGCTGGAACAAAGGTGCAAACAGCTAAATCCTTCTATAATGACAACATGGAAGCTCTCTCTCTCTTTTTTTTTTGCTACAGCTAACTTACGGAGACCCTGTATGGTTTTCAAGGCAGGAAACGTTCAGAGATAGTTTGCCATAGCCTGCCTCAGAATAACAACCCTAGACTTCCTTGGTGGACTCCTATCCAAGTACTAACCAGGGCTGATCCTGCTTAACTTTCAAGATTTGATGAGATTCGCCTCACTTGAGCCATCCAGGTCAGGGCAAGCTCTCACATCCTCTTTTTAAAAAGAATCAAAACTTGGTAAGCACCCAAAGTCTGATAGACACCATATAATCTGTCACTACTTTATAAATCTTTTATTTCCTGGGAGAAGAACTCCCCAGTTTTAATGCCACCAAGAAAACAAAAACAAAAAAACACAGATGTGTCTCTGATAGTGATAATATACAGCCCAAGACCTCACTAATTTACCCAAGTATGTGAATAGGTTCACATTTGAGAATGCTGCTCTTTAGGAATCCTTGTCCTAATTATTTAGTCTATAAAAACCCTGCTAATGAACATAATGAGGAGGGAATTTCTTCTCTAGGTTAACCTATGAAGCTAAATGGCACTAGATTCAGGACCAACATGGCAATGCTTCCTTTAACTAGATGTTAATATGCAGAATTCATCACCCCAAGCAGCAGTACTAGCTCCAATGGCTTTTTAAAAACGGGTAAGATTATGGAAGATGGATGGATGGATGATAGATAGGGTGAGTGAGTTAGGTAAGTTCATACCAGTAGACCCTAGTTAGAACAGCAGTATGCCCTCCGAACTCCAGATGCTAGGGGTAGCAGCACCTTCATCAGCACCCAGAGACACCTGACTGGTTGTGATTGGCTTTGAAACCTCCCAGAGTTTTGTGATTGGCTCTACTCTGCACGGCAGCCATTTTGTGGTGGCACCCACTGCCTGCGCTCAAAATTGCAGATACCCGCAGGCTCAATAAGATTGCGGACCCCAGTTTAAAAACTTGCTGATCTTCAAAGATGCCACAAGATTCCTGTTTGTTAGTACCAAAATTAGTATAAGCTTTCAAAAATAATCTGGATGGTTAAAAGAAAACCCAAAGCATGTGAATTACCTTCAGTGCTTTCCAAAGAATAGGTTGATACAGTCTATAAAGTACCTCCTCAACTCCTTGGCGACATTTATTTTGTTTGTGGAAATAGCTCAGCAACTGACAAAACAAGAGTCAATGCAAATGATAAAAGAGGTCATTTTACAAGCTGTTAAAAACAAAAATGCACACAGTATATAAAACCTCAAATCCTAGTTATACAAAACTAGTTGTGTGGGTGTTTGGCTCTCAAATAGTCGATGAAGGTGTGATGATGAGTGTGACTGAAGTAATGAGGTGTGTAAGTAATGAACTAAATACATGTTCTTCATGGTCTCTGTGCAGTCCCACATGTGGTTTCTGTACCAATGCAGAAGCAGCTCCAATCTGTTCTAGAACTCTAACCAGAAAGACACAGGTAGAGGCCGTTGCCCCCATAGCTTTGCAGGTTTCCTGAAGGGACAGGCAGATGCAGCGAACTGCGCTTGTTAAGGGTGCTTGTGGTACAGTCTCCTTCATCGGAACAAGGAGATAATGGACGGCACACACAAGCCAACATTGGGATGAAACCTTACTGCTCTTATTTGGGACACTGAAGAGGTTATTGTCTTTCTGAAAGTGTTTGGTTTGATGGATATATAAAGAGAATGTTCACTTCACACCCTGGGTATGCAGTGAAGTGCTTATGCTTTAGCTCAAGAAAGAGGACAGGTAGGGTAACTTCTTGGAAATAGGCAATGGGAGAAGAGGCCATATGTCAGATGTAGAATATTTAACCATCATCATGCTGAGTATGAAAGAGCGTAGAATTACAATCACTGGTATTATTGGTTGTGAGGGACAACAAATAAAACAGGCTGCCAAGGTGGAAAGAGTCAGGCCATGGTTGTTGGTGGGAATGCCTGGTCACCATAGTGTCCAGAAGGTCCGGATGAACTGAAGTGTACAAGCTGGAAGTAGGATGTTCTCTTGGTAGATACAGAGGCCTAGGGAATAGAATATGGCTACGGTAATATATACTTTGAGTGGGAACTGGTATTTAGAGAGCACAATGATCAGCAAGTCTTCCATGTATGGAAATACTGCTGACACATGGCTAATTTCATCCAGTTATTACATTTTACAGTGTATTCCTATGAAAATGATAAACCATTTTTTTTAAACCAAGGCATCTTTGCTTCAAAGGGTAAAACAGTAAAAAATCCCACTGGGCATGCCATTTGATATGCCAGAAATAGGTCTTTAGACCCCCAAACCATGGCATTCAAGTCCTCATTACTTTGTCTTTTCACAATGGCTGAGATTTAGATTTAAGAAATCACAAACGAATCTGTAGTCAAAGCACACTAAATAAATGCAACAATAATTATATGGAAAATAAAGTCAATAATAATGCCAAACATATATATTATTGTAGAATCACAAACACGATAAGGAACAATTATCCAAAATGGGTGGTAACAAACACAAACCCACAATGTCACAGCATATCTCTAAAGCAGCAGACTTCCTTCATAAATAGAACAAGTACACAGAGAATTTTTTGTTTGTTTGTGTAAATATCACACGTCCTTGAATTAAAGTCCAAACATCCATATACTGTGGCTTACAATGAGGTCCGTTCAAAGTAGAAACAACGCAGTTCCAGATAATATAATCAGCGTTTCAGATCTATTCCTTCGTCAGGTAAATCAGGTAAGTCTTCATTAACATATAATGAATAAACATGTATAAGCAATATCCCGATCAAAATACTCCAGTCAGGTACAGCTTTATACCTCTTACAAGTTGGAATTACCTCTACTCAGGATATGAAACGTTTCCTATTTATGAAGGAAGTCTGTTTCTTTAGAGATATGCTGAGACTTATTGTGGGTTTAAGTTTGTTACCACCCACTTTTGGATAATTGTTCCTTATCATGTTTGTAATTCTGCAATAACATATATGAGTTTGGCATTATTATTGACTATTTTCCATATAATTATTGTTGCATTTATTTAGCATGCTTTGACTACAGATTTGTTTGTGATTTCTTTACTCTTTTTTCTGTAGCTTCCCTCCTTTCTACTAGTGAGATTTAGATTTGGAAGTGCCCCTTTTTCTATATATTCAAAGTTTCCAGTTACCATTACTCAAGGGTCTCAGGTTAGCATACTTGAGATTGTCCCATTTGATTCTCCCAACAACACTGTGAGATGGGCCAGTCACTGTCTCTCAGCCTAGCCCCAGGGGCACCCAGTGAGCTTCAGCACTGAGCAGAAATTTGGTCGCAAACTGACATTCCATTCAGTACACCACAGTGGCTACAGCAGTGGAACAGGGATCACAGTAAGTATTAATACTAAAGCAGTCACACGCTTGTAACATGCAAGGAACATTTACACAGTACAAAAAAATCGACACTCTCAATACATTATTACAGTACTGTCTATCACTGGTTTTCAGTTTGTTCCAGTGTTCAAATCGTTCTGGTTCTCTAAAAGACAGTTTGCGTATAATCAACAATGTTCCCCTATATTCAAAGCTGTGGGGGAGCACAGGAAGCATGCCAAGCAGCACAGCAAACTAAGTACATGCTCTAGAATCCTCTGCCTCACTCAAAGGATCCATGGGCAGGAATTTCTCTGCAAACAAGTCCTTGTCGAAAGATTTCCTAAAGACAGGAAAGTTGAAAACCTCTGCTTTAGATGGTTAACACACCTCTCTTGTTTTAGGATGCAGTGGGGAATTTCTGGGAAGATGAATTGCATGATGCATGAAATCCTGAATACAATTATGCTCAATCACCTGAAAAAAAAATAAAGACACTGAATACTGAAAGGTTTATATATTCCTGTCACATATGGCTATGTACAGCTGTTGCACACGGCTGTGTATGATGCATGCATGCGCAGAAGCAACTGCCAACATATTAATATACAGTTATGCAAATTTAAAACAAATGATTAACCAGCTATGATCTCTTGAACGTACTGACAAGCCTCACAAGTTGTAGCTCAACTGTGAAGCAACAGAACTACAATCTAAGCTAAGCAACATGCATTCAAAAACAGATCCCACTTTTATTTTCAATCATTTGGTTTTTGTCTAATACCATTTTTTCCTTCTCTTAAGTATCGCCTATTATATTTCTCTATAGAGCTAGCCCATATTGTGCCTTCAGGAAATGAAAAACAGAGTAATTAATAGAAACATGACAGTTCAGTGATGACATTAGGAAGATGGTAATAAATGGCTCTTCTTTATTTTAGTATTTCAGAGAGTGAGGATTTAAAATGCAGTGTGTCCCCCCTTTCCTGAACTCATGGAAAAAGGGTAAGATAGCAAATCTAAATGAATAAGAATTTAATCCTAGGCTGTGATGCTACGGCTCCTTGAGATCAGATGACACAGGAACAGGCTCTTCACCTTCTTGCATTAGCTGAGACAAGTTTCTGAACATCTGTGCCATTAAAAAGATACAGTCAGGTCCTGCACTAGCCGAACAGGGATGACTTCCCTGGAAATTAGGATAAATTGGAAAGGAATGACAGGAGCAGTAATAAGGAGCAATGAAGACAAAATCCCTAAAGATCTAAAGACAAACACTGCAGCCCATTACCCCCTCCATTCTGCTTCTTGTGGAAGCAGCTTGCCATAACATCAATCTGCACTTTATACTGGGGGTGGATGCAAATACGATTTCAATAATTGTTCCTGACTGTCAATAGCTTGGTGAAGGCAATGACTGACAGTCTCCCATGAAAGCTGTTTCTCCACAAAAAGGCTGCTAGCTGTATATGCTTGTCTCAGAGCCAAGATGCAAAACTGCTCTTTGTGTTTAAGGATCTAGTAAAGATGCTTTTGGCATCACTAAAGCAGTATCCAGCTACCTAACTGTAGCATGGACACAGCTGGATTGCCTCTCCTATGCATAACTGAGAGTAAAAACATCTTAACAGCCAAACCACACCCCCCCACACCATCTCGAAATAAAGAAAGTATAGCAAGTTCAAAACAATATACCTCTAATATCTCCCCTGAAGTTTTTTTCCAGGCTCTGAAATAAATTTCTGCAATGTTTGTCATCAGGGATCTGTGTTAGCAGATTAAGAGGCAATTACATTTGGAAAAAAACAGACACAGAACAATAAACTTATACACATTTCTTTACAGTCTTAAAAGGCTCCCAGGCATTTTGGAGTCTTTCCCTCAGAATAAAACACACACACACACACAAATAAATTTTGGCAGCTTGCAGTTCAAAAGAAGCCACAAAGCTGTATTCTACTGAGTCAGATCCTAGGTCTACAAAAATCACTCCGGTCTACCCAGACTGGCAGCAGTTTTCCAGGGTCTCAGGTTGAGTTTTTCTACATCAGCTACTCCCTAAACCTTTTAACTGAAGATGGTGGAGACTGAACTTAGGACCTTCTGAACAGAAACCAGATGCTTACCACTGAGTCATGGGACCTTGAACATGCAGTCATCAATATAGTTTGTTATTCAGAGGTATGCCTAGAGTCTGTTTAGTTACCATGGCTAATAGGCACTGATAAACTTAACGGCATAGACTAAAGGTTTGTCTGTTTTTTAAAGCCATACAAACTAGTGGCCACCATCACATCTTGAAGATCTGAATTTCATTTGTATTTGCTGTGAACTTGCATCCAATAAGCAGATGTTCAGCACACATTCTCTCTCATCCCAGGACATCTTTCCTGGGTAGTCACAGCCAAGATAGGCATTACCCAGCATGCATGTGAAAGTCTGATTTCTCTCTCCATGCAACACTTTGTATTTGTTTACACAGAATCTCATCTGTCATTCTGCTGTCCTTTCACTTAGCCTAATAAAGCAGAGCCCACTCTTGCACGAAAAGGCCCGATTGCAAGGCTGAGAAGACACTGCTTTTTTCTCGTGTTGAGGCTTCAGCTAGTACAGATTATGGCTGCTTGTCTGTTGATGAGAGCCCAAAGGAGGGAGCATATTACCATCTTGAAACAGCTTCATTGGCTATTGATTTGCTTCTGAGTCCAATTTAAAGTGCTGGTATTGACTTTTAAAGTCTTATATGATGTAGGACCTGCCTACCTGAAAAATCACCTCTGTCAAAATGAACTTGTACAGCACTCAGGTCTCTCCTCCTGTTACTAGAGCCCCTCTTTTAAATCCATTTGTTTGGTTGCCACCCAGCTCACTTCTTTACAGCAGAAGCTCTGGAATGGAGGGCCCCTACTTTATCCCAAGTTTGTAGGCAGTAAAAAGCTGTTCCTTTCAGGCTGACTTTTGATGGGCATTAGATTAGGTGGAGGATTTTATTAATGGAAACATAGGGCTGTTCGTGATGTTTTTAATTTAATTTTAATATCTAATTCCTAGCTTAAGCTGACTTTATAAATGACCTTGGGTTACTGCCTATGGTGAAAAAGGCAGGATAAAATGTTTTAATAAAGTAAAATAATTGGAGAACATCCCCTCATGGATGGAGTAGATATTTTTCTGGAACAGATATAAAAGCATGCTTTCAGGTTAAAACTGTTATCAGCCTTAAATCCAAACACTGTAGGTGTTGCAGATATGAGTAGGATTATACACACTGCACAGGAAAGCATGAAGACAAGCAACAAACAAAATGGCACCCAAGAACAGTACCAAGAGCAGCACATGTATAACAGCACATTAAATAAAACGTACCGAGGAAACCACTGCAATTGATTTTTAACAGTCCCATGAATCATTTTAATGAAATTTACATTCCATGTGAACAGAAAACTCAGAAATCTTCTCCCCTGTAAAAGACAATGTTCCTTCATAAGAAGCCATATACTCTGTTTAAGTTTGGAAGTACTATAATTAGAGATGCAAAACTTCAAAAATTTTGAAGCCACAGAAAAAGGGGTTTTTTAACTAGAAGAAGTGACATACATGCCGTACTTACTTTCCTATGAAACCTAAACTTTGTATATTGATTTAACACTAAGTACATCATTTATGACTCCACATATAAAATTGTACAGCTTACATAATTTTTAAAGTATAGAGGTCTTTATTTTCTATAAGAAAAACTGCAAATATACCTAATACTTAAGAGGTGCTAACTGATGCACCCTATGCTAGCATATTATAACATTAATTGTTGCCAAAATTATGTTTTAACAAAAGAAACTATTGAGAATGTTGCATATCTACAGTATAGGCTGTTTTAGTGCTTCACCAAATTTCCCAAGTTTACTGAGGAAATCCTCAGACTTTTTTATAGTTCATTTGGAGTGTGAAGAATCTTGCCTTGGGAAGCATTTTACTTATAGAAGAGAAAATATTTCCTAGATGTTCTTTTCAGTATCATTTCCCCTAAAAATTCAGGTTTTTCCCCCTATGGCTTCTCTATAGCTATAATATTTCTATCATCACATACACACCCAAAGCAGCTTACAAAAATACTATTGGTTTGATCCGACGATTCTCTTCTAGGGGAGTGCCTTGATAACGTGCCTGCTATTTTGGGTTTCAGATCAGACCAGCAATATCCAATACTGTTCCTGCCTCCCTAACACAAATCCAATATTGCCACTCCCAATAATATTGGAATTGAAAATCCTGTTGGGGAGGGACAAGCACTTAGGCAAGAGGTAGCATTCCCCAGGTCTACTCCCACTGAAAATAATGGCCCTTTAAACTTTAAAAGGCAGAGGTGCTGCCAGACAGCAGGAGGGTGATCTAAATAATGGGCAATAGACCTGGAGACTCTAGTATGAGCCCGTAGGAAAATGTCTGGTAATGGACCTGGACTTAACTGTCCAGAGAGAGCCCACATCATCCCACAGCCAATCTCCAGGCTATTTACAGCTCTCCTGGTGGCTCTGGAGCTGCAAACCCCCCCCCCCCCCATTTAGAGAGCCAGTTTGGTGTAGTGGTTAAGTGCGCGGACTCTAATCTGGGAGAACCGGGTTTGATTCCCCACTCCTCCACTTGCACCTGGCTGGATGACCTTGGGCAAGCCATAGCTCTGTACCAGCTGTTCCCTCAAGGACAGCTTGGGAAAGAGCTCTCTCAGCCCCACCTACCTCACAGGGTGTCTGTTGTGGGGAGGGGAAGGAAAAAGAAGTTTGTAAGCCGCTCTGAGACTCCCTTGGGGAGTGGAGGGCGGGGTATAAATCCAATCTCTTCTTCTTCTTCTTCTCCATTTCCCAGCTGTTCTGCACTGCCAATTGTGTTAGAAGAGCTGGAACACAGTCCTGGAGCTGCTGGCAAAGAACAGTGTGGCTCTGAAAGAGGAGGAGACTGGATTTATACCCCGCCCTTCACTACCTGAAGGAGTCTCAGAGCGGCTTACAAACTCCTTTCCCTTCCCCTCCCCACAACAGACACCCTGTGAGGTAGGTGGGGCTGAGAGAGCTCGGAGACAACTGTCCTTGAGAGAACAGCTGGTACAGAGCTATGGCTTCCCCGGGGTCATCCAGCAGGTGCAAGTGGAGGAGTGGGGAATCAAACCCGGTTCTCCCAGATTAGAGTCCACACACTTAACCACTACACCAAACTGGCCATGAACAGCTCAAAGATCGGTTGTGGCATGGCAGAGGCTCTTGTCCAATAGTGAAGTATAAATTTATTCTGGACATGGGCAGAACACCTGGCCTCCCATAAGAAATAAAAGGTCTTTTGACATGTCCAAAGCTTAACCACATTTTATTTGGCAAAACATGGTGAGTGATTTGTTATGCGGTAACATACCACTGCATTCAGTGGTATTTAATAGGATTGGTAGCTTCTTCAGACACTGAGTTAGTCTCAACACTGCTCACAGCTGCTTGAGAGGGTTATTGTGGCGTACAGGGGGGGAAATAGAACCTCTTTCTTTTATTGTTTGATTTTCTTTATTGTTTTTCTTTAAAAATAGACTCACTTGCCTTCAGTATATCTTATCTTATACAGAACAACTCCTGTTCTTTCGAGAAAAGATTGATTTAATTGTATTTGAAATGTACCTTTCATTTACATTCTCCCATAGGTAGATAGCCCTGACCTGGATAACCCAGGCTAGCCTGATCTCGACAACTAAGCAGGGACGGCCCTGGTTAGGATTTGGATGCAAGACCTCCAAGGAATACCAGGGTCATGGTGTAGAGACAGGCAATGGTAAACCACCTCTTAATGTCTCTTGCCTCACAAACCCCAGTAGAGGTTGTCATGACTTGATGTCACTTTCTATCACCACTGGTAGGCAAAGAAATAACTTGCAATTAATGCTGGGCAATTTTTATTATGCAATGAGATAAAGAGATAAAATGCACCCTTCTGTTTTTTTATGAATTGTTGCAAACAATTGTTTTTATTAAATTATTATGTAATGCAAGCAATAATGATAATTTTCAAAACTGAAAAATAATTTCCGCATAAAGCTTTGGACTTGTTTGAAAATACTATTCAAACTGCACTTTATTTTTTGCTCCAACTTCTCCACACTAAAATCTTTTCCAGTTTAAATTTCACTAGACCACCTGTATTACTACATAAAACATTTTCACTTGAAAACACTTGATAGAAGTCAAGCTGTGAAAACAATCAATGTTCTTACTTTATTAGAAATATTCTTACAGTTACATACCAAAGGAGCATCTAGAAATCCAGACTGGGCTCCAGAGAGCTGTAGGCAAGATTCAGCTGTTTTGTCCAGGTGCCTTTGCCCACAGTCCTTAAACTCAGTTTATGACATAGAAGTCAAAAAGGTTCATCTTTTCCATTCATTAAGTGCACAGATACCAAGAGAGAACATGGCTGGAACACACTAAAACATGCTACTAGCTGTGCAGCTGACTCATTGCTACTGTATAACTTGACCAGCGGGATTACAGCCCAGTCCTAGGCATGCTTATTCTAACAAACTCCTGTTTGAGTACAGTGGAGGTCGCTTCCGAGTTAGCCTCTCCCCCACATCGTGTTCATCAACCTTAGGTTGATGAGTGTTGAGACAAGAGCTGTCCCCATCTCCATATGTGTGATGAATACTAACAATGAAATTAATAATTAACATGAGTATCATTTTAACACAGTGTTTCATGAGCTATAGTTCTATGTACTCCAGCACCTTAGGTCACTCAGTGGTACCCCATACTCAATTTAGGCTCAGAAAAAAGGCTCCAATTCCTACATCTGCTGAAAAACACTGGTTTCCTACATCCTATTTCTGCCAAAAGCACCTCTGAAAAGGCAACTGGGTGGGTAGGTAGGTAGGAAGGAAGGGTTTCCCAGTCACAACAATTGCTGATGTCATGGTGAAAACTCAGTTTTCCACAGCTTACTTGATAAGTGCCTGGGGTGAATAGCCAACAGGGGAGGGGAGAGCTGCTGACGGCCCAGAGCAAATCCCATGTACCTTGTTCTCACACAACACATCACTGGGGAAGAACTACCATAGAGCTGGATGCCATGTCTGAGCTCACAGATCATCTTCCTTCTGCAGAGACTGTGAAGGTGTGCAGATGCTTGGCTCAATTATGTTGAAAGCAGAACAAGACGGGAGTTAGAAGCTCAAACGTCCAAAAATAATAGTTCAGGAAAAAGGCACCCAGAAAAGGCCAAACTGTGTGAGGATTAAAGGACGGCAGAACTCCCAGAATCAAAATAGTAATTATGGCACCAGTGGGAAGTCTTGATTTCCTCAGGTTCCCAACAACATCACATGCGAGAAATCTCAGCTGTACTTCTACTCTCCACTTCTTTGGTTAACCCTGAAAAGCACATTTAGAAAAAAGTATGCTTACCTCTTCTTTTTTAATATGGCTGATGCTCATAAAGCACCGAAGTAACAAATCCTTTACTTCATTACTCTCTTCAGAGTCATAATCAAAGCACAGTAAAGCCCGATGTATTTGCCATAGATGGGTTATATCCGCACCCTGAGAAAGAAACACTCAATTATACTTCCATGAGGATTACAAAGGGGGAAAGGGGGATTAAGAGATGAGGGACATGGAAGCCAGAGTGGATGGTCAGTCAGTCAAGAGTATTGAATTTATACTCTGTTCCTAAAGTATATAAACCCATATATAAACACGTATATATGTAAAAAGATGATACCCTGGATATGTACTAGTATTCTAGAGTAGAGATGAACAGTCATGTGTGCAGGCATAGTAACTGTATTTCATTTATTTGTTTCAGCTTACATGACCAAAGGTCTCAAGCACATGCATAAAATACAGTTTATGTATCACAACTTAGAAGGAGGAGATAATAAATGTGTGTCTGGCTAGTAGATGAATGAAGTCCTCCAGTGGAATGCATACAGAATTTTCCCTTGTAAATAAATTCTGCGCCTTATTGGCTGCTCCAAGAGCAAGTTGGAAAACACTGGAGAGCCTCATGCTGAGGTCCTCAACAGCTGGGCATGTAAGCTGGACAGTACAGTGTGGAACTGTAATCAACATATGTCATCCAACACAACAATTTGCAGGCAGAATGTTAGGTCACCTAATTTTATTCCACTGCCTTCATCCTCAGAAAAATTAAAAGTTCTCCAGGCCAGCTAGCGGTTACGACAACAATGCTCAGCTCACAGAGTGTCAATTAGATTATGAATAGTTTTAACAAAGTTTATATGGACATTTATAAAGAGGTAATGTACCACGATGTTTTTCCTCTCAAAGCTGTTTCTCAGAACCAGGGTGAAAGCGGTTTTCCCAAACTGTTCCTTCCCTTCAAGGCCCTTCTGCCACCAGCATTCACAAAGGTGCTGGATAGCCCCAGCCAGCAATTTCTCAGAGTCCGGCAATGCATAAAGAACCCCTGCAACAAATTGAACAAAACTACAAGTGTAAATACATTTCTTTGACAAGTGAAGTAGTTCACAAGATTAATGCGTCTCCCAAACCCTTTCAAAGCTGTTTTTATTATAAACTTGCCTTGATATTTTTATTCAAAGTTGTAGGGGTTAAGTCAACAACACAAGAAAATCAAAAAAGAGATCATAACAATGAGCTGAATGGGAAACCACCAAGGAATATCAGGGTTGCAACACAGAGGAAGGCAATGGCAAACCACCTCTGCATGTCTTTCGTCTCGAAAACAGTAAAATGGGTTACCATAAGTCAGCTGAGATTTGATGGCAAAAAAACCATTTTCATTGCAAAAAAGATCTTCAAGAGCATTGTTACCCCCTTTTTTGATCCTATCTTGCACACACAGAAAACAAAGAGTACCACAACTCTTTATTTATTTGGTACATTTTTATCCCATCCTTCCTCCAATAATCTCAGGTAGTTTTCCTTATCATCACAACAACCCTGTGAGGTAGGTCAGACAAAGTGACTTGACCAAAGCCCCCTAGTAAGCTTCCACAGCAGAGATTTCAATCCAAGTCTTATAACCTGACACTAACCACTACACCACACTGGCTTGTTACAGCATACCTCCTAGTACCAGCTTGAGTTGCCTGTCCCTTGCATTCCTAGTCAGCTGACCACTATCCTGGCCTTGAGACTACGAGACTTAAGCTATGGCTCCCCTTGTCATGTGATGTCAACTCTTTATAGCTTAGCTGGTCCCACCCTATTGGTTACAGGTGGATCCCAGTTCTGAAAAGGTAGAAGACCACCATTTTAAATTACTAATTGACTGATTTGAGAAATCTGCTGTTCGATATTTTCTGATTTTCAAAAAACTGCAGAAGAATAAAATCTCATGAAAGAGTAGGTTAAACACTATTTACATAAACACCTCATTGTTTGCAGAAAGTTAAAAGCCAAGAGACCAAAATTAAGTCTGCTGACATGTGACATTTTTGCTATTTTAATTTTTACAAGCTCACATGGAAAATGTTCAGATTATCAGTACAATGAAAATTCATATTTAAGTCTTATTTTAGCATGCTGCATATGTGAAACTTACCATTCAATATCAGGGCACATTCTAGCAAATCTTTGCAGTTTATATTTTCATCTACTGTAGGTATGGAGAAAGTAACCACTGTTGTCACGCCTTGGATTACAGCTGTGGTTTGCTCCTGAAAATTCAAGAGATAGTTAACATTTTACAAAGGAAAAAGGTATACTTGATACTTTACAAAGCTGTGAAGCAGAAGCTGCTATAACATAATCCCTACCAGAGAAGTAGGGATCCAAAATATTTAACTTAAACTCTTTTCACTGTCATCAAACCCCTACAGGTCCTTTTCACCAGATTTACATAGGTGGCAGAAAAAGGAAGAAATCCATCCCCACCCCACCCCATGTACGGAAAATATGGATAGATTCTACAATTTTACAGAGGGACTCAAGAACCAGACTCAGAGACCAGTTTGAGAGTATGTGATGCGACGAAGCAAAACAAGTCTCGGTCTGTGTGTGGATGGCTGACTGGAAGGCCAACAAAAGACAAGCTGAAACAGGAGTGCAGGACATAGAGAAATGGAACATTTATGCAAGGTTTCCCTGTACTGGAGCACAAGATAAGAGCCACAAAAATGTTTACATCAAGTTGAATACATTGGATTTTCAAACAACTAATTAACCTTTTAAGCCATAAAATGAGCAAAAGCATTTCAGAATATAGAAGGAAACCTAAGTCTCAGTTCAGTCCAGGTGGATGCACTGTCTTGAGCTTCATTATCAGTTGCAATTCAGCAGTCTCTCTAATCTCAAGACAATGTATCCACCTGGATTGAATCAAGACCTAGGTTTCTTGTCTCATTACCAATGCTCATTTCTCCATGCCTACCACATCTAATCCAGTCACACCTTCTATTATCATTTGTCTGCTAAAGTCATTTGGCTTCTGAAATCACTCCACTTTCCAATATATAGGACAGATGGACTCACATTCTAGCTGTATCTGAAGAAGTGAGCAGTGACTCATGAAAGCTCATCCCCTGCCCCAAATTTTGTTAGTTTTTAAGGTGCTACTGGACTCTTATTCTTCTACTGCTACAGACAAACATGGCTACCCATCTTAATCTATTACAGAATACAATGAGCGATAGCATACGATTATAGACAGAGAGAGAGCGCACATAAGATTGTACTGATAACTGCAGCGTACCTTCTATTATCTTAATTTAGCTCACAAATTATTCTTCCTTCTTGACTCTTGTGTTAGTGTTACCTTAAGGTTGGATTACTGTAACATGCCCTTTGTGGGGTTACCCCCGAAGTTATTCCAGAAACTTCAGTGAGCGTAAAATGAAGCTGTTTATTGGCAAGCATATGCCTCTAAGCACACAATACCACCTTAGACATGGCTGCACTCTGTAGTCAATTTAGGATGCTGCTTCTTACCTTTTAAGGCCCTTCATGACCCATGATTCTCATGCGTTAAAGACCAATTCTCCATTCCACTCACCAGGTGCAAGCCTCTGCTGCTAGATTGCAGTCAGATCTCCTTTCAGAAGAGGTCTTCAGGGCACCTTCCTTTTGAGGCTCTTTGCAAGAGGTAAAGAATTCTTTGCAAGGGGGCCTTTGGTGGTTTACTCCAGACCTCCACCTCCTCACCTGCTGGTTTGCTGAGGGTAGGATACTGGTTGGCCCTGGCCAATATTTGGATGGGAGACCTCCAAGGAATACAAGGGTCGTGATGCGGAGGCATGCAATGGCAAACTACCTCTGAATATTTCTTGCCTTGAAAACTCAGGGGGGGTCACCATAAATCAGCTGTGACTTCACGACACTTTCTACCACCCCCAAGGTATTGTGGTACTTTTTGATTCCTCCCCAACTTGTTGATACTGTATTTTAACTTCAGTATATTGTAAGCTGCATTGAGGGTATGGAGAGTCAGGATAGAAGTTTTAAAATAAATAAATAAAATACAACTGATAGTTGAACTAAAGAATCACCTTTCTGGGAGCTCCCTCCATTTCCATGTCATCATCACATTCTTCTCCAACTCTCTGCCATTCCTCTACTGGATCATCTACCAAAACCTGTGTTAACAAGCATTTTAACTTCTCCCATAAGGGTTCCTTTTGTTTCCTTGACAGTTCTTGAAGCAGCTCATTCAGATCGAATGAATCAGCTGCATCCTCCTGTGAAACAAGAAACAAGTTTGTCATTGAACAGCAAGCTTCCTGCTTGATGCCATGCTGCAGAAAGACAAGCTCTTCCTTTCATTGGCCTCCAGTTGCCAAATTAAGAGATTCAATAAACAAATAAATCCATCTAATAAAGTAGGGAAAGCAGTTTGGTCGCCACTCTACCAAATATTGGATTTAATGGCAGAATACAAAAGCAAATGAATACAAATGAAATGAAACAACAAAGTTGCCTTCCTTGAATAACAGAATTACCCACAGGAGCATCCACTCCAGATCCCTCCACTTATACCAAAAATCACCCTCAGCAGATGCTGTATTACTACTGACAGGTCTTTTGAAAACATACAAGGACGAAGATTCTGTAACCTCCCTTGGCAGCTTGTTTTGTAGCAAAACTGAAGAATCTCTTCATGTCTAACCTGAACCTTTTCTGCAGTTTAAACTTGCTTCAAATCCCAGGCAACAGGACCAAGGTGCATGAACGCGCACACACGCATACACAGACACACAGAGTTCAGTACCATTTGAGAAGTGATAAGCAAGAATAAACATCTTATCAGACGTGTTTTCAGAAAGGAAGCATTTCTATCCAGTTCAATTGCCAGCTTAACCCCTTGAAAGACTAATCAACATACAATAGTAAGATGGAAGAAAAAGAGAAGGGGCTGTAGCTCAGTGAGAGAATGTCTTCCCGGCTATCCCGTAATGCTAGAATTCACAGGCACCAAATGAAGTTGATGGGAGGCAGATTCAGGACAGACAAAAGGAAGTACTTATCTACTCAAAGAACAAATGACTTGTGGAACTCAATGCCATTAGTATGCAGTGATGGTCACTAGTTTAGTTGGCTTAGGTCAAATCTACATCTGACTTTCCTGCTGGAATCATTCTAGTTTTAAAAAAAACCCCATCTATACCTGTTTCTAGTTTCAAACCATACTTGTTCTAGTTTAAAAATTACTGTTTACATTCGTTAATTGCCCTCCTGTGGTCAAGCTAGCATTATACTGCTTTAAATAGATCCTGTTGCTTTGTACTCTTCAGACCCAGGGAGTGAAATTTGAAACCAGCGTAAAATGAGCATAGGAAAAGACAGTAGTCAAACTACTTCAGAGGGGAGGTGTAAATTGGGCCATAGATTAGATTCATCAACTAGTGTTATTAGCTGCAATGACTAAGTGACCCCCCCACCATACCAATGCTGAAGGACAACAGCAGGGGAGGGGGCACTGGTCTCTGTGCTCCCTTTGTAGGTATTCTGGGACACTGAGGTGGCTGCTGCTGCGTGAAACAGGATTCTGGACTAGATGAACCATTACTCTAATCCAGCATTGTTGGCTCTTAAGCACAGTGGTGGAGCACATACTTCATATGCAGAAAGCCCCGGCTCAATGTCTGGCATGTCCAGTTCAAGGATTCCAGACAGCTTCCAGGAAAGACCTCTCTCTGTCCAAAAGCCATGGCCAGTTAGAGCAAATAATAGAAAGCTAGATGGGCCCTGTAGTCCGACTTGGTGACAGGCAGCTTCATAGGATTACAGAAAAAATAGATGTTTTCCAACTTTGTTCTAAATGTGTAGGCAGTTCTTATACTGCTTTTTAAAAACACATATAAACAATTTTGGAATTTTTGAGGGTTTTCTAGGGGCCATCCCATCATGCATTGCCTCATCAGCATGGGAAAACAGCCTGATATCCCACTGTTTGGCCAACAGTAGGGTATGAAATGATCCAGCACAGACAGACAGAGGATTACAAAAGGTACATACAGTCCTACACTGAACACCGGTCTTAATTATCTTTGGCAAATCTTTCTGCATCAAGGGTGGCTGCCAGTTGACCAAATGAGGAATGAATTTTTGTTATAACACCTGAACAGCCTTGAGTTTTTGCCTCATAATTAGTAGGGGTGTGCTCTTTATATTACTACTGATACTTTGAATAAAGGCAGGAACTTGCCCTTAGAAGACATAAGCACTTGTGGGACAGCTCACATCCCCATCATCCAGTACTTGAGGGAGGCAACTTAAGAATTATGGGTTGCAAAGAAATCTTGCAACTGGGGTGGCCAAAGGCCACAGCCTCAGAGTAATGGCGAAGAACAGCAGGCAGTAAGCTGCATTGTCTTCTATCTTGCACACACACACCCTTCTACACTTTTCCCAAGAGATGGGCTGGGTGCAGTTTATCCAGAAAGCAAGCTGGGGATTGGACTACCCAGCATCATCCTGCCCTCTTGACTGGAAGCTGGCTGTCAAAAAAAAAACCCAAACCCACCAGAATGTGTTTTCCTCCCACTGTGACCATAAATATATTTACTTACATGAAGCTGGATAAAATGCAAGAATTCATCAACGGAACCATTAAATACAGCCTGTAGAAATGCCTCTCGTCTTGCCATGTTGTAGTGTTTTGCAATTCACAAAGGCCTAAGGTGAAAGAAAACACAGGAGTAGAAAATCTAATTTAATGATTGAACAAGTCAGACTGATGCGGAGCCAGGTTGCTATATTACCATTTCACAAAATAAGAGTTTCACTATGCAGATCTGGAATTCTGCTGCAGGGCTAACCCCTTGTATTGCTGTGAAAAAGTATATTTGAGAACCCCACTGTGACCTAAATATTCATTAAATTCTCATTTCTGATTATTAAATCACTAACGGCTCAAAACTGAAGCTGGTTCACATAATTTAGGGAGGGAGGAAACTGGGAGCATTAAAGCCAGCAGAAGAAGACGTGGGCCAAGCAATTGTTCATCCCTTTCTGCAGGTAATTTAAAACCAAATTGCGGCTGGAAGCACAACAGAAGAACTAGAGCCGAAGGGATCTGTGACTTTCATCCTGTGGTCCTGTTCACACCATGGCAGCAGAACCACCACTGAAGTGGGACATCCCTGGGGCTCATTACACATTTGAAGTCTGTTTAACCTCTTGGGGGTGTACATGCTTTTGTAAGTGCATTTTGCTGCTTATTACATTTTGAACCATCAGTATTGAAGAAAATTGGGATGGGATCATATTCTCCAACATTAATCCACTCTGCCCCTGTGATCAACTAGCAAAACACTGCTATGTGGCACCCCTTCATCAGATGACAATATGTGACACTTCTCAGTGGTGGCACCAAAACTGCAGAACGCCCTACCCTGAGGTGCTTGTTTGGCTCCCTCCTTAACAGTTTTTGGGGAGGCAAACAGAATTCTTCTGATGTCTCTAGTGTTTTTTTACCAGCTGTAAAGCATCCTACATGATTCAACCTTACAATTTAACGGGGGTGATTTTATTGGGGCTGTTTTGCATAAGAGGCTTCATAAGCCACTCATAGGAACACAACACACTAAAAAGCAACATACACTTTAGCTAAATGACTGGATTTCGTTGTTGTTTTTTAATGTGCACCCTGCAATGATGAATTATACCTGTCTCTGGGGCTGCTTGACCTCCCAGCCCCATTTCACGCCTGACTCCGTCTCACCTACCTTACAGTGTTGTTGTAAAGATGAAATGGATGAGGAAACTGAGGTGAGTTATTTTGGGTTCCCCACTGGGGCAAAGGGCAGGGTTATAAATGAAACTAGTGGATAAATAAAATTACAGCAACAGTACCTCCACATTCTCCTTTGTGCGTCTTAACATACACCTGACACCGAGTTTAACATTTCTTGCTAGTATGGGCTCTGAAGCTTCTGCAACAACCGACGTGCGGCCCTTGAAGGAACCACCAGGCAGCTCGTTTTTTTGGCCGCAAGGCACTTGACGAGGCTGTTCTGACAGACGTCCGCCCCTCAGACCCCAATGTGTACCGTATTTCCTACTCTCACCACAGATTTATCACACAAACAAAACAGAACCGGAGCAACAACGCGCGCACACACACACTCCGGCCCCGACTCCCACCGCCCTCAACCTCATAGAATCACCTCATAGAATCCGTCTACTTGGCGCTCGCCGAACGCGATTCGAATTCTCCCGCGGCAGCCGCCGCCGTTACACGACTACCGCCCTCCGGCGCTCACCGAGCATGCGCGCGCCCTCTGACTCGCGCGCAGTCTTTTCCCGAGAGGAGGGCGCGGAAAGGAAAAGCGAAGTTGTGCCTTCCGGTCTTCGAACGTTCCCGGGCGCGCGCGTGCGCAGTCGGGCTGTGTCTTTCATCGACCCCGGTTCTTGTGATTTTATCGCGAGTGGAAACGCTGTTTCGTGTGTGTCTCACCGGGGGGGGGGGCGCGGGGGCGTTGAGTGGTCTTTTCTTGGACAGGACTTGCAGTCCTCCTGCATAATGTAGTTTTTTTCCCGGATCTCCTGACGAGTGGCACTGTTCTTGTTTTGCAAAGCGCTTAAAGCGGTGCACAGTTGGTGTGCTTTAGTGGTTAGCGTGCGAGACTGAGGAGACGTGAGTGATGCTCCCTCCCGGGCTAACCTCCCTCACGAGGAGTGTTCCCTCTAAGCTTAGTGTGAGCTAGCTCAGTTTCTTAGCCTCTGGCTCACACATTTTTGTCTTAGCTCAGGAAGGATGGCTCCAGAGCAGACTTATTTATGCAGTAGCCAAATTACTCGCTCACAACTTTAATGCCAGGAGCTCACAAAGTAGAATGTTTGCTCGCAAGACTCCACAGCTTAGAGGGAGCATTGCTCACGAGATAGTTGCTAGGATCACATGAAGAGGGAGACCCTGTGCAGTTAGGGATGCCAGCCTCCAGTTGGGGCCTGAGGATCCCCCGGAATTACAGCTCGTCTGCAGACTACAGGAATCAGTTCCCCTAGCAAAAAAGGATGCTTTGGAGGGTGGACTTTATGGCATTGTAACCCTGTCCTCCCCAGGCTTCCTCCCCACATCTCCAGGAGTTGCATCCCCTGCGTGGGGGGGAGGGACCTGGCAATTCTACCTGTGCCTGTTTCACCTGGGAGGGTTTCTAATTACCTGTTCGGTAGAAAGCCGAAGAAAATACACAAGTCCCTGCACAGAATCCAAGTTGTACAGAAAAAGGAGAGTGCAGAACATGTAATGGAAGTGGGTCTCTTCTTTAATAAAAGCTGCTGTGACTGGCTGATGCCACTGATAAGTTTTTCCTGGCAGCAGGTGATCTAGCCCAGCTTTCCTCCTAAAGGGGCAGAAGACGGACTTTGGGGCTGGCTAGTGGTAAATATAGTCACAAAACGAGGTTCCTTGGATGTTGCTCAGTTGTAAATCATGCACCTCCAGAGTGCTCTTGTCTGCACAGGATAATGCTGATTACAATAGCACAATATCCCGCAGTGCGGATCCCCTACAAGTTTCGGTGTTCATAGTTCTGTAAAGCACCACACCACTGATTACAAGGGGATTTTACTTCGGGATCTATTTACAGAGGATTGCAGTCGTACAGCCTCATCCTATACATGCTTGTTCAGCCTTTCACCAAAAGGCTGGGGGGGGGGGGGATGAAAACCTCTTGCTATGTGTGCTGACATAACTGATTTAACAATTCAACAGGATGCCAGGATTATATCTCCTCCCAAGCAGAGTAGTATGGCTTCCTCTTCATCTGAGATTGTTCTAGGTTCTGATGAATGCTGGGATTGGGTATTTTATATGAAAAGGCACTTTTGTTCATTGAAACTTTTTTGGGGGGGAATACCATAACCTTGAATCTGATCTGGTGCTCAACTGGGAGCCAATGCAGCTGGCAAACCACAGGTTGGATATGTGCTCTGGTTGAGGTTCACATGAGCTTCTGTGCTGCCGCATGTGAACCAGCTGAAGTTTCCTGGTCAGCCTCAAAGGTAGCCCTGTGTAGAGCAAGTTACACTAGTCTAGTCTGGAGGTGACTGTTGCATGGATCACTGTGGCTAGATCTTGGCGGGACAGGTAGGGAGCCAGTTGTCTAGCCCGACATAGGTGGAAAAACGCCATTCTAGTTACATTGGTGATCTGTGCCTCCATTGACAGGGAGACATCCAGAATCACCCCTAAACCCTTGATAGTAGGTGCCAGTGTCACGGTTGCCCCATCAAGAGAGGGGAGCTGGTATCCCGCCACTGCATTGTCTTGACCCAGCCACATGACCTCTGTCTTTGATGGATTTAGTTTCAAACTGTAGTGGTTAAAGTGTTAGGAGTAGGATCTGGGAAACCTAGGTTCAAATTCTTACTCTGCCATGGAAAGAGAGAGGAGAATGATGTAAGCCACTTGCAGTCCCCATTGGAGAGAAATGCAAGGTATAAATAAATAAATACATATAGCAGCAGATAACACATACCATGCAGTCCTACAGTTCACAGACCTGTTCCCTTCCCTAAAACACCTACTGAACTATTCCTTTGTACTATAGCCCTATCCCTTTTATAACCGTTATAAAAATGACTTCCTGAATAAGCCCGTTTTACATATTTTGCAGGATACCAGAACCATGAAAGCCTTGCTGACCTTCAGAGGCAGGGATTCTTCAAGGCGGGGGCAACTACAAGGAATATACATTTTTGTTGATCTTCTCCATTTAGAGGGAGATAATCTAAAGAAGGCCCTGCTGAGATGAGCAAAGTTATGGAGCATAGGAAGAGAGGCGGTCCTGCAGATATGAGGGTCCAAGGCCATGAAGAGTTTTATACATGATTGCCAGCGCCTTGAACTGAGCCCGGTAGCTGATGAGCCAATGGAGTGACTGTGTGCTCCACCTTGCTAGTTCCTAACAATAACCAAGCTGTGAAATTCTGCACCAGCTGGAGTCTCTGAACTGACTTCTAAGGAAGACCTTTGTAGAGAGCGTAACAATCGACCATCATCCCTCCCCGCTTTCCTTGTCCCTGAGTACCCAAGAGTCTGTGGGGGATCTGCATGTGAGAGGCCCAGTTCTTCTTATCATGTGGGATGGAACCCTGTCATTATTCAATTGCCCTCTCTTGCTGTCAGCAGTTTGAGGCACTGACTGTGGCATCTTGTGTGCGTGTTCACATGCTCGCTGCTACATATTGTCCTCTCCACCTGCCCACTAACCCTCTGTAGTCACTTTACTATGTCTGTATATGGTTGAACAGCCAGGCACCCGGGTGAGAACCTTGTAAAAACAGACTGACATCTTCAGAAGAAAAACTAGATCTTCATTTGCTAACATATGTTCTTGTTTTTCTAGGAGCACAGAACCACAGGAAACTCATATCAGAACATTTGCTTAAGTCCTACAGTAACTAATCAAAAGAAAACGGAGAAGCCAACTAGGTTGTGGAAGTCAGTGGTTGTTACCTTGGTATTCCATTCCTAAGAATGGACACAAGCAACACTGGAACTTTGAAACAGAGGCTGGTCAAGGCAGACTTAGTTCTATTTCCCATATTCCCCAGTTCTTGGCTTGTGCACTTTTCACACAGAGTGTGTTAAACCCTTCAGGTATTTTATCTCTCAGCTAGGAGGGTTTCTTATTGGCCTATCCTGAAATGGGCTCCCACATGAGCTGCCCTGCACCTTTCCCCAATTATTAACAAGCCACACAGTCAGGAACCCAAGCTGAGGTCGTCCCTGGGTCACCACTTCTTTAGTAAGTGAGCCACGCCTAGGACCGTGGGTCCTCAAGGTTATGTTTACACAAGTAAGCAGACCTTTGTAAAGATGTATAAAGGTTTATTAAATATTTTTAAAAGACAGGGTATTACTATGCAACATGGTCTCTACAATCTAATAGCAAGAAAACAACAAAGCTGACTTTCTATTTAATACTTCAGTACCTGGTATTAGATGGCACACCTTCTTAGAATACAAAAAATCCAAGCTTGAGGCTTCAGCATTCTCTATGCAGCTGTCCTTCATGATGAAGTTTAACACAAAGCAACAGCCTGGTCAAATCATAAAGTTAGCGTGGCTTCCCTCTTGCCTATGGCTTAATTATAGTCTTTGGCCATCTGGCACCAGGTGGTCTCACAAACCCAGTCAGGGAGCTCGCTGGATGGAACCTTCCAGAAGATGATGACACCACCTCCTGCTTCCCCCTTCCCATCCTGTTACACAACTGAAGACAGGTTCTCATGATTAGCTAGTTATCACATATTGAGTCCGGCCTCCAAAGGAATAAAGGTAGTGTCAGCAGGAAGGCCCAATTAGGAACACCTGCAAGCCAGAGCAGGCCTGCTAATGTTCATGTTAACCCTTGAGGGGTGCTTTGCCTCACACACATCGCCAACTTTTATGGCCCTAATTTAGGATATTCAAATGGCAATCTATCTTGCTCCTTCTCGGCAGATGGTGGATTATAATTTCTGTGCTAGGGATGCTAGCCTCCAGGTGGGACCTGGGGATCCCCTGGAATTACAGGATATCTCGATATTACAGAGATCAGTTGCCCTGGAGAAAATTGGATGCTTTGGAGGGTGGATTCTATGGCATTGTACCCCACTGAGGTCCCTGTCCTCCCCAGGCTCCACCCCCAAATCTCCAGGACTTTCCCAACCTGGATCTGGCAACCCTACTCCCACATCCCTTGCTAGTGGCCACAGGGGACCTGGCAACTCTATATCCTGCTGATTTGTCTCCATAAAGACAAACCCATTTTCTCCGGGTCTGAGATCCAAGAAGTCTACTGCTTTGTTCCCAGGACAGAGAGTGATCTGTCTGGGCCAGTGTCTCTTGGTTGTTAATCAAAGTATCCTGCATTTCCTCATCACAACAGGGTGTATTATATCTATAAATTTGTCTTTTACTTGTTTGCCAAACAGTAGTCCAGAAAGTTGTGGCCAGTTGGTATTTGCCTGTACAGTTCAGTTGTTGCTCGCTGCTATAACTGTCTCCAGGGAGGAAATGTCTCAGATGGATATCATCTAGAGTTGGAAATGTTAAATTGTAATGTTATGCCCTGTTGCAATATGCAAAGGAAATTTGTCCTTGGGGAATCTATCCTTGTGTTATTCAGAATTGAAAATAACATGACAGAGCCCCCCGCCCCCCGCCCGGGATAAATCCCTTTTGCAAGCTGCACCAGGGCATACAATTGCAATAGTTCATAAATTAACATTTCCAACTCTAGAAGATACTCATCTGACAAACTGACTGAAATCCAGCTCTTCCAAAGATTTGATTAGGCAATGTTTTATGAAAAACCGTCTTTTTTATTTCAACGTTACTTTGCAACAAAAGCATGGCACGAAAAATCACAGCTAGCTGAATAATGCTAACACTCAGATCTGAAGCGATATGCCAGAACGCCAAAAAGAAGGGGTGTAGGGGCTTTGTGACTCCTCTAAAAATCACTTTGTGCAAGTAATAATGAGCCTACCACCCAATTGTCAGTTTGGGTAGCATGCCCTCTCAACAGAACCTAAATTGCACGCCTCCATTTTGACATGTCTGCACGTCAGTTCAGAATAATCTATACCTTTTATATTAATCTCACACTTATTATCGCTCTCCTGTCAAATCTAGTTAAAGCAGTCTTGAAAAGCAGGCCTTTCACACCGGGTTGCTGAGCAACAGCAAATTCAGTTTTGCTTCCATGCTGTCCTTTCATCAAACAATCTCTCCCTTTTCTTTCATCTAAGAGATCCCTGTTGCTGGATGGCGTTGCCTAGAACGCCTGAAGCAAACCATTTTAGCGTTGCATATTACTCACCACTGTTATCAACAGTAGTACAAATAATGTATTCCCGGAATGTGATATTATATCGTATGCTGCTGATGAATCCTCTTGACTCTATACCACCCATGCCCCTTCAGTTGTATTTTATTCATACCGAGTTTCAAGAAGATCATTGGGGAATAGCCATTTATACTGAGGCAAATTTGTTTTATACAGAGGAAACTTTCCTAATGCCTTCATTACCAGCTGTAATCACAAAGTGTCCTTGGATTTCTATTTTTCACTTAATTACAAAGCTTTATGACATGAGAAGACCTGTAACCATTCCTAGGTCTTATTCCATTTTGTTCTCTGCTTCCTTTTGGCAAACGAGCAATTTTGTCCAACAGGCTGTGGGCACAGGGCAATCGAGTAGCTCACCTCTTCCACGGTTCGCTTCGGGGCCACAAGGACCCAGGACCCAGCCTATTTGAGATTAAAAAAGAAAAGAAAACCAGCATATGTGTTTTTCTCACTCAAATGCTAAAATGGCCACAGCACAGCTTTTAGACCCCTCAGTTTGGAGAGGGCATTAATTTGTTATACAGGACTCAAATATCTGACCTTGTGGTTGCAATTTAGTAGATTTATTTTTATTTATTTCATTTGTACCCTGCCGTTTCCCCAAAGTGGGAGCTCAAGTGACTTGTGTTATTTCTCTTTCCTCCATTTTATGCTCACAACAACCCTGTAAGGACCAAGGTCATCCAGTAAGCTTCCCTAACAGCTTTCAGTCTGGGTCTTCCAAATCCTAGTGCAACACGCTAACCGGTATACCAAACAAGTATTCCCCTAATAATGGGTGTGCTATAATTTGTACCTCAGATTGCTTATCTATGTTTTAATGTTTTCTTTGGAGAATTTCCTTGAGCTTCACAAGCAGCTGTTGTTGTTGGTGGTTCTAGTAAAAGCCATGCGATGCATTTCTCCTCAAGCTTTTGCCATTTAATAAACCCTTTAAAAAGTTTGCTCAGTAGTTACACGTTTTCCTCTGCCCTGCTCCCCAGCTACACCCCTCTCTGCCATATTCACCTCCTGTCTAGCCTTCTCTTCTGTTGTTCTGCCCCATCCCCTCCTGCTCCCCACCACTCTGTCCATTCAGCTGTGGGGAGGAGCAGAGGCAGCAGTTCCGTTTCTTTGTCCTGCTCACATGCAGCACTATCTCTTCTAGTTCTCTTGACAGGCCAGTGGAGGCACATTGTTTGCACTGGCACAAAAAACTTTCGACTAGTGGAAGAGATTTTAATCACCCTCTGTCATGATCTGGGCTGTGCGAGTAAAGGCCTAGCAGGCCCAGGGAGCCTGAGTAGCAATGGGAGGAATGCCAGGCCTACAATTCCCAGAAGTCCCTGAGTGGTTTTGGTGCCAATTTTAGCCAATCACAGAGAAAGGGGATTTATAATAAAAGAGCTGGTGCAGAAGAAGAGCTGTTCTTTCTTCCAAGAGAGCAGGGCCAAAGGGAAAGCAGCAGCTGGGAGAGACCCTCACCTTGAGAGGAAGGGTGAGCAGACTCAGGCCCAACGAAGACTGCGAATCTAGTCGCGTTAGGAAATTTGTTTTGTTTTCTCTTCACCCACTTACTGCTATTGTTCTTGCACCTTGTTTGTTTTCCCATATCGGGCTGACCCCTGTAAAAATAAACCTTTTATTTGTTGTTTACTCTGCTTGGTCCTCGCACCTATTATTTGGCCAAATAAGGGAGGTCTGAAGGTCTTGGGAGGGTGCTCTGGGCCTTCTCAAGGGATCCTAAAACCAGAGTGGTGGCGACAGCAGGTGACACCCTCTGTTTTCTTGGGTCCCCCAAGCTGCTGGAAAAATCCCCCTTCTGTCTACATGGCCCCAGTCTGCAGATTTAAGTAGCTACAGGCGGGGCCATAGGAACTATTAGATATACTGATGATGACATTAGTGACCTAAGGATGTGAGGCCTGTCAGGTAGGAGTTAGAATACGATTTTGAAAACCTATAAATATGGGATCCTGAATGGATTAGTGTGTCATAAAATGTAATGCCAGGTACTGGAGATATAAACTTTATAGAGGACACAAACACAAAGATTTATTTTTACCTTAAAATAAAAACATGCTTAGAATATTAGCACTCTTGCAATATTTTATTTAACAGTATCTGATGACAGACACCTCTTGCTCTGAATTATTGCATCAAAATGTCTGTGTTGTTGCAGTCTTGAGTATGCTGTTCAAATGTGTATCTGTAAGCAGCAAACCTACTTTTGATTCATTGGCATTCACCACAGAAATCTCATGCTCAAGAGTTCTGAGTCTAGGACCCAGGTTAAAATATGAAATGGCTGAGTGATTAAGAGAGTCTGGTGAAGCAACCTATGATGCAGCAGCAGCAGCAGCAGAACTAGAAGCAGGAGATGGCCAGTTCCAGTGTGGGCCTGATAGAAGTCCTCCAGGGGGCCTGATTTGGCCCCCAGGCCGCATGTTTGACATCCTTGGATTAGCATCTTCTTCTTAGAGTACACATAGAGTAGAAGCAAATATATGAAGAGTTGGGCTGAAGTTGAGAGTTGGGGTGGCCACCAGCGTTGTGAGGAAATTACTGATTTTGCATTCCCTTCTTTGAAGGCCCATCTACAAATGCAGCAGCCCCTTCTAGTGAAGAAGGCTGGCTGCTGTCTACTCCCACAAGAATAATCTGTTGCCACTAAAAGCCTGTCAAGGACTTCTCCCACCAGGGACTATTTAGAAATAAATGAGCCATTTCCTTCCTTTAACACCGTAATTTTACTCCATTGACTTTTTAGTATAATGAAAATCACAAGGAGTATTAAGTTACATTGAAAGGCTAAAAAGAACAATTGCCATATAATACAACATATTGATTGTGTCAAAATACTAATTTTATTCATATGACAATGATAAGAGCAAATATGTTCCAAATGGGTGGGCAACAAACCCTCTAACACTAAAAATGCCATTAAACTACTATCTTACGGCAGATTTGTTTCAATCCATTTCCATTAACATATCCAAACATACATCTTTGTGCTGTAATAAGAATAATGTGTGTTTTCTAGCCTGAACTTGTTGGATCTCAGAAGCTAAGCAGGGGCGGCCCTGGCTAGTACTTGGATGGGAGACCACCAAGGAATTCAGAAGTCGCTACACGGAGGCAGGCCATGGCAAAACCACCTGTGAACATCTGTTGCCTTGAAGGTTCTACTGGGTGGCCATAAGTCAGCTGTGACTCGACAGCACTTTCCACCATCACTTATTTTATTTCATTTATACCCAACATTTAAGGTTGTCAAGCCTCCAGGTGAGGTCTGGAAATCTCCTGGGATTACAACTTCTTCAGACAACAGAGATCAGTTCCCTTGGAGAAAGCAGCTGCCTTGGAGGGTGAACTCTATGGTGTTATACCCTGCTGAATGCCAGTTTGGTATAGTGGTTAAGAGGGGTGGACTCTAATCTGAAGAACTGGGTTTGATTCCCCACTCCTCCACATGAAGCCAGTTGGGTGACTTTGGGTCAGTCAAAGTTCTCTGAGAACTTTTCTCTCAGAGCTCTCAGCCCCACCTACCTCACAGGGTGTCTGTTGTGAGGAGAGGAAGGGAAGGAAACTGTAAACTGCTCTGAGACTCCAAGTGAAGGGTGGGGTATAAATCTAATCTCTTCTTTTTCTTCCCCTCTCCACCCCCCTCAGGCTCCACCCCCCAAATGTCCAGGTATTTCCCAAGCAGAAGTTGTCAGTCCTACCCATATTTCTCCCTAAGAGCCAGTTTGGTGTAGTGGTTAAGTGCACGGACTCTAATCTGGGAGAACCGGGTTTGATTCCCCACTCCT
The DNA here is from genome assembly GCA_029233225.1 of Lepidodactylus listeri. Taxonomy (NCBI): domain Eukaryota; kingdom Metazoa; phylum Chordata; class Lepidosauria; order Squamata; family Gekkonidae; genus Lepidodactylus; species Lepidodactylus listeri. Next base: position 16,097,207 of record JARCFY010000012.1, read on the forward strand.
CCACTTGCACCTGGCCGGATGACCGTGGGCAAGCCATAGCTCTGTACCAGCTGTTCTCTCAAGGACAGCTTGGGAAAGAGCTCTCTCAGCCCCACCTACCTCACAGGGTGTCTGTTGTGGGGAGGGGAAGGGAAAGGAGTTTGTAAGCCACTCTGAGACTCCAAGTGAGTGAAGGGCGGGGTATAAATCCAATCTCTTCTTCTCTTCTCTCTAACGGGGACCCAAAGTGACTTACAACCTTTCCCCATTTTCTCTATTTTATTCTTGCCCTTTCCTCCCTCCAAATGTTTTCTAAAAACCTGCGCAGTAGGAAAACAGGGGAAAAAATCATTTCATAGACATATTTAATGGATTCTTTAAAAAAAAATCCTACAGGAACATCCCAGTGTCCCCACCAACTTTAGAATTGTTAATAGTTTCTACAATAAAAATCCCTTATGCAGAAGAATTCACCAGACCTCCTGTGCAATTTTAAAATTATATATAATTTTAAAAACCAACTCACGACATTCTCAGCCAGTAGAAGATCATTATCATACAAATTATGTAAATTTGTTTATCAGGCTTGTTATTTTGTCTCCACCACTATTTAAAAAAATTGGAAGGGTTCTGGTTGAGGTTTTATATGCAGCACTCCCTTGCTTTTATCTGGTTAATGGTTGCTTGCTTGCCTTTTCCAGCATTCCCACACTAGAAGCATCTCTGGTTATTATTTGCACCAGCCTATTCTAAGATAATTTGGCTAATTCCTTAGGGTCCCTATGCTTGATTTTCATCATCCAATTAGCCTCTTTAAACACCCCCCCCCCTTGAGAAAGGTTGTAGAACTACGTAACTATTTGATATGATTGCACTTACTTTTATACACGTTTTGTATTTTTTTTACAATAGAATCTTCCATTATCAAGAATCACCAATGTGGGCTTTCAGGATTATGCAATTTAAAGGAATGTATAAACCCAGATAGCAGGCAGGAGAGTTTACAATGACTCAAAAGGCACTATGCACAGCTGGAAGCCATGACATCCGATTTATGAGATTCCTGGTTTTTTTGTTCTGCAGTAAACAGCTGGAAAACGTGGCTGTCTTTAGATTGGCAACATTCTCTGGAGGCAAAACAAAGAGCTATGCAGGCAGTAGAAATCATATGCATGTAACATGCATGCCACATATTAGCAAATAACGAGACAAACCTGGTCCAGAGACAAGATCTTTATCCATAAATATTTTTAAAACCTGGAACTGAATGTGAAGAGGGCTGGCTTATCAGAATCTGTAGCACCATCTAGTGATATTTATGAACTGTGTAAGAAGACTCTTCTGCCTACAAATAACAATATTGCCCTGAGAGACATTTTTTTTGCTTTAAACTATTAATGCAATACAAGCAAAACATAAAATCACACGTTGTAAGACAGTGCTTTTGAAAAGACCATGGTAAGTTATTTTACTTGCATTTTTTAAAAAAGTATTTGCTAGAAAGGGTTCAACCAACAATCTAATAAAGGCAAGCAATAAGTTCCTAAATTGTATTGTTAGCCACCAATAAGATGAGCTTCATTCTGCAATGAAAGAAAAATCTCACCTGTTTTCTAGAGAGAGAGAGAGAGCCATTGAATAAGATTGTCCAGAGCATTGGGGCTGGCTATCATCAATGTACAGCCCATAATGCAGTTTAGTTCTGAACTCATGCTTAGATAATGTGGTAAGGTGGTTAAGGCAGAACAAGCTGAACTTTTAATAATTATGTATTGGATTTATCAATCACCCCATCCCGGCTCACACCAGGCTCCATGTACAAAACGCAGGGCCACAAAATACAAACACAAAACATTAAATTTACAAACAACTTCAGTGAACTTGAAACCAGACAAGGCAGAGGTAATGCTTGTTGCTAAGGCTGATGTTCTAGAATGACTGGGCTCACTTGTCCTAGAGGGAGTGGAGTCGCCTCTTGCAGAGCAGGGTAAAAGCTGCTCTCCAGCAAGGACACAGGCCTTGCTGTTTGAAAAGCAGGTTGGTGCACTGGTCGAGAGTGCCTTCTATCAGCTGCACCTGCTTCAACTCTCTCCTTTTCTAGCCTAAGCCAACCTGGCCATGCCGATCCATGCTTTTTTTAAAAATAACTTTATATTTTAATTTTATAAATTTTTAAATTACATATAATAACTCAAAAACAATAACACTGAACATAACCAACAATTTACAACAATTTCCATATACAACAATTATTAACCTTATAGCAAAAACATATCTAAAGCAACTATTCAAACTATTAAGGTATTATTTATACTCTGAAGCTGAGAACAATTTAATAAAAAACAAAGTCCTTATATTTGTCAGGGAGAGCATTTGTATCATTTTTTTTGTTTCAATATATTGAAAAAAACAATTTTTCCAAAAAATTTGATTGTGATGTTGAATTATCTTCTGTCATTAGTTGACTTGCAATTTTGTCATTAACAATTACTTCCCATATTTTTGAAAACCATTGTCTTAGAGTTGGGACTTTTGTCATTCTCGAACATTGAGCTAGAAGGGTTTTAGCCACTATAAGCTATGAGTTCTGCTTTTGTTTTGGTCAAAGACTTGAGTTCCCAGAAATTCAATAATACAGATTCTGGTGTTGCTGGAATATCTATTTCAGTTATTTTTCCAATTAATGGAAGAATTGTATCCCAAAAGGAACGAACTAATGGGCACGACCACCAACAATGTAAAAAGGATCCTTTTTCTTTTCCACATTTCCAGCACAGAGGAAAGTTACTACCCTTACTACAGAACAATCATTATGGGGTCAAATACCATCGTGAATATATTTTATAATTTTGTAGCTTAATATTTAAAGATGTTGTTGTATATAAAGGGGAAGCCCAAATATTTGACCACTTTGAGAGGCTGATAGTTGGATATGGCAATCTTTGTGCCAAGCCCTCTGTTGGGAAGACAGACCTGTCCATTGCTTTTCACTCAAAAGCGAGTATATGATTTTAATTATACCTTGTTTTCCACATACATCATTCTTAATTAATTCTTCAAATCCTGTTAATGGTCTATCTAAAGTGTGTTGTAAATGGTGGTATTGAAGCCATGGTACACTTGCCTGGAGCTTCTTTCTAGAGCCCGTTGTATTTCTTCCCACAACGGGCCTTACTCCTAGTAATTTTATAAACCTCTATCAAGTCTCCTCTTAGCCATCCTTTTTCTAGACTGAATTGTCACAGACAAACACTATTATTACAATTGCAAAACTCACTTAGGAGGCTTTGGGGAGGTACTTTGTGGTTAAGTGCGCGGACTCTAATCTGGGAGAACCGGGTTTGATTCCCCTCTCCTCCACTTGCATCTGGCTGGATGACCTTGGGCAAGCCATAGCTCTGTACCAGCTATTCCCTCAAGGACAGTTTGGGAAAGAGCTCTCTCAGCCCCACCTACTTCACAGGGTGTCTGTTGTGGGGAGCGAAGGGAAAGGAGTTTGTAAGCCGCTCTGAGACTCCCTTGGGGAGTGGAGGGCGGGGTATAAATCCAATCTCTTCTTCTTCTTCTTTGGGGAGGTACTTTTGAACTCCAAGTATATAATGACTACCAAATCACTCATCCACATGCTTGTTAACCTGCTCAAAGAACCGGTGAGGTACGAGTTCCTTTTGCAGAAGCCATGTTGATTTTTCCTCAGCAGATTTTCCTTGTATGTGCCTAATAATTCTATCTTTGATTACCATTTCAATGAATTTGCCTGGGGCAGATGTTAGGCTAACTACCCTCTAATTTCCCGGTTCTCCTCTGGACCCCTTTTTATACAGGGCTATATTGGCTTTTCACTGTGAAAAAAAAAATGATACTGAAAAGTCATTCTCATGTAAAATGGCAGAAAACCAAGTTAATCTATATTATTTATTTCCAGAATACAGTCCACCACTTCTGCATCTTATTACTGCTATGGTCAGTCTTGTTACAGCAAAAACTAGATTGTACTTCAGGACACTCATGACTATACCCATCAAGTTATCCTTCACTTTTTCAGCAGAAAGCATATGTGCACAATTTATAAGGACTATAAGTGTGTGCATGTGGCATTTTAATGGAGAGACATTTAATAATAGTTTGTCTGTAGTATTTTACTTGTATTAACAGGGATCAAAGGACATTAATTTCTGAATAGTGTAGAAGAGTTTAGTTAGATCAAGACTGAAGTTTTGGAGCAGATGAAGAGCATGATTTTGCCTGGAGGCAGTGGTGATAATGGGGAGCAGCTGTGGCTCAGTCAGTGAGCATCTGCTTGGCATGGGAAGTTCCTGGGTTCGATCCCTGCCATCTCCTGTTAACAAGATGGGGTAGCAGGTGATGTGGAAGACCCGTGCCTGAGACCCTGAAGAGCTGCTGCCAGTCTAAGTAGACAATACTGACCTTGATGGACCAATGGTCTGATTCAGTATAAGGTAGCTTCATGTGTGTCCCTGGTATGCAACAGCATGCCCAAATTTACCAGGCAGTGTCACTCCACAAAATGAGGAATTTAAAAATATGGTATCTTATGTTAGCCAGCTACTATTTCTGCCTATCTTCAAGACTGTAGTACTGTTACAATGGAACCCAGTTCTGGAGAATGTTTCCTTTTCAGGTAGTCCAACAACATTTATTGCAGCATATACTTTTGTGAATCGCAGATCACTTCTTGAAATGCTAGGAAATAACTTTGTAGCTTTTTATCAGGGAAATAAGGAAATTTATAAGGAAAATCATTTTCGGCTAAACAGCAGGAGGGAAAAAATCCACACAGAGATCAGATCAGTAAAGAGTTTCTGAAAGTAACCAACAGATATTTTCTGAACTGGAACTGTTTTCATCAGCTCCTATACCACAATCGATGTACGGTAACACACTACTGCAAAGGTAATGCGCTGTTAATTCATTGCATTAACAGTCAATGATGTTTACTTAGCCATACCTGTTAAAGACTTGTAGCCAGCTGGAATGTAACTGTAGGTCTGATCCTCAGACTCCTAGGATTTATAAATTGGTTTAGAGGATAAGCACATATCTAAGTCAACAAAGTGTGATTTAACCGCAAGTTATGATTTTCCTAGAATGTTAAAAAGGAGGAAATTGAAGCTTGCCAGGAAAGAAGGGAGTGCATACACCCACAGCATGCTCCCAGTCCTTTATGCCCCCAGCACTGGAAGATGCATATATAAGTGAACAGAAGAAAGTCTTAATTTAAGAAATCCATACTATTGGATTTTCTACCCCCGTTATTGACTTACAGTGTGTAGGCTTGGGCATTAGAGTCAAATGAAGGATTCACGATGTAGGTTACCAGATTACATATGCTGTGGCCCCTAACCTTTGTTCACTTTGAAGCTAGGATCCAAACTTTCCAGTGGTTAAAAAGTGTGCGAGGAATTTAAAAACCTTAAGTGGCCAAAATATAGGAGAGCTTTCACAATATATTTTGCTATTATTTGCTATGTAGTATTTTGCTATTGGCAAACTTTAAGAGTTGTTACAAACAATTCCCTGCAAATAATGAACTGTGTCCTTGTGGTGGCAGCAGGGATGGGGGCCCATGTGTTATTGTGCAGCTACTATAATGGAGTTATATATGAAGTAATTGCTCCGTTCTTGGCTACTCCTATCAGGAATAGTCTGTTACCCTTTCCCCTTGCAAGGGAAAATGCACATATTACTGACAGAAGGGCTATCTTTTTAAATGTAGCCTTTTAAAACTAGATCCTAGATGTTGGGAGAAATTGTTATCTAAATTTATACACATACAATTATTTTTCACTCCCTCTCTCTCGCAAGCAAAGAATCTGCAATCTTAAGAAATTTGCTATCGGATAGCCAAGCAGAAGGTACTTAACAGGTAGCTGGGTTCGGATGGCTTGCCCTAAGAATGAGAGAATCTATTAATAGCTTGAAAAGAGGAGAATTAAGATCAAGTTTTATTAATGTTAACCATTATGGTTTTTATGTTCTTTTTATAACCAGTCTTAAAATTCTGCTCCTATTTTAATGTGACAACTTTTACCCATATTACAAATGTCATCGGTTTATGTTTTGGTCAATGACCGTGAATAAAACTTATTTATCTATTATTTGTTTTAATGACTATTTGAGAAAGAGCTCTGTTGACCACATACTGCTGACATATTGGAAGCACTTACAAAAGTTCTCCCAGGCCGCCAAGTCATAGCATAGAGGACTTGGAACATTTCGTTCGAACAAAGCCTGGGTCTCTGAATGAAGAAACAGGCAATACAAAACGATTTCCATATGAATTGTTTATTGAATAAATACATGCAATTGCAGAATTATTTGAGCAAAAAAAGAAAGGTACTCTCTTCCTTTCACCAGCTGCTGCAGGTCTGCTAAAGAAAGGGTTCAAAACACAAAGACCCAGATAACACACCGACTTGGTGTTTGGATTACAGTAGCTCCAAATGTGAAGTGCTGTTTTCCTCACCAGCAAAAACACTGCACTGAACAGTTTCAACAGCACATGACAGAAAAAGACCGGTAAATACAGAATACAAAAGCTTGGGCTTAAACACAAATGGTTAAGCTTTCCTTTTTTAAGGCACAGGATTGAAGGGGGAAAAAACCATGGAAAGCCAGTCTGACAACATTCAGTCTTTCATTTACTAACGGTAACCATGCTTCCTCATAATTCCTCTCTGAACCACCATGAAACTGCGGATGGAGTATTTTCCTGCATGCAGTTTCTGATTTCCAAAGAAAGAAAAGTGCATTTCTTCTTCATAAGCATTTAGTTCTGGGTCCAGATTTTCATGAGCAAACCCAGGGAACTCCTCACATTACATAAAACCTATGTTTGCATCCATTATTTATCTCCCCCAAGTCTCTCTCATGCAGAAGGCCTGCATGTATTGAAAAGGACCCAGAAAATGGCAACATACTGGGGAAAGCTGATGGCAACTGGTACTGCAATAATGGGCTGAAAATGTTTTCCAGCATTACGTACTAGAGGCGTCTATCGCCCCTCAAAACATTCCAACTAAAAATAAAATCCCTATTCTCACCGCCAAGACTCTACACTTGCATAAAGCAGTCACTTCCAGACTTTGAAGAGACTTTTCAGAATAATTGCTTTTGATGTGGAACCCACCTGCCAATTTCAGCCTCTGATCCAAAAGACTGTGTTACACACAGAAACACGAAGCAGGCTCTTCTCCCCCCCCCCCCCCGGCTCTCTTGTTACTGGAACAAAAATAACCATTTAGGAATTGCAGCATAATGAAGTGCCATCACGCAATGCTCTCTGTTACTGATGGCCATTTTGCCCACGCCAGAATAGTGGGCCGGGACGCTTTGATTCCCATTTTCTGCATCTTCTGTTTTCTAATCTGTCAGGAAAGCCCCTGTAGAACAAGAGCTTAGATTACGGCAGCTCCCACTCTTTGTTGGAGCTCATGAACAAATGATCACATCACTCAGAGGATGTACACGTGTGTCAGTTAAGAATACACAGGAACCGTGTTGACCATTGCTTACTTTATGATTAGCTTTTTCCATACAGCCCAGTTATGTTACATACAGACTAAAATCTCAGGGAAGTTGCAGAAGTCTGCCTAGTGAAGCATTAAGCAAAAAAACCCCCAAAACAAAACCCCACAACTCTGATATTACACAAGGGGTGGTAGTGTGTGTATGTGTGTGTGTATATTCACACACAAACACAAGGAAAGATGTGTCATGTTGAAGTACAGCCCAACAAATAAAAATGAATTTGTTTTTAGAACTTGGCGTGAACAGTGCTACATTTGCAACAGGCACTTTGGTTTAACTCAGTAGCGGAAAGGGCACAACGGAAACATTTTCTGTGCAAGCTCGACGGAACAGTGCTTGTGCAGAAGTTCCTGTAATAGATTGTACCAATTGTCTAGGCTACAATTAAGGTTCTCCAAGTTTAGTAATAAAGCTAGTATTCCAGAAGTTTACTCACTCTTTAAAAATTAATTTTTGTGACCAGAAGCCATTCTAAGATTCTAAATTTTTGTGACTTTTTTTTTTTAAAGCAATTGCATATTTACCCAAGGTAGTGAAACGGCTAACTGCAGAGGAAATTGCACCATCTCTTGGGTTAAAAACAGATGTAACATTTTTTGTTAAAACTATCTGAAAAAACTTCCAAGAAGAAGAAAGAAAAGTAGACAATGTCCCATTGATTTCATTCTGAAAGTGACAATGAATAATAAAAAAAGATTTTTTTTTTAAAAAAAAACATGGTCAAAACACTATTAGGTGTTTTCCTGCAAACTGCTCTTGGGTTTCCCAGGTATGTACAATCCAATGGGAGAGGAAACCCATACACCAATTGAACATAAACTTGATTTAAAATGGCTCTCACTTTCAACAGTGCATTAACATCATTCTGGATTAATGCATTCCCAGGATAAAAGCTGGGTTAATGCAATTTGTTAAAAAAAAATGATCTGTGCTCTCAGCCTCCAAAGACAGAGTCTTTATTGATGGCATTCCTGTGAATTGCTTTGGTGCTGGTCCTTGCAGCAGAATATGGTGGCGCTTAAAAGGGATGTGACTGCTTTCAATGAGTCAGACCCCCAAAACAGAGGTACTGCTCCAAACACTACAATCAGCAGCACTGAAGCAACAGTGGAAATAGCACAAACCTAGCTTTCTCTAATTTCAGCTCCAATTTGAAATAGACATTTGGCATTTTAGGAGACGGAACAGCAGATGCGCCAAGACCCAGTTTCATACCTGTAGCAAACTGATACCACCACGATGATTAGACTACTAGGGTGGTTTACCCACAAATCCCATCTTGATCCCTCTTTTGCATAGACAAATTTCTGGTAGTATTGGCTGGGTAAATACATTCTAACATGAAATGATGACTGTAAAAGTGCATAACAAAACAATGTACTACATTAGTCTTCACTTTTGCATCATAAGAGATCCCAGATCCATACTGTGATTTCAGTATCTCGATAACCTTCTTTTTATACAGTATTTATAAATACATTTCAGTTCGATTTCCTTATAATACTATCTGAATTTGTGACTTATATGAATAATCTGAATGAACTTCCAAGAACATGTTTCTATATAAATATTAAAAAGTTAATATTTTGTACTCTCCTCTTCTGCAAGCCATTAAGGCAAGAAATATATGGGCTAACCATTTCATTAATTTCTCCCAGATTAGAAAAAAGAAACTGATTACTTTAGTAAGATTAAGACTGTCTTGCAACAAAGCCCCCCTCCCAGTTTGTCTTAATTTTTTTTCCATGCATTTAGAAGAAAATATCTAGTTTGCTTTGATATTATCTTCTGCCTTCAAATGGTTGAGGAAGAATGATTAAAAAAATAGTTTATATTTACATGGCAGACTCCTCGGTGAGATACAAAACAAGAAAGGCAAAACAGGGGAACACTGTCTTCTCACTTCCGTCGAGGGTACAAGCGCCATAAAAGGTTCCACTGAAACAGTTACTCTATAACCCCTATTGCACATTAAAATAGCTGTAACAAATGAAGAAAAGAAGGTTCAATAATTAAGCTGACAAATCTACATAAAATTTCCAGGTGTTATAAAACTGTCGAGGGGTGGATATCTATTAACTAAACGTTATAAAAATAATATTGTTACATCTGTGTTAACAATGCTGATAAAATATATAAAGGTTGGCAAAAAAGTATGCTAAACAGGAACTTCTGGCATCCAAAGTTGTCTAAGGTGCGACATGAGGCTTTGTACCATCTTCTGTCAAATCATACCTACAAGGTGAACAAAAAAGATAGAGCGAGACATTTCACTGACTTTATCAGAAATAATTAAAAAGGAAAGAGGGTCACTGGGACAGTACTTACCACTGGGTACAACCTTTGGCAAGTTCTTCAGAAGCCAGTGGTATCAATACCTGTTTGAGAAACAGGGGAGAAAAATAAGAACAGAAAAATAGACGTGCTAATGGGAGTGATTCTGAGTGGGTGAACCTGTGCTGCTGGGGATGGGAAGCTTATGTGCAAAAATCTGTTCAAGTTCTCAAGATCCCATTTGTGTGACTGCACAGAAGACCACTCAAACACCAGCCTGTTTTTCTGGTTTCAGTTCAGGTGTACTTTGGATATGAAAAGCCAAGAGACAGCATGGTTGCTTACATTCCACCTGAAACTCTAAAGCAGAGGTGTCAAACTCATTTGTTATGACGGCCAGATCTGACATAAATGAGATTTTGTTGGGCCGGGCCACGTGTGTCATAAAATGTAATGCCAGGTAGTGGAGATATAAACTTTATAAGGGACACAAACACAAAGATTTTTTTTTAACTTAAAATAAAAACATGCTTAAAATATTACCACTCTTGCAATATTTTGTTTATTTAACAGTCTCAGATAACTGACACTCTTGCTCTGAATTATTGCATCAAAATGTCTGTGCTGTTGCGATCCTGAGTATGCTGTCCAGGTGTGTATCTGTAAGCTGCAAACCTACTTTTGATTTATTGACATTCACCACAGAAATCTCATGCTCAGAGTTCTGAGTCTGGGACCCAGGGGAAAACATGAAACGGCTGAACAATTGAGAGAGTCTGGCGAAGCAAGCTATGATGCAGCAGCAGCAACAACAGAACTGGAAGCAGGAGATGGCCAGTTCCAGTGCAGGCCTGATAGAAGCCCTCCCGCATGTTTGAAACCCCTGCTCTAAAGGAAGTCTGAGTTTCACAAGCTAAGTGTTTAGCAATATATATAGCACGTGCCATTCCTCTGCTAGGCTGTGTACAACAGCCATTCACTGAATCCGCACTTGATCCAATTTGCGACTTGGGTAAACATGCTGTCAAGATGAGCTGAAGAAACGCAGCACATCATTCTTAACAGTTCTTCGGCACCTGCAATCCCAATACTTCCCCAAGAACCAGGATACGGAAAACCTCATGAACGTGCAGATCAGGAGCCGCTGATCCATGTGGAGGACGAATAGTGTGGCAAATGATGAAAACAAATGAAATGGCATTGTTTTTAATTTAAAAAAAACAAACTTGTGATCTACTAGGAGTGCTATTTTAATAGCAAGCTGAATTAAATTGTCTCAATAAATAATTTTAAAAAGCATTGTTTTGGGTTAAGAAAGCTCTGATGAATCTTGTCTCTTCCATCATGTTGCATTCAGACATCACAATCAAGTCATAGCTTGTGCAACCAACTTTGGTTCATTTATAAAATGTAAAAAAATAAAATAAAATCCTGGTTTGTCAGCTGCCTGTCTTATTCTTGCCTCCTGGCAGGGGGGGCGTCTTCTCTCTGTTTTGTATCTGTGGCCGAACGGGGTGCTGACACTCAAAATGTGATATGGGGATTCAGATGTCAATACAAAACCACGATTAATATAAACAACAAGCCACCCACAAACCCTAGCTTGAAATTCTGGTTTGGTGCAAACCAAAAAAACCCAGTTTATTAGACTGGTGTACATCCAGCTACCATACCTGAGTTTCTGTCAAGCCACAGTTTATAGTCTGTGGTTTGATCCATGCAGATTGATAGTTAGCACCATTTGTTATCCAGTCTCTTTATGCCATATTTTGACTTGCTTGATTTTAGATTCATGTTACAATTTATGCTTAAAGCATTGCAGCTGCCAAAATTCCCCAGTCCATCTGACCATCTGACTTTCCAAGCTGATAAAAAGTCACTGTATGCGACAGAGGAAAACTTACTCTCTAACGGTAGGCCAGGATTTAGCAACCACTGCAGGATACAAACCTGCTCCTTCAGGGGACTGCAGCCCCCTCCAGGTCGGGCTAATTCTCAGCCTCTGAGCACCCTTCTCACTGAATAATCAGCAGATGGAACTTATGCCATTAAGCTCGGCAATGATATCATTTATATAAAGAACAAGCGGGGGACCTGTGAAAATCAAGTGGGGGTGGGGAATTCAACCCCCTGCCTTTGCCAGCTCTGCCATCTGCCAGCTTCCAGCACAGCCGCTCCCTCTGGCCTGGGCCAAGTCCCTACGGTCTGTGGTTCTGCACCCCCACCCCCCATACTGCAGTGGCCAGGAGATGGAGAATCTCAGTCACCTGCCCCTCTCTATGCTCAGCCTTCCTGCCTTCTCCCAGCTTAAGCTATCTCACAGGGTTGACATGATGCTAAAATGAGGAAGGGAGAACCACATATACCACCCTAAGATCCTTGCTGTACAGGCCAAATAAAAATGCACTTGATGCATAGGTATTGTTGCGTAACCATAAGAAGCGCTCTGGCGGCTCCTGCTTCTGACCCACCTTGCCCCTGTTGCCGCCCCTCTGATAGTGAGCAAGCCACAACTTCAACCCCCCCCCCCCCCCCCGCTGCCTGTTTGTCTCTGGTTGCTTCCACTAGGGCAGGTGTGGGCAAACTGTGGCTCGGGAGCCGCATGTGGCTCTTTCACATATATTATGTGGCTCCTGTCAGGCCGGCTGGGGAAGCTAAATATCATTAGCAAACAAATATCATTGGACAAATTAATATCATTATCAATATCTGCCTTTACCCCTTTTGTTATTATTTTTGGCAGTCTCATTTAATGCTAATAAAAAGCAAATTTGCTTATTTTCCAATAAAAGCAGGTCATATTTGTTCATGTCTTGTGGCTCTCAAACATCTGATGTTTATTCTATGCGGCTCTTACGTTAAGCAAGTTTGGCCACCCCTGTTCTAGGTGGCTCTTACGCTGAGCAAGTTTGCCCACCCCTGCACTAGGGCGACCTCATTTTTCTCCTCCTGGGAGTGGGGTGGGGGCCAATGCGCCTTCTAAGCTGTGGAGTCTTATGAGCAAAAATCCTACTTTGCAAGCTACTGGCATTAAAGTTGTGAGTGAGCCATTTGGCTACTGCATATATAAGTCTGCTCTGAAGCCATCCTGCCTGAGCTAAGACGAAAATGTGTGAGCTGGAGGATAAAAAACTTGTGAGCTGGCTCACACTAACTCAGCTTAGAGGGAACACGGGTGGGGGTGCGACTGCTGCTCCTCCCCATTCTTCTGCTATCTAGTAAGAGGGAGTGAACTGAGACTCCTCTTGAACCTGGCTGCCTGCCAACCTGTAGATCCATTGCCTCACTAGGCTGTGGCACAAAGCTGCTGCTCCTCCTCCTCCTCACGGCAGCTTTGCCACCTACTGTCTGAGCATGCTCATCTTTTTGGAGATCTAAATCCCCCCCCATTTTTTTAAAAAAAAATTCAGTTTTTCTGCAAACTAGGGGAGTCCCCCAAGTTTGCAGAAATATCTGTTTTCTGTCTCCATGGCCCAGATCCATGGATTTAAGCATGGCTATTTTTGGGCAGGAACGCACAGGAACGGAGTTCCAGCTGGCTTCTGAGTTGGCCATGCCTACAGCTGCCCCCCCCCTTAAACTGCCTCCCCCTACCGGGTTCCCCAGGTGCCTCGCAGCTGCGGGGCGCCTGGGGAAGCTGATCCAGAAGCTGCCTTCCTTCCCTCGGGTTCCCCATGCGCCCCGCAAGCCGTGGGGCACCCGGGGAAGCCAGTCCTGGGAGGGACCTGTGCTGTCGGGGGTGTGGCCTAAGATGCTAATGAGTTTCTGCTGTTGGGTGTGGCCTATTATGCTAATGAGTTCCTGCAGGGCTTTTTCTAAAAAAAAAAAGCCCTGGATTTAAGTATCCACAGACGGGGCCATGTTGACTATTAGAATCACTCATTCAAAAAACAACTTAAACGTAACCTTGTTTCATGCACATGAAGTTTACTGTCGAAAAGTCTAGCAACGATGCCATCCAGCCTAAGTTGTTTCGAACACAGTCCTCCCCAAGAGCCTCATTACTGACAGCTGCTATTAATTAATTCTTCCTCCTCCTCAACAGTACCCAGCAGCCACTTGTCAAAATAAAGTCACAATTAAAACCTCAAGATTCCGTTTTGTGGAAACTAGCAAAAACAACCCCGCTGCTCTGAGGGCCTCAATGGAACCAGGAAGAAGATTATTATACAGGGCAGCTGTTATTTAACTCAGTTTCCAAGAGAGATTACAGCATCCTCTGATTTGATTTGTGCTCTGAAGAAGGGCTTTGAGTTATTAGGATCTTTAGCTGGTAAATCAGTGTTGCTCACTCTGATCATCCTTGCTGCACTTTTGACCCCACGGCCAAGCCAGCTAGCACATGATGACTCACACTGATATTCACGGTCGTATTCACATGCAAGAGTTCCTTGAGTTGGCGTCCTCTTGCGTGAATAAAACTGCCTGAGAGAGAAGCATGAGGCTTTATTACAGGACATATAATTTAATTCGGAGCCGGTCAACCTCTGGATCCCAGTGCCAGAAGACAATATCAGGGAAAGGCCTCAGCCTTTATGAATGCCCTGTTGTTGGCCCTCCAGGGGAACTGGTTGGCCACTGTGTGAGACAGGATGCTGGACTAGATGGACCACTGGTCTGATCCAGCGGTGCTCTTCTTATGTTTTAAATGGAAGGGGAAAATTCTACACAAGACTTGAGCTCTTCACTGTTTTGTTCTTAATATTATGAAGCACCATATAACTTAAGCCCTCACAGATGGGCAAAGACTCAGGTCATAACATTTTATTCCACGTTTACCTGCACCGACATGTTATGAAGTTTCTTTTATGCCTCTTACTCACCTTACCAAGCAGCCCTTTGTCTTTGGACAAAAAACCTCCACTATTCTTCACCGCTACATCTAGAGTCCTCCTCTGCACCTCAGGTAATGAAACACTGAAATCAAAGCTGAAAAGCGAAACACATTCCAGAGATAATTTAAGCTTTGGAAATCTGCATCGTGATGACTGTGATATGAAACACATAATAAGGCAACTAGTACAGGATATCCAGCAGTTCTAGAATTCTTAATCTCTGGCTTCATGAAAAACAACAACAACATATGTTTCTCCCTTGCAGAGCTACAGGAAAAAAGTCCCTGAAAATGGCAGGTAGCCTTCTTGATTGCCAATGAGCATGCAAGGAGAAAGCAGTCATGGACAGAACCGCAAACCATCTCTTGATGAGCACTTTCCCCTGCAAAATCATTTGCTTTCTAATCTCTTTGTCCTCATCATAAAATCTACATAAGGATTTTCAAAGGCGTGCCTGGGAAATGAAATTCATCTCCTTTTCAAAACATAACAGACCGAGGACTAAATCAAGACAAAGGATACAAGAACCACAGCAACTGTCTCTAATGCCAGTGAAGCCACATAAATACACACAGGTTCAAAACTTGTGACCTCATTCTTGCAGATAGCCCCTGCCTACAAATATAAGTTTTTAGCTTGGCAAACAGTACATTGTTTCTTCTGCCTGAAGAATTTTATGAAACCCTAAAACTTGCATCTGTTTACACCATTCTAAGTGGATCAGTATATGATATTTTTGCCTACCGTTTTATCTTCTAGAGCAAAACTGTTTCCTCGTGCTTGCATTAGCACCAACACTCAAGGTTCAAACTCATTTCAATATTTATAAGAATAAAAGCAAGCTAATGACACTTAATGGATAGCGTGAATAATTTTTCTCTCCTAGTAGTTTTGCCACCATCTGAAGCCATCAGAATGTGATGGAAAATACAAGGAGGACTTGTCAAATTGGTTTGTTGAAGGAAAGTCCTGCTTTCTACTTCAGTGGATGCAAAAACAGTTTAATAATTTTATCCACTCAGTGTTGTAAAACCAACAAAGGGATCTGCAACGCACCTTTGATCAAATAACGGATTTAAATTCTTCTTCAAAACACTTGTTTTTCTTCTTCCTGATCTCCTTTTGTCAGGCAATAAATACATTCGGACATATGGGTCAGATCCTTCCTCCGAAAAAGCGATTAGATTTCTGTGACCGAAGACAACAAAACCACATCAGAACAGAGTACCTTGCAGCTCTAGCGCCTGCCCTGTTAGGCCAGCTGTCTCCAGAATGCATTCGCTTACTTTACTCCTGCATAAAGGATACTTGCCTGATAGAGGTTATGCCGCAGCTGGCTTTCAAGCTGGGGCAACTGGGGGAATGCACACATGATCAAATGATTTCTGCAAGCATAGTGGAGAGTTGTCAAAAAGCCATATGAAGAAGACAGCAAAGTTCACACGTGCAGGAGAATGTTGTGGAGGAGATCAGAGGCAGGAGAAAGAATAGTTTCAGACTGCAGGCACAGGACCGTGAAGGCTCATATTTTGAGACGCTCCCCTATGCTAGGAACTCCCTGCAAGTAGAAAACCAGCACAGAGTGGGGAAAGCTTCCTTTTTGTGTTCTCGTTTTCTATTTGCAAGTTTTAAATGAAAGGAACATGCAAACCTGGAATCTACCACTTCCAGTCTGTCCTGGCGCAGTCCATTCTACTACCTCAAGGCTTTGTCACCTCATCACCTCCCCATTCTCTTGCCTGTGTAAACTAGGCCTCACCCTGCCTGCCATTCCTCTCCACCACTTCAAATGTGGGTTAATAAAGGCAGCAGATAGGAGGTGATAACAAACTACTGGGTTGGGTCCTGTGATCTGCATGCTCAAGGACTGTGGATCTTCCCCACTCCCCCAGCAGCCATTCTTTTTTTTTTTAAATAACTATATATTTATTGAACTTTTTTATAATTTTACAACAATATACAACACAAACAATAACTTTAACATCAACAATAACTTTACAGTTAACCAACAGTTATCTTTCAAAAAAAGAATAACATTAAAACATATTCAGCAACTGTTCAAAATGGCATATATGAGTTTTATCAATAGCTATTGCATCGCATTAATACAATATAAAATCTTTATATTTAGCAGGTAGTTTAGTTACATTGTTTACATTAGTGACAATGTCCCCTTCTGACTGCAGCCCTCCAACCAATGTGGTCCTGCAACCCCAGGAATCAACTTTCCCAGATGCTGCAGAAGAGGGGAAAGCAGAGAAGATCTGCAGCTGTCAGAGCTTTTCACCAGCAAACCACTGGATCTAACCCACTGCCTCCCAGTTGTTACCCCCAGACATCATGGAGAAAAGCGCCCCCCCGCAACGCTGAAGTGCAGAGTTTTACCCTATAGATTAGCAGCAGCATTAACTAAATGAAGGCTTTAGTCTCTGCGATCCTGAAGATTTAATCCAAATCTTAATCTGTTGACTGCAATCTTCTGGTTTGTGAGAACAACATTTATTATATGTATTGCCTGCATCTTCTGATATATTCCTGCAGGTTTGCTCAGTGAATAGCTTTTAGAGATTCCAACAGCTTTTAATATTTGTATTTATTTAAAGATTTGATTTTTATACCGCCCATTTCCTGTGAACAGGGCTCAGGCCGGTGAACAACAGTAGATAACACAACACATCATATCAGTTAAAACATTTAAAATTCAGTCAAATTAAATCAGATGGCGATCACAATTTCCAGTTATGCTACCGCCTTGCCGGGGGGGGGGGGGGAGTAGAGTGCCAGCCAGAATGGATGCTAAATGTCTGGTAGAATATCTCTGCCTTACGTGCCCTGCAGAACTGCATCAAGTCCCACAGGGAATGGATGTTACTCGGCAGAGAGCTCCACCAGGTTGGGGCCAGGGCACTAAAGGTGGTCCCGTAGGTACATGGGCCCCAGACCATTAAGGCTCTTAAAGGTAAGCACCAAAACCTTTTTTTTTTTTAAGTTTTTATTGATTTTCTCTATAACAACATCTACTTCGCTAATTTCTAAGCTACATTTACCTTATACAGAGAGTGCTTTATCATTTGCTTAATACTACCATATAACATATAAAAATTATGAAGCATTTTAAACCTTGGTTAATTTTCAATTAGAATTGTTACTGCTGATATTAAGAAAAAACAAAAAAGCTATTTGACAGGCATACCCCTTTAGAGGGATGCTTAATTATACAAAGTATATGGAATACATAAGTGCAATTTTCAATAAAACAATTCAGTTCTTATTTCTTCTTTCGTACTCTTCTTGTCTTTACAGTCTCTTCTTGTACTTTTGGAGCTGCTGCTCCTTTTTCCGAGTCAGAAACTTCTTCTTCACTCTTGGAGCTGTCAAATCCGTAGATACTTTCTTGTGAAGCCAGTGAACCATCTGAGTCTCTCTCGTTTTTCTTTTCTTTGCTTTTTTCCCAAAATTTTTTTGCCTGTTGAACAGAGTCAATCTTATACTTTTTATCTTTGATGCTGAAGCTTAGTCCTTCCGGAACGTTCCACCGATAAATAATGGATTCAGACTGTAACCAAGATGTCAATTTCCCATAGGCTTTCCTTCTTTTCCTTATTTCGAATGGAATATCTTTCATCACTTTATCTTCTTCTCCTTTGATCTTCAGAACCGCTTTATTTGTGGTTCTAAGCACCACATCCCTTGTTGATTTTTTGGAGAACCTTATCATAATCTCACCAGGCAGGCTTTTCTTTTTAGTATAATCTGGATAGGTTCTGTAAACCATATCCATGTCGCTTTTTAATTCCGCTGCTTTTAAGCCTGTTACTGGTTCAAGCGCTTCGCTTAGCAGGTTTTTAAGGTCTTCTCCTTTATTCTCTGGCACATTCTGAAGTCTTAGGAAAAAATTCGATCTTTCCATCTGTAGTTTCAAAAGCTGATCAGAATGGAGGGCCTTTTCTTTCTCCGCTTTTTGTAGCCTTGAATCCTGATTTTTTACTGAAGTCTTTACTTCCAGAAGTTCTCGCTGCAGCTTCTCTGTAGTTTTATTCGACTCCTTTAGTTCCAGCTGCATTTTATCCATCTTGACGTTGAGAGCTGTCATTTGGTCCACTAGAGGTCGCAATAGCGAGGAGAACACAGTGCTCATCTCAGTGGTATCAACCTTTGAACTCGGAGCTGTACTTCCTAGTTTGGGGGAAGGTTTCGTTTTCCCCGCCATTGTTGAGGCTGTGCTTTTTGATGATAGTTAGATAAGATGAACGAAAGAAGCAAATTCTCAGGCTGCGCTTATGACTTTTTAAAGTTTATATCCTCTAAAGCGTGATGCTGCCATCCAGCAAGCCAAGCGTACTATTTTTCATGCAGTAACGCCACGCAAAGAGTCTTGTAAGTACGCCGGACTCGAGGGGGGGGGGGGTTCACTCCACCCGCCCGCTGTGCTCTGTTTATTTCACTTCAGACTCACGTTTATTCCATGCGTAACTGTAGTTCAAGCCTCATAGCTTCGCACTCTCTGCTGCTTCACGGATTTGTGCTTTCAGCCATACGGCTCCCGCGGCGGGGGAACCTATGGGGGTGATGAAAAGGGACCTCGATCCCCCGGTCGCCACCGTAGGGAGAGATCCCCTTCGTGCCACCCCAGGCAGAGCCCCCTCACTGGGGTCTCTGGGGGCTTGGCACCTGTCCAGAGCCCCTTCTTCCCGCCGGGTACGGATCGCGCTCCCCGCAGTTGCGGAGGAGCGCGTCCGCCATCATCGCAAGTCTTGCCGGAAGTCGGTAAGTACCAAAACCTTGAACCTGATCCGGTGCTCAACTGGTAGCCAGTGCAGCTTACAAAGCATAGGTCAAATGTGTGCTGTTCGCGGGGTCCCCATGAGGACCCACGCGGCTGCATTCTGGACGAGCTGAAGTTTCTGGGTCAGTCTCAAGGGAAGGCCTACATAGAGCAAGTTACAGGAGTCCAATCTGGAGGTAACCATTATGTGGATTACTGTGACCAGGTCAGGGCGGAACAAGTTGGGTGCCAGTTGCCTGACCTGGCGTAGTTGGAAGAACACCAATCTGGCCGCATTTGTGACCTGGGCCTCCACTGATAAGGAGGCATCCAGAATCATGCCCAAGCTCTCGACCACTGGAGCCGGTGTTAAGGGCACGTCCTTAAGAGCCCGGAGTCAGCACCCCAACCCTGAATCCTCCCTTCCCCAGCCACAGATCCTCCATCTTAGTAGGATTCAGTCTCAGCCAGCTCTGTCTTAACCATCCCACCACGGCCTCCAACCCCTCAGCCAAAACTGATGGGGCGCTATCCAGCCGGCCACCCATCAACAGATATAAACTGGGTGTTGTCAGTGTACTGATGACACCCCAGCCCAAAACTCCACCCCAATTGGCCAAGGGGGTGCATAAAGATGTTGAGCAACATTGGGGAGAGGACTGTCTCCCGAATGACCCCACAAACTATGGGGTGCCTAGGAGACACCCTTTCCCCTAGCACCATCCTTTGTCCCTGACCTTAGTGAAATGAGGTAGGTTACTTCAAGTCTACCCCACAAATTCTTACATCAGCGAGGCAGTGGGTCAGGAAGTCATGGTCAACCATGTTGAACACTGCTGCAAGGCTGAGGAGTAGCAGCAGTGACTCCTCGATCCAGCTGCCTGTGGAGATTGTTTGTGAGGGCAACCAGTGCCATCTCCATCCAATGGCCAAGGTGAAAGCTGGATAGGAATGGATCCGGTATCCAGTAATATCTCAGATTTTTTTAAAAAAAGGTGGCTTCTAGCCACGATGGTCACAAACCAAAATACAGAGTCATAAGAACATAAGAGAAGCCAATGTTGGATCAGGCCAGTGACCCATCCAGTCCAACACTCTGTCACACAGTGGCCAAAAACACCAGGTGCCCTCAGGAGGACTAGCAGTGAGGCCAGGACACTAGGACCCCTCCCACTGTTGCCCCCCCCCCCAGCAAAGTCTGAAAAGATCAATAATGACAGAGCACAGTTAGTGAGCCAAATCATATTTTGCAGGGTTGGGATTGCTATCAGTTAGCTCTAAAACAAACTGCCCCATTCTGGATTCAAACCAACGATCCATCTGGTCCAATACAGCAAACTGACTGATAGCAGCTCCAAAACCTGAGGTAGCGATTAGTACCCTAAAAAAGAAAAAAGAATTCCTCCGTTTGAAATACAAACACTGAAGCAGCAGCAAAGCCAACGGTTGATCTATGTTTGCCTTACGGGCGAACATGTAAATCATTCAGAGAAAGCCAGAGAAGTTCATCCCCAAAATAAAGTCAAATGACGCATTGTGACCTACCTGCACGAGTGTACCACCACTATGAGTTTATTCCTTTGTGAGCTGTGACGAATTGTTAACTGGATCTGCCCCAGCGGAGACTGTCCTAATGTCGTGCCGCTGTGAAAAGCATCACAACACCAGTAATCAATATTTAACAGCCAAAGAAAGCAATCTCGCACACACTTGACATAAACATGTAGACAACTTGTATTCTTTTAAAAAAGCGCAGATAGCTCTTCCTTTGGAGAGCCAGTTTGGTGTAGTGGTTAAGTGTGCGGACTCTAATCTGGGAGAACTGGGTTTGATTCCCCACTCCTCCACTTGCACCTGCTGGATGACCTTGGGCAAGCCATAGCTCTGTACCAGCTGTTCTCTCAAGGACAACTCTGGAAAGAGCTCTCTCAGCCCCACCTACCTCACAGGGTGTCTGTTGTGGCAAGGGAAAGGAGTTTGTAAGCTGCTCTGAGACTCTAAGTGAAGGGCAGGATCTAAATCCAATCTCCTCTTCTTCTAGATTTCTAAACTGCTATACTTGTCACTAATGGATTCCAAGAACAGTCATATGGCAGTGCTGTTTTATCTCACCCTTTTTTCTTTGAGCACGTGCTTAACCACTTGCGGGATGCACATTTACAATCTAACACTTTAGAGCAATGGCTACTTTCAAATCCAGACAGTGTGCATGTCCAGGAATGCCTATCATATTCAGATAATGTGTGAATGGGCCATTATCTTAAGGAAAAACTGCTTCTTTTTATACAATGTTAAAAGCTGCAAAGGTAAAATAATGCGTTCTGTTTCACTCTTAAGACCACACGTAGGAGTGGAGAAACACTTGTAAATTCAGAAAAGCACGGAGCCAATACAGAGAACTCATGGTGAGCTCTCCAGATCAGCTTTATAAAAAAGGGATCTTTATATTGCTCCTCAGCTCAAGTCTGAAGCACCCATCAGGAAAAGTAAGCCGAGGCGCCAATCAGAATGGTATTTTATTTAGGTCAGTTTTAAAGCAGATCCGCAAAGTGGAATATAAGAATGTATGAAGACCCTGTTCACCTTTAACCTTGGATCTAAACTTTCCAGTAGAAGAGGAAGAGGAGGAGAAGGAGAAGTAGAGTTGGATTTATATCCCGCCCCTGCCGTAAGAGCAGCTTACAATATCCTTTCCCTTCCCCTCCCCACAACAGACACCCTGTGAGGTAGGTGCGGCTGAGAGAGCTCTTTCAAGAACTGCCCTTGAGAGAACAGCTCTGAAAGAACTTCTAACTGACCCAAGGTCACACCAGCAGCTCCATTTGGAAGCGTGGGGAATCAAACCCAGTTCTCCCAGATTAGAGTCCACACTCTTAATTACTACACCAAACTGGCTCTCACAATGTGCAAGCTATTTTTTAAAAGTGTTATTAAAATACAGGGGAGGTTCTACATTAGCAAATTGTACACTTTGCCATCAGCAATCTCTGAGGGTCATTATAACCACATCCCTTCAAATAATTAACTATGTCTTTGTGGTGCAAGGGTTATGGAGACCCCTGTGCTGTTTTGCAATCATTATAAATAAGTCAGAGATGAAGTAAGTGCTACACCAGGCCATGGTACCAGGCCAAGCAGCAGAGCAGATAGTTACTTCTTTTATTGCCAGGGACAACATAGACATCACTGAAAAAGTGGTTTGTTTAGTACAGCCATTGATCCTGAACGCTGAAAGAACTCTATTGATCACACATGCACCACTGCTATAGTTTGTTTTAATGACTATATTACTGAAGCTCTGTTGATGGTGTAAATAAAGCTTTGTGTACTTATACTGGGATAAATTTTTTAACCTCTAAAGTGGGGGGGGGGAAATTATCAGAATGTCAACACTTAACTGATACACACTCTACCCATGAATATTACATCTGTTTACATTAGCAACAAATATTCTTTTTTGCTAGTACTGCATGTTCAATTCAGCCATGTCATAGTGAAATGCGCTTTACGTTCTTCGCAGATCAACACCACCAGCTATTACCTAATTTGTATTCCTTATAATGCTAATGTTAGGAAACTCAGATTTAGATTCTCTGACTACGGCTGAGATTCTAATTTCAAAAAAAAGAATAAAACTGCCACAGAACTGCAAACCGCGTAGACACTGTAAACAGTGGTTTTGTTTTTATCTCAAAAGCAACAGTTTCATTGAAGAGATCCACTGATTTCTTATTTGCTGTTGTTTTTCATTCTTAAATATTTTTTCTTGGGGTATGGGGCTGTTAAACCTGAATAAAGTGAATGATCCACTGAATATATTTTGCTTTGAACTTTTAGGAATTAGAAAGGCAACTTATTTCAGACTGATTCCACTCCAGTAGCTCCTTAGAGACCAACAAGATTTTGGGGGGGGATATGAGTTTTCAAGAGTCCAAAGGACTGGAATCCAGCTGTTCTATTGCAGACCAACATGGGACATGCACCTCTGGCTCCTACCAAGCCTACAGGGTTGTCCCCCCTGTCTGTCCCTCTCCCCCTCCTCTCCCTTATGTACATATATGTAATTTAAAAAAATTAGGATTGTACTTTTCAAGTTGTCTTAGTCGCTGTCGTAGCTCCTGAGTAGCGATGGGTAGTGATATGTCCGAGGCGATACTTGGAGTAGGCTCTTTGATGGAGAGATGGCTGGGTGAATAGCTCAGACTGGAGGCCAGGAGACTGGAGGAACTCCTGCTGAGATCTGTTGGCCACTGAGGACTGGGATTAGGGGGATGGCTTTTTTCAACCACATCAGTCTTTTTTTCAGTGTCCGTTACTGCGGAAGCAGGGGCAGGCTTGTTTGAGTCAGCTGGTGGAGAAACAGGGACCTGAGGCTTGAAAGAACCTTTTCTCCCATCTTTGGAAACAGAGGGCCTCTTCACTTGGGCCGAGTGTTGGTAGTCTGCAGGCCTATCTTGTCTTTGAAGAGAAAGGATCTACAAGCAATTAGAACAAAGACCACTACATTAGTTTTTTGCTACAGTAGAGAAGGTAACAGATATTTGTTTGTACTGAGTTCACAGGACACTTGAAGGTAACAACAGCTGCAAAATCCACCCGTTAATAGAAACTTGTCTACAAAAACAGGTTATGAAGCAGCCAATCCATCCAGTTAACCAGGGGCAAGACTGCATCAGTAGAGTGCCCCGTGAGCCAACTACTCACGCTGTCCACTTGCTTTTGAACAGAGATCACTGAAAGAATCCCCAGTGCAATCCCCCTCAGAAAAAAAACAAAACATTGCATCTGAACTCCTTGCCATCCTCTACTTCCTACTCTGGCATGAGAAACTGGAGAAGAAATTGAGTAAACTAGAGATCCATGTGACTTTCCGTTAAATGAAAATGGATTGTACTCAGGTTGTGGTACAAAACCATCTTGTCTCTGTTTTTAGTATCTATAAGCATTTAAAAGAACACCCAGAAATCCAGCTTCCCCCACACATCCAGTATCACACTGTAAATCTGGAAAGAAACAAGGGAGGGAAGGGCTACCCGTTGCTACCCGTCAGAGCCCTGGAGCAATCAGTTCCCAACAACAGTCATTCAGAATAAAAGTTTATTGAGACACTGAAGGTATCCAGACTCTTTACGTCCTGTGTTAGAACTGAGCCAAAAGCACACAAAGCTGCAATTATACTATTATTAAGGTATGTTCTAATAGCCTAGGGCCAATCACCTCTAAGCTAAAGGCCCACCGAAAAAAATAACAGTGCACTATTCCCAAGAGAAAGCTGACACCAGGGGAAAGAGGAGCTCAAGGTTACATGGCTGAGCTAAATGAGATAACAGGGATGCAAGCGGCAAGCAGGCAAAAACGAAAGCAGACATTCCAGTCTCCCCCTCACCTCCCATGGCTACCAGGCTCGATGCACCGAGCAGGGGTTGACACTACCTTTCCTATACTATGTAAGGATGGAACCAGTCTTCAGTCACATCACAAAAACGAT
This sequence comes from Lepidodactylus listeri, assembly GCA_029233225.1. Taxonomy (NCBI): domain Eukaryota; kingdom Metazoa; phylum Chordata; class Lepidosauria; order Squamata; family Gekkonidae; genus Lepidodactylus; species Lepidodactylus listeri. Next base: position 16,122,099 of record JARCFY010000012.1, read on the forward strand.
TTATTTGCTGATGCAAACTGATTGTATAAAAATCCTGATTATATCAAGCCTTAATTTTTATATTTGACCTAGCAACTTCACAGGATATGTTTGTTTTCACCAAAAGAAGTATATTACAGAAAGTCAGACACGCTCTTTCCATAGTTTACAGAGTTTTCTTTTTCTATTGGTTTACTTAGGTCTTATGAATACGAACATGAAGCTGCCTTAGGGCAAATCTACACCTCCCCTCTGAAGTAGTTTGACTGCTGTCTTTTCCTACACTCATTTCACACTGGTGTCAAATTTCACTTTGTTTTTTTCCCCCTGGGTCTGAACAGCAGTAAGCAACTGGATCTGTTTAAAGCAGTACAATGCTAACTTGACCACAGGCGGGGTATAAATCGAAAAAATAAATAAATAAAATAAATTAATTAACAAATGTAGATGGTGATTTTTAAACTAGAACAAGTATGGTTTGAAACTAGAAACAGGTATAGACGGGTTTTTTTTTGAAACTAGAATGATTCCAGCAGCTTCTTTTATACTTAGTAATTGCTTAAGCAATAGGAAGCAGAGGGCAGGAATAAAAGAACAGTTCTCACAAAAGGAGGGAAGTAAGTAATGCGTGCCCCACCCAAGGATATTTCTTGGGACTGGGACTGCCATTAGAAGAAGAGACACTTAAGTTGAAGGAAGTCTCCTTGGAGGATGGTTGGATCCACACCACTGAAAGAGACAATTACAGTACCCTGAGTGCAATCTTCATGCTTATAGTGCTGTTTGGACCAGAGTTGCTCAGATGGAATCTCTGATGCATAGTTAAATCTTCGCTTGCCAGGAGCTGGTTTAAAGGAAGCTTGAAATGTCCCAAGGAGCACTGGTGCTGATCATCCTTGACCTACAGGAATAGGAGATAAAATACATCACATTGAGGAATTTAAAAAAAAGAACAACCTCAAGTTCACAAAGACAAACAGATACATTTTACAACAACATCCCCTTATCACTAACCACTCCATACTTCTTCACTAAGTGCTTCTGACTGCATTAGAAGCAGAGTGGAGTGCATGTTTTATTAAGCTGTCTTAATCCTTCTGAAAAGGCAAGCATATACGAAGATAATGAATTCAAGCAAACAAACCAACAAACCCTGAAACAAAACCGTCCAGCAACAATCTAGTTTGGTATTTGTTGTTCATCTGAGACTAAGTTATTGAAAAAAGTCCACCCCACCAAATTCTACGATACCAAAAGCCAAATATGCTGTGATCAAGCTATACAAAATGTCATTATCTGATCCATTAAATCGTGCATTAGATAAAACATTCAGCATTAGTGGAAGAGACATTTCCAAGACTACATTACTCATGCTAATGTAGGAACTGTAACAACAATGGAATGTTTATTTATTTACTTGAAACATTTATTAACATTTATTATTTTTCCTTGAGAACTCAAGGCAACTTACAATAGAAGCAAAAAAATTATTTTAAAACACAATAAAACAACGAGTATAAAAACCATAAAAGTCAACAATTTAAAAACTACAGTTAGGACTGCCAATAAATAAAAACTAAGTCAGTCAAATTTAGTTCTAAATAAAGGTGTCCTCAACTGCATCCTGAAGACTGACAATGAGGGACCCAGGCACCCCTCCTGGCGGGGGTTGTTCTATAGTGGTGGGGCTGCTACTGAAATGGCCCTCTCTCATCCGCCCACCCAATGAGCCTCTTTGATGGGTGAGACAGTCAGGAGAGCCCCTCCCTGTGATCTTAGTTCCTAGGCAGAAACAGATGGGAGAAGGCAGTCCTTCAGATACCTCTGCCCAAAGCCATATAAGGCTTTACTGGAACTGGACCATAGCTCATGGGTACCGGAAGTTATTACTCTGGGACAGAAAGGTTAGGACTAGTCTAGACATGGGAGGCAAAGATCACAGAGTGAAAAGCAAGAACCATTTACCTCCACTTCTAGCTCTTGTCGCTTGGGGTTGTGAACAAAGAAAGTGAAGTTTTCTTCCCAGACAGGTTCATTGGTCTTGTAGCGAATCTGTTCGCAAGAGGATTCAGGGTATAAGATTTCTGTTAGAATTCACAGGTAAAAAAGATAAGCTCAGCTTCTGCAATTGCTTTGAGACTTTCATGTGTACGCTCTGAAAAAAGGACAGCATCCATATCATAAAATCAAACATGAAAGCTCACAGCCAGTTTAGTGAAATATCCATTGGAGATCATTTGAGACTTCTTTACCAGTCTACTGTAGGGCCAGTTTAGTGTAGCTGAACTGTGTGGGCTTGAACACAGGCAACTTCAAACACCTGCTTATGCCAACTAGCTCAAACAGAATTACACCCTTTTAAACCCAGTAAGGTCAATGGCCTTACCAGGATATAACTCTGCTTAGGATGTCACTGCACGTGGCCCTGGGAAAGTTATCATATCTAAGTTTAACCTGATTCACAAGGTCATTAAGAGAACTAAAAAACCCCCGACCCTAACATAACCCTATGTTCCTTGAAGGAATGGCGGAATATAGAATTAGTAAACAGAAAAACATTCATGATGGGTTACAATACACACTTCCGGCATTTACCTTTGATCTAATGTACCTTTTTCACAGCAAGAAACTAGCTGCTGAGTAGGTGTGACAAAATAGGAAGAAAAATTGTGAAGTAGTTTCACTGAAATTATAACCTGGCAAGCACTCAGGAACATCTACTGGTATACTGCTAATACTGAGGCAGCCGCTGCACTGGCTGTTTGACTAATTCAGTCCCTGCTCAGTTCATATACACAAGCTGGGCAGCTGTATTTTGTTCTGTGTAATCTTTTCCATATATAGGATTATGAGAAGACGTCTCCATATCAAGTATGCTTTTCCCTATTACAGAACACAACAGCCACCAGCCATTTCTGTGATACTGGTAACACTTCCCCCAGCAACTGTGATCACAGAAATAATTACTATTAGAGATGGGCACAAATTGGTTCATGAACTGAACTTGGGCTGGTTTGAAGTTCGCAAATTGATGTTCGGGCAGGGTGCCTTCCTTGAATGTTTTTCAGGCTTGTAGCTGGTTTGGTTTGGCTGTTTGGGGCCAGCCTTTTAAAACTGACAGTTGAGTGGCACGGGGTCTGCTGGTCAGCTGTCAGGTTTAACTGGCTGCAAGCCATTAAATCCCTCAGCTCAAAGGGGGGAGTGAAATCGACCAGTTAAATGGCTGCCAGCCATTTAAAACTAACAGCTGGCCGGTAGACCCGGTGAACTGTCAGGTTTAAATGGCTGTGAGCCATTAAACCTCTTGGTTTCACTCCCCCTTGAAGCGGGGGGAAGCGAAACCAACGGGTTTAATAGCTGCAAACCATTTAACACTTCCCAGGCATTCTCCCCCTTTCTCCTGCTCTGGTGAGCAACAGCCATAAGAAACATGGAAGGGAAGTTCCTTCCAGGGTGGTCCCCGCCCCCTTTCTCCCAGTGATGGCTCGCTGTGGCTGGGAGAAAGGGGGAACCAAATTTGCCAGACTGGCTGGGTTTGGGTGGTGCCCTTTTGGGTCGGTTCAGGAGCTGCCCCAAACCCCAAACTGAACCACTTTTGGGGGGTTCATTCCCATGCCCAATTACTATGTCCAAGCTCTGCCAGCTTCATATATGACTATGTACCCTGAACATGCCCTCTTTTGGTTCAGACATATGAACCACTCCTTATTCTGCTTCTCAACTGAGGAGAGGACTGTTAATTTGTTTCAGAGATGATGGCAAGTTCTCCTAGTTCATACAATCATGATTTACTGTGGGATCACTGATTTACTGTAGATGTGTGGTGTTGTATGGCAGGTGTGTGGTGTTGCATGGAGTGGTGGTTCACAAATTAAAGGTACAGTGGAGAATATGCCAACAAGGCTGTACCATTATGCAAGCTGATGCTGAGAAATGATGGCGCCAAACTGCTTTTTAGTCACAAAAATCTCAGTTTATATGGGCAAGGAACACGCAAACCCTCTGCGACAGATTTAGACGGCTGAAGCTTACCTTACTTGTTTGTTCCTTGATTCCAACAGTCAATGAGACAAGTGGATTGGGGTTGCTGTTAACTTTCTTTCCTGACTGCAGAAGAGGAGAGGGGGAAATCAAGCTTCTTTAAGCACCTTATTATGGTTCCTATTTAAGTCAAACAGTGCATTTGAACCCTGCCCTCTGTCTCCTGTCCACGGCTACAAAATAGTCTTTACGAATGGCTGTATATGCACATTCAGAGGTTACACACCCATACACCTTTACCTTGAAATGTTTTATGAAAAATACACACACACACACACACACACACACTCCTTTCCGCATTCTCTGTCCTATGCATTTTGAATCAAACCGTTTTACAAAATTCAACCTGTCATTCTTTAATGAGCACTTCAACCCCCAAAGCCAATGAAGCAACATTAGAACAAATAAATGAATGTTGCAGACTGCATGCAAATGGGGGATATGGAGAAAGCGCAAGCTCAGAAAGCTTAGTATATAGATGTATGATGGAATATTATGGTTAAGCTGTACACTGGAACCGTAAAACTTCTTTTGTGGGCAGCAAAGGAGGAAGGCATACTAAGATTTCCTTTTAGGTTTACCCAACTCTCACTAGAGACCAACCATCTGTCATGTCTGAGCCTTGCTCATCTGCTGTATAGCATTAGATCAAACTGCAAAAACAAACAATGATTTACAATCATTTGAAAAAAATGGAAACATTTCCCAGTCATGAATGTCTGTTAACACACTTTGCATTGAGCTACCAAAGAAAATCTTTCGTTAAAACAAAAAGTACATACAAGAGTTAAGCTCGAGCATCTAGTAATGCTGTTAAAATATTAAAGTCTGCCATCAAAGTTGTTAATAGTTTAATTGGAATATGATTCCAGGAAAAGATTAACATGATTAAACAAGAAGTTAGATATTCATTTTAGATTCAACTTAATTATTGTGTGGGGACCACAAACGTATATTTTTAATTAAACAATAAATCATCCGTTATTCTGAGTAAAAAGAGATTTGTGTTTAGCGTTCACTCCTCCCTAACCTCTTCTAAAATCCTGCTTTCTACTGTTTACCCCACGGAACATAGTTTAAGATCTGATTACTATCATGTGAGCTCATGTGATGTATTAATTCCTATCAGATTACATGTTCTTACTTCATATGAAAGATCTGATTCCTGTACAAATATTCCATTTTAAAGACAAATATACAAATGATATTGTAAACCATCTATAGTGTTCAGGTGTGGAGAAGTTAAATTGGTCCTTCAAATTCTTCTTCCCTAGAACATGACCCCAAAATGCAGATTGTTTAGCAATTACTCTATTTCTTGTTTCTTACCATCTACAAATTTTCTCCAAGTTACTCTATTTTGTTTCCCTGTATGCTTCAGTTAGGATCAAAGCCCAACGCTTCTTTAGCATATAAAAAAGCATAAGGATAAGAGAGATTTTTTCCCATCATCCTGGAGGTACAGACGTAGGTGAGAACTCTTCCAATAGAGGGAATCTCTGTATATTTTGCTTTCTCACAGAAATTAGGTGCTTATTAGATTTTTACACTTCTAATTCAATGACTTCAGTATACCAGGAAAACAAACAGAAGAAAGCAACCTTTCCCATTTAACCTCTGTAGTGTTTTACAGTGAATATAAATCCCTGTACAATGAGATCCATAAATTGTGTCTGGACATTGTTTCTAACAGCCAGTGTCTTTTTTCTACTCACCTCCTGATTGATGAGTTATACTGGGAAAGGGAAGCAGGTAGGGCATGCGCAGTTGTAGCAAACGTTGACACTGCTACTGTGTCCTGGCATCACTCACAACCAATGCTCCCTCTAAGTTGTGGAGTCTTGTGAGCAAAAACTCTACTTTGTGAGCTACTGGCATTCAAGTTGTGAGCGAGCGATTTGGTTGCTGCATAAATTAGTTTGCTCTGGAGCCATCCTTCCTGAGCTAAGGCAAAAATGTGTGAACTGGAGGCTAAATTAACTGTGAGCTAGCTCACAGTAGGTCAGCTTCGAGGGAACACTGCTCACAGTCTGGTGCTATTTTGAAAAAGGCATACTGTTTCTTGGTGCTGCCTATATTTTTTGTTTCTTTGCTGGCATATACTGGAGCTTTCCCCTCAATCCTCTTCAGAATTATGAACACCGCTAGCAACAATCTGGGGGCTGCATTTGTGTATCCCAGCCTGTGAGTAGAAGGGTGGCCCCAAAAGTAATTTACCAACACTAATTAGCTCACAGTTTGTGTTTTTCAGTTTCTTTCTGTTCCCCAAGTACAGTTTTGTCCTTTGAAGAGTTCATCTTTCAATGCAATCTACTAATGCCTCACTCAGGCACAATATAGTTCAATTTGAAGATCAATGAGCCTTAAATGATTTGTCTGAATTGTGACTGAAGAACTCAGCAGATGGTTGGAACAAGGCAAAAGCGGACCCTAATGGCTTTCAGTAAAAACGGACTGTTGAAAAATTCTCTGAAATTCAGTACTTTGAAAAAAACACAATGATGCCACTAAAGCACACTGAACAGTGGAGTTTAGTAGTTCCACCTACTATGTGAGCTTTGTTCTTGAAATTCGCTTAGTTCTAATCAAGGAACTGGAATTAGATCCAAAGGCACCCTTCCTCTAATGCAAAAGCACTTCTGCTAGCAGAATGGCACTTCTGCTGGTGGGTGGCACAATGTTTGGAAACCCCTCACTTTGCCCCCAGCACTGTTCATGAGGGTCTACTAATCCTAAACATCAGTTTTCAAGGGATGGGTGAGTGACAGAGAACCATTCAGTTACCTTCCTTTCCTGATACAACCCTTCACGTATTTCTTATGTACACAACGCAACAACTGACAGTTTTGCATCTGCTCTCTGACAGACAAACTGTGCATCACTGTGTTTGGCCTTTCCTTCTTGGTACCAGTTATTAATGATCTTCTGGCACAAGAAAGCATTGGGTGGCATTAAAAGTTCATTGCAGACAACCATGTCTCCAATTAATGCTGCAACTTGAAATGGAAAACTATTAGTTTTACCTTCAGGGCTTTCTGAACAGCAGACTTCTTCAAGGCGTCTGGATTATAATCTAATGGATTATTCTTTTAAATCAGAAGAGAATGAACATACAAAGGGTTAATAAAAACATGCAATAAAGCAGTACCGCTTGGTTAATTAAGGATGTACAACAGGAGACCAAACAAAACACTTTCAGGACAAACAGAGGAAAAACAAGGGAAAGGTTATCCAAATAATATAACAAAGCCTTCTGTTCTCGTTCCCTCGACACCTTTCAAACACAGCTCTACCCCGCCCATGAGGTTTCATATGTTCTTCCCTTGTTATTCTCTTGGCAGCACATCCTTTTCAAACCATTACAGTACAACAAACTTTCCTATTTGAATTAGAAATAGGCTGATGCATTGGCCATGGAAATAGGAATGGACTTAAACAAGATTACACTGACCTCTGACCATTTCCATTAACTAAACAATTTTTCATTTTATTTCAGTAATAACTGCGTCACCCTGAAAATGATGGGACAAGCCATAAAGCATTAAAGCATATTTGCAATGCTACTAGCTTGGGGAGAGAAAGGTTTTGTTTCACAAATTAATGAAGGGCTTTAAAATAAACTAAAATGGGAGGAGTTCAGGGTGCTGTGTCATTCCATAGTTTTTAAAACAGAACATCCTGCAATTGGAAAATTCTGTTTCAAAAGCCATGGCATTCACACTGCACGAAAACACAAATAATGTAACAGTTCTGCAGTCGTGCTGTAATCCAAGACAGGCAGAGCAAGCTTTAAAAATTTGTCCCTGAAAAGAACTGTTTTTTGGGGGGGAATCCATTGCAACTGAATTTTGACTTTTAAAAAAGAAAAACGCTGTTTTGTTATGAAGTCAACAGACACATTCAGTTGTCTCTATATTGTCTCAGGGTACAGCAGGAGCTTGAGAGAAAGAAGGCCATGCAGAAAATTGATGACAAGCCTACAGATGTGGCAGTAATAGATCCAAAATTCTTACTTGGGTGGACAGGCAAGAACAGACATAACAACCTATGTGTCAATATAGAAGTGAAGGTGTTTATTTCCCAGGGTCACAAGGACCCCCTGAAGAATGATATTGAAGGGAGTTCTACTAGAAGGAACAGGCTTGGACTACTGGGTCTATTTTAGTCAGACTTCTTGGCCCAAGGGAGATTCTTCTCTCCACTCAGCCTTGCAGTTCCAGCTTTACTCTGCAGAAAAATCGGCAAACTTGACCAATGACAAGAATCCTGTATGAGAGGCAACTACGTAGGAATCTGGACCATCTCACCATGTGAACTATGAGAATATCCATAAATGCACTGAAACAGAAATATGACTAGTAAGACATTTTTAAAAGAAAAAGCATTTTTAGTTGCTACCTTGTCCCTGCCTGGAATTGAAATCATCTCCCCGTCCCCAAGTCCTCTTTCTACACAATGGAAAGCACAAGCCTTCCCAATATTTTTGCATGAGCTCATGAACTTAATGACTGTTAAAGCTGGTGATCATGCTGAACTTGTGGCTTGCGTTGACTATTTAAAAAGTTCTTCCCAAGCACTCTAACAGCCTTGATCAAAACAAAAATGGGTGGCAGAAAGGATTGCAAATTGTAGGCCCTTGTCATATAAATAACTATAATGCCTACTAAGAGAATGTTATCTTAAGAAGAAAGACGAACCTCTTCATAAATTAGGTGAAACGGCATTTAAAAACAACATGTGCCATGACTTTGTTGAATTTTCCAGCTTAGTCTTTATTTTTGCTTCTGAGGTAACTGCTTACCACTTAATGGAGAACAGTGCTTGTAAAGGAGACGCATGTACTGTGGTATTCTGGCATACAGCAGAGCTAGGCTGTGTTATTGTAGCATACACTCTGTGCCCTGCCCTTTCATGTGCAAATTTTCTCCATGCACCTCCAGTCCAGTTTCAACGTAACTACTGCCTAATTTGAATCAAGGCAAGGACTATTTTCAGAACACAAAGTCAGCTTTGGCTCTCAAAGTTTAGAAAGATACCTAGTCGCATTTTATCCCTAGCTGGGGAACACACATCTACAACACAGGTTAGGTAGAAGAAACTGGACAATTTGCATGTGAGAGAGCAGGGTATGTGCAATCCCATGGACTGCTCTTGGTCCCCACCTGTTTCTGCTATGGGCCAAAGATTAATACCAGTCTCCACATAAAAGATGTTTCTGAAATATGGTACAAGATTAATGTTAAATTTTTAAAAAAATAATTAAATTTTAACTTCCGCCACTGTTTTCTATCGATATATTGTCGACAACTTTAAGTATTGTGTTTTTCAAATAACACGGAAAAGAATAAAGCTGTTGCACCATTATGGGACCTACACATGGCACCATCTCCTGTATTATTATTCGCATTACGACATTTTTAAAAAATAGCTTCTCAAAATATCATGCCTGAGGGGAAAAAAAACAGGGAGCCTTCCAATGTTCCCGCTAATTTTTTCTCCCTACTGAGCAGAGCCATTCACATCCTGAGCAGAATATAACTGCTGTAATCCTAAAATGGCAGTGCAAGACCCTGCATGGTTACAGACTGCTGATGAGTGGGGCTTCCTGTATGAATGAGTGGCCACTCACGCACACAGCTTAGAGGGAACAGTGCAGCCATCCCATCTAATAGCCTATCTCAGACAATGTCCACATTATCTCACAGTTCTCCCAAAATCAGCATTCGTATGTTTCTAGACTGTAAGGGAGTAGTTGTGATACTTTATCAGAACTCAACAATCCCAGCCAGGATTTCAAAAGTTTAAGGAGGGAATCAATTCACCCAAATAAATAGCAACTTGGTGCAAGGATGTGTGAAGCTTATATTGAGGTGGGCAAGACTTAACTGTTTTGCAACCCTCTGCTTATGAGCATTGTTATGCTCACAAAGAGAAGGGAAAAGAGGAGGCAGTATTTCTCAGGGAAATGTCCGAAACTGAACTACAGTTTTGAAGATCAATGAAGCTAGCTGCCTTTGAGATTAGACTCCAAAGGAAACAAACTCATATATGAATGGGTGCTTGACATTACAACTGGGAAACCAATGCGCACTGCCTGAGCTCCTCAGAGGAAAGGCAGGATGAAATCTGAATGAAATAAAATAAGAACAGGAAAATATGAATAGGTACACCAGTCTGATGCTTTCTAGCTTCGATTACATGACTAAATGTATTTAGGCCTTTTGTAGGATTGGAATCTAAACATGGACTCTAATCATATGAAGGAAGCATTCACTGTTCATAATCCCTAAATCCTGACACCTGATATGTAAAACATAATTAGCTTTGTAATATTTTATAAGCCTATTTTTTTGGGGTATACCTGCTCTGCAGGGCTACTTTTTGGGTATACCTGCTCTGCAGGGCTACTTTTTAAGCTGCATTATTCCTACCAAGGACCATAAAAGAGTTTACAAGAGGACAGGGAATGTGGGGAAAACACAATTAATTTTCAGCTTTAACTGTGCACAGCTTGAGCCAAATGAAAGATTCTTCACATACAACACACAAAATACTTGCAATTAACTTTTCAAAGAAATCACAAAAAGAGGTTGACTTTTACACTTCATGACAGTTTCATTTCTCTGCAAGCAAATGCCAGCATTTCTTCAAGTGAACCACGCAGACTAATGGGAAATAACATGCTAATCTTTGAAGAATGCTAACTTTTTTAAATGACTTACCTAACAAACTAAGCTGGTAGCACAGTTTGAATGCAGTAAAAAGTATAACCAATGCACGCTTGAAAACCATGCATGAAAACAAAAATTGCATGCTCTGCCATTCCATTATTAGGACTAAGTGGGTTTTAGCAGCACCAATCCACTCTGATAGGTTAAAAAAAAAAGAATGTATGTAATATATATAACACCCAAGAACTCACAAATAGTGTGCTATAGAGTGAGGTAGTATTTTCACAAAAGACTAGTCCCGATGCTCTCCTCTCTTTTAAGTATCCACACCCAAAGTTTCCCTCGTAGATACTCTTTAAGAAGATGGAAATGGAAGGAGAAAGCAGAGAGTGATGGGATTGGGGCAGCATAAATGCACAAGCAGCTTTACCTTTAGCACAGTTAAGGAAAACAGTCAGAAGAGTCTGAAATTACTGATTGGCACAAAAAGTCATTAGCACTGAAAGGCATTGTTTCCCCAATCGCTTTCACATTACAGTACCATTTGAATGACAAATCATACAACCTTTTCAAGGGCAGTTTGATTACACCTTTCATACCTAACATCTTTCCAGTGGTTTTTATTACAGGTACTTCCGTACAACTAATGTTAGTGTTAAACGGACCAAGTATTCTAGATCTCTGCGAAGCAATTCCATGTAATTTCCTTAATCACCCAAGTGTGGCATGTCTACAGATTACTAGAGAGGCCTCATTGTGCAGACAATATAAAGGGGAAGACAGAGTTCCAAAGAAAACTTTAAGTGCCTTACCAAAAAAATAAAACAAATTTCAAGATGGGTAGCCGTGTTAGTCTGTAGCAATAGAAAAGAGTAAGAGCCCAGTAACGCAAAAGTTGCGGTAGGGTATGAGCTTTCGTGACTCTCGAAAGTTTATACCGTACCACAAGTTTTGTTAGTCGACAACAACAAACCTTTATTGGCATTGAGAGCACAAAACATTATGGGGAAGCAGCAAAATGCCAGGATGCATCAATCACTTGCACTGTGGCTATTCAATCCTCGTCTTCTGATTGCATAATGTAAAATTTTCGCAACAGCTTCCATTGTTCGCAATTAGAATTAAACAGAAGAAAGTGAATAATTGAGTCATCAGAATGATAGCACTCACCATCTAAGAATGGAGTAATAAAATGAGATCGAGTATCCCTATAAATAGGGACAATAAAGCATAATGTGAATAGTGGATTCAATATCTTTTAGAAAACAAGGGCAAAGTCGGTTTACATTTTGTTAGTCTTTAAGGTGCTACTGGACTCTCACTCTTTTTTACAGCTAAAAAAATCTGCTCACGCGTTTTGCTTTTATCTCTTGCTTGCTCACACAAATTTCTGATACAGGAATGTTCTCGAATTATATTATATCTTTATAATTTTAACTTAAACAAGCTAAAATGTGTATCATAAGTTAACTTTGGAGACTTTCGTATCCAGTCAGATCCTGTGTACCTATATGCATTGCCAGCCCTTATTTATAAGCAACAATATATATTGTAAGCATGCCCTAAAGGATTTATTCAAAAGTTTCAAACCCCTTCTGTGAAACAAATTTATTATAAATATATGCAACAAAAGGGGAATCTTAAAGGACTGCTCACCATAACCACAGGAGATTTAAGAAGTTGCTAACTGTGATTTTCTGTTCTCTCCATCCCCAAAACACAATCAGAAATATAAGGATCAGCTGCACTTTAATCAATAAGGTATATTTAGGAAGTAGTATCTGTTTAGAAGTTTACTATATCTAGTATAAAAGTTTTACACCACAGCCTTAACAGCTATGTAATAAGATGTGGTGCAGTGGCTCAAATGGTTAAGATGCTGAACTGAAGACTGGAAGGTTGGTAGTTCAGCAGTTCAAGACCCGGGTGCTGCATGACGGAGTGAGCTCCCGTCTCTGGTCCCAGCTCCTGCCAACCTAACAGTTCGAAAGCAAGAAACTGCAAGTAAATAAATAGGTACCACTTCAGTGGGAAGGTAACAGCGTTCTGTGCGCCTTGGCGTCTAGTCGTGCTGGCCACATGACTACAGGTCTTTGGACAGCGCTGGCTCTTCAGCTTGGAAACGGAGATGACCACCGCATCCCTAGAGTCGGATTTGACTGGCTTTTGAGCAAGGGAAACCTTTACCTAGTAAGATTATCCCTGAACAGTTTACTCAGTTTAACTATACCACAGACACATAAGATTCTCCCAAGTGTAAGCAGCATGTACTTTGAGGCCACCACTATCCATTTTTTACTTCACCTTTTGAAATACTGTCATCACCAAGTTAAACTTTATTGGAATGAACCACCTCCCACAGACACTCCTTAAAGAAAAGTGAAAGCACGCAACACCTCCATACTTAACAAATTCACTGTGGAGATATAAAAACTGGAGCCAGGAGGTAGCACTCTCTAATCCAACCCAAGGATCTCAAATGTCTGTTTCCCAGAAATGCAGAAGGGTGCCTAGCAAGATGAGAAGGACATCTCCCACTTTCCAGTACATGAACAAGCTAATGACATATTATATTGGTCTTTCTGCTCAGCCCTTCTCCCAGTTCAGAGCTATCTAGTGTACAGCACTACTTTTGCAACTTTACAGTTTAAGGTTTTCATGAAAGAACTGCTGCCTTACTGATAACATACTAGTATTTTCTTCCCCTCCGGGGGGGGGGGGGGGGGAGCAGAAATCATGTGCATATTAAAGTTCTGAATACTTACAGCCTTTAAAATACCATTTTTGTTACTTAAAAGCAAGGAGACCTGCACATGCAGTGGAGTTTCTTTTTACTTTTGCCCACCGAAAGGTGCTTGCAGTGCTGCAATGGGAGATGCTATTTAGGTTAAGTCACTATAAAGCTCCACTGGGTGCATATAATCCTCATGTGCGCATGAAGCGGCCACAATATCAGAGAGCCAATCCAATGCCAAGATTCACCCCTGCCCATGGGGTCAGACTGACTGCAGCCACAATTCCATGATCTACACAGCGGTAATAATTTAGGATTAGAAAAAGAAGTTTTCACAAACTGATGGTCAACTCAAAATACCTACAATATCTAGGTCTTCAGGTTTGTCACACGAGACCTTCAATAAGGAAGTGTGAAGCACAGTCCTATGCAGGGCTCTTTTTCTAGCAGGAACTCCTTTGCATATCAGGTGACACACTCCTAATGTAGCCAATCCTCCAAGAGCTTACAGTAGCCCCTGTAAGAAGAGATCTGTAAGCTCTTGGAGGATTGGCTACATTAGGGGTGTGTCACCTGATATGCAAAGGAGTTCCTGCTAGAAAAAGAGCCCTGGTCCTATGCAGGCTTACTAAGTAGCAAACTTTGATTCAATGGTCTTCCTCCTGACCGTGCACAAGACCGCATCACTAAAAGTTCACAAGCATCGGCTCTAAAGAATCTACTCTGGCATCAAAGGAAATATAAGTTTACAGCACAACAGAACACAACAGAACACATTTTGTAAAGATGACTGGAGGACCTGCTCTGCAAAAAAAATAAAAAGATCTACCATACAATGTATGTTTATCTTTGGGAGATGCTGGCTTTGCAGAAGGCATATGAAAATGCGGTTAAAGACATGGCATAATGTGGATTAGTGAGGCAAAGTGGCATACTAGTAAGCGGCATGTGACTAAAGTAAAGTTCACGATCGCTCAAGAAAAGCATCGTTACCACCAGGAGACTTACTGGTAGATTTCTTGCTGAATCCAGATAGAGAATAAGTAATGCTGAAGAAAGCCCATCATCGGCTTGGTCTTTATCAGCTCTAATGCTTTTTAGCACCTAAAATTAAAACAAGCACAAGTCAAAATTATCGATTTACGTTATGACGGATTTTCCACAAAGAACTCTAAAGCTATCCACTTCATGTAAATTAGCTCACAATATAAACATGTGTTACAAAAAAAATTTCTACTCTCCATTAAGGAATAACAGAGCAAACAAATAGCATTTAAAGAATCACACAGGTGTAAGGGAGAGGAAGGATATTTCTCATATTACACAGTCATCACCTGGCCTAGGGTTCTGTTTATACATTACTGGGGGACAAAAGTACCTCCCATTTAATCAGCATTTACATTGTAGTCATCTTGGTGCAAAATGTAACTCTCTCTACTACCTTTCTATCTGAGTCCTGTGGGTTCCGGCTAGGGTTCTCAGGGTTGCCTGGCAGATTTGGGGGAAAGTAGCAGGGGAGGGTGGAGTTCGGGGATGGCGTGATGTCACTTCTGGATAATGTTCTAGGTTTCCTTCCTTCGTCTCTGTGGTCTTTACCACAGAGACTAGAAAAAATTCCTAGTGTTGATATGCGTAGGCCATTTTTGCCTCCGGGGTGGAAAGTTGGGGCTGGGTCAAATAGTTCCTCATCCTGGGCAGGCAAATGGGAGACCTACATTTGGCAGATGCTGCTGAAGGAAGTCTATATATACAGATGTTCTGGCACATTTTATACTATACAAAACGAAAGATTTCCAACTCCTAAATTCCAGGCTTCGGCACAAGCACTGCCTGCTGAACCATGTGCAAAGAGAGTACTGTGGGCACAGCCTTGCTAGTGGATCTCTGAAACAAGGCATGGACAAAACCACCGCTGCACATGCGTGACTCTGGGTCCAGACCAATGACTTGTAGGGGAAAATGTCAAAGTACTTACAGCACCCTGGCCCAAAGGGTGCCAGAACACTATCTGGAGTTACCGCAGACCTGTCCATCACCTATTATTTTATGGGGGAAGGTTTGTGAAGACAGTCAGTAGTGCCATTCAGGAGAGCAGCAGCAAAACAGGAGCACACAAGAGTTTGTTGTTAAAGGAGACTAAATCCACTTGTTCTAGACTTTGGCGAGTGTCTCATCTTTAAAGTGGTAACTTAAAACGAATACCGATTTTATTTTCTTTTTTGCAGACAGCAGGTTTCTGAACATTAACCCTAGCAATTTTTCATGTCTGTAGCACCAATCTTAGTACTTTATTAAAAATGAAGTTTTCATGAATCTCTGAAATGTATCTAGGATTACGTACAAGCAAAAGGGGACCCACAAGGACTTGGGGGGGGATGTCATTTCCTCTGCTCCACTATTTCCTCTTTCACTTCCCACACAGCCTTTCCCCCTTCCTGCTTCTTTCTTCCCACCCACCAGCCAAAGTACCTTTAAACTCCCCCATCTTCAGATCTCCCTCACAGTGGTTGCTGGCAAGTCTGGGTCCAAACAAGTCCTCCCTCAAAGGCCAAAACAGCCCTGGAAAGGCCTCTCCCTACCTTTACTAACACAAACCAAAGTTTGAAGGCTGGCAATACTGTTGTGGTTGCCTAACAACACCCACAAACAGCCACTGAGAGAAGGCACTCATTTCTTAAGGCTACAGGAACTGCTTCTAGTGAATCGTTTTTAAAGATTTCAGATTTTTCTGCCGATCTTGGGCTTTTCTCATGTTTGTAGGAAGATCTGTCTTACCTGTTCGTGGTCCCAATCTCTGAATTAAAGTATCGACAGATTCGGCAATGCTAAGATTTAGATATATTGATGATGGCCATTCCAAAGTTAAAAAGTCTGCCACAAAATTCATTACAGGATTACCTCCAAGAGCAACATCTGCTATGGAATCCCAAATGCTATTTTTTGAGCTGAGTCAACTGCAGAGCAGTTGTATGCTGATGACACCCAGCTCTCTGATGATAGACGGCTGGCTGGACTCCGCCCCAGAAACCTTGGACAGGGCATTGGGGGCCGTGGCTGGGTGGCTAAAACAGAATTGGCTGAATTGGCCGGTACCTGAGCCGTGGGGTGTGTGTGTGTGATCAGGAACCAGGCTCCCAACTCTTGGCGGGGCGCTGTTGTCCGGTCACTCTCCATGGAGGCCCAGGTCACCAGTGCGGCTGTCAGATCAGCCTTTTACCATCTTCAGCTGGTCCGGAAGCTGGTTCCCTATCTCTCCTCCCGGGACTTAGCTACAGTGATCCATGCAATGGTCATTTCCAGGTTAGATCACTGTAACACACTCTACGTGGGGCTTCCCTTGAATCTGACCTGGAAACTGTATCTAGCGCAAAATGAGGCAGCACGCCTGCTGACTGTGGTGTCTACACGGGTGCTCATTCAGCCAGTGTTATACCAACTGCACTGGCTGCTAACTGAGTACCGGATCCAGTTCAAGGTTATGGCACTAACCATTAAAGCCCTATGCAGCCTGGGACCGACATACCTGCAGGACCACCTCTTCCTCCATAGAGCCTTGCACTCTGATCAGGGCCAGGGCATTCTCTGCCCTGGCTCCGGCTTGGTGGAACATGCTCTCATTGGAAATCAGGGCCCTGAGAGATTTAATGCAATTCTGCAGGGCCTGTAAAATGGAGCTGTTCCACCAGGCCTTTGGTTGAGCAACGGACATCTAAATACTTTGGCCTCCCCTGCCTATACTGCCCGGGTGAACTGCCCTTTCTAGAGATCACTATGACATCTGCTGACTGTGTCTTTATCCTTGTCAGCACATACCCAACACTGGCAGCACCTGTGGATACTGGAAATTGAAGTTTTCTGCCACTTGTTGCTGTTGCTGGTTTTAGGATTTTTTTTTAACTTAAAGTTTTTATTTTACCTTAGCAAGCATACAACAAACATATATTGTACCTATACAATTACAATTACCAAGAATTGAACAAAGGAAAGAATAGTATTGCAGAAATAATTAATCTGATAATACTGACAGTTCAGAAATTATATACTATAATATTGCTTTGACTGCACCACTTCTTTTAATGGGTCTTTGCAAATCAAGTATTCTAACACCAGAAACCACTGTTCCACAAATTGGGAGTTATAATGTCATTGTCTCTGACAATGAAACTTGATCTGCTATCTTCTCCATTATAAGAGAGCCAGTTTGGTGTAGTGGTTAAGCGCGCAGACTCTAAACTGGGAGAACCGGGTTTGATTCCCCACTCCTCCACTTGCACCTGGCTGTATGACCTTGGGCAAGCCATAGCTCTGTACCAACTGTTCCCTCAAGGACAGCTTGGGAAAGAGCTCTCTCAGCCCCACCTACCTCACAGGGTGTCTGTTGTGGGGAGGGGAAGGGAAAGGAGTTTGTAAGCCACTCTGAGACTCCCTTGGGGAGTGGAGGGCGGGATATAAATCCAATCTCTTCTCTTCTTCTTCTTCTATAAAATAATCCCACAGTTCACAGTGTCACTGTGTGATGGTTGGTGGCTGAACAGTTTTCCAGTTGGATGCTATTACAGATTTTGTAGCTGTCAATAAAACTCCAACTAGATTTCTGTTTGGGAAGCATGTAGTACAGTCATTCCAAAGATTCAATAATATGGTCTCTGGGAGCATGCAAACATCCTCACCTGTTATTAATTTTACACATTTCACTATCTTGATCCAGAATTTTCTAATAAACTTATAACCCCACCAACGAAGAATAAAAAGACCCCTTTCTCCACACTTCTTCCAACAAGCGGCTTGGTGAGTCCAGTTAACGTGATGTAATCTTGCTGGTGTCAAATGCCAGTATGTCAAAGCTTTTATCGTTTGTATTCTGATATTTACACACTTCAATAGAAGTGCATTAGAACTCCATATTCTTGTCTACTGTTCCTCTGTGAAGGACTGCGAACAATCCCATTGCCAAGCTTTTTGATATGGTTTTAGGAATTTTAATTTTGCATGAATTTGTACCTGTATTTGGATTTCCTACTATGTTTATATTTAACTGTTGTGACCCGCCCTGAGCACACTTGCAGGGAAGGCAGGATATAAATCCAATAAATCATCATCATCATCACCCTGACCATTAGTCCTTGTTCTTGTGAACATTTATTATTGTTTAAAAATTGATGGAGTTCATAAAATATTTCTGAGTTTTACAAGTGAAAATCTACACAATTTGATTCTTATCTAGATAAAGGCAGCCTCAACATGTCTAAATTTCCGACAAAGAACAGTTTGAAAACAATACCTGGTCAAGGGTCTCTACGGTGGGCATCAATGTGAGCCATTCGAGTTTTAAATGCAGTTTTCCTTTGGAGACTTCATCCAAAGGAAACCACTGTAAACAAAGTTAGTTAATGCCATGAAAATTGAAGCCACTTACTAATAAATTAACAGACACTGTTATTGCTTACTCGCCCATGATACACTGTTTGTGCTAAATAGAATGATGCCCTGGTATGACAAACATTGACAGATGGCTATCAAACAATCCATTCTGTAAAGGTAAAATTGCATTTCCAAAATTTAGCTTCACGGATATTCTAAGCAGATTCATCAGTATCTAGTTAATCATTCCTTGTTGGGCCCCTTTGGACATAGTTTTTGCAACTGGCTATATAATCGTAAATGCAGCAGCTCTACATGGTTAGTTAGGCTTAAGTATCTCTGAATCATCATAACCTGCCGATACAACACACTGATCCAAATATGGTACACCTGTCTTCTACAATTCCACTTGCAGTTAACAGTGTAAATTAGAAGCAAATAGAAATCTTGTGACACTTTAGGACTAAAGCATTTATTAGGGGATAAACCACAAGACTCCCTTGCATTTTTGCTGCAACCAATGAATTAACACAGCTACATCTTTATCCAATGTAAAGGAAGTTGTCACCAAGTGGAGAGTCTCTTCAATGGGAAAACTCTGGTACTGTGGTATGGCAGCTTTGCAACACCCTCAAAAATTTCACTTTAATATGTGATTAAGTTTTCTGGGCTGATCTTTGTGAAATTAATCCACACTGTTAATTAATCCACACTGCCATTCTCCCCTTTCCCACAAATACACAGGTAAAGACTTACCTCATCCAGGTAGCGTTCCTTTTCGACCTCAATTAGGTCAATCATTAGACTAGTAGAAGAATACAATGCATTAGAAGACCATTATCTCTGCTACAGGATGCAAAGCTGGAATTGTGTGTGAATGCAATGGTGACAAAGTATTTTAAAAAATAGTGGCAACCTCAGGTTTATGCTCCGAGTGAAGGACCCAGCTGCTAAACACACTTATCCAGGCGGACAGTCATTGTGAAAGGAAAGAATTACTGAGGAAATGTTAAACAAAGGATAGCGGTCCATTAAGCACTGTGAATAAAACAGCAGCATTCACAATTGCTGGAGAAGAGATGGAATATTATATCCATGACTTGGGACTCAAAATGATGTTTAAGGCACATAAAGCATGCCTTGGGAGTGGACATCGAAAAGCTTTCTGTAGTTATTTCTCTTGCACATATTAGAAGCCCAGAGCTATCTCCTAAAAAAACCCAGAGTGTGAGAGAGGGACTGACCATCACAGTAATTCCTACCACGCAGAGAGGCTTGTACTCTTATCTGTATTTCTGACAACATTTATTTCCTTTCCTTTCAGAGGGAAGCATTTTTAAAATGCCACGCACAAAATATCATGGTATTTTGAAAAGACAGAGGGTAATTCCTTGATGCAATGAATATATACTGAGACCGTTAAATCTATTTTGTTGCATTTTGCATGTCTAATTCAGGGTGCCACTCCTTTCTTTGCAACACAGAAAACCTATCATGATATAAAATCATTCTTTTAACATTTCTGTGAAGGTGTTCCATGGGGGAAAAACTACTATTTTTGTCTGTTTGATTAGTTAGGCATACAAAAAAAAAAATCAGAACTAAAATGAATACTTAAAGACAGGTAATGTACAAAATGTATCTTTTAAAGCTCTAGTTACAAAGCTATTTTGGTCAAGTACTTTTTTACATTTTGGAAATATTTTCTGAAGTATCTTGTTATATTTACCTTCCTAAAAAATCATCCTTGTCCGGGTCTTCGTCAAATAGCTCGATCTCCAACTCCTGTCCCGGATGCTCATATACTAAAGCCTAGAAGTGCAACAGTTAACAAGAAAAGGCAGCCTGATCAACATATTTGATATAGCCTCAATGTAGCTTTTACAGAAATTACATATCCACCCCCTACAATACTGTATGTAGACAAGTTAGTAAAACAGTAGATGGTATACTACCACTGACAATATTACACAAGGTCCTATGTGTTTGCGACCATGACAACACACTAATAATTTGCATATCTGTATAATGGCCCTTGTTACGAGCTTGGCCCACAATCCAATGCTTCATATGGATACATTGTACTATTTTATGGCTTTATCAACTTATGCTGGATGGATCCTATCACTTATCCTACCACTCCTCCAAGCAAAGTTTCAAGCCTTCCTCTAACTTAAGTGGCTCTTCTGTGGGAGAACAGCTTCTTGGGAGATGATTGGGTCCACCCCAATATCTCAGAGGGCAAGTTAAGTATGTACATCATTACTACTTGCCTGCACCATACTGAAATAAGGACATTGAAGTGTCTTGATACATACGCAGATTCCTTTGAGAAAGTAGTGGGGACCAAGGAGTGAACCACAGCTCTGCACAAAGCATACTTGTGAACATTTAAGCCATTGTTAGTTTTTGGTCCATACTAACTAAACATTTTAATAATAAGAGTTCATCAATGGAATATTGCCTTTTTTTGCCAAACCTATTCTGTTCCTTGTTTCTTAAGTGAACATTTAAACCTCTAGCAATGCACTTCACACAGCAGGAGCTGTAAGCAATCTGCCGACCCTCCAGTGACAATCTTACCATTTTGGGAATCACTTTTAAAAACCATCTACATAATTATTTTTAAACAAAAGATATAAGCAGAGCTGTGCATAGGTAATCTTAATTCTCATTTAAAAAAAAACACCATCTCCATTGTCAGGCTTTTAGTACTGATGGCAGGGACGAGTAGATTGTTGACGATGGTCCACAGGTGGTCCACTGACCAATCTGCATTTGGCCATCTGTTACACGGTGGCTGCTCAGATTCTTGTGAAAAATGTTAAACAAGGTAGACCTCAATCTGATCCAGAAGGCAATTTTTAAGCAACTCACATCATTTAACACAGATTAGTCTTGCCTTGACAATCCTGCTTGAGCACCTTATTCAACACAGCAGGTTCTTCTACACTTTCCTCCACGTTCAGAAATAAGGTGGGTGGGCCTTGAATGACAGGGCTTTTCAGTAGTTGCCCCCTGGCTTTAGAATGCCCTTCTCATCTCCCTGTACCTGGTGCCCCTGCTGAATTTCCTTTGGCACCAAGACTTACTTCAGCTGGTTTTTACTTGATTTGCTTGGTTATTGCTCCCCTCGACAACTGGAATTTCCGCCCCTCATCATTTGGTTTTCACAGTGTTTTGAAGCATTACTGCTGTTTTAGGCTGATCTTGTCTTTACTGCTGGTTATCTGACTCTGGGATTAGTTTGTTTCACTGTATTGTGCACACTGCTGCACAAAAGCAAGTTTGTGAAATAAATAAAAAGAGGTGTGTTTTTTTAAAAAAAATGCTTGCCCCCACCTTATGATGATCAAGAGAAAAAAATGTAAATTAGAAAAAAATGTCAGTTACAACAAAACTATGCAAAGCAGAGGAGAAATGCAAATTATAAATTATTGTTGTGTAGAATTTTGGTTTTATTCCATAGGATGCATCACTATGTATATGAGAATATTGGACTGGATTGCAAAGATCTGTGGCACTAACAAAGGCGCCTTCCTCTGGCAAAAGGAGTCTTTCTCAGATGCTTGATGGTGAGGGGTCTGGAGACCAAGTCCTGTGAGGAAAGGCTGAAGGAGCTGGGGATGTTTAGTTTGAAGAGGAGACGACTGAGAGGTGATATGATAACCATCTCCAAGTACTTGAAGGGCTGTCATATAGCGAGAGGATGGTGAGGAGATGCTTTCAGTTGCCCCAAAAGGTTGGACCAGAACCATTGGGTTGAAATTAAATCAAAAGAGTTTTCGGCTAAACATTAGGAAGAACTTCCTGACAGTTAGAGCAGTTCCTCAGTGGAACAGGCTTCCTTGGGAGGTGGTGGGCTCTCCTTCTTGGGAGGTTTTCAAACAGAGGCTAGATGGCCATCTTACAGCAACACTGAGTCTGTGAACTTAGGCAGATCATGAGCAGGAGGGCAGGATGGGTTGTATCAGTGCTTAGTTCTTGTGACCCTTTCTTATACACCCAGGGAAATGCTGATTGCCACTTTGGAGTCAGGCAGCAATTTTTCTCCAGGCCAGTTTGGCCAGGGATCCTGGAAGGTTTTTTGCCATCTTCTGGGCATGGAGCAGGGGTCACTGGGGGAGAGGTATTTGTGAATTTCCTGCATTGTGCAGGGGGTTGGATTAGATAACCATGGAGATCCCTTCCAACTCTATTTCTATGATCCAGTAGCATAACGGATCCACCTCATAGCTTAACTGTTGAGATTTACATATTCTATCCTCTCAATAAGAATGGGGAAAATATGAAAGCAAACCCTTGCTTTCATTTATATTTCACATTGTCTAACTTCATTGTGCTGATATATGCTTAAACAATTCTGACCAGAAAACAGAGAATCTGTATTGAAATACTACTCTGCCATCACAGCGGTCAAAAGGCCATTGGCTTGACCTCCTGCATCTTGAAACCTTAGATTTCAATCAGACACGAAGCATTTTTCCATCAGTATGTAGGCACAACACTCAAGAGAGCTGCTTCCAGCATTACTTTCCCCACCAGATACGGAAAGGAATGTAATTTTTTTTATTCCATGACAAGCAGTGCACATGATTCTACTTCCCTTGCCACACATTCACCAAACTACTTTCCAGTCTATGCATCAACTGCCCAACTGTATCAACAGAAATTTTTTTTCTCTCTGTTAAAAAAGCAATATATCAAACGGCTTTGACAGGTGCCATAACTACGTGAACTCAACTTGAAAAAAAAGCTGTACCCATATTGACTAATATTTTTAAACTTTTTACCTCATAAACTTCATTCCACTTTGGATTGAGGTTTTCTTTGATGACTTTACTTTGGAAAATCTGATTGCCAACACGGATGATTCCGTAAGGATCAGACTTCCCCTTAATAGTTCCTTTTAGGAAAGTATCTTTTCTTTCCAGATCCTGAGCTTCAAGGAAGTGTATTCGTAGTACACCCTGTCAACAGACAAGAGAGCAGTGATCCAAATTTTCAACCATATATTAAAATATTTCAAATTGTAGGCAGATCATTCATTAACTGGATTAGACTAGACCCTGATGAACATGGCTGCTATGGCTTAGCTGTCTAGCTCTCCTGAGCTAGAATGTTTATTCCGCTTCTAGACCACACCATTTCTATGATCAAATGGTGTGTTGTTTGAACACTCCACAGGCTTAGCCCAGAAGGACAATCCCACCTAAAGTAAGGAATCGATCACAGCCAACAATTTGTATGTTATGGTGTCTTCGTGGGTTACCAAAGTAGTACAGATGCTGTTTTATCATGGCTTCTTTCCATGCTGTCATGTTAGTATTCTGAAGTACCATGGGGCAGTGTTCCCTCTAAGCTGAGTTAGTGTGAGCTAGTTCACAGTTTTTTAGCCTCCGGCTCACAGTTTTGTCTTAGCTCAGGAAGGACAGCTCCAGAGCAAACTAATTTATGCAGTAGCCAAATCGCTTGCTCACAACTTTAATGCCAGTAGCTCACAAAATAGAATTTTTGCTCACAAGACTCCACAACTTAGAGGGAGCATTGCCATGGGCCCAACTGAATGTATTCTTTCCGGCCAGATGATAATCGGGTGAGGAAGACCCATGCAAACTGCCCTCCCCACAGGGAAATGCTTTGCAAACATTTAACCATGATCAAAACAGTATGAGACTAGAAGGAAAAAAAAATCCATGCTGCTGTGATAACATTAGAAGAGTACCTTGCTCGGACCCTACAACATTTCAAAGGCACCATTAATTAATTGTTTATCTAGCTTTTGGAAGCTGCTCCATTTGAGTGTTTCGCAGACTGCCTGGTATGTTTTAGGTGCTTCAAAACACATTTTAAAACATCTTTTCATGAATCAGAATATCACTGCAAACTTTGTACTAGAATCCTTACCTTTGGTATGGGGAACCGCAACTGTGCAATCTGCAGCTCGCTCACAAGAGGAACAGTGATCCGATTTGGAAGCACCAGATAATTAGATATAATATTTAGGATTATAGAGTCTGATAAACCACTGTTGAGGACAAAATATGAGAAAAATTATTTTACAAAGTCCTGTCTTAGTAGCAAGTTATATGCTGTCAGTATTCGAACATGAAATTGCACCTATTGTTTAAACAGAATTCTACAACACTGTAGCATGGCAAATATAAATTCTGGGATGTAAATAATTTTCAGGTGAGGGACAAGCATAAAACTTCTGTCCCCCGAAATCTCACTTAGCTCCACAAAATTTCATGGGGGGAAATTCAGTTTAATCTTTATGCTTCATGCTTTGTAAAGGAAGTACTAACTGAACAGACTACATGTTTTCATAGCCTCACCCTGTAAATATATAGGACCTCTCTGTCATCTAGAATACACAACGATCCAAGCAGTAAAAATACACACTCAAGTCCCAAACTTCACACACATCTATCATTTTTACCCTCAATGACCACAAGATGGAAACAGCAACACAGAATAAAGAGACAGCCTAGTAACATTTGAACAAGCAGTGTAAGTTCTTCCATATGCTTTTATTAATGTGACTGAACATAGAAGACTGAAGAATGAAGCATAGTATATATTACTTTACATTGTTTGTTTCTGACATTATATGTATTTTTAAGTAGACAGCCGCACTGGGCTGTTGCAAAATAAACAAAAGCCATGTAATTCACACACACACAAAACCACTGCAGAGTGCAACCTTGAGAGTTCTCCAGAAGTTTTCATCAGGCTGAATGTTAAAAAGGGGGAATGTCTTTCTCCTTCACCTTTTATTCCCATATATCAAGCCTAATGAAGAGTTGTGGAGCCTGGTCTCACTAAAAGGTTATTACACGGTTTTTGTTTTTGGACTATATGTCAGTGAAATCGATGCTAGCTTAGTATTCAACTTTTATGAATGGATCATTAAGACTTCTTTGGTAGCAGCGTCAGTATGTTCATCCCAATAAAAGTCTGCAATTAGCAATATATTTTCTCCTTCAAAAATATTAACTATCTTAACATTTACTGATGCTACAGAATAATTCATTGTTTGCAGTGATTTCATGAAAAGGCTCCATTATGACTGATGAATTTTCACATACAGATTCCAAATAACTTGCACCAAACAATGAGCTCTCCAGTACAACAAAAAGACATTCACTAAAAACGAGTCTGTGATTTCAGAGTTTACAATATTGGGTGGAGCTCTACAAGTTAACCTCAAATATTCACTACCACCAGTCTGGGACTTTTCGAACTGCGGAAGAACTAGAGTGACAACATTCTTTTCTTTAAGTGGGTGAGCCAAGTATAGCTCGGATGCTAGTGGTTTTCCCTGCATAAAAAATGGTTTGTTTTCTCCCAGGTGCTACATGGCTGCAGATTACAAAGGATCCTACTGGTTCACTAGGAAATATTAGTGAGTATAGAAACAGAACAGTGCATCATAACCCAAACTTTGCCGGTTATAATCCTAGGCTGGGAAAAGATCAACTTCCTTTTTCCTGTACCTTACACAATTGTGTGTTATCTGCTGGCACCATATAGCACACAAAATAGGCAGCTTAGATGTGGAGGAGCCGCCGTATCAGACTATCAATCAGTCCCTATCATCTATAGTTCATCATGAGAGCCGGTTTGGTGTAGTGGTTAAGTGCGCGGACTCTAATCTGGGAGAACCAGGTTTGATTCCCCACTCCTCCACTTGCACCTGGCTGGATGACCTTGGGCAAGCCATAGCTCTGTACCAGCTGTTCTCTCAAGGATAGCTTGGGAAAGAGCTCTCTCAGCCCCACCTACCTCACAGGGTGTCTGTTGTGGGGAGGGGAAGGGGAAGGAGTTTGTAAGCCGCTCTGAGACTCCAAGTGAGTGAAGGGCGGGGTATAAATCCAATCTCTTCTTCTTCTGGTTAAAGGATCTAAGATTGTAAGTGTCGAGAAAGAACGTCTTCTGCTTCTTAACCAGGGAAGCGGCTATCAAAGTAGACAATATTAAGCTAGACGAATTATCAGTATGAATCCAGGTGGTCAGCCGTGTTGGTCTGAAGCAGTAGAACAAATTTAGAGTCCAGTGGCGCCTTTAAGACCAGCAAAGTTTTATTCAAGGTATGAACTTTTATGTGCACACGCACTTTTTCAAATACGTATGTATTTGGAAAAGTGTGCATGCACACGAAAGCTCATACCTTGAATTAAACTTTATCAGTATAAAGGAAGCTACACATATTTGGTTCCTCTTCAGCCATGCTGCCTGAGGCTATACTTGTCAAAAATTTAAAACAAAAAGGAACAGAAAGCCAGGCTCCAACCAGTATTTTGCAGGACACAGCATGGGTCTGTCCCATTATCAGAATGTTATCATTACATCACCATGTTCACTGAAGTGAGGAGTTCCACTTCGAGCCATTAAGAGGCAATGCTGCATAAGGATGATCCCAATCCTCACTGCTGTGGCTAAGGGAAAGTCCTGCACTTCAACAGAAGTGTCACCCTAGCAACTGGGAAGTGACACAGTTCAAGTGAGGCAAAACGGCCTCTTAATCCCCAAATAAGAGTCCCACCTTTATATATTTGCTATATTTGCTAGACAAACAATATATTTCCCAGACAAACCATTTATTGTTTTATCTCTGTTGTGAGCCACCCTGAGCCCATCGTGGGATAGGGCGGGATATAAATGCAATAAATAAACTGATAGGAGCCAGCAGACTGGACTACACCCATGGAACCTCAGAATGGAATGGCATTGCCCCCCCCCCTTACATTCTGGGGTTTTTCAACAGACCCTGTCAACTTACGCTGAGGAGAGGGTTCAAGTCCCAGTGGCTGCTGTTACCTCAGGATAGAGATGGAATCAGTCAGAGCAAGGCAAAGTAATGCATTCTATGCTAGCTTTGGAAGCCTTGAGGCCTGCTGTATTATGCTCTGCTGCTACTGGGCTCTATATAGGGTTGCCAGACCCCGGTCCAGGCAGGGGTTCCCCCGATTTTTCAGGCTTCTGCCTGCTGCGGGGGAAGCCCCACCTCCAAACACGGACGTTACCAAAAGTTTTGCCCAAAATGCAGAGCGTTGCTGTGCGATGTCCCTGATGTGATGGCATCACTTCTGCGTGACATCCCTGCCCACCCCTGGATCAGCCCCCAAAAGCAAACTGAGGGGACCTGGCAACCCTAGCTGTTCCACACATTTTCACATTCTAGCCAGTTTTAGATGTAATACTTTAATTATGAGTTCCACATACTAAAGCAGCAGAAAGTAGATGTCACTGTGTGATGTAGTTAAGAGCACCAGACTAGGATCTGGGAGACCTCTGGTTCAAATCCCTACTCTGCCATGGAAGCTCACTGAATGACCTTGGGCCAGCCACATACTCTCAGTCTAGCCTTCCTCACAGGACTGTAGTGAAGATAAACTGGGGGAGAGGAGAATTAAATAAGCCACTCTACCAGGGAGAAAAGTAGCGCATAAATGAAGTAAATGAATTTAATTCTTAATATTCCAAAACACACAATCCTCTTTATTTTCAGGAAGTCTTACTTTAGTCCTGGAACATCCAGAAGATTGGTCAGTCCTGTCCAGTTAATTTCTAAAAGCTGTAAACATAAGGGGGGAAACGTTAATACTGTTTGGAACTCCCAGTGCTTCAGATAGAGACAAAAGGTCACACATTTTGAGAGCCAGGTAAGTAGCAGAAAGAAATCAGTTTCACATAAACACTATAAGGATTTCAACCAACAGTTTGAAACTGGGAAAGCCAAGGAAAGTAACATCTCAGGTGACTGAATGTTAGCCCCTCATCATCGCAGAGCATACATGCTTGCATGCTCTAATGTTTTGCCACTGGAGGTGTTAGGAAGGTACCCCCAGATACCTTATGTAGAGAGACTTTGTCCTTGCTCTCTAAAAGATATGGAATCCACTACACACACCATTCTTCATTGCCCCTTTTATTGGGACATTCAATCCCATTTTATTAATCCATTTTTAGAGGGTAAGAGCTGGCATACGGATGACACAATTGTTCACTTTCTTCTGTTCAGTTCTAATTGCGAAATAATGGAGGTTGTTGCAGAATTTTTATATTATGCAATTAGAAGACTTGGCTTGAATAGCCAAGTGTATGTGTCGGATGCATCTTAGTATTTTGCTGGATTTCCTGATGTTTGTGCTTTTATGCCGATAAAGGTTTTTGTGCATTGTGTGTTGACTGAATGTTCCAATATGGGATAACTGTTTTCATTCTGCACCATGCATGAAATACCTATGTTGTGCTCTTGCCTTAAGATTGGCTTTCTCTGTATTTTGGAAGCGCCCAAAGTGCAGAGCTGGAAAGCAGAAAAACTAGGAAATATAGATGCCAATGCAGGGAGACTTCTGTTCTCTCCCTTCGAATGTCTAGTTTCTTCCTATCATCAAACCTTAACAGCCCTCAACAAGATTCCTTGTTACTGACTCATTCAAAAGGTCAGGCAATACTTCAAATAATTACTAGTCATAAATGGCACTGACAAACAGGAGGAAGCATTAGCCATCAAGGAGAAGATGAGTTACCATTGCTCGTGAAACACAGGATGGAGAGGGAGGATTAAGAACAGGTGATCATGTACTCACTCAGCCTACTTGAGCATACGAAGACAAATTCGTTTTACTCAATTTATTACCTTTTCTGCACAACACCTCTGGCACAGGCTATTTCTTGATTCCTACCTGCAGGGCCGGCCCCAGGGTTTTTTGCGCACTAGATGAGGCTGCCTTGTAATGCCCCCCCACCGCAGAGCCTCCCTCTCCACCGCCGGAGACCCGCCCGCAAGGGACACCCCCTGGCCCCAGTGCCCGCCTGCCTGCCCAGGTTCACAAGCTCTCCAGCCCCGCCAGCAGCCACCTGCACCAGCTGGCCGCAGCACCTACAAGTCTATCTGCATTGGCCCAAGGCTAAGTTTGGTTCTTAGCCTGAATGGAAAGCTGCATTCAGACATAATGGTAAATCATGGTTTGCATAAAGCACACTATCTCCTGGTTTGAGTCTCTCTCAACCTCTCGGATGCCCCGTTTGCCAGCTGCACCCCTAGGCCGCCGCCTTGCTGGCCTAGTGATAGAGCCGGCCCTGCCTACCTGAAGCATAATGTAATTTCCATGACAGGAAAATCTCTTAGCAAAAGAGGACTCAGATGTCAGAACTCCCTGACACCAAATAAAGACTCTCACAGGATAGCTAGAATACATATAAATGGAAGCTTCCCCCTTTGCACACTTGAACTTTGGGAGGGGCTATGGCTCAGTGGTAGAGCATCTGCTTGGCAGGCAGAAGGCCCCAGGTTCAATCCCAGCATCTCCAGTTAAACAAGGACCAGGCAGTCGGTGATGTGGAAGATCTCTGCCTGAGACCCTGGAGAGCTGCTGCCAGTCTGAGTAGACACTGCTGGCCTTGATGGTCCAAGGGTCTGGTTCAGTATAAGGCAGTTTCATATGTTCGTATGAACTCTTCCAAGGTTGGGAAAGCAGGATTTACAAGGTCAGTCAGGAATGTATCTATTCTTTTAGAGAGAGGCTGTGCTTAGGAGCACAAAACAAAATTCCCATAGTTTCCTATTTTCTTCTTTACCTGGGAACTTCCCCTTCCAAACTTAAGCACAAATCTGAATAGAAGTAGTTTTCAAAAGCTCCTTGTACTTGTTTGTTCTCTTATTTAAAATAATTCAAAAGTATTAGCTGAGAGCACATCGTGATATGGATACTTGGGCCATCTTCTGTTACAGCAACAAGATTACTTTTTCTCTTTTTTTAAAGTACAAGGCTTTGTAATAAAATTTCTGTACAGGCCGCAAGCCATAGAAGGCTTAGGCAAACTCATTAGACAAGTATGTTCAGAATTATTAATTTAAGCAACGTAGCCATATATAGTCATCAAGGCGAGATACTGGCCGTAGCATTTGCTGAATTATTGCCAGTTGTTGCTTTAGACTGGAAAATATGAGGAGGAAAAATCCCTAACTAGTTGCCAAATAATTCCTCTGCCTTTTCCCTAACAAAAATCACAGGAAAAGCTTTCCTTGGCTGCAGCCATTCAGAACCTAGGTGACAGAACACAACTATATAGTAAAATTTTGATCAAAGAGAAAAGTTATTTCAGATTGTGCTACAGGATGAAAAACACAAGACAGCCATTATGACAGTGTGATAAATTTTGAACAGATTTTTTTTAGCATGTTGTGAACTATCGCATGCCTTCAGGTTGCCTTGGAAATTCCACTGCAAAATATTTGCTGGTACTAATCCTCCTTAGGGGCTGCAGTGGCTCAAGTGGTTAAGACACTGAGCTGCAGACCAGAAGGCCGGTAGTTCAGCAGTTCGAGACCCGAGTGATGCATGATGGAGTGAGTTCCTGTCTCTGGCCCCAGCTCCTGCCAACCTAGCAGTTCTAAAGCAAGAAACTGCAAGTAGATAAATAGGTACCACTTTGGTGGGAAGGTAATAGCTTTCCGTGCGCCTTGGCGTCTAGTCATGCCGGCCACATGACCACAGAAACGACTTTGGACAGCGCTGACTCTTCAGCTTGGAAACCGCACCCCTAGAGTTGGATTCAACTGGCTTTCAAGCAAGGGAAACCTTTACCTTTACCTAATCCTCCTTACTTGCACAATTCACTTGTGGATCATGACCATTTAATTGCAAGCCTTTGTTCCCCTCCCCTAGCCTTCAGGAATGTGAAGAATTTAACAGCTCTGGTCTATGCGGCAAATAGTCCAAACACTGGCTTGAATTCTACCTAGATTTCTGCAGGCACAAGGAAATGGGCGATTTTCATCAGTTCCCCCTGTATCTTCCATGGCAGACCTCCAATTCTGCCCCCCCAGTACCAAATCCTACACAGTATTGATAGGCTTACTCTTGTAACAGAGACCCATCAATTTTTGAGACTATTATGGCCTTAACAGCCTTTTTATTATTTCCAGCAAAAACAGCCAGTTGTCAAAAGCCTTCAAAATACTTTTCTATTTGTTTCCATTTTTGAAGAAATAATACAAAAACTTAGCCACTGGTGATTCAGACAGATAACATAGCTTGCATTGTTTGTAGAAGTATATTTTAATTGGAAATGAACTTGGTTTTCGTCGCTTTTTGCACTAAGGAACCATTTCCAAATTTTGTACCTGATCCCGGAATATGTTCAATAATTTATTTACAGGATTTGGAAGTTACATAAAAATAAACACACTGAAATAAAAATTCCATAGAACCAAGGAGTGATGTAAACTAAACCGGCAAAACTGGCAGAACTGGCAAGTGGATGGCAAATACACCTGAACCGATCCAGCCTTGGAGAAGAAAGTAGACTGTACAGTGGAATGAACATATGAGGACAGCCTTTTGTCTCATGACTTTGCTGTAGATTACAGTTTGGAATCTTTGCACTAACTGGAATTGGCCTACATTGCTTATATTGCAAGCTCCATAGCTCACTAATGGGATCCAACATTCTGTGGGGCTCTTTCTTCAAACATGTAAGCAGAATGATATGCAGATCAAACTACAAGCTTGCCCTTGAAGAAAAGAGTTTCAGCTACATACTGGTTGGAAGTTTGAATCTGGCAATTGTCATAGGCAGAAAGTTAGTGCTTATAAGCATGAGGGCTAGCAGGATGAATGATTGTCCTAACTGTAGCACAGACTATTCGTCTTGAGAGTGAATTCAAAATGTGCACTAAAGATTCTGATACTTAGTAGGATTGTCAGAAACATCAAAAGTATATTACACAGGAAAGACATCAATCCATCCTTAATGCCTTTTTCCAGTGAGATTGATGGTAACTGTTTCTTGTTTTGATTCTTGCAAGAAGACTAAAGGTTTAGATATACCACACACACACTTTCCATGCCAAAACAGGAAATCAACATTACTGCTTTGTTTTTTTTATTGAGACAAAAATAAATGGGATGTGGAAGACTTTTACATCAGTGAGAAAACAAGTTTCATAAAATGAGATAGCAAGTACAGCCCAAGCACACAAAATTTTATTTACCACATTCCAAGTTATCTAATGAATAAGGCATCTTTTGATCTAATTTTCAACATTTCGATAAGTATTACTTCGACTGAAACATTTATCAGCCTCCCCCCCCCACAAAAAATTTATGTACTTCAAATGCTTGCTGAGTTCTCTTGCAGAGTCACACCAGCCCCACAGCACAACTCAACGAGTGAACTCAGCAAGAATTTAAACTTTAAACCCCTTCTCCATTATACCCTATGGAGATAGTCCCTGTAGGATATAATGGAGCCAAATAAATTCAGGTTTCCCTAATATTTACCTGAATCCCAATACAAAACCAATAATGGTATTGGGGAATACCAATCTTTTTCCAGGTCCAATAGACTCGAATCAGAAAAAAGGGGGGGGGGTTTGCACACCCCTTGTCATCACCCTTAGGGAGCGTTAGACAGAAGAACAAATTTTCTGCTGCTACATTTTCTCCACTTGGTGTATTTAGTTCCAGCTATTCAAGGATGAATTTGAAATTTTAGTACTCTTTCAAGGTGGGCTTGGATATGAAATATCCTTCCTCAAGAAACACAGTATAAAGGGGAAAAAATAGAAATCTTTCACTTCTGCTTAAAGAGTTTCTGAAGTTCTCTTAATATTCTGGTGCAAGGCAATAAAGAACATAGAAGAGAGTGAAAGAATAGATGCATGGAGATGGGGAATAGGATCACAGGGGCAGGAAGAAGGTGTCCAAATGCACGGAAGTTCTGCCAAAGGCTTTGTTTGTTTCTAGCCTTCCAACAACACGGCGCTCGCACATTCAAGTTTTCAGCAGCCCCGAGGGCTTGACACTGCCTTTTTTGAAATAACATTAAAGTGGATATTCCCATAAAGTTTGTACTAGACTGCACAGCATATGTGCAGACATGGAAATAAGTAACAGAATTCTGTTGAACACACACTTGAATTAAATTGTTTTAGGTTTTATTTGCTGTGAAGACTACAATTTGAGTAGTCTGCAATTACATCTCAAACTATTCTCTGTTTTAAGAAGAACAGGACTTTGCAACTTTTTAACACTAAAAATCTGAGAGTACTTTATATCCAGTAGATAAACCTACTGTCATTAATCTGTGCTTTCCAAAAATGACTGTTATCAACCTGATCTTTATTGAGTAGATTAGAGAAATTATACCTCACAAGGTATGAAAGACGGTGACCATAACAGGAAAAGTTAAAGTTATACAGCTTTGCGCATTAACGAATTTATTTACTATATTTATAACTCACCTTTCTCACTCAATACAATATAATACAATACAAGTCAATACAATACAATAATGAGACATCTAATAATAAATCTAAGATTACAAAAATTTGACTGAAGACAGCATATGAGACAATGCTACAGAGTGCAGATACAATGCAGAAAATTGCTGTTACGTCAACAGAAAATAAGGCAGCAACAACAGGATATATGCATAGCAAACAAATTGTATGTTCTATACACAGTGGAACAGTCCACTGTCCTTTATGAAGTGCCTCCCTGAATCATTCTGTTACAGTATTTATTTACATTGTAGTCCGCCTTCTTCACAGGGATTTAAGGCAGATTACATATAATGGGTCAGTACACAGTATAGTCCTATTATTTTACCATACAGAACTTCACTATAATCAAATGCATAATGTCTGTTTCATAGTGAAGCCTTCTGGATCAATATCCAGCAAATGTGGGTTCCTAAACTAAACCTGGGTTCTTGTCTCTATTCTGGAGGGCATACAGAGACAGGGAATGTTGCACATAGCCCTGAGAGTTGCCAACAACTCACTTTGGGGGACTGATAGCAGAGCCCTGCTTCTCCTCGTTAAATAGACCATAGAAACTAGATGTTGCTAGGGATGTGGATTCGGTTCGTTCACACCAAATGCACCCCTGAAAATGGCCCATTTGGCCCCCTTTCGGGCAGCCACAAGCCGAATCAAATTCTCTGATCTGATTCGGCCTGCTACCGAAATTCGGCAGCAATTTGGTGTTGGCTTAAAAAGCAACTGGAGGAGAGGAGGTTTGAGCGAGAGGCTCCAAACTTGCAGGGTAGCTGCTGGAGCCTCTCCCCCAAATACCCAACAAATTTCAAGAAGATTGGACCAGGGGGTCCAATTCTACGGGCCCCCAAACAAGTTGCCCCCATTTCCTCCATTGTTCTCTATGGTGGGAAAAAGTAACGTTTTTTCCCACCATAGAGAACAATGGAGGGGATGGGGCAACCTGTTTAGGGGCCTGTAGAATTGGACCCTGTGGTCCAAGCTTCTTGAAACTTGGTGGGCATTTCAGGGAGAGGCCCTAGCAGCTACCCTGCAAGATTGGAGCCTCTCCCTCAAACCCCTCCCCTCCAGCCCCTCATATATCCTATGAGTTTTTGCCATTGACTTCAATGGCCCATAGGGTATAATGGGGCCAAAACTGACAATCCAATCCGAAGTGGGCCGAATTTTTTTTTTTTGCACACCCCTAGTTGTTGCCACTTCAGGATTCAACATCCCAAGACTTCATTATAGGTTCACTAAAATAAAGCACCAATGCCTTATAAGACAGAGAATGAAAAATCTCAATTCCTTTTACTTACTGGCTTCCTAAGGAAAAACAGCGAGAGTGCTCCAATTAAGGGCATGTCTCCAAGAAGCGGTTCCATTATAACTCTCATTGTACCATGAATCTAATGAAAAAGAAAAAAAACCGATCAAACAGCATACGAAACTGGAATTAGGGATACAGCCTAAGAAACAACAATTTATTGTTGATTGCACAAATCTGTTAATATACCTATATCAGACATTTACAATTGTGTTAAATGGGCCAAAACAATAGCTAAGGTTTCACTTCCTGTTTGGGGGAAGAGTTTTTTGTTTCTGTTATTACAAATTAAACAAAAAAGAATTATATGGCATGTCTAAGAGAATTAAAATTTACCTGTATGCTCTTCACCCCAGCTCTGCAGAAGTATCGCTTGATTTCCAAGTCAATTTCAGTGTTACCAACAAAACTGAAAAAATACATAGATTTATAGAGACCAGAATTACATCGATAACATTGACAACCACCAAATAAATACATATGCCCTAGAATCTGGCCAAATGTTGATTGCCAGAGCCTTGTGCATGCATAGCTGTAGGGTAACTTCAATAGCAGCACCTCAAGCTGGATTTTAAGCTCAATTGAAAATGAGCTCTGATTTGGTAGGGGAAATGTGCTGAAGGGAAAACTGTTGTATCATCCTTGACATAAATCTAGATCTATGAATTACCTCCTTGGATCCCAACTGGCATACTTTGCTGTGATACTTTTTACCCTAATGCATTTTCATTTCTCTCCAGTGCTGAACTATACACATTTAATGATCTTACTGTTGTTGTTATGAACACCTATACTTATTCACCAAAGTGCATGCTTCAATCAATCCATTAGCCTTTAAGGTGCCATAAGGCTCATTTTGGTTTTGCCACAGCAGATTAACATGGCTGCTCTGCTAGAATTTGTGCCGTGGTGTGTGTGTGTGTGTGTGAGTGTGAAAGAATATATTTTTCTGCATGCTACTGGAATCACTAACAGCAAGATTTTATAGCACTTTTCTTTAAAAATGAACATATTTGGTCTTAGGTTTGTTGTATTCATTTCCAACAACAGCAGACCTAATAGGAGTCAACAGAGAACAAGTAGGGAAAGTCTAGCTAGTTGTGTCATGCAATTCATTAATGACACTGTTTGCCCTTCAGCCCATTTTACTTGGCTTATGTCTTTGCAATACAGCTTACATGAAACATGATCTCACATTGGGACACCAAGTTAAACAGAACACTTTATCCACTGAGTGCATAATGGCTGTGAACTATTTAAGGCTAAATTAATCACCAGATCCATAACATGAAAGACATAAACTAGTTTTTAATACTTTTAATGGATATGTAAATACATGTTATTACCTGATCTGAAGATCCAAAATGATCTGTCTTTTATCCACATTCTCAGTGTACACTTTAACACCATTAATCCTAAGGGGCTAAGGTAACAGGATTTCAATTTTAATAGCTTAATATTTCTATCAAAATTATGCTTAAAAGTAAAGCTCAACCTTTACTTAACATTCAGTTTGACATGAATACAGATTCAGAAACAGTGGCTTATGGAATGCGCTACTCATGCTGGATGTGTCACTACAAATCAATTCCACCCTTTCCAAGAGGCAGATTGTATAAGCAATGACAGATATTAGCAGTATGTCAGAACAGTTATTTTTGTCCTACAGACCATATATTACAATATTATTCCATTAATTCACTTGGTCTCCTATCGTAAAAACTGTATCCAAACAGCCAGGCAGGGGAAAAGAAGAACTATTTTTCTTTCACCATAAATACACAAGGAATGATCTGAGGGCTTATGGCGTTAAACCCAAACAGGGATTCAGTCTGATCAAGCAGAGTCTGTTTACAAGAATTGCCATGAAAGAGCAACAAATGAATAAATAAGCATGCCACGGATACCTAACAGGGACATGTGGATTGGCAGGATGTTCAACACTTCTGCAGACTTATTTTGTAAGGGGGCAGCAAGAGTAAACCATTGCATATTAAGCAGCTTTTGAGATTCAGAAAGAAAAAATATGAATTTTAACACAAAGGGGCTCAAATAATCATCTAGGGCAGCGGTGGGCAAATTGTGGCTCAGGAGCCGCATGCGGCTCTTTCACATATATTATGTGGCTCCCAGCAGGGCAGCTGGGGAAGCTAAATATCATTAGCAAACAAATATCATTGGACAAATTAAGATCATTATCAATATCTGCTTTCCCCCCTTTTGTTATTATTTTTGGCAGTCTCATTTAATGTTAATAAAAAGCAAATTTGCTTATTTTCCAATAAAAGCAGGTAATATTTGTTCATGTCTTGTGGCTCTCAAACATCTGATGTTTATTCTATGCGGCTCTTACGTTAAGCAAGTCTGGCCACTCCTGTTCTAGGTGGCCCTTACGCTGAGCAAGTTTGCCCACCCCTGATCTAGGGGGATGGAAACGATTCTTACAATCTACCTTTTCTGATAAAATGCAACTTTGTTACCAGTCTGTACTAGGTTTCACCCTAGAAATCAGAACCCTAGAACTGAAACTGAACACAGTGGCTTGGATCTTAAGCCTGGCTTCTGGGTCTTCCACTGAGCCTGCTTCCTGAGCCTGCTCTGGCAGGGAGAGTGTGGCATAAATCCAATTAATTAATTAATTAAACAATTAATTAATTAAACAATTAATTAATTGTTGTGTCTGGAGTGGGGACCAGCCCATGACGGGGTGGGCGTGGAGAAGGACCTTAATTGATTGAAGGTGGAGAAGGTCACACCTTAATTGATTACAGGTTCCTCAAGTCTTGGCACAGCAAAGACTGGGGAAAACTGGTGCAGTTGATAACCCAACTGTTGTCAGTAGCTTCCCCAACCCATAACCAAGGGCAGAGGGCTGGTAGCAGCAGACACTGCTATTCCTAGACATCACCCTCCTCCTGGAAGTGCAGTCAGTGCATCAGCCCTGAGGTTGTCTGTCCTGCACCCCACCCCTAGAGGCCCTTAAGGGGACTCCCCTTTTGGTCATGCAGAGAGCCCATCCTGCACAACCTTCACTATGTTCCCCAGCCAATGCCTAAATGCCGGTAGTCACAGTGTAAACAAGCATTTTCACAGTGTAAACAAGCATAAACAGTAAATATATTCTTTCCTATGGAGAAGGTGAAAAGTACCCTAGGGCCTATCTTTCAAAGTGACTTCCGAAGAACTGAAAGCACCTAATGCACCAGGAATGTGATCTGCAGTGGAGGACAGCCTCCACAACAGATGAACTACAGTGTAATTGGTAGTAAGGCTTAAGATCCAAGCAGATGAATTTTCCCCCTTTTTCCCTCTGAGGTGGAGGCCATCTTGTGGGTGATTCCCACCTATCTTCAGGGAGGCAGGAATTAAGAGAAATCTTCTTCCTGTTTCCTGTTGTGGGAGTCACCCCTGGCCCAGTTCGTTTCCTGCCTCTATAGGGAGCGCAGCTAGGACTTGGCCTTGCCAACTTCCAACAACTACATTCATCTACCTTTCTCCAACCTATCCTAAAATCTATTCTAAAATCTACTCTAATTCTACTCTAGCCTAATCTAAAACGCTCTCCCTCTCTCTTTACTTGTTTAATTGATCAGCCTCCTCCTCTCCAGTCGTCGTCCCGGGGACGGGCTCCCGCCCACCGCTATTTTCTCTTAACGCCGCTATCCAACGGGCATAAAAACCTCCTGCAGCGGCAGAAATGGAGCTGAGCGCAATGCTCGATAGCTCCGGAGCCGGCACTGGCAGCAGAAAGCGCCCGGCCACAGAAAACCAACGCGGAGAGGCCAGAAGCGGCGGCGGCGCTAAAAAGCGCGCCAAAGCAAAGCACACAGCCCCAATGGAGGTTTCAGCAAAGCCGGCGGCGGCGGCCATTTTAGACGCCACAGGCCACTGCAGAGAAGTCGGGGATGGCTCTAATCGCCCCCCCCGCACGCCAGTTATTCCCGGGCCTCTGGCCGATCAGGAGAGGCCCAGATCCGGCAAATACAAAGGAGCTTTGCCGAGGACATGGGCGAGGAGGAGCACGAGGAGGAGGAGGAGGAGGAGGAGGAAGCGGATGAGGGAGAGCCCTGTGAAGACGTCACCGGTAACGTACCAGCCCATACCCCTCCATTCCCCCCTGAAGCCATGGCCTTTTTTAGATGGGCCATGTGGGAAGAGATGGCGCGTTTTTGCTCTTCTGGTGGATGCCACCCCCCCACCACAGTATATCCACCGGTCCCCCCTCCCCCCCCAACAGGACCTCCTCCTAAAAGAGGAAAATGGCCCACAAAGGCTGCCCAAAAGGGCTCTAATAAACAATCTGGTGACTATAACGATTCCTCAGATGAGGATGAGATATCTCAAATTTCCACTGATAGGGAGGAAGGAGAATTCTCTTCTAACGAAGAAGAAGGGGAACCAGCCCCAAAACCTCCAGCCGCAAAAGACCAGGCTTTTAGATTCTTTAAGCCAGAGGACCTCAACCACCTGCTGCACAAGACTTTGGCTGCTCTCCAGATACAGGGCAACCAAAAAGCAACCAAGGCAACGCCCACTCCACAAGACCAGGATGATAACCCAGACATCTTTGACGAGTTTTTCCCTGCGGTTGATCCCTCGGAAATAGCATTTCCCTTCCCAAACTTTTATGTTAGGAAGGTCAAGGCCGAGTGGGAACGCCCCCTTTCTTCCCGGGAGTCACTAAAAGGCTTTACCCTTTACACTCTTCAGCCCTAGAGCTGTTACAGGTCCCAGTAGTAGACGCACCAGTGGCAGCCCTCCAATCAACAGGTCTAATCTCTGAGGACCGGCAGGGTACTCTAAGAGACAATCTAGACAAGAGAGCTGAGTTCGCATTGCGCAAAACTCACGAAGCCAACGCCATGACTATAAAAGCCTCCTCTGCCGCCTCCATAGTCTCGAGAGCAGCCATAGTCTGGATGCGTAAATTCATCCAGATGTTACCTGAGGGTAACCGGGTCTATTAGAAGGAGCCAATAGGGTACTAAAAGCCATCTCTTTTACTGCGGACGCCACCCTAGACTCAATGGTTTTCTCCGCAAGGGTGATATCCTCCGCAGCAGCGGCACGCCGCACGCTATGGCTCAGAGCATGGCAGGCTGATTATCAGTCTAAGGCTGTAGTCTCCTCCTACCCGTTCCAAGGGGACAAGCTCTTTGGCGAATCCTTAGATAAGATCCTAGTAGAAACCCGGGATAAAAAGAAGACCCTACCCAGAACCATCCGCTCTGGGGACAAGAGGCCTGGCGCTATGTCCTCCTTTCGATCTTACGGTTCCTCTTATCGGTTCTGCTCTGACAACAGACGCCAAACCTGGTCAACCAATAAGCAGCCCTTTCGTAGGGGAGGGTTTCACGGCAACAACAACAACAATAGGTTCGGGAAACCCTTCAGTCATAGACCAAACAAGTCCGGTGACCCCAAACACCCCAAGGCGTGACTGTGCAGATGCACCTGTGGGAGGACGCCTACTTCTATTCACTCCAAAATGGCGAACTTCCCAACCGGATTCATTTACCATGGACATTGTGTCTGTGGGCTACAAAATAGATTTCAGTTCTCCACCCTTACCTCGTTTCCTTCCATCACCAGTACACAAGAACGCGGCAAAGAGGGACAGGACACTAGCAGCGATGAACCATCTACTACACATTCAAGCGGTAGAACCGGTACCCCAGGAGGAGCATGGGTCTGGAGTGTATTCAATCTTCTTTACGGTACCAAAGAAGAACGGAGATTGGAGAGCGATTCTCGATCTAAAATTCCTGAACAGATGTGTAGAGCTCAGGCATTTCCGCATGGAAACACTCCGTACCATAGCAGAGTCCCTCCAGCCGAACGAGTTTTTAACATCTATAGACTTGACAGAGGCGTACCTTCATGTACCCATTTTTCCGCCACACAGAAGGTTCCTCCGCTTCTGCGTCGGGACCTCTCACCTGCAATTCTGAGCACTTCCCTTTGGGCTATCCACAGCGCCCCGGGTCTTCACGAAGGTCCTCGTACATCCGGTGACCATCCTCCGACAACTCGGGGTCCACGTTCATCCCTACTTAGACGATCTCCTGATCCGATCTCCGTCAAAAACCCAAGCCCTGAGAGACGTAGCGACGGCCATCCAACTCCTAGAAGACTTCGGTTTTCTCGTCAACAAACAAAAAAGTCATCTGAAACCCACACAACGCCTAGAACACTTGGGAGTCATCATAGACACGTCCTCCTGCAAGCTTTTCCTACCACCACACAAAGCACAGAAGATCAAGACAATAGCATCGCAAGTTATAACAGCTCACAAGTCTTCTCTATCGATATTAGCCAAATTGATGGGCCTGATGGTCTCCACCTTCGACACCCTTCAGTGGGGCCGTTTCCACTCCGGACAATTACAGAGGTTTCTGAGACCATTCCAGAACCACATCATCATCAAGTCGGACATCGCAGTCAAGGTCCCACTTCTGACAAAGTCGAGCTTACGTTGGTGGACCATTCAACGCAATCTGATCCAAGGCAAGACATTCTGGGTTCAGAACCCAATTCAAATCTTTACAGACGCCAGCCTCTCGGGCTGGGGAGCGACTCTACTGCACCATCCAGTTCAGGGATCATGGTCAGCAGCGGAATCTGTGTTACCCATCAACTTACTCGAGCTGCGGGCAATCAGACTGACCCTACTACATTTCTCTCACACCCTTCAGGACAAGCACGTCGTGATCAGGACGGACAATATTGCGGCCATGACATACCTGAGCAAGCAAAGTGGTGTGAAATCGCAGAGCCTAGCCAAGGAAGCCAATCTTCTACTCACCTGGGCGGAAACTCACTTAGCATCGCTCTCCGCAGCTCACATACAAGGCTCAGCCAACATCCAAGCCGATTGGTTGAGCCGACAAACAATCATGGAGGGAGAATGGTCACTCCACCCACAAGTCTTCCATCAAATTGTAGAGGAGTTGGGAATGCCGACGGTGGATCTATTTGCGTCAGCATACAATGCGCAACTACGAAGGTTCTACACGAGGTTCTTTCACCGCGGGCCGAACAGACAGATGCTCTCCTGTCCCCCTGGCCTCACGAACTTCTCTATGCTTCCCCCCCCTTCCGGTTTTACCCAGACTTCTGAGGAAGATTCGTCTTTTACGGGCAGAAATCATCGTAGTCGCACCTTATTGGCCACGCCGTCCGTGGTTCACGTCGCTACTAGAATTAACTGTGCGTCCCCCTCTCCCACTACCAGTTCGGAAAGACATGCTACTACAAGGCCCTATCAGACATCCAGACCCAGGATGGTTTCACTTGACCGCCTGGAGATTGAAAGGCAGAAGTTTGTCAAGCTAGGTTACCA
This sequence comes from Lepidodactylus listeri, assembly GCA_029233225.1. NCBI lineage: Eukaryota > Metazoa > Chordata > Lepidosauria > Squamata > Gekkonidae > Lepidodactylus > Lepidodactylus listeri. The sequence continues at coordinate 16,164,831 of JARCFY010000012.1, forward strand.
GGACTCCGTCATTAATACCATTTTAGATTCTAGAAGACCATCGACTACTAGAATTTACAACACCACGTGGAAAGCATTCGTTAGATGGGCCAGACGTAAAAAGATCGACCCCCTTCGCCCCCACATACGTTCCATCTTGTCATTTTTACAGGACGGCAGATCATCAGGACTAAAAGCATCTACGCTGAGGAGACAACTCGCCGCACTATCCACAGTCCTTCCCCTATACAGAGGACAAGCTGTCTCACATCATCCTCACGTGAAACGATTCCTCAAAGGCGCTGCCTTCAAAGACCCTCCGATCTGTCACCGTTTCCCCACGTGGTGCCTCAACGTGGTCCTCACGGCCTTAACTAGACCACCGTTTGAACCCATACGGACCATTTCACTAAAATTCCTAAGACAAAAAGCACTGTTTCTTGTGGCCATCACTTCGGCCAGAAGGATCTCCGAACTTGGGGCCCTCTCTATCCGCTCAGACCTATGCGTTTTTAATAAGGATACAGTAGTTCTTCGTACAGATCCGTCCTTTTGTCCAAAGGTCAACACTCAATTTCATAGGTCTCAAGAGATTTGTCTTCCCTCATTCGCACCAAACCCGACACATCCACAAGAAAAGTCGTGGCACACCTTAGACGTGAGGAGGGTTCTTAAGTGTTACATTATTAGAACAGATGCTATCAGACAGACCGAAGCCTTGTTTATCAACATCTCCTCCCCTCACTTGGGCAAGAAAATGTCCACCCCGGCCATTAGTCGCTCACTCCGCTTGTGCATCGCAGAGGCATACACATCCATGAGGCTTAAAGTACCTCAAGGCATCACAGCACATTCTGTATGCAGTGCCGCCACCAACGCGGCGTTCTTCAATAGGGCTTCCATAGAAGAAGTGTGCAGGGCAGCTACGTGGTCCATGCCGTCCACTTTTGTGAGACATTATAAAATCAACCCTTATGCATCCTCAGACGCCGCCTTCGGTCGTCGTACCCTACAATCTATCTTACAAGAAAATGACGATCCCCCACCCAACTTCTAGGACCATTGCTCTGGGAGGTCCCACAAGATGGCCTCCACCTCAGAGGGAGAACGACCAGTGGTAACTTACCGTGAGGGGTCCTTCTCCTCTGAGGGTTGGAGGACATCTTGGCCCTCCTCGGATCGTCAACCTACACAAATTAATAATCTGACTGAGAGAGGGGCATGTAGGCAATATATTTGATACGGTCATCCTCACGGTACCGTAATATTATGTTGAAGAGAGAGAGTTCATTTCAATTCTGTCTTCCTGTTTTCTATTAATCATTATGTTTGAGTCCAGAGTTTTCTCCTATAGCTTTCGGAGTTACCGAACTGAGCCAGGGGTGACTCCCACAACAGGAAACAGGAAGAAGATTTCTCTTAATTCCTGCCTCCCTGAAGATAGGTGGGAATCACCCACAAGATGTCCTCCAACCCTCAGAGGAGAAGGACCCCTCACGGTAAGTTACCACTGGTCGTTCTCTCTGTCCAGTTCCACCTACCCACTGCCCATCTTCCCCATACTAAACCTGTAGTACAGATTTGTTTAAAAGAGGCAGACAGAAACCATGCCCCAGTTTGGTCACTTCATCCATATTAGCATGTTGGACAGGTGTTAAAAAGTTTATCCTAGTTATTTTTGTCCAAAAGCTTACTGGATAGTCAGTCACTGTTAACCCAAGAACTAATATTTGAACTACAATCTTTGGAGCAGGACACCCACTGCTGTTGGCCACTGAGTCAACAAAAATCTGAGTTGAGTAATCAAACAGTATCTGTTGTGAGCAGAATTGCTTTAGAGCTTTATATATGTATGCCCCAAGCAGGTTTTTTGCAAGCAAAATTGCAATGTTTGTTCAACGTGCACAGAGACTACAAGCCCCATCTTTGCAAGTTTAAACAATCTTGTAACAGGAATAGTTTACTTTTCGCAATCTTTTTATTTCTGTTGTTTCATCGCGATAGCAACAATTTAGTAGCCATCAACCAACTGATCAACCACCAGCAACACAGGAATGGAAACAGCATATAGAACAGTAGAAAACCTGAGTGCTACAGCACAAAAGACAGCAGGTAACTGCGCTGTATATAAATAAGTTCCCCATATTGTTCCTATCGATACTGCAAACATGCGCTAACTATTTATCTCAGAACCTACTACAACTTTAGCTAAACAGCTATAATTGTAAAAAAACCAGCAAAAGCAAAAATATATTTTAATACAAAAATTAATAAAAATTCTACACAATTATGGAAATATTTTGTTTCAACTAACACATTTTCGCTTTTTAACCACTTCAAGGACAGGCTTGCCACAATATAATCTCCCATTAAGCAGAAGAACTTAAGTTAAAGCAGTTATATTCAAGTTTTGTAGCACCTAGAGACCACCAAGATTTTCAGGGTATAAGCTTTCAAGAGTCAAGGTCTGTTCGTCACACACGTAAAAGTTATAGCAGATTCTGAAACCTGCTTGTTCTCCATAGTCAGCCATGCCAGAACTGTGGACATATTTAAACAAATAAAGGGTACTCTTCATATATAAAGTGCACCAAGACTATGTACAGTTTATTCTAGCAGAAACTTACTTGATTGCCTAAATCAATTTTTGTGAAACTGAAAGTGCTCAGACGGCTGTTTGCTCCTCTCACCGCTGGTTCTATCGTTTCACGGAAAAGTTTCTCAATAAACTGGCAAATGAAAGGCCACATGTGTTTCACAGTCTGAGAAGAAAAAAGATTGGTATGCACTGAACTGTGTGCAATATGATCACACAAACAGAACTATCCCATAAGAACTTTTTAAAGTTATGTACGATCAGTCGCTATATCACCTTTCCAGATCTTAGCAATTTCACAAAACTATTCTCGCCGTAACTCATCCCCAGGGCTCCATGTCCTGCTTCTTTCTCTACTTTTCACCCACCAGTTAACCTACCTTTATCTGCCCCGTGCCTTTAGCGTTCCCTCCTTTCCCGCCACCTCCAGCAGTCTCTACCTGGCAAATCTATGGCCCGGCAGCACCGTGTTGGCCTCTGGGCCCAGTGGTGTAGTGCTTAACTCACAAGGGCATGCGACAGGGTGGGGTGGGGGGTAACGGGACACTTCACTTTCCCTGCATCCTTTCCCCCATAGTTTGTTCTTTCCCTCCACCTAGCAATGCCTATATTCTCACTTTCCCCTGCTTCCTTCTGTCCTTCCTGTTCACCAACCAACCTACATTTCATCTCCCCCTCATCTTCAACTATATTATGTATTTACTTCATTTATATCCCGTCCTTCTCCACAATGTGGACCCAAGGTAGCTTACACTGTCCTCATCTTCCCCATTTTCACAAAAACCCTGCAAGGCAGGTTAGGCTGAGAATGTGTGACTGGCCCAAGGTCACTCATGGAATTTCCAAAGCAGAATGTTGATTCAGCCTTGGATTTTCCAGATCCTAGGCTGACAGTCTAACCACTACACAGCAATGGTTTTTGTAGGGTGGCTGCTGATGAACAGGAAGAAGCAGTCAATCCATGGTAAATCATGCAAATCCTGTGATATCAAGTCTCCTGGTGGCTGCTGCCAGGTCTAGCTTCAACAAGTGTTCTCTTAAAGGCCACAACCATACTGGAAATGTCCCTGCCTTTTACTGACCAAAACCAAGGCTTGAAGGTTGGCGATACTGTTGTGGCTGTCTAGCAACCCCCACAATGGCCACTGACAGGACATTCATTTCTTAAAGCTACAGAAACTGCATCAAAAATGACGGGGGGGGGCAACATACCACTTTTTTAAAAAGACAGATTTCAGATTTTTCTGCAAACCTGAGACTTTTTCAAAATTGTAGAAACATCCATACTGTCTGTTCATGGCTACAACCTGTGGATTTAGGTACCCACAGATTTGGCCATGTAGAGAAATATATTTATTGATGGTTACCAGGGTGAAAAGATGACTTTGCACATTTGTTAATGACCCTTCAAGCCCCACAAAGACTTCCACAAGAAAGAGTAGATTGTGTGTAGCAAATTAAATAAGCTGGCCAAAAGATAGAGGCATCTTACCTTATTCAACCATTCTGCTCTCTCTGTGTCTGGAAAGTGAACCTAACAAAGAGAAAGTTGCAAATAATTAGTCAACATTTATTTCATATTCAAGGTAATAATGACAAGTGAACAGAAGTGAATTAAGTTCAAAGAAACTCAATGGCTGCAAAAAAAAATTACTTGCAAGGCCTGAGAAGTTATGACACTACATGCACACCCATAAACAATATATCCTGAGAGCGATTTCTACTATTTAATAACCACTCCTGGGAGCACCACCAAGCTAATGTTAAGTATTTAAAACCAGCAGCCAGAAATAACTAAGGAGAATGAACTTTTCTGTGCTAGTATGTAATTTAACGGGTGAACCCTGAAGACCAAATTCTGTTCTGTTATCTATTCTGTGAAGTCTTCTAAACTGTCACACTACGAATTTGCATTAAAAGTATTATTAGATAAACAAAGACCGGACCATCTGAATGCACATAGTTACTGCTAGAAAATAAAGGGATTATTCAATATGGCATATGTGACTGCAGGGCGATATAAAGCGTAGCAAACACATTCACAACATTATGACTCTACTTATCTTCACCCTCTGGGCAATTCTGAATGAATGACTTTCATATAGAAGGACACGATGCAAATGGGATGTTTTCAAAGGCGGCGCATCTGGTAATACTATTTATTAGAGAAGGGAAAGAGACAAATTAGTTGCCCTTATCAGAAGCTGCCAAATCCAAGAAGAATCTCAGTTTCTCCAATAGTGAAATCAAACAGTCCTCATACCAGACTGCAATACAAATAAGGGGACCAATGGAGAGACATTTTTAACATGCTTAAATTAATATGATCTCTCTCTCTCTCTTTCACTTTACATTCAATTATACATAAAAATATTCCAAGGACTTGTCCTTACAGTTTGGTGAAAAAGCCAGTGCTTATTAATACAGATAAAATCCAAACTTCTCATATACATTCACTGAAAAACATATACCTTTTCTATGAAATGTCTGCCCCAAGAAAAAACAGCGGAAGTCATAGCAAGTATTGTTACATGTGAAGTGGAATCCAAGAGATAGATGAATTAAGGGAAATGATTTTTCCCCCCCCAGACAATGAGCCTACTTTTAAAGGTGGATTTTTTCTGTTACACAACTGGGCAATGCTGCAACAAACTTTAAGATTATCTTCAAAATTATTCCACGCTATTTAAAAAAATCTAGTGTTTTGGGGCACACAACCCGTGATAATGAGAAGGTGGGAACTCATCTTAGTATCTGCACCGTGGAAGTGGTATGGCATTGTACAGTCTGACATACTGTGTTCATTTACAACTTCAGGTTCATGCGGCTACCCTATTCCTTTGCTCTATTATCTGCAGTTTTCTTCCTCGTGAAGTCAGGGGGATCAACCATGGGCAGACTGACCATTTCACGTAAAGAGAAATTTCCTGGTAGGCTGCTTCACGATAGGACCAATACTGACAAGAAGCAAGAAGATCCAAGGCCCAGCAGCTCTAAAAGTGCCTCAGGGACTGTCTGTTGGGACACTTCAGCAGCAAAGATAAACAGTTCACCATCTGCTTCCTCTGGTAGTACTGCCAGTTTATGAAAGGAGGCAATGAGTTAGCCAATGCCCATAGTTAAGAACATAAGAACACAAGAGAAGCCAATGATGGATCACGCCAATGGCCCATCCAGTCCAACACTCTGTCACACAGTGGCCAAAAATACCAGGTGCCCTCAGGAGGTGCACCAGTGTGGCCAGGACACTAGAAGCCCTCCCACTGTTGCCCCCTCCCCTCAAGCACGAGGAATACAGAGCATCACTTGCCCCAGACTGAGAGTTCCTATCTATACCTTGTGGCTAATAGCCACTGATGGATCTCTGCTCCAGATGTTTATCCAATTTCCTCTTGAAACCGTCCATGCCTGTAGCCACCACCACCACCTCCTGTGGCAGTGAACACTGCTGAGCTGAGTGGCCCTGTAGCACTGGTATCTAACACAGAAAGGGCCACTCAGCGTGCCTTGTTCCAGGCCATTTTAACCTCCCAGTCTTCCCGTGACATCAGCACTAAACCAATGCTTAAGAATGTGATTGTTACAGATAATGACAGGGAACATGCTTTTGAAAAAACAGGTATGTTAATTGGGGGTGGGAGAACAGATGAAAGGAGCAAGGGAAAATATAGCTGTGAGCTCAATAGGTCAGGCTAGATAGCATCTGTGCTGCCCACATGACGCCATAGTTAAAGCAGCATCAGGTGGTAGACATGCCAGTCTGCAATTAAAAAAGCAAAATTCAAGTCCAGAAACACCTTGAAGATCAACAAGATCTCCCGCCTACAAGCTTTCAAGAGTCAGAACTACCTTTGATAGATACACGTAGGAATGGGGTTAAGAAGATAAAGTAGCAGCCTGAACTTAAAAGAGTTTCCATGTTTTGTGAAGCACAAGTGAAACTGTAGGAGTCTTCACTTTTCTTCTAAAGTTTTAGAAATAAGGTTATTCAATTCATGACAGCCAGAAAGCAGATAGCTAGAAATGGACCAACCCGCCCCCCTTCCCAAAATGAACAGTGAAATAGTAAGTGAAAGAAATGAAGTAAGCAAAGACTAAAGTCTCCAGGAACTCTCACACAAGAGAGCTTAAAAGGTGTAGTCACCGGGAAAGGGCGGCTCTTAGTAAGATGGAAGAAACTCCTGAAGTAAAAAGAAGACAATCAGAGAAGTGAATGTCCTAATGTCCTTAGTATGCTTTCATGTAATTCTGGACATGCAAAAAACTGGTATCTGACCTTGCCACGTTGCATCACCCTCAGCAGCTTTTCTCCCTCCTTAAGACCTTAGGCTCTAAATGGTGTCAGAAGACTGAATCAGTGTGGTAACAGCCGAATGAGACCCAGATTCACAAGAGAGCCAGTGTGGTATGGTGGTTAAGACTGTAAGACTAGTATCTGGGAGATCCAGATTCAAATCCTGACTCCTGCCATGGAAACTCACTGGGTGACCCTGGGCCAGTCACACATTCTCAGCCTAACCTACTTCACAGGGTTGTTGTGAGGATAAACTAGAGGAGAGAATATGAAACACTTTGGGTCTCCACTGGGGAGGAAGGTGGGGTATAAACCAATTAAATGAAATAAAAAAGTATCCTTTCCCTGTGTCCTTTGTATCACATTTGAAATGGCAGTAATTGCACTAAACTGGTGTTTTTGTGTATAAAAGAACAGCTATGCTGGATCATACCAAGGACTTATTTAGCTCAGCCAGATGCCCCACGTAGCAGCCCACCACTGAGACCGACAGAAGATTATGGAGTCGAGGAGATCCCACATAAATGCAGTACAGCGAATACAAACATTACCATTTTATAAAGAGAAATGGCGGAGGGACTCAAGAAGCATCCACCACTACAGTAATGGGGACCAGCCCACTAAAAAGTGATGCCTCATCAGGGTCACTTACCAACTTGTATCAAGAGTCCATAAATGGTTCCATATTTTGCCAACTGCCTAAAACTGTATACTCTTCACTATGCCTGCAAACGAATATGGCACTTTGACAGCTCTATTTCCCTGCCTTTGAAGCATATTTCATTGCCTCTCACCCCTCAAAAGGAAACAGTCCTGATTATTTCAGCACATCAGATGATGCCACTACATGCAGCTCTTGGCAATGGCCTTGAATTCTCGTTTTTAATTAGAAGAATCCAGTTTTCCACACACACCCCCAAAAAACCCCCCGATAGGCCTTGATTTTAACAAAATATTATCTAGCCCTTCAAGACAGTGCAAATCTAACACTCCTTTCTTTTAAGTATGATTAAGAGACTGGGAGCTAAATGCCAGATCACACCACTTGCAATTTCTTAACAATGATTTAAAAGGCTACATCAGCACTGGGGATCCCTTTGAATCAGGGTTTGCTAGCCAACTTTGCTAACAATTTCATTTTTATTAGTGACACTGATTCAGCACAGCAAAAAAATAGTCGGCTGAGCCATGCGTTGTTCCTGTGTAGTAGTAGTTCTTTCAATCTGTTTGCGTACAGAATGTTAGTTTATCTCAAACCCAATACGGCTTCAGCTAAAAGGGCTATTTGTTCCTGATTGTTTTCATTCTTAATGAGCTTAAGTATAAGAGAACTATCAATAATGTATACTGGATGCATTTAAGTACGATAACATGATCTTTTATTTATACAGAGTTCAAACATAGAGGGCAGTCAAGTCTAATGCAGACATTAAAAAGACTGCTATATTCACACAAATGCTTTCAGAGTTATTTATGATTCAAAAAAAATTAAAATGTGTCAGTTCCTACCTACCTCCACTTCTAAGCAGAAAGCCAGATTTAACCCTGAACAGAAAATGCTGAGAATTTGATTTCAGCATGATGCATCCAACAACCAAGCTAAAAATCTTTAACCAAGATTTCAATTATTTTAAAATAATTGTAATGCTGAGCCTGTACTTTCCCTGGAAGCTAAAATGATCAAACTAAGGCTATCCATACCTTGATCCAATTATGGAGAAGACAAGAGTCACTGGAAACAACAATAATGCCAGGAAAAGTTGAAGGCAGCAGGAAAAGAGGAAGACCCAACATGAGCTGGATAGGCTCAATAAAGGAAGCAAAGGCCCTCAGTTTGCAAGACCCAAACAAGGCTGTTAATGTTAGAACATTCTGAAGGTCGTTAATTCATAAGGTCACCATAAGGCAGAAGCCACTTGATGGCACTTAACGCATACACAATGATTACTGGGGACCGATAAAACACTGTCCATCCTATTACCTTTGTCTTGATAAACACCAGCCATGACTTACCACAGCCCGCAATTGCTGCCCAGGCCAGGAGAGAGAGCAGGGGGCCATGGCTGCTTCTGGCAGCATGGCCAGGCATTTGGGAGGCAGTAGCCAGAGGCTATCCCAATAGCTGGCCACCCACATCAGCAGGTGGGCCGGCCTGCTAAGCATGGGTGCTTGAGGTGGGCTCTGACACGGGGCTATGTCAGAGCCTGGCAGCAGATTTAAACAGCGCCACCAAGAGCACTCTGAGTGTTTTTTTTCTCAGCTCTATGTCATTTCAGAGATATAGTTTCACAAACAGTCCCTTCATTCCTTCAACATCATGGCTTTTTCACAAAAATGAAATGGAGACTAAAGTTCTTACGGGAACATTTGCTACAGAGAATGTTTTAACAGTAGCTAATAAGGGCTTGTAAAGGGGGTGTGGAGGTGCTCCAAGGGCTGCCTAGTAAACAATAGAAACAATTCTATGCAGCGGAGGTTGCGTCTGCTAGCTCTCGCCCGGCCCAATTATTTAGAACTATTAGGACGTTAACTGAAGTGCCACAGAGCACCTTAAATGATAGAGAATTGGAAATAGGCTGTGAGGCATTTGCGAGCTATTTTGCAGATAAAATCTTGCTACTCTGCCGTGAACTCCTGGCCACAGTTGAGACAGTGTGTGAACTTGAGGCTCCATGCACGTCTTCAGGTTTAATCTTGGATCATTTCAGTCCTCTCAGTCTTGAGGAGGTTGACAGGTTGCTCTTGACTGTATGTCCAACCTCGTGTAGCCTTGATCCGTGCCCCTCGTGGCTCATAAAAGCTTGCCATGAGGGGTTGCGTGATACGCTCCGGGAAATTATTAACAAGTCCTTTTCAGAAGGACTGTTCCCGGAGGCACTCAAGGTTGCGATGGTCCGCCCTCTCCTTAAAAAACCATCTCTGGACCCGGATGTTTTGGCCAACTATCGGCCGGTGTCCAACCTACCCTATTTGGGTAAGGTATTGGAGAGGGCGGTGGCGATTCAGTTACAGAGCTTCATGGATGACACCTCCATGCTGGACCCGTTTCAGTCCGGCTTCCGACCGGGTCACGGGACGGAGTCGGCTCTGGTCGCCCTCACAGATGACCTCCGAAGACATCTGGATCGAGGCGGGACGGCGGCACTGGTGTTGTTAGATCTGTCGGCGGCATTTGATGTCGTCGACCACCAGTTGCTGAGTCACCGCCTCGCCGATGCTGGGATACGGGGGCTCGCTTTACAATGGCTTGCCTCCTTTCTCCAAGATCGGGGACAGAGGGCTGCGCTCGGGGAACAGACCTCCCAGAGGCACCCACTGGTATGTGGTGTTCCTCAAGGGGCGGTCCTATCCCCAATGTTATTTAACATCTATATGCGCTCCCTTGCCCAGATTGTCCGGAGGCATGGGCTGGGGTGTCATCAATATGCCGATGACACCCAGCTCTATCTGTTGTTGGGCGGCCAGTCCGGCTCGTCCCCAGATGACCTGGAGCGGGCGCTACAGGAGGTTGCGGGCTGGCTTAGATTGAGTCGACTGAAATTGAATCCTCTGAAGACCGAGGTCCTGTGCTTGAGTCGGACCGGGACGGGGTTAGGGCATCCACTTCCGTCCTTCGGTGGGGCGCCACTGGTGCCAGCTCCGAGGGTTAGGAGTCTGGGTGTGCTCCTGGACTCTTCCTTGACAATGGAGGCCCAGGTAGCAGCCACTGCCAAAGCAGCCTTTTTCCATCTTCGGCTGACTAGGCAGTTGGTCCCCTTTCACCTAGCTACAGTGATCCATGCTATGGTCACCTCACGTCTTGACCACTGTAACGCTCTCTACTTGGGGCTGCCCTTGGCCCAGATCCGGAGGCTGCAGCTGGTGCAGAACGCTGCGGCCAGGCTGCTGATGGGTCTCTCTCTGCGGGACCACATCCGGCCTGTGCTGCAGCAACTGCACTGGCTGCCTATAGCATACCGGATCAGGTTCAAGGTGCTGGTGTTAACCTTTAAAGCCCTTTATGGTCAGGGGCCCGCCTACTTGAGGGACCGCCTTTCCCCATATAGGCCCCAGAGGCTACTGAGGTCTGGCACCCAAAATCGCCTGGCTTGCCCCGGTCCAAAAGAGGCCCGGTTGACTTGCACTAGGGCCAGGGCTTTCTCGGTGGCGGCTCCTTACTGGTGGAATGAGCTCCCAGATAACATCAGGGCCCTGCGGGATTTGTTGCAGTTCCGCAGGGCCTGTAAGACGGAGCTCTTCCGCCAGGCTTTCAAATAGGAGCCGCCATCGGGGAGAAAGCTGAGTATACCATCTCCCTGGCCCTACTGATCGCGCCCACAGTCCAAGACTGTGGACTGCTGCCTTAAAACACCCACCGGAGCGCTAGGAAGTCGCCATCTTGGGGAATAACTGTAGAGTTGTTTTAAATGTTTTATACTTTATGTTTTATATTGTTATGTTGTTAGCCGCCTTGAGCCGGTTGCCGACTGGCAAGGCGGGATATAAATGAAATAAATAATAATAATAATAATAATAATAATAATAATAAACATGCACACTCATTAATGCTGCACCCCTTACGGAGTCCAGTTTCTGCACTACAGCTCCAAATATTCCAAAGCTAGTTCTGTGCTGACACAGATCCCACATGTGTGACAGCGCAGACCATAAAAGAATCACCCCCTTTTCTATCAGAAACCAACCTGTGCAACAACTTTGGTAAGAGTCAAAGCAAACTATCATGGTAATGATGGGTTTAAAAATAGATGTATATTAACGTAACAGGAACATTTTGATTAATGTTATATAAGTTATCCTGTTTTAAGAAACATTTAAATTGTTTTCAACAGCCCCACTCCTCCTTTCTCTACACTCTTCTAAATGCTTCAGCTACCATTCCTGCCAAAACCTGCAATGCTAATGTACAATGCTGTTATATGAGAAATGCAGGCATCCGTTCTGTTTTGGTCATCAACAGAAGCATATTCTAGAAATCAAGGCTCAGCTAATATTTTCCTCTGTTTGTGTTTCCCACTGATGCATAAGGGAGACAGCCTCTGCACAAAAGACAATTCTTACGATTTTTCCCTTGATGTTCTGCCGCCCCTTAGAATTTCTTCTGAGGGGAAAAAATATAGAATATGATATTTAAATCCCAAACTGAGATTCCTTGGGTTTCTGACTAGCAGGTACCCTTTATAGTTATACGTTACCTGCATATCTGAACCTAACATTTTCTGAATAATCGCCTTGCAGGTCTGGATCTGGTCAGTAGCTGCACAGGAGACTGTCTGGGAACACTATATATAGCAAGGGCCTGTAAACCTATGCAGCAACTTTGCAGCAACTTGCACAGTTCCGCAGGGCCTATAAGATGGAGCTCTTCTACCAGGACTTCGAGTAGGAGCCACTACTAACACCACCAACAATAATAATTGGATTGTCACGGCCCTGTACGTTTACACCAACAGCCTCTCATGCTGGATACTGATGGGGGCCATACTTTGGATCGTCTGATCATGGCCGCCGGGATGTTACCGTCACCAGCGCTTTATTTTAATTTGTACTGTAATTGTTATATTTATGCGTTTTATGAAGTTGTATTGTATTACGAGGCATTTGTGTTTTATATATTTTTAATCCTTATTGTAAGCCGCCCTGAGCCTGCCTTGACAGGGAGGGCGGGATAAAAATCGAATGAATAAACTTCAGTGGGTCCAAAATATGGCAGCCAGACTATGGCCAGGGGTTGGTTACAGTAATTGCACTGCCAGTGTGCTGAAAGATCTGCACTGGTTACCCATCTGTTTCAAGGCACAATACAAAGTGCTGGCTCTATTCACCTAAGCTCTTAATTAAGGGGTTGATTATCACTGTTTCGGCTTTGGAAACTGGTTTAAGCTCTCTGTGGTCTGTTTTTATTATCTATGTTTTTATGCTGGGCTGGGGCTTTTTAATGCTGGACTTTAATACCTTTCAACGTTTTGTATTTGTTATTATTTATTTTGCAATCCACCTTGGGAATGTTCCTGGAGAGCCAGCATAAAAATGTTCTAAATAAATTAATTCTTCATGCCAACCAGTGTCCTACATTTGAAGGCTCTGGTTTAAAAAGCCTTCAGGGGAAAAACACAAATAAAAAGAAGTCCATACCCATTGTGTTTTACAAACAACTGTTGTGAATTCTTAATCCCATATCTTAATATTTCAGTAATGCATTCAGAATTTTCATATGTAAACCCAACTATTTATCGATCCTGCACAAGTACAATAAGTTGTGTCTTATGAAGGGACCATTCAGAAGCAGGTAGAGCAGGTAGAACAGCTACACACTCACTACTGAGCGCATAACTCCATCTGCTCTTCCAGTAGGAACTTACATCAGGGCTCACTCACATCAAAGAAAGAGGTACATCTCATTTTTTAAAAAACAATCTATCTTATGATGTAATTACCTGAAATAATGAGATACTGTCTGGAACACCAGACAGGCTCCAATTAACTAATAAGGACCAAATGTATGGTCACAAAGGGCACCAAAGCCAAAAACAGCAACATGTATTTCAAAAAGTAAAAACTGGGGAACCCATTCTTCTAAATATGACTGGAGGAGAAGAAAACAATCACCATTCTCACCTAGAGTATAAACATAGACTATCATATCAATTCAACCTTGTGGTTATCTTTGAAGGTACTATAAAAGCTGCAAATACCTCCAAAGCTCTTCCCTCTTACTTGACCTGGGGAGGAGGGCTCCTGGAAGACAGACTAGGAGTGTCACTTTGAGCTCTCTTAATAAATAAACTTCACTAGTCTCGGTACATAATCTGTGTCTGTGTGGGTTAATTAACTCTGTTCTTCCACATCTGATAACAGGAACAGAGCAAAGATAACAAAAGACCCGGGCTGTACTGATTACTCATTGTAGATAATGGGGCCTTTACGATGCTCATGGTACCTTAGAAGGTCTATTTATGTTCTGGGTCTCACATACTTCAAATAGCATATTCACCCAATTGCATACTTAGTTTATAGAATCTGCTACAGCACAATGGAGGGCTCTCTGTTATTGTACCATAAGATCCCTTTCATTGCGATCAGAATAGTAATAAGGGATTTTACTCAAAGTGTAAGTAGAATTACCAGAAAAAGCCCTGTCCCTTTAATAGAGGCTTAATACGTAGAAATGAACAGTTGAAGCTCTTCTTGGCATGGTGGTAAGTAAGGTGTCCTGGTACAAAACATCCCCTTAAGCCTCTATTAAAGGGCTAGGACATCTCCCCTCCCTGAAGCAATAAGTGTGAGTGGAGCTCTGCTCACAGAATGGAACTTTCCTGCCTCCCCCTGTACCCTGCAGTACTCCCACCATATCTCAGAATACTATTCTCAGATGTTCGGGGCAACCTCAGGAACAATGCAAGGCACAATATGGGATTTGCAGTGGAGAATCACAAAAAACCCAATCCCCTTTCTCTGCCACTGGAATTACCCTTCCTCAAGCATTGGACGCAACTCAATATTTTTAAACACAAAACATCAGCCAGAGATGTTGTTTAGAGAGAAATGCAGTACCAAGCAGATGGCAAGATTAGTTTTTGAAAACGCTTAGTCATTAAGCCACATTTCATCATGCATTTATTCTGAACTCAAGCCTGTCTGCTAGAGGTGACACATTCAAATTCAGCATTAATGCAGCAACAGGAACAAGTACAAAAGAGAGAGGAGGCTAGCTAGGTTTGAAAGCATGTTTATAAACATGAGAATTAGAAGGAACTAATTAGCAATTTATCAGTTCAGTAGGCATTAAAAACACCCCAAGGCCTGTTCCAGCAACACAGATAAAAACCTGTCTGTACAGCATAGAACTGTCAAGATCAACTCTATCTACATTTGAACCTGAATACAGAAACATACTCTCACACACTCTGGAATATTCAAATAGCTGAAACAACAATCTAGTTGCCTGTTAACAACTCGTCCCCTTCTTCTTTCATACTAGATGTGCCATGGACCCATCAGCTATCTTTTCTAAACAAAAGGTAAGTATTCATGATATGACAGGACCATAAAAGGGTGGGAACCACTGCCATGAACTTAAGCAATAAAGCAAGCACACTACAAAAAGCTTTTTAAGAAATCCTAGTTCTCTCTTCTTCCCTTTCCATGATCTCTAAAAAGGAACACAGTTAAGTAAATTAGAATGAACGGCTACAGCTATCACAGGGTTTGAACTGCTGAATAAAACTGATGCTGCTACATAAGACTGCCGCCTCTCAATAGCCTGTTTCTGCACAGCAGAGGAGTAGGACTAACGATGAAAAGCAAATATTTTGGATTGGTTCCCCAGTTTTATGAAGTGAGTACAAATTACCTATAAACAAATGAAGCTGCTTTTATACCAAAATATTAATACAGAACTAGACCAGTACTATTCACTTCAACTGGCAGTGGCCTTCAATAAGCGAGGCAACAATCGCCCCTGGCCTCACTGCCCATTATCTACTGGAGCTGACAGAGGTTGAACTTGGAACTTTCCACGTAGAAAAGATATACTCTGTCAACTACGGCTCCTTACATTTTACCCATCCAAAATGCTGCTACAATGAAATAAGGTGACACAAGAATTAATTCATAGATTACAAGTCAGTACAGGATCCAATTCCTATGGATGTCTCTGTGGTACATAATCTGCTGCCACATTCATCACAGTCCAACAACTGGGATCACTACAGTGTACACTGAGAGAAAGTGCTGTCATGTTGCAACCAATTTATGGTGACTCTGAGGTTTCTAAGGTAGGCTTGCCAAGTCCCCTCGGAGGACGGGGAAACCCACGCTCCAGCAGGCCGTTGCCCGCCAGCTAGGATCAGGCCACCGGGGGGGAACCCCATCCCCAAATTGCCAGGCTGAGGGACCATGCCCGGCGCAATGACGTCATCGCGTCGGGCACGTTTCGGGGGGGGGGGCCTGCTCTGTAATTTGAGGGAAAACTCTTATGATTTTCCCTCGAATTACTGAGGTCACGCCCCCAACATGCCCGATGCGATGACATCACTTCCGGGTGACGTCATCCTGTTGGGCGCGCTTCACGCACACGCCAGAAGACTCCAGGAAGACGACGGACTTCCCCCGCTCCTATTCCAGTATGACTTGGCAACCCTATTTTAAGGCAAAATACAAACAGAAAGAGTGTAATAACTGCAACATAGGTTTTACTTACTCAGACTAGGCAATTCTTCTCAACTGGCTTATTCTTTTCTGCTAGCTTCATTTTACATGGGAATGCAATCAAGATGCACACCAGTGGCATCTTTCTCCTCTTAGACTTGCAAAAATTTACCAGTGAGCATCTAGGAACACTAGACTATATCCACATGTGGTAGAATTATCCAAGGACACAGCGTTATTGGTGCATGATTAAAATTATGCTTTCAAGGGGTGTTCAGCGTATGGTAGAATTTTCTCCAGAACTGTTTTTGTTAAATTATGTTGAATCTTGTCCTCAGAAACATTGGACCCCTATTCTTTATATTATTACTGCTGCAAGAATAGAATTTGTGAAGGTCTAGAAGAAAAAGAAAACTCTTGACACGAAGAGAATTTATTGAGAAAGTTAAGTCTTTATTTACATGTTAAGGTATTTGAACTGTTAAAAATAGATATATATCTTGGATAGATATAAAATAGAAGAGTATTATTAATCAGAGAACCAGTTGTCCCTTTTGTAGGACCATGAAAATACACTTGCTGTTTTACACATGGCTGAGGAAACAATATTTTGAGAAAACATCTAGAACAGTAAAAACAGAAGAGGGGAAATCATGTTTGTTCAGATCTATTTTTTATTTCAAAGATATTATAAGGCATTTTTTTCCAAAAATGCCTACCACCGCATCACAAATATAAAACCTAATTTTGTTGTTGTTGTTCAGTTGCACAGTCGAGTCCGACTCTTTGCAACCCCATGGACCACATCACACCAGGCCCTCCTGTCCTCTGTCGTCCTCCGGAGTTTGCTCAACTTCATGCTTGTTGCATCAATAACACTGTCTAACCATGGCCCCAATCACACACAGAATTAGCCACACGACAGGCACGAATGCTATGTGGATTTTAAGGGCGCGATCACACCAGAACATCTGGCAAGCGTCCCACACCCGTTGGCAACCCATTTCTCTCCGCCGAAGAAGCGGAGTTAAAAGATACTAGGGAAAGTCCAGTATCAAACAGGTTTGCTACAGGCCAAAGACGGGCTTTCCCCGTGTGATCACTCCAGCGCAGACTCATGGCGTCGGGGATAGTCTGATCAGGCTATCCCGACATCATGCCGTTGTTTTTTCTCCCCTTCTCAGTATGCGCATCATTACATACTGCCATTGAGCACTCAAGGCAGAGACGCAACTCATCGATCCCATTTAAGCACATCAGGGGAAAACGGCAACCCCCCCGACTCACCCGTGATTGCATCTGATTATGCAGTGATTATGCAGGCTGTGCCCGCAGCTTCGCAGAACTGTGTGATCATGCAACTGTGGATCAAATTACTCCGAAGCAAATAGCCTCACTTCCCCCCCGGATTATCTCACTTGTGTGACCAGGACCAAACTCATCCTTTGTCGTCCCCTTCTTCTTTTCCTTTCAATCTTTCCCAGCATCAGGGTCTTCTCCAGTGAGTGCTCCCTTCTCATTTGGTCGACAAAGTATCTGAGCTTCAACTCAACCAAGTTTACTTTCCCTTTGTCAACAGAGACACTTATCCTTTGAACACATGCATTAACATTACACCCCTACGTACCCCACTACTAAAGCTCAACCCAGTTCTCCTGGTATGGAACACGGAGGTGTGTAATCTACTACCAAATTACAGTAACAAATGTGCAGTAACAAAATGTTTACAGTAACAAATGTACAGTAACAAAAGCTACTCTTTTACTCTTTGTCAGACTACTGAAAGTTTTCACACTGTCTATCACCACTGTGTTATGAAAATGTTTGACGGATTAATTCCAGCCTCTCGCATCAGTTATAGCATTGCTCCTCATTGGCAAAGGCTTTCAATCAATCTTATATGTTCTCCCAAGGAGCTACCTTTGCAGTAAAGATGCTCATGATACCCTGGTTCTCAGCAAATGTGTTTTCCCAACCTGGCATCTATCTCAGAAGTATGGCTATGACTTCCTCATGCATTTGCACTCTTGGCCTTTGCAGGCTGCATGGTGAGGTTTCTTTCCGCTGTCTTGCACCCCCTTTCTCTACTGTCCTATGTGTTTTCTGCTACACAGGACTTAAGAAGCTAAAACATATTGTTTCCATTGGAGTCTGTATCTCCTTATTGCCACACATACTCAAAGGAGACTGCTGCCAGAGGTCTGAATGGAGAAACTTCCATCCTTGAACACTTTATGGACATCAGACTGTTCCTCTGCTAGACTGATCATTTGTGTATGGTATGCCGGCAGAGAACTTGCAGAATTTGTTTTGCTATGGTCAGAACACCATGGGACCAGAGCTCCAATGGCATAGTGATTCGGTTACCCCAGCCAGAAGCACTCAGAAGAGCACACAAGATATTTTAAATTATGTCAACGTAGGACATCCTAAACAATGACATATCCTGTCCCATTATGAAGATACTGTAAGAATTCTGTCCACAGTTTCCTCAACTCAAAAAAGTCTTGCTGTCAGGCTGTCATTGGTGTTTTGGCATAAGCCTTCAATCATGCTGCTTACTTCCTTTTAAAATGAGACTTTCCTTCCCATGGGTTTTCATGCACCCAAGTAATGAACAGTAGTGACCAGTCTTGAATTCTTCATATCTTCACGGGCGCACTTAGAAACATCTTGTAATCAGAAACTGGGCTGACAGACATTTCCATGAGAACACCTGTTTCTACAAATTGCCCTTGAGACCAGCACCTTGACAGCACTTTTATTGGACAAGCACCGAAGACAGTATTACACACCTATGTTCCTAGGTCTGAAATCAAGATACTCATAGATATATCCTACCCAGCTCACATAAGAATACCTGAGGGCTCTTGAATCTGTACATGTGTCTGCACATGTATGTACCCGCACTCACTAGTTAGACCCGTAAGAAGTTCCTGTTCAGTAGCAAAGCACAGTGGTAACTGTCATGTGGAAACAACAAACACTCTGGGCCTTGTACGAAAGAAACAAAAGGAGCTTGCTGAGAAGGAGGATTTCTCTACACAGACAGCTGCTACCTCAGTATAATCCCAAGAAGTTGCGAGTAAAGTTTATATTAACTGTGATTACACGCAAAACTAATTAAGGGCTGCAAGTCCACAGTGCATTTCCCAGCTTTCAAGATGTAGACCTTGCCGAAAATCACTAATTGCATTAGTCACTGCAGATGGCGTGGATTTGGGACCTAGTTCAAGGACTCTCAGAGGCAAGTGTGCATTTTTAAAAATACTGCAAACATTCATAGACTTATGCTATAACATGTTCCAAATTTAGCAAGCATTAACATGTTACAGGAGGAGGAAACTGGGGGGCCTATACTGTTTGAAAAGCATGCAAGTGGAATGTACACCGAGCCCTGGCACCTCCTGTGCTTAGTCGTAATCAATTTTATCTGTTTTTAAATATTATACTTTGCACAAATTCAACCGCACTTTCCCTGCTCAATAGGAAGCGGGGGGAAGACTCTAAAATTAGTGATTCTTAGCTATTCATCCATTACCGCCTACCAACTATGCAGTCAACTGTATCCCAAGCCCAAAATAAAAATTAGAACACAAAAACAGTACTCCAGACATGGCGATTTTATTGACACACCGGTACATTTATGGATGAAGGAGAATATTATTTGTTTTGCCCCAAGTGAGAAGAGGCCATTCCTGTTTCGTTCCTATTTGTTATGTAACACATTTTAAGGTCCTCGAGGAGAAATCTTGGTTCTGAAATTTTATTCCCAGGGTGTGGAAATCTGCATAAAACAAGTGTCTTCCACTGGCTGACAGAAGTCATTGCCAAGGAGCTGGCTACAATTCTAAGATTCCAAGTGTTCCCCCAAGACTTCTAAAATTCCAAGTGTTCCCCCTCGGCAAGGGCCATATGGTCTCTTTTAAGGATCACTGCTCTCAAAATTCTCAGACTTGGTTTTTTTAGTAATGGGAGGGAGACAGAACATAAGAAAGTCAGCTGAAACAGGACATAAAAGTTAAAGTTTCCAAAACAAATTAATTTATAGAGACATGGAGTAACTTCTAATACCACAGCAGTGGCAAGCTGCAGCTGTTCAGGTACATATTTAAGCAATTAGCCAAACGTCATCAGTGAAACAAATGGAGGCAGCCAATTCACCTGCACGGCAAATATGCCCTAGAAGTGCAACATGAAAAATTAATAATGCAGTGCAGGGGCTAGATAAACATGTTTTCAGTCACTTGCTAGAGAAACAAGCAAACAGCCCATCCATTCTAACTTCTAAAATCTAAAGTGGTATATTTCAATGTGAAATGTATTACCACAAATTGGAGAAAATAAGCCGCATTACATTATACTAGCAAGATCATAACAATATCAATTCGGGCTCTGGAGCCTTAAAGGATTAACTCCAGTTACAAAGGTGCTGCAGCATTTCCGGCATTACCACGTTTGAGAGCACTATTAGCCATATAGTGAGGCATAATAGGAAGGAAGTTCGAACCATGGCATAGACTCAGCCACACTTAGACTGCTATCAAACAAGCATAAGCAGGACATCATTACGTACGTGGCACTTTTGCCCTGGAAAAATCTTATTGCAAATAATAGAGTACAACTAACAACAACGGATCCAGGTTCATGTATTTTATCTTCTCTCTGTCTAGCTAACACAATTTTATTAACCGACATTTGTGACGGCTTCCAGAAGGCAGCTATTTTGAACATGCTAAGGCATACATTTATAGTATTTCTACTAAGAGTGAAACAGTATTGCTGAAGTATGCTTGCAGCAAGGAAACAGTGCTGTATCACAGTCTCACAAGCAAACAAGGTTGGGGTAAGGACACTCATGTTGACAACTGGTTGAAAGTATACAAAGGTTATGAAAACAGAATCTTAAAGAGCTATTCCAGAAAATACAGTATTACATAATGCAACTTAAAATATACATTTCACACATACTGGCAAACATGTAATTTGGTTACTTTATCATCATGCATAGGAGCTTGCCTCTGAACTAACGGAAATATATCACTAACTCGTGCTGCTATATGATAAGGACAGCCAAATGACAATGTAATGCTCATCATATGACAGTTATTTTCAGCCAAAGACACACTGGACTCTTTTTTAGTAACAAAACCATTCCACATTATTCAACTGAATTACAGCACAACCACTGCTATAAAACAGAACCTTTTTTCTAGACACACTTACTTGTAAATTTCACTAATTTCAGTGCAGTGATGTTCAAACAGACATGCTTAGTTTCATAGACAAACGCTACTAAGAATACAACGGTTGACCTTACAATCTTAGCTTGTTATTTAGTTCTGACTTCGCATATCTTGAGCATCATCAT
This sequence comes from Lepidodactylus listeri, assembly GCA_029233225.1. Taxonomy (NCBI): domain Eukaryota; kingdom Metazoa; phylum Chordata; class Lepidosauria; order Squamata; family Gekkonidae; genus Lepidodactylus; species Lepidodactylus listeri. Next base: position 16,186,218 of record JARCFY010000012.1, read on the forward strand.
GTTACATGTTAATTTGCTGATCAGTCCCTGTCTATGAGTTAGAACCTTACCTACCATTCCAATGTATTTGAAAAAGTGAGCCTTGCACACAAAAACTCATACCTTGAATAAACCTTTGTTGGTCTTAAAGGTGCCAGTGGACTCTAAATTTGTTCCACTGCTTCAGACCAACACAGTTAACCACCTAGAACTAACTAAGGTATAGCATGTTGGTAAAGTGATCACTGGCCACCTATTATTTGACTATAGTCAAAAATTCCATGAAGTCAACAATACCACTGTGTACGTGACAACTCACTTTTTTGTTCAGTTATGGTGTTATCTGTTGACAAACCAAGAATGAGGTCTGCTTGCTTCCTAAACCCAGGAATAGTCAGTGCCAGAACCGCGGTGCAATCCTAAACAGAGGTATAACCTTCTAAATTAACTGACTTCAGTGGGTTTACAAGGGTGTAACCCTGTTTAGGATTATCCTGTTAATCAATATTTGACTGATCAATTGACTAAGAATTTTTTTGAGCAGGCAAATACCAAACTACAAAGCTCCGGAAAAATCTCACTCACTGGTGAGAGGTTTATAGCTGCATCAGCAGTCAGTTGAAAAAAATGTTATTGCACTGACTCACTGCAGGGGAATGCCACTCCAAGAGGCTCTTCCAGAAGTTTTTATAAACACACAAGTTCTGAAAGATAAATGTGTATTTGTTTAAACAAGAAGAGCTTGAGCAAACCCCAACAGTCAAACTTGATAAAACACATTTTACTTCCAAGCAATGTGTTTATGATCAAGGTGAAAATCCCACCGAAACTTGCAGCCCTTAATTTTATACCACTCGTTTAGGATCAGGGTATTAAACACTAAAAAGTGCAAGAAAATACCCTAATTATCTTTCCAGATCAGTCTGGATGAGCAACAGAAAGGCACTGTCTTCTGAACATTTTGGCCAACAATATTTACGAGTGTGCAGAAGTTTCCATCGCTGGTTCCTTCCACTACCCAAGATGATTTACACTGCCAACCACAACACACAGCTGAGGTATTTCAAGGGATTATGCTACTGAGAGAAGAACAGCATTGTCTGTTAAAACCAAATATCCCTGCCCTACCAGTTCAATTTATTCTTGTTCCATTTTTGTTCAAGACAAGCTTGAATAACAATAAAACAAAGTTTGGAAAAATTTAAATTTCAGAATCTCCAGAACACTCACACTGACAGCACAATCGACCTATACTTTAAAAAGCTACTCTACAACACATACTATAGTCTTCTCTTGCTGATCACATGGAGAAGCAAGGAGCTGTGCAGACCTCTGACTACTACAAAACTTATCCAGCTACCCTTTTAGCTTCTGAAATTTCACCAGGCACTGCCCATATCTCTCAAAGTACAGAACACTTCTACAAGAAGCCATTTGGTGAAGTGGTTAAGTGCACGGACTCTAGTCTGGGAGAACCAGGTTTGATTCCCCACACCTCCACTTGCAGCTGCTGGATGACCTTGGGCAAGCCATAGTTCTGTCAGAGCTGTCCTTGAAAGAGCAGCTTCTGTCAGAGCTCTTTCAGCCCTACCTTCCTCACAGGGTGTCTGTTGTGGGGCGGGGAAGGGAAAGGAGTTTGTAAGCCGCTCTGAAACTCGGTAAGTCAAGGGCGGGGTATAAATCCAACCACCACCACCTCCACCTCCTCCTTCACGTGTACTGGAATATTGAAAATGTTGCCCTCACTCTAATGGCCACATCACCAAAGTGATGCTTTAGTATTATCCTCTTGTTATTCTCTCAAGGTGACTATGAACCAGAACTGGATTTCTATATGCTACAGCAAGGGAGAAAGAAGAACAAGACAAAGCAGTGTTACGGCACTGGGACAGATATTTTCATTTCATTTTATTTACAGTCCATGACCAGAAAACAAGTAGAAGAGTAACCATAAACTGATAAAATGTAGAAGTTAGGGCATACAATATAAAAGTGTATTAAAAAGCACTGTAACTAGTATTAATACAGATACAGCAATTTCTAACCTAACTATACCAGGACAGATAACAACATTATGGCAGGAGGAAAAACCATTCCAGTTCCAATGGTGATGCCATGCTGTATTCACCCATTTCTTCCCTCAACAACTGTAGCAGCAGGACTCAAGCCCTTCTGCGTAGCAGGAACTGAAAACCCCACAAATTTCTACTTACAGGGGATCAGACATACATCACTACATAGAAGTAGTTTTGATTCAAAATGTTCAAACACAGCTGGTTTCTTGGGAAGAAAATGGGATACCAGGACTTGCCTATACCGGCCACTCATGAAGGAGTAAAACTAATACAGCAACCATGCACAAAGGCTATTAAATATACCCAAAGCAAGTTTATTTTAAGATTCATCTTAATTGGATTTCAGAAACTGCCTGACACGTCAAAAGGCAGCAGTTTTCAGACTGTCACTTCCTATAGAGACAGCCTGCTACAGTCCATAAAGTTGATGACGAAACGACTATTTCTAAGATCCTTTGATGCTTGTTCAATTTTCATTTTGGTTTTCACAATAGAGCAATAAATCTACAGTTTGGCCTCTTAAGCAAATGATGTCTTATAATAGCATGCATGTCTTTGAACAGTTGGTATTCGCTTCCTTGTTGAAGCAGTTATCAAGCATTTATTATACAGCATATTGAGTCTTGGCCTAGGCACAACACAAGCCACAGATGCTGCTACTACACTTCAGTGCAAGTATTTGCCATTGGACTACAAGCTTCGGAAATGCCGGTATCGCCTCTTTCATCTACACTTTTTGATTGACACTACAGCTTCAATGATCTGCACTTCTACTATCCACGTCCCAGAAAAAATGTCATACTTAACATTCCCTGGCCCAAGGCCCTACCTTGCTCTAACCACAGATCTAACTCACGATAGCCTATCACCTCATGAACAAAGATTTATATCCACTACAGGAGTGTTACATAACAGGGGTTCTATTGCATTTGCTACTTTAGCCACGGAAAGGTATAGCTTAAACTCCCTATGACCTACAAAATAAATGTTTAATCATTTACTAAAAAAAACAGCACTACATATCTGGAGGTGCATTACATATCCGCCCTGTACTTCAACTAATGTTCGTCTTCAGTTACCGTTTCCCACAACCTACCAATTTTTAGCATATTAAGCACAGGAACATCACATCTTCACCTTTCTCTAAATGGGACAGTTGCATTTTAATTTTAGAACTATCAGGCATGGCTTAGGTCCAAGTCTATCCACTAAACTGTAACACTGAGCGTGGATTTGAACTAAAATTTTCTATATTTCCAGCTTAACACTAACCATTGTGGAACACTGGCTCTAAAGACACAAGATTTAGATAAATATTAAAGTTTCTATAAGCTGCAATTGTTGGTTTCAAGTTTTATGACATTTATAAAGCTATGTTTTAGTTATCATAGAATAAATAATGTTCTAGCCTTTGACAGGAAGTTTCATAATTATTTGTCCCCACCAATGCCATGAACCAGACCAGGCATACAAATATTTTATTCATTATTTACAAAAATGCTGATAAAGAGCCCAAATGTAATATGCATATTGAAAGCATGGAGAGAAAAAGGCAAAAGCAGTGGAAGTAATTTAATCTAATATCATTAACAGAAGTGAAACTTCCAGGGCACAAGCAATGCTCCCTCGAAGCTATGGAGTCCTGTGAGCAAAAATTCAACTTTGTGAGCTACTGGCATTAAAGCTGTGAGTGAGTGATTTGGCTACTGCATCAATTAGTTTGCTCTGGAGCCCTCCTTCCTGAGCGAAGACAAAAGTGTGTGAGCCGGAGGCTAAAAAACTGTGAGCTAGCTCACACTAACTCAGCTTAGAGGGAACACTGGCACAAAATATAGTAATCCCTTAGCAATTACAAATCATATGGGAACACTACAATATCATGCAGCCAAACAAATCAGTCAAATGTCATTAAGTGAGAACAAACCAAAGCTAACGGAAGTTCTCTCACTTTCAATTGACGAGTAGAGGGAACACACCCCTTGCCAAGGCAACCGGTGCTTTATTTTGCCATACCACACTATAGCAGTTTCCTGAATTTGAAATGCACTGTAACAAGACAACACAGATCCAGTTGCCTGAGCAACACAGAAATGCATTTCCCACACTGCCATGCTGAAGTGTGGATGAAACTGCTGCAGTGCAGCATGGCAAAAGAATAACATCAGCTCCGGTGCCTCAGAAATGGGAGAACTCCACACATGTTCACACCCTTTCATGTATTACCAGAAGTTGCTAAGAAGAGAGGCCCTTGTTCAGAGGTTGCAAAAATGTTCACGAAAACTGAGACCATTAGAGCTCCACTTTCCCTTTAATTGTGTTACAAAGACTCTTGAATCAATATAGTTCTTTAGAAGAAGAAAAAGCTTTCACAATTCAGAAACTGATCCTTTAAAAGTATGATTTCACTCTATTATAAAGAGCACAAAAATATGCTCAAAAACATGCTCATTCCCAGTTGTTCTTATACTTTCGTTTGAATCTGTGACATAGTCATAAATTTACAATGTTCCATGTTGTTACCAACACAACTTGCATTAATATTAATTTTGTTACTTATTAGTAATACTGAGAAAGGATGCAGAAAACAAGACGTTTTATTATTTATTTAATTTATACCCGGCTTTATCCTAAATGGGAGACCCAAAGAGGCTTACGTGGTTCTCCTCTCCTCTGTTTTATCTTCACAACAATCCTGTGAAATAAGTTAGGCTGACAGTATGTGTGACTGGGCCCATGGTCATCCAACAAGCTTCCATGGAAGAGTAAGGATTCAAACTCGGATCTCTCAGATACTAGTCTAAACACTACACCACAATGGCTCTCTATTAAAAGGGAAAAGCAGGAGCCACCTAACTTTTGGAGAGGGAGTCTAAGCTTCTTGCCACCTCTGACAAAAAGAGGTGTTTCACTCTACCACACGCTGACTGTTCATTTACCTAACAGTACTTTCCATTGCTTAGATCCACTGCACTCAGTGTTCCTGACCAAACATTTACACTTATACAAATACCCTTCCTGCTATATATGTACGATTATACATATATAAAATGCTACGGTATGGGCCTACACATGCTCCTCAATACCAACCATACACCTGTGTACAAACAAATACTGCTATTCTTGTACTTCATAAATACTGCTATTCTTCTTCCAGTTTCTCATCTGTCATCTTTTAAATTAGCCATACTCCAAAACACACAGCAGCTCACAGAAACCAATCTGCACTTTGCTCTCACAGCTTCTTCCAAACAGGTTTCAGAAAAGTGACTTCTCTGGCTCCCTCTGATATACTTTATAAGATATACTTTTTGCATACTTAAGGACAGACCTGACTTTGGAATGGATCGTATTAAAGCTATACTAACAACAAGCAGACTGTATTAAAAACCTCTCTCATCTTCTTAATAAAAACTGTAGTGAAGCTTGAAGCTTTGCTTGCACATTAAAAGTTCCTAGTGTGCATTCAGCAGACACACCCACAGATTGTTTTGTGCTTCATGGAGATATTAACAAGACGGAGCATTAGAAGACATTTGGGCCACAAGTCCAATTACGGAAGGAAGACTTCAGCTGTTCATCAGAATGTGCAGAAATCCAGCCTAAGAGGACCGGTCAACAGTTGATGAGTGAGACAGGTATGTACTGACAACTGCCATGCTCTGAAGAGTAGCTATTTACAGACCTCCCCCTCCAGGTAAAACAGACAGAATACTTATAAGGTATATACATAATAGAAGAGAGTCTAGCTAGGCAATTTTTGAGGATTCACAGATAACAAATCAGACCCTCCAGGATACAGGGGAGAAAAGTTGAGTGAGTAGGACTGCTACCTCAGATATGAATGAGATATAACACTAACCACACCTCAGCAGATAGGGAGACCCACGGAAACAGTTCTCAGAATAGTATCTCAAAAGACAAGTACTACAAAAGAAGAGTCAGTTGGGCTTTTGGGAAGGTAGATAAAGGACTGCCATTCTCAGAAACATGCACAGGAGAAAGACTGGTTAACAAATTTCTAAACTGAAGCTTAAATAATTCAGGCTTCATCCAGCCAGATTCTCAGATCAGTGTTGATAGTCAGCATGCAATCAAGGAACCGAGTCCCCTCCCCAAATTACAGACAACACAGGGATCTCTTTTCTGGTATGAAGTGGGTGAAACACTGATATAACTGGAACTCACTCTTAGAGTAAATTTAAGATTATATGCCCAAACCAGTCCTCCTTCAGAGAGGGCAGAAATGGTCAGCAACAAGATCATAGCGGCCAGGCAAGTACCAGGAAAAAAGGAGCTCAAGTAGGGGGCAAGTTCCCGGCAGATTGGTTCGACCCAGGAACTGAATCCTAGCATGCGTTCTGAATCCCAGGGGGCACCCCTAAAAACCGATGAAGGAAAGACAGGAGCCTCAAGCAGGCTCGGGGGTCTGTCTAGAACGGATGCAAACCCACTCGTATGCACTTAACAAACTGGCCACTGGTCCACCAAGACTTCTGCTAAAATTTATATTACTAATTTTTTTAAAACCACGTAAATCTCCTAACTAAAATATTTCAGTGGTGCCTTGAAGCCTAACAACTTATTCCAGCATAAACTGCTCATGTTCACGGTGATCTATCTGGAGGAGATGCTTCAACCTCTGAAGGCGTGTCCCCCCCCCCCCCCCCCCAAGCTCCTCTGCTGTCGGAAATGAGGCACGAGTCCCAGGGGGGACAGAGGAGAAAGCAGCGCCAGATCCGGGAGTTCTACTTGCAGGCAAGCTCCACCTGCACGCAACTTGCGAAGGGAGAACGCGTGTCTTGGAGGGGAGGGGAGGGGAGGGGGGGGAGAGGTGGAGCAGGAGTAGCAGGAGGCCCGATCGGGTGGGGCTGATGCCAGCCAGACAGCCACTCTCACTCACTCACCCACGCGGGCAGGTCGCCGGTGGAGACGGCCAGCCGCACGGCCCGCTCCTCGTCGTGCAGGAAGGCGAGGGCCCGGTCGAGGCGGGAGTTCTTCCCGCCCCGGTGCCGCTGCACCCAGAAGAGGCACAGCAGGGCGACGAGGATCCAGCTGAAGCTCAGCCCCAGGTAGCCCAGCACGTACACGGGGAAAACGAGCGCAAAGCTCCGCGCGAACTGCGACACCAGCCCGGCCAGGTCGACGCTCAGCAACGACGCGGGAGGCTCCGGCTCGGAAGAATCCCCACCCCCGGCGGGCCCGGGTCCAGGGGGCGCCTGAGGCGGCGGCGGGGCCCCGGGGCCGCTCATGGTCTTCTCCGGGCGGCCGCTCTTCCTCCTTCTCCTCGGGAGGCGGCGGCTGAGGCGCTAGCGGAGGAGGAGGAGGAGGCGGCGAAGGGCGGGCTCGGAGGCAGGGCGCGGGCGGGCTCGGCGGGGGCGACTCCCCGCATCCCTCTCCCTCGCGCGCGCGCTCCCGCCCGCCTCCCAGGCGCTGACTGACAACAACCGCCCGCTTCCGGGTTCGGAGCAGCCCGCCCGCCCGCTTGCTTGCTTGCTTCGAGCCGAACCATTCTTGTCGCGGAGGGGGGGTGTTTGGTATTGAGACGGACCAAGTGATTGAGGCGGGGAGGGGAGACTTGCTCGCCCACTCCCCAGTCTTTGGGGAGGCTCCACCCACCCCTCCTGTGGTCGCCCGTCGCGTAGTCCCAGAGCTGTCCCTGCTCGCAGCGGCCTCGCCTTTGGTGTTTCCTCTCCCCCGTTTTGTTGCTTGAGCCCATCGCCGTGTAGTCCCCACGCGGTCGCTCCAGTTGCTTGGGCATCCTAAACGCTTAAAAAGGGAGGGAGACGTCAATATTTATTTGCCGAAAACATGCAGAAGGAGGCTAATGCTGGAGGGGAAGAGGCGTGCTGCAGGATAAAAGAAACGGGAGTTTTGTTGCACCTTGAAAGACCAAACACGTTTTATTCGAGCATAAACTTTCCATAGACTCTAAATTTGTTCTAATTTTTCCTTAGATGCTCACTTGGTCAGGGGCGTGAAGTGTGCATCCATTAGGCAGATATATTTGTACTTAAGCCTACGGAGGACTGAGTGGCGGCGGGAGATTTATTATTTATTTATTAATTCACATTTTTAGCCCGCCCTCCCCACGCGCGGGCTCAGGGCAGCTTACAAACAGTACACATAGTGCCTACACAAAACAACAATTTTAAAACAATTTAAAATACATTTCAGAATACAGCAGCAATAAAACATATACAGACCAATGCTCGTCACAATTGTGACGATCAGCATTCTGATGGCATCTTATGGTTTTCCTTTGAACCAGTAACAGGATCAGAGTCCAGCCTTCTATGGCCTCCCAGCCTGGGCTGTATTCAGGGCCAACTCACATCGCGGATGGTACAGATGATGGTGATGGTAAGCGATAATAGTGGGCGATGAAAGTGGGCGGTGGCGGCTCCTAATTAAAGGCCTGGCAGAAGAGCTCCATCTTGCAGGCCCTGTGGAACTGCATGAGATCCCGCAGGGCCCTGATCTTCTCTGGGAGCTCATTCCACCAGATAGGAACTGCCACCAAAAAAGCCCTGGCCCCGGTTCCGGCAAGCCTGGCTTCCCTAGGGCCTGGGACCTGAAGTTGATGTTGCGACCCCGACTGAAGTGCTCACTGGGATATGTATGGGGAAGGGTGGTCCCTCAGGTATGTTGGACCCTGGCCATATAGGGCTTTAAAAGTACTTACCAGCACCTTGAAGCGAATTTGGTACACTATAGGCAGCCAGTGCAACGCCGCCAGCACAGGCTGGATGTGGTCCCACTTTGAGGGATCCATCAATAGCCTGGCCGCGGCATTTTGCACCACCAACGTTGTTACAAAGGTCAGTTTAAAACAAGATCCAAGACAAGGAGTAATCAACAGTCTCAGATCTTGAACTGCCTTTAAAAACGCCCTCTCTGAGTAACTTTCCCTCAGCCCATGTTTCTGCTGTAGCTTTCTGCAGACCTGCCTGTACACGTCATACATCTGATGAAATCAACTCTGACTCACAAACCTTATGCTGAAATAAAAAGTTGTTAGCCTTTAAGTGCTGCTGGACTCTTAATTCAGAAAAGGTTAACAGGCCTTATTGCAAGTGATTGTTTTAAAACATTATAGTGTGTTTTCTATGTGCTCAACATTTTACACCAAGGGTGTCAAACATGTGGCCCGGGGGCCAGATGAGGCCCCCAGAGGTCTTCTATCAGGCCCGCACTGGAACTGGCCATCTCCTGCTTCTAGTTCTGTTGCTGCTGCTGCATCATTGTTAGCCGAATTGCTTTAATTTACACTCAGCAATTGGCAAAATACACGGGTTCTTGCCAACTATACCAGGGTCCCACCCCTCCCGGGAGATCTCAAGGAAAGAGGCACGTGAGGCGAGTTCCAAGTTCAATGTTGTTTACTGGATCATGTAATCAAGCATACAAAAATCGTAATCATACACACACTCTTACAGGACTAATAAAATAAAGAGAGAAAAATAGCACTGTTGCATGAGCAGGTTTCGTTGGTGGGGAAAGCACGTTACCTTAGGTGCGTTGTCCGATGTCAAGATGAGTTGGATTTGGGAGGAGAGGTATAAAAGCTATGGGGCCACGAGGCTTGAACCGGCAAGACCACGTGGTTCTCCTGGATCGCGAGTCCAGAGAGAGAAAAAGGGGTTTAAAGATGGAGGCAAGGGTTGGGGACAGAAAGCTGGACTGAAGGGTCAATAGGTAAGATAGAGGGCGATGGCTCAAGAGGCCGAGTGACTCTGGGTTTGGACTTTTATTGGGGGTCTTGGGGCGGGCTCTGCAGACCACAACCCACTAACACACCTACTAGGCGGTCCGTCCCTGTTGGACCCTGCTATAGGTTAAAGGTGAACAAAGGGAGGAGGTCCAGGGGTTTGGTCAGTGAGGCAGGTATGACTTCACCAGGAAACAGACACTGAGTCTGGGGTCCGATGACTCACCTGGCCAACCTATTGTCAGTTGATGGTTTTAGCCAAGTATCTGATGGCTGGCACAGTAGGTGCTAGGCAGTCTTGTTAGCATAACTTATTCAGATGTATATTGAGGAATGGGGGTTAACCAGCGGATGTCTGACAGAAGGAGGCCTCATGGCAAGAGGAATCCTTTGTCCTTGTCTTGGGTGAACTGCTTGGGGTGTCAGCCTCCTGGCTTGGGCTGGAGCTGGCTCCTATGTGGAGAAGAAAGCGCAAGTCCCTTCCACTGCTGGCGACACAGAGTTCAAACTTATGGATAAAAATCCATAAGAGCACCCAAGGGTGCCTTGCTGGCCAACATTTCCCCCCCTCGGAGACCTGAAGGCGTCAGGTGAAGGTCTCCGAATATGAGTGATAAAACTGAGACAGACTGCATGATGGCGATCCTGGAAGAAAGAGCTGGCAAGGGACGGACCCAGAAGATGACAAAAATCTATCGCAATAAAAATGCCAAATTGTTGCTGGGGCGGACATAAAAACAAGGCTTTGTGCATTGGACCACCAAGGGAGCCTACGCAGAAATAGTTCATTCTTTAATTAGCAGAAACATCTTTAACTGAAATATATAAAAAGTAGTTCTAAAAATAGCTTATTTTAAATTCATGGTAAAAAGCCTTATAGAAGCATTATAAATTTCTTATAGTATCTATACCTAAAGCATTTAATACTTATAGCGGAAGTGCACACATTTGTATCAATAAAAATACTCCACAAGGAATGTACAAGGGAATAAAAATGGTTACAAACAATTCTTCGTCCATCTCTCCTGAGCGGCAAGGCTTTTCTGCTGGAACAGGGTAACTGGTGCTGTTTGAACAGGAGAGAGGCGCGCTTTACATTGTATCTAATGGAACACCAGGACTCGTATGTCTTCGGCTCTTCGGAAGCCACTCGGGTCTTGATCAATAGCTCATGAAGCTCTCGGCTACGCCCGTCCTTCCTCGGCACGGACACGAGTCAGTTCGGCCGGGAAGGAGGAGACCGGTTTGCATATTGAGGAGTCGCCCCCCCTTGCTATCTAAAAGCATCATGGGTACCTACTTAAATTAAGAAAAAAGGATATTAAAATAAAACATAGCTTAGTGAATTTGCAAGCAGAGTGTCTAAAGGCATTGAAGAAATTCAGAAAAGGTCAAAACAGGTCATGCATCTGGAATCATTGTATTATGAAAGACACATCATCTTGGGGTCCTGGCTGGAATAATCACAGGCAAGGTATTCACCCTTCGGGGTTGGCGGAGTCTCCGGGCACGCCTCCCGAACCCTGGGGAGCATTTGTGAGATGTGTGCCTGAGAGAAACAGACGCACACACACACAGGCGGGGCATGCAAAAGCTGGGTTCGGGAGTTGCGTCCGGTCGACTCTGACCTTTTTATCTGGAGCCGGGTGGCTCCGCGGGGACGCCATTAGCTGCGTACCCGTTTTAGCTTGGAGGGCTCCCTTCGGGGGGCCCTCCCCTAATACTGTACAAAAATAGAACAATCTTTCCCCCCTTAAGCCTGATCCCAGTGGTCCCGTCCCATACCCAATGAGGAGCGGACTGGGCAGCTAGTCACTAGGCAGAACCCCTCAAAGGTCGCGTGTTTTGGACTTGGCTGTATATGTTACGGCTGGAGGTCGTTGCGTATGCAAATGAGAGGATTGTTTAGGCATTCTGGGATACATAAACATTCTGAGAAAAATAAATTTATTAAAAATCAAAAACAATCGAATTGGACACCAGTGTTGGAGCGAGGATACGTTTTAGCTTGCAGGCACTTCGGGGATAGAGCTGGCGAAAATCTCCCTTTAACTTAGAAAGATGTTAAAAAGAGGGGACAGGGGTCTTGGTCCGCGGTTCTGATCTAACCGGGGAGTCCTTCCCAGGCACTCTCCACTGCTTCGTGCAGGGAGAGCTTGCACGCCTGGTGAAAGAGAGCATGGGCCGGATTTAAATTCCGAACCCAACTTCTGCATGTCCTCCAGATCATTTCGGCTTGGAGGGGCCGCATGGCAGAGGGAGACAAAGGACTCGTTTGTCCTACTTCTTCCTCCTGAGCCGTCTCTCGGGCTTCCATGTCCTCCTTGTGCTTGTTGTCCTGCTCACTAATGACTCCCCACGGTTCGTCTGGGCCTCGGCCCTCCCAACACTGGTAAAGAATAGAAAAGCAAGCGCAGAGCAAAAGTGTTTTGGCAAGCAACCGGTTTTGTTTTGCAAACAGAAGACTTGGTTTGCAAACAAAAACGGTTTATTTCTTGCCCGTAGAGTGCACAAAAACAAAGAGGCGGAGACAAAAACAAAACTGTGCACACAGTAAAAGTTTGTGGATGAGGCTACATGCTCATAAAAATAACTAAATAAGGGAAAGTACATATGAAGACTAAATAAGTTAATGATGATTGACGTATTATGCAGATTGGGCGTCAGTAAAGGCATGCTGGGAGAAAAGATATCATGAGCAAAATATATTTTAGAAACACAAGGGTCGAATAAGAAGCTCACCCCGAGGTGGCCGAGTGTTTTGGGGTTGAGGATCGCTTGGGCAGATAGTTAGGGAGGAGGTCACACTAACATAAAGAGATGCAGAAGTATATGGCCGGGGAGGTTCTGGCTGGAGCGAGCTAACCTTGGGGCCTTTCCCCAGGCACCCGTCGCTGCCTCGAGTGGCGATCGGATTGCACGCCTGGTGGAGATGGGGCGAGAGAGGTGGAGGATCGGAGTAACTTTCGACCCCAGCTTCTGTGCGCACCACTGGGAGAAGCCGCCTACTCAGCTTGACATTCGTGCTAGCCACAAATGCAACTACGGAGCTTTTGTCGACGGCATCTTTGAATGCGCCCCCGGCTCTTCTGATCTCCCATGAAGAAATGCTTTCGGTCCTCCCACCCCCTATCTCCCTTTTCTTTCTCTCATTGCTCCCTACGGTTCGTTAGGGCTTCGGCCCGCCCAATACTGGTTAAAGAATAGAAACAAAAAAAAAAGGAAAATTCTTGGGAACAAGCAGAGGCTTGTGATAATCCTAAGATGTGGCTGGTTATGAACCGTAAGAAGGGTGTACTGACATTGGTGGGAGACTTTTGCAAAAGTGAAACCAAAAATAAAGACGTCCGGGGCACGGATGGGAACGGTCAAAAGATATACAACGTAATAGCACACGTTTTGAGAGGACTAATTTTAAGATCCACGTGTCTGGGCGTATGCAAAATAGAGCTGCCGCAAAGCACGCTGGTTCTTAATTTCTGAAGGCCGGATTTTTGTTCAATAAGTTGTTATTTTGAAAACTGCCAATGTCACAATAAAAAATACTTTAGGAGGTTTCAAATTGGGAACCCAGGGGTAAAAGTGATTCAATATTTCTATGTCCTATAATCGAAAAAGTCCTTGCCAGGGGAGAGCTCGCACAAAAAGATCAGGGCTTGCCTCAACCTTTTTGAAAGGATTGCATTTCTCCCACTGGTTTTCCAGTAGGACCTGCACATTTGCACTCCCTTTCTTGGCCTGCTCCGTCGCGCTGGCCTCCAAACGTGACCATATTGCCACAATGGATCTCAGTCATCCTGAGAAAGTTCCACTGGCTTCTTGGCGGCTTGACAATATGGCTTTTTTGGTGCCAGCGATGCTACAGAGGAATCAAAAAGGCAGCAAGATTTAGGTCTTCTGAGTATGTGCAGGAGACTGAACCGCTTTCGGCTGCATTTGTAGTCTCGCTGATGTTCCCTTGGGTTCGATAGACTGCTGCTAAAGGCCAATTTTCCTACCTCATGGGTCTCGTCTAAGAGACCCACCCAATAACGGTTAAAGAATAGAAACACAAACATAAACACATATAAGGGTCTGAAAATGGAGGAAGACAGACAAACATAGGGAAAAGGGCAACAGTTAAGGTATGCCAGAGGCGGGAAAGGAGGGGCTAAGAATTCGAAACCTTAGATGCAACGTGCATCAAGGCTTGGAAGTCCGTGGCTTTAGATTGAGTTTCCAATTTGTGGATTTGTCTTCTCACCCAACAAGTCATTGTAATTAGCGCCACTATCAAAATAATTTGGAAGGCCAAAATGACGACTATGGGGTGGAGCATTAAATTTAAATATCCCGTCGATGTCGGGGACCAACCAAGAAGAGATTCCCACCAGCTATGTTTGCCAGCCTCTTTTATTTCCACAGCCAGTTCCTTAATTCTGGCACCATTATGGGAAACGTTTAAGGCGGCTTTATCTCCCGCTTTCTTTAGCTGAGCCAGGCGTTCTTGGAGGTCTGGGTGAGAGAGCAATTTCCGTAGGGCTTCCAGTCCTAACCCCAAAGGCACTGGAGCAATAGAGTCATATAATTCTGGGGATAGGGCCATTTCTTGTTGTGTCCAAATGGGGGTTTCAAAATAAAAATCACACCCTCGTATGGAGGTAACATTACAAAAGCATCGATTTATTCCAGGCAACATTTGTTGGTAGTATAGTGTATTGAGGTGAATGTGTTCGCAGGTAGTCCTGAGACAGACACAAGCTCTGCCTATGTATATAATAGTAGATCCGGTCTCACTGACTGCGTCAAATTGACAGTGAGAGATGGCGTGTTTCTTGGGAACTAGGCATGGGTGATGTTTTTCTAGGGCTTCGTCATCACAGATGAAGCCTAAGTTTTCCTTATGGGTACATCCGTCTAGATTGATCATATGCCAGCTTGATGAGCTTACTTTAGCCCATCGGTCACTGTTCCTGGCATATAATACGGTGTCCGAATCAACTTGAATACCCAGCGGAACCACTGGATAGATGTGGAAAATTTCTTTAGCGGTCACTGTGGTTATAATCAATTGCAAGGTCTGGGTTACTGTATCAAAAGAGGCATTTGCCAACGACCACCAGTGCTCAAGCGAGATTTCACTGGCCGTTAGATTTCCTTTAATCAATTCCCTTATTTCTAAAGGTATAACTCCAGCCATAGCTTGTTTGATTATAGTCATGGCAGTGACTACATTAAGAGTTTGTGCTTGAGCGCAAGCAAGAGCCAATGAGATATTGTTTTGTAAAGACTGAATGTCGTCAAGGAGATTGGTAAAATCTTTTTCCATGATTTGTTCCCAAGTAACCAGCAAGGGATTGGTGGAGCGTTCCACGTGGGCAAGGGAATCCAATGATTGCGTGAGAGGGAGGCTCATTTGAGAGATGTCGAATGAAACCTTGGAGGCTTTATTCGCTATCACTTCTATGTTTGCAGCATCTATGGCTGCCATGCCCGCTCCTACGGGTGCGACCCAATCAGAAAGATCTCGTTTAGTCCTTCTAGAGAGCTCTCCTTTACGCCACATTAGGATCCAATTGTCCCAACCTTGCTGGGTCGTGTGTAAATAAGAGTCACAGAGGGCATGGCTGAAAGAAGTGCCGAGCCCATTTAAGCTGACATTGACTCTTTTGACTGATATTTGCGGCTGCATCAAGACTGTTTCTTGATGATTAAATTTTAAAGTGTGTGCTCCCACTACTGGGTAGTCCAATGAGGCCAGTGCATCTACATTTTGGATAAGTGGGTCCAAATTTAGTGTGTGATTTGTATCACCAATTATTAAAGTATAATTCCCTTCCTGATGAGTGAGCTGTAGAATTGTTGTTCCGATAGCTGTAAGGTTTACAGTATCGGTGGCATTGAGGCAGACAGACGTGTTTAAAAGTAGGGTCCAGTCTGGGGGACCTTGCTGCTTTAACGCAGAGCAGTTAAAATGCCAATTGAGCTTGCCCCATGCCAATGGCTCTAGGTCTATATCTTCGCCGAATGGGTCCGTGAGCGTTATTGGGACCTCTGTGTCGTTATGGAAGTGTCGGGAGCCAATGGAAATGATTACTTTTAAAGGATCGCCAATGTCCCATACGGCAGCTGATATTACAGCTATGTCTGTGTATATGGAGATGGGGGTAGGAGCAGTATATTCAATGGTGGAGGTGTTGGTTTTGGCTTGTGACTGTTTACACAGGACCACTTCCATTTCATCCATAGAATATTTCCCGGAGGTGCATAGGGTCACCTTTTCTCCGGTGCGACTGTGGATGCAATGGGTAAGCTGCTGTGGTGGACATCGATCTATAGGTGTAAGTGTGACTGCTCTGTCATGCCGTCCTGTTACACAGGTAAAAATTCTAAAAGGCATGTTTATTCCCACGCATCTCCATTTGGTCAAGACTACCGTATGGTTGGCTATTTGTGTTGCTGAGGTATAACAAAACAAGGACAATCCAAATAAGAATACAAGTTTTAATGATCTTACCAATTTGTCTGCTGCTGGGGTGGAAGATCCTGGATGCATTCTGTAATATAATGTTTGAGGGGTGTGTGAGTGAAATTCCTGGACTTCCATACTGTGGTCGACATACCCAAGCAGTCACAGTATGGTTCCCTTTACCTAAGGCTGGGGTTGAGTGTAGTGGTTCCCATGTGTAAGCCCGGTGCGATTTGTACTGCACGCTCCCGCGGCTTCACTTAAAAGGGAACACTGTTTATACACCATGGTCTCCCCCCCTTGCTTCCGAAAAGGCAACTAAAGCCGTGAGGAAGCATTTAAAAGGCAAGGCATGTCTCTCCAAGGGAGAAAAGAGGCACAAGATCAAAAACGTCCGTGGGCAAGTGAGGTCCGAAGGTAACAGCGGCAAGAGGCTGCGAAGTTCCCCCGGGATCCGGAGTGAGGTTAGGAGGTTGTGGAACTGGGTTCCCCTTCCACAGCTTGAGCTGGGATGAGTGGAAGAACTTGTACCACGTTTGACCATGCTTCCTGGGAATGGCAAGCTTGTAGACCGCAGGGCTTACGCGATCCACAATGGGGACCGGGCCAGCCCATTTGGCCATGAGAGCATGCTGGTGCCTGCTAAATTTCCGGTATAGAACCTGCTGTCCGGGTTCCCAAAGCTGAGGATTGCGCACCCAGCCGAGCTTTTTATCCACTGCCAGTTGGCTTTGCCCTAATTCGTTAGCCACTTGGAGGTGAATGACCAGTAAGTCTCGGATAAGAGTCTTAACCCAGATATCGTGTGCCACTTGCGTTTCCAGATCGCCTGGCATGTCATGTTGGAGCCAAAAGGCTTCAGGCATGCGCATCTTTCTCCCGGTCATGACCATATGAGGGGAGTAACCATGTCTGGCTGTAGTCCCTCGTATTGCCATGAGAACTATGGGCAGTTTTTCGTCCCAGGTGCGACCTGTGGAAGTGACTATCTTGGCCAGAGCTTCCTTGAGGGTGCGGTTTGTGCGTTCAATTGCCCCTGAAGATTGAGGGTGAGCGGCAACGTGGAACCGCTGCTTAATGCCGAGAGCTTTACAGAGCTCCTGGGTGACCTCACCTAAAAAGTGGGGTCCGCGGTCGGAATCGATGACCTTAGGGATACCCCAACGGGAAAAAAGGTTATTAAAAAGCAGTTGGGCCGTAGTGGAGGCCGTGTTATTGTGGCAGGGGAATGCTTCGACCCATTTCGAGAATGGATCAATCACAGTCAAACAATATTTGTTCCCTCTGCGAGTCTTAGGCAGAGGTCCGATAAAATCAATTTGAACCCGAGCCCAGGGTCCTTCTACCCTCTGGTGCTGGATGGGGGCTTTAGGACCCGAAGAGTCCGCGTTAACCATGGCACATGATAGGCAATTATCCACCCATTGTGCCACGTCTTTGCGGATGTTTGGCCACCAGCCCGCGTCCCTGACCCGTTCCAGAGTCGGTTCTTTACCCCGGTGTCCTTGCTCATGGATAAACTGAATTAAATCGGCCCGGACTTCGACAGGGACAACCCAGTGTCGGGTCCCTGTGTTGTCAAAAGCCCATATAACTCCCTCTTCTTCTTTGATGGTGTATCTCCCAGTGGGATCTTTGCCCTTGGAGAGGAGATCCTGAACATCGGCATCATTTGCTTGGAGTTCCCCGAGATCTATGAATACAGGGGGAATGGCAGGACGGTCGTGGAAGGTGTTTGCCTTGCTTCTAGTCACTACTGGGTTTACCGGGCAAGCGGGTTGATCTGAGGATGAGTTAAAACGTGCCGCTTCCTTGGCTAAGAGATCTGCCTGATCATTCCAATAAGCTACTTCGGTGTCTGCCTTTTGGTGGCCTTTGACATGGGAAATTTGTGTCTCGGCCGAGCGTTTATGGAGGAGCCGCACGACTTCTCTCCACAATATTAAATGAGCTACTGGCTTTCCTTCCGCATTGACCCATTGCTGTCTTTCCCAGTGTGGGAGCCAGACGGTGGCGGCCTTGGCCGTCCAGTCCGAGTCCGTGAAGATGGCTACGGGGCAGTCTGAAGGTTCAAACTCAAGAACAGCCTTAAGGGCAGCGACCTCTGCGGCTTGACTAGAGTGGGGACGAACAGCCGCTTGCAGGGTGTAATTGTCGTGGACCCTGACCGCGCCATATCCTGTATGTGGGGTGCCGGCTATATGGAAGGATGAGCCATCACAGAACCAGCAATTAAACCCTTTTTGCTTGGCTTCTTCTAATGGCACTCCCCATATAGCGGGCCAAGGCAGATGTTCCACATCTGGAAGGGGGCATTCATGCTCGTCCCCAGTGATGAGCAGACCGTACGGGGCAGGTTGCTCCTTTTGTTCTTTCTTATATTCAATCCCCTTATTGACCAGGGCAAGCGTCCACTGGGCAATGCGGGCATTGGATACCTGACCGTCCTGGATCTTCCCTGAGAGGATATACTTAAGGGGAGTGTGTGTTGTTTGCACAATGACTTTGGCTCCCCCGATTATAAACTCCCAATGCGTAAGGCTCCAGACTAGGGCTAGACATATCTTTTCACACGGGGTGAACTTTATTTCAACAGAAGAAAGATTCCTGGAGGCATAGGCTACAATTCTGGGAGCCCCGGCATGATGCTGGATGAGCGTGGCCCCGATACTTTTCTCCGTGTGGGCTAACTGAATGTAAAAGGGCTTTGTTGGATCTGGATGAGCTAAGGCAGGAGCCGAGGCAAGCGCTTGCTTAAGGCTGGCAAATGCGTATTGTTGGTCAGGTCCCCAGACCCATGGAGCGTCCCTCTTAAGGAGAGCATAGAGCGGCCGGGCTTTGTCAGCGAACCCTTCCATGAAATCCCTGGAAAAATTGAAGGTTCCCAGGAGAGCACGGAGGGAAGGCACATCTGTCGGGGCGGGGAGTTTGGCGATTACGGCCATTCTCTGTGAGTCGGGCGTTCTGCCGTCGGGTCCTAGTGCTAGGCCGAGGTATTTTACATTGGTTTGAACCAGCTGTGCTTTGTCCCGACTGGCCTTGAAGCCATCAGCTTTTAGAAGGTGGAGGACTTCTCTAGTGACTTCCATGGTTTCTTCCTCAGTGGGGGCGTGGACCAAGATGTCGTCCACATACGACAACACGTGTTCCTTGGAGGAGGGGCCGAGACGATCCCACATACGGACCACATGTGCGTGGCAAATGCTGGGACTAGAATGGAAGCCTTGTGGTGTTCTTTTGAATGCATATTGCTGGCCGCGAAAAGTGAACGCGAATTTATACCAGCAAGACTCGTGTAGCTTGATCGAGTGGAACGCGTTAGCCAGATCAATCACACTATAGTATCGAGATCCGGCGGCAATGGCTGCAAGGATCTCGTGGTATTTGGCTACTACAGGCGCTACTGGTGGGGTTACAGCATTCAGAGCTCGGAAGTCCACAGTCATTCTCCAGGTTACACCGTCAGCCTTTAGGACTGGCCACAGAGGGGCATTGCATATAGACTGCATGGGGAGGATTACGTCCCATTGTAAAAGGCCTTCTATGGTTTTGGCTATTCCATTTTCAGCTTCTGCAGGGTATTTATATTGTTTCTGAGGTGGAGGATCTTGGCCTTCTATGAGAACACAGGCATCTCTCACTGTCCCACATTCTGCCTTGTCCTTGATCCAGACCTCCGGAAAATCTCGGATCCAGGGATCACTAGGCTCAATTGGGGCCAGAGGGAGAGGAGCTTTGAGGGCAGCGCATCTATGGATTGCATTGATTTCGCGAGGGCCCTCTGGAATTTGCCAGAGGAAGCCGTTTGCTAGATCAATAGTCAAGCCATGTGCTTGGAAAAAGGGGACCCCTAGGATGCCAGCATCCTCACCTTGATTGTCGCAGGCAGACACGAGGGTAGAAAGAGTTCCTACAGTTAAAGGAACGTCTTTCCAGACCGTGGCTCTGTGTGCGCCTCCAGCAAAACCGGCGAGCATAATGGCCTCCTGAGTGGGTTGGCCGTGGGCAGCTAGATATGGACTTAATACATTAAGAGCGGCTCCGGTGTCGATGAGAAGAGTAGCAGGTTTACTGTTCCCTGGAGTCCCGACCCCTGCTTTCACGGTCGGTCTCCCCCATGTATCGGGCTTCAAGGGAGCCACAACGCCATTGGGGAGAGTTTGGGACTCCGGGCAGCCCTAGCTGTGCTTTGTGAGTTCCGACAGTTCCTTACTAAGCACTGGGTAGATGGGCTGACCTGGTGCCTGTGCCTTCTCCTCACTCTCCGCCAAGGCACGAAGCAGAACACTATTAGGCTGCTTGTGGAATCTTTCCATCTCGTATCCCCTTTCCCTAAGCTGCATCCATACCTGTCTCCTCAAAGTATCGGACGTTTCCGGAGGCTGATAGCTGGGGTTCGGTTCAGGTGCCGACGGCTGATACGCCTGTGGCTGGTTTGCTTGGCCTTGGGGCTGCCCGTATTGGCCTTGAGGGGGGCCCTGATAGTTTTGAGGAGGTGGTGCGGAAGGCTGGAGGTGGGCTTGGGCAGGATTGCTGCGGTAGTCTCGATATTCCCTTTTTCCTCTGAAATTTCCTCCTCCTCTCTGATAATTGTTCTGCCAAGGTTTGCCTCTCTCATACCGGTCCTGTCTAGGGTATCGGTCATTTCTGGGCTCATACTTTCCAGACGGTTGGAACTGCGAATGGGGCCCATGGTTGGCGTAAGTTATCGCCTGTATGGGTTCGTCATCCTCCCTATCCTTTAATTTCTTGCCTTTGTGGGGTTTTAGTGCTCCAGCACCTCGGAGAAGGGAGGCTATTCTTTTAATCTTTTTCTCCAGATCTGTCCAAGTAGTTGATGCACCATCTGCTATGTTTAAAGACAGTTGGGCTTGGGTTTGGAGGCCACTTACAAGTGCTTCCTTGAAATCGTCCTCCTCATAGTCAGGCGCGCCAGTGGTGGGTTTTATAGCAACTTGGTCTGCTAGGACAGCTAATAGTTGTTTCCTAGCCATATATGTCTCTGGGTCTTCATTGGGGTTCTGTCTTTCCAACACATAGAGAGCAAGTAAAGTAGTGTTGGGATTTAGATATTTAAGGACGTCTTGCATCCACTTCGTCTTTGAAGCTGCAGTTAAGTTGCCACTCGCAATGGCTGCATTGAGAGTTGGAAGCTGGGGAGCTGCTACGCACTGACGGGCCACCAATGTGAGGTCTTCTCCGCTAGCGGAGTTGTAAATCATGTCTACATTGGCCATCCATTGTACGGAATTCTCCCTAGTAAGAGGGCCCAATTGTTCAGCTACTGCTTTAACCTCATCGGGTTTCCAGAGCCTGGTCTCGGTCACAACCTGGGTGGATGTATCATCGCCTTCTGTGATCACCGTGTGTTTCGTGCTAATGGGGTGCATAGGGGCGCTGGGTTCAATAGCCGAGATTTCTGAGAGGTTTATCATACTTCCGGGGTGTACAGTGGAGATTACTGCATTCTGTATTCCCACTTGCTTCTTTAGGGTGGCAATTTCCCTTTGGCAAGCCTCGTGATTAGCTTGCTGTATTTTAATTTGGTTCTGTTCCACTAGGAATTTGGCCGCAGCCTTAGAAGTGTTTATCTCTTCCCTCGCTTGAGTCAGTGCGCTCTCTGTCAGTTCTACTTTACGGTTTAGGCCCTCTATCTTTTTATTGGCATCTTGGACAGCAATAGTAAGACTCTGGTTTGCCAGAATTACATTTAGTTTCTCGGTCCTCAGCCTATGCTCCTCGTCCTCGTGGGCTATTTTCAGCTGGTTAATTTCTTGTTCTAGCTCATCTTGCTTATTGGCCATAAGTTCCTCATAATTTGTACGCTGGAACGTGAGATCCTGTTCATGTTTACTTTTAATACCACTCAGTTCCTCTTTAGCTTCTAAATATTTGGATTCTAATTTCTCAAACCGGTCTATTTCTCTAGTCAGGTCAGATTCACGTTGCCGGACTAATTCTTCTTGTTTCTCTACGTCCTCCTGAAGGCGTTTGATTACAGCAGCGGCGTCCCGCACAGCTGTATACAAAGCCCAACTGGCGGCTTGATCCTTAGCCGCGGAGCCTGGTTTTTGCTCCTTGCAATAGTCTTGGAAAGCGTTTTGTACCAAATTTAAAGGATCGGGGCCTTTAAAAGATCCTTCCTTCCAAGGCGACGCACCTTTCTTGATCAACCATTTCTCAAGTTTGGGCTCGTCACTCTTAGAGCGAAACATCTTTCAAGGAGTTCTCCTGCTTTCACTTACAACAGGGGCAAAGACTGGGAAGTTGTCTCTTCCGCTTCTCTTAGATCTCAAAGCTGCTTTTTGTTAGCACAAGGAGGCTAACGTTACTATTAATTAGCACACTTTCTATGCAGTTTTTAGGGCCGGGGGACTCTCACCCCGCGACACTCAGGGATTACTTTTTAACCCAAAAACCTGGCGTTTGAAGCTGAGGAATATCCGTTCCTTCAGACTCCGGGTGCCTCCAACCCAAAGAGACTCCTTTGTCTCCGAGGTTCCTCTACCTCTTAACTTTGGGGTTTCGAGAACGGGGTGGCCAAGCCTCGCTTCTCTGACGGGATTACCTCCTAACCCGTATTATAAGGTTTCTAGGCTTCTCCTAGCCTTTCTGGATTACCTTTAACCACAGACCTGAGCTATGGCGGACTCAGTCTATAGTGAGCTATGGCGGACTCACTGAGCTATGGCGGGCTCAACACAACAACGAGCTATGGCGGACTCGGAAAATAGTGAGCTATGGCGGACTCACTGAGCTATGGCGGGCTCAACACAACAACGAGCTATGGCGGACTCGGAAAATAGTGAGCTATGGCGGACTCACTGAGCACTGGACTATCTCTAGCCAGTAGGGTTTCCAGACAATATGCCTCTCAGGGTAACCCCGAACCTAAATTACTTATTTCCACTTCGCTGATCGAAGTAAGGCAAGGGAAGAGCAAGGATGTGTAGAAGGGAAAAGTTCTTTTTCGGACTCAGCGTGTGTATGTAGTGTATGTAGTGTTGGTGCAACTGGCCTAGCGCCCTACTCTGGTCTTCTTTGGGGTCCCTTCCCACAAGATAGACGCGCGGACGGTCACACAGTTTGACCTGGGGTTCAAAGAGAGAGAGAAAGGGGGGAAGCCACCCACGATAGGTTGCTCGCTAGAGCCAGGCACGCAGACAGAAACCAATCATACAGCCTCTCCAAGAGCTCCGGAAGTGGTTTTTCCCTTACGTCTGTGGGTCAAAGACACGCCTGTCGACTATGGCGCGAAATTTAACCCTCAGGGCAAATCCCGGACGAGCCCCCAATTCTGTTAGCCGAATTGCTTTAATTTACACTCAGCAATTGGCAAAATACACGGGTTCTTGCCAACTATACCAGGGTCCCACCCCTCCCGGGAGATCTCAAGGAAAGAGGCACGTGAGGCGAGTTCCAAGTTCAATGTTGTTTACTGGATCATGTAATCAAGCATACAAAAATCGTAATCATACACACACTCTTACAGGACTAATAAAATAAAGAGAGAAAAATAGCACTGTTGCATGAGCAGGTTTCGTTGGTGGGGAAAGCACGTTACCTTAGGTGCGTTGTCCGATGTCAAGATGAGTTGGATTTGGGAGGAGAGGTATAAAAGCTATGGGGCCACGAGGCTTGAACCGGCAAGACCACGTGGTTCTCCTGGATCGCGAGTCCAGAGAGAGAAAAAGGGGTTTAAAGATGGAGGCAAGGGTTGGGGACAGAAAGCTGGACTGAAGGGTCAATAGGTAAGATAGAGGGCGATGGCTCAAGAGGCCGAGTGACTCTGGGTTTGGACTTTTATTGGGGGTCTTGGGGCGGGCTCTGCAGACCACAACCCACTAACACACCTACTAGGCGGTCCGTCCCTGTTGGACCCTGCTATAGGTTAAAGGTGAACAAAGGGAGGAGGTCCAGGGGTTTGGTCAGTGAGGCAGGTATGACTTCACCAGGAAACAGACACTGAGTCTGGGGTCCGATGACTCACCTGGCCAACCTATTGTCAGTTGATGGTTTTAGCCAAGTATCTGATGGCTGGCACAGTAGGTGCTAGGCAGTCTTGTTAGCATAACTTATTCAGATGTATATTGAGGAATGGGGGTTAACCAGCGGATGTCTGACAGAAGGAGGCCTCATGGCAAGAGGAATCCTTTGTCCTTGTCTTGGGTGAACTGCTTGGGGTGTCAGCCTCCTGGCTTGGGCTGGAGCTGGCTCCTATGTGGAGAAGAAAGCGCAAGTCCCTTCCACTGCTGGCGACACAGAGTTCAAACTTATGGATAAAAATCCATAAGAGCACCCAAGGGTGCCTTGCTGGCCAACATCATAGCTTGCTTCGCCACACTCAATCGCTCAGCAGTTTCATGTTTTCCCCTGGGTCCTAGACTCAGAACTCTTGAGCATGAGATTTCTGTGGTGAATGTCAATAAACCAAAAGTAGGTTTGCAGCTTACAGATACACACTTGGACAGCATACTCAAGATTGCAACAGCACAGACATTTTGAAGCAGTAATTCAGAGCAAAATGTGTCAGTTCTGTTAAATAAAATATTGCAAGCGTGCTAATGTTTTAAGCATATTTTTATTTTAAGTAAGAAAAAATCTTTGTGTTTGTGTCCTTTATAAAGTTTGGATCTCTGCTACCTGGCATTAAATTTTATGACACACATGGCCCGGCCCAACAAGGTCTCATTTATGTCAGATCCAGCCCTTATAACAAATGAGTTCGACACCCCAGCTTTACACATTTCATTCCCCCCATCCCATCATAGCATATATACTTTTTTCCCATCAAGTCACAGATGATTTATGGCAACCCCAAACGCTTTTCAAGACAACAGACATTCAGAGGTAGCTTGCCATTGCCTGCCTCTGCATAGAAACCCTAGATTTCCTTGATGGTCTCTATTCCACATACTAACTATGGCCAGCCCTGCTTAGCTTCTTACATCTGATGAGATCAAGTTCACCTGGGCTATGTTGATTGGGATCCATCACAGCATAGAAACTAATTATTTCCATGTTAGAGTTAGAGAAACAATATGGCCTAAATTTTGAATGGGGTAAACTGGTGTTCGGACTATACATGCCTGCAGATGACAGTTGACTGACTGAATGTTCTTCCTCCATTCAAAATAATCACTTATTAAGAAAAAAGCTAGATGTCGTGAAAAAAGATTTTAACCTAGTTTCCTCAATGACGTCTAGTCTCCTGTGGATGGACTTCTTATGCATTTGTGTAGAAGCACTCAGCCATTTGGGCCTTTACCTGCAGTCTGAATTGGTACCGTCCAGTTACAACCTTACCACCTCCCTGAGAACTACACCTGTGAATGTATGACTCATCCCCCCCAAAAACTCTGTTGGCAACACTGTTATGGCACCTGAACCCACGTTTCCTTCTAAAGAGGGTTTATTGAACTCTACATATTTTAATTAGTCTTAACCATATTTCATAGCCTTGAAGCAAGATAAGCAGAAACATCGCAACACTCCCAAATACCTGAAACACCTTTTGAATATAGCAATGCCTAGATGGTACCAATAAAACCTGCCAGGCAATGGCTGCATGTGTAGAAAAGCAGTCCTTGTTCTTGATCTTTGTAATCTGACTCAGCAAGGTAGTGTAGGAGGTTGAGTTTTATGGTGTGTGCTAGATTTATATGACAGCAAAAGCCAATAACTAAATTGGATACTATTTGTGAGGGAGAGTCTAGCATCTGGTCCAGCTTCCCACACCACTGTCTGGGACGAGCCACTCAGTTTAGCACCTGTGCTTAACCTGAACATTGAAAGCAGCTGAAAATGAGAAAAGTTACACATTTACAAAGGCAACTAGAGCAGCTTTATTGGGATTAAATACCTCGGTGCTACTGCACCAAGTAGGCTCACGGTGCCATCGTAAGCATTGTTCCATCCTCCTAAGCCCATTGACTGCACTCTGCTCAGGATGGTGTTCCAGCAGTTAATTCTTAACCAGAGTTATACCTTTCTATGTCCATTGACTTCAATGGTCTTAAAAGGGTGTTACTCTGATTAAGATGGCGATGTAAGGGAACAAGCAGCGTCCCAAGTTCCAGTGTCACTGCTGCCATTTCCTCAGCAGACAGCCTAAGGCAAGTTGCTGTCTGTCAGTCTCCATTTGCAATATGAAGATACACTGGGAGCACACAATTTGGCAAAAAAAAAAATCCCCAAAAAACAAACCCACCCCAACCCATCACCCCCTATTAACTCCCTTAAGCATTCTACGCGCTCTTGGAAGCTTGAGCAGGCTACTTTAATCCGCACCCCCACCCTTCTTCATTTATCTGATGGCAGCTCTTAACAACAGTGGGTCATCACACCAGCTTTTCCCCCCATTTGATTAATTTACAAAATGATATTTTTCTTCATACCTAAAGAGTCCCCCCTCCTCATAGGTATAGACCAACATCTGTGGGTGTCTTGGTTTTACTGCTTTTATAGTTGACAGCCACTTTACTGTTATTTATAGTGACAAACGTGACCTATTTTACAAATTTATTGTTAGAACTAGTGAGAGATGCCTTCGACCAAATTGGTCTGCAAAACTTTATGCACAAGAATAAAGCTTTTTGAGTCCTGTGTCACCTTTAAGGCCAACAAAGGTTTATTCAAGGTATGAGCTTTTGTGTGCACGCACACTTCCTCAGATACATTGAAATTGAAGTTTACAGTTCATATATATAGGCAGTTGCCTCTACATGGGTGAACAGCAAATTAGCATACAATAACCAACACAGGTCTCATAATTTGCTGTTCAGCTCTTTAGCCCTATGTAATCCTTTGCCAGCCATTCCATTCTGCTTCAGTTTGTCTCAACATAAAGATTTCACTTTCTTTTTGAAAGAGCTATATTTGGTTCTGCATTGAGCCACCTTCAGCTCTGGAGCCATAGGCTGCAACCCGCTGCTCGATAGGATGACATAAATGCTAGGTATTTATTTATAAGAGTGCTTTAGGATTGCTAAATAGATGGCTTGTAGAGTGAGGCAAAAATACAGAACATGCACATCTCCAAGCTTAGAACTAGGGTGTGCAGGAATAATTTTGTACAGTTCTTTGGAAGGCCGTGATTGCCTGGAAAGAATCAGTAACGTTAGGAATGGTAACAGCTTTAGACAATCTGTATAGAAACTTATAAACATTTCCTCATTGAATAATTGTAGCTGTTTCTAATTTTTCTTCCTTTTCACCAGGCTCAGCTGAATCTTAACAGGAACTGCATTATATTGTCAGAGCCCTGATCCATGGAGGTAGTAGCATCAGTTCTGACTGGTAGGATTTTTCCAAGAGCACAAGCAGAGCCGATCCCTTTTCCAGCCTTGTTGCCTGGGATCTGTTTAATATTCAGTATCCCTGTACATACAGAGCATGTGTTCTGCCGCTGAGCCAAAGAACTTTATCTTAAGGAGTGCCCTGCTGGATCAGAGCAGTGGTCCATCTAGTCCAGCATCCTCTTTTTTTTTTAATTGTTTTTATTAGTTTTCCAAAATAAACAGATGTTTAAAACAAGGTACATAAGGTGTTGCACAAAGTTGTTAACAATTCAATATTAAAGTTATAGTTTGAACAAGCAAGAACTAACATTGTCTAAGACTAAGGATAAACAGTGCTAATAATATATAGTTAATTTGAGCTAGAGCTAGAAGGTCGTTTGTTGCATTTAGCCAGCCAGTGCCCCCCAAGGGCCAACAAACAGAACACAGAGGCTACAGCCTCCTAGTAGCCACTGGTGGACCTATTCTCCATGAATCTGTTTAATCCCCTGTTAAAGCCATCTATACTAAGGGCCATTCAGAATTTTTTGTTTCAGCATGCATCTCCTTGCACTTGCCTGCACTGGACTTCATTTGTCATGTTGTTGCCAACTCACCCAATTCTGAAGAGATCCTCCTGGAGTTCAGCACCTAAGAAAAGCCCTGCCAGATCAGATCAGTAGTCCATGAATGGTTTGCCTAGTCTTAGACTTTAGGTTCCCATTAGTCAGAAAGGATTCATTCCCAGAATACCATGGGCCCAAGAACGTGTGGCAGGCCTCAGCCAGTGAACTTTGTTTTTCTTGGCTAGTGCAACTTTCTGTGCCCTCTCCTGTTATCCTAAGGTGTAAATCCATGATTTTACCACATATTTTACACAGCCAAGATCACTTATGTTCAGACAAGTTTATGAGGATTTGGCATCTATTGGGTTGCAGCTCTCCATTTTGTGCCTATGCTGTCTCCCAGCTACTTCAAAATACCCAAAGCATTACAATCTATGTGCAACCCTACATAAAAAGCTGTAGGAAAAGCCTAAGGAAAAAAATGTTTTCTGAGGAGAAAAGGGAAGAAGAAACCATCTGGGTCCTGTGAGAAGGAGAGCATAGCCTGAGGAGACTCAAGAGCTGCAGACTCTGGAGATCTGAATCAGCAGCAGCACTACAGAGAGCTACACAAGCTGCAGCAAAGGTTGTGCGAGGGAGTTATGGAAGTCCCCAGGGAGGTAGTAAAACACTCTTGTCTCTGGTTCCAATTCTAAGTTCCTTAAGTTTGACTTTTATATATGTATCCTACTTGGATTCCCCATCCCTCCTTGTTGAATTAAACCCTACCTGTATTTTAAGCTCCATTTCTGAATGCTTATAGGTGATTGGAGGGTCTGGGAACTGTTTTGGAATTGTATTTTGCCTACTGGTAATTTGCCAGTAGGCTGGAGACACCGCTGCTCTATCCTTTTTCACAGAGACCCCTTCCAATAACCAACCCAGGTCTCATAATTTCT
The DNA here is from genome assembly GCA_029233225.1 of Lepidodactylus listeri. Taxonomy (NCBI): domain Eukaryota; kingdom Metazoa; phylum Chordata; class Lepidosauria; order Squamata; family Gekkonidae; genus Lepidodactylus; species Lepidodactylus listeri. Next base: position 16,215,211 of record JARCFY010000012.1, read on the forward strand.
CACATCAGCAGGGGCTGAGGGGTGGAACTGGGGTTATGTATGCATGTACAGAAGTACAGCTTTCTGGACATATTCTGACTCTGAATAAAACATGTGACAATTAATGGCATCTGATGAAGTAATCTGCGGTTTGTGAAACCTTCTGCCGTAATAAATCTTCAAGGTTCTGCAAGTCTCTGCTGTTTTGCCTGAAACCTATTTAGTTACTGCGGTGTTCCACACTACTAAGTCAGCTGAAAGTGTGAGGGAAAAGAGGCCAGATTTGGTCTCTTATGCAAGACAATTCTTTATACCTCTTCAGGAGTCACACTTGGATAACTTGTCTAAGAGATTTGCACAGGTGTCACACAGGGACATTGTGATCTTAGGATATTTTAAGAGAAACAGGAAAGTGGTGGGTGTATTTATTCAAGCTGGAGAACTGCAGGCATTTCTGTGACACTCAGGTCAAACAAATGGCTTTAGGGTATTTTAACAGAAATGCATGGTAGCTCCAACTCAGAATTTGCTTATGCACTCTAAGCTGTCCCTGCACATTGGCAGGACTTGGAGTAAATCCAAATAAAGCCAGAGCTGCTTAAATAAGCCATACGCAGCAGCTCTATACGTTCAGTCCAGGGCAGCTTGTTGAGACTGGTGCAGGAGTTGTGCATGCATTGGCACTTTCAAAGCCCCTGGCCACGTTATACAACCCCTTTCACATTACCATTCTAAACTGGACGTTATCCGTTGTTGGCCCAATTCCAAATAAAGCAGTAAAGGGATGGGGGTTTCACACAGCAAATGATGCTTTTTTGCAATTATATACAGTGACGATGTGCTTAAACTCTAGAGAAGGGGAGAAGGAGGAAGAAAAAGAAGAAGAACTGGATTTGTTCCCTGCCCTTTACTCGGAGTCTCAGAGCAGTTTACAGTGGCCTTCCTCTTCCTACAACAGACACCCTGTGGGGTAGGTGGGGCTGAGAGAGCTCCGAGAGGACAGCTCTGAGAGAACTGTGACTGACCCAAGGTCACCCAGCTGGCTGTTATGTAGAGGAGTGGGGAATCAAACCCGGTTCTCCAGATTAGAATCTGCCATCCTTAACCACTACACCAAACTGGAGCATGCTGGATATGAGAGGTTAGACACAACTAACAAATATACAGCCCCACCACCTGAAGTGATACAGTCCAGTTGTAATACCTAGATTTGTAGGCCCCTTCAAACAGCCTTTGTAATCCGTTTTAGTAGCCAGTTGCTAAGAGTTGTTTTTTTTTTAATCATTTCAGACACAATCGTTTTAGCAACTGGCTGCTAACAGATTTCATTTACCTTTTCATACAAAGCCACTTGGGTCTGATTGGCAAAGCACAGCTGAGCCATTTTTGAGGTAAACTACTTTCTCCCATTTTCATTTCTTCTTTGCACTTATGAATTTTTGTAGTCTGCTGTTTAAAATATCTGCAGCCCTTCCAATAGGGACCTTCCCCCTGCTTTTTTTCACCACATCGTCTGTCTTGCATTTTTAAAAATTGTTCTAAGTCGAGTGATGTAGTGCTAGACCAAATCAGCACTTTTGTGCCGCCATAGCAGGACTGTTGAGATGCCTTGTGCTATTTTGGTCTAGCGCTGTAGCGCTTAACTTAGAACAATTATTTAAATAGGCAAGAAAGACCGTGCGGCGGAAAAGGGTGTTGGGGGGAAAGTGGCACTATTTGAAATGGCCAGAGCACTTCAGAGAGGGCTCATTAACAGACTTAAATTTGGGCATTATACCCCAGTGTATGTCCAAGTTGGATCTGTGTCTTAGAATAGTTAACCTCCAAAACATATCATGAGTGAACTTCAAATACCGCTGTGCTTACAATTTCTTCATTTCTGCTGACTGCGCTCTAAGAAGTGATCAAGCGTTTGCCCAATAGGGCAATGACCCACATTATTTACACAGCACTGTTCCTAAGTGCTCAACCTACATTATGTCAGTAACCCATAAAATAACCCTATTGCACAGCAGCCAGTATGATTACTCCTGTACTACGGACCAGAGGCGGAGCATAAGTAGCACCGGCTTCCATAAGGTCAGCCTGAAAATTCACAGCTAAGATTTCAACTAGGGTCTTCTTGGTTCACAGATAACCATTATACTGCATGAGATAGCATCAAAGTAGATCCTTCAGATTTTCTGACTTTAGGATTAGTTTCCAGTCACTGTGTCTGCTGCAGAATCCCAATCTTGCCCTGAGCCTACAATGTGGGGAGGGCGGGATATTAGTCTAATGGAACGAATAAATACATTCCACAGAATTCTAAGGCATATTACGCAGGGAGAACACACTTGGTTCACAAAGGTCACTTCCCAGATCTATGGGAGTTCAAGATCACCATACACAAACTGAGATCATTCTCAAAACACACCCCAAAGCCTCCTACATCTGTAGAACATGAGAGGAATGTAAATCCCAGTCTGCCCACATACTCAAAACAGGTATTGAATGGGCTCCTTTAAGAAAGCTGATGCTTGCTTGCAATGTGAGGAAATGCTTCTTTCTTGCTGTCATTTATTGGCTCATAATTTGTGGGTGTGGCCACTGCTGTGATCCCTAAACGTGTCCATCACTCAGAAGGCAACTAGTAACTGAAAGCAGCCACCTTTAGTAAAGGACTCAGTAGTTATCAAGGCCAGCTCTTCACTGCAAAGCTTCAGCTCCACCAAACCTCCAACCAACCCATGGAATTCAGACAACAACATTTGGAATTGTATTTCACTCTCCCCCACTAATGTGGGGCTCAGAGCAGGTTCTAACATATAATAAAACATACATCTGAGTAAAACATTTCAATTAAAACAATTCAACAAAACAAATTCCATATATTTACTGTACTGCTGCCCCAAGGAAAGAAAGGGAGGGGGCAAGGTAGTAGAACTGCATAGCTGGGAGTTCTCCTCTCTTCATCCATATACACTTGGCGGTATAACTCCATCTTGCAGGCCCTGTGGTATTGTACCAAATCTCACAGGGTCCAGATCTCAATTGGGAGAGCATTCCACCAAGTTGGAGCCATCACTGAAAAGGCTCTGTTACTGGTTAAGGCCAGGCAAATACTTCTTGGATCTCCAGTGTGTTGTTATTAAAAGAGTATAACGCTCTTTGGGGGGTATTCCAGGAGAGGCAGTCCTGCAGATATGTTGGTCCCAAACCTTACAGGGTTTAAACCAGCACCTTGAACTTGATTCAGTACTCAATCTGGGTACCTCAAACAAACAGTGCAACAATGAGAACTGGACAACAACATCAAAGTACCTCAGAATTTTAAAGATGTATTTAATTTTCAACTTCATTATACACTCAGGAAAATCAAAGCTGTGTAAGACCTTTAATAGCAGTACAGATCACTTTATATTCCCTTCTCCTGCCAGGAATTTTTTTTCCTATATAGGCAGGTTCCTTAGCATTTCTGGGTTTGTTTGTTTTTTAAAAGCCTAAAATATTGATATCTTTCAGATGAATATTAAAGGTGGTCTATAGGTTCTGGGTTTTTTTTCCAAAATAGGGAACCATGGCTCAGTGGCAGAGCATCTGCTTGGCATGTAGAAGGTCCCAGGTTCAATCCCTGGCATTTCCAGTCATCGGTGATGAAAGACCTCTACCTGGAACAGTGAAGAGCCACTGCCACTCTGAGTAGACAATACTGACCTTGGTGGACTGATGGTCTGATTCAGTATAAGTCAGCTTCACATGTATGTACGTACGTACTAGTTATAAGCAGCATACAAATAGAACTTTGACCACAGAGCTGGTCCTTACATCAGCAACACATAATTGTGTAATAGCAACAACAAAAATGCAGGGGATGGTTGGGAGTCGGACATCAGTTAGGTGGGGCTTGGAGTTTTCCCAGAATTATAACTGATCTTCACACTACAGAGACCAGTTCCCCTGGAGGAACTCGCAGCCTCAGAGGGCAGACTCCACGTCACCACATCCCTGCCGAGCTTCCCCCCCTCTTCACAGGCACTGCCCCCCTCCAAATCTCAAGGAATTTCCCAAGCTGGAGTTGGCAACCCTGGCAAACCACCCCACTAACTATACCAACCAGTGTTCCTCCACTCTTTAGAAGGCAACATGACTGCAGCACTCCCCAGAGGCACAGCGCATAAGTAATGCACAACTGGACTGCTGTTTGTTTATTTTTAAAGTGAAAGAATCGAATGAGTCTTCCAAGCGGGACAACGCAAGATTTTGAAAAGTTTAAAATGAATTAAAAAGGCGAGGCCTGGTATCTCAAAACCACGAAATGTCTTCCAGAATGTTTAAACCTCCTGACCACAACTGACCAGCATGTATGTATCTCTGAAAATGTTCAACGCGATGGAAATTTCCAATCGCTGTACTCCTGAAACCGCAAGCGGCTCCTCCGCCGTTTAGAAGAAGACTTTGCCTCCATTTCCCATAAGCCTTTCGACTCTGACGTCCCGCTGCCGCGACCCTATTTTCCACGTGACTGGCCCGCGGGAATCGATCCTTTTGGCCAATAGGCTACGTTGTCGCATTACCTAGCTGTTGCTAGGCAGAGTTCGGAGTAGTTGCCTAGGTTTCCTAACCCAGCCGCGGCCTGCAGTTTCTAGAGACAGAGATGAAGCCATAGAAGCAGTTGGGGATGCTGGATTTCGGGGCAGCTGTGCGCCGTTATGGAAAGCGATAAGGTGAGCGGCCTCCCGTCGTGGACCGGGGAGTAGCAGACGATCGATGGTGTAAATCTTTTCAAGGTCTCGCCCATCTGGACTGTCCGACCGGGGATGCTTTTAGGCAGATCTATTGCCATCCCCTTGTACCGTAGATTAACAATTGTTAATTAAGACTGTCAAGCAGATATACTAGTGAGTAAGCCCTACTGAGCTCAATGGGACTTTCTTCTGAGTAAGTGAGCACGGACTGCACTTCAGGGCATGCTTACTTAAGAATGAATTCCAGGGAATCCTCTTCCAAACTTGTTCCAAGTAAGCATGCAGAGGCTTGGCCTATGCACGCTTACCTGAGAGTAAACCCCGCCAGCAATGCTTCCTCTAAGCTGTGGAGTCTTGTGGGCAAAATTTTTAGTTTGTGAGCGAGTGATTGGGCTACCACATGAATTAGTTTGCTGTGGAGCCATCCTTCTTGAGCTAAGACAAAAATGTGTGAGCTGGAAGCTAAAAATCTGTGAGCTAGCTCACGCTAACTCAGTTTAGAGGGAACACTGCCCGCCAGCACTGCAACTCAGTGGCATTTGCTTCCATGTAGAATGGGACTTTAAGGTGGATTGTGCAATGCAGTGCATTCCTAGGTACCTTTTCTGGGAAGTGAGTCCCACTGTATTTAATAAGGTTTATTTCCATCTGAAATGTGCCTGGTATTCCTCAGAGTTGCCACTGCACACATGGAGTGCAGTCAGAGAATCAGGGAAATGGTCATTTCGCCCGTAAGTGTGTACTGGAAGGATGGCAGAATTTTAAAGTGCTTCATTAACGGGCACAGTTGTGTGAGTATGGCATGGTGGTTAAAGGATACAGGTGATTAACTGATCTGTGTTGGATAAGCTTGAGTTTTCACCTCTGGTTCGTCAGCAACCAACCACAGCTATTACTGTGCTCTCGTCGTCACTCCTCCAGAGCTCTGAACTCCTGCTGCTGACTTCATAATGCGCCATACCTCCTGTCATTTCCCCCCTCTCCCAGTCCCATTTGTAGGACAGAATTTATTTTATTTATGTAGTAAATAAATCTCTCCCACAAATGATGCACTGGGGACAAGGAAATCCCTGCTTTCCTGTTTAAGTTGAATAACATAGTTGCTTACCTCAGTAGCCTGTTCCTGGGCTCCTTTCAAGTTACTTTTTGCGCTCTTTCTCTACCTATGCAGCTTAGTCCTAAGTACATGCTACTAAATTCTTTGGATATGATGCCAGATAAATATGCAGAGGATGGTCATTGAACAATTGCCATTGATCACGCAGTTTTATTTGCTTTAAGTGACAGAAAGTTAATAGTTTTAAGTTCCTTGCTCTTTCAAAATTTTCAGAATAACCTAATCTCCCCTAAAGGATTTGGTTCTGCTGAAGTTAGTTTGACTTGAAATAAAGTACATAGGCTTAAAATGAGGTTGTAGATTGGTGTACTTTCCTAGTCCAGCACTGCCAAATACTGATGGAAGAACTAAAAATGCTTCTGCTGTTCTTATTTTTATTCGGGATAAAGTCTTTCTTGCACTAATTGGGACTGTTGCTTTAAAAAGACATGTTTGCATGTGTTCTGGTTTTCCGCACTGTTCTAGTATCCCAGCCCAACTGCATAATTTTGTTTTACTAGGAATTTTTGCTGTGACCTGGATAGCCCAAGCTAGCCCAGTCTTGTCAGATCTTGGAAGTTAAACAGGGCTGGCCCTGGTCAGTATTTGGAAGAGAGACCACCAAGGAAGTCCTGAGTCCCTACATAGAGGCAGGCAATGGCACACCACCTCTAAATGTCTCTTGTCTTGAAAACCCTACAGTGTCACCATAAGTTAAAAAAATGGCAAAAAAAGAATCTTTGCTATTTGATTCAAATCTTGTAATCTTCTTTCCAATTGTCATATGTCACAATATTTTGTAATCTGCCTACTGATTAACTGGAAAGCGTTTTCTTGTGATCTGCCTTCGATCCCAGTGAGAAAGGTGGATTATAAATTGCAGTTATAAATAATGGATGAAAACATTTTTACATCAGCAGCTTTTAAATTTGAGCTGTTTAATACACAACATTTGTCTTATCTCCCGCACTTTTGTGTAGGAAAAAGAGTATATGCCGCTATATTTGAATATGCAGTGAATGTAAGAGTGATGCTGGATCAGACCGGGGGTCTTTGTAGTAGAGCATCCTGTTTTACACAGCAAACATACTGTTGCTTGGGACATGAGCTGCAGACTGGGCTCTGAGGCCAAGGCTCTCTGCAATGAAATAGAAACTGGTATAATCTTCATACATGATAATCTACACACTCTTTCCTGTACAAAAATGATAACCATGTAGGAAAGATGCTATGTGTGATATAGTCCTTAATAAGTCTGATCAGACACAACCCCTTCAATGGTTTCATTGAAGTAAGTAAGATTTAGTTGTTTTGAGTTCACATTATAGATTTATGCAAGCCCTCTAATCTCATACTTCCGGATTCCAGTTTTCTCCCCCTGCCCCAACCCCACCGAGTGCTGCTAGCACTATGGGATAAGGGTCAGTTCAGATGTGCGTAAGTTGCCATTATAGCCCCTGATGCTCAAAAGACAATTTGTGAATACTCTCCAGGTTAAGAATATCTATATTCTTTTTCTAGAGAAGAACCAAAGAAGACACTTGGAAGTCAGATGAACTAAAGAAGCATCTTAGGGTAACATTTATAAAATACTTGATTAACATAGTTCTTCTATTGATTTTTTTTTGGTGATTTTAATGCCCAGTGTGCAAACAGCTGCATTTTAGACATACACATACAGAAAAAAGGTAGGTATTCCTAGTGGGGGTTTTGACATTTTTCTGAGAATCTGAGTTTTGCACTGAAATTTGAAATTGGTTATGTTGAGAGATTTTTGTAGCTTGTAAATATGAATAGTTATTAATTAAATATTTTGTACTGGGAGTGGGAACCTGCTGAAATAAAAATGAAATAAAAATGCTTGCCATAGGTCGAGGTTAGCAAGCAAGGTAACCTGCTGATCATATGCCCATCCTCCGCCCAGCAATTTTATCCGGCCCCTGGTGGCCTTTCCACGTTTTAATCAAGGTGTGGTAAAAACTCTTGCTCCCAGTTTTCACTTGTAAGAAAAAGAAACAAGAAGGTTATTATATTACTCATGGGCATTCTGGAAAGGTAACTCCCAAACTGTCTCTTGAAAAGCTCTTTTAGGTATTCCTCAGCCTCCTTCTCCAGTGATGACCTTATAGCATCTAAGCATCTGTGATCTGTAGCTATGAAGGCTTATTTCCCAGTTAATGCCAACTTTGAGAGAGAGAGAGAGAGATATCTATATATATATATCTCAACCATCTTGGAGGGATGTGAATTGTCTCCATTTCAGTACTTGTGTTTGAAAAATACAGTGGTTCTCAGGAATGCAGAAGTTGGTTGTTTCTGTCATAGAGTAAACCTGAGCACTGGAGGAACAGAGTTAGAGGTCAATACATGTAACCAGTGTAGTGCATAGTGGTTAAGTGTCAGGCTGTGGAGTCCTGAGTTGAATTCCTCACTCTGCCATGACCCTACTAGGTGAACGTAGCCTAACCTACCTCACAGAGTTGTTGTAAGGATAAGTAGGGGGGACCATTTACACTGACTTTAGCTCCTTGGAGAATGGGAGGGGGGACCCAAAAAAACACAGCAGCAATGCCAATATTGTACATTTTTAAACTGTTGTAGGATTTAGATCTTCCATTGTTTGGGGATCTCAGCCATAGTTTGTGAAAGACAAAACTTGGAGGAGGAGAAGCTGTATACAAAAACAGGTTACTATCGTTCCTGGTTTCATTTTTATAGGGATCCCTGTCAGATAGTCAGTCTGACGACAAGAGACACCGGGAGAGAAAACTGCGAGAGAGAGAAGGCCGCAACGCTGATGACTACAAAGGTTCTTTCTACAAAGAACAAGACAAGGAGAGAGTAAAATCAAAAGAAAAAACAGGAGAAAAAGCAAGGTTCAAATCAAGTGAAAGACACAGAGAGGAACGGAAAGAGAGAGGAAGAGAAAAAGATCATCCCAGAGAGCGCGAGAGAGAAAAGGCTAAGGCAGCTCACGACAGACACGCCCAAGAAGAAAAGCACAGCGCTGGGAAAGGTGGAGAGCGACACAGTGGAAGAGAGGGGGAGAGGAAGCACAGGAAAGATGATCCTAATCATGCATATGTGCAAAATACAACAGAGGTTTATGGGGAAAGGAATAAAGAACACCATAGAAGAGGAGGGAGCAAGGATTACGGAGGTGGGTTGATTTGTGCACTGTATGCGTTTTGGAATAACCTTCCTAAAATAAGCCAGAACCATGACTGGCATTGTGCTTGGCTGTTTTCAGCAAACTTGGTTAGAGTCTACTCTGTGGCTAGGTTTCCCCTTGCCCATCTCCTGCTTTTTGAAGATGCTCTGCCTGTAACAAGATGGCAGATTCAACAGACAAGAGTGTTCTTAACGCTACTGTTGTCTTTTTTTAAACCAAGTTCCTCTTCAGAATTTCAAGCTCATCCCATGATATTCCCATTTTCTGCTTTGGATGGAATCTGACCACACCTGAGGGACACTGCCTAATTTGTGATGGGTTCAAGTCTTTTGCAACCTTCTCTGCACATGCATCCAGAAAGCCAGCTTTATGGCTCTTCAGGAGGGGCAGCCCGCCACTTGGTCCTTAGATTTCCTTGCCCTTCTAGGGTGTGTTTCCTTCCCAGGCTCTAGGGCATGTAAAGGATACAAAAGAGATTGGAATGTGTCTTGATTGGATGTTTGCAGGGAAACCTAAAAAAACTGGCTACTCTGTAGAGGCAAATACTAGATTACTATGTTTTCTTAAAGTTTCCAGCAGTTCCTCACCCCAAGGGCAATATATATTGCGGTCCTAAACAGCGGTACCCCCTTCTGTTGCAGTCAGTGGGCTTAGACGAGTATTATACTGTTTAGGAATGCACTGGTAACTTAGCTTTTATATGGAGTGTGGATATATTCTTGGGAAAAATGATAACGAAGCCTAAGATTTTTTTGTTGCAAAACTGTGGACATTGTTCCATATACATAGTTGGTAACACAGTAGCAGGGGTGATCTTACCTGTGGACATCCTGGGTGCCGCTTGCGGGGGGAGCTAGTGCGGGGGGAGCTAGTGGGGGTGACAGAAAAGTGATAGTCGTAGTAGGAAATAAGTTAAAGTCGAAACATACAGTGCAGTCCATTTTTGAAGAGGTAGGCATTGTGAAAATTGTGCACTTTATTCTTGTTCAGCGTAGATTTGGTGGGAATAAAAGGGGTGGGCCCCCTTGGCTTTTGCCCAGGACCTCAGAATCACTAAGGATGCCCCTAAAAGCATAAGAAAAGCCAATGCTGGATCAGGCCAATGGCCCATCCAGTCCAACACTCTGTTACACAGTGGCCAAAAACACCAAGTGCCCTCAGAAGGTCCAGCAGTGGGGGCAGGAAGCCCTCCAACTGTTGCCCCCCCAAACACCAAGATTACAGAGCATCACTTGCCCCAGACTGAGAGTTCCTATCTATACTTTGTGGCTAATAGCCACAGATGGACTTCTGCTCCATATGTTTATCTAATTCCCTCTTGAAGCCATCTATGCTTGTAGCCGCTACCACCTCTTGTGGCAGTGAATTCCATTTGTTAATCACTCTTTGGGAGAAGAAGTACTTCCTTTTATCTGTTCTAACCCAACTGCTCAGCAATTTCATCAAGTGCCCACGAGTTCTTGTCTTGTGAGAAAGGGAGAAAAGGACTTCTTTCTCTCCCTGCTCTATCCCATGCATAATCTTATAAACCTCGATCATGTCGCCCCTCAGCCACTGTTTCTCCAAGCTAAAGAGCCCCAAGCGCTTCAGCCTTTCTTCACAGGGAAAGTGTTCCAACCGGTTTATCATTCTAGTTGCCCTTTTCTGCACTTTTCCCCTGTAGTAATACTCCAGAATGCTCAAGAAAGCCTTATTAATTTTATTGATGGGGTTGTATTTTAGATCATTTGAAAATAAGAGATGAAGAAAAAGAGAGAAGGCATTCGGAGAGAAAGGTAAGAGGAGGAGGAACATCGGGATGCAGCAACATTAGAGAAAAGTGAAAGTAGCTAATAGATTAGGCAAAACCTCCAGTGCCAATGGGAATAGCAGCTCAGTAGGCAAACAGTATTTGTTTGCCGTGTTTTTCAAGAACATAACCTGTTTCAACATGAAAACAAGTCGGATTTTGCCAAAATTCAAAAGAACACACTCCCAAATTGCTTTATTTGGAATTGTTGCTCAGTAGTTCTACAGTGGCATTTCATGAACTCTGTGTAGATAGAATATATCACCAGCTGTGATGATGATGTACGATTCAGCGGCTTATAGATTAATGCAAGAGCTTGTGAATGGGTTCCGCAGAGTGAAATTTGTTCTTCAGGGTATTAGTTGTAGCTTTCAAGAGTTATGGAAGATCACAGACCCTACTGAAATCTGTGTACTGGAGGCATCAGAATACAGAAATGGCCTTTTGACGCTTAGAGGGTTTTTGGGGGGGGGGGGTTTGCAAGTACATACGTAATCAAAATTGATGAGGCACAGTACATTTTTATTCTTAAAAATGCTTAACGATGTAGTACGTCTGAACCTCAGATATGTTGCTAGGTCAGGCCAGTGGAAGAGCATTTGCCTGTGATGACATCATCACCATGCCCTGTTTTCCTGGATTGACAGAGCAGAACCCAGGGCGATTTGACCAGAACTGACCTGCCCCTGCTGCTGTCACACAGACGTACTTCTAAATTCCATAAATATCCCAAATATTATTTTGTATGTTAAATTATGCAGTGTGTTTGGTAAAGCAGTCAAATAAGTTCAGATTTGATGAGAATGTAATTGAATATATTTCAGTTTTCCCTTAATAAAGAGAGAGTGTGTGTGTGTGTGTATGCGTCCCATGGCATCAAAATTTCCAGAGCTTTTACATCTCTGTCAGGAGTCAGGATATAGGAATGGTTGTCCTTCGGCCTCTACTTTGCAGATCAAGGAACTATAGAACCTCCTTGTGGCATCCAGAGTAGCAGGCAACTGGTTCCCTGAGTCCTAGATTGCGGTCACATGTGCTAGAAAAAAATGGAGGGGAAGCTATCTCCTCCGGAGGAATTTGACCCGCAGTTGCAGGATCACACCTCCCTTTGAAGCTGTGGGCTCAGTCTGTCAGTGTGTGATCAGGTGCAACTGTGGGTGAGTTGGGGGGGGTTGGTCCCTTTTTTACCCATGTGCTTAAACAAGGGATCGATGAATCGCACATCCACACTGAGGGCTCCCTATGGAGTTTGCGATGATGCGCATTCTGCGGGGGGAGGGGGGGGGACAACGGCAGGGAGTCGGGATGGCCTGAATCCATGAGAGTGTGCTGGAGCGATCAGACACAGGAAAGTCCGTCCGTGGCCTGTCGCAACCCGTTTATTGCTGGATTTTCCCTGGTGTCTTTTAACTCCACTTCTGTGGCAGAGCAAAACGGGCTGCCGACAGCTGAGAGGCACTTCCCAGATGATGATGTCTGATTGCTCCCTTTAAATCTGCCCGGCATTTGCGCCTATGTTGGGTCTAATTTTGTATATGATTGCAGCCCTATACACCTTTTTCCCAAGTCATATTCCTCACACCCAAGATGAATGGCGTTTGAAAGTGAGGGCGGATTGTGCTTGAGCCCTGGAGTCAATTGTTCAAAGGAAGGAAAGGTTAGAATTCCTCTGCGGTAACACCAGACCTTTGGAGTAATTTGGATCTTGAACTGTATGTGGAGAGAGGACGTTTGCTGCCATGAGCTGAACTTAGAGTGCTGACCCAGACTCAAGCCTAAACCTGCTGAAAAGGAGGATTGGAATGACCAGGTTAGAGAGCTTGCACAGCCTGGGAGCTGGATGAGCTGGGCTCCGTGTTACTATTTCTGATCAATGGCCTTGATGTCTTCCTGACCCAAAACCGTGTTTTTAAAACCATTTCTTTTGCAGAATGAGGATGTCAAGAGCTATGAGGGCAAGATTTCAAAATACAGAGACGAAGAACCTGAACACAGACACAGGTCTCACGCGGAACAAGAACCTGACAAAGACAGGAGGAGAAGGCACAGGGAGAAGAGTGAACAAGAACATTCAGCGGTGGAAGGAAAAGAGAAGCACCTGAAAGAAAGAAGCCCTAGGGACGACAAGGATGGGGATGAGGGCCATGCGTCCAGGACACGCCCAGAGCATAGAGACAGACGTTACAGAGAGAGCAGTGAAAGGTGGCAGAAAGAAGACGGTGAAGTAAAGAAGAGAGACCACAAGGTTTGTGTTTTATTGTCTTTAGATCCATAGCGTTGCCAAGAAAAGTTTTATTCAGGGACTTTACCATCTCACCTGGAAAACAGCTTTGGAGAGGAAGTGATTTATTACAGGCTTACCTTTACTTAGGTGAGAATATCAAGATTCTGTGGCTGGAGTAAAAAATTATTATATGACATTTTTTTTCACAAAAGTCAATGATACTGTGTATTTTGATGAGGTCAGTGTAAGTATTGATTGCTTTTTTAAGTTATTCATCATGTTTATACTTCATTCTTCTTCTGTTGGGCATGTTCTGGTTGATCACATTTTATCCTCACAACATCCCTGTGAAGTTTACTACTGGCCAAATCTGAGAGAAATCTGATTGAAGGCATTGTCATATTCCTGTTTTCTCTTGCATTTCTCTTTGGCATTTTCAGGTAATTTTGCCCTGTTTCTTTGTGAGAATTTATGTGGCTGTTTTTTATTTTCTTCCCTGGTACTTACAAGTGTTCTCTGTACTTAGACTAGCATACAGACTTTGCATTTCCAAGGCAAATGTAATGCTGGTCATTGTAATTCTACTGCTTTGTTTACTGTCTTGACTCATTTCCCTACTCTCCAGTCAAGTCAGGATACAGCAGCCCCTGACAAAAACAAGACAAATCAATGTCAGAAGTATAAACAAGAAAACAAATTCTCTGAAGTCTCTCAAAGCTTACTGGTCACATATATCTAAAGCACATTTTCCCGTGTAGTTGAAGTACGGCTGTAAACTCACATCCTGATCCTACATGTGATTACTCAGAAATAAATCTCATTGCGTTGAGTGGCCCTTACTCCCAAGTAAGTGCGTGGAGAAGGGCAGGCGTTATCTGGCATGAGGGCCCTGTCATGTTACGGTACTTGGCTGCATGTTGCGTTTACTCATAATGTTCTGCAAACATGCAAGGGCCCCACCAGAAAGGGAGAATGTTGTAAGCCGCTCTGGGCTTCTACCGGGGAGAAAAGTGGGGTATAAATGACGTAAATGAATACCCTTTTTAAAAAAAACCATGCAGACGGGCTTTAGGGAAGCGGGACAGGGATCGCTCCCCCAGTGCATTTTGGACTTGGACCCTAAGCCTTGCTTCCACTCATGCTGTACCCTTTTCTGTTGTGGGGTTGTTCCTCTACTGCATGGCATGTTTTTCTAGGGTGAGGAGCTTCCATTCATACAAGAGAAGCATTTTGCACAGAGCCAAAAAACACCAAATATAAGCAATGTGCAGCACTTGGCTTTCTCTGCAGCAAATGCAACCAATTCTTTGGCTTCAAGCTGTGCTTTTTCTTTAGAAGAACGTAGTTGTTGCACGTATATGGAATGTTGTAGGTGCAAGCTGCATTTTCTGTCATTTCTATAGCATGCAAAGTGAAGCAAGCCAATATAAGCATTAGCCTTAATCATTGCCAGGTATGGAGCTTCATTTCTAGTGTCATTTGTTCCCAGGCACAATTTAAAGTGCTGAGTCTTACTGTTAAGGATCCAAAGCGGGGGTCCCCCCAGTGTGCTGGCCGTGAGCACCATGGTGCCTGCTGACACCTTTCCTGGGGCCCACCCGGTGTTTTTAGAAAGTGGGCGGGGTTCTTACTCAGCAGGGCTTCCCATTGGAGATCCAGGCGGCTGTGCGTATTAAAACAACATTGTTTTGGTGGCAGCTGCCACCAAAGTGTTGGTTTTATTCTCTCTCACGTCTGTTTCCTGCTGCATTTTTTTTAAAATTACCCCTCTTCTCCCCTGCATTTGGGCTGCCTCTGTGTGGTTGGCTTAGCCTCCTGCAGCAGCCATTTTGTGGTTGTGCTCACCGCCCTGTGTCCAAATCCCAAAGGTGGTAACAGGCTCGAAAAGGTTGGGGACCACTGATCTAAAGAGTCTGGGGCTCATGCACCTGAAAACCTGTCTGCTCCCTTATCAGCCTGCCCACTGGAACACTTGGAGCTGTCTTCTACGGAGTCAAACCATTGGTCTGTCTAGCCATGCTCACTGGGAGTGGCTCTCCAGGGTCTCAGCTAGAGGGACTCAGGCAGAAGAAGAAAAGCTGGCTTTTATACCCCGCTTTTCTCTGCCCTAAGAGGCTTCTAAGAAGCTTACAATTGCCTTCCCTTCCTCTCCCCAACACAGGCACCTTGTGAGGTAGGTGGGGCTAAGAGAGTATTGAGAGATCTGTGCCAGGCTCAGGGACACCCAGCAGGCTTCATGTGGTAGAAGAGTGGGGAATCAAACCTGGTTCTCCTGATCAGAGTCCGCCGCTCTTAAGCACTACACCACGCTGGCAAAGGCAGAGGTCTTTTACATCACTTGCTACCTGATCCTTGCACTGGAGCTACCAGGGCTTGAATCTGAGGGTCTTCTGCCTTCAGAGCAAGAGTTGTGGCACTGCTCATCATGATTGTTTGAGATCATCTTCCGATGTCCTGCACCATGTGCAACCAGCCTCAGGAATGAGGTGGGTGGCTGTGGGAGCAATCCTAAACAGGTCTACTCAGAAGTAAGCCCCATTTTATTCAGCAGGGCTTCCTCCCAGGGAAGTGTTCTCAGGCTAGCAGCCTATGGCCCATTGTTTCTGGTATCCCTTCTCTCTATACTTCTGCCTGGCGCCTGCTCTTTGGAGCTTGATGAAGGTATATTTTATTTCCCTGGTCCTTTTACTGATGTTTAGTTTTGTTGATTTGTTGTTAATGCCTTTCTGCTATTGCTGCTGTTATTGTTTTTATGCTTTTGTGGCAGCTGCTGTGTGGTATTCTCAGCTGGAATTTGTATTTTGGTTGTGTCTCTGTTGTTGTTATTATGTTTTCCAAGCCACCTCCAGAACATTGGTTATGAGTCCAGGCAGAGCGCACATCTTTTAAATATAAAATAAACATTTTTTGTCTAGTTCAAAAATGAAGGTGTCTGTGGTAAATACCTTTGATATAAGGAGAGCCCTTTGTTTGTTTGTTTCCCCCAGATAAGAAGGTATTGAATCTTTGTAACTTAAAAAAATCATTTTTCAGCACAGCGAACACAAAAGCCGAGGGAAAAGCTCAAGACATGAAGCGGAAACAGACCATCTACGTGAAAGGTGTGTTGCATTTAAATACTTTGTGTTAGTTATGCTTATTTATAAATGTGTCTCTACTGTCCAGAGCTGCAAAGACGGAATTCTTCCTTCTTCCTTCATAGTACTCATCATCACCATCGCAGGGGATTGATTGCCTCCCACCTC
Source organism: Lepidodactylus listeri (assembly GCA_029233225.1). NCBI lineage: Eukaryota > Metazoa > Chordata > Lepidosauria > Squamata > Gekkonidae > Lepidodactylus > Lepidodactylus listeri. Next base: position 16,231,443 of record JARCFY010000012.1, read on the forward strand.
TCTCATTTTGATTTGATAGTCCGGGGGGTGGGGGGGGCTGTGTGGTAGAGCATCTGCTTGACATGCAGAAGGTCCCAGGTTCAATACCTGGCATCTCCAGTTAAAAAGGACCAGGTGGTAGATGATGTGAAAGACCTCTCCTTGAGTCCCTGGAGAGCTGCTGCCAGCCTTCAGTAGACAATGCTGGCCTTGATGGACCAAGGGCCATCAAGTATAAGGTAGCTTTATGTGTATTTCATGTGTACTCGTGTGGGTTTGAACAGATATAAAATTCATACCAGCCAACCTGAGATGTTTCAGCAGCAGCATCATAATTTCTGAACTCTAATCCTGAGTGGGCAAAAGAATACACATGCCTAGGCATGATTTTTAAGCACTCGGGTGACCAAATCTGTATGATCATTACAAATCTGTATGTATTATGGTACAGACAAAGGGAAATAATTATTTACTTAATGAGTAATTAAATTGTGGAATTTACTACCAGTGGAAGGTCGTGATAGCCAGAGGCGTAGACGGCTTTAAAATGGGATTAGACAGGTTGATGAAAGAGAGGTCTATCAGTGGCTAGTAGCTATGGTGATTAAAGGGAACCTCTGAACCCCGGTACCAGGAGGCAACATCAGGGGAAGGCCTCTGGATCACTGGTCAACTTATGCTCTTAGCTGTTGTTTCTTTAAATGTTCTAACATGAATGTTTAAATGTTAAACATTCCAAAGGAACATTGCAATAACGTATTAAAATACATTATTTTAGTATAAAGTAGTTTGAAACTCTACTGACAAGCAATGGCCCCAAAGTTCATTATTACCTGATTCAGAATATGAAATTGTCAGCCATGTGATGCTGTTGCATATTTTGATTTGAGAATCATTTCTTCTCTGGTTCAGAACATAAAATGATTGTGGGGTTCTCTAGACTACTTCATAGACGCAAGTGTTTAAGTTTTTATTGCTGTTGCCTGCTTTGGTGGGCAAGGCAGGGTATAAATCGAAACTAATAATACATAAATAAATAAAAATTGACCCTTTTCAGGGAAGTGGGCCTTTTGTTAAATGCATGATTTTTTACCCGCACTGGACCACTAGGACTGCCAATAGGCATAGAGGGAACAAATGTCCCTTTTAATATGTAGAATACTTAATGTGTGGTAACGACAGCTGAAGCGTTTCCTGGCATGGCGGCAAATAACATCACCTGGCGAATAGTACCCTGTTAAGCCTCTGTTAAAGAGACAAGGCAATTTTCTGTTAAAGAGACAAGGCAAGCCTGCAATCGCAGGGAGAGTGGCTTAGAAATCAAATAAATAAATAAATAAATAAATTTTCTCCAGGCAGTTGGCAATCCTGTTAACTTCTGTAGTAAGAATGGTTGAAAATGTTTCATTTAAAAAAAAACAAAAACTGTTGTGCTCTAGGGCAGATTTTTTTTAATCCAAACATTTTAATTTAAAGAATCCCTCTTTACTAGAAGAAACAAATTTTATTCCCATGTGTTTTTTTCACCTTCATCCTCAGCATAACAGCGCCTCAGTGCGGAATGAAAAAAACCCAATAACTATAATTTTAAAAATCCTAGACGTGCCTAGCCAGAAGAAATCAAGATTCTTTTACTGCTATTTCCGGGGGGCTATTCCCATGTATCAATCTCCACTGGCACATATGCACCAATATAATACTGGTAAAAGAGAGCTCTTGGGAAATAGCGAGGTTTTTCCTGAGCATTCTCCCAGAAAACGTGTCAGTACTGAGCGTATTCCAAATTGAGCAGAGGGGAATTGCCTCATCACTAATGCTAGCTAAGAATGGCTCTCATTATGCGAGAGAGCCGCGGATCACATCTCCTTTTAGTTACAATGGAAGCAGAAAGAGAGGAAGCTCTGATGTTCTTTCTCTTTCAACACTTCCTTCTGAGGTTTAACGCAATTCTAAGATCTCCTGTGATCTTGGAAACAATGTCTTTTGGGCGGATTCTTCTTTATTCATTCAGTATATATATTTTTTCCCTTCTAGGAGTTCAAAAGAAAAAATAAAGAACGAGGCCAAGAGTGAAAAAGAAGATATAAGACAAGAAGTGAGATAAGTTTCATTTTAATGGTACTAGAATGTTAGAATATTTTGAGGGCTGAAAATACCTAAAAGAAAAAACAAAGCAAGTAGAGTGAGAGAAAACTGAAGTACTAATATGAGGCACTATCCATCCAAAATTAAGGGGTTTTAGTCTCTGTTGATTTCAAAGGTAAGCACATGCTTACTTTCTGACGTTGGCTTGAATCCAGCGGAGCATTTCCGTGGGCGGAGGGATTTCCACCCAGAGAGCATGACTTTCTCACCACCACCACCCCGCTGTGGCTCAGTATAGTGTTGTGTTAAAAAATATTACAAATAGGTTTTGAAGTAATTTCCCATGGCGTATTTGACAGGTTGAACTACCGTATTTTTCGCTCCATAAGACACACCTGATCATAAGACGCACCTTGTTTTTAGAGGAGGAAAACAGGAATAAATGAAACAGAAAGAAAGAGAGAGAGATAAAGGAAGGAAGGAGGAGGAGAGAGAGAGAGAAAGAGAAAGGAAGAAAAAAAGGTGGGGACAGAAAGACAGACAGACAGACAGACAGAAAAAAGGAAAGGAAGGAAGGACGGAAGGAAGGAAGGAAGAAAGATAGAGAAAGGAAAGAAGAGAGACGTTGGCATACCATGCAAAGCCAGGCCTTTCTGTGCAAAGTAGCCACGGAGCTTAATCTGTGGGCGGGGCTTTCTGCTGCTGGCTGTCTTAAAGGGGGAAAGCACTTAAAGGAAAAGAGTACTTAGCCTGGTGGGGTTTTTCCTGCTGTTTCCCTTTTAAGTCTTAACAGCTCAGGCCCAGCAGGGAGGGGCGGGGAAGGCTGGGATGCCAGCCTGAATGGCGTTCCCCTGCATTCCTGCTGAAGAAAGAGCCCTGTTACAGGTAAGAAAAGCTCCATATTCGCTCCATAAGACGCACACACTTCCCCCCCACACACTTTTTTGGGGAGGAAAAGTGCGTCTTATGGAGCGAAAAATACAGTATTTATGGATTAAATGTCCCTAGCAGTTGTAATGCACTCATCCTCAGAGCATCTACATGACAGTAATAAGAATGTTTTAGTTTTGGAATGTCAATCTCCCAGAGCCACGTGTCACATATGACATATAAAAAATGAATGAAAAACCAATTCTTAAAAATTATGCCATTAATATAACATATAATTAGTCTTTAATTACTTTACTGTTAGAGGTGATTACTGTGGTGGGGTTGGACTTTCCAGATGGCTAGCAGAAGTCAATGTTTGTGGGCCCTTGATAATGCAATAGCCATCAATACATACTGCAGGCTTCTCACCAGTTGACTTGCCACCCTTTCTGAATGTGTGAGTTGGCTCTGGGATGCTGGGAATGGAGGAGAGGAAGAGGAGATTGGATTTATACCCCGCCCTTCACTACCCGAAGGAGTCTCAGAGCAGCTTACGAACTCCTTTCTCTTCCCCTCCCTACAACAGACACCCTGTGAGGTAGATGGGGCTGAGAGAGCTCTCTCAAAAACTGCTCTTTCAAGAACACCTCTGAGAGAACTTGTAACTGACCCAAGGTCACACCAGCAGCTGCATGTGGAGGAGTGGGGAATCAAACCTGGTTTTCCCAGATTAGGGTCCACTCTCCTAATCACTACACCAAACTGGTTTTCCCGATCCCCCTCCTTCCAGTATGGTATAGGGTTTAGAGGGTCGTGTTAGGACCCAGGCTGGAATGCCCACTCTGCCACTGAAGCTCTCTAGGTGACCTTGGGCCAGTCACAGACTCTCAGCCTAACCTGTCTGACATGGTTGTTGGGGTACAAATAGATCTATATCTATCTATATCTATCTATCTATCTATCTATCTACCTATGTATATATATATATACTTTAAGTTGATGAATCACCCCAATCCCTGAGTGTACAGGGCTCTTGGCGATGTACAACAGAAGTAAAACAGGAACACAACATTGTTAAAATTAATGGAGAGGAGGACAGTATAGGAGGACAGTGTAAACCACTTTGGCTATCCCAGTGGGAAAGAAAGATGGGGTATAAATGATGATGATGAAGATGATGACAACGGCGACTCATTGATTGCCCCATCCCGACTTGTGTCGGGCTCTGGGCAATTTACAATATGGCATTAAGCCTTATATACAATATAAGAACATCAAACATCATAAAATTGATAACATTAAAACTAATTTAAAACAAATTCAAATTCAGGATGGCGTCAGTGAAAATGATACAATTGCAGTTTTCTTGCAGGGGGGGGGATAAATGAAGTAAATAAGCAAAACTACTGTAGCCCCTTATGCCTCAGGGCATTTTGTCCACAAGCTTCCCTCAAGTGCCCCTCCCAGCATCAGCTTTTCAGGGATTTTAGGGGGCTGCTGGGAAAAGGGAAGATGGGGGGAAGATCTGCTCCGTGGTTTATAGGATCGAACCCAATGTCTAAGAGCCCAGAACTGCCAAATAAGGTCTCTTGGGCAATAAAATCCATAAATGTTTTGGGTTGTATGGTTACATAACAGTTTAATTCTCCCGTTGTGTCTTCCTTTCTAGGAACTGATAAAGGACATCGCTAATCCCTCTAGCTCTGATGCAGATTATGATAATTATCCAGTGAACTACGATGAAGACTTTGAGGTGAGTGGAAGCAGGCAGCGTTTCAGGAGGTCAGAGGGATGAAATAAATGCTGCTGATCCAAAGGGGATGAGGATAGAGGAATTTTAATCTGTGCTCTCAACACCATTTATGAAATCTGTATATACACAATGATGAATGCTGCCACAAAGTACGGCCTATTAAGAGAATGCTGCTGATTTGGAGCAGAGCAAACGAATCCTTAAAAGAGATGGTTGTCACCTCAGGAGATTTCATTTTTAGTAATTAAATCAGCATTTTAAATATATGTCTAGAGGTAAGTGGAAGACAATGATACAGAATCGGCAGGGCACTAGAGCCTGCTGGTTTGCCTTTGTAGGGCAATATCTGAAGGGCCTCATTGGACTGAGCTGCTAATTCATGCTTTGAAAGAAGTAATTACTCTTGTTCTTATTGAAGGATTATGAAGATGATTTTGATGACGTGGATGATGATGTCGAAGGTCAGGGGAGTGGAGAGCGAGAAAAAGAAGAACGAGGGGCGGAAGGAAATGTACGGAAGGTTCCCGTAGTCAAGAACTCAGAAATAGAAGAAATTCAGAAAGCAATCAATGCGGAAAATGAAAGAGTCAAGACCTTCCTCCCAGAGCAAAGCAAGAATGAATTTCTTCCCAAAGAATGTGAAAAAGAACTGGGAACAGGTATGTGAAGAGGCACTTTGTTTGTTTGTTGAAAGCATTTCCATGCTGCCTTTCCACCCAAATAGGGTCCTCGTGGTGGCAGACACCAAACCACTTAAACATTTCAAACTTTGTATGTTTAAAATACAAATATATATATATTTGTATTTGTATATATATGTATTTGTTTGCAACAAACAAAACAGTGTCTTCACCTGCTGGCAGAAGGCAACAATAGAGGGAGACAGATGAATTTCCTGGAGAGGGAGTCCTAAAGTTTCAGTGCCATGACTGGGAAGGCCCTTTCTGGGTTGCTGCCTTTTTAGCCTCAGATGGCAGGGACTCTGGAAGTAAGGCCTCCAAAGATGACTGGAATTGATGATTAGGTTCGTATGGGAGCAGGCAGTCCGTAAGGTATGCTCGCTCTGATCTGTATAGGACTTTCAAGGTCAATACCAGTACCTGGGATTGAGCCCAGGAATTGGGATCCAGTGCAGATGGAACAAGACTGGAGTGATGCGGTCTTTAAGACCCACTCCAGTCAATATTCTTGCCGCAGCATTCTGTACCATCTATGGCTTCTGGACAGTCTTCAAGGGAAGCCCCATGCAGAGCTCATTGCAGTTATCTAATCTAGATATTACCAGGGCATGCATCATAGGCTTTTAAAAGGATTTTTAGGGTAAATTCTTAAGAGTCTTTAATGGCAGTTCTTTCCCATTTGCATTCTTTATTTTCTTTAACTGTACTGTAGCTTGTTAAATGTTACTCAGTCTGCAGGAATGGGATCTTGTATTCAAAGGCTTCCTCACATCAAAAATTCTGTACTTGCAGAATATTGCGGGGGTGGTGGTGGCTGTGGTGGCTCAAGTGGTTAAGACGTTGAACTGCAGACCGGAAAAACATCACCTGGTGAATAGTACCCTATTAAGCCTCAGTGGCTCAAGTGGTTAAGACACTGAACTGCAGACTGGAAGATTGGTAATTTAGCAGTTCGAGACTGGAGTGCTGCATGATGGAGTGAGCTCCCATCTCCAACCCCAGCTCCTGCCAAAAAGCAGTTCGAAAGCAAGAAATTGCAAGTAGATAAATAGGTACTGCTTTGGTGGGAAGGTAACTGCGTTCTGTGTGCCTCGGTGTCTAGTCATGCCGGCCACATGGCCACGGAAATGTCTTTGGACAGCGTGGCTCTTCAGCTTGGAAACAGAGATGAGCACCGCATCCCTAGAGTCATATTTGACTGGCTTTCGAGCAAGGGAAACCTTTACCTTTACCTAGAATACTTTTCCCCTGCCTTGCTCCGTTTACATTTGAAGGGCTTTTTGACACAGGCAAAGGTTCAAACATGGTCTCACACCTTCTATCTGAAGTGGTTTAATTCAGGAAGGATTATAACTGTTGCTGTTTCTGCACATTCAAATTGGCTCTCAAGTTGTCATGCAAAGGTAGAACGAAGTTCCACTGAAGTTAGCGAGAGTTAATTTCACATAATGTGTTTATAATTTGTGTATTAGAGTTTTCTGTCTTCTGTTTTAAATATTTGCGTTAATAACTTTTCTTATTGTCCAACAGAAAGACGAGATTCACCCAGTAGAAGTCCTGTTTCTGGAAAGTTCATCGATTTCCAAACTGCCAAACAGCGGCAAAGTATCAGAAAGGTTGCCAATGAGCAGAAGTATGTGGTCTTACAATAGAATCACTGCATGTAACATTTAAATTTTTGTACTGTACGTCTAACAAAGTGCAATAAAGTGTTTTTATGTGGAATCTGTGTGTGCTAGGCATAAATTGATTGAATGCAACTCACCCAGTAAGAGTAGAGATGTATTTGCATGACTTTAGAATAGCAGTTTTCTGCAGAGATCCCAGGAAAGAGACGAAATACATTCTGGCCATTTCCAGGGTGCATCTTGCAAGGCATGGGACACAGACTGGTGTGATCATTTTAGACACTCCCAGTTTCTATCAACCCACTATTGGACAGAAGTTCAATCCAGTCCAGCATCCTGTAACCAACAATGGCTAGCTAGATACTTCCAGGAAGCCCACATCCAAGACATGGAATTACTGGTGGGCTGGGGACTTTCTGGGACGTTTGGTTAGTCGCAGTATGAAATAGGATGCAGGACTAGATGGACCACTGGTCTGATCCAGCATGACTGCTCTGAATATGAAGGCAATAGTTGACTTTTACTGCCTACTAGAAACTAAGTGTTCAGTGCTACAGTGCTTCTGAACATGGAAAGTGGCCTTTAAGCATCCTGGTTAACGGCCACTCCATCGATGTGTGCAGTCCCCTTTCAAAGACATCTAAGCCAATAAACACTACCATATTTAACGTAATGAATTCCATGCATTATATAAAGAACTCGTCTGCCACTCATGGCTGACCCTGAGTTCTAGGATTGAGAGGGAGAAAAAAAATCCTTCCTATCCAGTTTCATGGCATTCGAAGAAGTGAGCAGGGATTCACGAAAGCTCACATCCTGTCACAAATTTTGTTAGTCTTTAAGGTGCCCTGGACTCGCTCTTTTCTGCTGCGACAGACAGACTAACAGGGCTACCCATCTTGATCTGTGTACCCCCATAATTGTCCCCCCTCCCAAGCTGTATTGTGTCACTATTTTCTTGCATTTCTTTTGGTCTGCTTCTGCCTGGTGATGGAAAGGGCCGTCAGGTCACAGCCAGCTTATGGCAACCCCTCAAGGGGTTTTCAAGGCAAGAGACTAAGTGATGGTTTGCCATTGCCTGCCTCTGTGTAGCAACCCTGGACTTTGCTGGTGGTCTCCCATCCAACTACTAACTAGGGCCGACCCTGCTTAGCTTCTGAGAACTGACGAGATCAGGCTAGCCTGGACCATCCAAGTCGGGGTCTGCTTCTCTCCAGTACCAGATAAAACTGTCTTAGAAAAACTGACCATTTTCAGGCTTGACTGAGCCATTTCCAGCACACTATTAGGCTATCACGTGATCACTACTTTGGGGCAGGTGGATTTTCTTCCTAGCTTTACTGGGCATGTTCCTGTGACCTTGTTCCTAGATACTTCTTGGAGGGTCCTTCCGGGGGGGGGGGGGGGGGGAAGGAAAACCAGTTCCATCATCCATTTTTTTTCCTCTTCAGGAAGTTAGGTATTTGGGATTGCACTTTTGTAACACATATTTAGAGCTGCAGCGTTCATCATGTTTTCAGGTGTATATCTAAGATGTTTTCAGTATGCGGTTAGAAATGTCAAGTGTGAATGTAGCAAAGGCATGTTTGCAAATGCAGTTGCCTGTTGAGTGTGCGCCCTTAGTGGGGGAGGGGCAAACCCAGGTTGCTCCTGTATACTGTGTGAAGTAACTCTCAGTTTCAGTAACTTGTCAAGTGCACAGAAACAACAGGTTTCCCAGCCTCAGGGAATATGATGACTTTCACTTCATTCTCCATATATATATGGAGAATTTTTGTACTGTATGTATATATATGTATGAATACACACACACACACACACAACACACACACACACACACACACACACAAAGAGCTCTGGATCAAGTCCCAGTGACCAACCAAATGCCCCTGGAAGGTTTGCAGGTGGTTCACAGGAGCTAAAGGCTCTTTCTGTGGTTATTCCCCAAAGTCACCTCTGATACCACCTTGGAAAAATGGAAGCTCTATTTAGCCCTCATGACTCATAGCCAATGATAGCATCCTTTAAGAGTGATACTATATCTAGACTCTGTATGCCATTTGTCTGCATAATTTTTCCTCATTTGCATTTTGCTTTCTTGTAATGTTTTCAAGGAAACGTAGTCTCGAAGTGCTTCGCCTTATTGACCTCGACTTTTCAGTCAGCTTCTGTTTATTGGATTTGCCTCCAGTAAATGAATATGACATGTACATCCGGAACTTTGGGAAGATCAACACCAAGCAGGTAAGTGCCTGACTTTCAGGAGTCCAACATATTTATCCTGACTACTTAATTTGGTGTAGATGAGCAGTAATTTTTCTTCAGTTGCTTCTGTCAGGCAGTGGGTATATCAACACCAGTGATCTCGAAGCTATTGTTAATTTCCTGTCAATTGATTTTTCTGTGTGGAAAGAAAGTGAGATATATGTTGCAGAAGAGAGAATGCAACAGTAAAAGGCTGTTTGCCAGTTCTAGGGCTTTTTGACATAAGTGTTATAACCCTGAGAAGCTTCAGCTGAAAAGGTAGATGCCTAATAAACCTCATCAGGCATAATGTTCCAGATCCTCAAAATCATGAATCCTCCCTCTCCCATACCCCCTTGCATTCCTTCCCTAACTTTCTCTTTCTTGGAAAACCATAGTTAGATATAATACCAAGCAAATAATAGTCTGTGCAGGGCTTTTTTGTTGAAAAAGCCCAGCAGGAACTCATTAGCATAATAGGCCACACCCAACAGCAGAAGCCTATTAGCATAATAGGCCACACCCCTGACACCACAGCTTCCTCCCAGGAAGGGAGGGAAGGAAGGCAGTTTCTGGATCGGCTTCCCCAGGTGCCCTGTAGCTGTGAGGCACCTGGGGAACCCAAGGGGGAGGGTTTAACCTGCCTTCCCTCCCTGGATCGGCTTGGCTTCCCCAGGCACCCTGCAGTTTGTGAGGCACCTGGGAAGCCTGAGGGGGGGAGGCTGTAGGCGTGCCCAACTCGGAAGCCCCATGGAACTCCGTTCCTGTGCGTTCCTGCCCCAAAATAGTCCTGAGTCTGTGTAAACCACAGTTTCCCCATTATGAATGATGGCATATTATGGTCTGGCAAGAAAGAGTACATCCAGGTGCGCAAGGGGGAGAAGGAAATGGTAGCTGAAGCTCTGCCTTGAATGACCAAACCATGGTAAGCTGTGTGTGAACTAAGGCAGTAAAATTGAATCAAAGAGACTTAAATGTTTCACTGTGCTGTTGAACTCAGTGGGCTAGGTGCACATGACTCTTAATTCTGTCTTGTGTTTTGTAGGAAACTCTTTATATTCCCATTGTTTTTGCCTCTACCAACTCTAGTGCAGCAGTCCCCCAACCTTTTTGAGCCTGTGGGCACCTTTGGAATTCTGACACAGGGCAGTGGGCACAGCCACAAAATGGCTGTCACAAAATGGCTGCTGTGGCTTAGCTTCAGTCACATGATGAAAATCCTTATGCCATGGTTGCAGCTGCAGTCAAAGCAGCATTTTTAAAAAGTTGCACAGGCAATCAGATCTCTAGTGGCCACCCAGAAGCCTTGCTGGGCAAAAGTCCCACCTGGCCCTACCCAATTTCTAAAACGATTTGGTGGGCACCAGGAGAGGTGCTGGGGGGGGCCCACCACATTGGGGAGCCTTGCTCTAGTGCATGCTAGTGCTTATGCATATATACACGCATGTGTCTTTCTGTTTAATGCCTGCACTGTTGAGATGTTTGCATGCTCTGTTATCCATTATTGTGAGACACAGTGGGGGTTTTTAGGGCAACGTATCCCATTTGGATGCTGAGGAAAACACCGTTTTTTAAAAAAAATGTACCACTTCTGACTTCTACCCTATGATCCTGGGGAAACACAGTTGTAGTTCAGACATCCAAATTTCCATAGAACTCAGTCAAATCAGGTCAAGATTAATCTGTTTGAGTCTAAATGATTTTTTCCCCTTCAAATTGTACAAATATTTGTGTCAGGTTGTTGCGAATGGTGTTCCAGTATTTTGTTCCAAACATCAGTAGCAAAAAGAAATATTATTGTTAAGTTGTAAACAAATGTAACAATAAAATTTAGTGTGTTGAAAGTTGTGTGGAATACAAAGTAACTTGGGGTAAAGCAGATTTAAGTATCAAAAGTGGAGTGCAGCTGCAAATGTTTGAAGCCAACAAGAAATTCTCACCAGTTACCTAATCTTTCTATTTTAGGCTTATGTTCAGTGGAATGAGGATAATCTAGAAAGAGATGTTCAGACTGAAGAAATAGAGACTCAAGAAAAATGGACACAGCATCCTGGAGAAACTGCCATTGTGTGTGGAGGTGATCAGAATTAGTTATATATAAGCAGGCGGGGGCCCCAGTTACAGCAACCATCACTTGGAAGGCTCAACAATACTGTTGTGATTGCCTAGCAACCTCCAAAAATGGCCACTGGAAGCTCAGTGGGCATTGTTTTCTCAAAGTTTCACTGTGTTGTTGCTATAATTTTGGGGAGTTTTAATTTCCCAATTTTTAAAAAAGATTTGAGATTTTTGTGCAAACCTGTATCTATTGATACACACTCTGTGGCTCAATTCAGAATTAGATGTATGATGGCTGCAATCCAAAGAACAGTTTCCTGGAAGTAAATCCCATTGAATAAAAGTAGATTTGCTTCTGAGTAGACTGAGACTTGTTTTCTACAGATCTTTAAATACAGCGTAATTCAAAAAAAGGTGAAAAAGATAACACTTCACTCTGCCTTTCTCAAGCAGTTTTCAGCGTAAGCAGCTCATGGAGCTTTTGTGCAGCTTTTGATGGTACTTTGGTCCCCATTTGTAAATCCCCGTCTCATTTCAGGTCCAAAGAGCAGCAGTGATGTATCTGTCCTCACGCCAAAGATTGATTCCAAAAGACTGGCAAGTTTCCTGCGGTCTGCTTGTCAGGTATATTATGGAGCCTCATATATTATTTTCTATATGTATATTTTGGAGACAGAAAGAATGATTTTGTGTGTGTGTGTGTGTGTTCTGCCTCTTGGATATATTTCCCTAATTAGGCAAGGACAGGTATTAGAACAGACACAAATTCCTCTATGGTGTCTCTTTGCACCATCAGTTTTTCTTCCATGTCTTTACAGTAACATGGAAAAGAATACATTCCCAGCAGTTACAGCAGAACGGGTTTTTGCACCCAGTTGCTTGCCTTTTCGAGTCCAGTAGCAGCTTAGAGACCAACAAGGTTCTGAGGATATCACCTTTTGAGAGCCAAAGCTCCCTTCATCAGATAGAGAGCATTGATTCTCGAAAGCTTATACCCCGAAAATCTTGCTGGTCTCTAAAAGTGTTACTGGACTCAAACCTAGTTGTTCTACTGCAGACCAGCACGGCCACCCTCTGAAACTGAAATCACGTATTTTGAAAGCCCAGGTTTCTTACAGCCGATGGGAAAAGGAACAGTTTGTTTCATTTCTGTAAATAATTATTTTTTCAAAGGTGATCGCTGTTTTGCTTGAGGAAGATCAAGTCGCAACACAGCCCAGGCGGAATCTAAGATCGCGGCAGACCAGTTTGTCTATTAGCGATAAATGCTTCCAGTTAAATACCAATCTTCCTTTTCTGCAAGGTAAGAGATTTCCCCCTTCCTCCTTTGGTGGAAACACTTGTGGGTTGTTTGTTTGTTTTTGGCATGAGTAAAAGTCAATATGCTGAGGCATTGCATAGAGGAACCTCCATGTTCAGAGGCAGTATAACCAGGGCCTTTTCTTTTTCTTTTTGAAAAAGAGGTGCTGGAACTCTCAAGAGAGGGAATGACATTTTCAATCTGTATACTGAAAACTCATGAATTTTTAAACATTTTAAAAAGAATTTTGTCAAACGGGTTCTGGAACTCCATTCTTGTGCGTTCCCCCAGAAAAAAACCCCCTGAAAACTGAATCCTAGTTGGGGACAAGCAACCAGGGAAGAGCATCACATTCATGCCTTGTTTTTGATCTTTCAGAGGCACTTGATTACTGTTGTCAAAGACCAATTGCTAGGCGGAGCTCAGCTTGATCCCCCAAGGCTATTCTTGTGGAGTCACCTTGCTCCTTTGGTCCGTCCGCAGCTCTTGTAGAGCTCAACCCATGCATTTGGTTACAGACACATATCTAGTCATTTCTCCAGATCTGCACCCTCCTGGGGCACAAGCCTTGCCTTGAGAACTGACTGCATAGGCTTCATGCACAACTGCCTCAGTTTGTCTAATACGTTTTCAGCCCTCACATTTTGTTAGTGTTGAGACATATAAGAGCTAAGCTAAGAGAAAAAAATGAATGCTCTGTGTTGCTCTAAATGCAGAAAACAGTTGCTCTAAATGCAGAAATTGTTTGGTGGTGGTGATGCAGCATTCCTTCTCTGTCAGCTGCATTTCCTAAGAAATGATGCAACTGAAACCAGTCTGTAGAGGATGGGCTCTTCTAAAAGGTCAGACGCTTGCCAACGCTTGCTTGGCTAGATCCTCTTTCATCCCGGCCAAGTCTTTATGCCCTCCTTCAGTTAACATAGACAGGCCTTCAGTTAACATAGACAGGCTTTGCAATACCTAAATAAATTCATGGCTTGCCATCAGGCACTGGAGAAAGCTCGGCTTTCGTCCCAGCAAATTGGTTTCTCTCTTCCCAAGGCTCTTTGCAGTCAGCAGCATAAAACTTTTACCCTCAGCCATTGATATGGAGATTACCTTTGAAGTTGCATATACATTTATTAGCATGCAATTATAACATTGATTAGGGGTACAAACTATAATTTGTGTGTGTGTGTGGGGGGTTCTTATTCATGTTTTCCTAGGTCGAAAAGTTTCCTGTTTGCACATCTCACAAGCTCAGAGGCAGACACTGCTTTCTGTGCACGACTTACCGGAAAAGTCAAGCGATCTACAGTTGGATGGAAAATACGTCATCTGTGTGTGGAACGTCTGGCAGCCTTCAAATCCTCAGAAAATTTTATTTTGTGGATCACAGGTACACCTTTAATGACGTTGTACCATTGTCTGCAACAGTAGCTCCTAAATGTTTTAGCAGTGCACCTCTTTGAGAATAACTGAATGTGCACCTTCAACATCCTAGATCTACACTAGCCATGATATGAGATCTTATCCTTTACCACCTTTTTGTTTGCTTCCACTTACCTCTCACTAGGGGGAGAGGACAGAAGAAAAGGGAGAGAAACTTTAAATAAGAAAATCCTCTCCTCAGTGCTGCTTGTGGGAAAACCAGAGTATTGCAGATGAGACTGAATCTTTTACAGGGCTCTTGGTTACCTCTGAATCACATTTTTATCTTGTCCTTCCTCCAAAGACCTCAAGGTGGCAGTACATGGTCCTTCCGCCTCTCATTTTATCCTTGCAACATCCCTGAGCAATAGGTGAAGCTGAGAGTGATTGTCCCAAGGTCACCTGAACTTCAAGGCAGAGAGGGAAATTATAGCTAGTCTTCCTGCTCAGGATCCAGCACTCTAAACACTGTACCACTCTGGTCTCATCTAGCGTCAGTGTTGCTAGATCATCTGTAAAGCTTTTGGTTTTCTAGACTTGAGCCCACAAATTTAAAGATTGCATTGATTCTGAATGCATGCTATGCTGGTCCATCATTGCACTGTATGCCATGTAGATTACAAACATGGCAAAGAGACCAATGTCGTGTACCCTGCCCCTGTACTGTATTACAAGGGAAAAGGAGGATTGTTTTCCACCATAGTTTTATCAAGCAATCTTAATCCACCATGGTTAGTGGGAAAGGCAGCATCCACATAGCCCTTGCAGTATGTTGAATACTTGCAGGTTTGCCTTTGTGAATGGTACTGAAGTCAAGAATGTGCTAGAGAGCCCTGACCTGGATAGCCCAGGCAAGCCTGATCTCCTCAGATCTTGTAAGCTAAGCAGGGTTGACTGTGGTTAGTACTTGGATGGGAGACCTCCTTGGAATACCGGAGGCAGGAGGCGGGGGCAGGCTTTATTCAGCCACCTCTGTGAATATCCTCCAGGCTCCCAGTGGGGGTCAGTCACTAGAGGTCGCTCTGACTTCCAGGTGCGCGTGCACACACACACATGCACATATAAAAGAAGTAGGAAAAAAGAATGCTCTAGAGCTGGGGTCCCCGACTGTTTTTGAGCCTGTGGGCACCCTTGGAATTCTGACACTGGGTGATGGGCACAGCCACAACATGGCTGTCACAGAAGGTAGACCTAACCACAAAATGATGCCACAGGAGCCACACCCACAAAGGAAGCCCAAGTGGAGGGCAGAGGGGTAATTTTAAAAATACACTGGGAGAGAGAGAAGAAAACCAGCTCTGTAGAGAGCAGGGGTCCGTCAGTGGCTATTAACCACAAAGTACAGATAGAACTCTTGGTCTGGGGCAAGTGGTGCTCTGTATTCTTGGTGCTGGGGGGGAGGTGACAGTGGGAAGGCTTCTAGTGTCCTGGCCCCACTGGTGGACCTCCTGAGGGTACCTTGTGTTTTTGGCCACTGTGTGACGGACTGGATGGGCCATTGGCCTGATCCAACATTGGCTTCTCTTATGTCCTTAGAAAAGAAAACTAGCTGCCACTGAAACATCATTACTTTAATCTGCACAGCCACGCTTGGTGGATGGCAGGAAAGGTTTTGGCAGGGACCGTGATGCCCTGGACACCGTGCTGGGGACCCGCGCTCTAGAGAGGACATGGGAAGCCTTCTGTAATTTTCCTTCCTTCTAATGAGTGGGTTTCCCCTACAGCCAGAGTCTCTAGTTTCTCTGGGCTCATTGGCCTTGGGGGAAAGGCGTCACATGCAACAGAACCCAGCTCCCTTTTCCAGGCTGTGATTCTGTAGTGTTCTGTGTCACTGCACAGGTAACATGCTGCTGCTTCAGTCCCAGTAAAGCTACTTTAGTGTTTGCCGGAACAGTCGACGGTTCAGTGCTGGTCTGGGACCTCAGGGAGGACTCCAGGATGCATCACCGCATCACCTTCAATGAGACAGACTGGGCATTTCGATCTCCGACGTTTTCTACAGGTTAGTTAACGTGTCTCAGTTTATCCTGTCCTGCACAGTCAGAATGGGCAGTGCCATAGTAACGTGAACAAACACAGTTCGTTGATCTAAAGTTATTTCAGTTCAGCTAGGGTTTTTTTCCTCTTCATTCCTTGCAAACAACATACGCCATAATCAGTAAGAAGATAAGCTGAAAGAAAGAACCCCACATTGTGGAAGCCCAACAGAACAGGTTCCGTCAGCGGGCTTCACAGTTGTTTTAGTCCAGAATTCCAAATCCGGTGTGTTTCAAGATGAATCATTCGTCACAAAAGGCAAAATTTTAATAAAGGACACCAGCTGTCTCCTTCACCCTTCAGCCTCTTATAATAACTGTTTAAAGAACTTTATTTTCTCTCACAGAGAACTGTTGTCATATCTGCTCTTAACGTCCTCTGGTGAAGAGCATCTCGGCTTGAGAAGCACTGGGGTTTCCTGCTGAAAGAATGCTGATAGCCACACACTGAACTTTTGCTGTCATACAGTGGTAGAAAAATGGCTTAAAAACTGGAGACCTGGGGCTGGACCCAGCAGTCCCAGATCCGGAAGCTGCAGCTGGTGCAGAATGCAGCAGCGAGGCTGGTATTGTGTCTCCCTGCGCGGGAGCACATCCAGCCCACCCTTAAAGCATTGCACTGGCTGCCTATAGCATACCGGATTCGGTTCAAAGTGCTGGTATAAAGCCCTATATGAACTTATAAAGCCCTATATGAACAGGAGCCCACTTACCTGAGGGACCGTCTCTCCCTGCACGTACCCCAGCGAGCACTGCGGTCAGGGTCCCAGAACTGTTTGGTCCTGCCAGGACCGAAGGAGGCCCGGTTGGCGGGGGCCAGGGCTTTTTTGGTGGCGGCCCCGCACTGGTGGAATGAGCTCCCAGATAACACCAGGGCCCTGCGGGACCTTTTGCAGTTCCGCAGGGCCTGCAAGATGGAGCTCTTCCGCCAGGTGTTCAAGTAGGGGCCGCCCCGGCTTTGTGGTTCTGGCCCTGGCCTAATTAATTAACATTGACTGCTGACCTGCCCACTCAACGTCAATCGGGAAGATGGTGTGTCTGCAAACTGCCATGGGTTTGATAGTGCAGTTCGCCATCTTGTTCGCTGTTCTTTGTTTTGTATATTCAGTATTTTAGCTTTGTTTAGTAGCGTTTTATGACTGGGGTTTTTACGATACGTATGTATTTATTGTATTGTTTTAATTGGTTGGTAGCTGCTCTGAGCCCACCATAAATGGCGAGGAGGGCGGGATAAAAATCCCAAATAAATAATAATTTAAAAAATGGTGCAGAAAACGTCAGGTGGCAGAAAGACTGGAGCAGACAGAAGTTTCTTCACAGCACAAGAAAGTTCAATTTTGCATCTGTTCAGCCATTACTGGAGTCCTAAACAATACGATTGAGGACACCTATTTAAAACAGTATGGTGGGTTAGATCCAAAGGTGAAAATTGTATTCATTTATTTATTCATTTATCCCCAGTGGGGACTCAAAAGTGGCTTACAGTGGAGGAGGAGAGTAGAGGAGGAGATTGGATTTATACCCCACCCTTCACTACCCGAAGGAGTCTCAGAGTGGCTTACAATTCCTTTCCTTTCCCTTCCCCTCCCCACAACAGACACCATGTGAGGTAGGTGGGGCTGAGAGAGCTCTCTTGAGAACTGCCCTTGAGACAACAGTTCTGAGAGAAGTTGTGACTGACCCAAGGTCCCACCAGCAGCTGCATGTGGAGGAGTGGGGAATCAAACCCGGTTCTCCCAGATTAGAGTCCGCGCGCCTAACCACTACACCAAACTGGCTCTTAGTATTCTCCTCCTACCTTCCATTTTATCCTCACAACTGGCCCAAGGTCACCCACCAGACTTGCATGACAGAGGGAGGATTCGAACCTGGGTCGCCCAGATCCTATCTGACACTCTAACCACTGCACTGTACAGGCTCTCAAATAGCAGCTAGCATGTGCAGCAGACCCTCACAAAAGAGCTTGTGCGATTGGTCTTGCTGTGTGTGAAGTTGTGGGAGCTCTCGCACATCCAGAAGAACTTCAGGTTTAGGTTTTTGTACAACACTCTGGCATAAGGCACACAGTCCAAGTAGATTTATTGTATTAAGCCACTGGCCACTACAAAATAAAAGAACACCATAGCAATAATAAAAATTACCACCATTAGAATCAGATTAAAATTGACTGCAAATTGTGCCAATAAAAAGGCTAAAACAGATTTAATTAGGTAACCAGCCCCTTAGATCTAATTTTGGACGCTGCTGAAGCAAACAAAGTAACTCTATAAGATACACATGCATCATTATCAGAAAGCAGGAATGTAATCTCAGTTTCTGTGTATGTTTGCATAGCCAATTGGATTCCTGCTAGAAATTTCTCTCTTGGGATACTATATAACGGACAGTAAAGCATTTAGTGAGGAAGGTCCTCCACCACTGACAAGCCACATAGGCAGAGACAGTCCTCTTTTGGAGTGTGGGAATAGTGGCCAGACATAAAACATTCCTCCTGTGAACAGAAAGTACTTTCTTTATGGGGAGAGGCAGCTTTGAATTCAACCTAATGTATTTATTCAGCGCATCGATTCGCCAAGGTTTCTACTTTGAGTGTTCTCAAAATACTTTACAGAATGGAAGAACCCGCATTGACGAGCATTAGTGATCTTTGCAGCCGCTAGCGAGCTGGCTGTTACTCCGGAAATCTTGGCTGCTCTGGGAGATGGTGGAAGCCCAAGGAGAAGCTGGGAGGGTCTCACTATTTGAGGGGGACTGCCTTTACTTTATATCATTCTCTGTGTTTATAAACTTGGTAGTTTCTTGCTGCCACTAGGAATTTAAAATTCCAAATCTCTCTCCTTTGGTAGTATAACCCAGGGTCTGGGCACTTCAGAGGTCTATGTGGTCTGAGGAAGTACTGTATTGAATTCTGGGATATTTAAACAAAACATGGATTTATTGAAAAAAAAGAACAAAATAGGTTTCTGGAAAAAGGAACTTGTAAAGTATAACTAGCAAGTTTGGTGTCACACCAGTCTCTGAGACACCACTCCAACAGGCTGCTCTTCTCTCATATATAGTCACACTGACTAAGGTCTAGAGTTGCCAAGTCTTACCTTCATAACAGCAGGGGAGTCCCGCGTACGCATGAAGCACGCACACACCGCAATGACATCACCTGGAAGTGACATCATCACGCTGGGCACGTTGCCGGGGCAACACTCTGGTAATCGCCCTTAAACTCTATGGTACCATAGAGATTTCAGGGCAGTTGCTAGAGCGTCGCCCGGTGACGTCATCTAGCCAGGCACGTTGGCCTGATTGGGCCACTTTGGGGGTGGGGTTCCCCCCCGCCGGCCAGATCCCGACCGGCGGACTGGGGACCCATTTAGCGGGGGAATCCCCGCCCCCTAGGGGGACTTGGCAGCCCTACTAAGGTCTTTGTCTTAGGCACTCAAGATAGAACATTGGTCTAATCACATAGTTTAGACCCAGCTTGTTTCCTTTTCCTTATAGATTCTTTTACAAGACTTTTAGAGTTCCACAGACTCTCTTCAAAGCTTTTTACACTTCACTCTCCAAAGACTTACATACGCACACAGAATGACTACTGAATCCTCTCAGAAAACACCCCTCCTCCCATTCTCTCAGTCATCAGCCAATCACATCTCACTTGTCTCCCTCTATCACCCTCCCCACAGTACTGCAGTCACACTAAACATTTAAAGACACACACCAAAACATGGAATCATTACAGTAGCCTTCAGTGTTTTGCTTATTTTTTAAATCCTAGATGGGATATTCACGTCAGTAAGCCACATGTATCCCATACTGACCATTGAACCTGTCTCAACAACTGTCTTCAAGGAACAAAACTGTGGGCTTTCCTATCTGTCATCTCGGGAAGGTAGGTGGTTTGCTCAGCAAGTGTTATTCAGAGCGACGGGGTGTACTGAATGATATTACTGGGGAATTCCAGACAATCTCAGAATTTGTTTGTTTTTTTCCGTGAATTGGCTTTATGGCACTTGATGGGTGGGAAGACAACATGAATAATTTTGTCTCAACATTTAGGATTTTTTGGCTTTGGATAAACAAAAACACAAAAGGCCTACTCCCTTTAATAAACCAAGATCGGCATCAACAGAAACGGATATGTCTAACAGAGGGTAACTTAAAGTAAAGCTTTTCTCTTGACACACTGTTGACCCAAGATATTAATACCTCAAGATCTTTAAATAAGCAAAGGGTTCCTGACATTGAACGCCAGCTAGATCTAATAAAAAACCCACATTTTATGATTTCTGAGAAACACAGATATACTATTAATATGGCCCAATATCTAAAAAATGTAGAATATCCCCCTCACAGAAGCTTTACTTTCTGACCATCCCATTTTTTTTCAGCCTCTCTGCTCCTACTTCACACCCCCCCCCCATTGATTGAAACTAACCGAGGCACGGAAGCTTTGATGATGTTGGTTGGGGTTGCGTAGCAACTCCTAAAATGGCTGTTGAGATTTAACATCATAATCTTACAAGATCTCTATTAAAATACTTTTTTTTAGGTTTTTTTGAGTTTGGGGGGGATTTTAAGCTCCCAGTGTTGTTGTTTTATTTCAAAATGTTCTGCAAATTTGTAGGGACCCGCCCCCCTTTTCTGTACCTGACCCCATTTTGTGGGACTTTTTTTTTTTGTTCACACTCTGGGGGCAATTAGCTAGTTATTTATTATTTATTTGTTTGATTGATTTGTATACCGCTCTCCCTGCGGACGGGCTTGGGGCGGGTCACAAGAGTCTCAATAATACCATTAAAATAATAATTAAACTTATAGCACTGGAAAAAGTGCAGAAAAAGGCAGCTAGAATGATAAAAGGGTTGGAACACTTTCCCTATGAAGAAAGGCTGAAGCGCTTGGGGCTCTTTAGCTTGGAGAAATGATGGCTGAGGGGTGACATAATCGAGGTTTATAAGATTATGCATGGGATAGAGCAGGTAGAGAAAGAAGTGCTTTTCTCCCTTTCTCACAATACAAGAACTCCTGGGCACTCAATGAAATTGCTGAGCAGTCGGGTTAGAACAGATAAAAGGAAGTACTTCTTCACCCAAAGAGTGATTAACATTGGAATTCACTGCCACGGGAGGTGGTGGTGGCTGCAAGCATGGACGGCTTCAAGAGGGAATTGGATAAACATACGGAGCAGAGATCCATCAGTGGCTATTACCCACAGGGTATAGATAGGAACTCTCAGTCTGGGGCAAGTGATGCACTGTATTCTTCGTGCTTGGGGGGGGGGGGAAACAGTGGGAGGGCTTCTAGTGTCTTGGCCCCACTGCTGGACCTCCTGAGGGCACCTGGTGTTTTTGGCCACTGTGTGACAAAGTGTTGGACTGGATGGGCCACTGGCCTGATCCAACATTGGCTTCTCTTGTGTTCTTATGTTGTTAACAATTAAAACAGTAAAAAAACTATGGAACGCTTCACGAATTTGTGTGTCATACTATGGAGATACTCACCTATATGCTATGGAGATACTCACCTATAGTTCATGCAGATCTGTAGGGCTGAATCCTACAGATCTCAAGTGGAAGAAGCTTGCAGCTCCTTGCAACTCCCCCCCCCCCCCGGCAGAGATCTCCTAAAAGCTGATGCTCAGTATCATGAGAACTCTGTGGTATGGGGGAAAAAGGTGACACTGCCCCCACTCCTGTCTTGCCCTGGAGCTGACAGAAGAATGAGAGGCGGCGATGTTACTTGCTTCCCCCCTTTTCACAGCAGCCCCTCCCCTTTTACCGTATCCCATTGTGTCCACTGGGCTCCCAAGACTCAAAGCATCAGCCTTTCATAGAGTACAGGAGCCTGCCAGGGGGAGGGGGGGAAGACTCCACAAGCACCCTTGCGGTCGTGGTCCAGAGAATCCAACCCGTAATGAGTGAGTTCTTCTTTCTCCTTACAGAAATTTTAGGGCTTTCGTTTCAGATCGCCTCCATGGATGAAAATGGGACCCTTAGTCTGTGGGTGAGTCGGGTCCTTTCATGAGTCATTTGTTGCACGTGATCCAGGTGTTTTCTTCACGAAGCCCTGTAGTTGCTGGGCAACTGCATTTCCCCGTCTCAGTTCGTATGGGAGGAGCTCTGTGTAAATGCTTAAAATAACTTGGTCATCTGGAAATATGCATGCTCTGTGGCATGCCATTGCATCAGTAACATGAGCAGCATTTGGCTGTTGTCTGTGCACTGCTAAGTGAGCAATATGGTGCGTTGCTTATTATCACTGTGCCTGTGTCGTTTGGAAATTTTACTTCTGTAAATTTTCAGTGGCCTGACCTGGATAGCTCAGGCTCGTCAGATCTAGGAAGCTAAACAGGGTCAGCCCCTGCCAAACAGATCTGCCACATGAATTGGTGTCAAGAGCATGAGATTAAAAGGCATTTCTTTGACAAAAAAGAATAATCTGTTTGGTAGTCAGGTGAGCAAAACTACAGCCAGCAACACAGTAGGGGGGAAAACCAGGATAGAAAACGGCCGCGAAGCAAAATTTGCAGCCAATAAGGATACAGGTTTTAGCGGCTGTGTGGTCATGGTCATAGTGAAGGGGCTTGAAAAGCTACAGTAGATGTCTTTTATGGAATACCTGCAATGATAAGAGCATAAGAGATAGCCTTGAGTGTATGTTAATTCTTGCCGTTTTCCAGGTGGTGGTTGAACTTCAAAAAGAAGATTTGGCTGGCTCACAAAGAGATTTAGGTAAGTAAAGCTTATTAGGGAACCAGATGCTCTTGAAAGGGGAGGGAGGAAAAAGTAGGACATCGAGGCAGCAGTCCTTAAATAAACAAACTTCCCTTGGTTTGCGTGCACATGTGTGTTAAGTGCCATCAGGTCATTGCACATTGCAACCCTATGAATTAATAACTTCCCAAGTGTCCCATCATTAACAGCCTTGCTCAAATCTTGCAAACTGCGGGCCGTGGCTTCCGCAATCGAGTCGACGTGTCTCATGTTGCGTCTTCCTCTTTTCCTGCTGCCTTCAACTTTTCCTAGCATTATTGTCCTTTCCATTGACTCTTATCCTCTCATAATGTGTCCAATGTACGATTAGCCTGAGTTTAGTCATTTTAGCTTCTAGGAAGAGTTCACACTTGATTGCCATTGAATAAAATGTGACTTACTTCTGAATAGACTTGCTTAGGATTGCTCCCTGCGAGAGGCATATTGTTAGTAATCATGGGAGAAAAAGTGTCAGCCTGGGCTGGAAACAGCCATTCTGGATAATCTTGAGATTAACTGCGGAGTTGTATACAACACTTATGTGAAGTATTAAAAAGAACTCTTCCACAAAGTCATTCCAGGGATTGAGATGGTATTTTCTACGTACCAGATTTACTTGTGGACAGAATTGGGATCTTGAATTCATACGTTATTTTTTTGTCATCTGGGATATCCGTCCAAGTCAGGCTAAATTAGTGGGAATATATAAATTTTATTATAGTTCATTTTCCATTTATTATTTATTATTTCTAGGCCTAATTCCTGGGGGGAAAGTAAAGCTGGTTCATAGCTCCACTGTTCAGCTGAAGTGCAGGTAAAAAAAAATGATCTGCTTCTTCTAGAAGTAATTTTAAAAAATATTTATTTCATTATGTATATAAATAAATGAAATGAGAAATGATGGCTGAGAGTAAGACGCTTAGACAGTCATAACAAAATACCATACAGGTAAATACAGATAAATCCTTCATGTTACTTAATAAGTTAATTTACTTAGTTTTTAAGTAACATTAGGAATTTACCTATATTTATTTGTATGGCATTTGGCAAATCTGGCAGCTTTCTTCAGGACTACTCAGAGGCTTGGCTCCTGGAATAAATAAAGACTGGTTACAAGTTATTAAGTAACATGAAGGACTTATCTGTATTTACCTGTGTGGTATTTTGTTATGACTGTCTAAGCGTCTTACTCTCAGCCATCATTTCTCATTTTGATTGCTAATTAGCTGGGTGGTCTCTAATTATAACAATATAAATAAATAAAGGCAGAATTCAAGGCAACGTGTTTGGCGCTGCCTTTTGAAAACAATCAGGAAACTTCAAAGTGGCAGCAGCCAGGGTATTTTCCAGGACTGGTTACAGGGATTGTATCACCCCTGTGCTGAAAGCTTTGCACTGGTTGCCCACCTGTTTCTGGGCACAATTCAGAGTGCTGGCTCTTACTTTTAAGGCCCTAAATGGCTTGGGGCCACAGTATCTGAAGGGCCGTCTCTTCCTGTACTATCCATCCCGCCAGTTAAGATCTGCTTGTCAAGCCCTCCTCTTTGTGCCCCCACCATCAGAGATGAGATGGGTGACGACTAGAAGCAGAACATTTTCTGTGTCGGCACCTTGTCTTTCCCTTGAGGCTCATCTGCTTCTGTTTTATGGATAGTTTTTATGCTGGCTTGTTTTTAATGGCTTGTTTTTAATATTGTGTGACATGGTTTTAACTGTAAGCTGCCTTGAGCAAGACTCTGAAGATGCTGCTTAGAAATATAAATAAATAAATACCTGGCCTTAGAAATAAATACCTTAGAAATATAAATAAATAAATAAAAACCTGGCCCATGCCTGTATCAAAGATCTGGTAAACTTAAATACCAGAAAGATCTTTGATACAGGCATTGACCAGGTTGCAATTCTGCTTAGCGTAAGTAAGAATGTTATATCAGAATCCCTTCAGCCATACCATGGTTAAAATATGTATCGTTTAGTGTTCTCAGTATGGTTGGAAATGACATGTACCATAAGTTTGCATTGTCCTGTCTAAGGGCTTTCCTGCATTCTCATTTTCATTGCCTGTAAGTTGCCCTTTCTTCTGGAGTTTTTTCCCTGTTCTGCTTGTGTTTTGCTCCCTCTGGTGGTCGATTTGATATCAGATGGGTTCAATCTCCTGGCAGGCTTCAACTGCAGGGTTTTTTGCCGGAAAGAAACCCATGTAATATCGAATTGACCACTAGGGGGAGCAAAATACTTGCAGTACAGAACCACCCATCCCAAAGAAACAGGAGCTTACAGGTGAGAAAAATGAGAATGTGGAAAAGCCCCAGGTGTGAAAGGCCTTTAGGCTACAGACCTTATTTATACACCTATAGAGACTGAACCTGGTTCCCTGTTCCTAAGGAACTGTAAGAGCAGCCAGAACTTTCCATTGTTAATGAAATAAGGAAAAACTGTGGGAGAAAGATTGCCATCTGTTTATATGTATAATATATATATATGTGTGTGTGTGTGTTTTTGCAATTCCCCAGCTATTCGCCAAAAGACACCACATGCCTGGGGACATCCCAGCTACTGAATATTAAGTTTCTGCCTTCTAATCCTAATCATTTCATAGTGGGCACAGACGTCGTAAGTAAAGTCCTAAAATTCATTTCTCTGTTGTCTCGTTTTTGTTCCTAATTGTTGTCAGTGGTAAGTCTATGTAACTTTTTGGTAATGGCATCTTTAAATGTATGCTCTCGGAGGTCTTGACAAATGTATGCTATTGGAGGTCTAGATAAAAATTACTGTGGCATGTCCCCAGATGTCCCCCAGAGAGCACTGCGATCAGGGGCTCAGAACCGGCTGGCCCTCCTGGGTCTTAAGGAGGCTAGGCTGTTGATGACCAGGATCAGGGCTTTCTCGGTGGCAGCCCCATCCTGGTGGAATGAGCTCCCGGAGGAAATTAGGGCCCTGCGGGACCTTTTACAATTCTGCAGGGCCTGTAAAACGGAGCTCTTCCACCAGGCTTTTGGGAGCCGCTGCCACCATCAATGATGAACATCGGGTGGTTGAATGCGAGAGGGCCCCAGATTCTGGAAACTGCCACCAACAGTCTAAAGAACATCAGGCACTTCAAGGACAATCAAAATGAGCACTGTGAGCTGACTGCGAGCTGAGAACTCTGAATAATGGCTGCTACCGTCATGAACACTGACTACTAGCACTTTATTATGGTTTTAGAATTGTTTTAATTGTAACCTATGTTTTAATGAAACTGTTTTTATGTAAGTCGCCCTAAGCCGGCTCTAGCTGGGAGGGTGGGGTAGGAATCCAATCAATCAATCAATCAAGTCTGTATAAAGTGAATAGCACTTCGTAAGTATTTAATATTTGTTTCTTCTAATATTACATAGATAACTGGAGACAACCTTATTTTCTTATTTTGAAGGCTGTTGTAAGTCACGGTACAAGGCATGAACTGAGAGCTCCTCCAAAGTTGTTCAAACCACAGCAGGGGGGACCAAGATCCACCCAAGTCAATGCGATGGACTTCTCCCCTTTTGGAAAGCCGCTATTTTTGGTATGGATGCCCTTCTGTATTTCACGATCAGAACTGTTAGTGTTGTATCATGGAACTGAAGGTTAAAAGGGTCTGAAAGTTGGCTTTTATCTATAAAGTAGCCACAGGTGACTGGACCTACCAGTGCATTTCCATATTAAGTTTTGAATGACAACCATAAAAGGCGACAGACGGAACTCCCCGGGGAGGCAGTTTCATACTACCTGGTTCTTTTGATCCAGCTACAACAGCACTCTAGTAAGCAAAACTCAACCAAAGGACCTGCCTCCCTCCTGGAGCATCTTGTGCTGTTACTGACTGGAGAACTTCTGTATCACTTCTGCAGAGCTAGCATAGGGGAAATCTAGGCAGCTTACTTGATTGGGCTGAAACAATCTGTTATGTCAGGAATGGTTCACAAGTAGCTCTGTTTCTGGTTTCCTCCAGAGGAACTTGTTGGCCACTGTGTGAGACAGGATGCTGGAATAGATGGATCACTAGTCTGACCCAGCAGGACTCCTTTTGTTCTCACATATAGTTGGGGTGGCCCTGTGATGTATCGCTGCATCAGAAAAGAAGTGCACAGGACAACTCCCAATGGCTTTTATTACCAGGAATACCTGTGGCAGTGCCAGCGCACAGGCAGTGGCAGGTGAACAGGAGGGGAGAACATTCCAGGTGCAGTTGGGATTGGGAGTTTGCCGTTCATTTGCTTGTCAGTGGGAAATGGTTACACCCTGCAGGCAAGTGGTAAACTGCAGGGCCTTTTCAGAGCGTGTTTGGTGTTCTAATCTAATGTTCTACAAGAAATGTTTGTGCTGACAGACTGTTGTGGGTTTTGTGTCCCTGTGTGTGACATTGTCATTGCAGGTGGGCTGTTCAGATGGGAGCATAAGACTGCACCAAATGACTTCCGAGCTCCCGCTCATGCAGTGGAACAATGGCACGACAGGGCAGCCAGTCATCGCCCTCCAGTGGGCCCTGACCAGACCAGCCGTCTTTTTTGTTTTGGATGCGATGTCTGTCGTTTATGTTTGGGACCTGCTGGAAAGCGACTTGTCGCCTGTAGCCAAGCAACCCACCCAGGCAGATAAGTAAGTCCAGAACATTCTGTTTTGACTGCAGTCGGCCAGAACCGAGTGAATGCAGCTCTGTCCTCAAAATCTCCTAAACTTTCTGCTTCCTCCCTGAGGTTATGGTTGCAGGCCAGTTGAGCTCTGTGTCTGGGGGTCGAAAAGGAAATGCCCCACTTATTTTCTTCAAGTAGACTCCCCTGATGTGGATGGGCCAGGCTAGCCTCCTCTCAGCAGATCTCTGAAGCTAAGCAGGGTTGGCCATGGTTAGTACCCTGGTGGGAGACCACCAGGGAAGTCCAGAGTCGCTATGCAGAGGCAGGCAATGGCCAACCACCTCTGTTCACCTCTTGCCTTGAAAACCCTACGAGGTTGCCATAGGTTGGCTGCCACTTGAGGGCACTTTCTACTGCCAGACCAATAATTAATTATGGGCAGAGTGTTTGTTTGTCTTCAATCAGGCAGAAGCCCAGTTCAGCATAGTTAGTTTTTGTGCCGCTTACATAGACTGAATGGAGGTGATTGAAAGAAGGAACGTACAGGATCCATTTTCTCTATCGCCCTGCAAGAGAGACCTTACTTCATGGAATCTCCCCTGGTATGAATGAGAGTGTTGTCCGCCCTCTCTCCCCTGGAATGAATGAGAGTGTCGTCTGCCCTCTCTCCCCTGGAATGAACCAGAGTGTCGTCTGCCCTTTCCTCTTGTTCAGCTCGAAATTGCTTGCTGAGAAGGAACTCCCACAAAGCACACCCTCTCTGTTAAACCAAAGCTCTTCTCCTCCTCCTCCTCCTCCTCCTCAGGGTTCTGACTATGGCTGTGCTGGGGGAGCCGGAAAAACTCAACCCCCTCCTCGGGCTTGCGCTCGCCAAAGAATCCGGGATCATAGAGATCTGGTACGTGAAGAAGAAATGGGCCGTCCCTCAGCCGGAGGAGTCCGAGAAACTCAACTTGCTCTTGCAGCAAGCCTTGTAGGATCCAGATCGATGCCTTTCTGTGAACAGGCAGAGAACGGCAACCTGCATCTAGGTGTATTTATTTGTATTTGGGTAAACGCTGACAAGGGCTTGGTCAAAGGACAGAATTTCATAATTTCTCCCTTTATTTTTGTAAATAGTATTTATATATATTTTTAAAGCACCATGTTTCAGCTGGAGATATAAAATATTTTTTTGTCAGGCATATAAAATAGAATAAATCTTCATGAATTCATATCTAAAGGGGGGATATACATTGTCTTTATATTTCATCCGAAAATGTATTTATTTCAAAGTACTTGCCATGATAAACACGTATAGGCATTTTGGAATAAAACAGTGACTATCAGACTGGGGAGCCCGTTTTGAGTTTTCCCGAAAACGGTGCCTTGGTAGCTCTGCTTCTTTATTATCCACAAGACATTATTATGCATAAGACATTAAAGCATTTGATTGGCTAGCATTGGAAGAATTTTTGATCAGTTCAGGTTGCTATGGTAGTGGCTGAAAGCTCCTATTTGTGCACTACTTAGATGGGGCTGACCCCCCTCCTCTACCACCCCACCTGGCCCTACATAGCATACAGAGAAGCAAGAAAACATCAGAAAGTTATCCTTCTGTATTTGATCCATGTTGTTCTGTAAAGGGCAAGCTCTGTGTAGAAGGACAAATCCTGAGCAGTCCTTTTCAGCTTTGTAGGATGAGGGAAACTCTGGATCTGCTCACCGGTGCAGGATTTATCCAGGTTTTTAGCAGCCTCCCAACTGTTATCCTGCGTAATGATTAACACTTGGGTTCTTTGCCCTGATCAGGCAAGGGGTCATGGCAAAGAAGTGGGCTTCCACATGTCGTTCTGCACTGTGCGTGAATCTCCTGGCTCAGTGCCTCCATCCAGCAGGCGTGGCTGTGCGCAGTTCCTGATACTGGTCAGGCGCCCCACATAGGGCACCAGACACAGGGGAACTGGATGCCAGATGAATGACAGAATGTGGATCCAGCTGATGCAGTCCCACCAGCACCATTTGGCATGAATGTGGGTATGACTCTCATCCATCTTGCAATATGGTTGGGAATGTGTAGCCACAGGTTTGTAGCTACAAGGGGCACATGGAGGCAATGGGTTGGATCCAGCCAGCCTTTTTGTTCAGTGCCACCCAATTCCCCTCCTTACTACTGTCCCCACCTCACAAGGGGTGCATCATCATCGCATACTGTCATAGAAAGCCCGCAGGGTGGAGATGCAATTCATCAATCCCCCGCTTAAGCAAATTGGGGAACAACGGCAACACACACCCCCCGACTCACCCACAGTTGCATCTGATCACGCAGTGGTGGGCTGTGCCCACATCTACAAAACTCTGTGTGATCGCGCAACTGTGGGTCAATTTCCTCCGGAGGAAATAGCCTCACTTCCCCCCTGCTTTATCTCACGTGTGTGATCACCAACTAAATTGATTAAGGGGAAGGAACACTTTCCCTACAAAGAAAAGTTAAAGGGGTTAGGGCTCTTTAGCTTGGAGAAACGACAACTGAGGGGTGACATGATCGAGGTTTATAAGATTATGCATGGGACAGAGAAGGTAGATAAAGAAGTCCTTTTCTCCCTTTCTCACAATAGAAGAACTTGTGGGCACTCAATGAAATTGATGAGCAGTAGGTTTAGAACAAATAAAAGGCAGTACTTCTTCACCCAAAGAGTAATTAACACATGGAATTCACTGCCGCAGGACTGGATAAACATATAGAGCAGAGGTCCATCAGTGCCTGTTAGCCACAATGTATAGATGGCACACTATGTCTGGGGCAGTGATGCTTTCTATTCTTGGTGCAATTCTTCAGGCAAGAGTGGGATGGCGTCTGGAGTTCTGGCCCAACTGGTGGACCTCCTGATGACACCTGGGTTTTGGCCACTGTGTGACAGAGTGTTGGACTGGGTGGGCCTTTGGCCTGATCCAGCATTGGCTTCTCTTATGTTCTTATGGAGCCAATCCTGCAAAACAAAACAAAAAAAAAATTCAGCAAGCTAACCCATCTTCAAAAACTGCACTTAAAGGCATTGGTTTTGTCATCTCTGAAAATGTAGCCTTCTTGATAAAGACTGGGTATTTGATGGAAGTTGGGCAGGTCAGAATGGGGAAAATGGGGGCTCCAAATAGCTGTCCCACACAATGGCCCAGTTTAGACAATCCTTAATCCATAGTGGAGAGGAATAATCAAGCCGCAGACTTACCTCCTCTCTCTTGTGGCTTCCCTTTTAACTTATTTTTAGCTATAGTCTTACACAGGGGTCCTCAATGTGGTGCCCATGGGCAGTATGACGCCCGCTGACACCTTTCCTGGGGCTCACCGCGTGTTGTTAGAAAGTGGGCAGGGCCAGGTAGGGCTTTTGCCTAGCAAGGCTTCTGATTGGCCACTTAAGTTTTAATTGGCTGTACAGATTTTTAAAAACATTGCTTTGGTGGAAGCTGCCTCTACAGCAGAAGGATCTTCACTGTGTGACTGAAGATGGCAGCCATTTTGTGGCTGGCTCTGTCTCCTGCGGCAGCCATTTTGTGGCTGCGCCCACCACACGTATCAGAATGTCAAAGGTGCCTGCAGCACAGCTGAAGGGAAAGCACAATGCATGGCTTGCTGAATTAGATGCAAAATGGGGCTAGCGTTGAAATGGAAAGGGAAGCCACATGTGTGAGCTGAGAATAGATTTCGTGGCGTCACTGGAACCAGATCACTAAAGTACCCTCAAGAGGAATAACCCATGTAACTGCTTTGCTAAACGAACAGATACTGTTGATAGGTTACATTTATGCAACATTTTTATTGAGGTTCTTCATCAAAACCTACATACAATAAGGTCTTATTTGCACTGCCTTTTAGAAATCAGTGGACAACCAATCCAGCAAGGAGAGATGGAAAGAAGGCTGTCAATTTAGGGATTTTATTCCAGTGGTAACCGTGGTTCTGTTATAGTGTTTAAATTATTTTATCTTTCATTTTGTAAGATTTTGTTTTTGCTCTGACAGGATGGGTGAAAAGCCAAATACATCAATAATAACTATTCAAGTTGTACAAAACATAAGAAATACAAAAGGCAGAATGAATCCCCATTATTGCTAGGAAGAAACCAGAATAACTGCTGTGGGTTGTTTTTCTCTCAAGGCTTCTTTATTGGCTTGGTTCTGCCCATCCAGCACACCTGGGTTCAGGGGTTTGGAAACAAGTTATGGGCTTGCATGGTCCATTTGCATCTGTATCTTGGCATACTGCTGAATATCCCAAGAAAACTGTTTGCAAAAAACACAGTTCTAACCTAACAAACTGCAGATCATATCTTTAGGTCATATCTGGGTTCCTTAAAAAAACCCAACATTCAGCCCTAGCAGGTGTAACGAGTTATTCAAAACTCGTCTCTCATTGGCTGTGCATATTATTTTTACTCTTTCTGTAGGTATTATTGTTAAAATATTTTAAACTGGCTTTCCCACAAGAGGGCACCAAACCACCATGAATAAAAATGGTCCCTTGTGCAAAATAAACTTGAAGCCTATGGCTTTATACAAGGCAGATTTCATTCTTTCACTTTTCTAGAAAATGGCAGCTGTGATGCATATGTCCCTAGTTCTCTGGGAGCTGATTTTTCAGCTGTACTCAGATACCTGCATTTTGTAGCAGGGTAGGTTTAAAATATTCCCCAAACTGTTATCAGCTGTAATTCTAAACCATCCATGGGGAGGTGGGGGATAGAATGAAAAGATACATGCATGTTATGATGTATAATACAAAACAGCAGTTAGGCAGACTTTTGGCATTTTAGACATTTATCAAGCTGTAAGCAAGATTTGCAAAGTTTACATTTCAGGCTAGTGGTTTGTCTTAGATACAGGCAAACACACTGCAGAAATGTAATCCTTAGTAAAACTTTCAAGCCTCTTTTTTGTCTTTAAGACTACTCCCTTGACCTTATCTCATACAAGGTGTGAAAACTGAGATCCTGAGTTGGATTAAAGGTTTTTAATTTTTTTTTTAATTTTTATTTAAAGAAAGAATAACAAATAACAGAGATGTAACAGAAAAAGAAGAAAAACTATATAAAGTAAAAGCAGCTTCCGATCTGCTCTATGACAAATGCAAGTATGATTACAAAGTTTTCTCTTGCTCTATGGTTACAAGGAAAGGCTCTTTTCCCCCTATTATCTAAATTTTTTCCTTTAAAATTTGGTTTAAGTTTTAAGGGAGGAACTACTGAACCATCTGGCTCTGAGCCCGGAAGACAGCAAGCAGAGTAGTTGAACACATGTGGTTCAGGTGTGGTTGAGTTCAGGCGTAACACAAAAACCAGAGATTTATCTTTACTGTTATTTCTCTGTTCCGGAAAATTCTATGCTGCCTCTTCAGGGAACCTGCCTAAGGTGGTTTACAAAATAAAACATGAAAGAAACATAAAACGTCATCATCAACAACAACAAACTTTTTTTTTAGCCTAGCATTCAAAAACACATCCATAGCATAAAACAACAGGCTAAAAAATGGCTATAAAATGATATTTTTAAATCAACAACAACAACCCCTCAATTAAAAGTCTGGGTAAACAGAAATGTTTTGGTCCAGCACCTAAGGAAGTAGTATAGGTGCCGGCAGGCGAGCCTCAAGGGGAAGAGCTTTTTACAGGCAAGGCACCACCACTGAAAAAGCCCTGTCTCTGGTCACCACCCACCTTACCTCTGAAGGCTGTGAAGAGGATCTTAACTGGCAGGCTGGATGGTATGGGAAGTAGGTGGTTTTTCAGGCCCCTCTGGCCTCAATCCATGTAAAGCCTTAAATGTAAGAATCAACATTTTGAATTGTGCCTAGAAAGAGATGGGAAGCCAGTGCAGATCTTTCAGCACAGGGGTGATAGGATCCCTGAGAGCCAGCATGCTGTCGTGGTTAAGAGCTACAGGACTCTAATCTGGAGAACCTGGTTTGATTCCCCACTCCTCCACATGAAGCCAGTTGGGTGACTCTGGGTCAGTCACAGTTCTCCCAGAGCTGTCTCAGCCCCATCTACCTGTTGTGGGGAGGGGAAGGGAAGGTGACTGTAAGCCGCTCCGAGACTCCTTCAGGCAGCGAAGGGCAAGGTATAAAACCAACTCTCTCATTTTTTTGGTATCCTACCCCTACAACAGGTTAGGGCTCTTTAGCTTGGAGAAACAACAGCTGAGGGGTGACATGATTGAGGTTTACAATATCATGCATAGGATAGAGACAGTAGATAAAGAAGTACTTTTCTCCATTTCTCACAATAGAAGAACTTGTGAGCACTCACTGAAATTACTGAGTGGTAGGTTTGGAACAGGTAAAAGGAAGGACTTCTTCACTCAGAGTAATTAACATGAGGAATTCACTGCTGCAAGAAGTGGTGACAGCTACAAGCACATACAGCTTCAAGAGGGGATTGGATAAATATATGGAGCAGAGGTCCATTAGTGCCTATTAACCACAAGGTATAGATGGCACACTACGTCTGGGGCAGTGATGCTCTGTATTCTTGGTGCTTGGGTGGGGGGGCACAGTGGGAGGGCTTCTGGAGTTCTGGCTCCACTGGTGGACCTCTTGATGGCACCTGGGTTTCGGCCACTGTGTGACATAGAATGTTGGGCCACTGACCTGATCCAGCATGCCTTCTCTTATATTCTTAACTCTTCAACTAACTTCTTCCATCTTAATACTGAAGGAATACAGAGATAGCAGGATCCATTTCGCTTACATTTTAATCCCATCCTTCCACCCAGGGTGACACTCAGATTTAGACCACAGCATGCATAGAAGGATCTTACGTACATGCTAATAAAGGTAATTGGACTGGATGCACAGAAGAATCTTATGCCTTCCCTACCTACACTGTTTTCCTAACCTGAAATGGTTTGGGGGGCTGCTGTTTGCCCCACTGAGAAAACTGACCTGTGATCTGTAACTGTAAGAGGGAATTTAGAGCAGGGTTTCCCCAGTCCTAGTCCAGCCACTACATCACTACCAGCCTTCTCTGGATTATCCCTGGCTAGGGTTGCCAACCTCCAGGTGGGGCCTCAGGATCTCCTGGAATTACAACTGAGCTCCAGCTGACACAGACCAATTCCCCTGAAGAAAACAGCTGCTTTGGGAGGTGGACTGTATGGCATTATACCCTGCTGAGGTCTTTCCCCTCCCCAAACCCTGTCCTCCCCAGGCTCCACTCCCAAAATCTCCAGGAATTTCCCCATCCAGAGCTGGCAACCCTATCCCTGACCCGGAAAAACAATATGTATTATTCTTTCCCAGCATCCAGACTGAGGAAGAATTCTGTGTGACTCCTTAGTCTATAGCATTTTGAACACCAGTTGGTCCGAACAGAAGTAGTTGAAATTAAGCTAATAATATTTAAATCCTTCTGATACTAATGAGACAGAATTGTAACTCATTCAGATTAACATTTTGCAATCTTGTGCATACTTTTTGTGGAGTGAGTGCTGCTTAGCATGGTGGGAGTCCGACTCTTCGCGACCCCATGGACCACATCCCTGTGGTCCATAAATGTGGATTTACCCTTAAGTAAACATGCATGGGATTGGGCTGTAGGGCTGCAGTCCTATGCATACATAAGTGAGAAAACCCCCCACTGAATTTAGCAGTGCTTACTTCCAAACTATAGCCAAAGCTGAAGCAGATCCCTTACCCCTTGCTCTCTCTGAGCCCTTCCCTTGATTGTTTTATGACTGGTAATCATGGAAGAGACCAGAGGTAACGTTTAAATGTCTAATAATGAACGTTACTGCCCTCAGTTACCAGTTTTATGGAGACATAAATGTCTGGAGACAGTTACCCTCCGACAATTACACCACCGCTGGTTCCTCGCCCATCATCTCACTTGTACAGATAAGAAAGTGGAAGTCAGAAAAATAGCTATGACACTATCAAAATAATTGTTATAAGGAAAACTATCCAAGAACGCTCAAATGGTTTTCTGTTTATATGGCACATATCCTGTCATAAGTACTTCACAAACAAAAACTGCTGTAATCCTCACACCTCCGCTTGCCAAGCCAGTGTATGGAAAGATGGGGCGGAGAGAGAGAGAGAGAATAAATTCATCTAGTGGTTTATGCCCTTTTCTGTCAGAATTAAAGTATTTGCTCTGAGGCAGGAGAGAAACTATTTTCCACATTTCGTTGACAAATCAGAATGACAAATGTATGTAGAGGGTCTGGGCCAGAGACCAAGGATTATATGTGGATTTGCCTTCAGCGCCCCGTGGTTGGGGTCACCATGAGCCGGTTGTGACTATACGAGACCGTCTTCTCCTCACATGATAAAGGATAAAAAGACAGGTAAAGACAGAACTTCAGAGAAAAGTATGAAAAGCCAAAAAAAATGCAGAACTGGGGCTTATCAACCCATGAAGTTTTACCAAAACACAGATCCATCATCCAGACGTCCTGAGTGTGTCGGGATGAGACTTGTTTTGAACACACTAGAACACGTGCCCTCTCAAAGCTCCATCGCAAGACTCCGTCAGACATTATGTAACTCGGTGTGAAACACCAGAGACATAACAATACCTCCATCCTGCTCACTGAATACAAACGGTTTCTGCAGGAAGCAGGAGAAACTTCTTACCTCAAAAAGACCGCCTTTGCCCTTCGGAACAAGAGTTTGCTTCTGGAAATGCTCCCGGACCCAGTAGGAAACTCTAGTTGCCTTAATGGAGTCCCGCTTCAAGGCCTCTCATAGCCAGTTTGGTGTAGTGGTTAAGTGTGCAGACTCTAATCTGGGAGAAGTGGGTTTGATTCCCCACTCCTCCACTTGCACCTGCTGGATGACCTTGGGCAAGCCATAGTTCTGGCACAGCTGTTCTTGAAAAACAGCAGTTTCTGTCAGAACTCTTTCAGCCCCACCTACTCACAGGCAGTGTTCCCTCTAAGCTGAGTTAGCATGAGCTAGCTCACAGGTTTTTAGCCTCCAGCTCACACATTTTTGTCTTAGCTCAGGAAGGATGGCTCCAGAGCAAATTACTTTATGCAGTAGCCAAATCGCTCACTCACAACTTTAATGCCATGAGCACACAAAGTAGATTTTTTGCTCACAAGACTCCACAGTTTAGAGGGAGCATTGCAGGGTGTCTGTTGTGGGAAGGGGAAGGGAAAGGAGATCGTAAACTGCTTTGAGACTCCTTTGGGTAGTGAAGGGTGGGGTATAAATCTAATCTCCTCCTCCTCCTCCTCTTCTTCTGACTAAAAAAACCCAATAAAATCATAACAACAGACATAAAACCTATCAATTTACAATTCAATGTAAAACCACAAACCAGAAATAACCCTCAAGTTAGAAGCAGACCATAAAATCAGCTTTAAAAATAGAAGCCCTCCATTAAAAGCCTGGATGAAAAGAAATGGATTGGCCAGTAAGGTAGGTGCTAGGCTAGCTGGGGGTGGGGGTGGGGGTGGGGTGGCACATTCCACAACGACCACTGCTGAAGAAAACCTAACTGGCTGATTGGGCAATGTGGCAGGAGAGGCGGCCCTTCAAGGCAGCCCTGCCTTTACCCACCAGAGCGCTAGGGAGTTGCCATCTTGTGGAACTAATGTAGTGTTGTTTTAAATGTTTTAAATGTTTTATACTGTAAACTGGTCTTATGCTTTTATATGTTGTTAGCCGCCTTGAGCCGGCTGAAAAACTGGCAAGGTGGGATATAAATGAAACAAACAAACAAACAAATAAATAAGTACCCCAAGCCATTAGGGTCTTAAACGTGAGAACCAGCACTCTGAATTGTGCCCAGAAAGAGACATGCAGCTATTGCAGATCTTTCAGGACAATGGCTGTACCTTAATCCTGACAATAGCCAGGGCACCACATTATGAACCAACTGAAGTTTCTGGTTAGTTTTTAGAGATAGACCAGTGTAAAGTGCCTTAAAGTAATCTACCCTGTATGTGAATGGCTGTAGCTGGGTCTATGCAGCTCTTCCAAGATATTAAACTGGTTGCTCTGGATTTCTATTTCTTTGAAGGAATTCCATAGAACTGCTTCCTCCAGTACAACAATTTATGAAAACTTTTAGTTCCTGCTTTATATCACTTCACTTGTTATGCCGGAGAGCTTGCTAGGGTTGGTCAGGAAATGCAACCGTTATCTCTTGGTACAACAACAAAGCATAAATTCTGATTTAACTCTTCGGCCATTTCCACATGAGTTATTTGCCCTGGGCTTGATTCTTTTGGGAAAGCAGGTTTTGCCCTGCTTCTCCACAGCATGATATCACATTCATGCACCTCCCAGGGTTTCCCCATATTTTTCCTGATCTTTCTTGAACCTGCTTTGTTTTGGGAAAGATCTAAGTAAAGCCTGGAGGCAGGTCCAGCCTGTCAACTAGGCAGACTTAGGCAGTGACCTAGGACACCAGGGGCAGAGAGGTGCCAGCCAGCCCTGTTGCTGCCCTGCATGCCCATGGCAGCCTCAGAAAGTACCCCTGGTCCCAGTGGGTGGGCTGCAGCAAGCTCGCTCCTTCCCTCCCTCTGTTGGGGGGGCAAGTGGACCCTCTTCCTCCTTCCCTCTCCTGCCTCTCTACAGCATGGCACTGGACGTGGAGTGCATGTGGTAGCCTCCCGCCTTGCCTCTGCATGGTATGGGGGGGGGGCAGAAGTGGGACCTGCAGAATCCCTCCCCATGGTAAGGTAGGAAAGTGCAGATGGCTCTTCCACCCTGTGGTGTGTGTGTGGGGGGGGGAAGGCAGATGTTAAATACTGGGTTCTGGATGCATTGCAGTGATCAGCTCTGGTTTATTTAGTGATTTCAGGAACACTACAAGGACTAGCTCCAGGGCTGGCTGCCCTGTTTATAAGGCATGCAAACACACCCCTCTCCCAATGATAGGCTATTTATATAATACTACATCTCTACTGGCCCACTCCTGAATACTGGCAAGCTATTGTTCTGGGGTAACACGCTCAACTCGTTCCAGGTACTAGCTCAGGGATGACTCATGCTCAGTACACAACAGCAGACAAGTTGTCAAGGGTGCAAAATACACCCTGTCCAGATAGCTGCCATGTGAGTGGGAAAGTTTTGTTTTTCTCAGCCATGTGGCAGCCATTTCCTTGTACCCAGAGTGGCCACTTCCTCCTCTGGACATGGAGAGGCTTTTTTGTTTTAAATCAGCAACTCAGTGTCATTATATACTGATATCATTATTATAACATTACACCAGTTTGGGTACCCAGGATCTCTGAATTCCAAGTCTTCACTTTTGTTTTAAGCACATGCCTTTCCCCTTATATCTCTGCAACAAAAGGTGATGAAGACTTACTTTTCAAAAATGGATGCTGGCAATCTGGAGAACCTGATACTCAGACTGTTACAATACTATGATGATATTTAATTGCAGGGGTTTTTTTAATTAACAGACTCTGTAACCCAGGGAGGGAGGGTGGCCACTGCTGGGGGACTGGGGCAGGAAAGCTATGGGGAAACCAGCCCCATGGAACTCTTGTTGCTGCAGCACTGCATGGGCAGCCTCAGGGAAACCACAAATGTCAGTCCCCAAGTGGAAATTATCTTGGTTTACCTACCAAGGGGCAAACTGCAATGTGTGCAAAATCTCTGAAAACAACATCGCCTAACCCAATTCTACAGCCCTGCCCCTGCCACGCACAAAGCAGGAGCTAAATTTGCACGCTGTACACTTAATGCAAGCAGATGAGAACAATCACAGATTGCAAGGAGAACACACACGTATGCAGCATGCTGTCATTAAAATGCTGAAATTAAACATTTAGAAGACATCCTGGGAAACATTCGTCCATTTTACAAATGAGAACACCAAGGAAACAACACAGCATATCGCTGCAGCTTGGTTGTCACTTAGAGCAATGGTCCTCTGTCTGCCACTGCTTATCACCTGACCAAGTACGAGAGTGGAGCGGATAGGCAGGAGTGGCACTAAGGATGAATACATGGAGGGGACCAGTCCGCCAACCAGTCAACGTGGCTCCTCCTTGCCACCCATCCGCTTCCTACCACTCCCTCAGTCATGGCATCCAAAACCCTGACCCAGCCCTCAAAGCTATCTCTCATTCGTGAAGCCAAGTCAGTAGGTATGGACCAACTCCTAAGGAATTAGATATCCCAGGCTTTTCATTTGAAGACCCACAGTGGGGCAAATACCTCCCCGCTGCTGTTTCAGCTCAGGAAAATGGAGTGGGAGAAAGGCTAAAGTTCCTCTTGCCCTTGCACCAAATCAGGCCCCAGATAGTTTGAGAATATTAGTTCCCTGATGTCATGTCTGACTATAAAATGGGGAACCCCAACCCAACTTGTGGCAGACATAATGTCTAGTTTGGCCCTTAACTGATCCCCATGCTAGCTTCCTAGCGAGACCTGGAGATCTCCCAGAATTGCA
Source organism: Lepidodactylus listeri (assembly GCA_029233225.1). Taxonomy (NCBI): domain Eukaryota; kingdom Metazoa; phylum Chordata; class Lepidosauria; order Squamata; family Gekkonidae; genus Lepidodactylus; species Lepidodactylus listeri. The sequence continues at coordinate 16,271,219 of JARCFY010000012.1, forward strand.
ACTGATATCCAGACTAGAAGGATCAGTTCCTTTGGAGAATATCGCTGCTCTGGAGGGAGGGGAGGGATATTGCATCACAACCCTGCCAAGCTCCAAACTCTGCTCTGCCCCCAAATCTCCAGGAATTTCCCAACCCAGAGTTGGCAGCCCTAGGCACTACCCTGAGGTTGGTAATAAGGTTGCCAACCTCCATGTGGTGGCTGGAGCTCTCCCACTATTACAACTAATCTCTATATGACAGAGGTCAGTTCACCTGCAGAAAACAGCTGCTTTGGAAGGTGGATTCTATGGCATTACACCCCGTTGAAGTGCCTCCCCTCCCCAAACCCTGCCCTCCTGAGGCTCCACCCCTAAAATCTCTAGGTAATCCCAACCCAGAGCTGGCAACCCTAATTGGTATCCTACTACGACCACTGTGTATATTCAGTTCTTGTTTCCAAGGATTATGTCATTCGCATAACACTCTATTGCTTACGAAGAAGGCAAAGAGCAATCACTGTAATTTCTCTTAAGCTGAAAAATGATCTAGACTGAACATGCCAGAATTGTCAGCCTTAGGTGGCAGAGAACAATTTACTGTACGGCTACGGTGTATTACAACCTCCAGCTTCCTAGGGAAGTGTATTATCTGCAATGGTTACGTGGAAACAGTTCTTTCCCTTTTGCATAGCTGTCTGATAAAAAAGAAGGCAGGTTGTTCTCTCTGGGGGAGTGATGCATATGAACTAGTAACAAAGGGCCAGGGTTTGTAATTTATTTATTTTTTTAATAAAACCTTCCGAAAATGTTGGGGGTAGATGAGCTTTGTGCTAAGCTAAGTACACTATAGGCCATTATTATTTTTAGTGCTTTCTAAAAACAGGGCAGATTTGGCAAGGACATCCCAAACGATTTCTGTCCTTTGAAGCCCTTGCAGGGTTCAGTGCCCAGAACAGGTTAAGCCATCATAAATTACCCAGAATAATGCTGACTCCTTTTCCCACTCGGACTCTTTTAAACAATATCCTCCCTGGAACAGAGATATTTATAGCTCTGTAACAGATTGTCTCAAGGAACTCAAGACAGTAGCTTAGGATGCCTGGGTGTCCATTGCACGGCTCTTTTCTCTTCCTTTTAGAACTGTTTGGTTTAAATGGCTCCCTCGCATTGGCCTGCTCTTCTCTCCCAGCACCTAGTGAGGGTCACAGGTTTTGAAGGAAAGAATGAAGTGAAAACAGCACAATACATTTTTCAGGCTTGGCTTGGGGCCATTTGTTCCATGAAGAAAGATGCCTCTGGGCGGAATACGCAGGGGGTTCAGAATCAGATACACACGGCTGGTTCCAGAAAGTGGCAAGATGCCACCCAGGCTGGGGGGCCCTGAGATCGGCACAAGGCCCATTGAGGACGTCCGTGGATATTGATCAAAATCTCCCCAACAAAGACATCATTTGGTCTTTACTTTCAGTATTTAGGCTTAACTCCCATCATATGTGAACTTGGCAGAGTTTGCAAAACAACCCAGTCAATGCTTTGGAGCTTGCTTTGTTTTCTTTTTTGCAGTTTCATTTTTTTAATAATGTTTTTATAATTTTACACATACAAAAACACACACAATACACTACTACAATCATACATGTAACATAGACAATTGTCTTACATAAGCATAAACATACATGAAGATGGACAATCATCTATGATCATCTACATCACCTACTATATCTAATTCTTACATACACAACAACACCACAGTAATTTATTTATTACAGTTGTCAATCAGAGCTTACTTGCTTGCATATGATTTTGCTTTGAGTGACTTTTACTGCAACAGGAATTTGCAAAAGACAATAGAAGAAGAAGAAGAAGAAGAAGAAGAGATTGGATTTAGACCCTGCCCTTCACTACCTGAAGGAGTCTCAGAGCGGCTTACAAACTCCTTTCCCTTCCCCTCCCCACAACAGACACCCTGTGAGGTAGGTGGGGCTGAGAGAGCTCTTTTCAGAACTGTCCTTGATAGAACTATGGCTTGCCCAAGGTCATCCAGCAGATGCAAGTGGAGGAGTAGGGAATCAAACCCGGTTCTCCCAGATTACAGTCTGCACACTTAACCACTACACCAAACTATTGTTCCATAACAATAACTGACTGCAAGCCACTAATACAACAGAAAGGCCTATGAGTACAAGCAACAACACAAACTAACACACAGCAAAGAGAGAAAAAACAAGAGGCAGGCTAAACTGCAAGAGAAAATATTCAATAAACCCTGAGAATGCACCACAGCTTCCCCTAGGGTACAAGTGGACTAAAGCTGCAGCTAGTGCAGAATGCCGCGGCCAGGCTAATGATGGGTCTCTCGAGATAGGACCACATCCGGCCTGTGCTAGCGGCGCTGCACTGGCTGCCTATAGCATACCGAGTTCACTTCAAGGTGCTGGTTCTTACCTTTAAAGCCCTATATGGCCAGGGTCCAACATACCTGAGAGACTGCCTTTCCCCGCATATACCCCAGCGAGCACTTCGGTCAGGACACATACACTGAGAACTCCGAGTCCCAGGCCCTAGGGAGGCCAAGCTTACTGGGACCAGGGCCAGGGCCTTTTCGGTGGTGGCTCCAACCTGGTGGAACGAGCTCCCGGAGGAGATCAGGGCCCTGCGGGACTTGATGCAGTTCCGCAGGGCCTGCAAGACGGAGCTCTTCCGCCAGGCTTTCAACTAGGAGCCGCCACCAATAATAACATCAATATCAACAGCAGCAGCACCCATAATGTGAACCGGCCCTGGATGCAGTCCAGACCTGATGGGCATGGTTGGGAGGTCCCTAACCTGATAGGACGCCATCGGATCAATAAGACTGGAAGCACTTAGAAGTCTTAAACCCATCATCGTATTTTAAGGGACAGGACTGCCTGAAATATAAAGACTTATTAATAAAACAAGGTAAAGAATTTGTACTGAAAGAACAACATTTGATAGACTTTGATTATGGTTGGTTGCGGTATAGACAACTGTATGATCTCTATAAGAATGATTAAAAAAACCTGGTTTTAGAGAAAAAAATAATGAAATTGAGCAAATTTGGGAAGAAGGAGGGAAAAAAAATGATTTCCAAAATGTATAAAATTTTGCTAAAATGGTTTAATGCAGATGAAATGGTTAAAGAACAAATGGTAAAATGGGCGATAAATTTTAACAAAGATATTGAAATGTCATCTTGGGAATTTTTATGGAAAAATGCTATGAGTATTTCTACGTGCTATAACTTAAAAGAAAATTGCTTTAAAATGTTGTACAGATGGTATATGAAGCTAAAAAAAATTGCAAATATTAATCAAAATATGTCAAACAAATGTTGGAAATGTAAAAAAAAAAAGAAGGGTCTTTTTATCATATGTGGTGGACTTGTGATAAAGCTAAGACCTACTGGTCTATGATACATACAGAAATGGAAAAAATTTCAAAATGTACATTATAGAAATTGCTGGAATTGTTACTGCTTGGACTTAAATTAGAAGAGATAAATGTTTAAAAAAGGACACTAATATGGTATATGATTACAACGGCAAGAATGGTATATGCGCAGAACTGGAAAGGTGAAAAAATACCGGAGGTGTGGGAGTGGTTGAAAAAATTGTTGTACATGGCTGAAATGGACAAATGGACGAGAAAATTGAATAATCTGTACTCAGAGACTTTCTTAGAAGATTGGAAAGATTTGAAAGAATATGTTGAACAATATTGGGATATGAAAAATCACATTTATACTTGGACATAATATTAATAAGAGATATTTGAATGTATAA